>JAPTHN010000003.1:78729005-81129005 GCA_026936325.1 Platynereis dumerilii
GTGTTATATGACGCAATTTGAGGTTATATGACCTAGGTTAATTGCCTGACGAACTATTCATCAATCCAACATCAATAAATCGTTTATCTGTCAGTCTGTGTTCCTGACTATAGCTTCCTATCTATCTGTCTATCTATCTATCTATCTATCTATCTATCTATATATATATATATCTATCTATCTATCTATCTATCTATCTATCTATCTATCTATTCACAGGCGTAGAAACCAGGGAGGCACGGGGGGGGGGCATCAGCCACTCCCCTAAAACCCGGCACCCTGGTAAATTGATATTGAATTCGGGCAAAGATCTGAAAAATTTGGGAAGACTGTTTCCAGAATAAATCACCTCCCCTCTGTCTAATCTATCTATCTGTCTATCTAGCGAAATATGGTATACGTTTATATTGTTTTTCGGAGTTTGCGCTCTGCATACATGGGGATATGAGTATTGATATCATATGAAAAAACTCTCCAGCAGTAAAATGAAATCTTAAACTTATAAAGTTGTGGAACTACTGTTGGGGAAATATTAAAAGCAAAAAGGTGTGTAGGCCTAATACTTCTAAATAGGGCTGCAGATTGAGCAGAACCCTGGCTATTCCTAGGGGGGGGAGTGGCCAGGAGGTATCAGCTCACTGTTAAAGAATTGTAAAATTCGAAAGCTTTATTAATGCATTTTTTGGCCAAACTCTAGAGGGGGGGGCAACATTTTAGGAACTTAACACATTTAGGGCAAATTGAGTGGAATAATAAATTCAGATTTTGTTTTAGATTATATAAGGAAATTACAGAAAGGGGGGTAGATTTGGTAGAGAATCAGGGAAAATAAATTCACTTCTACAACACAATTCAAAATTTCCCTAAAATTTGAAAATAAATTGTCTCTCATTCTTAAGGGAGGTGTTTCCTTGTCAGACACTTTTAATAGCGATCAGTTAGCCATATTATTGACCAAGTATCAATGTATTTGGTACCCATGAATGATTATAATTATAGCTGAAGACTTTCATCATCTAATCAAACACATGAGAGTTGATTTTGATTAAATACAGTGAGTTTTCTGTAGTCATGAAGATCAGGTAAAAATCCAGTTTTTCCATAAATTTTCGTAAGAAATTTAAGATTTTAAATAATTTTGGAATCAATAAAATTTAGTTAGTGTCTGCAGCTTATCATATACCATAAATAAATGCCACTGACGAATAACGAGTTGCAGTGGGTGTATGTGACTAAAATGAAGGTTAGAAGTATTTTTAAACTTTGGCTGAAGAGATTTGAATAAAGATGCGTGATATTACCCCCAATGTGCGTGATATTAGCCCAAAAATGCGTGATATTAGCCCAAAAATGAGTCATATTACCCCCTGAACATGAGTGATATTACCCCTGGTCTTTACCCATTACATTTTAATGCACACCGGCGACATAATCAATGCCAACATTCTGTGTAATAATTTTTAAAAATCCTATGTCATTCCTTTCTTACATCTTCGGTCAACATTAAGTATATCACTGAAACAGCAGTCACTATTATATATCATTTAGATTGAGGAAATTGTATCAAAACGGCATAAATATTGAATAAAAACAACTAAAATGCTTGAAACCTATCTGCAATATTGTCAGTGGCATAGACAAGCATAGGAGGTTATCAGGTGAAGTGACATGATTCACTTGCACAGTTTTTCACCTAAAACATTGGTGATTTCTTCCATGTCTGTTCTTTAAATTGCCATTAAGTCAGGTGCGTGATATTACCCACATGCGTCATATTACCCACTTTTACCCTATATAATGACATAATAACAATTGTTTTTTTAATCCCTCAAATGTTCCCTATATTATTATGTCTTTTGAAAGTCAAATTGTAGACAGACATACTGAGCACCTGCAAGTCATACTCCAGCCAACAGGTATACAAGCAGTTAGGTAGATAGATAGATAGATAGATAGATAGATAGATAGATAGATAGATAGATAGATAGATAGATAGATAGATAGATAGATAGATAGATAGATAGATAGATAGATAGACATATACACAACTGTATATAATGACATAATAACAATTGTTTTTTTTAATCCCCTAATGTTCCCTTTATTATTATCTCTGTCTTTTGAGAGTCAAATTGAAACTAAATAGCTGCAGGAACAATTAATTGTTTCTGTCAATTGAATTTCACGTCATGCAGTCATAATGGTCACGGATGGGCGCTCCCATCTGGCAGCTATCGATCCAAATTATGAAATGGACTCAGTCACTCATTCCCACACATGTGCAACTGTATCATCAACTCACTCTGGATTGAATTTAGATGTTATTTAATGCTATTGTTATTATTGTATGCTCTATTTTACCCTCTGATTTGTCAATATTGAGGGAGGAAATTATTTAAAGTATTTATCAGGGACTACAAAACAAAATTTAGTGTTTAACAATTTACTTGAATTTGTGGAAAAATGTGCAGTTTGTAAGCTCACCTGGATCCTTCACATCTAGAATTTATTTTGAGTTATTTTACTCCAATTACAGAAAGAAAATTATTTTGATGAAGCTCACGTGGATTGTATATATTTCTATTAAATTGAATTTCTGAGAACATTGTCATATTTGGAACATAGTTTCTTTGGAAAAATTATCCAAGGTCTAATGGAGAAAAACACCACACTCGATAGCAGTTCTAAGTTTACAATTTAGTATTTTGTGGTTATATTACTATCCATATTAATTTTGTGAATAATTTCAATAGAAATATACATTACAATGGAAACAAGAGGATGTTCAACGTTTATTAGATGGCTTCAGATTCTGATTTTCACTGTTATGGTTGCACAATCTCATCAAGTAAAAGAATCCACATCTTATTCAGGTAAACTTTTTCATATTCACACCATTTTTCATTATATATGAATTTTCTGTTTCACAGTAAGGATACAATGTATATAGTCCAGAATAACATATAATAAAGGATGAACAATTCAATATTCCTATACATATAAATATGTTTATGAGCCTTACATAGTTTCATTGTATAATTCCAAATACAAAGACCCATGATATTAACCACAATAATTAATGCATATATTATGAGCTTTCATGTCATGGCATCATTTCTATAAATATAATTATTTAAAATACAATCATCTTTTAAAAAACAGTTCATGGCATATAAACAAATGAGTATAATGTTTCTAGATTTCTATGACCCTGAAATGATTTTATCTATAACTAAAATTGGCCTAACATTTCATGTCATGATATTTTCTTTATTGAATAACTATTGAAATTATTTTGTCTTTTTCTTCTTTCACAATATAAAGACTCTATTACAACAAGAAATTTCCCACACACTGTTTTTCTTATGCAGAATGAACTCATAAGGAATTAGTCACATGAAAAGGAGCTTAAAAACTCAATTTGTGCGCACTGTGAATTTGCGTAGTTTTACATGAACGTCCTCATGCCCTGGGCTAAGTGCTCTACTTGAAGTAAACTTGACCAGCATAAACAAGTGTCTAAGTCAGTTTAGAAGTTATGAAATATTTCTAATGACTATTCTTCAGAGTGATGATGTTTAAGAGCTAAAGAGTTCATAGCGTTGTATATTTTATTGAATCATATATTCGAGTGGTTTCTATAGGGAGAATTGTTTGTTGACACCGCAAGTAATAAAACAAATTATTTTATCCTTATAAAGCTGATATCACAAATTTTTTATCAAATAATTTTGTGAAATATGTGTAGGTAAATTTGTATTGTACTAGACTGCATGTATAGGACATTTTCCATGAATACCATCTCTTACTATTAAAATTTAAAAGGTTTATCATAAGGTGAAAATCACATAAAATAGAATACGCAGTGAAAGTTCGTAATTTGACGTGATTTTCCCTAATTGTTTGATCAAAATATAGTCAGCTTCAAAACAATTCAGACATTTTTTTGTCAATGAACAATGTATCAAGACTCGTCCAATATTTCTTCAACTCTGCACAATCGCCCTAAAATTGAGAAAAAAGTGTGTTGTTTAACCTTTGGATAAGAATTTAAATAAAATAATTCATCCGACTTATGTTAATCAATCATTTAAAATTTTTTAGGATGAAAGTACACAAACCAGGGGCAGATCCTGACGGGGTAGCCTAGGGTGGGCACTGGCCTAAGCGTCGTTTAGGCATTTGTGGGAGTCATTTCGGCATTCACACTTCGCAGGCCCGTGTTGCTCCATATTTCCATCTCAGTGGTTGGGGGGGGGGGAGGGCCTGGGCCCCCTAGGCCCCACCCTAGATCCGCCACTGCAAACAGGAGAAAGTTTGAAAACATAGTGTAGTTTTTGTCTTTGGAGGTGTGCCACTCCCGAAGGAACACACAACGTAAACACAACGTTGCCATTTGGTGGAGGGCTCGTCTGTTGGCCATGTAGATATGTATGGTTGAGAATATGTTGTCACAATGTGAACACGACATTGAGGTTTTCACAACATTGTGAAAATTTACCATAATGTCGCATGCTAATGTAATATCTTTGACGTTGTTTCAAAACGTTGTGACGACGTCATATCTACTATACAACTCAAAATAATTTTACCAAAATTGCAACGTTGTCACAATGTTGCTGCAACGTAGATCTAGACCTATGTGCCCATTGGGTCTGACTTACTTTTAAAATTTCCACAAAGATATGATTGCTTAACTTAATCTTTTTACTCATTTTACAGGTTTATTTGTGAGCAACTCATCCCACATAGTGCACATGGTAACCCCCAGCAGTCAAGAGCAGACTGTAGTTTTTGAGCAGGTAAGACGATTAGATGAATTTACAACAATATGGAATTATGGATGATTGGGGCTTTATGTCTTGTAGTTATGGACTTTGTGGGCTATTAGGACAGGAGGAGGACACAGCTAACAAGCAAAAGTATGATTGATACTGCCATCCAACATTGGTCTGGGTGACCTGATAAAAGGTGGATTCGAACCTTTGACCCAGCGATTGGCCAGCACGCTACCGCTTAGCTAACCCTCCCCCAGATATAAACAGGAGAACTGGGGAATATTCTTTTTGTGCAAAAAATTTAATTTTCAAACTGCCTTTCAATCCCACTATGAAGATTGGGCTTTTTAAAAATTGGCGTTTATTACAATTTCAGCCTCATGGCCGCATAGTGGGGATAGCAGTGGACCTCCGGGCTGGTTATCTATTCTGGTCAGATATAAGTAACGTATTCAAGGGAATCTATCGCGGTGATCTGATTGGTCCAGGCAAAATTGCAAATGTACAGAGGATACTGCATCAAGGTAGGTCTACTGATAACAGATAGATGGATGGTTACTACTATCACATGCAAAAAACGCAAGGCAACAACATGCCAGCATAAACTGTGCTTTCTCCTTTCTGTTTGTATACATGTAGGCCTACATGGCGCAGACTTAGTGTAACTCAGTGTTGTCAGGGCCATATTAGCACTTTTTTTGGTCTGGAGCATACTGTTTCCAATGGGCCCCAGGGGCGGATTGGCCCCACAGTGGGCCCATCAGCAAAATCATTGGTGGGCCCCGTTATCGCAATAACGTTGTCTTCAATCTAGCATTCTGAATTTTATTATTTTATTAATTTGTACATCGATATATAGCCTACTTGCAACAAAAACCACAGTAATTGAAGAATTTTTCATCGCCATGACATCACATTGTGACATCACAAGCTGGGCAGGCCAAATGACACCATCACTTTCTGAGTTGAGCATTTTTCTCCAAAACATGCCAACTTTGAAGCCATGATACTCTGTGACTGCATGCTGCTGGCACAATCTCGAAATTTGGGGGGGGGGGTATTTCAGTCAACACTGGATGTTTTTCTAGGCTTTTTAGATCATGATTGAGGCTTTTCTAAACACTAAAGATAGCACATTCCTGGAACAAAAAATTATAATTTTTTCATGATGAACATTGGAGGTGTACTAAAACAATTATTGACTGGTTTTATTCGGGCAACGGTGCAAACTATTTGGCCGTCGGGAGTGAGGTTGGCTACTATTGCCATCGGGCTGCACCCTTGGGTAATAGTAGCCAATCTCACTCCCGAGGGCAAAATAGTTTGCACTAGTGTGCTCATGCCCAGTCAATATGTGTATAATATTTAGAGTTGTCTACACTCTTCTGTTAATAACAAAGTACCGTTTTCCCTTCAAATGAGCCTATATTTCCCAGAGGGCCACAGGGGAGAAAAGGAGTGTCAATTTGAATCATTCCCTCTGACAATATGTAATTGAGATAAAGGGAACAGACCTGGATTACACAACAATGCAAGACAAGAAAAAGAATCATAGAGTAATTTATTTGATGGAATTCAAGCCTTTTAGGTTCTTTGCGGTCTACACCTCAAACCATAGGTTATTTCCCTTGGCACTTTTATTGATATTGCGGCTTGCCGGCTGCTATAGTACTGCTTGCAATGTTGCAGATCGATGCATGAAATTTACAGTGCCACCTGTAAGTAAGTGAGACGGATGATGTTCTTTCCTTGGGTTGATGCTGAGTATCCTCATCCAAACTGCTTATGGAAGAAAGTATAAATATTTGATGCAAAAAAACATGGGGTCAGATAGGACAACACTTGAGGCATGGGAAACAAACGGTCGCCAGTTGATTTTTTAATCTACCAACAGTTTCTCATGGGTCAAAACCTTTTGAAAAGTAAGTGAACCCCCCCCCCCTCTTCCTCTGAAATTGCATTGGTCTTGCGTTTCAGTAACTTATCAAAGAATTTGACCCGTACGTAACAGTGCAGCAACAAAAAATGTCTGACATTTGTACCTTATATATCATCCTTTTTGACCCTATATGTTTTTATCTGATTGGATGAGTATCCTGGCTTCCACAAGCAGTTTTGTTCTACTTACTTACAGACGGCACTGTAATGACTGCTGAATATTCCCAGTATCACATATTCTTCATTTCTTTCTCTTGTACAGATGTAGGTGAGGTGAATGGCTTAACAGTGGACTGGGTGAGTAACCATCTTTACTGGACCGATGCATACAAGAGGTCTGTTGAGTTGTCCAATTATGATGGCACGAACAGGGTTCAGTTGGCTTTGGATGGACTGGTCACTCCTCGGTCTATACTGGCTGACCCTATCAATGGGTAGGTGCATGGTCTTCTTATAGAAGGGGGTGACCATTAGATATTCTGGGGAGTTGGACTGGGAGTCTTCCTTGATGGGAAATCACCTATTTTACATAACAATGGATGTAATTATATGTTTTGATTATGTGACGTCCTAAAGTATTTAATTATTTTTAAATTGAGAAATTAGTTATATAAAAGAGACTCCAAGCTCCCCCTTGGATATCTAATGGTTGCCCCTAACAATGCTGGACATTTTGCTCTATAGAAAGCGGCTGTCCTACTCTGAAATATTTTATTATGACATTATATTCACTAGCATAAGTGTATAAGCTACAGATCCAGTTAAAAAAATTAATTTTACCGTGATTAAATATGATATTATGATATAAGCATGATCAATAAACTTGTGAGTCATATTTTCAGCTACCTTTACTGGGGAGATCAGGGTTCACGGTTGATTGAACAGTCACGACTGGATGGTTCCAATCGCAAGGTGCTCTCCAGCGATGTCGTCTGGCCCAACCAATTAGCACTAATGGGCAGGTTAGTTCCCTATTACAGTTACTCTAAAATAAATGTGTCCATGCTCTAACAGTCTAACAGTCCAGTTGGCAATATTGGGCAATTCCTGATTTACAGATTTTACAGTGTAGCAGCTTGTGTAGCCCAACCACTACACCTCAGCTATTTCATTGTTGAACAGGGGTGAGGCCAGGTAATAGGGGTATCAGACAAGCCATCAACCAAAGCTCCAAGTGCAATATGAGCTGAGCTACAAGGCAAAATGGCATTTTCATTGTGTCAGACGTACTCACACGATGTTATAACCGACACAATGACATTTTGAAGTAGCTCAGCTCATATTGCACTTGGAGCTTTGGTTGATGGCTTGTCATCATGATACCCCTATTACCTGGCCTCACCCCTGTTCAACAATGAAATAGCTGAGGTGTAGTGGTAGAGCTACACAAGCTGCTAAAGCATTAAATCTGTAAATCAGACTTAATGGAATTGCCCTATAGCGGGTTCTTCCTTAAAAGACACATTGTTATAAGACTTTTTAGCCCTAAATTAACATCTTCCAGTCTTTCTGCCTGATAGCATAAATTATCATCTGATGAAATAAAAACATATTGGGTCATTAAGGAAGGTATTTTAGGTATGTGGGAAACAAATGGCTGCCAATTTTCTTTGCTTCACTCTGTTACATGTGGGTCAAAGTCTTTGATAAGTATGTGAAAGACAAGGCCAATGCAATTTCAATGGGGTAGGGGTTCACTTACTTATCAAAGTTTTGATCATGGTATAACTGTTTGTGGAGGGAAGAAAAGTGGGAGCCTCAGGTATTGTCCTTCATGAATCCATATGGGTTTTTCTCATTGGATGAGTATCCTTGTTTCCACAAGCAATTTGGTTGAGGATATTTAACATTGACCCAATAACAAAACATCACCCATTTCACTTACAGGCGACACTGAAAGAGTTTTTCCAGAGGATTTTTAGGGCATTTTGAACCACAAGTAGCATGTAGACTGCCAGCTAGGTGTGCCAGTTGGTGGTACATTTTTAGATACTCATACCAAAATCCTCAGAAATCAATTTAAATAGAAATTAATTTTCCACTTGCTCTGCCTTTGGCTTTGGATTTCACAAGCTTTGATGAAGTCCCCAAAATATAAACCTCACCAAAAAAAAAAAACAAGAAAATCCCCAGGTCCAAAGGTGCACCATGTCTCAGTGTACCTTCATTAATATGATCTCCTGACCATGTTCATACATATTTACATTTTTTTGCTTCTATTTGAAAACAGGCATGCTAACCACTGTACCATGCAACTTCCAACCCTAAAATCCAGTTGGCGAGATAGCATTGACCCCATATGTGTTTTTCTCATGGGATGAGTATATCCTTGCATCCACAAGCAGTTTTATACTCAAAATAATTTTACTAACAAACTTTTTAAATCTTTCATTAATAATAATTATCTTATATATTTACATTTTTTCCTTCTATTTGAAAAACCCTCAACTTCATTGAGAGGGACACAGCACTGTACAATTTGAAATTTTGAGTATGTTGTCATTATTAAAACAACTAGCTATGCTAGCTCAAAGGAATTGTGCAACCATCTCAATCAAAATTAATATTTTACAGTGTATGACTGTGTAGGTGGCTGCTTGTAAACTGTGTTTACCTCATTGCATCATATCATGTCAAATATGGAAAATGTCTTATTGAGTAAGTGACCTAAATTGCAGTGTCATTACAAAACCTAAAAGCTTGTCTTTTTTGGCCTTTCTGTCATGAAGTAATCACTGGAAGAATCCGTAAAGTTCTATCCTTGGACTCGGGTTTTTCTAACTGTTGCGAAACTCATATTAATATGGTATTTTGACAGGAAGTCCTGACAGTTCAGCAGAAATTCTGCACATTAGGGGGTTCCTACGCAATATGTTCTGTGAACTTTTCATTCTGATCTTGATCTGTGTTATGAACAACCATCAGCAAAATTATGAAAATATTTTATTCATTGTCTTTTGTTTTGTGGCTAAGGCGGTTTGCACTGGTCTTCTTTCAAATAAGATTTTCTTCCACAACTTGAAAACAAAATACATCTGTTAATTCTTTCAAGGAATTGTTCATACACTCCTTGCAAGAAAATTCTGTTTTTATTCTGAAGAAAAGTTATATCTTGCATTGCTGGCATACTAGTAGCCTACCTCATTCTCTTAATCCTTTAAAAGAAGTGTTCTTGTAATACTTGCATTCAAGCATTCAAATATATCCCCTTAATCCTTTCAGTGAACAATTATTCAACTGCTTGCATAAATATTCATCTCTATATCCCTTCAATGAAGAGTTATTGTGCTGCTTGCAAACAGGTTCATCTGTTAATCCTTTCAATGGAGAGTTTGTGCACCGCTTGCAAAGATATACCACTCCTAATCCTTTCAAAGAAGCTTTCTTGTACTGCTTTCACAAATACACATCTCTAAATTCTTTCTGTGAAAAGTTATTAAACCACTTGCAAACTAATACATCTCTTAGTCCTTTCAAAGAAGTGTTCTTGCGATACTTGCATTCAAATGTATCTCTAAATCCTTTCAATGAAGAGTTATTGCGCTGCTTGCAAACAGGTTCGTCTGTTAATCATTTTAATGAAGTTCTCGCACAACTTGTGGCTATTGCACTTGTTAATCCTTTCAAAGAAGTGTTCTTAGACTGCTTGTAAGCAATCGCACCAGTTAATCCTTTCAATGAAGAGTTCTTGCACTACTTGCAAGCAATTGCACCTTCAAGGAACTGTTCCTACTACTTGCCTGCAAGTACATTTGTTAATTCTTTCAAACTTCAAAGAAATGTTCTTGCACTGCTTGCTCACAAGTACATCTCTTTATCCTTTCAAAGAGGTGTTCTTGCACTGCTTGCTCACAAGTACATCTCTTTATCCTTTCAAAGAGGTGTTCTTGCACTGCTTGCACACGAGTCCATCTCTTTATCCTTTCAAAGAGGTGTTCTTGCACTGCTTGCAAGCAATTCCACCTGTTTTAAAATGCTTTCAAAGAAGTGTTCCTGCACTACTAGCCTGCAAGTACATAGTTAATATTATCAAGGAAAAGTTGTACTTGCCAGCTACTGCATCTGTTAATCGTTTCAGTAAAGAGTTCTCGCAGTCTGCGGGAAAAAAGTGTGTTTACTTATTTATTTCAAAGAACTACTTTATTCTTTCAGAAAACTCTACTGGGTTGACGCTTGGTCCAAATCGCTTGAACAAATAGACTTGAGCAACAATTCTGCCTCTCGGGTTATGACATTATCAAGGCAAACACGCGAGAGACCGCTTTTTGGTCTGACTGAAAGGGGCGGCAAGCTTTATACAACAGTTTGGAACTTAGGTAATGTACTTCTAATCACAAGTATCAGTTTCTGGAGAGTGATGGCACTATTCCTTGTCTTTCTGCTTGTTCTGTCAATGATTCATGTCACCATTAACCTAGAACTTCAATGTTTTCACAACTAATTGTCCTCTTCTTCTCTTTCTCTCCTGTTTATACAGGCACAGTCCTGCAAATTGATGTTTCCGAAAAGACAGCAACAACTTTGCACACAAACTTAGGAGAAGACGCGATGTTTGACGCTGTCTATGTGGATTATAACAAGCAAAAAGAAGGTAAAAATAAACATCTGTGTGCAACTTTAGGAAGATGTAGATTGTTGGGCTATGGCTTGCATCACAAATGAATTCATTACATAGCACAAAATACAAAAAAAAAAGACATAAATGAAGGTCTTCTACTTAAAAAAAAACAATTTTTGTATCGTAATGTTCAGTCATTGCTGCAGGCAGTTGATTTTAGAGTGCACAGTTAGTTTACAAGGGATAGACCCCATGGCTGGGTATAAAATAAGCGTGCAACGATCCCAAAATGTGCAGTGATCAATCTGAAATGTGCAGTGATCAATCTGATTTTGTGCAGTGATCAAATTCACCCTTTTTGTGCAAAATTATGGTGGTCTGTAGAATCTCCACAATATACTTTGTATTTCAACCAATTTGATACTTTTGTACCTGATGATGGTCAATTGGTCATCTTTTGGAAATATGCAATGCTTGATATCACAATGCCAGCCCTTAAGAACACTGATTGGTCATCCATATTAATGGTGATAGCTCGCGCAGGACAATATGCGCAGTGATCAAATTTTCTTATTTTATACCCTGCCCCATGGACATTTCGACTGTTTCGTCTGATGTCACAATGGTATTCTAATGTCAGTCAGATGTCAGATACTGCCCACTGGGACTGTGTTCATATAATGTAAAAGATGGTACTTAAAACAACCTACCAAATCCAGTTACCTGAATAAATATATATCGATACTGGTTCAAATGCTCTGTAAAAAGCAGTTTGTTTTTAGGTAATTAACAAACGATGTGTACTATGTGGAACAAAGTCTTTGTGTAAAAAACAGATGTTTTAAGTTTTGTGACTGTATAATATGTTCTGTACATTGATCGCTTCCTGTTTTTAGCTTCCCATCCCTGCAGTATTTCAAAGGCTGGCTGTTCCCATATTTGCCTGCCAACCAAAGGAATGGAGTACCGATGCAGCTGCCCCACTTATGGGGGAAAGGCCCTTGGCAAGGACGGGACGACCTGCAGGGGTAAATCGACTCATTTTCAAAGCACTCCTTATTGACTCAATATTGGATTTCTGGATGCATGTCAAGGACCCATGAAACCCTGAATTTCCTGGAAGGGTTGAATTGCATGCTGATGTCTGTTTTCCCATATATAATCATACGATAATTTTTCAAAAAGAGTGTCGAGCTTTTAAAACCGCACGTTCACCTTCATTTTACTTATAGACTATTGCCACAATTAAGGTGATCACTTATCATTTCAAGAACTGTTTCATGAGGCAGAGTATGCCCCTCAGCTTATTCATGCAAAACGTTGTGGTCTTTAAAAATAACCCGACCACGACAGCATGCATGCAAGATTTATCCTTAATCAATTTTTTGTTGTTTTAAGTTTTGCAGGATGGTAGGCCAGTGAATGGACTTTATTTTGAGTCAATGAATATTACATCAATTTTTTACTACCAATTCTCCTTGTATAGTATATAATTTTTATCTAAGAAAGGGAAGGGTAACAAAACATTGGGTACAAATATCCATGCACAATGACAAAGAGGAAAACTGATGTAGGCCTATAAGATATTATCAATAAAAACGTGTTAATCCTTTTTTCGTAGTTAGATAATTCTAGATAACTCCCATGTTTGCATCACACATACACTCTAAACAATTTCAGACAAAATTGGTTTTTTAGATTCAAAATGGTTTTTTGAAAAACCAAATTTCAATGCAAAACCAACATGGATTTTTAAAAAATCCATGTTGATTTTTTGCATTGAAATCTGGTTTTTCAAAAAACCATTTTGAATCTAAAAAACCAATTTTGTCCTGACATTTTTTAGAGTGTAAGATGTTATCGACTTTTTTTCTTCCTTGCATGCCAAAGAACTATGAGTCCACAGGACTCCACTCAAAAATACTGAACGTTCCCTGTGGCACTATTGACCTTTCTGATGGCATACTGAGGACATGCCCTCCTAGGTGCTTCAGTGGTATAGCTCAGAGGTCCTTTGTAGTCATGCTATGACCTGGAAATGAAGAGGGCAGTTTCTGCAGATATGTGAAGCTGCATCAGAACACTGCCTTACAAAGTTAATATCCATAGTTACAAAGTTATCGTCCATATTTATATTCTTGTTTCTTTTTATGGGGAGGGGGGTGAAAAAACCTGCAAATATTGTAAAACCAGCAACATCACTTCAGTGACGATTACCGTGGAAATGTCAAGAATGGCTCATTTTTACGTAAGAAAAGAAAATTTAGGAATTTACGTTGTACCGTAAAATTTTAATTTTTATGTCAATGATGGTTAAATGTTCTGTTAAAGTGATGTTGCTGGTTTTAGAGTCAAAGTAAGTGGATTGTATTGAAATTTTCATCATTGTAAGATTGTTATTAAGTAGGAAGCACTCTAAAAAATGTCTGGACAAAATTGGTTTTTTAGATTCAAAATGGTATTTTGAAAAACCAAATTTCAATGCAAAACCAACATGGATTTTTAAAAAAATCCATGTTGGTTTTTTGCATTGAAAATTGGTTTTTCAAAAAACCATTTTGAATCTAAAAAACCAATTTTGTCTGAAATGTTTTAGAGTGAGTGGTAGCTTTTCTCTGACTTCTTTTATTGTATCCAAAGACTCATAAAGTAAATATTTCCACAGACCCAGAAAACATCCTGTTGTATGCCATATCTGACCAAGGTCAAGGTCATGTGGGCTTCATTGACCTTGAAGGAGCACCCTCTGTTGAGAGAACGTTGGTGGCGAAAAGTCTTCGACCGGTTGCGGTTGGTTACGATCCAACTAATCAGGTTTGCGGCTTTAATTTTTACTTCCAACTTTCTTTTATTGGGGCCTCAACCTCATATATATCAGCTTTGACCCTTAGAAGCTCACAATACAATATCCTATATGATCATTTATGATATTGTGCTGAAGGGATTGCTGAGAGATTCCCCATAATCTCCTTTGGACATGCCATGAACATTGCAAAATGTCATGAGGAATGTATTTATAAAATACCCCATACATAGTACCATGCAATTACGTTTTTTGTGTGACACTTTTTGACTATAGCCGGTTGCTAGCACTTAGACCTCACCCTGTCACAGTGAGATTCTAGTGGTAGGTTAATAACCAACTTTACAGGATTTTGAGTTTCTGACAAACCACTTTTATCAGTTAGATCCCTCCCTCTGGTGCAGTTGAAACCTAGATCTACAAAAAAAACCTTTTTGGTGTCTGACCTCCACTTTTTAACTCCCTTTAAATCTGTTATAATTGTTTTGTTGCAGCAAGTTTACTGGAGTGATGTCCACGAAAGAACCGTCCATCGGGCTTTCCTCAATGGAAGTGGACATCATGTGTTCCTTAACCATAACCATTCTTTAGGCGTTGTTGATGGTAAGTCTTTATGAAGCCAATTCGGACATTGGTCAATCAAAACAATATAATTTTTTGTATGAGAATTGCAAACATTTTGCTACGAGTGGCCAGAACTGGTCTTACCAGGCTGCAGTGTCAATGACAGACAGACAGCCAGACAGACAGACAATGAAGTTTATCTACATAATGAATCATACACAACTACACATGGCTATTTGCAAAATGTTATTAATAATAAGATCAAGACTAAGACTAAGACTTCTTTATTGGTCATTCATGTAAAATACAATTATACAGAATGAAATTGTTGCTGCAAATATTGACATGATGAAAGAAACAAATTAAACAAAGCATTAGTTTGCTTGCACAGCTGACCATGGTTTCATGACATTTAAAACGTTAATTGCTTGAGGAATGAAAGAGTTTCTGAACCTTACGGTTTTGCACAAAGGCACACAAAGTCTGGCTCCATGGGGCAAAAAATACATGAATTTGTTTAGTGGATGAGACTCATCCTCATACACTTTCACAGCAATACGCTCACATGTGGACCTGTACACATCAATTGGATCATATAGAGTGTCATTTTTGGTAATTCTTATGGCCCTTTTTCTTAACTTCATATAATCATTCTGTTGTTTCTTAGTATACATTTCATCACCATGAGGGAGCTTCATCTTAAGCCAAAATTGACTGCTATCGATTGGCCAACGTTTCTGCCCCCAAAACCTGTCCCCTTGGCACTGCCTAAATAAAGATTACAAATCAGCAGGTGAATCCATGACCTCTCCAGGAATACGATTAAGCGGGTTCGAATCTCCACCTCATTCTCAACAGTCCGTGCCCATAGGACATGACCAAAATGGGCTAGGATGTGGATCGAATCCAGAATTTATTGCTGTGGAAATTACAAGACCCTGGCCATCTCTAAATATAGCATGTGCCAGACGACGTCGACCCTCCCCATCATTCAATCAGTCATCATCCATCATGTTGGCAGAGACACCATACTATATACCAAAGAATGAAAATGTTGTTCAGCCATATAACCTGGTACCGCTAGACTGTTTGCCGTGTGCAATATCAGAAGAATCACAGAATCTACCTTTGCATTAATACCGTTTCACGACTTAGTAACCCGCATGTATTGTATCTGACAGGCTATTATCACACAGACACTCATAATACTTGAGTCTCTCACATCTAATGGATTTTTGGTGTAAAGGGAAACGCACCACATTGAGAACAGTAACCCGAATCGGTGATGGCAAATAATCTTAACCAAAGATGACTATGTACATAAACGTTGTAATTATAAGCCTATTTATAGGCTTGCGATAGAAGCCAGACCTTCATATTATTACTGATGCTAGACTTAAAAATAGATCGATACACACATTTACCCCATATATGAGGTGTCTTTTACTTCCTCAACACAATACTGATACAAGGGGCAGCCAATTTAACGTCTGATATCCGAAAAAAAATTAGCAAGGATTTTACTCTGGGAAGTTCACCTAAAATATTTTGGATTCACCATCCTCTCATTTCTTGCAACTTCTGTTTCATAAATATTTTTAATTGCTTTTAATGAAGGTTTAACAAAAAAAGACAAAACTAATATGGAAAACTTTTTTTCACCTAATGGATCAATTATGCCGTCCAACAACAACGTACTTGATTCAACATTCTGAAGATTCTACTTTTCTTGTGACGGTTAAATATAAGTCTATATCTGAAGATATGGATACAGAAGTCTAAGGACCTGAGCCCAGAATAGCTACTAAACTGAACTAAACTAAACTTCTAGACTCTGCCTTCAATAGTTCTTAGTATTACTTGGATTTCAGTTAGATCACCCAGATGCTTATAAATATATAGACCTCACGCATCTGTTTGCAGTGCCCGATTTAGGAATGTGCGGAGTGTGCGGCTGCACAGGGCCCCCACATTTAAGGGGGCCCCCACACAAGCAGATCACTCGTAAATTTATACCAAATTTGTATTATAGTTCACGCGAATGATGCCAATCTGAGACATAACCTACTTGTGCATCAAGTAGGGCATTGTGAATGATTAAAATGTGGGGCCCCAACCTTCTTGTAATTATATTTCAAACTTATTGTTATTTTTTACCAAAAATGTTGCTGGTGTGAACAGGTGATCAGTTAAACCAGCAGAAAATTGTGGTTGATATGTGGGAGCCCGGCTCAGGGGTCCCCTTCCCTATGAGTCTCCTCTGGGGACCTCTAGGCATCCTGTGCTCCTCCCTTCCTCTCTTTGCCTCCCGCCCCTGCCGGACTTCCGTCTGGGGGGGCCCCAACTAACTCTTGGACTCCACCTGTTTGGGGGCCACCACCTGTTTGGGGGCCCCGCCTGTTTGGGGGCCCCACCTGTTTGGGGCCCCCCTCCCACTCTGGGGGGCCCTGCCACTCTGGGGGCCCTCCCGCTCTGGGGGGCCCCTCTCACTCTGAGGGGCCCCCTCTCACTCTGAGGGGCCCCCTCTCACTCTGGAGGGCCCCCTCCCACTCTTGGGGCCCCCTCCCACTCTTGGGGCCCCCTCCCACTCTTGGGGCCCCCTCCCACTCTTGGGGGCCCCTCCGCTCTGGCCTCAGTCCTTCAGGTGCCCCAGGTTTAATGTTTTATTTCAAGTTTGTAGTTTTTTTTTTGTCGAACGTGTTCATAGACTTTTGTTTTGCTGTTGTGTATACATTGGTTCTGAAATTTCTGACATTTTTAAAAGTATCATGTAAAATTAAGAAAATACATAAAAGAAAAGGTCATCATATTCAGACATGCCAGGAGATACATTTACAGGTTAAATTCAGCAGAAATGATAGTGGAACTTCTTTGCAAGATGAGACAATTCTTAATGCATTTGTGATTGTGCACCTCCGCTGGTCCTTGATTATCAATGTTAATTATTGGTTTGATTACAGGCCTTATAAAGGTTTTCTGCCATCCAGTTCAATCATGTGCAACAATGTTCCTTTTTTTTGGATCGGATGTGAGCCCACGGCATGCATCAATGTTTCCTTCTGGCCAACAAACCTCAATTTTATTAAATAACTTGATATAAATGTGCCACATCTACAGCCACTTGCCATAAAATCATTATACATTGGCATTTTTTGCTGTCTGTCTCTACAATACTTATGATAACCATTTAGTGACCATCCATTAAAATTGTGTGCATGTGTTTCTGGTGCGCAAGTTGCAACATTATCTATCATCATGGTGCCTTTCCACTATATGGTAAAGTAAAAACGCAAAAGCATGTACTTCATAGAATAAGTTTGGTTCGTGGGAGAATATTTCTATGGACTGCCTGACGGCAATGGAAAGATTCATCTAAGGTAGATTCTCTGGGTGGACAATACCTTCTTCCTTTCAGGTATTTACCAACATTAAAACGAGGCAGAAAATCCATTAAAAAAGGTCTCCCATCTCAATAAACATACTAATCAGTTTTAGTATTTTATCGATTTAGCCAAATTACATGTACATGCAATTACAGAGTCTACATGACCCTTCCAAAAGTTGCAGAAACATCTCAACGTAACGCATTTCGGGGGCCCCCACGACTTCTCAGCACAGGGGCCTCCACACACGTAAATCAGGCACTGTCTGTTTGTATTGATATATTTTGTAGTGATTATTCTAAAAAAAAGTGCTATAAATATCTTGTGTTCACAGACTGAATATCACTGCATTATTGAAGCAGGCTACAAACTTGCAAAATTGTCAGAACTTTAGAAGAGCCTGACAACCTACAGCGTAAGGTTCTACAGTTTGACTGCCAGATACTAGCAATCCTCGTAGTAGCACAACCACATCAATAAATTGTACATTCCTGACAGTAAATTGTACATTAGGCCTGAGAGAAACCACAAACTGAGAGCACTGTATTTTTGAGATTCTGTTACTTCTTTTTTTCCTCATTGAAGTTTCTGCATGTGTTCAAAGTTGATATGCTATAGCTGCGGCTTCAAAGATAAGTCATTCCTCAAAACTGCTTTGTATGCTTCTATAGGTGTCACTCATTTTGCGTTTGTATCACCAAAAATTGAAGTTTACAAATATGTGATACGTTTTGAAACAAAGAAATATATCAAAATGACATAAAACCTTCTGTATTTGGAAACTTTAAAAACACTGAGAAATTGTCACCACTTCTGGAAATATAAAACACCCAAGTATGATTTATTTTTAGGTTTGTTTGTGGACTGGAAGCATGGTAACCTGTATTATTCCAACATGGGCCATGTCCATGTGGAGAGAGCAGTTTTCTACTGGCACAAAATAGAAATGATCTCACTGGATGGCAACACAAGGAAGACTGTAGTCACCCTGGTTGATAAGCCGAGAGCTATTGCAGTGGATATGCAAGCTGGGTAAATTATCTTATTTTGTGAACCATTATGTATATATCTAAAGAACGTGACCAAATTGCCATCTGAATTTAATTAAATATATATATAAAATATTTTTTTCAGGTATCTGTATTATTCAGATTGGGGAGAACAAGCAAGGGTGACCAGATGTGATTTGGATGGGTCCAACCCTGTTTTGGTCCAAGGGGGTTTGGAAAACCCAAATGGAATAGCCGTGAATGGAGAGAACTTGTATATTGTAGATTCTCATGCAAAGTCAAGAGAGTCCAGACAAGTTGTCAAAGGAAGTCTTTACACTATCGAAAGCAGTGGTAAAAAGTGGCAAAAGGCTGATGACTTAGACTTAGGGGTTAGTCATATGTTTTTAACTTTTTAAGAATTTTGAATCATTGGTAAAATTTTGTTACTTATTTAAATGTTTGAGAGCTTTAAATGTTCAAATCTTCTTACCAAAGCAAGCAAAGTGTAGAACTATCTAATTTATGTGAAATTACCAAATACCAATACTGTATGATTAAATAAACTTAAGTCTTAAATCAATACTTCATTCATTTGACTGCTGAACTGTCAGAAAAATACTTAATTGTATTTGATTTTCAACATACATTTTAGGTGCCTTTCAGCATCGCCAATTATAAGAACAAGTTATACATCAGTGATTGGAGGAAGAAAGGAATTTTTGAGACTACTCTCGACAGCCTAGGACGTCCAGGAAATTTGACACGGGTTTTGGGAATATTTGATTCTCCAATGGGATTGTTTTACAGCCAAAGAAATGCTGTTCCAGGTATTGTTTTATTCAAATGTTCCTGTCTCTTCCAACTGCATAGTTAGCTCTGATTAAATACTATATGGTATACCCATTTGAAAATAAGAGTGATTACGTTCTGAGAGGACTAATTTTGTTGATGCCATGCAACGTCCTTTCTCATATGTACTAACATCAGGGGGCGCATTCACCCTCGAGTTATAGTATATACATACTCGAATGCACCCCCTTTTGACACCACTTTGTAATTACAAATTGCAGAAATGGACGACTTGTGTGATGATTCCTCCAGGTGTCAGGAAGTGTGCACAGTGTCGCCCTCTGGTGGAGAAAGATGCAGCTGTGACAGCTACTCTCCAGAAAGTCTTGCAATGGACAACAGCACATGCTCAAGTGAGAAAACGCCAGAATATGTTGATATTAAAAAGCTTTAGCACGGAACCTACTGTCAAGTACAATGTCAGTTTTCATGGTCAAGATAACTAATATTGCTTGCGGGTGCAGAATATCTTACTGCTCTCAACCAATAAGGAGCCAATATTGCAGCCTGTCTTATGATATTGTAATGAATTCATCATGCAATCAGTAGGTTCTAGTTGCTGCCCCCAATATTTTTCACCTTTCAAAAGACTAAAAAGTTGAAGAAACGTCACATTCATAAATGATTCTTGATTTGAGTTCCATTTATTTAGGCGCTTTTTCAACTTAAGAAAATCCAAGTTGATTGCATTTACAATGATAAGCAAGCATATGTTTGTGTATACATGACAATGTCCTTTGTCACATTCAGTTCCAGAAAACTTCCTTCTCGTTAGTGACATGAACAGTATCAAGTTCCGCAGTCTGGACCAAGCGAACAAGGAAATGTCCGTTCTTGTCAGAGGAAACAGCTACTTCTCAAACTTTGCTGCTCTGGCGTATGATGTCAGTGAGACTACTGTGTACTTCAGTGATGTCAATAGGTGGGCAACTCATTTAATTTAAGCATCTCAAGTGATTTTAACACTTTATTTTTGTGAAATTGAATAACTTAGAATTTTTATTCTCACGCTCTTTATCAAAAGTTGATTCCCAAAATCCTTATATCATAATATTATTTGCAACTCAGTCTCATCACAATGGACAGTCACACAAATCTACACCAGACAATGACTCGGGCAATTTGAACGCGACTGAATGATGACAATATTTGGTTCTTCATTTTTGAAGAAAAGAAATGAGGTAAAAATGTGGGTCAAGCATGGTTGGTGACATCCTTGTTTCATTGAACTTTTTCATTTTCCTTGTTTTTCTCAGAAAGACTATATTTTCCTCTTCAATTGATGGCAAAGATGTCAAGATATTCCACAAGGCTAATGACGTCATAGATGGAATTTCCCTGGATTCAACCAATCACAGAGTAGTATGGACAGAGTTCAATTCTGGTTCTATCAAGGCAAAGGACCAACGTGGCTCATCTGCTGTTACAACAATAATGACAGGCCTTTCCAAACCAAGAGCCATTCAAGTGGATGGAAAAAGAGGGTGAGAAGTTGCTACTAGGAGGCCCATATAGGCCTATTAGAAAAGAAATCGATTTCGACATTCTTTCCGGAATGATAATAAGATGGTAACAAAGTGGCCAAAATCTGTATATGTACGAAAGGCATTCACGCCCATTTTCTCTGCATCAAAAATTGGAGTATGCACCTTGGTGCAGATAAGTATGCACTAAATCTGGTGGATTTGTCTAAAATTCATCAATTTTTTAACCTTATAAAAAGTTCACTAAGTTTAAGTAACACATTAGCCTACTATCTATTTACATTAATATCTAATATTTTGTAAATTGATAATTAGTTTAGAGACAGAAGAAGAATGTTATAATCATCTAAGCTATTGAATTTCAATATACACTTCTTTATTTGTCAGCATTGTCTACTGGACCGAGTGGGGCAAGTCTCCAAAAGTAGGTCAACTTGACATAAATGCAAATTCAACTTTGACCTTGTTGGAAACAGAAGTGAAGGAGCCGAACGGACTGTTTCTGGACACCGAGAGACAGATGCTTTATGTGGGGGATGCTGACAAAAAGACTGTATTCCGGTGTTATTTGAATAGTGAGTATCAAAGACAAGCTGTTCCAGTTATCAGACTTCGTAAATCTATTTGATGGTAAACATACCCCTCTCCTTCCTGCACAGTCATTCTGCTAAATTAAGGCATCGCTTTCACCTTATAAAAGCAGGGGGTGTTTTAACTGCCTATATATAGGCTGACAGCTGCCATGGATGGTTTTCCAAGATCCAGGGTATCAGTTGGAGAATACATAGCTGAAGTATGGTCAGGCGGATTGCAAAGAAATCCATGACATGCTGCAGCAGCATTTGTAGAAACGGAGTAATAACTATGCTGGTGCAAATTGAAAAGTTTTAGATAGACTTTCGTTGTGATAGAGGTCTGGATCGGGGTTGAGGAGCAGAGAACATGCATGGCAGTTTCACTGAAATTGCCAGTAGAAGGCCACTGGCATTATAAGTTAGGACATAGATGATATATTGTACTAATATGTAAATGGCACAGCCATGGAATTCGCGCAGCACTAAAAAGTTTTTGTAGTACTGACAGTGTTACCATAACTATCATTAAATTTATTTCATATTCAATGTATGAAAGGCAGTTATGTTACTGTTTAAAAAAATTGAAAGACAAATATATAGAAAAATAGAGAGGAATTTAGACTTAAAAGATAAATTAGATCAAAGATAGATAGATAGATAGAGAGATAGATAGATGGATAGATGGATAGATAGATAGATAGATAGATAGATATATAGATAGATAGATGGATAGATGGATAGATAGACAACACTGATTGCTGGCAAATTTAAGTCTATGCTAGATTGTTGATATTACATAACAGTATAATAGTAATTAAAAAACAATAATATGATTTGCATGTAGATTAATTTCTCACTGTTACTTAATCATCAGTTTATACAGATTATATGATTTTGGTATGTTTCCTTCTTGTCTGTTTTGAAATTAAATGAATCAAATGTTAATAATTTAATTTAGCTTGTCATGGCTAATAATTAACTATTCCATAAAAATCATAGGTACAGGGAATACCACTGGAGAAAATTGAATTCTTAAGACACTTTTGAGGATGAATATGTCATGTTTTGTTAAATTCGAAAATAAATCTTTGATAAGAAGCTGGACCCTCATGACCTAATTCCCTGCTGTCGTGACCATTGATGTTGAGACCATCACTGCACAGATAATTGAAACCTCTCTTGTGCTCAATTTGCTTTGCAAAATGGCATGTGGCTGTTTCACTGCGCGATAATTAGGATACACACATTCATTTCAGAATCAAGCTGTGAAGAGCTGACCTTCATGAGGGACCTCCCTTCTCACATATTTGACCTAAAGGTCAAAGCTGACTGGATCCTCTACTCTGATTGGCTAGAACATAGCATCATGGGCGTTTCCAAGACAACTGGTCAACAGGAAGCACTCGTCAAAGGGCTGATGCGACCAACGGTTTTTCTCCTTTCAAATGATGATGACAAAGGTAACGACATTATGGACGTTGGTTTCTTCACTCCTTTTTCAAAATGATATTATACATGATATCCTCCTAACATTTAAACTAAACCTGACCCAAGCTTTACCAGCTCAAAACACCTCATTCACGCATCCCACTTCCCTGAACACTTCATCTGTCCTTCCATACCACCTCTCTACTTCAGATGCATCCAAACATCTCATCTACATCACTCTTATTTCTCCAATTCGCCCTAAATCAACTTTGACACTAGAGCTGCATGAGTTTCACCTGTCATTTCGTTCATAGATGGTACTGCAGTTCCTCACACCAGAGGTCACTTCTGCCTGCACTCACCTTATCTGCCACCTTCAGGACATTTCCCACACTACATTCTTTCTCTTAATTGCTATATTGTGAATTTATATCCATTCCCAACAGGGGGCCAACACATGCAAGGGCTTCTGCATACATGTCATAAGTGCATACTGTTTTGTCCTGTCAGAAGGACCCTTCAAATACACAGAACATAATGCCACCATTTACGGGGCCATTTCTGCTCAATGGAAATCTGACTGCTTCTTCACATTGTTCTCTATTTTCTGTCTTCCGTTCTTAATGGGTATTTTCTAGTTTGTTACATTTGGTTAAGTGCTGTACTGGTGGCAATGGCAAAAAAGAGCGGATGTTAAAAATTGTCTTAAATAATAAACGTTTGCCTCCTCCTATTAATGCCGTAACCCGAATTCCTTACCCACGTCATGCAACAAATTTTCCAGGTTGAATACCACTCTTGTCGTGTGCTCTACTTACGGCGTGGATTGTGGCACTGTGAAAATGGCACATCGTGTGTCATCATGCTGATGATTTGTCATGATCAAACCCAATACTTTCAATGTTAATTTGATTGAAGGAGACCTATCCCACTTGTTAGTGACAGCTAAACGAAAGGATCTGATTTTCACTCTAAAATCCGTTATGAGAAGTCAAATGGCTTTCTCTCGATCTCTTGATCATGACTAATGAAACAGCCTCTATGTTTCCCATGTTGAAAGTAGAGAAGATGACACTTCATTGGCTATCATGAATCCTGAAGCGCCATGTTCACAGTGCCACAGTCCACTCTAATTCTATATCAAGTGTTTGGCTGTAATGTTTTTTAAGCTTGGAAGCATGGAGCATGCATCTTTGGTTCAGCGTAAAGTGGTCCCTGTGTTATAAGACCGCCCCTTTTGCGGTTATGAAGTGGTCTCTCTTACAACAGGGGGTCTAACAACGCAGGTACCACTGTAGATCACCCACAAAGCCTGAGCTTCAAATTCTATCACAAAGTACCTAAAATTGGAATTTTTAATGGAAGAGTCAATTGAAAAGAATTTAATGATGTTGCAGACTGTCCAGCCAACTCGGGATGCAGCGATCTCTGCAAGACCTTGGCTGGTAACTTCCTATGCATGTGCAGAAAAGGACGCCGGCTGATGAGTGACTGGAAAACTTGTGTTGATGGTTGGTTGAAGTATAACTCTTTAAGCCGTATTAGAATATGATAGCTCCATTTATATTTGAGATGCGTATTAGCAGACGTTACTTCGACTAATCTTTGTTTTAATGAAATATTTATTGGTTTCAATGAAAAAAATTTAAGTATTTCGATCACACCATAAGGGTGTTTGAACCAAAAAAAGTAGTTGTTCCTTCGAAGGATCTTAATTGTTGATCACTGCGGATGCCAGGGTGGTAAAGGTTACAATTTTGAATGTTTAACTTGCCATACACAATGGGTGAATAGGGTCACATCAGATGTAATTGAGCGGTGGTATCCAGCTTCTTCTGTAATTGAGGCAATTTTCTGAAGAAATAAAGCATCACAATTAATGAACCATAGCACGTCAATTTACATGTATAGCTATTAACTGATTTTTATTGGCAATTTTAATCCATTATATACCATTGTTCTCTTTTCCAGATGTTGCTTGGTTACCAGCTGATGCCTTCCATTGCCAAGACAGTTGTCATAGCAACAGCACTTGTGCAGTCTACCAAGCTACAGTCACATTCAGTTGTCAGTGCATGCCTGGAACTACTACTGAGAAGGGCCCTGGTTTGTCTTGTACAAGTGGGTATTAATAAAATTGCAAGTTGATAGTGCTGGTTGCTTACAGTAAAAGACAAAAGTACAGATTTGTCTTCAGGTTGATACATTTATCAATTTGTGACTGCTATCAGTGATGGGCACAATTCATCTATGTGCAATTCAATTCAATTCAATTCAATTGGGCATCGGTGCCAATTCAATTCAATTCAATTCACTTGTTTTTAGGAATGAGGTCAATTCAATTCAATTCAATTCATAGGGTTAGTCAATTCAATTCAATTCATTTTGTCGCGTAAATTACTGGTTTTAGTGAAAAATGTTGTAAAGTAAAAAAAAACAATAGCATCAGACTTTGTTCTTTGATATGTTGACATTTTAAAATCGATTATAAACATGATTAAGATTATTTGGACAAGTGATTTCAAGAGTGAGAAACCAAAATGTCTACTGTCTTCCATTCAACAGAAATATTACAGAATACACATCACATGGCGGCCATTTGTGATTTTCACACCTTTGGGCGCAAATCAAAACATCAAAATGAACGGCCTAAAAAGCACTTTACCGTTGAAGATACAGCTTTATTTCTTTCGCTATTGCATTCCTGGTCATATAAATGACATACCTATGTTTTTAAATTGTGTCTCTAGCTCTATTTCATCCATCACTAAAGCCATTTCATCACTGGTGACCATTGTCCAATCAGCATTCAGTGAAAGTTTTATGCCTATGTGGCATTGATTTCGTTGCAGAGTTATTGTCTTTTTACCACAATAACTTATTTTCTGCTCAATTTTCAGTGATCAAACTGCATGTATAACATGTCAGATAATTTTGTCTGACGAATAATGTTGTTAGCTGAACGAAACACCCGTTTCTTTACCTTTAATGAATTTTTATTGTATTTGTTTATAACCTGGTTTGCTTTTCCAAGCTTTGATTTAAGGCCTATGCCTTTTCAACGAATTCTTGGCACTAGGGGAATTTATGGAAATGAAGTAAGACTGACAGATGGCTCTGAAAATTCTGCGTTTTGTGGACCTAAAATTAATAAAATGGTTATTGTAGATAAAAGGGTACATCTCAATTAATCAGAAGGCAGTATTCACATCTAATCACATGGCTGCAGCGAAAACAAAGTTAGTTTGTAATTTTGTCCTCATAAGTTGGTCATACAATGATCTACATAGATGTTACATGTTTATAAGCAGGCTAACCAACATTTCCACATTTTGTTATTATCACAGCATAATTAAGTTATTATTATCAATGAAAACATTTTAATGCACTTTTAGAAAAAAAAAATCATCAAAATTTAAATAATTTACTGAAACGTTTATTAAAAAGTAATTATTCTTTTGCAAAGATTAAAAATGTCAATCATGATCTTATCATTATTAGTAGATAAATAACTCACTTCATCCGGAAGATCAAGCATGATGCAAAAACAAAAGTAAATTCTCACTTGATTGCAATTGGTAGGACCAAGCTTGCTTCAGTCTATTCTTTGAAGTGTATTAAATAATTTCAATTGCACTTCGCATTTAGGTCATTGCTTTAATCAATTTGACCATTGCCAATTTGTCATGAATCAATGGTCCATATGGAAGCCACTTACTAATGATTGAACATATAGAACTTTGCATAGACCTACAGCAGCAAGCAAAATATTTTTCACAATGACAAGATAGTATGAAGATACTTTTAACTAAACGATGTCAATAATCCTTCAAAGGTTCAGACTCTCTCTATAAATTCATCAATGTTGGAGCTTTTTCTTCATGAGGGACGATCATTTTCGATCAATCATATATTGAATTGAAAATGAATTGAATTAAAACCTCAATTCAAAGCCTATCTCAATTCAATTCAATTCAATTCATTGCATTTTTCCAACATGGTCAATTCAATTCAATTCAATTCATCAACTTTTGAAATTTTGAATTAATTCGAATTAATTCAATTCATGAATTGAATTGTGCCCATCACTGACTGCTATTGGTTGAGACTGCCTGTATGTCCCCAAGTTCGTCATCCACTCTAGTTTTTTTCTCGAATCTCTACTTTTGACTGCTGCTGCGTTTAATACTGACTTGATTCAACTAAAAAAATATATATATATATGTATATATATTTGAATTTTGTGATACTACCAGATGAAGATTGTATGCAGTGTATATCTGAATGCAATCTTCTATTTTCAGGATGTCCTCAAAATTACTACAAGTCAGAAATAGGCTCAAGCCAGTGTGTGAGGTGTCCAAAAGGATCGTCTTCATCAGAAGGAGCAAGAAGTTGCCAGTGTGAAGATGGGTTGACTTGGGATTGGCAGAAGAAGGCCTGTTCTGGTAAAAGACTAAATTTTTACCTAGACAATCATCTATGTCTCTCCAATTCAAATGTTTAATTGCAATTGCATAAAAAGTATTAGGTCCTCAGAAACTTTTTAAAGCTCTGTAAGAATCTTAGCTGTATGAAGTGCTCAAATCAGCAAAATTTGCCTCATTTTCTCTGATTCGCACTATGTGTGTGAAGGTTTGGACTCTTTGGGGTTGTGTTTGATTTTATTCACCAAAGGCTATGCTGAAGTGAAGTTGTCAGGGCAAAGCCTAATTTAGCTAGTTTTTCTTCTTTGGAACTGTTTGGTATCACTTTGTCAATAACTTTATTTAGGAATTACTTAACAGGGAACATTTTCGCATAATTTCTGGTAGCAGTGAAGCCGTTGGACTTCCATGACCCTATGTTTTACTACATAAAGAACCCTCCTGAACTATAATGTGAATGATTGAAGAGCTGACGCCATATGTACTCCTTTACTATGAAGCATGTTTCCTGCATGAAAAGACTTGGTGGATTTGGTAGTCATTAGCAAAAGCTTACCTGCCATGCAGGCATCCCGGATTTGATTCCTTGCCAATGCACCATATGATACTTATCCCTTAAAAAATCTGTCAACCAGTTGACCTAAAGGGCTGGCCCCTGAGGCAAGTGCTTGGGAGCTACCAATTATTTCAGACCCATATACTATAGTAGGCTTATACCTGTACAATGGTAGATGTATCTATTCAGGAACATACATTACATACTTACACAGTATCAATTATTTTCTTGTTTCTTCGTTCAGGTGCTAAACCCGGAGACTGTCCTGCCACAGGGGCTGCCACAGGGCATCCCTGCACTTTTTCTTGTACATCAGATGGAGGTTGTCAAGGGGCCAGGAAATGTTGCCATTCTGAGGGCTGCCCTGGATCCCAGTGTTCAGATCCTGTGGGCTTAGAACATTGCGTCTATGAAGGAGATGTCTACAATGTTGGCCAGTACTTCAGTCCTGATAACTGCACAAGGTTAGTTCTATTTTTAACCTGGAGGTTTACCAATTAAAAAGATTTACAAGTGTCAATTGATGGGCTTCATTGTTCCTTTGACAAAAGTTTGAAGATATCACTGTTGTTGATATACATAGTAAAAAGAATTATATTTATTCCTGTGGGAGTGCTTTGATTTCAAAAATATAAACCAATACATTATTTTACATAATAAAAAGTCTGGCATCCATCTGTATATCAAAGTACACTCAAATTGACATGAATGCTGCACAGGTTTTTTTTGGGGAAAACAAAGCATCTATTCCAAAAGACACTTGTATTTCAAAACCCCTTTTTTTTCATAAATTTTTGGAATGTATCTGTCAAATTTACAACCATTTGATTTCCAATTTCAGATGCCAGTGCAGTTCCATCAAACCATCACGTACTATAGAGTACGGGCAGGCGATTTGTACGAAACAACAATGTCCCATTTTGGAGTGCTCGAAAGAGAATCAAGTACATCCTGGAGGACAGTGCTGCCCTCTTTGTGTGGCCCAGAATGAGGCTCATTTACATATCCAGGGCTGTTCAAAAGATGTCCTTACTTTTGTTCTTGACGATGATAAGGCTTACGTTGAATATGCTCCTACAATCAAGGTTTTCTTTCCTTTTCTTCAGTTTTTCAGAAATGTTTATTGTTTTGAATATTCCCCTGCGATGACAAATTGACTTGCAGTGTTATAGACTTCGTCACAAATTATCAGAAATCACGATTTCTTCTTCCTTAAAACCCTCTGGAACATACTCGCAGAATAAATTTAAACAGTGTTGGCATGCATGCCTTGTGATTGTAATTGTAATGCCAGAATGTTAAATCGAAAGATTAATTTGTTTGATTCTTTTATTATTGTGTTTAAAGAATTGTAATTCTCCCCGCAGATCACAGACAACAGAAGAATCAACAGACATATCACAGTGACAAAAAATCCCATTAAGACAAACTTCTGGTGGGAAGAAAATGGGAATTATTTACAGAAAGTCGAAGTTATTGCAGAAGCAGATGCTCCTGATGGTTCGACAGATAGGGATGAGTGTCATTTTGCAGTCCAAGTTAAAGGTTGGCAACAGATATATTATCTTCACACGCTGAACCTAGAGCATAAGCAGTTGTTTTTCACAAAAAGTGTTTATGCAGCCATTTGGTAATTGGTGCGACTCCTCAAATTTATTTGCTTTGCTGTTCATAGTTCTAAAGTCTGTGACCAAACTGCCATTTTCATGTAGTGATTGTACCTTTATGCCGAAAAAGTATCGGTAACATTCTTATCCTTCCTTTCTGTTTTCAGATGAGACACCTCCGATATTGATATGCCCACGAGACATCACAACATATACAAAAGGGGGCAGCACCTTGGTGACACTGCCTTCTCCTTCAGCCTATGACAATGTAGCTTTGTCTTCCAAACCAGTTTTGAATCAACCAATCACTGAGCAGTATCCAATTGGAGGGCATGAATTGTCTTATTCTGTCAGAGATCTTTCAAACAATAAGGCCGAGTGCAGTTTCTTTGTTCATGTCAAATTTTTAAGTAAGTGCCTTCAGGTCAGACCTAATTAATTTTTAGCTTCTTGGATTAACCAACCTTTCATTTTTTTTCCTATGAAAAAGATTTTGAGCTTAACCCTTGATAGTTATTTTTATTTAATTTTTAAGTTTTTTTTGTCCTACTAGAAGATCTGAGAATCTAAAGATGGTAAAAAATAAATTATGTCTGACCTAATATAACATGCCTATTTAAAGATATCACTTAAATACAAAAAAGTCCTTGCTGAGTCAATCAATCATTGACTAAGTACTATATTGGCCATTTTATTTTAGACACAAAATGTCCGACTCCTCCCACTCCTCTACATGGTGATCTGGAATGCTATGATTTGCATAACAGCACGAAAGTCCTCACGCGGTGCATTTTGAAATGTCACGCAGGATACACCCGCAATTCAAACATGGAAGAAGTCTACGATTGTACAGAAGATAAATTATGGCATCCAAATTTTTGGGATGGATTTACCAATATGGCATGTCTTGGTAAGTAGGTTTTAGTAAAGCAGAATTGTAGGATTGTGGGTAAAATGCAAAACCTGCAGAATGCATTTGAACGATGCATAACACTTTTCTTTAATCAATAGTAACTGTTACTGAGGTTAAGGTGTGTTGTTTGGAACAGGTACGAAATATATTATTATTTATACTCCACCAAGACAGTTTTCTATTGTTTTTTTCCATGGTATAACCAACAGACTTGTTAGTTATACCACTGTTGGGGATTAAGTTAGCCTGTTGTACTACTTTTTCTGCAAACAACGCACCTAAAGGTGACAACAAAGCAACAAAATTCAGTTGCAAAACCTTCAGGAGTAATATATGGAGTATAAATCGCTTATACAACTTCTGTATAACTAACATTTCAGGGGTTACTTATACACCTCAAACTCGTAGTACAACCTGTACTTATATTTTTCAGAAATCAAAGGAAAGAGATGGTGGCTCAATGGCACAGCGATCATTAGGCCCTCTCATAAGAGGGTAACACATGAAAAGGACATCGAAATAGGAATGAAAAACTTGTTCAAAAAGAATTACTTTAATCTTTTGGATTTCACTCCGGAGTTGCATCTAAACGTCACTCGTCATCCACTGTCAAGGTTGCGGCAGTTCATTGTGGGATTTGAGGTCGAAGGGATTAAAAAGTAGGTGGACGATTTTTTAAGACATCACTGTTATTCTCCTGGCCACATATATCTGGGTACATTTATAAATGAGTTGGTAAAGAGGTAAAGAGATGTGGCACTGCTCTGCATGCGTCATGCACATCACAGGTCTCTCACCTACAAAGGATTTCGTTGTCCTTATCCCTATCCTTATCCTTATCCTTACTCCGTTATCAAGAATATTATACCTCATGTTCCCTATTTAGCACCCAGTGGGCAAATGCAAAGATGAGAGAGGCGACAATATTACCTGATAATCATTTTCACGAAATGGGAGAATAGTGCCGTATGCAGTCAGCAACCACCAGAGGCTAACTGATGCGCTGTTAGCCATCTAGTGTATCGTGTAGGAACTAATATAAATGAGTGAAAATGGGGGAATTGTCTTCATAAAGCATGTATTTGAACAGAAAAAGATGGGATAGTGCCATATTCAAATAGGATTGTTGCGGTTGAGCAGTAAATGTGTAATGTGTGCCGATTAGGGAAAATACGGTGTATATTTAATTTGTAAAGTGTATTGAAGTTTTCACATTGAATACCTTTGCTTCGTAATACATATCGTATAGTATTTTTATTGTACAGCGCCACTGACGCATCATACTACAACCAGTTCGACCACTTTAGACAACAATTGGAGCGAGACTCAAAAGGCGATAGAATATTTGTCCATGGAAACGGAGAAATTCTATCTGGAAGGTTTAAAGAATTAGGAAACCCTGAACTGAGATGTTCTACTTTTGAAGAGCAGCTTTCCTATGCTTGCTGTAAGTAATATTTGCAAAGCAATGTTGAATGATTTGGATCCGGATTTCCATTTATAATAGGTGGTTTTTGCGCCTTGAAGTCTTATGTATTCTCTATTTACAGTGCTTTGTCAATCGATCTTTACATTAAATAGGAATAAACTTGCCTTTCCAGTAAAATGCCCAGTTGGAACATATTTCGATAATGAAGAAAAAATATGCAAAATGTGCCCGATAGGAACATTCCAGGATGAAGAAGGTCAAAGGTCGTGTAAGGAATGTCCTGTAGGGACCACTGAGGAAGACGGTGCTTATTCTCAGCACTTTTGTAAGTAATTTTTGATAACATTACAATTTTGTAAAATGTGTTACTTCATGTCCTCATGCATCTAGTAAAAAAGAGTTTTACCTTTTGATTTTCATGAGTAGTTTGCTTTTTGGCAATTATTAGTGACATTGTATGAATTGAATCATTTTATGTTGTGCATCGTGTTTACAATATAACGGATGGTGATGTTGTCTGCGTGCCTGCACAGTTTTGGGAATGCCGTTCTTCTAACAGAACTTTGTGTTTCTTTATCTGAAATTGGCCAATCCACATGTCCATCAGGGCCTGTGAAATTACAACATATTTTACAACTTTTACAATCACTATTAAAAAAAAATTTTCACTTCATTACCAACTGTAACAGTGAGATATGAAGTAAATCAGATTGTCTTGTGTAATTTATAATAGAAAAGTTAGCCTAACTGCAACAATGACTATCAAGTGAAACAGATTGTCTTGTAGTGTTTGTAATTGAAAAGTTATCTTGTACAGATTTACACGTATATTTTTCTGCTCACAGGTTACCTGGAAACCAGTGTCCACGTAGCTTCAACCAAAGTTCCCACGGAGGTCATTGTAGGAGTGGTCATCGGTAGTCTCGTTTTTATCATCGGCGTTGTCGTAATAGTTATTGCTGTCTTGTGCATAAGACGCCACATGAATGACAAGAAGGTCAATTATGTGAGTGTTGTTTCTTTTCGAAGTTCCAAATGCAGTATTAAAATCACCTTTAATTTGTTTGGGAAATCCTCCATGTTTCTGATGACACATTTGGTTGCCTTTGTATATAAATAATTCCCAAATTGCTAAAAAAATCGAACTTCACAAAATTTTATGCCCGAAACTCCCTGAAAAGCAGCTTTTCCAAAATTATTAGAGGGCTGATAAACACCTATACTATTATATACGCGTGTATCGCAGTAACTAACCTTTCGATAGTTTAAGATCTTTACGTTTCAATAATATGCAGTGGCAACTTCATTGTTACAAAGAAATTCCTTAGGCCTAATTGGCAGCCAATTAGCTGGAAGGGAACAGCAAGATTATGCACTGAATATATATTTTAATGATTTTTTCTGTTTAAATTGATTGTTTCAGATCATTAACAACAGAGATACCCGCCAGATGGAGTTTGCGAATAGAGCTTTTGACAGCCAAAATGATGATTCTATTCAGAACAAAACACAAAATGGCAACAATACCACAGCAATGAGTAATGGGTCTGATGTTTTACAAAATGTCTGTTTTGATACCCCCTTACCTGTGTCTACCGAAGTGGTCAACGATGAGCCTAATGGAACTGCCAAAGATGGGGCCAATGGCCTCCCAACTGTAGCCACCGAAACTGTCCTTCTGTAAAATTGTGCCAGATAGAAAGTCATCATAAAACAAGCATATACACTCATATTGATTTTACAACTGTCTAAACTTCACCATGCAATGGAATTGACTTAAGGGGGTGACTATTTATTAATCAGGGGGCTTGGAGTTTTCCTCGGCGGGAAATTATCAACTCCAAGCCCTCCTCCCCTTGAGACAAAACGGTTGCCCCCTAATAATTTTACCAACCTTCCACAGTAAATGATATTTCCAGGTGCGTGTCACTGCGTAAACAGTTCCAAGCAATTTTTAACTTAAAATCTGTGACCAACTGCTGCAGGTGACTAAAGTAGTTTTTTCAGGTGACAGGTATTAATTTATTTCAAATGCCTTATAGGAAAAAGGCCTATTACAAAACAATTTCATGACTGATATTCAACTCTTTTCAATTCATTTTATTGACCAGTTTCAATACAATATTGTTATCAAGATGAGTGTAACAGAAAATGTTTCTGAAATTACAGTGGTACATTTTTCATGCATTGTCTGTCTATATATTGATCATAAATGAATAAAATATGTGAATGCATACATGCATATGTAAATACTGCAGTCTTTGCAAAATGTAGTCACTGAAATTAATCATGCAACTTAGGTCATGGTAGCTAGAGAAAACACCCTCTGCACTTTCAGAAGGTAGAAAATGTTGTGACATCATCACTTTAGTGCCATGCTCATTCAGCCTCATTGTGAACCTTTATTTGTTGTCTCTTGAAATATCATTTATGCTTATGTTAATAACACCAGGTTATCAAAACATTCCAATGGCTGTTGAAGAGCACATTTAAAAACATGATGAATTTTTTCAAAAGCGTTTTATCAAAGTTGTGTCATTAAGGTTGGTGGTCCATAAGATGATGAGTCTAAGCGTGCCAAGCCCCAAACTCTGTAGCACAATATTGTTGGAGAATATATTACAATTACAATAACCTTAGAAAGGCCTCTTCAATATCTCCTTCTCACTGAACCTGGCAACCTTGTGCGAGCATTGTTTGGAATTTCTTGGATGAAGCAACATTTTATGTTTGGCAATCCAAAGATAAAGAAGACAAAGACCCCTTGAAACACATTGCTGATGACAAAGAGATACTCCAGGACAACTGAATTAGATCCAGTGATACCAGGCAGTAAGCCAATGACCCATGTTGTGCCTGAGAGGAAGAACAAGCCCAAGTAAATCCGCAAAAGATGAGTTTTGTTCGATTGGTAGACCTGGTTCACATCTCTGAATGTTGCAAACAAAGCGAGGGCACACCTGATAAATAGGAATATGTTAATGAAAGCTAACAATGCTGTGGGAGCAGCAAAAGTGTAAAGAAGTATATACGGTTGGGCGTCGGATATCCAACAGAGCCCGTTGCCACCGTACTGAAACAGTTCTGTTCCCAATACATCCAAACATAAGCAAGGAACGACAACGGTTAGTGGTAAAAGAAACGAGTAGGCCACATAGCCATAAAAGTTCTTCTTCTGTGATGACTGGTAAAATGTGATGTCAGTGAATGTTTGGTACATGCGGTGAGCCATGCTGTTTATCCAGGTGAAGGTCGACAGCCAGAGGTAGTGAAGCAGAACCGCAACACCCTTGCAAACGTACGGATAAGGCGCGAAGTCATCATTGCACTGCAGAACGACCTGAGCAAGAATAAGTGTTGCAATGTAATTCATCATCATCTTGCCTGGCACGGTCCTCAAATTCATTTGGCTTAAATATATACCAAGAGTTATGACAAGCGATGTCACTGACAGAGTTGTTCCTATGACGGTAATTATACTCAGTGGAGTTACCGGATATTGGCTTTCTGACATCGCAAAAATGTAATCACACACTACAGCTCTTCCACCATCGATTATAGCATATTCAGACGGCGCGACAAACCTGTCGAAACTCTTAATGTACAAGCCTCTTTCCGTGACGCTATAACTCTCTGATAAAACCACAAATTTGTTGCAAAGTTGAATGGGAAAGTAACAGATGCTCGTATTGCAAGTCATCCTAGGGGCATCAGAGAACAGATTGGTTCTCCATGACACATATTCTGGTTTGGTCGAGTAACCGTGAAGTTCATCATCAAGAAAATACATACTGCCTTTTTTTGCTGCAGCTGCTTGTACAGGTACATGTTGGACTTGACCTCCATGCTGATGACAAAGTGATTTATAATAACTGGATTCATAGAGCTCAACCTCAATTTCGAATGACCGATATAGGTAACTGTGCACTGCTGCTTGCTGCATAAAGCTTAAAATCTCATCGTTGGATACTTGTAGCTCTTCAGACAAAACACATGACAAGTTGACTGTGGTGGCATTTAGTTGGAAGGATCCACCACTGCACCACAACTCTTCAATCAGCACCTGCAGTGACTCAACAGGGTCAGGATACTGCGTATAGTTTGCCCAGGTGATATTTAATGTTAATATGTTTGATTTTGCTTCAAGAGCAGACATATAGAAATTTGTATAGTTTTCTCCAAACGCTGACATGCACTTTGACCCAACTTTCAATTGATTCAGTAAGTCACACGATGTTTGATTAATTTTTTTTTCATTATTCGGGAAATTTAGAATCTCCTCGAGAGCAGGCTTACTGGGTGCGCCATGTATGTCCATCAAGATACTAAAAGATGCGTGTGGGGAAAAACCAATCTCAACATCTTTGGTTGTTTTCATACAAAGCATTGGTTTTTCAGGGTCAAACTCACTACTAATGTCAGCCATTGCACAAAATGGATTCCTGTATATTTTCCGGTTTACCATGGTAGGAGACGTGTATAAACTGCACATTGCTTTTTCCACTTGGGTCGTATTGTCAGAAACTGTGTCCCCTTTCGATGGAATCTCATTCAGGACACAAGAATTCATTCGAATGAATCCTTTTTGATACTTCTGAAAAATTGAATTCAATTGAGGTTGTATCTTAATGCAATACTTTTCCAACATTGACCTATATTTCTCAGGCCCGCCTATATCATCCAACAGAATACGTAATAATCCCCTTGCTTTTGGAGGACACCAAAATTCATGTCCTAAAGGTGATATTGACTTTGCATCAATGTCATTGCAGATGGCACAGTGGTAATTTTTGAAAATCCGTAAGGAACCTTTCGCTTGTCCAGCTACTAAATTCTCCCTCGATGATAAACACAGTTCTGGCTGATCGTTTGTTTGGTTCAACGTGTCATCCTTCATAGAATCACAACCGATTGTAACTTTGAGGTACAAGTCAGACGATATCAATTTACATACCTCATTATCATTCAGTCCGAGCTTCAGAAAAAGTGCGGAGTCTTGGCCGACCGAGTAGGCGCTCAGAGCAGCTTGTACAACAATGTCACTCCATGACACCCTTCCACTCAACTGCGCCAGGGCACTCATATCAATGAGGCGGTACAGTTTATGGCTCTTGAAGCACTTCGACGCATAGTCAAAACAGCAATCCCCATATATTAAACAGAACTTATCACAAGAGCAAGCGAAAGGGCCTTGACGAGTCTTGCCAAAATGTTCCCCGCAATGGCCTTTACAGCTGATCTTATACCTACAATATGACCAACTCATATTAAAGTTGTATGACTTCATAGTTTGTAAGGTTTTCTCATCTGCCTTTTGCCAGGCATAACTATATTTGTAGTATGACGAATCTGATGCCTCTTCTGAAAAATAAATTTATGTTTAAGAAAAAAAAACTGCTGAAGTCTTACAGATCAATAACCTGATATGGCCTCAAATTCCAAAAATGCCCCATTTCAGTTTCATAACTTAAAGTTAGAAATGTTGTCATCAACCAATGTTTGAAAAAGTGAACCTTGAATTGCCCTAAACTAAAGTTGATGATGAATAAGCTTGTATTGAGTGAGCAAAATGTCGAGCTTCATATCATTCTGTCTTTTCGAGTTCACTGCTAATGAAGGCTTCGGAGTCGGGTAGTAAGTGAACAAACTCCGACTCCTGACTCCTTTGGCTTTCTTGAAAGCGACTCCGTCTTTTGAGTTACGACTCTGACTCCACTTATCGGCATATTGCACAAATATTACTTGGTTAACAACAGAGAAAAATTAATTCTACCAAGTTTTCACAATACTGTACATGAACACTTGTTTAGGAAGTTTTGTGTTAGCTATAATTAATGAAAATTGAGATACATTTCACATTTTTGTAATAATTATTTTTAGGAGTCAGGAGTCACCAATTTCATTTTCAACTCCGACTGAAAATAAGAATCCTCGATTGGGAGTAACTTCACTTTCAAGAACGCATCACCAGAATCACCACCTTTAAGTCATGCAGGCAATTCTGTTCTTGCTCCGTCATAGATGACATGAGCAACTGGAGAATACCCACCTCAGCTCATCTGCAGGAACAGGACAAAGTTGAAATTTCTTACATAGTAAAATTAGTAAAATATTTGATAAAATTCAGTACCATTGCTCTTAGTAACTGTGGCATTTAACACTCCTGTGTTACTGTTGATTGCTTCAGTTGATATTAAATCTGTTTCAAGCCGACTCTGAATGGCTTCACATCTCCGAATGCTAAATTATCATGCCTTGACCAAAAGCGTTGTCTGTGATAACAATAAGGGACTATTAAGAATTAAATTTTACGCCTGGGTCGAGGGGGTGGTATTTTCTATGGTATTAATTGAGTGGGACCCACCTTTTTTGCTCATGCTTCCCTTGACTTGGGGCTATTGGAATTTTTCCAGCTAGGTAGGGTACCAATTTTTCACGTATGTTCCATGGGGGGTACTTATTTTTCACGACATGCTTAATTGTCGAATGAAATTTTTAACAAAAGAAAATGGAGGTATTACAAACACTCGTGAAACCAAAGGGGGGTATCACTTTTCACAGGAAGTTTCATCAAAACCCCCAAACCCCCCCCCCCCCACCAGTCATAAATTCTGAATCGTCCCTTAGGCTTAGGCTAGGAGGATTATTCAGTGATGTGGCAAAATTCATGAGAAAATCATAGTGGGGATCAAACTAGGGTCCCAGCGATTGGTAGCCCATTGACATGTCGTTTGCGTGGTTCCTCTTCTGAGAAAATATCACTTGCATGTGTTTGTTTCTTTTCTATTGAAATAATCATTATATATGCCTGGATCATCTGATCCCAATCATAATCTCAAAGCATAGTATTAGACTTTGAGAATGTGTGTAAAAAATGTGTGAAACACTTACTCTCAATTAAAACAGCCAGAGTCAGTTCCATTGAGGAGATCAATGGATTAGAATACCATGGTCACCCATGTAAAACCATAGATGTCACTTTTCAGGAGAGAGTGGTGTCCAGTCTGCTCACAGACTCTAAACGAACAGCGCAGCTGGAGAGTCTGCCAGAAATCGGATGACCTCCAGCTGACACATTTATTAATATTCAAGTAGGTCAGGGCATGTCCAGGTAGAGGGACCTCATCACTTGTGCTCATACGCACAGCTGAGCTGCCAGCAAGACATAAACAAATTGTAATCAACAATGTTAAACGATAATTGAGTGCACATGCACTGCCAATGAGTACCATAAAATTCTGAAGATTTCAAATCCTTTAACAGCTTTTTCCAGCATGATTTAAATGATAGTTTGTGGTTTTCTCCAAAGAAACCAATTAGAACAACAAAAAGATAACAATGAAACACTAAAGCATTCATTCAATTGCTTTGAGAGATCTGAAACAGTTAATTATGTCTATCACACCAAAGAAGAGTTAATCTTTTTGTTACAACTTCACAAATAATGTATGTTGTGTTCACTGGTCAGGGCAAGCTTAACAAGCTTATACTGAGAAGTGAGGGTGCTCGTGCGTGGCTGTCTGGCTGGCTGCCAGACAGGGACTACTCACAATTCCCTGGGTAGGAAAAATTATGACTCCGCAAAAAAAAAAAGTTCCACAACAAGTACCACTTCGCAGCTATAGCAGCATTCTAATAATAAAGTGGCCGATTAAAAGTTATTTAATATTCAATTCTAGACCTAATTCAACAGACCAAGTCGTTACTCCACTTCCCTTAAAAAAAGAGGTCGTTACTGCATCTGAAATCAGGCAGAGTTCACTGCCGTGGCAGCTCACTGCTGCTGTCTCTTATGCATGATGTAAAATATGAACTTTTGTGTGCAGAGTAAGTGGTGTCATACCTTCTCTCAACCAATAAAAATTTCAGGAAAAATTATGTATTTTCTGCCACTAATTTCAGCAAGCACCTTTCTTGTGGCTCCATTAATCCTAACTTGCTTTGGAAAAGCTCATAACAGACTGTTGTGTTCATACCTCTGGGCTGGCTCTTTTTCTAATAAGTAAAGATTTTTTTAATGCTTGGAAGATTCATTCTAAAAATGAAGTTTGTATTAGAATGAAGAATTGAAGACAAAACAAACTCAATTTTATCCAAAACCATAACTAGAAATATCCTGTCTACAAGTGGACCGCTGTTACATTGCCACTTCATTTTCCATCCTTGGCAGATCAGAACATATGATGCTGTTATGCAGTGCATTTTTTAACATGTTAACTGGGAGACCAAATGGTCTCCCAGTGGACAGATTTGGTCTCCCAGTCATTGCCAAATTGGTATCACTGGGAGACCAATTTTCCCAGAAACTATCAGTAATTTCACATTTAATTTGTTGTGATTTGCAGTTCTTGGGATAAGTTGGGTGCTTTTCAATATCAAAAAATATTCTTCACTGTCTTTACTATAATATTTTCTGCCATCTTTCTGATTTCCAAATTTTTTTAACATTACACATTTGGCTAACTCTCTCCAGCATGTCATAACATAAGTATATCCTACAAAGGTTCAGCTGCTAGAGATATATATGGCGTGTCACAGCGCAGCGCTACGAAAACCCTATGGTCTCCCAATCAAAAATGCTCTGCAGTGTTATGTCATGTGTTGCCACCTAAGTAAAGTAAAGTAAAGTAAAGTAATCTTTATTTTACATGGATTCATACAACAACAAAAAACAGAAGCACAGGTGCTTTTTATCCATGATAAAACACAGTTAAAAGTATGAAATATATACAAATGAGAGATGAAAAGATGAAACGAGATTCATAAGAGCATCATTAAAAACAAGTTATATCATAAAACACCATTAAAACATACTTGGTCAAAAGGACACTATCTAAGTAGACATACTAAGCAAAAGCCACAATTACATGTTGGTCCCAACCAGCCTCTGAGCATTTCCTTAAATTCATTTAAACTATTTGCATTCTGATACTTAGCTTCAAGTGAATTCCAGAAAGACGGACCATAATAAGATAGATTGTTTTTACCATATGCTACTGTATTGTAGGAAGGAAGCACAAATACATCGTTGTCTCTGAGAGAATAAATACGGTCTTTTTTGTCAAGGAGTTCTTGAACAAATCTTGGAGCATTACCATTCACAATTTTATACATTTCAGTAATAATAAGCTTGATTCTAGTAATATACAAAGAGTTCCTTTTAGACTTCTGCAATAACATTTTATAATCACTTTCAACATCTTTCAAGAGAATCCTTAAAGCTCGCTCTTGCATCTTTTCTACCTTTCTCGTATCTTTTTTCGAGCAGAAATGCCATGTCAGAGGGCAATACAGAAAATAAGATACCACAAATGAAACATAAATGTTAAACATGCTTTCTCTCGACAAATATACTGATAATCTCTTCAACCCATAAACTTGTACAGCAGCTTTTTTACAGATACTTGAGATGTGATCAGCAAAAGTTAGTTTTTCATCAACTGTAATTCCCAATAACTTTACGGATGGCTGACTTTCTAAGACCACTTGGTCAATCTTGACCTTCAAAGACTCAACTATCTTTGATTTTTTGAACAGAGCTACTTGAAATTTCGGAGCGTTTGCTTGCATGCCGTTTTGTTTAAACCAGCCCACTGCTTTTACGGAGGCAATACTTAATTTTCTCTCCAGCTCAGAGATATCATGATCACTCTGGCTGATGGTATCATCATCTGCATAGTTGTAAAGTTTGCAGTGACTTTTATAGGAAATAGAAAATGTCATTCTTGAAAATGTTGAACAACAGAGGTCCCATTACTGATCCCTGAGGGACTCCCCGTTTTAACACTTGCCAATTACTTTTTATACTGCCAATTTTGACTCTCTGCTTACGAGAGGACAGATAACTACATACTAGTTTGCAGGCAGATTCTGAAAGCCCATACGCTCTTAGTTTTGCAATCTAGTGACTAGTGTGCTATTCCGCAAGCTCCTGTGAGCGGTCCAAATCATTTCAGTCTGAGGAACTCTCACAATTTTGTCTGGAAGAAACCGGGGCTGTTTCTGAGTGTGCTGATGGCCTTGTCTACTTAATTAGAGAATGTGATTGCCGAGTCTGACTCTGGTATACACCAATGTTGAATAGAAATTTTGTGAATGTGCAGTGAAATTGGAACTATTTCTTGGTATTGGGAAAGCAATGCTGTAGCATACAAAATCAACTTTTGTGCCAGGTGGCAGCAGCATGCTGTTCGCATTGTCACCAGACTGAGAAATATCAGTAACCTTCCTGAGCTCAAACAAGTGTCTGAGTAGCCAATGCAAAGTATGGCCTTTGACAGCCTAGAGCTAGCAGTGGGCAGTTTTTCTAATTCTCACTAAAACCCTCTTGGAATATGTCAGAAAAAAAGTCATATCTTGAGAACCGTTCGATCTAGAGACTTGAAAATAACACCAAACTATTCGGAATAACCACTTTCCTATTAAAAGTTGATACATTTATATCAACTGAAGCCAATCGTTTTTTAACTATAAGGGAAAATACAATTTTCGAAATGCTCGGAAATTGCAAATTGGTAATTTATAAGAAGTCATCACCAGAATCACGAAACCGAAGTTTATAAAGTAATTTTAGTGCTGCTCCATCAAAATTTTTTGGTAGGGGAGACCGGGGTAAGTTGTGCCATTTTTTTTGTCAGGCTGATTTTCCGAAAAACCAAACCGTAATCATGTAATCTGAAAATCAGACATAAAAATATAATACATTGGCCACAATCGACCAAAGTTTCAGGGCAGTTTGACCAATAGGAAGATCATGGTAGGCGTTTGAAAAAAGTAGGTCAGGTGGCACAACTTGCCCAGGTGCCGGGGTAAGTTGTGCCGCAAGACGGGGTAAGTTGTTCTGCCCAATTTATTTTTTTTTAAACTTGTATTTCACCATTTTCTTCTGATAGATCATTTGTATTATGTTTTTTACTTATGGCTGATATGGCACATGAAATTGATCAAACATTTATGTGCTATTTTATGCAAAAATTTAAAATGCTGCTAAAAGTATAATTATATATATTATTTAGAGGGTGGTATAAAACTTTTAACACATGCTCCTTTCAATGTGAGTTATTTCACAACATGTTTAGACCTTGCGCCAAATGAATACAAAAAAAGATGAGTAAAAAATTAAATCCTATGTCACATCACTGGCACAACTCAGCCCGATCAAAACGGCACAACGTACACCAAATTGATTTTCTGGATAAAACTGGTCATCAAAAATTAACAGACAATGCAAGATGAAATTTGACAGATGCCTAGCTATACCAGTATACCTCCTAACTCCATCCTACCAGAGGGACATCAACTTATTACAAATACTAAATGGAATCACGAATGTCAGTCCTCAGCACTTCAAGTTTTCAGCAGCAAAATTGAATTTATGAGTGTAGCAGCTTTTCATACTATTATATTTGGTAGTTTTTTTCTTGGCGCCTAATGTTGTTTACCAAGTGCCACAAGTGGGTATATATGGGTGGCATTACCTTCTTTACCCAGTTCTTCATTTCACCCCAACAGTTGGCGGCACAACTTACCCCGTGGCACAACTTACCCCGGTCTTCCCTATGTTATGTAGGTCTAATAGTTATTATGTCTTACCTGTCAAATCCTTTATTTGAAAAGAATTGATGGAAATAAGCATGCGGACGAGAGTTGTCATTCTAAAAAGTATCATTTTGAGAGTTTCTGTAGACAGCGGATGACAAAATCTTTAACGAATCCCCCTGGATGTGAACTGTGAGTGGGTCTGTCTGGGATGCAGAAATGTTATCATGAATGTCCATCACATAATACCGCAACGGCTTTTCTAGTTCCCTTATATATATGAACGAGGATGTTTTTTTCTCTATTGACGGTCAGGCCTTTCTGGCGGATTGCAATTATCTTAAAACTCACGCTTTCGGAAACAAATAGGACTGAAAAAGAGACGTTATATCTGGTACATTACTATATCCAATAAATCTATACAAAGATGAAATAAATGAACAATGAAGAGCATACATGTTCTTATCTTTTTTTGTCTGGATGTTAAGCTGTTTCAGAAATGACAATTAGATCACAAATCCCATTGTGTTTGTCAAATATGTGTATGTAATTTTGGACCATACATTGGACAAAACACACAAATGTACATAAATTGAATTACTTTTGTGATGGACACTCAAGCACATTAAATTGTACACAAAACCATCAAAGGATTGTTATTATATACATTAGGCACATTTTAATTATTAATTTCTGTTTGTGGAAACTGTTCAAAGGACTGCTGCCAATCCCACATTGCATCATTGCAAAATATCTTATTCAGATGAAACATGACAAAGAAACTTAAACAAAAACTAAACTTTTTGGCCCGTTTTCACCAACATGGTATTAAGAGTTGAGCCAGGTCTTAGCTAAAACCTGGTCTGGCTAAGCCAATCACTCAAGCGGAGCAGGATCAAGGAACATATGCTGAGTTAAAGTCCACACATAGTACTTAAACAACTCAACTGCTACAAACATGATTAATCTCTGAAGTTCCAAAACAAGGCCAAATGATATGACAAGAGGAAAAGATGGGTGGGCTTGTAGATTTACAAAATAAATGGATGCTTTAAAATACCAAAGTAGCTGCACAAGTGTATTTTGCAGGGGGTTAAGGGGGCTGCAGCCCCCTCCCCTGGCATCAGGCAAATGGGATATCAGGGAAAATCCTGACCAATATCAGGGCAGATCCACAACCCTGGTCACATCCCTCCCATGTTAAAGTTTCAGGGCAAAATAGCAATAGCCCCCCCCCTCCATGACACCTAGGCCGTCCCATACACTTATGCGGTCATATTGGCATCGAGCTTTCTGCTCTTAAGTATAGGTTATACAACAAATTTGAGGTGTATAACTAACATTTCAGGTGGTTATTTACCGAGGGCTTTAGCCCGAGGTAAATAACCCCTGAAATGTTAGTTATACGCCTCAAATGAGTTGTATAAGCGACTTATACTCCATATATGACTTCTGAAAGATTTTTAAACTGAATTTTGTGGCTTTGTTGTCATTTTTAGGTGCATTGTTGGCAGAAAAAAACAGTACAACAGGCTAACTTAATCCCCAACAGTGGTATAACTAACAAATCTGTTGGTTATACCACGGCAAAAGACAATAGAAAACTGTCTTAGTGGAGTATAATGTGACTTTAACTTAATAATACCAAAAATAATGCCATTCGGATTCACTTGAATGACAACACCCTGCTTTTTGCCATTTTGCAGCAACTGACACAAAGTTGCTGCTGTGGTATCATAGGCAAATGCAACAATAACATAATTTCATAAATAAAAAATATATATGTAATTCTTGCAAATGGAAAGTTCATTCCCATTCCAAGCAGTTACTTCAACAAAAATATGGTCAAGGTAGACATGTGTTCTTGATTTGCATCTAATGACATGACATATCTACCTTGAAAAAATCTTTGATTTGAGTGGTAACTGTTGAATCACAGAGAAACTTGCAAATATACATGTACTAGATATAAGGCAAAAAATACTGATCTGTCATGCCAAGAAACTTATGTTCTGTTTTCATTGGCCTAATCACTTCTTGACACCAAATCTATTTGAGACTGCTGATCCTTGAGTTTAGTAACAATGAGTATGATTCACTGAACCTTGACAGGTTTACACACCTAGTACACTCTTGGTGAAAGGGACTTAGTTAAACCAGGTATAAAGGAGTTAAGACCAGCTCTAACTGTTAATACCATGTTGGTGAAAACGGCCCTAACAGTTTCTTTGTTCTCCCAGTCTCTCTTGTATTGTGAAGTTGATGACTCAGCAACATCCATTCAAGTAAAATTATTCAGACATTTTCTGTTCTGTCATTGAATCATTCATTGCATGCTTCAAAGGAATTGTAAAGCCCAGACTTTTGCAGACTTTTGCACAGCTATGCGCCACGGCCATTTTGAAAACCAGAACCATTCTAATCTGGAAACCAACGCCAAAACCACAAACCATTTTAATCCTTTAGTAAAAATATCCATAACCAATTTAACCTTTATGATTTTTATACCGTTTTAATAATCTTTTCAAGCCGATTCTAATGGTACCAAACATATTCGGGTTGCAAATACGGTAACCAAACTAATCTGAATTCCTAAAAAACCAATAACATTTAAATCCTAGAAGGCATAAAATCTAAACAATCCAGTGGAGCCTCTATATACATTATACACCCTTTCACAGTGAGAACCCCCCTCCCCGGGTTGTTAGGTGAGGAATGAAAGAAAACTTTTTCCAGAGCAGAAAATACCTCTTATGAAAAAAATGCTTGTTGGTATAGCTCATTTCACATTAACATTTGGCAATTGCTTCACTGCAGTTGGAGTTATATATATGTGACAAAGACGTTACATTCCAGCAGTGCATTTTTTAACATGTTAACTGGGAGACCAAATGGTCTCCCAGTGGACAGATTTGGTCTCCCAGTCATTGCCAAATTGGTATCACCGGGAGACCAATTTTCCCAGAAACTATCAGTAATTTCACATTTAATTTGTTGTGATTTGCAATTCTTGGGATAAGTTGGGTGCTTTTCAATATCAAAAAATATTCTTCACTGTCTTTACTATAATTTTTTCTGCCATCTTTCTGATTACAAATTTTTTTAACATTACACATTTTGTCTAACTCTCTCCAGCATGTCATAACATAAATATATCCTACAAAGGTTCAGCTGCTAGAGATCATATATGTGGCGTGTCACAGCGCAGCGCTACGAAAACCCTATGGTCTCCCAGTCAAAAATCCTTAAAAAATGCTCTGCATTCCAGACGATCCCTGCAAATCTGAACAACACTGATTGTTGAATTCGGGTTATTTCTCAATGACTTGTGATTTCAGGTGTTTTCAAATGTTACTCGCCAGACAGCAAAATAACACCTCATCTTTTTTGGAATTCAGCATGTATGGTGGGAAAGATATTGTGCAAATTAGACAAAAACAACAAAGCTGGCAGAAACTAAGAAAAAAAATGCATTGAACAATAAACCTGAAACTCCTGCACAATTTTCGAAAACACCAACGTTGAGATTGTCGGAAGAGTGATGAAATTTGCTACAGGTATTGACGTTGGTATGGATGGGGAACATGTCACGAAATCCAAGATTGTGACCATTTTGTGGTGGCCATTTTGGCAGCAATCTTTCTGCATTCTTTAACTGCCCACTGTGCCCTTTCAAATATTTCTCATAAAGTGATGAAATTTACTACAGGTGGGTATGGATTGGGAACATGCCGAGAAATCCAAGATGGCTGTTAAATCAACCGCTACAAAATGGCCACCATTGTTTAATTGTCCATTTGGAGCTCAGTTTTTTAGTTCTATAGTCGTAAAATTAGATCGAGTTATTGGCCTGTGGGTGATAATCAGGCACACCTTGATAGATTTTACATTAACAGACGAGTGTTGAAACCGCTTGAGGTTCTGGTTGATAGAATGCATAATTTAGTCACCCTGGTAAAATAGTGGTATATATATAATACATAATTGCATGTTGCTCAGTTGTAATTCTTCAAATTAGTGAAATATTAATAATATGAACAATTATTGCAGTAAAGCCACGATGGTAACTTACAAACTTGTGTGAAACAATATCCTAATTAACGGAGTTATAATTTGGGAGAACCTAAAATACGTGACGGAGGCACGGGGCGCGACGTGACGGGCGGAACGAACTGAATGGCGTGACAACATAGCGGGACAGATTCTTTTTGCTTTAAATTAATACAGATAGTAATGTATTCGATGTACACGAATGGCAGACCACTTTTTGGATAGCTTAGATTATTATCTATCGATGTGGATGTATCAAATTACCAATAACAGCCTAAAAATGAAGTTAAATGATCTATTTTGGGCTTTAATTTTTGGCGCATATGAATTTGGGCCAAAAACTGAACATCTGGACTTGGCCAATATTTCCCTGAGTTGAACATTTATCACAAAGTAAGCATTGACACTTCTTTTTATTAGAATGTCTCAGGTGGTTTAATTGGAGAAATCACCAAGTAGGGGAGACCCGGGCATATCAAATCTTGTTGCATGTTGGACCATCACTGATTTTTCTCTTTTTTACTGTAACATCCAGAGTTATCCACTTCTCCAATGAAAAGACCTTTTGTGGTATGCCTTTTATATTTGCCAAAAAGTTCAGTGAATATTGAAGGAAAAGTGTAAGCTCCAATTCATATATGGCAGTCAAACGTGCCCCAACTCTGGGGTTAGATGGAGCCTTAAAAAAACAAAATTTTCTCTACAACTTTACAATGCACTGAATGCAGATAGACATGATTTGGCATTATAAGGCCATTATAAGAGTAATTTAGTTTATGTGAAGAACGTCAATCTGAACATAGATTATAGAAGTTAGTGATTGACAAAAAATATACAAAAGTTGACCAACATACCCCGGTTTCTCCTATTTAACAGTGGACTGATTTTTTTTAAGGATTAGCAAAGATTTTGTATGAAACGTTTACAGATTTTCATGGTTTTGATTATTTTGGCCTATAAATGGCTTATGCATGAGTGTAGATTTTGGGGACTTAATCACAAAATTTTACACAATGAAATTTTCGCCAAAATAGATAATTTTTAACTGCATTTTGAGGTTTTTGAGACTCTCTGTAACTAAATAAAATTTATAAGTTGCTCAAGATTGGCATCAGATCAGACAACATCTCAGGTTTTATCAATGCAAGATGAGAGGAAATCAGTGATTATAAAGGTGTCACTTATTCTCTACTTTTGTTATATCTTTTTTGTCTAACTTTGTGGAAAGTCATCATATTTTCGTGGATAGAGACAGAAATTGGAAAATTAAGGTTTGTCATAGAACTGGAAATTATCCAAGCTTTCTAAATTGGGGTCTGCTGTTTCTCTGAAGCCAATAGCCATGTCACAAGGGTCGTTTTTATCTTCTAAAGTGCTGTCCCGTAATATTGTCACGCCATTTAGTTCGTTCCGCCCGTCAAGTCCCGTCTCGCGTCCTCGTCACGCCTTTTAGGTAGTCCCTTATAATTTAGGCATACGAGTATATAAATGTGGGTTCTAATTTCACCATGTGCAATTGATAAATACAGTCTACCATCAGTCATGAAGTAACAAACATAAATCAGTCAGAATGAATTTTGTTGATGAACTTTTCCCTGTTAAAATTTTCTTTTAATTTATTGTGTCACTTCTACTACAACTGAAAGCATTTTATGGTGGAGAGGTGCTAATTATGTCCTCGAAAAGATTAATTATCATTAAATACACAGTTCGTCTTGCCTTCATGTGAATCAACAGTGAATGCGATTACCTGAGGTCACAGATATATAATATATTGACGATTTATTTTATCTGATAATTTGAGATAAGGGGTTATTTGTTGTACTCTAACCAAACTCCATTGAAGATAGGAAACATTTGAAAATGTTTGTATTTGTTTGCTGGAAACCATTTCAACTACTATTGAGATGCAATATACCTGGGAAGGGTGAGAGATTGAAATACTCAAAATGAATTGGACTGCAACATCACCATTCCCTGTAAACTGGTAAGTTCCTTTTTGCTTTTCATTGATTTTTAAATTTGAATGATTTTCAATAATAAGGAGGAAACCATTTAACATCCTGGGGGGGGGGGCTTGGAGTTTTTTAAATGAATATTTTCTTGATTCTTTGCCCAGTTTTGCATAAATCATTTATACATTCTTTTGGGCAGTCTTGAAATATATAATTCCACCAATATTCTTGTTATATTATCATTACTTTATTCCTGGTGGGAGAATTTCTCTCAACAAGGTGTAGCTTGATTGAGGAATAAACATATCGAGTCTTCGTGTGCTTGAAATAAATGACAACTGCAGCCGACATCGTGACTAATATTTTCCCACCAAGGAACACTCCAAGCCCCCCTGATTGTTAAATGGTCGCCCCCTAACGACACTTGCTAAAGTAATGATAACAATGATATTGATGGAATCTGGAGAGGTTACTTGGAGGCAATCTTTACTGTTTTTTTTCCTTTAATTATGAGAGATAAACCTGTTAATGATATTAAGAGTGACCGTCAGAAATGGAGGGGGGGGGGTTGGAATTTCATTGACAGGCATGTCAAGATGGATAGATATACAGATACATGTACATAGATCTGTATATACATGAATGCACAGAGACATACAGACAGACAGACAGACAGATGTAGTTTATTCGACCAATATGATTGTTTACAATAATAAAATAATTATAAAATACATAGACTATTAAGTTGGTCTAGGAGGCATACACCTTGGCTTGTGCCGCTTTTGTGTATGACCCCCTATACATTGTTATAAAAGTTATTCATATATTTCAAATTATGCTGCACCACTATAGATAACTTAAAGAATCAACATATGGAATAGATTAGATAAATAGACAAATTTAGGACTGTTTAACAAACACAAAATCAAATTGAATACATCTGGTATGATATGCTGCTAAGATGGAGTATTAGCGAATACATATGATTTGTAGGTTACTACATGAGGGGAACAATTTCTATATCAGATCATCCACTGCAATATTTCTATCATCATAATACATTACTAGCATCACATCATATAGCCGTGGGCTACCTAACACCGCAAATATAACAGTTTTGAATAGAACATTGTGTTTGGTAGGCACTGATTTTTACCCTTTTTATATAAAAACTCAGACCATAAAGACTGTGGGTTTGTAATTTATCTAGAATTTCAGAGGGTGCATCATTCACAATTTTCGGTATTCTATTTTTGATTGAGCTATTTGATATATTGTATAGTAGTCGTGGTATAACTAAGTTATGTCGGTCTCTGGTAGGGTAGGGATGAATGTCCGACTGCCTTGGAAAATTCATGTTGAGGAAATAATTTGGGACATCTCGACTTCTTAATTTATAATAAAATTTAAACTCTTGAATGTATAGAATATCTTCTAATTTCAGAATATTCATTCTTTTAAATAAAGGATCAGTATGAGCATTATACTTACTTTTACTTATAATTCTTACAGCCCTTTTCTGAATTTTGACAAGTTTATTGTGTCTTACACCCCATGTTAAAATACCATATAATAGAAGCGAGTAAATGAGGGAGTTATATATAATCAGCAGAGTTTCAGATGGCAAATATGATTTGACACGGTTCATTACCCCTACTGTTTTCGCCATTTTCATTTGAATTTTATGTACATGCTCATTCCAAGTCAGACATTCATCCACAGTAACGCCTAGAAAATCAAAAGTTTTCACTCGTTCCAGTCTGTCACCATCTAAGAATAAATTCATATCGTTAATAATCTTGTTTTTAGGTCGAAAAAGCATATATTTTGTTTTAGAAACATTGAGAGATAATTTATTAAGCTTTAACCAAGTACTAATCTTTTCAAGTTCATTATTTAATTTTGACTCGTGACTATTGATCTCATTCTTGTTTGTAGAGAGCATAGTTAACAAAGTAGTGTCATCTGCGTACATAACGAATTTGAACATATCCGTGGACCTGCCAAAGTCATTCATATAAATCAGAAAGAAAAGAGGACCTAATATAGAGCCCTGGGGTACACCTGTTTTTATAAAGATAGATCATCTATCTATCGATACAATTAGCCTGAAGTAATAGGATAAAACGTAATTAACTGTGGAACTGAATGCCCTCTCTTGAAATGTATTGTTATACCTTTATCAAGGAACTTATTATTATTATCAAGTGTTGTGATACATGTATTCAAGAATTGAGAAGGTCAAAAGTGATCTGGTAAAATCAGGGTTCCTGGATGGATGCCAACCAATCAAATTCCATCATTGACGGGATTATGAGGGAGCATTACACCTAATTTGTGATATTTGAAACTTCATAAACAGTTCAACAAAAATAAGTCCCCCTTAAAACACTTGAATATCTCAATGATTCCTTCTCCGATTTTTATGAAAGTTGGATTGAATTTTAGGCCTGAATGTGTGTATTTGTAGTTTTGTGACATTGTTCCTGCCTGAGGCAGCAGCCTTCGAGTGAGCCTACCCCTGTTTTCAAAAATCTGTGGCTTTTCCCAAGGATATGAACAATTTGACCAAGCTGTGGTGATCGTGGTATTGCTTACCTAACCACCGTAATGAGATGATACCAGTGGGAGCGGAGATGCGTCTCGTCGCTTCAGCTGCAGTGTATCGTCTGCCAAACCTCGCCAGATCTCGCCGCACCGCAAGAGGACCCGAGATGACGTACAGCGGCACCAAGCGGTGGTACGGGCCACCACACTCCTCCCCGTCATATTTTCAGCTTCCTGAGGGGGCCCATTGAACAGCTTCTTGAGTGGGCCTATTGAAATATGTCCACTGCAAGAGCTGAATGTGTAGCACCCCTCTCCCTCCTCAAAAAAAAAATTAAAATATCCATAGGCCCATGTTTCAGAAACACTTAGGGCCTTACGGATACTGTTAAGGAGCATGCAGCTAGAGTGTGCCCCTTAACCAAAATTGGTGGCATTAAAATACTGAGGAATTCCAAAAATAATGGAGAGTCCCACAAAAAGTTAAAAATTTAAAAATAGCGAAGGACATGCTGAGTTGCCATTGCCCTTGGGCTTCATAAAAGCCAAAGCTATAATGCTGCCAAGGTTTCCCTGGGGGTAGGCCTTGTCAACACATGCTAGTAAAAACATTTGTTAAAAACACTCTACAAATGACAAACAATGGGTCTGTACGGTGCTCCAAATGGATACATCCGAACAGGTTGGCCCCTGATTGCCAATCTATGCAGATTTGTCCAGGAAGGGCTTTTTGTCTTCAAAGTCCTTCCGGGATGTCCTTCTGTCCCCTTGTAATTGGCCTGACGTAGCTCTCCAATCGGGAGAATCACTGCCCCTATCATTGGGCGAGGGAGACCTGTTTGATCTCCCTTGGCTAAATTGGGGAGAGCCATATGAGGTGTTTCTAGGTGGGGAATCGCTGCCAACACATTCTCTAGCAATGTGTCCGATACCACCACAAGTGTAGCACCTCAATGGTGATGGTGAACGCATGCGTCCATTAGGGCACTCTTCTGTATAGTAGTGGTTGCCCTCGCACGTGAAACAAGTCTCAGCCCTGATGGACCTCACTGTAGACTCACAGCTGTCTTTGTTGTCAAAGCTAACCCGACGCCCATCAGATTTTATGCCCAGTCTTTGCTCGTTGGCCTGGATCAAGCGCATATGTTCAACAGCTTCAAACATAGTCCCAGGCATGGCCACAGTTGAAGACAGCAGAGCAGAAGCCTTATCCTTGCAGCCCTTCGTGAATTTATCAATAGCCAGCGTCTCCAGGACTGGCTTTGGTGTGTCTGTAGGATAGGCTGTTGTTACCGTAGTCATAACTATATCTGCAAATTCTTCCAAATCTTGTCCTTCCTCCTGCATGAGGTTCTCCAGTTGAGCGCGAAGATTGGCTTTCGTACTTTTCCGACTTTTCCCATATCTTTTCTGCATAAAATCACACAGGGTTTCAAAGCGTGCCCTAGTTTCCTGTGGCAAACTCATGTGGGCATTAAGAGCAGACCCAGTGAGAGCAGTTGTTAAGCGAAACAACTTCTCTCTCGGGGTCCACTTGCATGCCCTGGCAATAAATTTGAATTGGTGGAACCAGGCATCCCACTCACCCATTACCTTGCCAGAAAATTTTTCAATTCGGATATTCCTGGCATCCATTGAGTAACCCTGGGGGCCCCGCTCATCCTCCTCCTCATCGGCGGAGAAATCGCTGAAGTCCCCAACAGGCGCCTCCTCATCATAGTATCTTTCGGGATCAGCAGATGCAGAGTAGCCCATGGAGCTATGCGACTCCCTATACTGGCTCTTCATGGAGTCCTTGGAGGATTTTCTCTTTTCGGCCCCCAAGGGCCCCTTGTTGAGGGAATTGGACAAGATAGATGAAATAGAAGGTGGTCTGTCAGGTTTCACTGTGTGTCCACGGTAGGGTGGCCTAAAAATGTACAGGAAAATTTTTTTTTCTGAAATTCACATCGCATACCCCCTCATTTTAGGAGAAATGGTGAAAAAAGCACCTTGTTAAAATTTCATGAAAATCAGTCAAGTCTAAGTGGTCTCTCAAGGCCCCTCAATTCTCACGAAAAAGAAACATTTCAACCATTTTCGCCAATACGCGGTTAGCCAAAACTTTGTGAATTTTTAATGAACAACATTCTAATTGCCATGGTTGGAAAGGTATCAAAATTAGCTTCAATTTGCATACCAACATCAATGGTCTAGGATGATATCTTGGCTCCCATGGACTCTTCAGCTGACAGCGCCAATGTGCGAAAGTGTTTACTGAATGATCAAACCTGTTCAAGAAAATATTTCCATTAAATTTCACTGTCAATTAACATCTTCTTATTCTCCAAAAGGCAGGATGACCCGATAAAACATAAAACTGTTTTTTTTACCATGGAGAAACCCGCTTTATGAGCTGTAAAGTTTTAATGTTAGATTTTGTCAAAAGTGCTGAAAACATCGGAGAGTGGCTGTTGCATTTCATAGTTTAACTTCATAAGAGTTAAATATAGGACAACATAATTTATATCATGTGAAACATAAGAATATTGTCTTTCAAGTGGTACCCATCATGGTGCCCTGTAATAAATTTGGATGAAGATATGAATTTGAAATACTACAATTCCCCCCTGCTATTTTATGAGTTTGCGACACACTTCAACATAAAATTTCATCACTCATAAACCGGGCATTCCCATGGTCAAAAATTTTTTTTTTTAATATTTGGTCATTCTGGAACTGGGAAAATAAGAATCACAGCAATTTACAGCGAAAAAAAATAAAAGACTGGCTTTTATCAGGATCGGTCGTTCAGCAACAATTTCATTCACGAAAAGTGTAAACTGAAGAGACCATGGGAGTTGAGATATTATCTTAGACCAATAATGTTGGTATGCAAATTGAAGCTCTTTTTGAGCCCTATCCAACCATGGCATTGAAAATGTAGTACTGTACAAATTGACTAAGTTATGAGGAACCGCGAATTTGCGAAAATGGTTGAAATTTTCCTTTTTGCTAAGAATGGAGGGGCCTTGAGAGACCACTAAGACTTGACCGATTTTCTTGAAATTTTTACAGGGTGCTTTTTTCACAATTTCTCCTAAAATGAGGGGGTATGCGAATAGAAAATCAAAAATTTTGTTTTTTGGGCCACCCTAGTCCACGGCCTATACCACCAAACTTAGGAGCAGATTGGGGGTAAGCGGCATTTCCTTTCGGACACCCCTTAGATCCCAATTCAGTAGGAACTTCGATGGTGGTCCCCCTGCCCCCACTTGTACTTGCAGCGTCTACTCTGTCGTCCTTGCGTTGTTCAGAGTAGGACACGGTGTGGGTCTTTGTCACCTCCATTTTTAGCAAATCATCAGGAGCGGTTGGTGATCCCTGATGAAGTTTTGATCCAGTTTCTGTGACACTTGGAAATTGGGGAAGTTTGGGACCTCTTGGGCCCGTCCCATTCTCCCGCTCCAGCATTAGGGTATCAACTTCAGTGTTGAGTTGCACTAAGGTGTCTGACAAAATTGTATCCACCTTCGTGGTAAGTTTATCCAAGCCATCTGACAAACCACTGATGCTCACTTGTAACCTCTCATGATTCTTCAACATCTTCTCTTCTAGACCGATGAACCTCTCAGTTGTTGACACTTCAAGGCGGTCAATGTTTTGTTTCACACTGCTTATTGCACATCGGATGGTCTCATACCGTTGATCTTCATGATGCTCAAAATCTTTCAACTTGGCCATCCTCACTTCCAATGGATTATTGGCATCCCAGTCTATGTTTTCAAAGATCTTGATGCTTGAAGTGATGGTCTTTTCAACATGCATCTGCTGGGTGGTCTCGAAGTCGATGTTGGTGATGGAATGGAACAACTTCCAAGAAGTGATAACATGAGCCATCCTTTGCTCCAACAATTTGTCAGCTATGACGGGTCCAATGCCAGGTATTTTCAGCAAGTCATCCTTTCCCGCAGTATTAATGTTGATTGTTGCCATTGTAGATATCTCCTGTAGTGCCCACAGACAGATGTTAGCACTACTGGTAGATAAATAGATAGATGGCACTTTTCAAATGATAGAAAATTAATTAGCAAATGTAGAATTGGCTTCAAAGTTAATTAAACCCAAGACTAATTCACTATATGAAATCACAAACTAATGTGTAGAAAGTGGGCTACTAATTTTTGCAATTTATCCCAATTTGCTACACCTAGTAGGCTGTGCCGTAAAATTTCTATGGCTGGTTATGTAAATGTCTATAGCTTGTAGGCCTTAATTTTTCAATTAGGCCTGCTAAGGCTAAGATACATTTATTTGCAGGATTTTTTCTGTAACACAGATAAATTGCACAGATATAGGCCAATAGCTTACAATCAGCAGCAGTGTGTCTAATCTGTGATATAATAGGCCTATTATGTATGTTGTATGCTCAGACAATGGATAATAGGATGTTTTTGACAGTTATTGTGACAGCTGTCAAAATTTGACAGGTGAAGTCTGAAGGGATTTCCCCTGCTCTTTTCAAACTGAGAAGATGACAACTCAATCCAGAATGCCCAAAATGCACACAAATATCTTCTAAATCCACTGCAATATCGATTTACCAGCCAATCTAAGCATAAACAATGATTTTCAGCTCACTCTGAGTGCTTTGAAGCTGGCGCCTCTCGGCGAAATCCAAGATGGCGGCCGACCGGCGTCCTTCCCAACCGGCAGGAAAAGGTCCAATTTCGTCAAGAAAATCACTTGATGAGTCAAATCTTCTGCCCGATTAGGTTCTGAGGTCAACTGCGCCAATGTGGTGATCGTGGTATTGCTTACCTAACCACCGTAATGAGATGATACCAGCGGGAGCGGAGATGCGTCTCGTCGCTTCAGCTGCAGTGTATCGTCTGCCAAACCTCGCCAGATCTCGCCGCACCGCGAGAGGACCCGAGATGACGTACAGCGGCACCAAGCGGTGGTACGGGCCACCACAAAGCGAAGGAACCAACATGCAACCGGGGAAGACTTTCTCATGATGCTGGAGAAAATTTGTTTCTCAGTCATATTTGTGGACAATTGAGCGGACTTCCTTGGTAACCTTTTCACAGTTTAGGTTCCTTGAGTGACATTAGAAATAATTTTAGTGGAGTTTGAACACCTTTTGGACTTTTTATTTTTGGAAAAGTCAAAACTTCAAATTTTTGCAAAAGAGGGGTATGTGCACTCAGGGTCTGCTGGCTCAGCCAAAAATGAAGCAACCAAGCTGTAATTGCACAGGCATAATGTCGATATGCAGGCCTACAAATATGATAACTTTAAATTCTTTAATAGAAATAAGAAAAGAGGTCTTTGAGATATTCAAGTTTTCGTAAAGGGGGACTTTTTTTTGTTGAACCGTTCAGTTTGTGTACGAAAACTTTAATTCCACGTAAAATATGACAAAAACAGTAATATGTTATCAATACAAAAATATAATTTTGTATTACAGAGACTAGAAAATATTGTTATCTCAAGTTATACTGTGAACATTTGAAGATTGAAATGTTAAAAAACTATAGACATTGAAAGCACAGAAACCGATAACGGAAAAAACAGGCGAATGGACATTTTGATGGCATGTCACATGTTTCTATGAGATTAAGATCACAATTTAATTAGTTGGGTGAAGGGCCAGAAAACATTTGTGTTTGACAGTGCTGCCATCTGGCATAGCGTTTTATAGGGAAACATTTAATGTAACAATTTCCAGTTCAACCGATAGTTGTGCAATTTGTATGAATTTCCAGCAAAATTCTTTAACAGTGCATGTGTAATGAGCTAAAATGCATGTCTTGACTACTGGCCAGTTCCCCATCTGTGTGAACAGAATGAACCCTCACTGCCCAGAAATAAATTATAGTAATAAATACAATTTTAAACTTTCGAAGTACCTCTGTATACTGTGATTTATAATACCTGCAAAGAGCTATAGAACACTATTTTGGGCATAGCCATTTGTGAGGGTGATCAATTGAAAAATTCCTGCATTGTGTGTGTATGTTTCCATATCAATAGAGTTTAATACTTGAGAGTCCTATGACCATAAATACAATGCTAATACCCCTATAAAATAGTATTTACACCATATTGACCAAAAATAGTGCAAAAGTGCAAATGAATTTAGATTTGGATAGTTGTTTATATTGTTCAAACCTTTGGCTGAAATAATGGATTATGCCATATCAGTGAGATGTCATGGTAATTTGTAAGTATAATGTATTCCTATTTCAACTTCTAAAAAGTGTGATTAGGGAACCCGTCAATCTATTAAAGGCACTTGCGCTGTTTTGCATTGCTTCTTTTTAATAAATTCCAATTAGTGGTTTAACATTATATGGTTAATTCTCAGACTGTCCATTTCAAGGCATGATACTATTTTCTATTTTGCTAAGTTTAGTGGTGTTTGTCCTCCAGTTGGTACAATTTCACATTCACACATCTGAAAAATTGATCAATTTCCTAGAACTTTCCTTAAAAATCAATATGTAGGTTCGTTCTCTTTTCAATATTATGCTTTGACATTATAAAGTAATATCTGCCATTATTTTTGACTACTAATCTAACTCTGTGAATGATGCAAAAAAGAATGACACAAAAGTGACTGATGTAAAAACTATTCACATTTACAAGAACTTGCAGCGGAGCAACAAACCTTCAACAAATTATACAGAAACGTTTAGTATCATTATTCTTATCGGGTTACCTTTTTGTCAAGTCTTCGAGGCCAGACATAATCGATCCTCTGCTTCTCGGATCTTCCCGAGGCACGTTTTCCAGGGAAGTTGGTAGGACGAATAAAAAAGCGTAATCTCAATTTTTTAGTCAAATAATCTCTCAAATCTGATAAATATTATGGGCAAGCTAAAAAAATTTCTGTCCACCGAAAATCTCAGAAGCTAGAAATTTAATATGTCTGGCCGACCCTTTATCTTCAGGTCATGAGAAAGTATTGTTCCCCTGCAGCTGCTGTTTATATGAAGAAAATTACCATGTACACTTCAATTAACTACTTTGCTGTCTTAATTTGTATGCAAACCAGGGCTTTGGTGTCGGAGTTGGGAGTCAGAGTCGTGGAGTCGGAGGTTTTTGGGGTGGAGTCGGAGTCGGAGTCAAACTTTGATTTTCAGGAGGAGTCGGAGTCAAAAATTAATTGATGATTTCTGATTCCTAAAAAAAAAGCAAAATAATTTTCCAAAAAAAAACTGCTACAACAATGCAAAATACATTCCAAATTTTCCCCCGTTAACCATGTAATGCGGGTGCATTTACCCTCGGGTTATAGTATATGTATACTTGAATGCACCCCCTTTTTACACCATTCTGTAATTAAAAATAACAGTTGATTATATTTATACTTGTAAACTAATGTACAAGGTGTAAGAAAAATAAAATAAATCTTAATCTAATATTTGTGTGTAATAATGCCGATAACTTCGATAAGTGGAGTCGGGGTCATATTCAGGATACCTAGGCAGTCAGGAGGTGCTTTTCGGAAAGTCAAAGGAGTCAGAGTTGGTTCACTTACTAGCCGACTCCGAAGCCCTGATGCAAACTGAAGAAAGTTTGCATAGAAACAGACACTATCAACATTGATCATCTTATAAAGATTGATATCCACGAATGTGTAAAATCAGGCAAATCATCTGTTGAACAATCTGGCACGAGCTGTCACTTGTTTCACTTGTTTTGAGAAATTGTTTTTTGAGGGTACACTCTAAAAAATTTCAGACAAAATTGGTTTTTTAGATTCAAAATGGTTTTTTGAAAAACCAAATTTCAATGCAAAACCAACATGGATTTTAAAAAAAACCATGTTGGTTTTTTACATTGAAATTTGGTTTTTCAAAAAACCATTTTGAATCTAAAAAACCAATTTTGTCCCGACATTTTTTAGAGTGTAGTCTCAGGATGTCCATTTCAACCAAGATATAATTTTCTGGCTTGCTAAATTTTGTAGTTAGTCTATATATTACTTACATCAGTCAATTTTCTATATTTTTTTCTAGAAGCAGAGGTGTCATTCTCAAAGTCAGGATAATCAATCAAAAATAATCCTGAAGACATCAGAGTTTTTAAATATGGACACACATTACAACCAGGGAAATACACTCTAAACAAATATATAGTTGAAAACAAAACAGATATGGTTTGCATTCAAACAAAATGACCTCGTCATCCCATGTCACAAACAGCTTGCTTGGAACAACCAGGTCGTTTTAACAAAATTTCAAACAAAATAGTTAGTTGAATATTTTGATTGAAGCAATAATAAAGTTAGTGTGGCCTCACTCGAATAAATAATGATGTTTTCAATCTTCTCACTTCAGGACAGAACCCGGCCATGGTCCCAACAGAAGCGTCAATATTCCTGGACTCATTTCTGTCATCATTTTCTATGTCATAATATTTGCTGCTGGGATTTATGCATCTTGGCGGTCGAAGAAGAAAAATGAAGGAAGAACTCAAACGAGTGAAGATCTGATGCTGGCTGGAAGAAGTTTGGGCATGGTAGTGGGACTCTTTACTATGACAGGTAAAGAAACTTATCAATAAAATATATATTGTATAAGTTCAACCAGTTAAATGGCAAAATTAGTCAAGATTTTCCATGACCAGTTTGTCACTAAATTCAAATTCCCCTTAAAGAATCATAACGTTTTGCTTTCTGTTGAACAGCCACATGGGTAGGAGGAGCATTCATCAACGGGACGGCTGAGATGGTCTTTAGTCCTGGATTTGGACTCGCTTGGTGCCAAGCTCCATTTTGCTACTCGGTCAGTCTTGCTTTGGGTAAGAAAAATATGCTAGCAAAAATATAACTTTGACTGAAACACATAAGACGTATTATTGCTAGCTGGTGTATTTATATAGAATAATTATGTATGACATTGCATGTATCAGGCACAAAGACTGAATGAAAAAGAAAACAACTTCTTTTTGGCCACAGTGGAAAATGTCTGTTTGGTGTTTCCTCAAAGAGATGACCGTTTGGCCCGGCGACAAGTTGTTCCATCCAGGGGTCTACACCGGTTCGATAAATACCGGCCGTACCAGTACAGTCTGGTCGGTTCCCGAACCGGTTTTCAAAGCAGTACTTTCCGTTTGGTTCAATGACGCTATATCCAGCTAAAAAAGTTGTTTTATTGCCGAGATTTGACAGAAAATTTCCACAAAATCATGAAATGAACTCGAGCACTGCGTCATCTTGACGTCTGCTCTGATGCGAGATCGACTTTCCGGGCCAAAAATTCGGTTTGTCGGGAATGCGGATTTCTAAAATGCGGATCGGCCCGAATTTGCGGACCGATGGTACGAATCGTGTATCGATCAAGTGTAGCGATGATACGTAGTATAGTATCGAATGTCGGCAACGATATAGAGCCCTAGTTCCATCTATTCTGGAAGTCTTCCACTGGCTACCTGTTGTTAAAATAAGTGACTTTATCAATTAACCTTCACCAGCCTGTCCATTTTAACTAAACTGTAAAATTTGAAATTTTGAGTTAGCTCAAATGATTGAGTGAGATGGTTGCACAATTTGTTTGAGCCATGATAGCTTGCCGTTTTGAGTTATGATAATCTGTATGTTGTTATAACTTGCAAACAACAAGCTATCTTGGCTCAAAGGAATTGTGCAACCATCTCACTCAATCAATTAAGCTAACTCAAAATTCAAAATTTACAGTGTCGGCAAGCCGAATGAAAAATGGGCATTGATTATTTAGTTTGTCATTTAAAAATGCGTTATTGACCAGAGGTACCAAATTAATTTGTTCATACGTACAGTTTCTTTCACAATTTTGTTTACTGTACACATTCAGAATGAACTTAATTTTATAACGTAAGTTATATTTTCTCAATTATCAGGCGGTTTCATATTTGCAAAACCAATGAGAGAAGCGGGCTACACGACAATGCTGGACCCTTTCAACGACAGATATGGTCCGGTCATGGCTGGGCTTCTCTACATCCCTGCTCTGATGGGAGAAACCTTCTGGTCTGGAGCTGTCTTATCAGCATTGGGTAGGTCTAATCCATGTGGTGCATTATCTGTACTAGCATTATACCCGTTCTACGAACGGGAGTATTGAGAGCCAAGGCATAAGTTATGGCTTGATAGCATAAGTTGACACCCTTACCCCATAACTGAAGTGTGGCTAGGACTCTGGGGCATTATGTTGTTCATGTGAAAATGTGAGTATGCAAGTGTATTAGAAGAAGTGGAACACATTGGAAGGTGACACTTGAAAGGTGGATTTGTGTTTGAATCATAAATTTGAGACAATAAATGTCCAAATTGTAATTGTAACATTTGATCTTGACACTGTGCGGTTCAGACATAATCCAATATTGGCAAACATTTACACCCATTGGCAAACATTTACACCCATCGCCAAACATTCACAGCCACTGGCAGATATTCACACCCATTGGCAAACATTTACAGCCATTGGCAAACATTTACACCCATCGGCAAACATTTACACTCAATGGCAAACATTTACACCCATCGGCAAACATTTACATCCATCGGAAAACATTTACATCCATCGGCAAACATGTACACCCTTTGTCCAACATTTACACCCAACGGCAAACATTTACACCCATCAGCAAACATTTACACCCATCGGCAAACATTTACACCCATTGGCCAACAGTTACACCCATTGGCAAACATCTACACCCATTGGCAAACATTTACAGCCATTGGCAAACATTTACACCCATTGGTAAACATTTACACCCATCAGCAAACATTTACACCCATTGGCAAACATTTACACCAATAGGCAAACATTTACACCCATTGGCAAACAGTTACACCCTTGGCAAACATCTACACCCATCGGCAAACATTTACAGCCATTGGCAAACATTTACACCCATCGGCAAATATTCACACCCATCGGCAAACATCTACACCCATCGGCAAACATTTACACCCATAGACAAACATTTACACCCATCGGCAAACATTTACACCCATTGGCAAACATTTACACTAATTCGCAAATATTTACACCCATCGGCAAATATTTACATCCATTGGCAAACATTTACACCCATCGGCAAACATTTACAGCCATTTGCGAACATTTACACCCATCGGCAAACATTTACACCCATCGGCAAACATTTACAGCCATTGGCAGACATTTACACCCATCGGCAAACATTTACAGCCATCGGCAGACATTTACAGCCATTGGCAGACATTTACACCCATCGGCAAACATTTACACCCATTGGCAAACATTTACACCCATTGGCAAACATTTACACCCATCGGCAAACATTTACACCCATCGGCAAACATTCACACCCATTGGCAAACATTTACACCCATTGGCAAACATTTACACCCATCGGCAAACATTTACACCCATTGGCAAACTTACACCCATCGGCAAACTTTTACACCAATCGGGAAACTTTTACACCAATCGGGAAACTTTTACACCAATCGGCAAACATTTACACCCATAGGCAAACATTTACACCCATCGGCAAACATTTACACCCATCGGCAAACATTTACACCCATCGGCAAACATTTACACCCATTGGCAAACATTTACACCCATCGGCAAACATTTACACCCATTGGCAAGCAGTTACTCCCAGCGGCAAACATTTACCCCATTGGCAAACATTTACACCAATTGGCAAACATTTACACCAATTGGCCAACATTTACACCAATCGGCCAACATTTACACCCATCGGCAAACATTTACACCCATCGGCAAACTTTTACACCCATCGGCAAACTTTTACACCCATCGGCAAACTTTTACACCCATCGGCAAACTTTTACACCCATTGGCAAACTTTTACACCCATCGGCAAACATTTACACCCATTGGCAAACATTTACACCCATCGGCAAACATTTACACCCATCGGCAAACATTTACACCCATTGGCAAGCAGTTACTCCCAGCGGCAAACATTTACTCCCATTGGCAAACATTTACACCTTTCAGCAAACATTTACACCCATTGGCAAACATTTACACCCATTGGCAAACATTTACACCCATTGGCAAACATTTACACCCATTGGCAAACATTCACACCCATTGGCAAACATTCACACCCATTGGCAAACATTCACAGGTCCCCCTCCCTCTTGGGAGTCCAGGGAGAACCAACAACCAACCAATAATGAAGGAATGTGAAATGTTTGGATGGTTGCTAGGGACTTCATTGTGAGCTGTTGGTGATTTGAGCATTCAAATTGAAAAATCAGACCCCTTGGAACCAATTAGGGGAATAGTTTGTGAGAATGGCAGGCAAAGCAGGGTTTCTAAACTGAAGATGGGAACATAGAATGGCAACATAGCTGCTTCACTTTTTTGGGCCTGTTGCCACCCAAGGTCAATTATATATAGATTTTATTGCATTTATGTTGTATGGCAAGGTGCTACGTTAGGTGCTGCATTATTCCAAACACAAAATACAGCATGCGACTCTTTCAAAATCACAAATGATAAATGATCGGGGGTCTTCAATTTGGATTTAGCCAAACTCTGCCGACATGAGTGTGATAATGAGGCGAGTGACAAACGGGATTTGCAGCCATTTCCGGTCGCATAGATCACCCTGATGTGTAGTGCCAGGAGCGTGAGTTAAACCCGGTCCCTGAGACCTAACTGGATCCAAACGCGGGCACTCCAACCATTAGGCCATGACATTGCACACCATTAATTTTTTTGTCTTCATCCGATAGGTTCTTAGAGCAGGCAGAGCCAATCTGAGTGAGCTGTTGTTTAGTGTCAAAGCATCTTTAAACTGTCCTTATCTTGTTTTTGAGATTGCGAAGGGAAAATACCAAAATTGGCGTTCTCGAGTAAAGCATATCTTATTATTTATGGTGTTATTCCTTTCCTTACTGAAGGCTCCAGTTTGGCAGTCATCCTTAATCTGGACCATACGCTGTCTGTTCTTGTTTCTGCTGGAATTGCCGTTGTCTACACGATGGTCGGAGGACTTTATTCTGTCGCTTACACAGATGTTGTCCAACTGGTCTGCATATTTATTGGCCTTGTAAGTAAACATTTCAACTCTCTAACCTTCCTAGTCCAAAGCAACCTCTTGCTGGGTTACAAATCTGGATTTATGTTGAACAGCCATCATTCGAATCATTGTCTTAGTTAGTTTACACTGTAAATTGGTTTTAGAAGTACTAAATGGTTTTTCAGAGAGAAGTTTGCATGGTTTTTCTCAAAAATCTAGACCATTCACAATACAGCTGTATGGTATTAAAAAAAACGAAATGGGAGTGGTATGGATAATATTATTATGAAATTACTGCCCTCACATGCAAACCACCCGCAAGGGCCTGTCCGCACCTGCCCCGCACCCGCAATCTTCTACCTCCACCTGCCCCATGCCTTCACTGACTGCCCGTGGGTATCCTTGCGGATGCGGGTACCCGCTGTCTTTACGGGCATACCCGCCCTGAACAGTTCTCTGATGGATAACCTCGAAAAACCAATAAAGCCCCAATCAGCAATCCATCAGATTCTATCCTATTCAAAAAATTTCTCATCGCAGTGGTTAGGTGTGGGCTTCTCCCTCTTCAACCCGGCAGTGTCTAACATAGCAAGCACGATGACAGGAGGGACGGATGGGTGGCTGGGAGACTTCCCGAAAGATCAGTCTCTTGGTTTATGGATCGACAATTTCTTCTTGCTCTCATTGGGAGGAATTCCTTGGCAGGTAATATTCATTTAATATTGTAGAATTAATAAAAATGTGTCCCAATGTCAGTTTTTAAAATAACGTGCACAAGGCACTTTAAAGGGCATTCTGCGCATCATCTAACTACTGATCTGAAGTCCTGGTTATCTTGTTTAACTGTTACTACATAACAGGGCATATATAGGTAGCAACACATTGATGAATCATGAGTGGAGTTTTGTCCTAATTGCTGACCTCTTGTTGTTTTGACAAATTCTCAGTGAGCTATAATATAAATAGATCTGGGGTGGGGAAGCCCCTCAATGACATAACAGGACTCCCTCTTTCCAGTTTTTCTAGGATGGTTTTCCTGGGTCTCTAATATTGTATTTAAACAAAGTGTACGATCCTGTAAAGTTGTTCAACGCAATCTTAGGCAAATTAAACCCAGTGTGCAAAGTTTGAATGAATTTGGTGCGCACAGTATTTAGTCTCGAAATTTGTCCACAAGATTCCAGAGAAGACCAGTAACAATAGGGCAGAATGCCCTAAAAATTCAATGAGGACGTATATTAAGCCATGCAGAGTGATCAGACCATACCTCTTTCTGTCCATCTTGACATCCAAACTCTAATTATGGTAAGCTATGCCACTGTTGACACTGTAAAGATATACCGTACTTACCGACTCTTTTCACGAAATCTTCCAATACATGACATTTTGACCTTTACTATTAGTGGTTGATGACCATTTTTTTAATTCTTAGAAGCCAAATTTAATAGTAATTTTAAGCCATTCGAACTTGCCTTATTCCACAGGTGTACTTCCAAAGGGTGCTGTCCTCCACATCAGCCAACAGAGCCAGGATTCTTTCTGTTCTTGCTTGCTTCGGATGTTTCCTCATGGCTGTCCCGGCCATCATCACAGGTGCCATTGCCAAATCTACAGGTACAGTGAAACTATTTATTTCCGTTGGTTTTTATTCACCTCAAAATGATGCCACTTCTCCAGCAATACAAAGGAGATAGCCCAACCCCAGGCAACACAAGGAGTGATATTAGAAGTTTGGCTTTCCCTCCGAAGTGGTAACCTGTAACAGTCAATTGCTAATTAACTATTACAGATGATTTCATACAATTGCATATAGGCGTATGCCACGCACTATTTCTTGTCTCATCTGAACAGTGAACAACATGCAGCTGGATTTTTTCCTCCTAAAGGTTCTAATAAGTAATAACCATTTTGAGTTCATTGGTCAACCTTTGGCCGATGTACCAGTTGGCCATGCAGGTCTAGATTGTAAACACATGGCCGGTTAGCCACCCACAAATGTGCCCCAAAGAGCAGACAAATAAACAAACAAAAACCCATACTTATCAGATGACAAACAACGAATCTGTGAAATATATCAGTCATGAGGATTAGTTTTATGCTGGAACTTTATTAGTGATAAATCAAAGTACGTATAGCTGACAATTTAGGGTGGCCCTTAAAAAAAAAAATTTGAAATTATTACGGGCCACCCCCTGAAATGATGCCTTTTATGGTAAAAACAGCTTGTGCAAAATTTCATTCAAATCGGTTAACATTTAGAGGTGGCCCACGAGCCTTGAAATTCTTGCTTTTCAGTCATGATTTCGTATGTTCGCCGATCCGCGGTATTCTATAACTAAGCCATTTTAAATCATACAACAATATAATTAGATTTTTTGAACAGGGCTTAATGAGAGCTTCATTTTGAATACCAACTTGGATGGTCTATGACAATTCTTCGTGAGCCCCAAAAGACATACCTCAGGAATTTTTTCAAAATTGTCTATTTTGATATATGATGTCTCCGAATTCAATCTGGAGACAATAACTCTTAACCAGACCCTGTAAAATAGATTATCTATGAGGGCGGCTGCTTGTTCTGATCAATGTTTAAGGAAATTAATGAAAAAAAACCGTGTGGTCGGGGGTAGGAATAACTTCACGAAGGCTGTGATGATTTTGAAAAATGTACATAAAGGAGTCAATGTGTAAATTGTCAATGTGTTGGTTTTTGACAAAAAAATCACAGCAAGATGTAATTTTCCCATATTCTTTTATCAAAATTTTATGATTTTCCAACAGGACAGTTGGTGATTCTTGTCCCATTGGGCCAGGAGGGTTAACTCTGTCAGATTTACGGCATATCTTGTTAAATTTTTTCAGAGATTTGGTACTGATTTGAATCTGGTTGTTCATTACCCCTGACTGGACAGTCACTTGTTCCAAACTGCTAGACCAGTGAGTGGCATGCAGGTTTTGTTCAGGTCCGCCAAATATTTGCAAGATATTCTGACATGGAATTATTCACATATTATACAAACAGGTAAATTAATTAACAACGATGTCGTTGCAGGAAAAATTTCAAAGAGTGACTTTGATATAATTCCCTAAGAATGCATTAGGGGAGTGTTGTTAGCTCAGTTAGGGGTGATCTGGGCTTCCAAACACTGGGTTTGATCTAAAATTGGCAGTCAATTGAACCCATATTCAATTTTTACCGCATTTTCAGCCATGCTCTTCATACTTATCCTGTCCTAATAATTAGCCAACCAGCAGCATAAATGTCGGGTATAAATACCTAGTCGTTATATTATTAAAGTATTTTAATCTAAGGCTAAAAATCACTGCATTTGCTCTCTTGCACCCAATAACACTCCATTAATTACCATCTGCCCAAAGAACAAATCATCTGATGTTAAAGAAAAATCAAGCGAATGTGAGGTTTTCAGCAAATTTGCAGTTGAACATTCCGAATATAAAATCATCACAGACCATCCAAGTTGGTAATCAAAATGAAGCTCTAATCAAGACCAGTTCAACCATGCCATTTATATTGTTGTATCATTTGAATTGGCTAAATAATAAAGAACCGCGAGTTGACAAATGTTGGGAATTACGCCAGAAACATAAAAACTTCAGGGCCGATGGGCCACCTCTAAATATTAACCGATTTGCCTGAAAATTTGCATGCATCATTATTTCCATAATAGGCATCATTTTAGAGGGTGGCCCATCAATATTTTAAACTTTTATTTTTTGCTATGCTTTTAAGGGCCACCCTAAGCTGACATGTTAGTTTCCCACAGGTGGGAATGCGATGATGAGTTTCGTCAACTTTTGCGATAGTGCCCAGTAGTATTTTCTTATCTACTTGAAGTGGCAGAAGTTATCTTTGGTGACACTCCACTCTAAGGTGACAATTCACCTTGCAGTTTCCTCATCCCATTGAGTTTTACACAGAGTAGATAATATCTTGTTCCATTTGTACGGTAACCTTTCTGAACGCAAAGAAATGGAACACTTGGTTTCTGAAGTGATTTTTATAAATTTACAAAATTATCAAAATGAATGTAGATCTATCATTTTACAAAATAATCTACCCAGGCCTATTTCCAGTTAACTGCTGATTAGTAAACACAGTAGGGAATTCTCAAACAGAATATGCAACTAGCTCTATTTAAGAAAGTCAAAAATTTGGAATGCGACTAAAGTATAAAAACCGGACTATGATGCACTTGAAATTTGAGATTTCATCGTGGCACGGGTCGGCCAGGACACCAAGGTCCAAAAAATCTTATCACAAAATTATCAAAGGATGATCGATTACTGCGCCCTCCTTCAATATCAAAATGAATTTACGAGTGCAAATAAAAATACTCAAGTATACCTATACAACCACTTGATAACATCTTGTCTTTTTTTTTCTTTTTGTACAAATATTTGTCAAGATAATTGTTTTTTTTTGTTTTGTTTTTACAACAACAGGCTAATTTGTCACATATTTCTATTACTTACACACAATGACCCACAAGCCCATATAATTCTAACAACCATAAAATTGTAATTTATAATGAAAGGAGGGTATATATGTAGTTTATTACAATACATTTGTTCATGAGTATGCTTATTTTAGTCTGAATGAATTTAAATTACGTTAATTTGGCTTACGAAGTTTGTTTTTATTTTTTAGATTGGAATGCCACATCCTATGTTGAGCAAGGAGGAATACTGCCCATCCCGGCTGAGGATCACAAACTGATTCTGCCCATGGTCCTCAGATATTTATGCCCATTGCCGGTTGCACTAGTTGGTAAGAATCATTAATTTTGTGGAGTACATTTTGCACGATCTTCTTCCAAGTGAGAAAATGCATTACGGCCTTTCACTTTGATACCAAAAAAAAGTGTACTGTTGCACTGTGAAAATGGCACTTGGTGTGTCATCATACAGATGATTTGTCATGATCATACCCAACAGGGCCAACACATTTAATGTTAATTTGATTTGAGGAGACTCATCCCTCTTGTTGGTGACAGCCAAACGAAAGGATTATGCATCTGATATTCAATCCAAAATCAGTTATGACAAGTCAATTGGCCTTCTCTTGATCATGACTAATCAAACTGTCTCTATGTTTCACTGTTTAAAGTGTGGAAGATGACACTTCATCAGCTTTCATGAGTCACGAAGTGCATTTTTCACAGTGAACTGGTCCTCATTTTTTCTTTATTACAGCCAAACATTTTGATATAGAATTAGAGTGGACTGTGGCACTGTGAAAATGGAACTTCGTCAGTCATCATGCTGACGATTTGTCATGATCAAACCAAATACTTTCAATGTTAATTTGATTGAAGGAAACTTATCCCACTTGTTGGTGACAGCCAAACGAAAGGATTATGCATCTGATTTTCACTCTAAAATCCGTTATGAGAAGTCAAATGGCTTTCTCTTGATCATGACTAATCAAACAGCCTCTATGTTTCCCAAGTTCAAAGTAGAGAAGATGAAACTTAATCGGCTATCATGAGTCACAAAGTGCCATTTTCACAGTGACACAGTACACTCTAATTCTATATCAAAGTGTTTGGCTGTGAAGCGAAAGGCTGTAAATTGCAGTGATGGTAATTCTTTTCATGGTGAAAAGCCTCAAACCAAAATTCCAAGATTTCTTGCAGAATTTTCTGATTGGGGGGAATTCCCCCCAAATACATTTTTTTTTTCTTCTTCTTCCTGTCACTGGGTATACCAACACTCGTAAAAATAAAAGAGTGTCATCAGTTTCTGTGCAGGTTCAGGAGTTTCTAAATATAGACCTTTGATTTGTGTTTCTGCTTAATTGTGAATTCATGCATGAATTGAATAAGGTGGATCATTGGGGTTAGGTGTAATCTTTACGGATAAACCACTTGTTGTTTCCCCATTAGTTATAAAAAAAACCTTAAACCTTCAATCTTTGAAAATGCAAAGCCATCCACAATTTTTTTAAAAGAATTTCTTGTTAGTGATGACATCAAGAGTTTCATTCTGTGCAAGGGATGTACTTTGGCTCATGCATGCGTGTTGGCATTGATTTTCTGAATATACAAATGAAATTGCTTGTGTTGCAATTTTGTCTAGGTTTTGGGCAGTTTTTGGCAAGAATGACTAGATTATTAGCCCCAAACCTGTGACCCTTCTCTGTGGCCTATTGTTGCAGACATTGGAGTCCCACTGGGGCTAGGATTATAATTTATGATGTTTTTGAACTAATACGTATGAATGAAGAGTGTTAAAAATATTACTGCAAACATATTTTCGTCCACAGGTTTAGGAGCTGTATCAGCGGCAGTGATGTCTTCTGCAGATTCTTCCATCCTTTCTGCGGCTTCAATGTTTTCTCATAATATCTATGCACCTATTCGTAATGCTGTCTGTTGTGGAAAAGTAAGTGTTTATAAAATTTATCATTCGTCAAGGGAAAAAGTAGTGTTGGTAAATTGATATTATATGGCTACCCACCAAGGGTGGAGGTGCAGTGCTGCATTATGTCTCAGTTATGTCTGAAAATTGCTCAATCACATCCTGTATACACCCTAGTAAGATCCCAAGTGTTCAAGCATACCCCTCCCCTGGCTCTTACTCTAGCCAGAGAGACCTGTCTCTTTGATCCAGTGGGTTTGATGTTTGGAAAGTAAGCTTGAGAACACAACACTACATAAAAAATAATGTTCTTTTAAATTGTGTAATTCGTATGCTATCAACCGAAATGACTATTGCCTTCAAAGAGGACCGTGGCTTTCAGAAGACCTAAAATTTGCCAATACTTTTTTGGGACAACAGCCCTTCCACCAGATGGCAACAGCATCAATGTGAAATCTTGGAGGTGTCACCTACTGGTCAATAATAATTATTGATTTTTTAGCTTCTCGGTCAAAGGACCAACAAAGAAAGGACAAAATGTATTAGATCATTTAGAGAAATTATACTTTATTTTTGTTAAGGCTCAGGCATAATTGATCTTTAGCTTCTCACAGCGACAGACTCAACAGATTTTCCGCCCACTGAAAAAGGAAAAATAAACTTTACTGACAATTTTCATTCTATTGCCATTATAAAAAATAACGTGCACAAGGCACTTTAAAGGGCGCTCCTATAACTCATGACACTGCAAGTTCTTGAAAACCAAAGAAACCATTAACCATCTAATCCAATTCATTGTTTCACTGTTTTCCTTCTTTCTCTATGTCAAGCTGTCAGTCATGCTGTGTTTGTATAGCTGTGTTTCCAGGTTTCTACCCATCTTTGTATCTATGTATCTATGTATGTATGTATCTATCTATCTATCTATCTATCTATCTATCTATCTATCTATCTATCTATCTATCTATCTATCTATCTATCTTTCTTTCCACATATCTTTCCACATATCTTTCCATCCAACTTACTATGTTGACAACACATTGATGAAGCATGCAGAGGTGTTTTGTCCCAATTTTTGACCTCTAATTGTTTTGACAAGTTCTGATTGAGCTATAAATAGATCTGGTGTGGGAAACCCCCCTGAATGACATCACAGGACTCCCTCTTTTCAGTTTTTCTGGGATGGTTTTCCTGAGTCTCTAAAATGGTATTTGAAATATGTGCATGTCCCTGTAAAGTTGATCGATCCATTCTTGGCTGATATAATGCAATGTGTGAAGTTTTGAAGTCAATTGGAGCTGCAATGTGCCCGCAAATCGACCCACAAGATTCTTCAGGATTTCAATGACATAAGAGAGCTCTCTTAGCAGAGAGCGCCCTAAAAATTGAAATCACAGACTTTTTATTTTCGACCTTCTGACCAAAGGTGCTCTGAGAAGATCTGAGAAGATCCAAGAAGCTAAAGATCAATTATGTCTGGCCTTATTATATCATAAAATCTTTTCTTTGTATCACAGGAGGCATCAGACAAGGAGGTGATCTGGCTCATGAGGTTAGGAATCATCATAGTAGGAGCATTCGCAACACTGATGGCTATTACGGTGGAGAGTATTTACGGATTGTGGTACTTGTGCAGTGATCTGTGTTTCGTCGTACTATTTCCTCAGTTGGTCTGTGTTGTTTATTTCAAACGGGCAAACACATACGGAGCTCTCGCTGGGTTTCTAGTTGGGTTTGCCTTGCGTTTCACTGGTGGAGAGGCCTTAGTTGGACTACCTCCTCTGATTAAGTATCCTTATTTTGACGAGGAGACCAACACACAAAATTTCCCCTTCAAGACGCTGGCCATGTTGCTATCTTTCGGATCCATCATCGTCATTTCGTTGATCGTACGCTGTATTTATGCTCGTCTCATGCCGGATGCAGATCTTGACTACATTCTCCTACGCAGAGCAACCCTCAAAAGCAAAGGACCCGTTTCAGAAGACTCCAATGAAAATTACAAAAACAAAAACCAAACAGACTACGATGAAACTGACTATACTCCAGACGAAAAGGTTTCCTCCATGTAAAATGCCTCGTCGTATTGTAAATTGCGATAATGTGTCTTATCATTTGTTTGCAAAATAGGATGGTGCCTTCAATTCACAACTTCACACGGTGATGCTCAGTCTTCTATCATGATTATCAGGTTCCCAAGTCCATACCACATAACATCAATGCAATATTTGTCAGGAATAAGTTGGTGAATTTTTATTTGAATAACAGACCGTACCTGTCCCCAGACTGTACCTGTCCCTCTGCATATTGAGTCTCCACCATCGACTCCAGAGGGACAGTCTGTTACCTGTCCTCAGATGAAAAGCCTCCACCATCAGTCAGAAATGGGAGGTCAGGACAAACAAAACTAAAATCAGTATGCCTGCCAAAGCCAAGTCCAGATTGATGGAAAGAATGTGAACTGTAAACAGAGGGTCTTGGCAGGACTTATAAAAATCACAAGTCAAACATTTTGTCGCAAAATTGCTGTAAACGGGCTTTTAATATGTCTAAAAACTCAAAGTAATGATTTGAAGTTGTGTGTCTTGTATGTATCCCCGATGCAGCATGATAAAATTTGATGCATTGCTTATAATAAATAAAAGGTGGTGACTTTATTAAAGCCTGTGTTGAGGTACAAGTATAGATGGCACCACATGTGGCATAAATGAAATAAATAACTGTCATTGGTCGTCTGCTGGCTACAACTTGAACTCACAACTGCCCATGCAGGTGGCTATATTCTATTTGTCCTAAATAGAATGAATAGTTGGATACTATGTATCATTATGAGGTGTCCCAGTGGACTCACTTTCTACCCCCCCCCCCCTTATGATTCCAATTGTATGTACATGTATGTATGTAAGTTTATTTAAGCATATTGCTTAAGGGCTCAAGACTGCAAACTGTGTTTGCAACTCATCCTAAGGAGCATACTTTGTTTCATTAGAGGATCATCCAATAATTCTAATAATCTTTAATTTAATTTTTGTAAAATAATTAAGGGGAAAAGAACTTAACCCTAGGGAGAATACTGTATTTAGCAAGAGGGAGCATCCAGTTATTTAAATAATTTTAATTGTTTTGGTAATGAATAAGGGGATGGGGGAAGGAAGCAGTTAGATTCCAGACTGTTTGAATAGACAATGATAAACTTAATGTACATGTAGGTAAAGGTGGGGCAAGGCGAACAGTGGGCAAGAAACCAAATTAATTTTTCTCTGCCAATAATTGTAGAAGTTGAAAGAGAAAGTATATGTGTAGTCATTTCATCTTGAACCTTCTACCAGATGGGTGCACTAAAATTAATGATTTTTGTCTAATCTTCATTCGCATTGGTCAACATTGGTAAAGTTGACATGATCAAAAGAGCACTTCTTATTCTTTAATGAACATTTTGACACAGGCCTTCTTGTCTTGTTACTGAGACACATGCTGGGCATTTTCGGAAAGTCTTGCACTTGTATCACGAGCGACTCGGGTGACTCTAGAGTGACTCGTGTTTTTTCCCAAACATGCACGAGGGTAGCCCGGAATCAGATGAGGAGAGCTTCACTCGAGCAGGATCCAGTTTGTCACATGGTACAAACTCTCCTGCCCTGGTACTCTCCCGATATCTGGGAGTAGCCGCAAACACTACAATCGAGAACTGACATTAGCAACTCCTGGAAACACGAGGGTTGAGTTTTGCGTGTTCGGAAACAAACCCTCGTGACTTGTGCCACTCAAGTTACTAGTGCAACCTTTCCAAAAACGCCCTTAAACTGCTATGTCCTTATAAGTGGCAGGTGTCATATGTATACATCCGAGTATTGCTTTTACAATTTGTTTGGAAAAGTCACATTTGATTTCTTGACATTTTACGCATATATATATTATCTGGGATCAATGTAGTTCTATATATATAGATGCAAAGTGTGCATGGATGAGACTAAACTGCTAGAAATTTACTTGTGAGCACCCTCCTCATTGTGTTGCTTGCTTAAAATGTCAGGTACACATTGTCCCACGCAAGGAGAAACCATGCAGGCCGAAGTTTCCAATATCTGCCTCGTCAATATTATGAGTTTGTAAGAGTTAAAAACAGATCTGTATGTGTTGGTCAGTTTCATGACAGGTATAGTAGCTAAAATGTCCAAGTAAGTACATTCCATGTATATGCATAAATATAATTTTTAAGCACAGAAGTTGGGTGTCTCTTGCCCCACCCTACCCTAATATAACAACTTACCATTTTCAGCGTATTATTATTCATATTCTGACATATCTAGAAAATTAATTCTATTGTCATGTATTACGTCTATACATAAATTGTACATGAATATCCATAAATAAAATATTTAACTACTGTTCATTGTGTTTTGAACATAAACATGTAAAAGAGTTACAAGTCTCTCTGCAATTGGTCACTTCTGATGCAGTTTATATTTGAAAATATAATGAGACAGTTAGAAAGAAACACAGAACCATGTAAAAAATCTGTCTTGAATTTGCAATCAAGTCACACATACCCCTCTTTGAAACAAAATTGAAGTTTTGGCTTGTTGGTGCTGTTTGGCAAAAGGTGTGGAGTCAGTCTGAGTAGAGACTATCTTAACTCCACAGTACTTACTTATTATCTCAGTAACGAAAAAACATAACAAAAACAAAACAACAACAACAAACAAATGGATTACTTGTATATTATTTTAAATAAAACATTTATGTAGCACCATGGTCACAAACAAAATGTACATACATATACAATTCAATGAGCTTGGAGATCTTCTTTGTGTCTGGATGACTTCTCTTCTCTTTGTAAGCTGTGTTCAGTTTTCTAGTCTTATACACTTCTTATAACACATCTCTGTCGACAAATCTAGGGGAGCCTGGCAGAGATGTTGCTGATCACGTCTGACAGGAGGGTGATCCCTGCTTACACAAGTGGCCATCCTTTATATTCGCGCAGCGAAACGGCCGCGAAGCGAATTGAGTGCAAGAGAGGACTCAAAATTCTGTGCAGTGATGGTCTGAACATCAACAGTCCACAGTTGGGAATTAGGTCAAGTAGGTCCAGCTTCTTATCAATGCTTTAGTTTCGTATTTAACAGAAAATAATATATGCATCTTCAAAAGTGAATTAAAAATTCAATTTTCTCCAGTGATTTATCCTGTACCAATATTTTTTATGAAATAGTAAATTATTAGCCTTTACAAGCTAAATCAAATTATTACCACATGATTCATTTCATTTCAAAACAGATAACAAGAAAACATAACAAAATTAAAGTAATATAATCCTTATAAACCTCATGATTATGTAACAGCGAGTAGTTAATCTACAAACAGATCATGTTATTGTTTTTGTATTACTAGATAGTATATATTTACACTATTATGTAACATCAACAATCTAACCTTGACTTGACTTTGATAGCTTTCAGTGGTGTCTACCTTTCTATCATTTAGCTGATTATCTATCAATATTATTTATCTATCAAATATACATCTATCTATCAATTTATCTATTCATCTGCGGGTGGATCGATCTATCTATTTATCTATCTATTTAGCTATCTATTTATTTGTCTATTTATCTGTCTATTATATTTTTTGTCTATTCTATCTTTCTAATATTCTTAATTTATATCTGTCTTTCTAATTGTTTTAAACATTTGCGTAACTGCCTTTCATACATTGAGTATGAAATAAAAATAAAAGAACTCATGGCAACACCGTAAGTCCTAGAGCCCTGCACGGTCACCCAAAAGCACGACCGCCCCGCCCCGCAATGGACTAAGCTTGACCGCGACCGCACCGCCCCGCACTGCTGAAAAGCTGACCACGACCGCGACCGCCCCACATGCTTGAGGCCTGACCGCGACCGCCCCGCACTGCATGCGGACATGGTATGTTTGACCGCGACCGCCCCGCTTGACCGCAATATGACCGCAGATGTCTGCAGTTCAAAAGGTTTTGTTACTCGGGTCCTTTGTTCTAAGAATATATATATGAAACTGATCATATAATGATGAAACATTGAATGGATGACTAATGATTACAGTCTACAGATTTGTCTCACTCTGTCGTCTTTTTCTGTAGATATTATCTAGAGAATAAGATTTATTTACAAGTTTTAAGGGTTTGAAATTAAATGACTTAATAATAGAACATATACCATTCACTTTAACTTTGTTAATCTGAAAATGCATCTTATTCAGTTCATTGTAATAAAATCTAAGATTTTCACATGTATGTAATGGTTAAAGTCATTCATGTGATACTAACAAATATATATTTATTTTTGTTTTTTATAATATTGAAAATATTCCTAATTGCACTATTTTGCAAGTAATTATTACATTTTGGTCCTTGTGGGGTAAAAGTGGAATGACACTGTTTGAACAAGCACTGGGTGATAGCAGATATGCATGATTGGTTCCACTAGCTACAGGTGTGAGTATATATATAACAACAGGCTTTTATAAAAAAAAAGAGAAATCAAGTTTTATTAATTAGCTTAACTTGATTGTGGAAAAAAAATAATATTGAAAAGAAGAAGGCCATGGTATGCAATTAATGCATAATTACAATTACCTGTTAGGCTGTACTTATTAAGGAAGTTGGCCATTCCAACTTCCTTCTACAAATTGCAAAGAAAATATATTAGCTTCTTTCAACCATACTTAGGCATCATACTTGGGCCTGTAACTGTGTATGATGACTGTTTGACCTCTGTAGATGGAAAAAAACTAATTATTGGCCTACTAGCACCATTTATTTATCTATTATTGCCAATATAGTATCTGGCATTCCAAGAGCATCTCAAAGAAATACAAATAAGGGTCTGTGTACCTTGACAACCACATCCACTTCCTGAATATGCAGATGAGGTCATCTCAGGTCACAGCCTTTTGAAGGCTAAAATCTTACTCTTCAGGCCTGTCACTTTCTTTTGGAGTCAATCTACCTTCATTTTGTTGTGTTCTGTATCAAATGACTCCTAAAATAGCTAGCTTAGAACTGTTTTACTTCTGTTTTGGCACTATTATCCAAGCCAATTAGTTCCAATTTTTGCCACATGTAGGCCTTTTACCACTGCAGTAAACTGGTAGTGGCTCCACACAGTGTGTATGTCAGATATCAATCAGGGAAAATATATGAGCTTACATGTACACAGACAATTGGAATTTACATGCCAATTAATACAGTAATCAAATCACAGCCCTTCACCACTATGTAATTTGACAATTAAGGGATTCATCTAATATACGCTGATATTGAAGCTCAAGAAAGTAGGAAGTGACAGAGTAAACAAAGGAAGGAAGGAAAAAGTAAAGGATGTAAGAAATTAACAAAGAAGGTTGGAGAGAAGCAATTAGGACATCAAGAACAGAAAAACAAATTATAAGTATGGATGCCAGTCACCATATATGCCAGCCCTGTGATTTTAAGGCTTTTAAAAGAAAAAGGAATGGTTTCATAAACCATATCAATCCCAATAAGGTGCAGCAGAGGGGTAAAACATAACATTTCATAAACCACTAACAACATTTCTTTCACAATTAAATTGTGTAATATGTAGATTCAACAGTGCATCATGAGACTCTTGGCCAACTTCCTATTGGTCGACTCATTTATGATCGAAAATCTAGTTATTACCAGGTTGCATTATAATCATTAAATTAGGGGAATACCCATTTTATGTGGGGGTATTGATACAATAACTGTAAAAATAAAATATTTCATATTTTACATGCCAATAAAATCATGGTTTAGTGTGCTATTCTTATGTTATTATTAATGTTTCTACCAGGCTGCTAAAACACTAAATCTTGATTTCTCAAACTTTAGGTGAATTGCCACTTGTTACAGGGGCATTGACCTAATTGCATTGTCTTTGTCTTGAGACAACAATGGTGGTCCAACAATAGATACCCTTATGCAGCTATATTATACACTTCTTGTCTATTAAGAATGTTGGCCTATTAATATCACATTGTAATGTTATTAATGCAATTCTCTTCTAGAATATTTCCACAATTCTGCAAAAATGCAAAAGGTAGATTTTTTTAACTTTGGTATACTTATGACTGAGAACAGATGAAGGTCCAATAACTTTGGATGTTAATTTTCAAAAAGAACAACAAATTTCATTTACTAATAAACCTACACATATTATTGATGTTACATAAACTGATATGTTCAAGTTTAGGAATTATGTAAAATATGCCAATTACTGAATTTCATCTATATCACTATATTTTCCCTAAATTAAAAAATATATATACCTATGTAACAGAAAATACTGATAGATTCTGAAGTTTGCGGTCATTTGCGGTCATATTCTGACCGCACGGATTGCCCGCCCCGCCCCCGCGACCGCTTGGCCAAAAATATGACCATGACCGCCCCGCCCCGCAAAGGTCTCAACCTGACCGCGACCGCCCCGCACCGCATGCGGTCAAGGAAACTGTGACCGCACCGCCCCGCGGGCTGCGGTCCTTGCGGGCGACTTACTAAGTCCTACAAAAACTTTTTAAAGTGCTGCGCGAATTTCATGGCAGTGCCATTTACATATTACGGCCTAAGTCACAACCAACTCACTCCAATTGAGTTCCTGGAGTGGGTTTCGAACCCGCCTCCTCAAGAGCCAATGGATTTGCTGTCAAACACTTTAACCAAATAACGATTAGACTACAGGAACTCTTACTTATATGTACATATATATTTCAATTCAGTTCAATTGATAGATGAATATAGTGGAGCCAGAACAAAAACAAATGTTTATTTCTGATCATGCTGTACATTTCCTAGATGAAAGTGGTTTGACTTTGAGTACGTTTCATGGACAATTTTTTGTCCAACTTTTTACAGCCGCAACATGACTCAATTTCCAGCTTTGGGCCATCGTAGGCAAATATGTGATAGAGCGCAATAGCCAGTACCCCTCCAAGGTAGTCTCCTGCCCAGTAGACCTAGTAGAAAAAATATCATCAGCATCATTAAAGCATTTGCCACTTGATTTGACAAAGGTAGAGAGACATACAAGTAATGATTCTTGCTAGCCCCGAAGAGCTGGGCAAATAAGGCATGTGGTTTCAGGGCCTAAATCGTTCAAAATTGCGGACGTATTTCTAAAATTCCAAGAGATATGTAGAACTTGAACTCGGACATAATTCAAACCATATTTAGATTTTCTGAGATGATTTGTGGTCATTCTATGAAAGGGAGAGTCTTTTAATTCTGTCCACATATTATACCTAGTATCTTATTTGAAACAATTAAAGTAGCATAAAAAATATTTGAAGAAAGTAGAGCAAAGATAGCATGAATATTTTTGAATATATTAACATTTTTCAAAAGGTTCTATTTATAGTCATTCATTTGTCCGCAAAGGTCATCACAGCATTAGCTTGTGCTCTCTCCTGTGTCAGATAAACAAATTGTTATGCAATATATCTAGAAGGAAAGCATTTGTCCATGCAGCCATTAACCCTATTTTTTACTTAAAAGTAAGTCACCCACAATTTGCCTAATTGTTTTTTGGCGAAGGGACTGTTGACATTCAAAAGGGAATCATTTGAACAACAAAAAACATTGTTCAAGAGGTTACAAACACTCGAACAACCCTATAATTTTTCAGTTTTTTTTTTTTGCAGAATAAGTTGTCTCATATCATCAGCTTAAGAAAGTTTTACACTAAGTTCATATCATTTGAAGGTACTAAACATGGATTCCACTCTAAACCAAAAAAAAGAAGAAGAAAAAAAATGAATTTTTTCTGTTTACATTCTTTATGAAACCCTAATCAATGAAGGGAAAGAAAGTAGCATTTTGTCCATGTGATGTTATCCAATAGTTTTATTCTGGAAAACATCATAAGGTCTGACGTAATTGGCTTTAAGCTCTGATCTCCTCCTGGAACTTTTTCTAAGGTGGGTCAATTGAAAAAAAAGGTTTTCCCTCAATCTCAATTTTATATTTAGCCAATCAATTAAATCAACTCCTTGGTTGACCAAAAAGAAATTAATCATGTCGGGCCTAATATGGATTTAGTCAGTGTGTGATTTAACTTTAGATTACAATTTTCTTACCCAGTGGTGTTCCCAGTTCCCACTGAGGAGAGCAAAAGGAAACGCAACAATTGGGTTCATCGCTGGACCAGAAAATGGCGCCTGCAAATAAATCAGTTTTTAAAAATGAATTACCATTACAATAGCTTTTATATAGACACGTCTGTGAGAAAAATGTCAATCTTCGTGTGTCATCATGCTGATGATTTGTCATGATCAAAGCCAATACTTTCAATGTTAATTTGATTGAAGGAGACTTATCCCACTTGTTGGTGACAGCCAAACGAAAGGAATAATTTATGCATCTGATTTTCACTCTAAAATCCGCTATGAGAAGTCAAATGGCTTTCTCTTGATCATGACTAATCTCTATGTTTCCCCTGTTGAAAGTAGAGAAGATGACACTCATCGGCTATCATGAGTCACAAAGTGCTATTTCACAGTGCCACAATCCACTCTTATTCTATTTCAAAGTGTTTGGCTGTAGTGCGAAATTTATACAAAATATATGTTTTTTAAGCAAAATTCACTGAATGAAAACAAAAATAGTTCAGTTTTCTCTGAAATGACATATGTAAGGTACAAACATGTTCAAAGCTATGTATACCTCGATCTGCTATCCTCTTTCGGTAACAGGCAGATGGGTAATGTGAGGAGCAAGAGGTAGTTTAAGGAGACAATGGTGCGGCATTTTCTTTAGGGACCGTTCAGAATTTATGACTGGGGGGGGGGGTGGCCAAAGGGGGTACTTACTTTTCACACGCTTTTCAAGGGAGGGAAACTAACTTTTGACAACATGTCCAAGGGGGTAAGAAATTCTAATAATACAATTCTACAAAATGCGCATACACTCAGTTAAACCACACATTTTGACACAAGAAGTCTGCAAATCTATATGCACGACTGTCCGAGGGGTAAATGCATAACAGTATATGTAAGGGTGGGGGTACTAAAATTCCACATGGAACTCAAGGGGGGTATCAATTTTTGACGGAGAGTTCTGGCAAAACTCCCATCCACCAGTCATAAATTCTGAACAGTCCCTTAGCCTACAACTGTGTCACATAATCACATAATCATGTTGGTCTATTAGCAGCGAATATTTCAGCATGCCATATGAAGTAAAGATATTATAAATTTATTGACTGTCAAAAGGTAGCGCCTCAGGTAATAAAATCCCTGATCCACCTCTGCTAATATCTATGTTGACACACTCTCCAGAGTATCACCCTGCCTGACTTACTTTGAAGTACCATGGCTTCTCCAATTATGCGTATGTGCTTCATGGCACCCCATGGATAGCTGCATCTTTGACAAAACGAAGCCCATCCCAAAACAAAAGTAATTTTTCTGCCAAGAGCTTTACAGGTTATGAATAGGTCATGAATGTATTTAATACCTAACTCACCCCCACCAGACATCCTATTGTGACAGTCAGTCCAATTGGCAGCCCTGGCATATAAGTCTTCTTGAAATCTGTGTCCATTGCTCCGCAAATGACAGACATGTAGGCCATGACCAAAACTGCCTCTACACCAAAAGCTTGATTGGCAGTCACCCCTTTTCCGGGACCAAGTGGACCAAATTTCTCTCTCACCTCCGGAGGGCAACATCTGAAATGCAAGGTTTGATGATCAAATGAATTCTTGAATGCATACCAGAAAAGTTGAGTCAGTTGACAGCAAAGTATTTGAAAAGCTCAATCATTTCCGAAATGAAATTCTGAAGTTTCCCGCAAATGTGTTAGGCCAATAATTGCAATGAAAGGGGAGGTTAGTGTGAATAGTGGGCATCGAATACCTCTATCACACTGTTAAATTATTTGCACAAGGATTCAGGGAGTGAAATTAGGATTGTCAGCGACCTCTCAAGATCATTTTTAAATCAATTTGGATAAATTGGAAACAACAGTACATAGAGTACTAAAATCAATCTTCAATCGCTATGAAAATGTGTATGTCAATTTAGACAAAAGAGAAAATATGGACTTGCTGGAGATTCAACAACACAACTGTAATTCAACTTCCACTATACATGTATGTAATGCCTTAATTTTTATTACATGTCAACCTTGCATGTTACAATTTGTTGCCGTCTCGTCGACCAAAACTCTCGAGCCTTTGTTTTCTTATGTAGGCCTACCCACTTACTATAAATATTTGCCATTGTCATTATGATTATGAATACCTCTGTCAGAAAGCATTACAGAGTAGGTGAAGGAACATCAGAATCAAAAAAATTAAAGAACACTTACTGATAAATGAGAGCCACTCCAGCAACGGCCCCTGCCATATCAGCAACGATGTAGAAAATATCTGAAAATTTAAAGACAATTATGCCTTATGAGCATATGTACAAGGGGCGTTCAGAAAGTTTGAGGCTTTTTTTTCATATGGATACTTATTTTCAATCAAGAACTATGAATTTTTCACAGGATAAAATTCAGCATATTTGGAATGGATTTCCAAAATTTTGGACAATTTGGACATTTTTAAGTCATTCTGTGGTTGCCATGGAAACTGAAAGTTCAGCTTCTTGGGGCAGATAATACTGAAACCAATAATGCCAAGAAATTGTGACTGTGAGAGACTTCTCTCTGTCACTTGTATTAGTGAGATTGACAATATTTGACACAAGAAATATGGTAGCAGCTTCAAAATATGCTTTCAAGCACACCCAATGTGTGTATTCTCACACTGAACCCATTTAGGAAAGCACTCCTGCATACCAGATTTGGCGAGAGAAATTCAGGAGGCAAAGGTGTGTTTCCCTGACTGCATAAGGACTGGTGAAAGCAAGGATTCACTGGTATGAACAAGAGACCAAAATGGACAGCATTATCCATCCTAGCTATTCTTGTGACATGCTGCTTTACATAAGTCCTGGTTTTCCCTTACTTTAGTCCAAGGGGGCTATAGTTTCAGCCACTGGATAAGAAAAGGCTTTGGCTGACCAAAATTCTTTCACAGAACTTTGTTAGGAGGACTTCAAGGAGCATTTACTTCAATTGGTAAGGTGTATGAATCAATGCTTTTGTGGGCTTGGGAGTATTTTTTCAGGCTAACATTATATTTCTTGTGTCAAATATTGTCAATCTCACTAATGCAAGTGATAAAGAGAGGTCTCTCACAGCCAAGATTCATTGGCTTTCGTGGTTTCAGTATTATCTGCCCCAAGAAGCTGAACTTTCGGTCTCCATGGCAACCACAGAATGACTTAAAAATATCCAAATTGTCCAAAATTTTGGAAATCTATTCCAAATATGCTGAATTTCATCCTGTGAAAAATTCATAATTCTAGATTGAAAATAAGTGTCTATATAAAAAAAAGCCTCGAACTTTCTGAACGCCCCTTGTATATTGTGTACAATGTAAGGCTGAAACAGGGGTAATAAACTGAATAAGTTCATGAAACAAAAGTGATCACATCATATGTAATGATGGCCACAACAAATCGCAGAGCTTTTTAAAAACTTTTCTCTTTTCAACCATAGAATTGTCAATATGTCACTTAGTTGTGACATTAGATATGATTCATATAGGCTTTTTCATCCTGTGAAAAACTCAATGGGGAAAACAATGTGAAAAAAAACTTACACTTGAACAATGAGATTCTTTTCGTGCAGAGGAACACCAGCCCTACAATTGGGTTCATCACTGAAAATTGAATGTGGCCAAAAGCTTCGATCAAAACGAACACCCCAAGACCTCCGGCAAATGCTATGATTATAGTTCCAGCGATGTCTTGATTCGGCCAGAAGTGAAATGCCGATGCGGCAGCCATTGTTATTATCGCAAGAAGGAGGAAATCCACAACAAACTCACAAACCAGGTCTTTCCAAAATTTACAACTCTTCATCTCATTGAACCCTTCTCTAATGGGAATGAAACCGAAAGCCATAGTTGTTCCGTTCTTGGATGAAGTCAATGCGAAGTCTGAAATATAAAGTTAGATATATTTGGATTTTTAAAAAGCATTTGTTTATGAGCTGAAATTTTCAAACCTTTCAAAAGTGCACTACTTATGTGTTAAAAAACGAAAAAACTTACAACGACACAAAAATTCAAGTAAGCCATATCATTTACAGACCACTAAATTATGTGAAAAATAAATATAAAAACAACGCTTTTCAACATTTGGCCAAAATTCAGGTTAACAATTTTTCTTATTTCAAGGCACTTTTCTATTTCGTGTGTAAATTTAAACTGTGAATAAAGGTGGAAAACTGCTCTATCAAATTTTTGCAGGAACATAGATCTGTACACAAGATGGATGGGTGTAAGGTTTTACTTCTTATATTTTTGCACTGATCAGGCTTTTAAAAGGACAGGCAGGGACCACAGTAATGAAGTGCACTAAAGGTACAGGATGAAATATCAATCTAGCATGGGTTGTCGTGACTGGAAATCGAGTCCACTCTCTGAGAATCCAGCGGTTCCACCAAATTTGGTAACCATCAGGCCGCTGGGATTTGTACTTTGTTCACACAAATGCTATTTTAGCTCTCAGTTGTCATAATAATGTTGTTCATTGAAGGTCTAAGCTATAATTTGAAACATGATAGTCTGTTGTTGACTTTTACAATATCTTGTAATAAGCCAAATTAAGTCACTGGCCCTAGATTAAAGCCGCGCTTTGTTTTCAGTGTAAAAGACAGTTCTGTTGTAATAACAATTGAAATATGAAATTGAGAGGAATAAGGTGCATTGTAACAGGATCAAAATAAGATATACAGAATATATCTTATTTTGATCCTGTAGAAAGACATAATTTTGTAATAAAGACTAAAACAAGATGTTGAAAGACTTTTTCTTTAATAAAGACTAAAGCATGATATAAAACATCATTTTGTAATGTTTATTACAAAATGATATTGTTTTTTGTAATAAACATTACGAATGATTTTGAAAGATTTGTGTCTTAATAAAAACTAAAGCATGTTATAAAACAATATCATTTGTAATAAAGATTACAAAAAGATGTTGGAAGACATTGTGTTGTAATAATGACTGAACCATGAAATTTTTGAAAAACAGCATCCTTTTGAAATAGAGCCTAAAACAAGATGTTGAAAGACGTTGTGATATAATAAAGACTAAAACATGATATCAAACGACATCATTTTCAAATAAAGACTAAAACAAAATGTTGAAAGAAGTGTTGTAATGAAGACTTAAACATGAAACTGAGAGAAATAAGGAGTGATTCAACAAGACTAAAACAAGATATTGAAAGAACTTGTGTTGTTATAAAAACGAGAAATGGTTAATATTATTGAAAGACATTGTGTTGTAAGACAAACACATAATGACAAGACAAATAAGATTCATTGTGAGAAGAATAAAACGAGATATTGAACGATATTGTGTCGCAATAAAGGATAAATACGATATTTGAAGAGTTAGGATTTGTTGTAATAAGACTAAAACAAAAATTTTTAAAGAAGTTGTGTCGTAATCAAGACTAAATTATAAAGATATTGAAAGAGGTCATGATAATGTGTCAAAATGAAGACTAAAACATGATATTGAAAGAAGTGTTTTGGTAGAAAATAGTAAATGGAAAGAACTGAACAAACCTTTATATTGGCGACATTAACAAGTGTGTCGTCTGATTAAGTTGCCCGCAGTTGTGTGATGGGACAGTGATACTTCGATAATTCCTAAATTTGAATAAAATTTCAAGCTCCAGTTATTTCAAACGAAATTCAAAACAAGGCTGCATGTCGCAATGACATCTACGTGACCAAACCGGATTGGCATGTTTTCTTATGTTTGTGTCTTATGACTGAACTTGACAAAAAATAAATACATAAATAGACAATAATAATAATGACACTTGACTTAAATCCATGATAGGGCTTATAATATATAAACCAATGGCACCTTCTGGGAATCTACATTCTACGAGAGTTCTCAGTGGCTGGTGGTGGCGCTAGGGGAACATGGGGACCGACGGGCCATGGGGACCGATGGGCCATCCTCTAAACTCCACATCAGAAACGTTTTATAACATCTAATTTGCATTTTTAGTATTGCTTATGACATCTATGATTACCATATCGACCACTGATCAATAAGTGATAGCACAAGTGTGTAGGAGGCAAAATGAAATTTTCAACATCTAAATTTTTTTTTCTGATTCAGAAGAAGTTTAATATCTCAAAAGTGTGCAGACTCGACGCAATATATTTTCTATTATGATTTGTCCTATATATTGGTGACAATTTACACATTGAATTTTAGGAACAAGAACCTTATTTCACCAAAAAGAGGGGTTTGACTGTTCAGAAAGCTTTTGGGGACCGATGGGCATCCAACATGGGGACCGATGGGCCACTATTTCTTGAGATTTTCTATAGGTGGCTTATTGGCATGGGGCTGCATATTAAAGTCTTTTATGCAAAAAAGTACAATAGAACTTCAGCTGGCATATTTAAATGATAAATTTTGACTTAAATGAATGCCCTCGAATTTGCAGTGATAGATTTGCCTTAGTAATGGCTTCAAACACAAAATGGTGGAAATTCAAAATATGCATAATCTTTTCAATCTAGGTAGTATTTGGGATATAATAAACATAAGGACCCCGTCCGACATTGATTCAATATTGAGTGTAAGTTAAATTTTCACCAAAATATAAACTGATGGAGGGTTATTGATGAATTTTATTGTTTTGATTCAAGATTTCTCCTGCAGGTGGCATACTAGTACAGTATCATTGGAAAATTTTACTTTTTCTCTAAAAATCTAAATGATGGACAGAAATGATTCATTGACTGAGAAAAAATTAATATATTATCATCTTTTAAAAATCATCCACAAATTTGAGGTATTAGACAAGATTTTGATGATCACGGTGGTAGCCAAACTTCGGTATTGACCAAATATCAAATAATTTTTTTTTCTTAGTGACCAATGAACCAATCGTTTTGGAATTCTCTTATATAGTTTTTAATGCATCTGTTCATATACTGCTAAAATATCAACTCAATAGATTGACTATAACAACAAAAAAGTAACTCATGATGTTTGTGAAAATTTATCTTTTTTTCAAAGTGTAAACCCTGGGCATATCTATATTCTTTCGATCTCTTATTGTCCTATACACTCAACAAAAACCTATTGGAAACAATTCTTAATTCTTTGTCCACCCTTTGGCAAGTTATTAACATGGTCCATCGGACCCCATGGGATGGCCCATCGGTCCCCATGGTTGGGGACCGATGGGCCACCATATTTCTTGACAGAAAATGCGTTTTCTAATCTTTCTTGCTAGGTTGATCTATGTGAATCTCATATCATTTTAAAGAGAATTACACCAGCTAATAGGGTGCACAGTATGAATCCTTTAGCTGAAGCAGATTTGCCTCCATGGTCAATAATTTGTCAAGCGGCCCATCGGTCCCTACTCTCCCCTACTGTACTAGAAAGTCATTGTGACGTCTATATTGTTACAATGATTGATGTCACAACTGCAACAATGAGACAATTGAAGACATCACCATTGTTTACTCACTATTTAATGGCGAATTGAAGTTCCCCAATCCCATGAAGAGTGATCGTCCCTGTCAATTGTCTGACGTAAGATTAATTATATTCTTTCCTGTGCTAAACCATTTAATTTAGTAAGTTCTACAGGGTGTCTCAAAGCTTTTTCAAAGGTTAAGGTTTGTTTCTGATGGAAAAGTGATATATCTCGAAAGTGAAAGTGAATATCATTCTAACTATTTGGATGAATCATCCGAATTCCAACTTCCATCTTTCACCTTGTGAAAAAATGTCATCAGGTTCTGTGCAGGTTCAGGAGTTTCTAAATACACTGTATAGATCCTAAGTTCATATGTTTCTGCTCCATTGTGATTAATAAATTGAATGAGGTGGTTCATTACGATAAATGTGATCTTTGTTGAATTACTTTTTTCCACAATAAACTATCTTAAAAACCTTTTAAGATAATTTAATGTGGAAAAAAATAATTCAACAGTAAAAAAAGTTTTAAAACCTTCCAAATATATATAATCAAAAAAAAAGGTATACTGTACACACAGTGATCCTTAGTATTGGGAAAATGGAATTAACAGCAATGGATAGCTACATACCAATTTTGGAACTCTAATATCTATTTTTGTCAGTTAGGGACCGTTCTGAATTTATGACTGGCGGGGGGGAGTGGGAGTTTTGGCCGAGGGGTTACTAACTTTTCACACGTGTTTCAAGGGGGGGTATTAATTTTTGACAACACTTCCAAGGGGGGGTAAGAAATTTCAACAAAGAAAAAATGTCAAAAAACACGCATAAACTCATTTTATTTGGACCTTTTTACGCGCAAAAGTCCGTGAAATGACGCGAATCTGTACGCGTGGCCATGTATAACAGTTTATATGTGAGTGTTGCTTTGTATGTCGAGGGGGGGGGGATACTAAAAACAAGCGTGAAACCTAAGGATGGGGTACTAAAAATCAGCATGAAACTCAAGGGGGGCATCAATTTTTGACGGGAAGTTTCAGCAAAACTCCCAACCCCCAGTCATAAATTCTGAACGGTCCCTTAGATCCATCAGATTGGGATCTTTAATGGATAATTTGTGTTAGAATCCATAGTTTTGTTTAGCGATAGAAGATTAGGTATTTCACAAATTTTGTTAAATTGCCACAAAATTGATTGTTTCTGATTGCACTATTTGTAGCTGGGCGTTGATACGCAAAGCTATCAGTCAGATCCAGATTATTTAGAGCTTGAAAATATCAAGGTGAGATCAAAATATACGTCCTTGACATGGTAACCAGTAACTTTAAAAATTCTGCTAAATCAGAAGTTATCCATTTAGAATCTAGGCTTAACCAATAAAATTTAGAATTGCAGTATAAATAAATTAAAGAACAAAGCTTTGCTACAATTAATATTCACCGTGGCATATTAACGTAAATCGTTTTGTGCGAGCTGAGAACAGCTCCCCTCATTTGATATGAGAGGCTTGGTTTGCAATTTTTAGACACACCTCTTTTTTAACCAATCACAGAGCGTTAAGTTTGACACACCCCTCAACTTGAGTGGTGCATGACTACTGCTTGTGCATGGTTGGCTAAAAAAGAGGTGTTCCTGAGAAATCAAAAAATTACAAGTAGACCTACATAATGGTCGCAAAATAAGTCTCTCCATGGGCCTGGATTTTGTGCCTGGTACATTGTAGGCCTACTTTGGTATGTAATGAATGTACAGTGCATATAATGGCCAATCTACAAAATTTATTGAAAAAGAATGTGTAAATTAAGGGAAGTGCTTTGCTCATGTTGCTCACCGTTCACCATCAGACATCATAAAACCACTCTTCCGCAAAATGGTTTCGACGTCCTTGCACTTAAATGTTTGTTATCATCATATGCAATCACAATTTATAGCTCAAAGTGAAATAACGGCCCTGTTTCAATGCTTTTTTTAAATTAAGGCCTGTACTCGCGAGAGAGGGGAGGGCCAAAGCCACTGAAATTATACCAAACAATATATATATAATTATAGATAGAGAGAGAGAACATTCTTTATTTCTGTGAAATGGGCTAACAAACTAGCCCCCAGCCCACTTGTGCTTACAATTCACTTAAAAATACACGTAATACAAAATGACCATTGAATGTGAACAATAAAACTTTGAATTTAAATTTGAATAATTTGTCAATAATATATATACACATTTCACAAATTCAGATATATAAAATATCAATAATAATTATTGTAAAAATATAAAATTCAATATTTACATAATATGCGTAGTTTAAAACTCCAAAATAATGCACATTTTTAACATATTTCTATTTAAATGTATTTCTATGTAACTGAAATTATTCAAATTAAACTATGTATATAAAGCTTTTTGTCTTTTTTCGAATGCATTATGTATAAAATTAGCTGTTTCATTAATACAATCATCTCTCATAGGTAATTTTATTTTTCTATCATCATTTAATAAATATATCATCGGTAAATGCCAAAGCATTGAATAATCGTAATGGGATGAAACTCACCATGGCTTCCATTTCAGTTTCTCATCATTCATTTTCATCCTCATCTACCACAGGGTTTCCTGATAGCGACACTCCAGTGACACTGAGTCTTCAGGAAGCTCCTTCACATGATCATCATCTAAACCTCACCTCTTAAAAACAAATTTATTTCCATATTCTGTTAGTAACCTTTTTTTCTTTCTTTTGATGATCAAAAGAAAGAAAAAATATTACTGAATTTTGCTAAAGTACCTTTCTTTTATTGCTTTCAATCCTATCATACATTCATTGTTTTGTTTTGTTATGTACTTACTAAGCTTATTATGTTATTATTAGTTTGCTTTGTGGTTTGATCATGTGGGAACCATGTAAGTAGTGGTGTTGCATAAATACATGTATGTACATTCAACCGGGAAGTCAGCAAAATTAACCGAGCGGCATGATTCTGGAGATGTTGAAGCTTCCCTCATCCTGACAACAATCTAGATTATGCCAATGACTTCGATAACTTCTATGCAAGATTTGACCAACAAGACTTTAAACATGAACGTGAACTGCTTACCAATGAACTTATTTGTAAAAATGACCCCATGATTACCATCGAAGAATCGCAAGTTGAAAAACAATTACGAAAGATCAATTCAAGAAAATCATCAGGACCTGACGGCATAAGCGGCAAACTGCTGAAACAATGTAGTTTCCAACTTGCCCCAATTCTACACGTACTATATCAAATATCGTTGAACATTCTCTACATTCCTAAAATTTGGCGAACTTCAATTGTGGTTCCAGTACCAAAGAAACACATACCGAACGAGATGAACGACCTACCACCTGTTGCCCTGACTTCTGTCGTTATGAAAACTTTTGAACGTTTAATCCTAAAGAAACTGATTAACTCAACACCATCAGATGAAAATTAATTTGCGCACAAACAAAACTGAAGTGTAGATGATGCAACTTTGACCTTATTGAATAATTTATACCAACACACAGATAGTCTTTTCAATTGCGCTCGAGTTTTGTTTATAGATTTCAGTTCGGCTTTTAACACCATTCAAGTACATGTCTTAATGAAGAAACTAGAAAATATGACCATCAATTCCAATCTTATTGTATGGATGAAAGAATTTCTTTCAAATCGTATACAATGTGTAAGGTTTAAAGATGTAACATCAGATTCCATTGTTGTCAACACAGGATCACCTCAAGGATGCGTACTATCTACCCTTCTTTTCACGTTATATACTCAAGATCGTCAAAGTCACAGTAACAAGTGTAAATTATTGAAATATGCTGACGACACTGTCCTTATGGGTTTATTGAACAAAAAATCATTAGATGATGATTGTAATGAATATTTTGATGAAGTACTACAGTTTCACAATTGGTGTAATTCAAATTTTCTGAATTTAAATGTAACTAAAACAAAAGAATTAATTGTGAACTTTAGAAAAGACAAACATACTGGTCCACCTGTCTTAATTGATAACAAAGAAGTTGAGGTTGTTAATTCGTATAAGTATCTTGGTACAGTAATTGATGACAACTTGAAAGGTGATGAAAATATTCTCAGAATTACAAAGAAAGCTAGCCAACGTTTGTTTTTTCTCAGAAAACTAAGCAGTGTCAATGTTGATCGAAAAATCCTCAATCGGTTTTATACAAGCATTTTTCAGTCTGTTATTACTTTTTGCATTATTTTTTGGTATGGAAATTTAACAAAATTGAATGTCAACAACCTTGATAGAATTATAAAATCAGCTAGAAGACTGGGATGTAATGAAATAGACAACACAAGTGAATTGTACACATGTTTCATGAAAAAGAAAGTTAAATTTATTATGAATGACTCTAATCATCCTTTAAATACCTTTTTTCCTTTTCTTCCCTCAGGCATTAGACTTAACTCGATTTTTTGTAGAACAGATCGTTTAAAAAAATCATTTGTTCCGTCTGCTATTCGTTTATTTACAGGTGATTTCATTACCATGTGATTTTGGTCAATCACAGTTACCTGTGATAAATCAATGCTATACATGCACTTGCTACGTTTGCTATAGTGGCTGTGTGACGTTCTGTTGTTCCTAAACCAATCAGATTAAGCAAAAATGCTATGTATTTAGTGTGTAAAGAGTCTTAGAATCGCGTACTAATGAAATTGCCTGTAACAAGTCATAATTTTTTTATTCTAGTCATACCTTATATGTTTTTGTTGTTATATATGTTTTTACATGTTTTTACATTATTTTATTGCTGTTATACTATTTGATTTTCATGTCAGCAAAACGAGTTTCCTGAATAAGGATTAATAAAGTTATTGTCATTGTCATTGTCATTGTCTTGTTAATAACACATCGACAAGCAGGGAGTTGCAGTGGTCCAATCTTCTGATAATGACAACATGAATTGCATGTTTGCAGGCATCAGAACAGACATATTAGATCTGTCCCCATAAGGAGATTACGACAGGTATTATCGGTAGGTGGCACTACGATAAGGGGGGATGGCTATTTTTATCTTTGGGGAAGCCCACCAAATGACATATTATCTGGTTTGTTTGCAAAGTAAGTGAAATCCTGTGACCAACAGTTAATTATAATCTGGTTGTTAACACGCTACAATCCCCCAATCTGTTTGATAACAAAACACTTTTCTGTGGAACTGCTGTTTTGAGAACATAATAAATACAGTGCAGCTGACCCAAACAATCAAACATTCAACAAACAAACTCATTTAGTCAGACTCCTTGGCTTGTTCACCAATGCCAATCATCTTGTTGAAAGGTAAGCAGGGTTGCTGGATTTAAATCATTCGATTTAAATCATCGATTTAAATCATGATTTAAATCACTCAATAAAAATCATGATATAAATCAAAGTTGTGATAAAAAGGCTTAAAAAAGCACAGATAAAGCTGGCAGTGAGATATTACAGCTTGCAACCTACCATTTAGCAATACTCTTTCATAAATATGTCTAATAACATATCACACAGGCCCCTTGTATATATATAAAAGATATAATTTTAGAAATAAATAAGATATTTCTGATAAATATATCCGAGTAGAATGACTACATAAATTTAAATAAAGATTTAAACAATTTTATTTCAATCATGGCATTCTCATGATTCTCTAAAAAAAGCCATGTTCTGCAAATGCAGCACTGTCCCCAAAGCCCCTACTGCTAAATTGATATCAAATACACTACATGTGAAACAAAATTAACAGGCATCGTGAGACTGAGTGCTGAGACTGGTGATTTAACGTAGCAGTTCAGTTCATTGCAGAGTAGGGAAAATGATGAATCGTTTTGACATCCCTTTCTATCTTTTAGAAGGTGTACTTCTATTACAAGCAAGCTGTATAGTTATGATTGATGTTCAGTGAAAAAGACATTTATTAACAGATCCGTATCAAAATGTGGAACTGCTACCGTAGCTTACATTATGATTATTATATTTAATACATCACCTGCCTTGATTTCGTAATTTTGCATTATAATTTCTCTAATTTAAACAAAATTATTATGTATATGTCTTATTGACATCCATATATGTGTTATTCATAATATGTCAATGCATAAAAATTAATAACAGTTGGTGAAATTGATACGGAAAATGAACTTTTTCCATTAATGATTTAAATCCGATTTAAATCAAAAAAATCCGATTTAAATCAAAAAAATCGGATTTTTTAAATTTTTTTATAAAAATCAATAAAAATCGCAACCCTGAAGGTAAGGGGATTCCTTCAGGGCTCCTATTGCTTGAAGACACCACCTATACATAAATTCAGAACTACAAATGGAGTCAGACCTATTCTGCGAAGTTATTCTAGATGGAAGTTACAACACTGTTTGTAACAGCATATATGTGGAAAACGACTGAGGGTTGAGTCAAAGACGGCACCAAGGATTACTGCATGCGTGACGACAGTTACAGAATTTGATTATGAATGGACTATACTCGTTTTACTGTCATACAGCACACTTTTATCAATTCATATTGAATTTGGACATATCCAATTATTGAATTGGACCCTCATGGTCAAATCGAATAAATCGAAATTTTGACTTTGACCAATTTACTTGAATTTGGACATTGATGGACATGTGTATCAAATTGTCTTTAATTTGGACTTTGAATTTGGACTTTCTCATTTTATTCCATTTTTACTTTTTAAATGTCATGCAGAAGTTGTATACTTGTATTTAAAACGACTTAAAATAAAGTATTACATACATTTTCCCTGACTTACTTGGACTCGTTCTATAGTCTGTGACTTGCAAAGCTCAGTCGATGAGATGTCATTAAATTTGTTGCTGAAGATAATGAATTCCGTTTTGTTGTCATTTATTTTCTGGCCCCACCTCCGCATTCAGTTGCGAACATCTGCTATACATGCTTCCACTAAGTTCCAGCACAGTTTTGATATGTTAACTTTGACTAGGTGCAGTGACAGCATACTTGAAGATCATCTGCTTATGTGTAGTACTGTACCTACTCCATGTTGTTACAATATTCTTTCAAGAGATGCTGCGTTCAGGTTGTAGGCAAACGGTTCCATGACAGGTCTTTGCGGACAGCCAACAGTCAGATAACAGTTGTTAGCCTTTCACAGTTATTGTTTGGCTTTGCGACAGGAGATTATACTTACATGTACCAAACTATTGACAAAGTGTAGCAGCAACCAAAAACTAATTGTTGTCTGTGATCTTATCAGAAGCCGAAGGTGACCTATGACCCTGAAGGCCCTGAAGGCCCGAAGGGATTTTCTTGGATTTAATTATAACAATAACATGCTGTTTTCTGTTTCAAGTTTTGTTGGCTCCAGTTTGTTGCAATATTTTTGTGTGAATTTATTTTAATCCTGTTTTTTTATTACCACAGTTGTGTGAATGACCACAATGTGCAAATTGCCAACCTCAAATTCTAAGATTTACTGAAGCTTGTTTGTGGATGAATGCATACTAATCCCCTTAACTGCAAACATTAACACCAAAACAGCCATTAATCATGTTAATACAAAAACAGGCTGTTAGCAGTCATTTATAGAAATTGATCAGCTGTGATCCAAGTAAATTATCTACAGGAACAGCATCAGTCAGTTAACTGGATCAGAGACCTCTTGTGAGTTTTAATTAGCTGATCACTTGACCATGCAGAAGTGACCTGATTGCTTGTTCATTAGACCGTATCTCCATGATTTTCAATTTTGAGGCATTCATTGAGATGTCAGCTGTCAAGAAGCTCAGAACTTTCTAGAGTTCTTTTTAAATGATTTTATACTTTACAACTAACTTCAAATCTACATTATGATGGTATGTACATTTTATTGTTGCTTAGAATTGATTTATGGAAGCATTGTATTCAATCTGTAGGTTTGGTGGAACTGTAAAATTTTACATGCATAATAACAAAAATTGATACAAAAAAAGTTTGTTCAGGCCAGCCATGTTTAATTAAAAATTTTCCATTAAAAAGGTGGCCATATTGGATTTTTTGGTTCTGGTAAAATTAGATGTTTGATTTATTGTGCTTTTGGTAAATATTTTTTTTTGCCTAAGAGGTTATATGCATTGTCTTGTATGTTTTCCTGATTATTTTAAGTTTATGGACATTTGCCAATTATTGAATTGCAAATTTGCAGATGCCAATTGTAAAAAGTGTGTCACTTTGTGATACTTTGGGTTCATGGAAGTTCATTCAGGGAAGCAACATGTATTTGTAAGTCATCAATTTATTGAATAATTCTTTGGTTTAAAATTTATCTTGATTTACAGTGTATGTTACTTTTCTTATTTTGTGATTAGCATAATTTCATATTTAGCCAGTTTATATTTATTTGTCATTCTTGATTTATTGTGATAAAACTTCGTCTTTTTACTTTATTTGAATGTCACATAAATCCAAATATTTTGACTTTATGTTCTAATAACTTTACATTAATTTATGTTCAAATTATTGATTAATCTATGTTCAAATTAATGATTATATGTATAACTAAAGTTTTATTTTATTGTTTATTTGTTTTTAGATTCACCACGTAACTCACGAAATTCGCATAAATTGCAAAAAATGTACTTCAATAACTTCATGTCTGATGTGGACATCATGTGTGTGAATTAAAGTCTTCTCTAAATCCTCATCCAAGTCTCCTTCCTTCTGTGAAATCCAACAGTGAATAAATACATCATCGCGAAGTTCACAGTGATCCAGGATGTCTGCCGAGGAACTTGAACCACAAAGACGAACGCGAAAATCGGCGCTCACCAGACAAGTCAACAAAGTCAAGCAGCTGATGGCTGAAAAGAACACTGAGCAGGTGAAAGTTGAAATTCCTACTTTAATCGAGAAATTTAAAAACTTTGAAATTGCCTGGGAAAGTTATCATGACACTTTCCAAGAAGCTACAGATATACAGGAGAGTGATAAATATTTTGCTGAGGCCCAGAACGAGTACATTACTTTTTTGAATTCAGCTAATGATTGGTTAAAGCCACAGGAAACTGCAGTATCAAACGAATCTTCAGTTAAAGTTGAAAATGATGACAATGCCAGATTAATGAGTGCTCTAGTTTTGCCAAAAGTTGAGCTTCACAAATTTAATGGTGATCCACGCCAATTTCATTCTTTCATGGCTATGTTTGATGAGACTGTTGACAAGGTTACTAAAGACGACACTGTTAAACTGACCCGACTCATTCAGTACACTTCTGGCAGAGCCTATGAAGCAATTCGTTCTTGTTCGTTGATGGATAGTTCTGCAGGTTACGAACATGCCAGGAAAGTGCTTTTGGATCGATTTGGCAATTGTCACTTAGTGTCTGAACAACTCATCAAGGGCCTTAGAAGTGGTAAAAAGATCAGATCTGCTGATGATCTTCAAGCGTTTTGTGATGAGTTGGTCAATTGCAACATGACTCTCCAACAAATGGGTCGTATTCAGGAAGTGCAGAATCAAGATTATATCTGGTCGATTGCAAGTAGACTTGAAGATAACATCAGAGAGAAATGGAGAGAGCGTGCTATTAAGATTAAGAAGAAGTCTACCAGATATCCTCTCTTTGATGAATTTGTGGAGTTTGTCAAAGAGAAAACCTTCGAAGCTACTGACCCAGTATACGGTAAATCTGCTCGCAGCACGCCTGAAAGCTTCAACAAGAAATCAAGCTTCGTGACTTCAAGTTATCAGCGTTATGGAAGCTCTGCATTCAAGCATGTCTGTACATTGTGTAATGGTGATCATAGATTATTGTACTGTCAACAATTCAAAGACCTTAAAGTGAGTGATAGACTAGAGGTTGTTAAGAACAACAAATTGTGTGAAAATTGTTTGTTGTCCAATCACGTCACCTCTAATTGCAAAAGACCACCAGGATGTTCAGTCGCCGGATGCAACAAGCGCCACAGCAAATTCATTCATGTGTCTTCCTATTCGCAAAAGCCGCTATCCAAGACTGCCAAAGGTGCAAATTTAAATTTGGTAAATGCAAATGTGAATGTTGATGCAAATGTGTATATGCCTGTTGTGGCCGTAAATGTTAATGGTGAACGTCAAGCGTGTACTTTGCTGGACACAGCATCCAGCAGTAGCTTTTGCACAAAGAGTCTGTTAAATGTTTTGAATTTGAAGGGAACTCCAATCACCTACTCATTGAATACATTGGGTAATTCGCAAGAAGTTCAGTCCAAAGTTGTAAACCTCAGTCTAACTTCCTTGGATGGGCAAGAAAATTTGGAAATTTCTAATGTGTATGTTGTGGACTCCATTCCGTTTGAGTCTACTTGCCCAGAACCAGGGGTATATTCTCATTTGAAGGGTCTCCAGCTCGTTGCTGGGGGTCAAGAGATAAATTTGCTTTTGGGTCAAGATAATGCTGAGGCCCTTATGCCAATGGAAGTTAGAAGTGGTAACAAAAGTGAGCCTTATGCCTGCCGTACTTTATTTGGGTGGTCTGTAAACGGACCGAATAGAGTGGATGGTCCCGTTTCTTCCAAAGTCATTTCACAGTTCATTAGTACATCTTCACTTGAAGATAAAGTTCAACAGTTGTGGGAATTAGAAAATGACGGTCTTCAAGATTCTGAATTGTCCTTGTCTCAAGATGATAAAAAAGTTGTCGAATTGTGGGATGAAAAATGTGAATTGGCTGATAATCATTATGTTTTACCCATTCCGTGGAAGGGTGATGTTGAAGTCCCAAACAATTTGACGTTGGCCCGGTCCCGGTTGAAGTCTTTGAACTTGAGTCTAAATAAGCGTGGTCTGGTTTCCAGGTATGACAGTGAGATTCAAAAACTTCTTGATCATGGTTACGCTGAAAAGGTTCCGTATTCTGAGTTACAACTTTCTGAGAATGTTTGGTATCTCCCTCATCATGGAGTGATTTCTGATAAGAAACCAGAGAAACTTCGGGTAGTCTTTGATTGTGCGGCCAAGTATCATGGGGAGTCCATTAATGATAAGTGTTATCGTGGTCCCGATATGATTAACAGGTTGTTAAATGTGTTGGTCAGGTTTCGTCAGCATGAAGTCGCAGTGCAAGGAGACGTGGAGGCGATGTACTATCAGGTGAAGATTCCTGAAGACGAGCGAAATTTTCTACGTTTCTTGTGGTATGATTCCGATGGAAATATTGTTCAGTATCGCATGACAGGTCACGTTTTTGGTGGTATATGGTGCTCCAGCTCGTCAACATATGCCCTGAGAAGGACTGTAGTGGACAATCCTAGTGTACACCCTCTGGTCAAAGATTGTGTTTATCGCAGTTTTTATGTTGATGATTGTCTGATTAGTGCTGCAAACAAGTCCGACGCACAACTCATTGTTGATGGTACTAAATCTGCTCTCAGTGCAGGAGGTTTCCGTCTCACAAAGTTCATTTCCAATGACTCTGAATTGCTCTCAACGATTCCTGAAGAAGATCGGGCCAAAGAGGCTAAGGAACTTAGTCCGTGTTCTAAGGCTTTAGGTGTCCATTGGAGTGTTCCAGATGACCAATTTTACTTTGATGTTCAGGTTCAAGCCAGTGACATGGTAACTAGACGCATCATGCTTAGTGTTGTCGCATCTTGCTTTGATCCTCTCGGTTTGATCAGTCCTTTCATTGTAGGTGGAAAGTTGCTATTTCAGGAAGTCACTAGATTAAAAATACCGTGGGATCAGTCTGTACCACAAAATGTCAGAGATGCATGGAATCATTGGGTCTCTATTGTCCAAAATTTGAGTTTGTTGCGGATTCCTAGATGTATCAAGCCTTCCTTGTTCGATGATGCCATGATTGAATTACATCATTTTAGTGACGCCAGTCTCAGAGCCTATGGCACGTGTTGTTATGTCAGAAGCGTCAACAAGCAGGGTATGGTTTTTACTTTATTGGTTGCTAGCAAGGGAAAGGTGGCTCCCATAAAGGCTGTGACGATTCCACGGCTTGAGTTGCAAGCAGCTGTTCTCTCTGTCAACATGGATGCATTTCTCAAGAAGGAATTGGATATTCGGCTCTGTCCGTCGTACTTTTGGTCTGATAGTAGTGTGGCTTTGAGTTACATCAAGAATGAAAATCACAGATTTCATGTGTTCGTTGCGAATAGAGTTGGGGTTATCCGCCAGTCAAGTGATCCTTCCCAGTGGCATCATGTCCCAGGTGTGGAGAATCCTGCCGATTCCATCACGAGAAGTCAAGATTTCAAGCATTTCGATAGAGACAGATGGCTTCATGGTCCGAATTTTCTGAAGTTGCACAAGAGTGAATGGAATTCTGATAAAAAATCGTTTGAGTTGCCTGTGAATGATCCTGAAGTCAAGACTGAATCCAAAGTGGTGTCGTGTGCCACATTGTCCGTTCCAGTAGAAGAGGTTGATAGAATTGTGCAACATTATTCTTCTTGGTATAGATTGAAGAGGGCCATTGCGTGGTTATTGAGATTCAAGGATTTTTTGCGAGGTCGTAGAAATTTTGATCGTCGTCTCACTGTCACGGAACTTAGTGATTCGGAAATTAGCCTTCTCAAGTACAGTCAGTGTAAGATTTATCACAAGGAATATTTGTTGTTGTCAAGTGGTAAACCTCTGAACAACGATAGTTCAATCAAGGCCCTTAACCCTGTAATGGGAAGTGATGGTTTGTTGAGAGTTGGTGGTCGGATCAAGCATGCTGAAGTCCATGGTGTGTGTGTTCAGCCAGTGATTATTTCTCATGATCATCCTATTTCAAAATGCGTTGTCAATGACTTTCACAGCACTGCACATCTTGGAACTGAATGGACCGTCAGTGAAATTCGGAAGAAGTATTGGATTACCAAGATTAGAATTGTGGTTAAAAGTGTAGCTCGCAGATGTGTCATTTGTAAAAGGTTATTTGGTTCGACTGTTTCACAAATCATGGCTGATCTTCCTTCGGAGAGACTTGAACCGTATAAACGTCCTTTTTCGTACACAGGATTGGATTGCTTTGGACCTTTCTTGGTCAAGCAGGGGAGGTCTCAGGTCAAGAGATACGGATGCATCTTCACTTGTTTGTCAATTAGAGCAGTGCATATCGAGAGATTGTGTAGCTTAGACACGGATAGTTTCATTTGTGCTTTGAGGAGATTCATCTCCCGTAGAGGTTGTCCCGAAAAGTTGTTTTGTAATAATGGAACTAATCTTGTTGGTGCGTCTACTGAGTTGAAGAAGGCTTTGAAAGAATTGGAAATTTAAAAAATTCATGATGAGTGTCTCAAACAGCGCATTGAATGGCATTTCAATCCTCCAAAGGCCTCCCATATGGGCGGAATATGGGAGAGGCTAATTCGGGTGATAAGAAAGGTTCTCTTCGGGCTCTTTGATGTCAATGCTTCAATTTCTGATGAGATGCTGGAAACAGTTTTTGCTGAGGTCGAGTCTATTATAAATGGAAGGCCAATTACAAAATTGAGTGAGGATCCAGGCGATTCTCATCCTCTTACTCCGAATCATTTGTTGTTGCTTGGTACTGGCCATCTTATGTCACCTGGTATGTTCTCTAGTGATGATGTTTACAGAAAAAAGTGGAGGTTTGTCCAACATCTCGTAGAGCTGTTCTGGAAAAGATGGCTTCGGTGTTACATTCCTGAGTTGCAGAAAAGAGCCAAATGGTTAAAACCTCAGAGAAATATTTCTATAGGTGATCTGATGCTCATTGTCGATGAAGGTGTGCCCAGAAATGTTTGGCCTATGGGTCTGGTTACTGAAGTGAATGTTTCTGACGATGGATTTGTCAGATCTGTGAAGTTGAAAACAAAGTCTACCACTTTAGTCAGACCAATTCATAAACTTGTCCTTTTAGAAGGTGTAGATTAAAATTGTGAGTTTCCAAAATTTAGAATTCTGCATTTCAATTTGAGTAAAAAAAAAAAAAAGAAAAGAAAAAAAAGATTGTTATATTTAGAAAATTGTGTTGTGACATTGTAAATAGTTTATTTGATTGTATAGAAATTTAATGTAGTTTGAATTTACCCCAGGTAATTCAAAAGTGGGGAGTGTAACAGCCGACAGGCTGTTAGCAGTCATTTATAGAAATTGATCAGCTGTGATCCAAGTAAATTATCTACAGGAACAGCATCAGTCAGTTAACTGGATCAGAGACCTCTTGTGAGTTTTAATTAGCTGATCACTTGACCATGCAGAAGTGACCTGATTGCTTGTTCATTAGACCGTATCTCCATGATTTTCAATTTTGAGGCATTCATTGAGATGTCAGCTGTCAAGAAGCTCAGAACTTTCTAGAGTTCTTTTTAAATGATTTTATACTTTACAACTAACTTCAAATCTACATTATGATGGTATGTACATTTTATTGTTGCTTAGAATTGATTTATGGAAGCATTGTATTCAATCTGTAGGTTTGGTGGAACTGTAAAATTTTACATGCATAATAACAAAAATTGATACAAAAAAAGTTTGTTCAGGCCAGCCATGTTTAATTAAAAATTTTCCATTAAAAAGGTGGCCATATTGGATTTTTTGGTTCTGGTAAAATTAGATGTTTGATTTATTGTGCTTTTGGTAAATATTTTTTTTTGCCTAAGAGGTTATATGCATTGTCTTGTATGTTTTCCTGATTATTTTAAGTTTATGGACATTTGCCAATTATTGAATTGCAAATTTGCAGATGCCATTGTAAAAAGTGTGTCACTTTGTGATACTTTGGGTTCATGGAAGTTCATTCAGGGAAGCAACATGTATTTGTAAGTCATCAATTTATTGAATAATTCTTTGGTTTAAAATTTATCTTGATTTACAGTGTATGTTACTTTTCTTATTTTGTGATTAGCATAATTTCATATTTAGCCAGTTTATATTTATTTGTCATTCTTGATTTATTGTGATAAAACTTCGTCTTTTTACTTTATTTGAATGTCACATAAATCCAAATATTTTGACTTTATGTTCTAATAACTTAACATTAATTTATGTTCAAATTATTGATTAATCTATGTTCAAATTAATGATTATATGTATAACTAAAGTTTTATTTTATTGTTTATTTGTTTTTAGATTCACCACGTAACTCACGAAATTCGCATAAATTGCAAAAAATGTACTTCAATAACTTCATGTCTGATGTGGACATCATGTGTGTGAATTAAAGTCTTCTCTAAATCCTCATCCAAGTCTCCTTCCTTCTGTGAAATCCAACAGTCATTATTGTGCAACCCTTTGAGACCATTGTCTCAACCTTCTCAGTGAATCAGAGAAGCTCAGAGAGTTGGGTCAGGTCAGTCTGAGGTTATGCTGGGCTCCTGGAAAACTCTGGCCAAGTTAGGAGTGAGCAACCTTGTTTCATTTTACTGAAAAAGATATATATATCAGCTACAGCCTATTGTCATATGATGATTCTAAAAGCTGCTTGAAACTGTCTGCCTGTCTTGTGGAAGTAGCACTTGTACCTGGATTATGCTGTATTGCTTTACCAGTGATGCTGTAATATTTCTTAAGCAGACAAACTGCTTTGTGTGATGTATGGTATCAAATGCTGCTGAAAGATCAATCGTGGCCAGCATCCAGACTCTACCCGTCCTTTCTATTCAAAACCTTCTACGAATCCTCACTGCATTCACATCATGATAATTCCAAGGAGCATACTGTATTTCAATTTTTGGTGGCATACTGTATTTCAATTCAAGAGAGCATGCAATAACTTAAATGTTGGGATGATGTTAGGCTCCGAAAAGAAGCAGTGTGGAGTTTTCCTTGGCGGGAAATTATTATTATTTCACAGCAACGCCGGCCATAATTATTTACTTCAAGTCCCCGAATAGTTATTTCCAAATTCAGCAACGCTTTATTAAGAAATTCCCATTCCAGAAATTATTTATTTCAAGACTGCCTAAAATAATTTATTTATTTCACCTGAATGAGCAAGAAATAATTTATTTTAAAAACTCCAAGCCCCCCCCCCTTGACATTAAATGGCCCCCTAAGGTAGAATGATTAAAAGTTCACACAGTCATTGCGCAGAACTGACAATTTTTGTAATTGGGCGATTCTAAGAGGGATTTTCCCAAATCTACTTTTACGAAGTTCTTAGCCTCCAACCTGAGGCTCGTCCTTTTGATATTTTTTGTTTACTCTAATATAACTCGGTCGTCTCACTGAATATGAGGATACAGTGTCTCAAGTCCAAACTATTGCCTTATAGGAACGACAAAAACACAACAACAAATGGCATACTTCTATATATCTGTTTTACTATTATATTACAGGTGCATGCTAGAGCCATAATGAAAAACAGAAGTAATATATCTGATTGTGCTATACATTGCCTAAATTAAGTGTCTTAGCTTTGACTATGCGTCATAGACAATCTACACTACAAAAACTTCAATAATACTGTAACAATCGGTCAGAAATACATTAGCATAATCAGTATATAAGTGAGGTATAGCAGTCTATCTGGATCGACAAATTATTTCAAAGTCGAAAGAATACATCGCTTTTTAATTTCTCGGAGGCTATCCCATCTTCCTTTTTGTTCAATTTGCTGCAACTGCAACATGGCTCAATTTCCAGCTTCGGGCTGTCGTAGGCAAATATGTGATAGAGTGCAATAGCCAGGACCCCTCCAAGGTAGTCTCCTGCCCAGTAGACCTGGTAGAACAAATATTACCATCATCATTAAAGGATTTGACATTTGAGAGTAGAAAAAAAATTATTATCAACATCAGTTACATCACTAAGGGATGTAATACTCTTACCAAATATTGGCCCAGTTTTTGCCCAAAAAATGAAGTAGAGCAAAAAGTATAAATATCTTTAATGTTTTTCCAAAGATTTATATTTATAGTTATTCAGTCCTCAAAGGTCATCACAGTGTGAGATTATGCTCTTTACCGTGTCACATAAATAAATTGTTATGCAATATATCTACCAGGAAAGCATTTGTCCATACAGCCATTGACTGTGAAAAGTAAGTCACCCACATTTTTCCTTATATTGGTTTTACTGTGAACAGGCCGTTAACTTTCAAATGGGTATCAATTTGAACAACAAAACACCCTTTTTAAGAGAGTACGAAAAGTAGAACAACCCCATCATTTATCACAATATTTAAAAAATTCGGTAGAACAAGTTATCTCCAAGCCAATAACAGCTTTTTTGATGTAGGACAACTTTAGAAATGCGTAAAAAAAGTTTTCTACGAAGTTCATGTCGTTTAAAGTTATTTTGCATGGACGAAGTTATTTTAGATTCCACAATCCGCCAAGAAATAAAACCATAACCCATAAGAAATTAGAAATCTAGCCATTATATTTTTTTGCAGCCTAAGCGGTGAGTGCCAAGTAGAGAGAATTTTGTCCATTTGACAATATCATCATTGCATGGACTTTTAAACTATAAATTCAAACAAAAGTTAGTTTAGGACACATTTGATTTAACTTAAGATTACAATATGAGAAACTTTTAGTTGTATGGGATGCAACTTTAGTTTACAACATAAAAGAGTTAGTTCATATTAGATTTTACTTTAAATTACACTATAAATGAGTTTAGAACATATGGAATTTAACCTTTGATTACAAAAAAGACAATTTAGATCACATAGGATTTTACTCTAGACCTAAACAGGAAAGAAGTTAGGCCATTGGATGTAAATTCAGATAACAATTTTCTTACCCAATGGTGTTCCCAGTTCCCACTGAGGAAAGCGAAAGGAAATGCGACAATTGGGTTCATGGCTGGACCAGAAAATGGTGCCTGCAAATAATGAATCAGTATAAATGAATTACCCTTTATAAATAAGAGTATCAACACACACAAAATCACATTGTATCAAAAAAATAAAATAGTGAACCACAGCCCATATCAAACTAGATTAAAACTGAACAACCTACCCTTGAACGTAAAGAAAAATAACAGCCACGATTTTTCACACTAAACAAAAACATATAAATTATCTAAGACTAAAGTGATTGTAGAAAAAAAAAGAATTTATGAAATACTTAAATTTGGAATAATAATAGATGAAAACAGACGGATGCCATATCAAAGAAAGTTAAAAAAATTCATTGTTTCTTCCTTATTCTGGGTGCTAGATCTGTTATTAATTTCTGTAAGAATTTGGGTAAGGGACACTCAATCTACAACCCTACAATCTATTTATTGAAGTTTTTAGCAGATGATGAGGCACTCAGGCACTGCATTCGTGACACATTAAAGCACCAAAAAGGAACTTCAAAATCTTTGTTCTAATAGTGAAAATTGCTTGGTAAGATGTTGTCACTTACCCCAACAAGACATCCTATTGTGACAGTCAGTCCAATTGGTAACCCCGGCATATGAGTCTTCTTGAAATCTGTGTCCATTGCTCCGCAAATGACAGACATGTAGGCCATGACTAAAACTGCTTCCACACCAAATGCTTGATTGGCAGTCACCCCTTTTCCGGGACCAAGTGGACCAAATTTATCTCTCACCTCCGGAGGGCAACATCTGAAACACATTCATAATTAAATGAATTTCATCAAGAAGTTGTCAGACTGTTTCACCACTCAATAAATTGTGATTTATTCAACTCTCAATTTAAAAGGGAAATTCTAAAGTTAAGAGACCACAAATATATAAGGTGGATTAAGGCCGATCACTAAAAAGTCTACTCTGTTTATGTATATATTTTTCAACCTTACAATGGACATTTTCCCATTGTATCTCACAAATGAATGCAGTATTTATGCAAATGCCCAAAATGATTCCACTCCATGACTGTCCACTCCGCCACTACATCATGCATACAAAGTGGACAAATTATGTGGAAATTTCATGGCTTTTTTGTAAAATAAAAATAAGTCACCCTTGAAAGTCACTTTCCCTACTATTCTTATACACACCATTAGCCGCTATTTCTACCATAAAACACTGCAGAATGAGTGAAGGCACAGGGCAGTGGGCTGAATCCTAAAGGGGGGGGGGCAGAGAGTGTTCATGTAAACCCTGGATTACGTCGGAAAATTAAAAATTTTTACATGTGCTGCACTTTTTTTGTCAAATTCTAGGATGGCCCCTGCAGGCTTCGGCTCTGGAGGCACATTAGAGTCAGAAAAAGAAAATAAACATCTTACTGATAAATTAGAGCCACTCCAGCAACAGCCCCTGCCATATCAACAACGATGTAGAAAATATCTGAAAATTTTAAGACAATTTTGCCTCATGAGCATATGTATGTGAAATGAAAATACATAGGGGTTATCATTATAATTAGGTCTATATATATCATGTGTAAAATGTGCGGCTGAAGCGAAAGTTAGCAAAACATCAGGGGCAATGAACTGGCAAAACTTTTTTTTTAAATTCTCGATATGATAGATAGTACGCCAGTATCTACAAAAAAATGTGTCTTCAAGGCAAATTATCTGTGTGAAATTTGATTTTCAAAAATTTGCGATTGCATACAAAGATTTTACCAAAGCTATGCTCATCAATTATTGATGTCAATAATCAGCTTAATCTTTAATATTAAGTAGCTAGTTTAATGTTGCACAGACTACTAGGCCTATTTCTTTTGTGATGAACTCAAACAAGTAGACAAGGTGAAAGAACTTACATCTGAACAATGAGATTCTCTTCGTACAGAGGAACACCAGCCCTACGATTGGGTTCATTACTGAAAATTGAATGTGGCCGAAAGCTTCGATCAGAACAAACACCCCGAGACCCCCGGCAAATGCTATGATGATAGTTCCAGCGATGTCTTGATTCGGCCAGAAGTGAAATGCCGATGCAGCAGCCATTGTTATTATGGCAAGAAGGAGGAAATCCACAACAAACTCACAAACAAGGTCTTTCCAAAATTTATAACTCCTCATCTCATCGAACCCTTCTCTGATCGGAATGAAACCGAAAGCCATACTTTTTCTTGGATGAAGTCAATGAGAAGTTACTTTAAAAAGTGACTGCTGAAAAATAAAGTTAGATTTGTTTAGATTGAAAAATGCATGTGTTTACGAGCTCATATTTCCAAACTTTTTTTAATGAGCTACTTGTTCGTTAAAAAAAGAAAAAACTAACAAAGATGCAAAAATTTAAGTCAACTATATCATTTGCAAAGTTAACGCTTTATAGTGGGCCAAAATCCAAGTCAATAATTTATCTTATTTCAGGGTGTTTTCCTTTCCCTGTGTGTAAAATTAAACTATGAATAAAGGTGGAAAAACGCTTCATCAGATTTTTGTAGGGACACCTCTAAATACAGGATGGATGGGTGGGAAAAAAGAGCTGATCATATTTCACTGAAATAGCCAGAGTAACTGAAAAGTACCTGCGTGAAATTTTTATGAATTCTTATGAAATTCGTACAAAAATGTACGTACATACTACAGTTCGGCTCTTTTTGTGACTTTCGCACATAGAATTTACGTATGTAATTCATACGCTGCACAATTGCTAGTGATATATATGCGAAGCGACCTAGTTAATCATAAAATCTAAAATTTTGGACAAGCAACCAATTAAGTTACAATATAATATAGCCACTGTGCTATATGTATGTATTAGACATCCTGATGGGAAATTAGAAGCATTACATGTTTAGCAATCAAAAGATTTGGTGATTCTTGAAAAAAATTCACTAAAATTTATTCAAACTGTCTAATCTCCCCGAAAAACTTAACTGAACATTTGTTCCCACATTTGTGTGTAGTACTTGTACTAAAAGACAACATACTGGCTATATGGCAAAGCTTGTTGATTGGGATAGATCTATAAACGAGAACTATCAAAATTGTAAAAAAAAAAACACACACATATATATCCTTAATTAGGTCACTGGGTGAGTACACAATAAACAGTGTTAAGTTGTCATGATGTTTGTTGTTAATTGAAGGCCTAATCCATTATAAACATGATAATCTGTTGTTTGCTTTGTTTACTTTCACAAAACCTGGCAAAAATGCAAATTAGGTCACGGGCCCTGGATTATTTTGAGCCCCATTTTGTTTTGAGTCACACTTACTATTGATGTTTGTTTTTTCACTGGTGATCATTGTCTTTCTCGAAGCAGATACATTTTAAAGATGTTTTGAGTGGGGGACTGATAGAAGAACCTTTTTAAATTATTTTTTTAAATTATATAATAATATATATTATTTCCAGCTATGTGATGCCGACACAAAAAAGAATTTTATGACTTCATGCGGATTTTTAGTACCCCACCCTCAGGTTTCATGCGTATTTCTAGTACCCCCCCCCCTCCTCGAAATGCAAAACAATACACACATATATACTGTTATACATGGCCACGAGGTCAGATTTGCGTCATTTCGCGGACTTTTGCGCATAAAAAAGTCCAAATAAAATGAGTCTATGCGTGTTTTTTCTTTGTTAAAATTTCTTACCCCCCTTTGCAGTGTTGTCAAAAATTAATCCCCCTTGAAACATGTGTAAGAAGTTAGAACCCCCTCGGCCAAAACTCCAACCCCCCCCCCCCAGTTATTTATTCTGAACGGTCAATAGATAAATTTGTGACTGGTATATTTGCAAAAAGTGATTTTTTAGTGTTAAACTATCCTCTCACTGTGGAACTTGGCAGATTTCCAACAAAACAAATTTGTAAAGTTTGAAATTTAAGAAAATCGAAAATCAGAAAGAAAAGGATGTATTTTTATAGGCCTATAGAGAGACAAAACCTCATAGTCCCAGAGCTACGGGGGTTTTATTTATGTTTTTGAGGCTAAAAGGTTCAATGGTTATTGTGTCTAATTTAATGCATAAATGTGGTATTTCTCTGTAGGCCTACTTCAGCTGCAAAATTCACAAAAACGTCGGACATTTCTACAGTTTTAAACTAATGCAGGGAGCTAAAGAGAATAGATAGGTTCACATAGTATACATATTTGAAATCCTGAGAATTTTTACTTTCCAAATGACTTATTGACAATATTGGTTTGAAATTCATAGAGGCCTACTGGAATAGTCAACATTGAAACATCTTTCGCCTTTTTTATTTAGATTGGTGGCCATCTTTAAATGCAAATTAGGGGGTGATATAATTTATCTAAAGTAAAAATAGTCACAGATTTGGAATCATCATCACAAAATTGACCAGGAGAGTCAATTCTAATGTATTTTTCTCACTCTGAATGGATTAAGGAACATATTTTGTGAAACTGAGGCCCAAAATAATCTGAAAAACGAGATAAGGAGGTACCCTACTTAAAATGAATATTGTGAAGTTGTGTCTACCTTTACAGTTGTAAGACTTGCATTTTTGAAATTCTGAGAATTTTCTGCATAAAACCCACCCATTGAACCTTTTAGCCTCAAAAACATAAATAAAACCCCCGTAGCTCTGGGACTATCAGTGTCAAATGCACCAAAATTAAAGACAACCAGATGTGCAAATTGATAGGAGTCTCTATAAAAGAAATTGGTCTCCCAATGATAGCAATTTGGCAATTTGGGACTACAAATTTATCCACTGCGAGACCATTTGGTCTCTCACTTACTATGTTACATTCGCGCAGCGAAACTTAGCACAAGAAAGGTTTCAAAATTCTGTGCAGTGATGGTCTCAACATCAATGGTCGACAGCAGGAAATTAGGTCAAGTGGGACCAGCTTCTTATCAATGATTTAGTTTCGAATTTAACAAAACATGACATATTCATATTAAAAAGTGTCTTAAAAATTCAATTTTCTCCATTAATATTCCCTGTATCTATTATTTTTATGGAATAGTTAATTATAAGCTTTGACAAGCTAAATTAAATTATCAACATGTGATTCATTTAATTTCAAAACAGACAACAAGAAAACATAACAAAATTAAGGTTACATAATCTTTGTCAACTGATGATTATGTAACAGTGAGCAATTAATCTACATGCAGATCATGTTATTGTTTTTGTTGTCACTATTATGTAATATCAACAATCTAGCATAGACTTAAATTTGGCAGCTTTCAGTGTTGTCTTCATTTTAGTAAGTTTTTACTATTTAGCTGATTAACTATCAATTCTATTTATTCTTAATCCTATTTATTTGCTATCCTATCTATCTATCTATCTATCTATGTTTCTATCTATCTATCTATCTATCTATCTATCGATCTATCTATCTATCTATCTATATATTTTCGATCTATTTTCTAATAGTTTCTAGTATAAATTTCTCTATTTTTCTATATATATCCGTCTTTCAATTTTTCTGAAACAGTAACATAACTGCCTTTTGAATATGAAATAAATTTAATGAAAGTTATGGTAAAACCATAAGTCCTTAAAAAAACTTTTTAAGAGCTGCGCGAATTTCATGGCTGTGCCATTTACATATTATTAATGCCCTGCCTTGAAGCAAAAATGCCATTGTCTTCATTCACGAGAAACTGTTTCAAAGAAACACTGTTTTTTGTAACGAGTATACATTTAAAGACTAAACATGATATTGAATGAAATAAGTTGTGTTGTAAATAACAGGGACGGACGCAGGGGGGGTATGGGAGGGATGCATCCCCCCCCCCCACCAGACCAAAATTTTTATATTTTTACATGTTAATTTTATCTGCGTGCAGTCGCGTTATGTCGCGAATGATGCGTTCCACGACGCGATAGCCCGATAGACCCCCCCACCAGAATTTTCTGGATCCCCCCTGGTAAATAACACTAAAATTGACATCAAAATAGATAAGTTAAGTTGTAATATTTAAAGACTATAAATGATAACATCAACAAAAGTAAGCAGTGTTGTGCAATTACAACCTAAAGATGATATCAAAAGGAATGACTTTTGTTATAAGGACTAAAAATGATATTGAAAGAATAAGTGATGTTGTAATAAAGACTAAAAAATTAAATCAAAAGAAATAAGTTGCGTTGTAACAAAAACATGTCATGAGACTAAAAATAATATTATTAAAAGAAAAAAGTTGTATTGTATTGAAATTTTTACATGATATCGATTATCGAAAGTTTCCTTTTTATAGGCCTATGGCTAAAACATTATATAAAAAGAGATAAGTTGTATTGCAATAAAGACTGATATATATGAAAGAAATAATTTAACATAGGCCTACCTGTGAACACCGTTAATATGCGCGTTGTCTGATTAATAAATTGCTGGCAGTGGCGTGATGCTTCCTAAATGTGAATAAAATGTCAAGCCCCAGTTATTTCAAACGTAAGTCAAAACAAGGCAGAATAACACAATGACAGATATGACCAATGTCACGTAACTGGATTGACATGTATTGTTGTTTATGTCTGAGGACTGAAATCAACAAAGGTAAATAAACAGATAAATAGAAAATAATAATTTATTTATTTATCTGATATTTATAAATATATCTTATAAGGGTGAAATCAGTCATCTATAGCTGTTTTACACAGATGGCATTTGCATATATAGGGGGAACCAGGGGCACATTTAGACGCATTTCACATCTACTGATTTTACTCAATGTTGAAAACACTGAGCAACCCAGAAGTTTGCATGAATATTACCAATGCTTTTGTCTTTAAATGCAAGGCATAAGAGATTAGTCTGCAGTGCAGCCTCTGCACCTATTCTTTTGCAGCCAGACAGCAACATTTTACATGATCATAACCGTCCCAATGTGCCCCGGGGCATATCAGGAAATCAGTAAACAAACTAATTAACAGTAGACGAGCCTCAAGTGCTTGTAAACAAGAAATGCTCTTGTAAGCTGTTAGTGATGTCAGTCCCAATACTTGGCATGTTAAACGCCGATGTCTTGTATTACTCATAAAGGTGTGACTGACTCACATCCCATAAATACCATGTAATTACCAACGACCTCACTGAATTCTCTATTATGAGTCTTAAGCCAGCAAGTGCATGGTGACCAACAAAGTCCCAAACATTTCACAGTTTTACAAAACTGTAATAATCAGTAAAACATGCATTATTCGAGTTATTGTTTCTGATTTGAAACAAAAGAAAAACCTGCACAATGAAGTTGACAGTTACAAAACTACTAACATGAAAAAAAGAAAGAAAAAAAAAACATTAGAAGAAGTGTTGAGATATTTTGCAACAAAAAGCGCTTGTTATCAAGAATTTGGGTATGAGTAATAAATTTAACAAATTTCTTGGCCATAATCTTATGTCTTTGGGGATTATTTCTTCATAAAAAGCTAAAATTTTCATGTTTACAGGCTGTATTATGAATATGCATACATCCATGAGGTGGTCCGATCGAGGACACTCCACTGGTCCAATCGAAGGTATATCTGTCATTTGCAAAATTTAAGCCAGTGCCCTGAATTTTATAGATAAATTAATTTTTCTTTTCGTTTTGGGAGAAAATAAATTGGAGGTTACTGAAACAGATTCGAAGGATTTCCCAGCAGTATGTGGATTCTGACTGAGTGAGACCTGAATGACAATGTTAAATCAGACACAGCCATTTTATGCAACCTTAACTTCAAATATCGATGATTTTTCAAGTCAAACATTCATTATCATTTCCAAATGATTGAAAAGCAATCACTCAAGACAGGACAGCTGTTCATAAGCTTAATAATTTTGTCACAATCAGAGTGTTCTGATAGAGGCACCGGTCTGATCGAGGGGACTCTCCCCTGAGCACTTACCTGGTAGTATGACCTGCGATTGTCAATGATCAATGTGTCAAAGCAGTTTCCAAGTTGAAAATTTTAAAATGTTATTAGTAGATGGACTGCAAATAGCTCAAAATCTCATAAACTGTATAGGCCTGGTAAGGTGTAGTTCTGTCTCAAGATTAGTTAATCCAATAGAAGTATCCTAAATCGAGGGAATTTCGGAGCACTGTTTGAAAATTCATCCACCGGTACATAGTACATACAGTCATACACTCTCCGAAAAGAAGGTTCCTGTAGGAGCTATGTCCCAACTCTCAACTTTAAGTTTATTTATGGCCCTAAAAAGTTCTTAGTCTCAAAATGGGTGTGATGTCAATATTTAAGGTACTAATCAGCATAAATGAGTTTTTTTATAGCACCTTTGACGTATATCGTCATTACTTAAGGCTGTTGCCATTTAAGTGTGTTAATCTCTTCACAGTTTGCATTCAGCACCTGAAAATAGCAGTCAAGTGTCATTCTTCAAGACAACCTTGCAGCAAATACATGCATTTAAAAGGTTAGACTTATTCCTATATTTGGTAGGAATTCATAATACATAAATTGTAAATTTTACATTCAAGACAAAATGTATGTGGTGCATTGGAGGAGCCTGATGATATCATATATTAAAAAACGTTTTCTATGTAGTATTATTTGGCAGACAATTACCAGTTGTAAAAATAATGTGCACAAGGCACTTTAAAGGGCATTCTGCACATCATCTAACTACTGATCTGGTACCAACACATTGCAGTGATGAAGCATGCAGTGGTGTTTTGTCCTAATTGCTGACCTCTTGTTGTTTTGACAAATTCTCAGTAAGCTATAAATATATCTGGGTTGGGGAAGCCCCTCAATGACATCACAGGACTGCCCCTTTCCTGTTTTTCTAGGATGGTTTTCCTGGGTCTCTAAAATAGTATTTAGACAATGTGCATGTTCCTGTAAAGTTGATCATGGGCAAATTAAACCCCGTTTGCAAAGTTTGAATGAAATTGATGCAGTATTTTGTCTCAAAATGTCCACAATATTCCAGAGAAGACCAATAACAGTAGGGCAGAATGCCCTAATAATAAAAATTGCATTTTGCACTTAGGGTAAGGTGGGGCAAATCCAACTTTTTTTCACTAATACAGTGTTCTTTCTCCAACTGTCATTATTTATGAAGAACATCCATGGATTTCAATGCATGGAAGTATGGAACCTATTTACAACTTACGAGTGTATCATTTTGATTTTTTACATAATTATGTCATAACATAATGTTGTTTTTTCTGTCCTTAGCTGTGTCCTTGCAGCTTATATTTTTCTGAGGGTTGCCATTACAATTCTCTTTAATACACTGTATAAGTAATATTAGGCTTTTAAATATCAGCGACGATAAACATTGCAATGAAGATTTATCACATCATTTTATTCCAAGATTTCTCAGGCATAAACCAACTCAAATATCTACACTGTAAGAAAATGGTTTCTGTGAAGATGGACTTCAGGCCTGATTTAGGTATGTTGTTCAACCTTAAAAATATTTTCCATATAAGCTTGGTTGCTGTTTTCAACTGATGAACATATCTTCAATTGCTTAAATACAGTGGTCTTTGCATCACTATATAATTACCGCTGCCTAGCAACACAACTCACCAAATCCAGCATGGTTGCTATGCTCAATGTAGCCACTAACTGCCCTCCCTTTCACTCCCATCCCCCAAATATGCCAATCCACTTCATCTAACCTCTTCCCTCCGTGTTAATGGGGGGTCCCCTCCTCCCTACTGCTCAACAGTATTCCGTAATAATCCTTCAAAAGTCTTCATTTCTCATCCTCCATCCACCACTCCATTTAATGTAAACAAATGATTTTACCAAATAACAACAGAGGGCTCTGCAAATCACAACCTACACACACAACTCCCCTATTGGATTATGTATAAACAACATAATGCCCCAGTGTCCACACTTCAGTTAGGGGGTAGAGGTGTCAACTTATGCTATCAAGCGCCAATGGGTGTAATGTTTAAATGGGTCTCCATGGGTGTAAATGTTTGCCAATGGGTGCCAATGGGTGTAAATGTTTGCCATTGGGTGTAAATGTTTGCCAATGGGTGTAAATGTTTCCCAATGGGTGTAAGTGTTTGCCAATTGGTGTAAATGTTTGCCGATGGGTGTAAATGTTTGCAACGGGCGCAAATGTTTGCCAACGGGCGCAAATGTTTGTCAACGGGCGCAAATGTTTGCCAACAGGCGCAAATGTTTGCAAACAGGCGCAAATGTTTGCCAACGGGCCTAAGTTTGCCAATGGGCGCAAATGTTTGCCAACGGGCGCAAATGTTGCCAACAGGCGCAAATGTTTGCCAACGGACCTAAGTTTGCCAATGGGCGCAAATGTTTGCCAACGGGCGCAAATGTTGCCAACGGGCGCTAATGTTTGCCAACGGGCGCAAATGTTTGCCAACGGGCGCAAATGTTTGCCAACGGGCGCAAATGTTTGCCAACGGGCGCAAATGTTTGCCAACAGGCGCAGATGTTTGCCAACAGGCATAAGTTTGCCAACGGGCGCAAATGTTTGCCAACGGGCGCAACTGTTTGCCAACGGGCGCAAATGTTTGCCAACGGGCGCAAATGTTTGCCAACGGGCGCAAATGTTTGCCAATGGGCACACATGTCTGCCAACGGGCGCAAACGTTTGCCAACGGGTGCACAGGTTTGCCAACGGCTGCAAATGTTTGCCAACGGGCCAATGTTTGCCAACGGGAGCACATGTTTGCCAACAGGCGCAAATGTTTGCCAACGGGCGCAAATGTTTGCCAACGGGCGCACATGTTTGCCAACGGGTGCACATGTTAGCCAATGTTGGCCAACGGGCGCAACTGTTTGCCAACGGGCGCAAATGTTTGCCAACGGGCGCAAATGTTTGCCAATGGGCACACATGTCTGCCAACGGGCGCAAATGTTTGCCAACGGGTGCACAGGTTTGCCAACGGCTGCAAATGTTTGCCGACAGGCCAATCTTTGCAAACAGGCGCAAATGTTGCCAACGGGCGCAATTGTTTGCCAACGGGCGCAAATGTTTGCCAACGGGCGCAAATGTTTGCCAATGGGCGCAAATGTTTGCCAACGGGCGCAAATGTTTGCCAACGGGCGCAAATGTTTGCCAACGGGCGCAAATGTTTGCCAACGACCGCAAATGTTTGCCAACAGGCGCAGATGTTTGCCAACAGGTGCAGATGTTTGCCAACAGGCGCAGATGTTTGCCAACAGGCATAAGTTTGCCAACGGGCGCAAATGTTTGCCAACGGGCGCAACTGTTTGCCAACGGGCGCAACTGTTTGCCAACGGGCGCAAATGTTTGCCAACGGGCGCAAATGTTTGCCAACGGGCGCAAATGTTTGCCAATGGGCACACATGTCTGCCAACGGGCGCAAATGTTTGCCAACGGGTGCACAGGTTTGCCAACGGCTGCAAATGTTTGCCAACGGGCCAATGTTTGCCAACGGGAGCACAAGTTTGCCAACAGGCGCAAATGTTTGCCAACGGGCGCAAATGTTTGCCAACGGGCGCACATGTTTGCCAACGGGTGCACATGTTAGCCAATGTTGGTCAACGGGCGCAACTGTTTGCCAACGGGCGCAAATGTTTGCCAACGGGCGCAAATGTTTGCCAATGGGCACACATGTCTGCCAACGGGCGCAAATGTTTGCCAACGGGTGCACAGGTTTGCCAACGGCTGCAAATGTTTGCCGACAGGCCAATGTTTGCCAACGGGAGCACATGTTTGCCAACAGGTGCAAATGTTTGCCAACGGGTGCAAATGTTTGCCAACGGGCGCACATGTTTGCCAACGGGTGCACATGTTAGCCAATGTTGGCCAACGGGCGCAAATGTTTGCCAACGGGCGCAAATTTTTTGCCAATGGGCGTAAATGTTTGCCAATGGCCCTTAATGTTTGTGTCAACTTATGCTATCAAGCCATAACTTATGCCTTGGCTCTCAAACCTCCCGTTCGTAGAACGGGTATAATGCTAGTTAATATAAACCTTCCTGTAGGACCACTTCCTCTTGCCCCCCTCAGTCTGCGCAAAGTAAGATACTGTTTTGAAAGAATTTTGCTATGGCATGTTTTCCATGCCAAAATTATACACCTGCCAAGACCTGTCCAAATGACAGGCCTCAACTTTTTGATAAGCCTGGACGGGCGTCAGTTTTGACGGGCGTCAACTGTGACGGGCGTCAACTGTGACGGGTGTCAGCTGGAGACATTTTTTTGCAATTTTAACATTATATTATAATTAAATATTTTGAATATAGTAATGCATTGTGTTGTACAATTATATCACGGGTTTCAGAGAGACCTTTACACTACATAATAATAAAGTTAATAATATCCTTTGAAGACATTGAAAAATAGGCTGGCATAAAATGTAGATTCTTGGCCAAGAAGAATTAAATGGATACTGCAGTACTTCAAAGATACATACTTTCTTTCAATATGGCCATAATGACCATTTCAATTACTTAGAAATAAGATCCGTAATTGCCTGATTTTAAATCTCAAGATCCCACAAAAACGATGGACAGGGTATCGAAATAATGAAATTGTACACTGTATTTTCAAAATTATAATGTGTATTATTATTATTATTTTATAATATAATTAAGTTTTATTACTTGCTGATTATGGTACTAATTATCCGTACATGGGCCATTCTCAAATTTCGGGACAACGGGTATTGGAAAATTGTCCTGTAACGGAGGGGACAATGTGGTAACGGAGGGGAATTTTGATGTAAAAAACCAACTGTAGGAACAGCAACAAAAGGAAAAATGATAAAAGATTGATGTAACTATTATTTTCAGAAGGACTTCATCTCGTATCAGTAGATTTTTTGGTCCAAATGTCGATTTCTTACTCATGATCTGGTAACGGAGTGGACGGTAACGGAGGGGAACAATTTTTTGCTTTTCACTCATTACTGCTTTTTATTTTGGAGATTAGACAAAATAATTGCAGAATATTAAAACCTGCCACCCTCAGCAACATATACATGAAATCGCTCTGTAAAATTATCATTGGTAAGCTTGGAAATGAAGGAAACGGAGGGGACATTTTAGTGGGACCAAAAACATTTTTTATGAACATTATATCATAATTTATTGAATACATGTTTTATGAAGTCTGCAAGGCAGTGGTACTATGGCGCACATGCGTCTGATGATATTCAGTGAAAATAGCTCATAAAAAACAATAACGAACAGAGCTATGGCAAGTAACGGAGGGGACAAAAAAATTGACATAAATTAGTGACACAACTATTGTATCAATTTAATCAATGAAATTATACAAAAAAAAATTGAATATGAACTAAATATAAATTCAAGTCTCTACTCCCATGAATCGTGCAAAGAAACTTTGAAAATAATGGTATATTAGGAGGAAAATGAACACTTGATTTTGTCATGTCAGGTCCAGTGACAGGGAAAAACCATTGATTTTGCACGGATTTCTGGACATAATGCATTAAAAAAAGTCTAATGAATGACTTTTTGCTCCAAATGCAGTGGTTCTAGGTAGAAATATGAATAGCAGATGCAGAGTGACGCTTCAGATATTTATCGCATTCATATTAATGTCAGGGAGCTAGAGTGACGCAAATTGTCCCGAAATTTGAGAATGACCCACATGTGTTACGCAATGTGAATATGTAGGCCATATGATGAAGTGATATGATACAGTCATATATGACTCATAGTACAGTGACTGGCATTAAAATGATCATCTGTTGCTTTTCATTTGTAATGGGGACTGTAATTTTTTTTTACAAAATAATGCGATCATTCAAAGGTTATTAATCATTGAGCAGTAAATTGTCTGATTGAAAGGGCTCATTTCTTCAAAAAATATAATGCTAATTAATTATCATTTCAGTCCAGAACTCAGGTTATTACATGGTTAACACGGTTTTTGTCATTTTTGTTTATAAAAAAAATAGAAATTGTTTTTTTTTAGTAATCTAAGTAATAATGGATAGGACCAGCATTTAAATTCGGTTTTTAATTAAAATATTAGTTAACAGCTGTGCTGACCTTAAAAGTCAACCATTGGCTACATAAAATCAAAGAAATTTCCTCCAAGGTCAACCAGCAGCATGCAGTATCTTTGACTGATATTTTAATGGCACTTTAATAAACTCAGAAACATTAAAAACGCACTATTCTCAAAAGGCTTAAAATAGTAGAGTAGGTCGGGGCAAGAAGCCCGGGTTAGGTGAGAGGCCCCCCCCCCCCAGGTTTATACCTAAACTTACATTTTTGGTGCGTTTTCTTATTGCTAGGATTAAAGCTAGAGGCTTTTTAGGTGATGTCACAAATTTTCAAGGTGAACAGGACCAAACCATAGTAGAAATTAAAGAAACAAAAAATTGTGCATGGTTTTTGTAACTTTGACTAATTCTTTGAAAGCGGTTTTCAGAAATAATCTTGGAAATTTTTTAAAGTATAACGGATATCTGCATTGCTTCACTTTAAGACCATCACATAAATATGATTTGGATCATGTTTTTTGCGTTTTAGTTTGAAATATAGAGGTCAAATTAAAATATGTGGGTTTGGGGCGAGAGGCCCCACATGGCATGGGGCATGAGGCCCCCTATACTGGGGCCTCAAAGCTGCTTCAGGAACCATTTTACAATGTGTACTTAACCTTAAATCTTAATAGAATACCTAATTAAAATGGAAAAAAAAATTGGCTGAAATTGAAACAGGGCAAAAAATATTAAAAAATAATGTAGAAACAGAAAAATTCTAAAAATTCAGAAAAAGGGAAAGAATGCCTTAAAAATGATAGAAGAACAGCAAGAAATAACTTTCAACTGAGTGCACTCGCAAAAAAAAATTCCATAGGATTATAATAGGGGGGCTTCTTGCCCGATGGGTGGGGTAAGAAGGCCATTTTCAATTTTTTACAAAATGGCCATAACTCCTTCATTAAAATTGGTAGACATTTGCTTCGCTAGTTATAAACAGAGTCAAGTGATCCCTTCCTGACAGCATAAGAATCGACCATTAAAAGTAGGTCAAATCGCACCTCGAAGTTAAGGGGCATGCAGCCCGCATGCCCCGACCTACTCTACTTGCTCTTAACATATCAAGATGAAACTTGGCACACTTCGTAATTGCTATCAGGTATATTCACAAAATTTTCAAGTCTCTAAGTGCAATACTTTTGTGTCAACTGAAATCGTCGGTGTTACTGTAAAAAATGCAAGTCACAAACTGCACTTAAAACACCCCAATGGAAATATTGGTTTTGTTGCATACTGGATTGGAATAGTCTTACAAAATTTTCACATAACAGACACAATAATTCCAAAAGCGGTCCCACGGAAGTCAATTATAAAGCAGATTTTGAATTAAAAACTCAAAATTTGAGAGTAAGCATCTTGAAATGAAGCATGTGAACTGAAACCGTTAAATAATTTGGGTTTTATGCATGCCCAGGGTAGTAGCACATACACAAACAATCATTCCATATCAAAAGTCTCAAAAATCTGAATAAAACATCATTTTATAAGATTTTGACAAAAGGCTCCAGTAGGGGGCGGATCAGCATTGACACTTAATTTGACCCTCGGCAATGTATATTGCCGTCTGGTATTGTAGTTACTATGGCAAATTTTTGTCCGTCTGGCGGTCGGGCGGGCGGCGTCACACAATGTGTATTGGCCTCTGTGCCAAAACTATTACACCAATATATATGAAATTTGACACATGACATTATGTAAAAACAAAAATGAAAAAATGTGCAAATTTTGTGCGCAGGGGGGAGGAAAAATAAAAGAGGGGGGGAGGAGAAAAGGGGAGAGAGGAGAAGGGGGGAGAAAGGGGAGAGAAAGAAGAAAAAAGAAGAAAAAACTAAGAGAAAACCTTACTTGGCAAGCCACGGGTTCTTGTTGAGCTAATTTTTTATTTGAGCCAATTCTCAGGTTTTAAAAAACAAATATTCACATGGTATTTGCACAATATACGGGGCTCTTTTAAATTTTGTAAAAATATTATATAATCGTTAGTAGTAAGATTTATAAAATGTAATTTGCATAAAAATTGCTCAGAAATGAAGCTGAGCCAGCATAACGGCATTCTAGCGCAACCAAGAGTCTTCATTTGGGCAGTGCAAACTGCTTCAGCTCAGTACTTTTCTTTTTAGTAGAATATCACTTTGATCTTTTTTGAATTATGAGTAAATCAGGTGTATTTTCTACGTCTTCATTACCCAAAAACCGTAAATATTCTTCCAATTATTGCAAAAACATTCTGTGGTTTTTTTAGCAAAATTTATAATTCTCTAAAAAAAAACGTATGAAGATACGAGCAAAAATTGCAATAATACTACTTATTTTCCTATTTTGTAAATATTTCTAGGATTCTATGAGATATTTTTCCCTTCTTTGGGCGAAATCTCGGTGATAATTGTTGGTAGATTTTTTTTTGCTTTAATTTCTGGAAATGATATTGTACAAGAGAAGCTTCATAATGTTATGCAATAGAAGATGTATATAATATGTGACCTGCTCCACCAAAATGGGTTCAAAGTCGGCCTCTTGTCATATTTAGTTGTGAAAATGACTTTATTCTACAGGAAATGGGCTTTAAAATGACGGTTCATTTGTTTTGATATCTTCATCCAATCCAAAGATATGTTACCTCAAACATGGGTGATACGAAACATCAAACTTTGAGAAAATGACATTTAAATATCCCGCCAAACAATGAAAGAACTAAGAAAATCAAGAAGGCCACCCAATTAAGAGAATTTAAAATCAATTTCTGGTAAAAATGGCCTAAATTTATTAAAGATGATTATTTTTCCTAAAACATGATACCAAGAGCTAAAAACATCAAAATGTGACCTTTTGGTACATTTTGCTAATTTCTGGGAAAGATAAATTACCTACTTTGAATTCATTTTGGTGGAGCAGGTCACATATCATATGAAACTTTTTTTTAAAGGACATACCCTAAAATGTTTGAATTTCATTTTTTTTATCTGCAAATTCTAATTTCTGATGACCCAGACTCCTAAAAGACAAATAAAATGTCTCAGTTTTTTAACACATACTACAGTAGTGATTTATTAATTTTTTTATGGAAATATGTAAAAGCAAAGTTAGGTTTCAATCTCTAAACAAGAAAATGAACAGTACTTTTTTGCAGTTTTCCACAGACTATTTTTTTACCTCCAACACCCCCCCCCCCCATTCCCAGCGGCGGATCCAGAAAGGGTAACTTGGGGGAGGTCATTTCGGCATAAGTGAGCCTGCACGGGCATTGTTTCAGCCTTCACAGGCCCGCATTGCTCCATATTTTCTTCAAAATTGTGTTTCCATCTCAGTGGGCTGGGGGGGGGGGGACAGGCCCCCTAGGCCCCCCATGGATCCACCACTGCCCCCCCCCTCCTTCAAAAATTCCCGGATCCACCCCTGCTGAGTGACCCACTTATTGCGGTAAAAATAACAGAGGTCGTCACACTGCACCTATTTGGCCAATTTTGAGCATGTATAATTCATGTTTTTAATTTTCAAATGACTATGAAGTATTTACTTCATCTCTGGCCGTACATTCATTGTTGTCTGAAAATCCCGATTTGTTCCTTTGACCTTGATTTTTACAATTTGTAGTTTAAACCAACTATTTTATACACTGCACAAAGCCTGCAAAGTGTTGATTTCATCATATTTATGTTGGCCCCCTACCGTCAGCTTGTGTCACTAAGCTCCATTTGGTGAGCAAAGCTGATGTGTCTTCAGGAACTAATAGAACACCAAAATGAGGGATAAAGTATGCCTACTGCATGTAGAGCAACCATTCTCTATTTAATATAGCTTTTCTATAATAATTAGTCACAATGTGCACCATAATAATATCCCATTAAATTATTAAAGTCATTCATGCATGCTTTGTTTTCGCACAATCTTCCCCCAGCAATCTTCCCCTGATCTTCCCCCAACATTCTCAAGATAGCTCAATACTTGTATCAACTTGTCAACATTTGTCAAGATAGTCTCAACTTTGGCTCATTATTCTCAATATTTCTCAAGATGGTCAACATTTGTCTCAAAATTCTCTCAACTTATTCATTATTATGTCAACAAATGGTGTCAATATCTTCCCCCTTCAAAATTAGGTGGAAAAGTGGGGCGGACTGAGCTGCGTCTGGGTCTTTGCCTGCATGGGTTCGACTCCCGGTTGGGGAACCCAAAATTTTCAGTTTACCTTTATGAACAAAATCCCAGCTGGATGATGTTTGGATGAGACGTTAAATTGGCGGCCCCTTGTATCAGTGTCTGTGCTGGGCAAGTAAAAGATTCCTCACATGGGGTAAATGTGCAACATGTTGAGGACTCCTGCTCTCTCTCTCATCTCATCAATCAACCCTTGTGAGCACCCAGAACTGGGCTTAGAGGGCTGCACTTACCATATCTATCTATCTATCTGATATTATTTGCCCAGGGCTCTGGGCCAATCAAAAGAAAATATTGGTAAAAAGGGGTTTAACCCATATGCAAATTATGTAATTCTAAGACATGTCAGTGACTCTGTATCTATAAGTTATTGATCCCAAAGGTGTTAATTGTTAGATTGCTGCATCAAAGAGACCTGAGATTCCTGAGTTGGTATAGACCTTTAGGTCTGGGCTAAAAGTCCCCATAGTACTTGGGCAAACAATTAAGATACATTGACTTCAAAGCCAAGGGGATCTTTGTACAAGAAGGTTGCAAAGATTCAATACCACGGCCCTTTAAAAAAAGGTGAACTTAAATGATTACAGGTCTCTGAAATTAGGCAATCTATCAGTAACGCATTGGGAAAATACAGTTTCAGATGCCATAACAAAATGCGGTCTGGACAAGTCAAACATGGACCAAATTAATCTGGAAACATACTGATTTAAGAAACAGCCAATAAGCACCGTGGATCTAATCCCATGAAATACTGCTATATTTTGCACAATTTTGTTTTCTCAGCTTTATAACTAAACTAACTGTGGTGGCAAAATAACAACAGTTGTGTTTGTCAAATTGTTAATTTTGGAGGAGATTTGGGGGGAGGGGGGGGCCTAGGACCCGCGTTCTGCAGTAGTAGCTCTGCCAAGCCAGCTGTCATACCTTTTCTAATACAAGTGGCACTGTGAAAATTGCACTTTGTGTGTCATCATGCTGATGATTTGTCATGATCATACCCAATACTTTCAATGTTAATTTTATTTAGGGAGACTAATCCCGCTGACAGGCAAAGGCAAGGATTATGTATCTGATTTTTACTAAAAATCAGTTATGACAAATCAAAACAAATCAATCAATCAATCAATCAATCAATCAATCTATCTATCTATCTATCTATCTATCTTATTATCTATGTCTTATTATCCTGTTATTATCCTGTTATTCATAGCCACCACTAGTTTTGAATAGCTTCAATCGATATGATAAATGTAATCCTATTCACGACTTTTCTGCTTTTCTGATCTTCCTGATCAAGGCATAGCAGGAAATGTACTGAGTATACTTATTGTAGGCTACAAGGCCCATATAATTGATATAAAACTAGGACATAAAAGCTAAAATATTTCCTCTTTTTTTTCTATGTAGCATTTGATAAACATTTTATTTGTGAGTAACTTCATAAATGTATCATGGATCTATAACTCAACTCTATGGTCATATGGACCGCGAAGCAATAAAAATTAATCAAAGGGGTTGGACTCAGGACAGTCTGAAACATTACACCTTGCTAATGGGCAGTTGACCAGATCAATTGGCTGATTTGTATCTTAATTATTGTGTGTGTTTAATGTGTGAACGAATGTGGAATGGATCTATAAAGAGACGGAACATGAACCTCCTGGATGGAAGCACAATGATGCATTGTGAGGTATAATTCAATTGCTGAGCGTTTTCCTTTTTCAATTTTAGAGCTGTCTGTTAATTAATATTTCATGTTCACTAGTATCACTACTCCCTCCTTGTCTCCCCCCCTCCGGTTCCCCCCCTCCTGGGCCCCCCCCCAGGTCCCCCCCCCTTACTTCTTTAGAAGTTCTTCCATTCTTCCAAAAGTGTTAACTTGATGGATAGATAGATATATAGATATATAGATATATAGATATATAGATAGATAGATAGATAGATAGATAGATAGATAGATAGATAGATAGATAGGTCCATGTCCCAACATGCAGATTGGTCTAGTGATGAGCGATTTTTCTGTGTATACCATTGGCCACTGAGTGCAAATATCTGGCTAGGTATACATTATTTACACCAATTAGCAGTTTTTAATTGATAGTGTGTCATGCAACAACGAAGGAAAGACATTTATTTTTGTTAATCATCTCACTAAAAAAATCTACAAAAAAAAAACCCAAAAAATTATAATTGTAGAAAAAGATAGATAGGTGAATAAATAACTGAATAAGAACTTGAAGTAACTAGTAACTTCAAGTCATTAACCTGCACATGAAGGAGGGGGGGGGCTACAAGGGCCCTTCCAACAAATTAGCAATAACCAGCATGAAATTTTAAATTGAGCCACTTCTTGGTCATGTCATGGAGTTAGAAGGGGAATATTAATTACCTCTTTGGTAATATCTCAGAGCCCCAAGCCCCCAACCGTTCATAATGGTCTGTACTATCCAAATAGAAAGACACGTAGACAGAAAGAGAAAAAATAGGTAGATAGGCAGAGAGATAGAAAGACAGACCATGGACGTACTATCTCAAGGCCTGGTGCAAATTTTTGCGTATTTCAGGTGAAGCCAGCTTTGTTATTGTATCTGCTACAAAACCATAAATAACTAGAATTTGTGTCGCAAGCGGAACACATGCGAGTTCACTATGCGTATGTTGTAGATTCTTGGGGAAAATAGTGTAGAATTTGGGGCCTAGATTTTCATACATGATCAGAGAAATAGAACAGACAATAAACTTAGCAGTGGTATCACCAGGAGGGGGGGGGGGCAGTGCAGTAAAAAAGAAAGTACAAGCGGCTTACAACGAATTATGTCAATAGCAGGAAGGCCAGATCTAAAAGGTATTGAGATCAGTAGCATAGGCATTAGGGGGGGGGGGGGGGGGTGAGAGGGCAGGGGGGACAACTTGCCCCCTGAACAGATTTTGGGGAAATTTCTGCAGATGTATAGCAAAATTAGAAACGAAAATGGGGAAATGGTAAGAAAAATGGAGAAATTATGAGCAAAATGGGTAAATGGTAAGCAAAATGTGGAAATTATAAGTAAAATGGGGAAAAGGTAAGAAAAATGGGAGAAATGGCCAGAAATTGGGGAAATGCTAAAAAAGAAGTGGGAAATTAACAGAAAAAAGAAACTGAAAGAAAAGGGGATTTATACGAAGAGTTTTAACAGATTTCCCAATTTTTTCTGCACAATTTCCCCATTTTTCTTCACTATTTCCCATTTTTCTGCCCCTGAATGATATAAATTTGTAAAAAACACCACAAAAATTTCCAAAAAGGTAACCAGCACCAGTGGCGTATCCAGGATTTTTTTCAGGGGGGGCAAACCACCAAGATATTTCCCCAAATTGTTTTTCGCGACCAACAGCTCTGTCATCATGTGTCGCACATTGTACAATGTTCAAAAAATTTTTCAGACAACATTTTCAGTGCACCTTCATGAGGAAAATCCCAGCTGGATGTCATTCGGATGAGACGTTAAATTGGCGGACTATTGTATCAGTGTCTATGCTGGGCAAGTAAAAGATCCCTCAGATGGGGTAAATGCGTAACATGTTGAGGACTCCCGCTCTCTCTCCCATCTCATCAATCGACCCTTGTGAGTGCCCAGAACTGGGCTTAGAGGGCTGCACTTACCATATCTATCTATCTATCTATGTGTGTTTAAAGAAGGAAGAGATAGCGCTTTAAAAGCTGACAAAATAAACTTGAGACAAACTGAAACTGTGGTAAATTTTACAAATGCTTGTGATAAGTTCTAGGGAGTAGCCAACTTAAAATTATATACTCTAGTGTGCTCTGATTGGCTGGTTCTCATGACTTTATTTGACATTGGTAATATGATTGGTTAATTTGCTCCATACTTGCGAAGTCCAGAACGCATCTTGTGATGGCAGTGAGCCAGTAACTGATATTTTAGAAAGACAGATTTAATTGTTTAGATGGACAAATAATTATGTGTTTCTGTTGTAAGCTCCATGGGAGATGTTGGGGATTGCTTGATAGCAATATGTATAGCAAGGTAGATAGATAGATAGATAGATAGATAGATAGATAGATAGATAGATAGATAGATAGATAGATAGATAGATCAGATATCTAGATAGTAAGCTAGATAGCTAGAATGGTCAGATAGCTAGATAGATACATAGATAGATAGACAGCTAGCAAGATGGATAGATAGCTAGCAAGATAGATAGATTGATAGACAGATTGTATGATAGAAAGATAGATAAATAGATAGGCCTAGACATAGATAAATGTGGTTTAAGTATTTACTGACAGACTAATTAAAACAACTGTGTCATCCAATTCAAGTTTGAACTTCACACCTTTTCCAAACAATAGACCAGCATCAACACCAGGGTTTCTATTGGGGTGCTCAAAAAGTGAGTCCTGGGGACTCAGTGAGGTCTGAAAAAGTGGGTCCCCAGCCAAATTTCTGGGTCCTAGTTTTTTTCATATCATGGCCAAGCGGCCATCACCCAATTACAATTCTTGAATATAAGGGAGGGGGCTAGCCTGGCTGGTAGAGCCTTGGGCTCCCAATTGTTGGGACCAAGGTTCGGAAGCTCTCCACAAAATAGTTTTTGCTTTGCTGAAACAATTCTTTGTCGCATCCCTCAATCTTCAGATATATATCAAAGTAGGAACTCCTAGTACAGGGTGAATTTCCTATAAATCTAAAATGGTAAGTTTAAAAATGTATTTAGGAGTCGTCTGTAGGACTATATTTCTTTTTGCATCTTCAAAAATGCCACAGTCTTGTGAAGCAATATTGGCAATAATTTAGTTACTCGATTGATTAAAACTGTAGAAGGCTCCAAATGATCTATTATTGACCTATTGAATATGCAATGACATCACAGTAACACAAGCAGTTTGAAGTAATCACTTGCACTTCCCTGACTGTAACTACTCAAAGGGTGTGACCTGGGTGTCTGCCAGTCCTTGAAAAGCCATGAAAAAATTGCGTTTACCACAAAAGGCCTGGAATCTGCTTCATACTAATAAAAAAAAGAAACACAGCTGAATATTTTGCGATTTCTTGTGACAGTCAGGTCGCAGATACATTTTTACTATCAGAAAAAAATAATCTGCATTCTCTGGAAGATTGGCCTTGATTTTGGGAAAATTTGGGCCAAGAAAAGCCTAGAAAATCCTGGAATTTGATTCCAAAAATGCTGCAGACATCCTGCACTCAAAGAGACTGCAATGCAAGGGCAATAATGTTCTTCTAAAATTTGAGTTATAAAATACAAGAACTTTTCTGCTGACTTGACTTGTGTTGTGCTGGTATACCCCGGCTGACTTGACTTGTGTTGTGCAGTTGATGTTGATAGGCTAGTAACTGTTACTGTATCCACATATTCATAACATTTTGTCAAGGACCAACCACTGGTATTTTCATTTTATGCACAATATTTCATTAACGTCTCTCTACTCAATCACCCTTAAATTAACAAAATATGAATGCACTATTGCAATGCGCTGAGTGAAGCCTGCCTTATTTGGCTGTCCTATCAAGATGTGTGTGCAGAAGAAAGTTTTGAAATGCTAATCTAGTGCATTAATAAAGCACATAGAAGCTTGAAAAATGATCTTATAAAATGCCTTGCATTTTTAGCTGTCAACCCCTTCCACAATTTTCCTGAGCTTTTCATTGTAAATAGCTAAAAAGTGAGTTACAAAGACAAAAGTGAGACACCAGTTGGTAAACATATATCAAGATGCCTGGGGTTATTTCTAATATAATTTTCCGTTCAGATAAATGTCCCTGCAATAATTCCTTTCATTTAGCATCATAATATCAAAGCCACTATATGTACATTGTTATTTTTATTCTTTTAAAATATGTTCACTGCCATATTTGCCTGATAACTGCCGTTGAGTCTGTCCGTTTGTACAGTGTGACTCTGCAGGCTTGGTAGTCATCAAAGAAACTGAATTGTACAGCAAAAAACATTGTAACAAAGAGTGTGCAGCTGTGGTTCATGTTAAATTTTAATTGAGTGGATTGCCTCCCCTCAAAGATGGCATTGATTGCTATGAGAAAGTTCACTTTTACAATGGCCTTCAATGATGTGGGACTTCTTAGAAGGTGTAAATTGAAATATACTAACTCAAGGTGTGAATGTAATGGCAAATTGGTGAAGTCTTGATTGCTATTCTGAATTGCCTGACATGGCAAAGGGACAAATATATAGGCCTATGCATTTTCAACGAATTCTCAGCAATTAATTGAGATATCTTCATGAAAAAACGAAATCATAAAGATTAAGGCACCAGGCTTCAAAAGAGCCTAAAATTCTAATTCTAGCCCTAATAGAAGTGTCCGAAAACTATCGGGAAGACATCGAACCTGTTTCGGCCAATCAGAGGGCAGTAAAACAATAACAAAAATATTTCTATTTCCTGTTTTGCCGTGATTTGGTTGAAACTAAAAACTTAAATTGTAATTAAACAAGACACAAGAGACACACAAAAAAGCAAGACGCCTCAAGTTAGCCAATTCTTCATTAATTTCTTGAAAAAGAAACTTTGATAAGTGCTTCCTTGACTCTCACAAACGATCCAAAATTTCTCACTACCCCTTATTTAACTGGTTCGCTCACAAATGTGAGTGAACTCGCAAATAAGTGTATTCTATCCTATTATACCTTGTTATGTTGACAACTATTGTGTCAGTAAATGTTTAAAATTTCAGGGCAATTGATCGAACCTTTGGTTCCAGATATTTGAGGTCTTGAATGTCCAGAAAATGGCCATTTGTTAGCATTTTAGCGTGACATGTATATTTTGTGCGATGTTTGTCCCTTCATTTGGAAAATAATGTATATCAATTTGTTACTGCAATTTCAATTAGTATGAGTTTCTATGGCATGTTTTCTGACTGTCTACGTAGCATTTTAGGCTCATCTGATTGGTTGTGAGCAATAAAACGTCCTCAAATCCCCAGGTTAGACGTATTGTAAGCTGTGAAAATGTAATTTTCTGCTTCAATAATCAGTAAAGTTTATAGTTTGATCAGATAAGCAAGTGAACACAAGCACTGTGACTGCCATCATCAGGCACGTCACAGACCTTGAGATACGTTTTTAGTGCTATTCAAATAAGTTTATGCCATGTAATTCAGTGCCTGAACCAATCATATCAACCACATTTGCTACGTTTTACTATCCTATTACAGAAACTCATACTTCTTGAAATTGCAGTAATGGAAAGTGTGCTGAAATGTTGCCATAGGAGTCCAGGTTCTGTGACTGTCAATTGCACTTAGATACTCTGTGTACTTCTTAAATTGTATCAATGACACTCCAGACTGGCAAATGAAGCCAAAAATTTTAATTTTAGCAATTGCTGTTCAATGACTATGTGTACCAGTAAATTGTTCGTACTGTGTGTAGTACTAGCTCTCCCGGCTCAGGTTAAGGACCCCTCTATTGCATATTATACCTCATTTCCATGTATATATGTTATAACTATTTGCTTGCATCATTTTTTTTCCATGTTTGGACTAATCATACCACAATAATTTTATCTCACCATATTGTGAGGATACAATGCTCAATGATAACTTCTTAATTTTCATGAAAATAATTGGACATTTAACCTATTCCCATTTTGGACTTCAGTGGCACGGGGATACACAACAAGCACTCTTGCCTTGGAGGTGCAGGACCGCCCATGCACAAGTGTATGCTTTGTCAGTGGAATACACATTATTTTTAAATATAGGCCTATATGTATAGTGGATTAAAGAAAATGTTTAAGCACACTTACAAGTATATTTAATAGTGGCACCACATCCCTTCCTTCCTCCATTCCTTCCTCTGTGTGTAATAAATCTATCTAATAAATCACTGTAATATGATCAATTAACATGTATGGTGGATGGGAAAAATAAGAATATATATATATTTTTTTTTTCCATTTGTATAATACCTGGTGGACTTGGGTGTACTTTCAATTAATACCAGAAATGAATTGCTCATAAAACTGTTACTTTTCATTTTGCCCAATTTCAGGTACAAAATTGTTTAATATTCTATGCATGTTAAAATATTCACAGTCGTGTTTTTTTTTCTTGAGAAATAATGTTTATTTTGTAGGATATGTCAATACTTTTGTTTCGCAATAATAATATTACTTTATGAGTTTAAATTGGAATTAAATAAGTATGAAACTGATTGAAAAGGATGACAGGGAGGTGTGAAAGTGAATTGCACTTTAGGCCTAAATGATGAAGAGCAATTCAGCATTGAACAGTAATTATTGATTGGCATGGAGCAAATTATACAATAAAAGATATCAACACCCAGTACTGCACCATGTGCACATGCCTAGCTGTTGCAGTGACAGCCCCAATACACAAGAAAATGGCGGCGGCAAATAAGTCTGACCTGCCCTGCGCTATGCAATAGAGAGGATGTCAATAAATGTTATAAAATTGAATTTAACCAAAAAAAGATACAATTGGTGTAATTACTAATTACACATTTCCGTGTTTGGCCTGCCTATTCAAATGTCTTGTCTATTGATAGGTGATAATAAATATAACCATCAAATTAGTTTAATTCAAAACCCGTGTGTTGTTTGGTGTTTTTTGCAAAACAAGCAATCTTCAGCTTTCCTGGAGTTATAAAACCAATGTGTTGTATTGTATTGTATTTATTTATTTATAGTGGCAGGTACATATATAAAGAACAACAGATTTTACAAAACGATGTCACCCAGCCTTCTAAGGCTTATCTACCACTTCATACCAACAATCTTGTTATACCATGGTAGCTACTTTCACGCATAAGTATTTACATTGAGTGTCCTGTAATATCTTTTCACTTTTAAGTACAAAATAATCATAGAAATACTATAAAATAAAGTAAATGAAGAACAAAAGAAACGTTAGAAACGCAATTAGTTAAATAAAATTGATTTATTATCAATGAAAACACAAGCTATTTTGTTGATTGAAAATTTGATACATCATGCTTTAAATGAATCAGTTTGTAATCACTTCAACTGGGAGTTGAAAACAAAATATCTATAGAGACCCACCGAATATACCCCCCAAGTCCTAAAATGGAGCCCCCCCCCCCACTCCCCCCTCCTAAAATAGCGGCAATCAGCTGCTGGAAGGACTTCTTAAAATATGTAGGGTTGGTGGGGCTTCTAATCAAGTGAATTCAGTATAAATATATTTTTTGAAGGAAGAAAGGGAGAGGAAGAGGAGCGAGAGGGGAGGAATGTGCAGGATTGCTGGTCGGGGGGGGGGGAGAAGCTATATTGTGCAATTTTATATTCAACTATTTCCGTTGCATCATCATTTCAAAATTCTTATAAGCATGACATACACATTATTTGGAAGCTGTTGATGATGACCTCGTGTATTTACTTCAGAATTTCAGACAATACAATTTGAACTATCTATCTATCTATCTATCTATCTATCTATCTATTGATTATTGATTTACACACAGACGTAGTCAATCCTAAAACTACCAGCACACTCCCTGAATGACATTAAGAGATCTGTCATGAAAAGTAAAAGTGTGCACCATTCATAAAATAAACAAAACAAGATACATGTATTGGACAACCTGAACTGAATATAGGCCCACCTCAAACAGAGCCCCTCCCCCTCCCTCAAATAGAGGCCCTGCCGGAAGGGAAAGGAAGGAAGGAAGGGGAATAAGGTAGGGAGGAAGAGAGGGGGAAAGGGGGAGGGAGGAAGGGTAGTTCAACAGGTAGCTCAAGGGGATTTTACATTATCTGTTTCATTTTAAAAAAGAAAAAGGTTGTTGTGTTATTTCAATTATTACAATAACCGAGTCACTAAAGTTGTATAACTGGTAGAAATTACATCCCATAATACAATAGAATGTTAATTTAATTATGTCTGCAGCTTCGATCAGTAGGCTATGAATGCCCCCAGCATCTCATCATAAGTACTGTTTTGCATGATTGTTTTATATGGGGGAAATTAGGGTCAAATATGCCAATACAGCAAAAAGCATGCTCATTTTGGGGCAGTCACCCATACTATCTATACTGGAAATTAATAATATTCTTTATCTTGTACATGTTCCTTCAGAATTAAATACATAGTTCATTTCCTGGTGACAAAAGTCCATGAAGTATGTATTAGGAATACCAGTCAATATCTACTTTTTCCAAAATCTACTTAATCTATTTTTTGAAAACCAAACTCTACTTCAGTTGCCAAAATCATAGAACTATAGATCCATTCCAAAATCTATTTCTATCCATACCCCCAAGCAGCTTGACCGCCCCCCTCCCTATCTCGGTTGCCCCCCAGGACAGGCACCCTCACTTTCACCCTTGGCTGCACAAGGCCATGATTGGTCAGTTCATTTTGGCGGGACTTACTGGCTCCACCTCTTCTCAGCTCTGCTTGGTTGCACAATCTAATCTCAGCCCAAGAAGTCTATGGATGTACATGAATCAACATCAAGAAAATGGTTTTCTGTTTCATTTGGGATCTTACTCTCTCAATGTCAGTAGGTATGTTTTATTTTACCATCAAGAAAGTTATTTGTGTACATAATATTCAATTGTACTGATTTAATAGTAACTGTTCTATAGCCTAACACAATATTTTACTATTTGCCTATTTTACCTATCTCTAATTAGTGACTCCTGTTATTTTAGGTGAATCCGACTTCCTCAGAACATCTACAGAATACTAACTGTTTGAAAGCAAATGGATACATGCAAACTTGAAAGCAAACTGCATGACACAGCAACCTCCATTCCCAGGAACTGAAGCTAACTGACCATGTGGACTAGACTCCACTTGAACAACCACAACAAAATTTATTGGTAAGTGCACAATATTTCATTATTTTGCATCAAATTAAGGACAGTCCAACAGCTTTGCCGTAACTATCACAACAAATAGTGTGACTTGCATGCATGCAATACTGATGTGCAGCCTGTCGTTTTTATCTTGATAAACCTATTTTAAATGAGCAAAGATAGATAGATAGATAGATATTTGACTAGCTCTCTGTATATCTATCTGTTTGTCTACCTGTCTGTCTACCTGTCTCTATCTATCTATCTATCCATCTGTCTATCCATCTATCTATCCATCTATCTATCTATCTATCTATCTATCTATCTATCTATCTATCTATCTATCTATCTATCTATCTATCTATCTATCTATCTAAAATTCTCTTATGCATGTTTTTCCGAATTTAAAATAGAAGATACTGTTCTCAAGTGCACTTCAGAATCATTCTGTATATTGACCTTGTATTAAGTACTGTCCAGTGATAAAATATTGAGGTTGTCTACTGCGTGTCTAAATTACTGTACAGCTGTATCTCAGCTGAAATGGGTTTTTCTGTTTAATAGGCCTGTATCTTTGGGGAATCACTAGATGGATTGTTCTGAACTTCAAAGGTGCACACTGTGTAGCACTGGTCCAACAGTAGGGTGCATCAGTTGCCCCAACTTTTAAGGAGAAACCTTGCCAGTTGCAGGAATGTTCCTTTTATACTAGAAACACATTGTGCAAAGTTTCAGAAAAATTGGACAACGTTTAGGGGTGGCACACTTGCACTGAAGTTTCTAGGATTTTTGCATTTTCTGCCATTTTATCGGTTTCGCGGTTTGCTATATTTCATTGGTTATTGATCCAATAACATTAAAAATTATATCATCTTGTAGCTCTAATCATGAGCTTCAATTTGAATACCAACATGATGGGTATATGACTAAGAGATCCATTTCATGGTCACTTGCAAATTCAGGCATGTGCTGACGTAAACGGAATAAATTATTCAGCAAGGTTCCTAATTCTTTGTGGGTTTGTTACCAACTAACAGACACATAGATTTATCCAACAAATATTTTGATTTTTGCTTGTTCAGTTGCTCAATATCTTTGGTGTGATTGTTTGAGCATACATATTCTGTCAGACATGTAAGACTGAAAAAGAACATCACTTTAATAAAATAATACAGATAAGTCTCGTCTTATCTCTGACAAGAAAAGAAACACTAGGCAGTGCAAATATACCTGTATGGTGTTTGAAACAGGGGCTCAATGGATAGACCAATTTGTATGTTTTACAGCAGAAGTAAAATAATTGATTCAATCAAGCTTCAGTGGGCGAGGAGCCGGCGGCCCGGCGGTGTCATATTTCATAGCCATTTGATGGCTTGTAAGACTGTAACAGCTTAGCGGTTTTAATTATCTTTGAAATAAGTTTGTCATGCTGAAAAATATATTTACATGGCTGTTATAAGGCTCTCTTAGCCATTGGCAGTCACTCCTTTACATGTATGCATCTGAAGACGAATCAGTGCTTTTGACGTTGGCTGGAAAAGTTTTAGGGTCATGTTTCACAACTGACTAATATGTGTAGGGGAGATGCTGGACTGAATTTACCTACCTCAGATTTTGACTCCAAAATTATAAAGATAAAAAGACTTGTCTTATAAAGAATAATTCCTTTCTATCTATGGCCAGAAAATGATCAGCGAAGAAAAAACCATTCATCTTATAAAAGTTATGAAAACACAAAATATAAGCTAATGTGATAGATTGAAGTCTAGGTACAGAGCTCTTAAAACACCAAATGTGATCTGGAAAAGGAAAATTTTCCTCTAGATCAGTTATTAGGATCATTAGATTAGTACAGAATGGAAAATTTAATTGATCTAAAATAATCTAAAGCACTAATACAAATCGCGTGCCAACATCACTGTGGGTGAGTGTCCTCGATTGGACCATTTCGAAGGAATTGAGCTATTTGCCTATAGACAAAGGTTTGACCTCAGTATTACAGTATTACTTATTTGTTGATTGTTCAAAACATTCCCATTTCATTTCCCATCAAATAGAAGTTTGGCACACCGAGCCTCTGAAGTTAGCAACAATATACGATTCTTAGGCCCGATTTTCAAAATGAGCAAACTCAAATGTTATTGATAAAAATATACACATGTCTAAGATGTCCTTTAATGGACTTTATATCTGAATATCCCACTTGACATAATGATTATTATTGTGGTAGTAGCTTTACATCAACTTATCATTTATTTTTAGATGCATAGCATTTGCTAATATCGTAATTCAATTTCATTGTAATTTGTGTATCATTGAAAGATAATTGAAATGGATGTTTTAATTTGAAATATGGCTTCCTGGTACTCAAATTAAAGCTCTCTTTCTCCTCTACATCATGGTACCTGTCTTATTTTTCTGGAACAATTACTAAGCGAATTATTGCATACCGCAGATTCTCAAATGAGATATTTTCATCCAAATCAGGACAAACTTTGGGGCATGTGTGCCACCCCTAGACATGTTCCGATTGTTCCGAAACTTTACAAGACATGCTTTTTTGGCAAAAGGAACAATATTGGAGAAGGCAAAGGTAATCAAGCAACTTTTTAATTTTTAGGGGGCAACTGATGCACCCTATCCAACAGTCTGTGTATACATGCTGGAGGAGGTGGCCAACTTACACACTGTGTAACCATATGGCCTAATGACAATTTAATTGCATTGAAATAAGATCAGTAATGCACATCTCAATCTTAAACCCAATGAAACAATGGACTGGGTTTCTAAATAACACAATTGAATGATAAAAGAGATTTCAATTCACTTCTACTTAAAAAAGGATAGGAACACATATTATTATATTAGAACTTTATAACAGGATCATTAAGTTCTGTTTTTATAATTTGTGCAGAATGTGCAGATCCACAGCTTAGATACTTGAAACAATATTACCATGGACCAATTGTGTGATTGTTCCTTGATATTACCATTTGGTTTTTAAAATAAATTTAGGTATCATTAAAGATCATCATACATCCTTGAAGAAAGTAGCACTAGTTACTTCAAGATACACCAATTAAGTGAAAAAAGATATATTCAATCTGCCCAGAATTGGGTCTAGGCCCTTGTGTGGGCCTAAATAATGAGAAAATTGTATTAATTTAAAATTCCATTGGTGCTTCTTCGCTGCTCAGTGATTCTCGTCTGCTTAAAACTCGTACTTTTCTATAGGGCTACAGTGGGTTGCAGAAATATACACCCCCCCCCCTGGATTGGTCTTCAATTTTCTGTCATATCTTCCTTCAGAAATGCATCATCAATTTCATACTTCTGCATGACCATACTGACATCTCTTGTAATCTAGAGTCAAGGCTGGTAAATCCGTCCAGGATGGTAAATCCGTCCACCCACTGTTATAGGCATATAAATATATCTGCAACAGTTCTTTGGGGTTTAAATACAAGAAAAACACATTATTTAACTTATTTAGCCGTGTTTTTAGTATTGACCACCATTTAAACCATAATTTGAATCAATATAGCAACAGAGGGTGAATTACAATCAAATTCTGTTACGTCATTATCACAGCCATTTTGTGAATTTACAAAATTAGTCTCAATTATATTGTAGGCCTATTCCCGTACAAAAACAAATGCATTAGAGGTAAGAAATTGTTGAATGGGATGTTAACTGAATTATTCTTGTAGGAATACTTTTAAAATATTGAACAATCTGAAAGGAAATACAATGGAAATAAAGGTGGACGGAATTGCCATCATTATTTTAGGACTGGTTTGATTGGGAGTTGGTAAATCCGTCCACCCACATAAAATGAACTTTTAAATTACTTTTATTAGTTAAAATATTTATAAATGGCATCTCACTGATGGCAGAAATTAGATAGAAACAGTTAAACCACTTGGATTGGGTTAAAAGGTTTTTAATTGTAATTGAGGCGGTCAATTGAAATTATCCAAAGTTTAAAAAACCTCTATCATTTAATTCTTCTATTGTAAGTGTAATTAGTGAATTATAATTCTAAAATCGACAAAAAAACTTCTGTAAGACTTAATAAACTGCAAAACTTCAAAAAAATATAATATATTGTTGGTGTGAGCTGCATTATGCCCTGTGGACGGATTTACCATCCTTGCTGGACGGATTTACCAGCAGGGTGGACGGATTTAGGTAACCTAACCTTCAATTTTTGTTGCCATGGTTCCAGCTAAATTATTTGAATATTTGACATTTTTAGCTGATGATGATAGAACGAAATATGCCCCTTCTAATGGGCTAATTTCAATTTTTGTATCCATTACCATTTTCCTTGAAATACAGTTTTAGCCAAAAGTGGACGGATTTACCCTGTTTGACTCTATATTCACCATAAAATGCTGGGTGGTAGGTCATGAGAGAGCAGAAAAAATTAAACTGGCAAAAATTAGGGTTGCGAAAGTATACACCCGGCCCTTGCAAGTTGTTGATGTTTTTTCAGTGGTAATAATGTTGTTTTGACCTGAAAAAGTACAATTATGATATAAATACTTAATCTCTGATAGGTTTTTAACTGTTTGGATTGTTTTATCCAATTTCTGTAACTTCTGTGGTCAACTGTGGATGCACAACCTCACAGAATCAACCTACTGTAAATAAAAATTGTAAAAAATTCAATATGAAAATAGAACAGATATCTAATGATGTTGATAGGCTGCATTTGAGAAGTTTAGACTGCACTGTGTGCTGTATTTGAGATGTCACAGAGCTTAACAGGGTGTTGATATCTTTCATTGTATTTGCTCCTTTCCAATCAATAATAATTGCTGTTCAATGCTGAATTGCTCTTCAAGACTTCACCATTTTCTATTTGCTATCAAATTTATATAATGATGATTATATATATACAGCAGTTTTCGATCAAACTTGGTCGGTTCACTGAGAAGACCCTGCAGATCATAAACTATGATAGCCCAGACTAAAGCCATCGAGCAACTGACTAACTATTAAAATCACATTAAAATATCAGTCAAGATACATATGTACTGCAAGTAGTTGACCTTGGAGAAATGTCTTCGTTTTTAGGTAGCAAATGGTCAACTTTTAAGGTCAGCAGAGTAGTTTATGGGTATACCCAGATGTCAGGGTGGACATTAGCACACTGTCAGTCTCAGCATCCTGCCTTTGTCAAGATGAGTCTCAGTGATCTTATCAGTGAACTGATCAAGCGGCTTACTGTAAGAGAAGCCAAGCCATCTTGCATCTCACATTTGACCAGAACAGGCCATTTCACTCCTTCGCCGACCATGCTCCCCTTTGATCTTCACTCCCAGCCCCCCCCCCCATCTTTCCCTCCATGGACGACACACTGACAGATACTTAGTTTCATTGGTATACAGCAGAGAAATCTGTGTGTTTCTGTACGGAGCACAACCAACTATTGTGTGAGCAGATAAGCCAGCCTGACAAAACTGGTTCCATGCATAAATAGTTAAATTATACATTTATTCTATTTTCTCATGCCTACCTACTTATTCCATTGATAATCTATATTATAGCTGTGATAGAGGAGGGGAAATTAGGGCCTTATTCACTTGATTAGAAGGTCTTTATATTTTAAAAGAGCTTTCAGCAGGGCCTTTATTTCATGGGCCTCAATTATCTTATAGAGTGAAGAAGTATCATATAAACTACACTTGTAGCTTTTAAGTGAACTCTGAAACAGACACCCCTTTTTTAACTACAGTGATTGACTCACAAGTGGTTGGGGGGGGGGGGCGTTCTTCGAGGGAAGGGAGACTTCATTTATTTGGATTAAACATATAGTTAAAGAAATATACGCACCTACTATTTAAGCAGGTCTACATTTGAGCTGGACGTCATGGGGGCTTTAATTGAGTATACAGGGCATTCAGGTTTGCAGTTATAAATACCATAACATTTTAATGTAGCTTGTTCAGTCGGCAAATAGACCTGAGTCAATCTTGTCAGCAATGGCTGCTGACACCCAGTCTCGTAGAAAACCCCCCCCCCCCCCCCAGTGAAGGGATCAAGAAGTTTGTCCCCCACCCCCATCTGGCTCCGCCACTTTCACAGGCTGTAATATAGATAGCCAGATCATAGATCTATTATAATCTTTCATAACTCCATGGCCAGATAGCTGGTGCAGAACCGTAATTCTAAAAAAGGTCAATTGATGTATTACATATTGTCAATTTTAATGTTGAATGGATAATTATCATCTATTAATGTTGACAATTAACAACATTCCCATCATCTCTTAAGCCCATACGCAGTAAGTAGTTACTATAAGCAGGCCTGTGACACACAAGTAAACATTAAGCTCAGTACATCTAGACCCCCCCTCCCCCTCCCCCCATGGATAAGCCACTGGAACACTGTATAGCAGACCAGTCATTGTGTATTTGCCCGTTCAATAAACTGATTTTGTGAAATATTTCCAGTTGTTAAAGTGTGTTGCAAATACCCTGATGGGGTTTTAGTCAGGCATAGCAAATGTTGATCCAAACTTCTTTTTTTTGTAAAGGAAGTCGTTGTTTTACCAAGCCAATACTTTTCATTAACACATGCGGAATGAGATTCAAGCACATTTTTACGAGGGTGACCACAATGGACTATCATGCAGGCCATGGGGGTGACCTAATACATTTTGGGTATAAGGACAAGGTGGCTTGGCTTGTGCGGCTTGGCTTAAGTGGCTTGGCTTCTTTTACAGTAAGCCGATCAAGCTTGCTCGAACTCTGCTGTAATTAATTAAATCATGGAATTAATTAGTCCTAAATAAGTTCCATGTTCATGATAGGTATGCATTGCAAATAAGTACATAAATATTGCTTATTACAAGTAAAATTGGGCCCTAAAAGAATATTTTGTTTAAAGTGTTTCAATGGATTGTTTATTTCAAACCATTGACCTTTGCCCTCTTTACACTAGCACTGACAAAATCCACATTAATCGACAACTTCAATAACCATAAGTCCATAGATCTAAAGATACGTTCATCTATCTTCTGAATCAGTTTTTTTGCTTACATGTATATATACATTAAGTTGTCGCAATTTACCGATACACTATGTGTCAAAAATCCTTCCATATTTCCTTCTTCGTTTCCTTCCTTCCTTACCCCCTTACTTGCTTCTTTCCTCCTTGTTTCTTTTCTTCCCAGTTTCCTTCCTTCCTTCCTTCCTTCCTTCCTTCCTTCCTTCCTTCCTTCCTTCCTTCCTTCCTTCCTTCCTTCCTTCCTTCCTTACCCCCTCACTCGCTTCCTTCATTTCTGGTTTCCTTCCCAGTTTCCTTCCTTCCTCATTTCCTTCCTTCTTCCTTACTTGTTTCCTTTCTTACTCCCTTCATTCCTTCCTTCGTTTTCTTTTTTCCTTCTTTCTGTCTTCCCTGCCATCCATCTATTCTTCTTTCTTTTCTTCATTAATTTATCAGTGCCTCAGTTACTTTCTTCCTTCCCTTCTGTCTTCCTTCTTGCTTCTTTTATTTTGCTTCCTTCTTTCCTTCCTTCCTTCAGTTTTCACATAGTTGTCCTTTTATCAGTTTAATTCAGTGCATGGCAGGTATTACAGATGATTTCATATTTGTAGACATTTGAGTTAGAAAATACATCATTTTTCTTGCAATTTTCATTGGTCGAGAGAAGGTATGACACCACTCTATCCTGAAAAGTGACATAGCATTTTACATGGGTGACCATGGCATTCTAAGCCTTTGATCTCCTAACAGGGACTGACTTTAGCAGTTTCAAGTGAGAGTTTCAGTTTGTGTTTCACACACTTTTAGTACACACATTCTGCAAGTCCAATAGGCTACTGTGCATTCAGACGATTGGGATCAGGTGACCGTGATCCATGTAATGACTGTTTATACAGCAAGTAAACATGTATAGTTGTGAATATAACATTTTCTCAGAGGAGGGGCTCAGCTCAGGCAGCAGGACAATGGGCTACCGATCACGGGGTTCCTGATCTGATTCCCACTCTGATTTTCTTATGAATGTTGGCCACATCATCTTGTCCAGAGGGACTATTCAGAATTTATGATTCCGGGGAAGGGGGGAGGGAGGTTGGGACTTTTGTTGGAACTTTCTGTCAAAAATGTATACGGTGGTTATTTATACCTTCATACATTCCAAGCAGATTTTTATTATGTTCCCTTTCTTTTATTAAAATTTCATACCCCCCTTAATCATGTTGTGAGTAATAAGTACCCCCCTTGAAACATGTGTGAAAAATTGGTGCTTCGTCGGGCGAAACTCCCATTCCCCCCAAGTCATAAATTCTATTTAGCCTGCAAGGTAAATAGATTCTGGACAAAAGGCAAAAATTAGTACTGCCCCTTCCCCTCTTGAAGCATGAAGCACCCACTCAGGTAAAACTCCAGTCTCCCCCTCAACCAGGTTTAACATCGATTGAAACAATCAACTGTTGTACACAGTAGTGTGAGATACAACAGTTCATGAAGAAATGAAAGAGTTCATGTGGATTGCAGTTTGATGTGTGTAAACAACTGCCACAATACCTTCGCAGTATACTATTGGTCAAAATTATGACATCCTTTTTCCAGCAATACATCACTTCCTTGAATCAAGCTGAAAAAAGTGACACGCAATAGGCAACTTGACCAATCACCTGGCTGGATTTTTTGATGTCAGACTAGAAAGTTTGCAAAATATTTTGTTATTTCATCAATGTCTACAAATATGAAATCATCTGTAAGCAAAATATATTTCCCTGCGTATTTTATGGCCAACAATTATTTGAGAAGTGATGGGTGTGGGGCCCGTACACTGTGGGCCTAAGATTCTATGATCATTAAGATAGTTAGACGACTAGATAGATAGATAGATAGATAGATAGATAGATAGATAGATAGATGGATTGATGGATAGATGGATAGATGGATAGATGGATAGATAGATGGATATTGATAGATTGATAGATAGACTGCTCATAAAATATATATAAAAGCTAACCATCAATAGAACTTCAGTGATCATTTCCAATAGGCTAACCCTGCATCTTTTGTTTACAATTCTATTATTTATTTGGTGACACAGCCAATTTGGATCTTGTGCACACGCTGACCTCATGGGCCTGATTGCCTATTAAGTAAGTTACGCAATGAAGCGTGCCAAGCTCTTTCGAAGTCTGCCGCCGGAATTCTGACTCAGCAAAAAAGAAAAAAAGAAGTCTCTTTGCACATGCCGTGGATATGGATGATTGGGGCTTTACGTCACTAGGCCTATAGTGCAATCATATCACATACGTATAATAAATATTCACTTCAGATTCTCTGGGTGTAAATATTATGCATGGCTTCAATGAAAATTATTTAAGACACCCAAGTGACCCAACAAAAGTATCCACAGATTCATCTGCATAGACATGCATGATTTTTAAAGTAGGCCTAAATAATTATAGTTTGCCTCTCATAGTTTGCCTATCATGAACCTATAGCACGCTTTACAAACGGACAGATTCAACAGCAGGGATGGGACGAGTATGGCAGTCAACCTATTATTTCCTTTAATAATATGCCTTGAAAACGTAATATTTGTTTCTCTAGCATCTCTTGATGATGCTCCATGCATTACCTCTTCACATTTCCATGAATTATCAAGTTATCAAGAATTAAAAAAACCTGGGGTATTTTCCACACTGTGACACGATTTGTGGTTAATTATTTAATATCAAGAAGTTAGAAGTTACAGGAACATGTTCCTAATATTGTTGGTCATTTTATGCAAAATATTTCATAAATATTTCACCAGTCAATCACATCACATTTAAATTAACAAAAACTGAAGGCACTATTGAACTGTGCCAGTTCAGGCCTACCGCATTCAGCTGTCCTTTCAAGATTTGTATGAAGAAGTAGATTTTAAAATGCTGATCTCGTGTATTTATAAAACATTTGGAAGCTTGCAAAGTATCTTATAAAATGCCTTATATATATATTTTTAGCTGTTAACCTCTTTCCCGGGTTTTCCAAATTTTTCACTTAAAATTACTAAAAAGTGCGTTACAAAGACAAAAGTGAGACATCAGTTAGTCAATGCGCCCCAAAATGCCAGTGGTTATTTCTGATTGAATTTTTCGTTAGGATAAATGTTTTAAGACAAAAATGGAAAAAATCTGTTTGGAATTTTTTGAGAAATTCAAGTTTTTGAAAATCGTGTGTATCTCATCACTTGAATACATGTAAAATGGCTTATAATTCAATAAACAAGCTTGAAAACATGATAAAACCTGTTAGCTTAGCTCTCTAAAGAATTTCAATAAAGTTAAAACAATGAAACGAAAATATTTAGCAACTTTTTAAAAGTAAATGTGACACATTGTTAATCACACAACGTAACAATGAAAAAATACTGAAAATAACCAAATTCTCCATATTTTTAGTCTTTGGGGCCATAATAGGGGGTTATTAAACAAATTTGTTATCCTTAAACTGGATATGAAAATTTGCATACAGCTTTTAAAAAGTGAAAGCATGTCTAAAACAGATATAAACATGAAAAGTAAGTATCTTCTCACAGCACTGATTATTATTATTTCAGACAGGTTTCTCATTGGGCCATTTTGTTTATATGATACTATCTATATACAATAGTTCAAACAGAGCTGCAATGGTGATGCAGGCTGAAGTATTTGATAGTAATATTTAGAGTGATATCTGAGGCTAAAGTGAACACGTCACAATTTAATTTTCTAACATAGATTTGTGAAATCAGCTGATTTTTTTTCTGCATCTGTATTGGAGGCCTAAATTAGGGTAAATATGGTTCAAAATTAAGTACTATTTAATATTGAACGGAATATCCTCAAATCCTTAGACATTATATAGGCTATGAAAATAGGCATGGCTGTTCTCGGCTGTGTGCAGAAATTGGACTTGATGTTTGCTACACTTTTTCAGGTACCTTGAACATGCCTAACTGCAGTGAACACTATGGTGGTTGTTTGAATATATAACCAGCACCTAAAATGGACTTCTTAATCTGAGAATCTCTTTGAATAGAACAGATTTAGGGAGGTACCAAAACATGCTGGCATGCGAAGAATCATAGAATGCAACAGCTGTAATAGGGCCTAAGTTTTTTTGGGCAACACATTCTGCACTGCATATCAAGGCTCGAGAGTAACTCGAAATCAGTAACTAGATAAATTAATTTCCCTCAGAGGTTTATCTGCTAATTTTCTCTTTCACAATGACAAATTAGATGTGAACCTGCGTTTTTAAGTGAGTCATTTGGATTTGGAAAGAGCTGTGACAGCTCACTGTGCAATATATTTATAATAACCATTTTGATAAGGGAGAAGGAAAGTGGTACCATTCTCCTTTACTGAGTCAGGAAACTTTGTGTATTTGTGATCACTGCTACCTGCATAATAATGTTTGAAAGTTGACAATCTGCTGCAGTCCGTGTGACCAAACATAATTTTTAGACCCACTTTCACATTTAAAGCTTTCCATATACTTGTCAAGCAAGGTTTAAAACTTATTAACAATAAAGAGTGAAATAAATAAAATAGATGGGTTATTTTTAGCATTTTTGAATTTTCAGTGTGTGATAAACAACGTGTCACATTTATTTCAATAAAGTCACAAAATATTTTCATTTCGTTGTTGTAACGTGTTTGAAATTCTTAAGGGAGCTAAACTAACAGGTTTCATTGTGTTTTAGCTTGCTTATTGTATTATAAGCCATTTTACATGTATTCAAGTGATGAGATAAACAAGATTTTTTTAAACTTGAATTTCTCAAAAAATTCGCAACAGATTTTTTTTCGTTATTGTCTTAAAATGTTTATATGATCGGATAGTTTCAGGCGGTATAGGTCCCGTTTTCGGTTCATTTTTTTAACCCCAATGTTTCTTCAGGAGCGCTGTGGGGTGTGATAAATCAAAAATTAAAATTAAAATATCTCAAAATTTTCCCAACAGAATATTTTGATTTTTACATCAATACGAAGCTGAGACTTTCTACTTTCAGGCTACGTTCGTTACTTTTTCGGTATATTTCGAAAATCTTACATTTTGTTCAGGAGCGCTGTGCAAACACAATCAATAAAGATTGCACAGCAGTTGATAGCAATTCAGAATAACTCCGCCTTTATAGTTAGATTCATCAATGAACCAATCAGTACAAATTCCAACCACTGGGTGTATTCATACTTGTGCATATGTGTATTTGGCTACTGGGCAAGTGCCAAATATGGAAGCTGCATGCATGGCTCCCTCTACATACTCTATGCAAAATGAACAGGCTGCCTGCTGAACCAGAACTATAGGGGGAGGTACAATCTTTGAAAGACTTCACAACTGAATTTGTTTTCCCGCTTGATGTAAAGTTAGTCTGATTATCAAAGTCACTCGAGTTCAAGTTGTAGTATCCTATAACAAGGTGTGAGGCCAAATTTCACAACTGTACATGTGATCCCCACATTTGAAATTTCAGTATGCATGCGCAATCCCTTTGCTCTTGCTTCAATGCTACACTGTTCATTGACAGACAGGACCTACAGTAGAACAAAAGAAGGCTTCCCCAGCCAACAAAATCACAGGACTAGCTCACGCAAGTTAATCCAATTGAAAAAGGTGTTCTGATAGCAATAAAAGATGTGACACACCTCTGTCATGATTGGTTTATTTCAAGTAATGAATATCGATTAGATAATATTTCCCCTAAATTCCATAGCCCCCCATAAATGCCATATTTTCCCTGATTTTTTGCATGTCCATATATTTTCATGGCTTGTAGAATATTGGCAGAATTTACTGTATTATTCACATTCTACTTTGTATGTGACGGTAGTCACTAGTCAGTACATACATAGTCAGTCTGTGAGAGAAAAGTATGGAATATCATTATGAATTGAAAACATCCTATGCACTTACTTTAATGATTGACAATTCTTCTTCTTTCCAGATGGCGTATTGTAATACATGGACGCATTGATGGTTATTCGAGGTTGATTACCATGCTTCACGCATCAGACAACAATTTCGCATCGACAGTCGGTCTGTTATTTACTGAAGCTGTACGTGAATTTGGGATGCCCAGTCGTCTGCGAACTGACAGGGGAGGAGAAAATGAAGTCGCAGGAGCCATTATGGAATCAGTGAGAGGACTTGGGAGAGGAAGTTGGCTGAGGGGGCCATCTGTTCGCAACCAAAGAATAGAGAGACTTTGGAGGGACTTAAGATGTTTTTGCACAAATTTTTATTTATAGCACTAAGAGACTTCCAGCAAGCTGACAATAATCAAAGAATTAGAACAATGAAGAATAGGACTCCTGCACAAATGTACTTCTCTGGACTGATGACCAGGTACAATTCCAACTATCTACATGTCAGAGAAGCTATTGACAATGCCACCCCTAATATAGATTTTACAGAATATACAGTAGAGGGAAGAAAAACAGGTGCATCAGACAATGACACTTTCGTGTATGTCCCGCGTTCCAGCCTTGGCATTGATAATGAACAATACAATATTTTGATGCTCCAATTGTCTGAACTTGTTCCTAATGTAAATGTACAATGTCATGACAAAGGCATTAAAATGTACCTTTCTGTTTTAATGCATACGCATGCTTTTATTAATATGTAAGGTAGGTGGGCTTGAAATTTATCAAGGGTTTTAGGCCCATCTTTGGATGGACCTAGTGTTTGCTTTCATGTATGTCTGTCAGTCAGTCTAGGTTTAGGCCCATCTTTGGATGGGCCTAGTGTTTGCTTTCCTGTATGTCTGTCAGTCAGTCTAGTTTTAGGCCTATCTTTGGATGGACCTAGTGTTTGCTTTCGTGTATGTCTGTCAGTCAGTCTAGGTTTAGGCCCATCTTTGGATGGGCCTAGTGTTTGCTTTCATGTATGTCTGTCAGTCAGTCTAGGTTTAGGCCCATCTTTGGATGGGCCTAGTGTTTGCTTTCGTGTATGTCTGTCAGTCAGTCTAGGTTTAGGCCCATCTTTGGATGGGCCTAGTGTTTGCTTTCATGTATGTCTGTCAGTCAGTCTAGGTTTAGGCCCATCTTTGGATGGGCCTAGTTTTTGCTTTCGTGTATGTCTGTCAGTCAGTCTAGGTTTAGGCCAGTCTCTGGATGGGCCTTGTGTTTGCTTTCGTGTATGTCTGTCAGTCAGTCTTGTTTTAGGCCCATCTTTGGATGGGCCTAGTGTTTGCTTTCATGTATGTCTGTCAGTCAGTCTTGTTTTAGGCCCATCTTTGGATGGACCTAGTGTTTGCTTTCGTGTATGTGTCAGTCAGTCTAGTTTTAGGCCCATCTTTGGATAGGCCTTGTGTTTGCTTTAATGTATGTCTGTCAGTCAGTCTAGTTTCAGGCCCATCTTTGGATGGACCTAGTGTTTGCTTTTGTGTATGTCTGTCAGTCAGTCTAGTTTTAGGCCCATCTTTGGATGGGCCTTGTGTTTGCTTTAATGTATGTCTGTCTGTCAGTCTAGCTTTAGGCCCATCTTTGGATGGGCCTGGTGTTTGCTCTCGTGTATGTCTGTCAGTCAGTCTAGTTTTAGGCCCATCTTTGGATGGGCCTAGTGTTTGCTTTAATGTATGTCTGTCAGTCAGTCTAGTTTTAGGCCCATCTTTGAATGGGCCTAGTGTTTGCTTTCATGTATGTTTGTCAATCAGTCTAGGTTTAGGCCCATCTTTGGATGGGCCTAGTGTTTGCTTTCATGTATGTTTGTCAGTCAGTGTAGTTTTAGGCCCATCTTTGGATGGGCCTAGTGTTTGCTTTCATGTATGTTTGTCAGTCAGTCTTGCTTTCATGTATGTTTGTCAGTCAATCTAGTTTTAGGCCCATCTTTGGATGGGCCTAGTGTTTGCTTTCGTGTATGTCTGTCAGTCAGTCTAGTTTTAGGCCCATCTTTGAATGGGCCTAGTGTTTGCTTTCATGTATGTTTGTCAGTCAGTCTTGCTTTCATGTATGTTTGTCAGTCAATCTAGTTTTAGGCCCATCTTTGGATGGGCCTAGTGTTTGCTTTCGTGTATGTCTGTCAGTCAGTCTAGTTTTAGGCCCATCTTTGGATGGGCCTAGTGTTTGCTTTCATGTATGTCTATCCGTCAGTCTAGTTTTAGGCCCATCTTTTGCTTTCATGTATGTCTGTCAGTCAGTCAAGCTTTAGGCCCATCTTTGAAAAGACCTAGTGTTTGCACCGTGTATGTCTGTCAGTCAGTCTAGCTTTTCGTCTGTCCCTGTCAATGCAGTTCTCCAAGATTTTATGTCTGTTGTTGTATTCATGTTCACAGATAAAGGTGATTGCATTGCATTCTAGGGGATATGAGGCTGCCTGAATGACAGTTCAGTCAGTATATAAATCAGTATATAATTATAATCAGTTGTTTAACAGTGGAGATTCAGACTCCTGTAACAAATAGCATCTACAAGGCACCATATGCTGGGGTGGCAGTACAGTATATTTCTATCCATACTCCCATGCAGCTGTACCACCCCCCCTCTCTCGGTTACCCCCAAGACAGGCACCCTCACTTTCACCCTTGGCTGCACAAGGCCATGATTGGATTAAAGTTACCCAGAATGATAGGTGGGATTGGACCAAACGTTTATTAAATTTTTGCATGATGTTGTGTATCCTGCTCATGTTGATAAGTGTGCAAAATATTTTAGACAAGCGAATATTTTTTCTTGTTGAAATGACCAATAAATGTGGTAAATGATCCCTAGATTTTATTTCGGGTACGCACGGAAAAAATGATCTGTCTTGCTTGCTATCAACTTTGTGACGTCACCACCATTGTAAGAATTTGTTAACTTGTCACAATATCCATTCAATGGATATTGTGACGTCATCACTGATCCATGTGCTGGATGATCAAGATACCATCAAGCAAAATAATATGAAATACCTAAATAATTTATGTAGTGAAAGAAACACATTCATTAAGTAGTCAAAATTTTAAAGATCACAATTTTATATCATAACGCACACAATACCACTGGCATTTAGGGAAGGACTTTATCATTCGGAGCAACTTTAATGACTGTAGAGTATTGATGTAAATTTCTTACACCCCATTCAATCAATTAAATAATTGCCTTAAATTGATATGTTAGAGGTAGTTAACATTCAAATATTTCTTGGTGACTTGAAAACTAATTTTAGCCAATAATTATGCTCCTTCCTGAAGCATGCTCTTATTTCCACCTAGTACTTGGCTATGTTGTTGGTACCATCCATTATTGGTGGCGTGTCCTCTGAGGTACCTTCCATTATTGGATGTGTGTTCAAGACATACCATGGACTGCTCTATGGTGGACACTAGTAACTTCTAGGAACATGTATTACAGATACTTCTCATTTCCATCTGGTACTTGGCTATGTTGTTGGTACCATCCATTATTGGTGGCGTGTCCTCTGAGGTACCTTCCATTATTGGATGTGTGTTCAAGACATACCATGGACTGCTCTATGGTGGACACTAGTAACTTCTAGGAACATGTATTACAGATACTTCTCATTTCCATCTGGTACTTGGCTATGTTGTTGGTACCATCCATTATTGGTGGTGTGTCCTCTGAGGTACCTTCCATTATTGGATGTGTGTTCAAGACAAACCATGGACTGCTCTATGGTGGACACTAGTAACTTCTAGGAACATGTATTGAAGTTTTTCAGGATAAGGGAACTTAGCTGACTACTAAGAACTTATGTCCATTAAGGCTTAGTGGAGGTTACTAAGAAGGGTAATCGAACCGTTTTATGCAAAAATTTTTTATAATCTTATTGAATATGTGTGCAAACATATGTTTCGCTTTATCAAACCTGGAGTGTGATTATTATGTAATGCATTACAGAGATCATAACATAAGCATTTAAGGGGACATTCTTAGTAGCCACCTTAGTTCCCTTATCCTGAAAAGCTTCATTACAGATACTTCTCATTTCCATCTGGTACTTGGCTATGTTGTTGGTACCATCCATTATTGGTGGCGTGTCCTCTGAGGTACCTTCCATTATTGGATGTGTGTTCAAGACATACCATGGACTGCTCTATGGTGGACTGGAGTATCTTCTATGAACATGTATTACAAATAGGGGGAATGGGAACGCAGTGAATCTGCAATGTTTATTTCCGTTACATCAAAAAGTGTTTCATCCACATTCTTTATGTACGGCTAAAATGAAAGTTTAATTTGCTTCCTAAACACCTATGGCAATAAAGTAATTGCAGAGCTTCAAAATTTTCAGTTATAAGCCAAAATCGTTTTAAAAAAATTGATTCACTTTGACAACATACAGGAACACAGTGAATCTGCAGAGAGACACAGTGAATCAGTGTTATAAATAAAACTTTCTACTGCAAGGGCAATATAATTAAATTACCCAGATAGTATGTCTGACAAAAGTTTACATTGCCATTACCATTTCCTGAGGTTTAACGGCCTGTAACACATAACAAATGTAGAAAGTCATCTTTTATATGGGATATCTGCCTGGGGTCTGATGTTAACGGGAAACAACTTAAAGAAATTAATAGTGAAACAAAACATCGCAATTAGGGCAATATCAAATATCAAGCGTCGAGTGAGAATTTTGCCATACTATAAAAGAGCTGGAGTTCTAAGCCTTGAAGATTTGAACGAGAATTCATTACTAAAATTGTCTTATAGATATATCAATGATACATTACGACAAAGAATATCAAATATTTTTGAGTTTGCAAATCAAAACCATAATACCAGGAACAGCAACAATCCCAGAATGCCCCATCATAGCCTAGAAATATACAATAAGAGCTATTTAGCCAGAGCACCACACTTGTGGCAAAATATACCACAACAAATTAAAGAGCAGAAAAATATATAATCATTTAGTAAATGTACAGCACATTTGAAACTGGAAAGGTGCTAACTATTATTTATAAATATAGGTAGTGGTCACTTCAGACCCCTACCCTCTGAGATATAGTCATGTGCTGCCCCCGTCTGGTTCAAAGTTGAACGACAGAGTTGGGATAGCCAGACATTCAATGCATGTGTCTCATAACGTTTTTAATACCATTAAATGAAATGTAAATGTACACTTTTTTATAGTCCATTACACTGACGAAGTCAGTCTCAACAGCCTTTATACAACTATCTAACTATTGGTTAAATCTATCGTTGAGTTATGTTATATATATGTAAATCCATATGTCGTCTCAGATAAGTATTTTTATATGTTGATATGTTAACTAAGCAAGCATCATATAAATTGTTTTATTTTAATTGATGTGTATTTAATAAGTGCATATGTTGTGTTAATAAATGTATACAATCCAATCCAAAGAAAACAGATGCAACGTGTGTGGGTAAAAATTTATTAAATTCTGTGCCCTCTATTACTCTTGACGGTGAGATAATATCAAATGTAGATAAGTTGGAAATACTTGGTGTTACTGTGGATAAGAAATGTTTGTATCGTATAAATTTCATATAGAAAATAGAATTAGTTCGTGTAGAAAAAGTCTGTTTAAACTGTCATGTTGTGGTATGATTATCCAGGTTTACATACTGATGTCAAATGTTACCTTTGGAAATCTGTTGGTGCTCCAACTTTATTATATGGATCAGATTGTATGCCATTCATTAATAATGATGTGCAGAATTTACGATATACACAAATATCATTAAAAATGTCTTAGGTCTCAGTAAGAGAAACCATCATTCTAAGCAACGTCTTGTGGATATTTGATTTGTGAAATTTATCTCATTTTTTTGTAACCTAATTATTAAAATATGACTTTTTTAATAAACTTTTTGTAAAATACATTTATTGTTTTCACTCATATATTGTCCTTGTCTATGTATTTATTTAACTGTGTTAATAAAGTTCATTCTTTATAAATACTCATGTTGTGCTGTGTTTTCCTATTAGATAAAATATCACAATGGCGATTTAATTTTTAAGAGCAAAATCACCCAAAACATATCCCTTTCTTCATGACAGAGTGACAAAAAAGGTTATTTACAAAATGAAAGGCAATTTACAAAATGAAATGATGACACAAACACCAGCTAAAAATTATTAAATTAAGTAATAATATATAGCCGCTATAAAGTTTTTCCACTGGCATGGAATGCCTTTGAGGAGGAACTGATGGGCCGGGCCCTGTTGCCTGACTGGCCCTTGATAAATAATTCAAAATCAGCAGAAAATATATCAGCAAAAGGGAAGATGGGATTTACCGATTGTAATTATATATTTTTGAGAATAATACAAAAGGACAGTTACATTGGCTGCCACTGCATTATAGTCTTTTCAATGTCATTGTCACAGAACTTGTTTTTGCAATGTAAAAAAAAGATGAGCCTCACTGATTTATAAACATATTTTTAAAAATAAAACATATTCGTTTTTATATATTTTGTAACATACATAAGCATTTCTTTTTTACGGGTATCACATCTTGACACCCGTCACCACTTGACGCCCGTCACCATTTGACGCCCGTCACCACTTGACGCCCGTCATTAGCCAAGCTGTCAGACCTGTCAAGACATGTCAACTGACACCTGCTGAATTTTGGCACAGAAATAAAACCATATTTTGCACTACAAGGAGCGGCTACACTCACACTAGGAAGATTCACTATTGCAGAAATGGTTGCCTTATAGATAAGTACATTGACCATTGACCAATGTATTGCATTTTCCACTTCCTATTTAGTGCAAATGTGAATTTTAAAAAATTCAAGCGCATAATCAAAGAATAATTTTACTCAAACTTAGGAATCCTTTGACTGAGTGTCATTTTATTCAATTTAGCTTTTGGACTCTAGTTGAAAACTTCATCTTGAGAAACCAAAGAGGACGCGAACATTGTCTGATTTTGCAGAAACAGGTACATTCATATATACATTTTAACATCAATTTTTCTGAAAATTTGACGTTAGAATCTAACTTTTTATAATTTTTTTTTTCTTTGAATCCTCGTATTTCATTGAAGCAAAAATCCCTTTGTCTTTTGAGATGTGTTCTTGATTACATTTTTTGTTTAATAATATTCTAATTTCAACTCCTTTAATTATGTTTCTTGCATGAGAAAATCTGCTGCAATGCTCTTGCTTAGGATTGCAGGGTGTACCGCTGCATGCCCACACATTTATTGTCAAATGGACGATCAGAATATTGGAAGAAATTTGTTTTTGCTCATGATAACCATGATATACTCCTCCACCTAGGTTGTAGGCAACTATCGGTGGGCCAGTATACCTGTGTTGCCAATTAACCAAGAACGACACCCATTTGGACTTATTGGATACATTTATCATTACCCATTGTTTCTACTTGATTTGGCACCTCTAAAAGCCCATACAGATACTGATGAGGCACAAAGCACAAACTCACCATATTTGATAATAATATTTTTTTATTTTGAATACGTTTAATGACTTTAAGTTGTTGTCAACAAGATAAGGATCAAAATCTTAGTTAACTTATGAATTTGTGTGTTTATACAGCAATATAAATACGGCAGTATTAATACATTGACAAGTTCAGTAGATTGTAATATACATGTAACAGTTGATTAGATTTTGTATGATTTTTTCCTTTCTTACTATTATTTGCACATGAACGTTTTGTGATGATCTTTAAACAATTAATTTGTCTCCATTTCTTTGAACTATTATACAACTTGTCGCTGAATTTTAATTACAAAAAATGTGTCGACTTTTACTTGTATTATGTTTTTTTTCAAACCTTTGCTTATGCTTTGTTCACATCCCTAAATTTCCATTTTGGGATTTTTGTAGTTTTAGTGATGTATTTGTAACTTTCAATTTACGCCAGGCTTCATGGAGACATCTGCAAGATCTGAAGTGGCGTTTCTGAGTGCCAATTACATGTAGGGGAAGGTGGGGCATAACCACCCCCAGGGGCATAACCACCCACCCAGTGGTTCAAGGTGATTGGTTCCACATAGTGAAAATATTTTTAGTGCAGGTGATTTTACTTGTGAAAGACACATTTTTAAAAGACGGGGTTGCAAGCAAAAGGCAGAACCATACTGACCAGCTCAGTTTGTTTAGTTTTTTAGCTTTTTTAAGCGACTTCATCTTATTTTTACATGTGACGGTATTTGTGATGGCATTCTACATAAAGGAGATGTAAGGTATCAGTAATAGGCATTGTCTTGGTTCATATTCTGACTAATTTTTAAATTGGATTTAACTGTCATTAAATCATGTCATGAGTGATAATAGGGGTAGTGACTGTTTTACCCCAATATGGGGCATAACCACCCGCCCCTGGAAAAAATACAGTAGGGGGATGACAGAAACAGGAGGGGGGTTTTCAAAAATGTACTGTAAATGATGTGTGAGGAACTCGGGAAGGGTTAGCATAGATTATGTCATTTGGGCTGTCTTGAAAAACCAAAAGATTGGTATTGGCGGGAGCGTCCCAGAGAGAAATATCTGAGAAGTCACTACCATAGCAAAAGTGAGGACACTGATACGGTTTGTTACTTTTCAAGTCAAGAGCACCTGCATTTTCATCAGAAAGGGACATAGTATCCTTCCACCAGATATGGAAATCCTCCAGTTATTTTTGTTGCTGGTACCTTGGGGGAGGGGTTATGCCCCATGGGGTGGGTGGTTATGCCCCGAGCATGGGGCATAACCGACCACCTTGTGCCAAAAACTATTTTGTATTCCTGTGCTATAAGGGAGAGTCATTTGATGCTGCAGATAGGGGATATGAAAGTACTCTAAGAGTGTGTCATATTGCCAATTGGAGTTCTTAATTGTGTTGGTCATTATCATCGTGTGAGACATTTTGTCTTAGGGGGGTGGTTATGCCCCACTCTCCCCTACAGGCCCATCAGTAAGAGAAGTTGCACAAATCTGCTTGAATCGTGTAAAACGAAGTTTTGTTATTATTTGTGCACTGTGCGGTATTGTAGGCACATTCATCTTTATTATGGTGTTGATACAACACATTGCAGTGCCATAGAAACAGTGGCACACATCACCTATTAAGGTGCTGCAGAGGCGTAAAACACAAATACAGTGGCACACATCACATCAACGCAGACAAATGTATTTCAAATGAAGAGAATATGCAAAATGTAAGACGTTAATTTCAACTTATTTCCCCCTCGAACTGATGCATGTAAATAGTCAACAAAGAATTGTATGTAAATCATTGGCCCGGGCCAGATAAGGAATCGAGACTACGAGATGATTTGTATTATTCATAGTGCTGGCAAATATTACTTCTCAAACAAGACAAGCCTATGCAACGCGTTCTACATTTTAGTTGTGTTCACATATGGTGTATGTGGGGAAGTGGCTGAAAAACAATCAACCATCAACCATGCATGCCTCTAATGCAGTCAGACTGTTCAATGTAAATACCACTGATGCATTAGCGTTAGAGTCACACTACAATTAATGGTTAGGTGAATTGGCAAGTCATGGCTCTTAAAAAGATGAGATGCATTGGTGTGCAAGCAGCTGAAATAGACGGCTGTAGAAAGGGACGATGGATATCAAACAGTGAGTATATGGCAATTGTTGTAACTATGTTTGAATACAGGGTGAGGAAGCAAATTTTTCAAAATTTGGAATATTTCAAACTTCAGTCGAAACGAAAGGTTTTGCTAATTCATAACAATTTCATATTTGTAGGCCTCAGAAACAAGACAAAAAAGAATCTTTTTGTGAAGTTTGAGTTGCATTATCTCCAATCAAAAATTCAATATGGCCCTCTAAACTTGGTGATGCTTTAAAAAAAAAGCACCTTCCTTTTTTGAGGCCTGGAGCCATGAAGAGTAGGACAACAACATCGTGGTGACAGGTCGTGTTGACCAACTATTCTAAGATGCCCCACACAGAAAAGTAATGGGAACTAGAACGGGCGCTCGGAGAGCACATGCTCCGCTGTACACTTAAATTTGCAGTTTCACAACTTCATTACTGTAAAATGTGGCACCATTTGAAGCAGTTTGTTAAGGCTTAAATGTTAATACTTATCATTGTTAGAAGAAATTGAATGCAGTAAATGCCCCGGATTAAATGTCACAACTGATGGGAAAAGACTTAGGAAAAACACAGACTTTATAAAGGAAGCATATTATGGTCATGTGTAGACAGGGTTTAGGTCGAAACCCTTGGGTTGTTGGTCAACATATAACACTTCACAACCAATTTGGTCACAAATGAATGAACAGTGTCATGCAGTCAGGTGAATGACATGATAATGTTTTGATGTTTCTGCATGAAAAACAAGTTCGAATGCATGGCACATAGCTCACTTGGGAAAAACACTTACATGGCTTTTCCAATGGAAGATTTAAACTATATATCTCTCAGTCTTTGACTGTGGCAACAAACAAGACATTTCATGGGCATGAAACCTCTTGGATCCTCTGTGATTGAGTTTGTAGCTTCCATTAATTGCTCCTAGTGCCATCTGTGTTTTTCACCACAGTCCTAGTGGTGACACCTTCAGTGAAACTAGTGAGGACATCTGGTGTAAAAATGTCACATACATCAATGTGCTGTGGATAGACTGCACTGTAGAGGATGTAATTGACAAAGTTGTCATTTCTCAGTAAAGCAGGCATGAATAGCTACCAGAATTTAATCAGGTATACTGGGAGAGGAAAAAAGAGATTCTGCCAAAGGACAGCTAGATAAGAAATGTAGTATTTGTAGGAGTTGATTAACAAACACACAAACCCACATGAAGATCTCCCAGAATATGGGCACCCTCACAATACACCGCCTCCAGCGGAGCAATTAAGGTCCGAGCTGAAGAAGGGCCAGAAGTGGGCCGCCCAGAAGTCTCCGAAATTTCTTGAAGTGGAAATCCCGAATTTTCTTGGCTATAATGGGGAACCATCCTGAGTCTGCCTATAGTTGCCTTTGGGTAATTCACATCCAGCCATGGCAAAACATGACACCACTGGACCTTGTAGTATGCATCAGGTCCGTCCCCCTTTACTCGCATGAAAAAGAAGTAAAGCATAATTTTTCTATCTGAAGTCATGACTCCTGAAACCATTGCCTGAGCTGGATACTTTGCCTTGAATGTCCCATCGACATCTATTGATTTTATATAGAATTTGCCATTTCTTTTGTTGACAATATAATCCACAACAAAACGTTATTAGTTTGAAAGAAAATTTAATATCGAGCCACGCTTCCTAATGTTGCCCATCATTTTTTCACAATTTCTATCTTCTGGCCTTCATGGAATCAACCGACTGGTGTCTTTGGGCTCCGGACATATGATTTCAGGCCAAAATCATTTTGCATAGCCGCTCTGGCAGCCTTGAGGTCCACCTGAAACTCTTCAACCACCTCTCTCATGGAGGTTGCAGGTACCTTGTCAGTTTTGTCGTCAGCAACCCAGCCCCCTTCAGGTTTTAAGGACCTAACAGATTTTAGGAAAAAACATTCAGATAAGCTTGTTTTTGCTCATTTAAATATTAACAGTATACGACACAAATTGCATGAAGTATCTATGATCTTAAATTCTATTGACATTTTGTGCACAACAGAGACAAAAGTTGATGCAAGTTTCCCATCTGCTCAATTTAAGTTTCAAAACTATGTAACTTATAGAAAAGACAGGAACTCCTCAGGTGGAGGTATCATGTTACATGTAAATAGCGCTATTCCTAGTAGAATAAGGGATGATCTAGCTCCCTACAGCAATGATGTTGAATGTATGATACTAGAGTTAATCATAAACAAAGAAAAGTCATTCTTGATTACTTTATATAAACCTCCAAAGGTCAAAGATACGACACTAATTGGTGTGATGTCAAATATTTTGGATAAATGTATACTAGAAAGCAAGTGTTTTTATATTGTTGGAGACTTAAACGTTAATTTGTTGGATAATCCACATTCACTGTGTGATGTATTTGAATCATACAATCTAAAAAATGTAATAACAGAACCAACATGCTTTAAGAGTACCGCAAAACCAACATTACTTGATCCAATTGTTACTAGTAACCCTAGGAAGTTATCAGGTCACCTCAATGCTTGTATAGGGGTCAGTGACTTTCACAATATTGTATGTGCTGCAACTCGAGTAAAATGTCCTCGTTTCACTCCTCAGCTTATAACATACAGATCGTATAAAAAATTTGATGAGTCAAAGTACATCCAAGACTTAAGCTGTGCCCCTTTCCAAGTTGGCGAAATTTTTGATGATGTTGATGATGTTATGTGGTTTCACAACAGACTGCTTACTAACATAGTTGAAACTCATGCACCTTCTAAGAAAAAGCTTATAAAAAGAAAACAAGTGCCATATATGAATGGAAAACTGAGAAAGGCCATCAATGTAAAAGCAATGTTAAGGCGAAAATTTAATAAGTGCAAATCTCAATCTCAATGGGAAAAGTATAAGAAACAACGTAACTATGTTAACAATCTAAAATGTGAATCGATGCAAGTTTACTTCAAAGAAAGGTGCAATAAAACAAACAATGCTAGGGACTTTTGGAATACCATTTCACCTTTCATGACTAACAAAAATTCTTCGTCAAACTGTAACATTCCTCTACTTGAAAACGATGAAATTATTTCTGACCAACAGAAGGTTGCGAATATATTTAATGACTACTTTATAAATATAACCAAAAATTTGGCTGAGCCACCTGAAGTCACTGACATGCAAACAGCTGATCTTGTAAATCTGTATGCTCATCACCCAAGCATAAGTTGTATTAAAAATCTCAATGATCAGCACAGCTTCTCTTTCAAACCTGTTACAAACAAGCAAGTGTATGACAAACTGAAGGGATTAAAAACCAAGAAAGCTCCAGGGTTTGACAGAATTCCAGCCAAACTATTAAAATTAGGTGCTGACGAATTAAGTCGTAATATCTGTTTTATTATAAATTCAAGTTTGGAACAAGGAGTTTACCCAGGTATGTTAAAGCATGCCGAAATAGTCCCTTTGTTTAAGAAGAATGATCAATTAAACAAAATCAATTTCAGACCTGTAAGCATCTTAAGTAGTTTATCGAAAATTCTAGAAGGCCTGTTATGTGATCAGCTAATGTTATTTTTTCAAAATGTCCTGTGTAAAGAACTATCAGCTTATAGGAAATATTATGGTTGTAACAATGTCTTACTACAATGTGTTGAACAATGGAAGCTAGCCTTAGATAATGGCAACACAGTTGGTTGTGTCTTAATGGACTTATCAAAAGCTTTCGATAGTATTCCCCATGGTTTGGTTATTGCTAAATTAGCAGCTTATGGTGTTAATCAACTGTCTTGTGAATATATACGTAGTTATTTGATGAACAGAAAACAGAGAGTTAAAATTGGATCCTCCAGAAGTGTATGGCTGAATATGGAAAGGGGCGTTCCCCAGGGGTCATTGACCGGCCCAGTTTTGTTTAATATCTTCATCAACGATCTGATCCTCTCTCTTAAAGATAAATGTTACTTATATAATTATGCTGATGACAACACTTTAGCATGCATTCACAAAGACCCTATCATAGTCAAAAGTAATCTTGAAGATGCTTCACATTGTGCATTAAGATGGTTTAAATGTAATTTTATGGAAGCAAATCCCTCAAAATTTCAAACAATGGTATTGAGTAGAAATAAGTGTGATGTATTGTTTGATATTGATGGCAATGTTCTCAAGCCAACCAACTGTGTCAAACTGTTAGGAGTGTACCTGGATGACCAACTGACCTTTGATGAACATGTGAAACAAACAGCGACAAATAACTGTGAAATGTGCAAGACAGATTGGTGCTATGGGAAGGCTATCCAAAGTGTTAGATATCTCATGCAAACAAAAGATCCTGGATGCTTTTGTTCTTTCAAATTTTAACTACTGTACTCCAGTATACCACTTCTGTACAATAAGGAATGCTAGAAAAATGGAGAAGTTACTGGAGAGAGCTTTGAGGTATGTTTATCTAGATTTTGAAAGCACTTATAAATTGTTATTACTAAAATCAAAGAAATCGACTATGTATGTGAATAGACTCAAAGATGTATTATTGTCAGTCTACAAAATTATAAATGACTTATTGCCGCCCATAGAACCAGGAATGTTTGCCTTTGGTCAATCGATGTATGACATGAGGTATTTTATGTTAAAGCTACCGGCATATAAAACTGTACGTTATGGTCGTAACTCGCTTTGTTATCAAGGTGCTAAACTATTTAATGAGTTATGTTTAACTGAAGTCAACAATCTTACTAATTTTAAATGTTTAATTAGACAATGGCAGCCGAAATGTTCATGTGGTTCTTGTTTGTTATGTCTCTAGTCTCCATGTTTTAATCAATTTTACAAGTTTTATGCAGCATGGTTGCTCTTTTAAATAATTTTATCAATTTACATGAATGGTCTATTTTAAAGATGCATGGTTTATATGTTGGCATATTCACTTATTATCATCATTGTCATTGTATATACTTCATTTTTCATCTTTATGTCGGCAAAAAGCGTTGCGCTTGTGTTTTTTATTGTATTTTTATCCGACGTGAAATAAACATTTACTTACTTACTTACTTACTTTAGTGACTCAAGGAGTGCTCCATTCCTCTCTTAATTCTCTTGACAAACTCCCAGACTTCCCTCTTATTCCTTCCCATCATTGATTGCCTTCATGATATTGTATTCCGGTCGTGAGGTCACTCTGACTATGTCATGGATATTTTTATAGTCCATTTGGCACAAGGTCATGCGTCATGAACTGGTCCATTTTGCGTTACGGATCAAACATGTCCCATTTTTCAGTTTTGTGATATTTTATCACACAAACATAACACTACTCAGTGCTTCAAACAGAACTTCATTATCTTTGATACTTTCCGAGATATAGACACTTTTGTTGAGATCACTCCCATTGAAATATGAAGATTTTAGGTTTTTGAAGGGGCTTTTCTCGAAATTCAGACTTTTTACCAGAACACCTGTAACTTTCTTATTACTTAACCAATTACAATGAGGTTTGTTGCGAAATGTTCATAAGAAGTAGCTTTAAGCACGCATATCAACATATATTGCATAAATCACATTTGTCTACATGAAATCCTCACTGCAAAACTGCACTTTTTTCACTTAAAAAATTCTTGAATCCAACCTGCTACTTGTGTTTCTGAGTGAAAATCGCCAAAAAAACATTAAGAAAAAATACATTTCCTTTACCTGAACATGTTCTGGATATCCTAATATGAGTAGCTCATCACACATTTGACATATTAACTATTCTTCTGGAAGACAGCTAGTCAGTGGATCAACTGGTGACAGTGGCTGGGGATAGGTATTCATAATATGAAGACTCTTTACAATTCTGCTGGGTCAGATATGGCAGCAATACAGGAATATTTAGATAGAAACTTAGATAACAATGATGCAGACATTACCATCAGCTCTGAACTGGTTAATAACGCTATCAGACATTTAAAGTGCTCCAAAAGTGATGGTGATAAAGGCCTTTGGTCTACTCTTGTGATCGAAACCCCATCATCTTGGCGTGATGTCCTGGCAGAACTGATTACATGTATGATAAGTCATGGTTATTATGCTAATGAACTGCTCATGTCAACTATTGTGTCACTACCCAAGGATGTCAGAAGCTCGGACATATGCAATGCCAACAACTACAGGGGTATTGCACTGATGTCCTCAGTCAACAAAGTGGTGGATTGGATATTTTTATTGAAATATCCCCAATGTTTTAGAACAAGCAACCTGCAGTTCGCCTTCAAACAAGGCCACTCAACATCTATGTGTACAGCAGCACTTAAAGAAGTCACTTCGTATTACTGTAATCGTAAAGGTCGAGTGTATTGCACCATGTTGGATGCCTCAAAAGCTTTCGATGGTGTTCGATATCATAAGCTCTTTGACATTTTACTCTCTCGTGGTTTACCTGTTCCCCTTCTGCGACTACTGGTTTTCCAATATGCCAATCAGCAAATGAGAACATCTTGGCAGGGACACTTATCAGAAATGTTCTCGGCACGCAACGGTGTACGTCAAGGAGGGATACTCTCACCAATTCTATTTACGTTGTATGTGGATGTTTTACTTCAACGTCTCGAGTCAAGTGGCTTGGGCTGTATGATTGGTCAAAACTATTTTGGTGTGCTGTGTTACGCGGATGATATTGCCCTCCTGTCACCTACCCGCAATGGTCTTCAGAGACTCCTGGGCCTATGTGAACAGTATGGGTCAGAGTTCAACATTAAGTACAATGCAAAGAAGACAGTGTCACTGATATTTGGACTGAAGTCTGCTGCGTCTGTACCACCAGTCACCTTGTATAATGAACCAATTCCCTGGAGTGAAAAGGCAAAACACCCAGGTAATATGGTCAGGTCAGATTTAAGTGAGGCTGATGATGTGCATCTAAAGAGATGTGATTAGGTCGGCCGAGTAAATAGCCTCTGTGCCAATTTCAGATCTGTGCAAAGATCCATTTGCTCATTGGTCTTCAACAGTCAATGCTGCCATTTTTATGGGACAGAAACCTGGAATCTTCAGGACAGACATTTGGAGAGTTTCTATGTCAGCTGGCGAAAAGCTGTGAGAAAACTGTGGAATCTGCCTAATACAACTCGGTCAAAGATTCTACCATATCATGTCAAGACCCCTTCAGTAGAAGTGATCCTAAAGAAACGAGTTGCTGGCCTACACAGGGCAATCTCGAGCTCTGATAACGACAGGATGAAGGATCTTGTGCACTTCAGTGTGCATTCCATCCCCTATGGGCTCCTTGGGGAGAACATACGAGTCATGCAGGTCAGGCCAATCTCCAGTGACAAGGACGAAAGTGGACGAGCAATGCTAATCCGAGAACTCACCTCCTGCCTTGAAAATGAGTTGACTCTTGAACATTTTAATGCCAATGAGATTAAAGACTTTATCTCAGACATATGTTTGTACTGAGAATTATCTCATGAAATAATATATAACTTCAATTAATCAATTCAATTACTATATTCATTGTACCCAGAGTACGCTAATAAAGATATATATATAAGATGGTTAGATATAGATTCAGATGATAGATTTCATATGTGCAGCCCCTCTAAGGCCTGTTCTGGTCACTCATGCGTTTTTTTAGATAAATAGGAGAGAGGATGTGAGTCTGCAACATGTTGCAAATCTACCTCCATGTGAGGGATCTTTTACTTGCCCAGCAAAGACTCTGATACAAGGAGCCTCAAATTTACACCTCTTCTGATTAACCGCAAGCTGGGATTTTTCTCCTAACCATGATTAAAATGGTTTAGTTTCATCAAACACATCATTTTGCAATGTGCTCCGTCTGGATTATTGCTGGACTTGCGAGGTCAATTTGCTTAATTTTATGTGGGAAGTACACACAAATCCCCTAATTAGATATCTGAATGGTGCACATGAACTGAAATAGCTATCTGGCAATATAAAATATGAGCAGGATAGTGCAGAGAGGCTGATTTCTTCATTTCATTATATCGCCAATCCGACTCCGCCAATCCAACTCCGGCTCCACCCCTGAAACTTCCTGACATGCTTCCACTTTGTCATGAATAACTTTTTAATGGGTAGAGGTTTTTTTAAACCGACAACGGTTATGTAAACTAGAGAATATTTTCTTTCCAGAAATATCAAATATATTAAAGATATCGTTTTAGACATAGTAGCAATGTTCTATTGAATATTTTGTTTTTAAAATTCTTGTAACGGCTCCACCCTACTAGTGGACCAGTTCATGACGCATGACCACAAAGCAAATCTGACCACCTCTTCCTTTTTGTCTCATTTTTAGTGACAGCTCATTCTAACCTTCAACAGGTACAGTACAACCCAAAATAAAGTAAGAACATTTTCTGTCAGAAGTCCTCTGTTTACCTATTTCGCCCTCTCTTCTCTTCTCCACCCCAAATCTCCTTACAACACCCTTTGACTCCTTACAACAACCTTAGCCCACATTAAGAACTCTATTTGGACTGCTACCAATGTAACTGCAATTGGCATAGGTGCAAAATATAAAGTAAAGCAGACAAAATTAGGGTGATTGAGTTTAAATTGGTGTTGTTTTAATGTGATATTAATGTAATTTTAAAAGGTAGTTTCTAGTAGGTAAAAGTAGGAAGTGATTCAGGGGGAGTCAAAAGGTGTGAAAGGGTAAAGTAGGCTGATACCTTAATGATTGTGCTGTATTGTTTTCACAATTTTCCTGTAGATGTGAGATGCTTTTTTAGCACAAGGAAGTTCATGGAAAATTTTGGTTCCTCACCCTGTACATCAGAGTTTATTCTCACATATCTGAGTTGTTTGTGTATATATATATATAGGATATTCACCAAGGGAGAGGGAATATGTGATTTATCTATCAAGGGCTTTAGATATCCCATGGTGTATAACCGACTTATACCATGAGAAAAACACTGAAACATACAAACATTGAACATTGCAGAATAGGTGGACAACTAAGGATTTTTGGGATTATTGAAGTGAAATACTGGCTTGTGATTGGGTGATAGAGGTGTCGAATGGTATTATAAATAAATATTTAAGTCAGTTATAACTATAGTATTATGATGTCTAAATGGGTAATTTTAACCTTGCAGACCCTCCAATGAACAAATCCTGGTTAAGGCCTGTGTGCTTTACATTGGGGAAATCTACCACCACCAGACGATCAGCGACCAGTCCTGGGTTCATGTTATTCCTTTTCATACAGCAGTCGTAAGTGCGAACTTCAAGTTTGTGAAGGATGTGTTGGAAAGCATCAAAAATGAAAAAGCTGTTGCAAACTTCCTGAACTCCAAAATTGCTGGAACAAATGAAGCGTCTGTTGCAAAAAGCCAAAGACCATTCCAGTCAGCCTACTTGGACAAGATTGAAAGACAGCTTCAGCAGGAGGAATTGCTTTTACTTGAGGAGCAAACTGCGAGTACAGAATCTTCAGTTATCACCTACGCTACAACTTTTCGATGTGATGACGGCCACAAGATTGATTTCAGAATGATGCGATTGTTGGCATTGGCAAGTGCCAGCCAAGAAATGGTTCAACTTCTGGTGGAGAACGGATTGGATGTCACAAATATTGACCAACACCACAACAACATATTCCATGACGTGGTTGAGTTGGGATACTTGACTCCAAATCAGGCGACTACATTCCTTGACATCGCTCTGGACTGCGTGCCTGACACACAAACACGCATCTCACTTCTGCACAGCATGAACAGAAAAGGATTCCGTCCTGTTGAACTTGCTTTCAAGAGATGTGTTCCTGAAGTGATCATACGTATTCTCAACCTAGAGGGAGTCTATCGTCATGTCGTGACTGAATGCATGTTCTACCGTCACGTTCGCTATGATGTCAGCCATTATGAAGGTCAAGGAATTAAGACGGAGAGGTCGTTGTTGTACTACTTGACAGAATTCACAGAAAACGGTCTGTTTAGAGCAAAGGAGTGTGGCCTCATGATCAGTGAACCAATCAAATCATGGATCAGTTGCACAACAAAAGCTAAAGAAAAACATATGCGCAACTTTGGTATCTTCTGGATGATTTTGCTTGTTATTTTTCTTCTGCAAATGGTGTTGTATATTCACTTCGGTTCTAATCAACTACTCTTTTTCATAACTGGTACTATGTCTTTTTACCACATCATTTGTGAGCTATGCATGTTTCGGGTTGTCACCAAGGAGTTGTGGGATGCATTTTGGTTGGGTTGGATGCACGGCCGCACTCCAGTCACCTTCACGTTCAGTTACCGCATGTTGCAGATGACGTTCTGCCTCTTTATTCTGATTAGTGTAGTTGGGGGCATTGATCAAGACATCTACTGCAAGGCGGAAGGTTTTGTTGCTACTGTCCTTGTTGTTGCCACATTCCTTGGTATCTTGTCTGTGCTATTTTTTCTGCAGTACTATTCTGGAGTTGCCTCCATTTTAGTCATAATGCAGAAAATGCTTACTGATACTTTGATATTCATTGGCATGAATTCTCTGTTTTTCTTTGCATTTTCCTTCTCATTTTATCTGGCGTACAATGCAGAGGCACCCAAGTTCTGCAAATTTTCGAGACCTCCCCTCCCCAATGATAGAAATAACTTGGCTGACTTCATTCAGAGTATATACATGACTTTCCTCTATGGCTTCGGTGTCATGGCTCCTTCTGATGTTGCCTTTGGCGGAAGTCGCATTTCCATATTTCTGACTATTCTGTTCATTGTTCTTGTTATAGTCTTCAATGTCATCCTTATCAACTTGCTAATCGCTCTGATGACAAACAAAATCTCCAGCATCAGCAGGGCCATCAATGAGCTTGTTGCATTAGAGAAGTTGTCCATTGTGTTGTATGCTACTCTGAGGCAGAATTCTTCTTTACTGTCTTACACGAGCAGGTTGCTGAGTAAGGTAGAAAATTCACGTTTTCTGAAATGCTGCAAATGTGAGAGGGTGGGAACATGCATGAGCAAGATTTTTAAACCCTTGAAGAAGTGTCTCCATAAATTGAAAAGCTATGAAGCAGAAAGAGCCAGTTTCTATAAAGATCCATCAACCGGTAACATCTTCTTGGATGTCCTTGAAACTTCTTTTGACCACAACGGACAAGAATCAAGCACACTGACCGGTTTTGTGACTGATGGTCTCACAGCTGCTTAATATTTCCTGAATTTTTTATTAGGTGTTGCACATGCCAATGGTCACATTTAATTACATGTTATATATCTTTCTTACTCTTAATGAAAGTCTCAAGGTGGAAGAGTGAAGTGCCCCCCAGTGAGTAACCAATCAAAACTTTGATTGAAAACACAAAATTTTGTCACTCTTTGAGAGCATTCAATCAACTTCATTAAATGAGTATTCTCACAGATGTACCTGTAGACAATTTTCACCCACTACACATTGAAAGTAAGGGTTATATACCTACCCAGGACAAAACTTATGTTGGCAGAGACATACATCACAAGGAATTGCCTTGACAGCCAATCTGAACTCAAGAAATGGGGATATCTAGCCAGGATAAGTTAGGGGTATTCCCAATTCCTGAGTTCTGATTGGCTGTCAAGGGAATTCCCTTGTGATGTATATGTACGTCTTTGCTGACTCAAGTTTATGCTTTTTCTTTCCAATAGAGGGTGCGTGACATGCACACCTTGATTTTTCATCAAGAGTAAGATTACTGTAAGAAAGACATACGTATATACATATATATTATATATGTGATCATTGGCCAGCGGGTGTTGGAAGTCATTTCCCCATCCCTCAGCTTAACTCATTTTGAGAGGCAATGTCAATATGAAGAGATCAGCCTCACAGTGTTCCACTACAAGCAGCACCTCACTGTAGCATTTTCAGTACACGCCCTGGTGTTCAATCACAACATTACAAGTGGAACTGAGTGGTGTGTTGCTGTTAACATGTTGTAACTGTCTGCTATTTTCTTAACAACATATTTTTTTGTGGATAGAATAAACTCCTTGGAAAAACTTAAACCTTAGTTGAATTTCTTTTTATTAAAAGAGGCTTTGATTCCTCTGGGAAACAACAAAGAGTACAAAGCTTCTTTTCCTGTCAGTGAATCAAATTGAATAGCAACATTATCTCAAGATTCTTGAGCAGTGCTTGTTTGTAGCGATAGTCTCAACCGTCACATGTTGTGGCGCCTTCTCTGTCTACAAGTTGACCGCCATTTGCTGCCACCTAGGGTGCAAAATTTGTGAGCTTCTGTGAGCGGTCAACATAATTTCAATCTCTGGAAGAAACCAGGAATGTCTGGAAGAAACCAGGACAGTTCCAACATTTAGCGATGGTCTAGGTTATTTCCAAAAACTCTGTAAGCGTCTAATCTGACTTTGGTTGGCTATGCTAAAGTTTCAAAACTTTCTTTTTGTCTCATGATTTCCAAACATTTCATTTTCATTCAAAACAGTAAACTGGATCTTTGCCAGCAACCATGCTTTGTGAAAGTAGTTTGGCGTGGTCTTATGGACAGCTGTTCTGCGACCTGATCTTGTGATCTGTCCAAAACTGTTGAAAATTATTGTTGACCCAATTCGATTTTCCAGGGACTGTCAGCATTCTGCTGCCACTTGTCAGTCCCGAACAGAGACAGGCGCCTTCCGATGTTGCCTTTGGCGGAAGTCGCATTTCCACATTTCCGACTATCCTTTTCAAAGTTCTTGTTATGGTCTTCAATGTGATCCTGATCAACTTGTTAATTGCTCTGATGACAAACAAAATCTCCAGCATCAGCAGAGCCATCAATGAGCTTGTTGCATTGGAGAAGTTGTCCATTGTGTTGTATGCTACTCTGAGGCAGAATTCTTCTTTACTGTCTTACACGAGCAGGTTATTGAGTAAGGTAGAAAATTCACGTTTTCTGAAATGCTGCAAATGTGAGAGGGTGGGAACATGCATGAGCAAGATTTTTAAACCCTTGAAGAAGTGTCTCCATAAATTGAAAAGCTATGAAGCAGAAAGAGCCAGTTTCTATAAAGATCCATCAACCGGTAATATCTTCTTGGATGTCCTTGAAACTTCTTTTGACCACAACAGACAGGAATCAAGTACAATGACTGGTTTTGTGACTGATGGTCTCACAGCTGATTAATATCTCCCACTTTCATATCGGTTGAAATATTGTAACGTTTTTATCATCTCTCATTTTACTGTTCAATTGTAAATTATCATCTCATTTATTTCTATGTTCGTGTCAGTTACAAGCACTTGTGCTTTTGTTTATTGCTGTTTTTCTAAATAAATGTTTACTTACTTACTTACTAACTAATGGCAGTGTTGCAAGTTATTTTCCCATCCCTCTGCTCGACCCATTTTGAGAGGCAATGTCAATAGGAAGATATCAGCCTTAACGTGTTCCACTAAAAGCAGCACCTCACTGTAGTATTTTCAGTACATGCCCTAGTGTTCAATCACAACATTACAAGTGGAACTGAGTGGTGTTTTGCTGTTGTAACTGTCTGCTACTTTCTTAACAACATTTTTTGTGGATAGAATAAACACCTTGGACAAACTTACACCTTAGTAGAATTTCATTTTATTTCAAAAGGCTTTGAGTCCTCTAGGATAACACAACAAAGCTTCTTTTCGTATCACTGTATCAGAGAATCAAATTGAATAGCGATATCATCTCAAGGTTCTTGAGCCCTCATGGTCCTACAACCATACTTATGGAATTCACAGTTACATTGACACACTCCACTGAAATGAGGTTCAAAACAGGTGATTACAACAAACAATCAATGCCAAACAATGCCAAACAAGATAATCCAGCTTGCTATTTTGTAACAGGCCCCTTAAAACACTGTCAGATCATAAGAATATGTTATAGAACCAGGGAGTATTTGCCCAAGAATTTATTATTGGAAAATTTGAGCATCCATTTATCCACATGGAATTGTTCATGGGCTATATCTATATTGCATGGGATATCCATTATTTGGAATGGCTAACAGAACAAATCGTAGGATACTAATTTACAAAAGAAGGTAAAAGAAATTCTCCTATGGCCATGTCAACACAGAATTTTTTACCAACTCACACCGAAACTTTGGAGGCTGTCAGTCAAATATCAAAGTTGTTTCAAGGTTACAATTAGCATAGGTTTTGTCCACAGTGACTACATACACATTTCTAAGTGGTTTTCTATTGCTGACAGAAATTTGATTATATATGAATTGACTTTTTCTTAAATATGTGCTTGCTCCAAGGCAATGTTTTGATCAAACAGAAAGTCATATACAGCATGTAGAGTGCTGAAACGTTGTTGTACCATGAGCACTGCCTGTTTGTAGCGGGTTGTCTCAACTGGGACAGAAGCATCTCAAGTGCTGTGGGGCCGAGATTTGGTGAATCATTAGAGTTTTTTCAGTTAAGGACCAGGGACTATAGACTTAGACCTCAGAGCACCAATTTGTTGTTGATACAGATTAGTGGACCATGGGTGGCTTAAGTAGTTATAACAAGTAACTGAGAATATCAAACAATTAAGTTGCACCTGATGCTTTGAATGAGATGCCCTAAGCTTTTATGTATTTTTATATTATATTATACAAATACGGCATGATATGAGACTTTTATGAGTGCAATGTGAAAATTTATTTGCACGAGGAAATGTATATTGAACGAGGGCGCAATAATTCATATTGCACGATGATAAGCGCTGTATTTGTTTTATTACATGACCACTATTCCTACAATATTACGTTTCATTCTGAAAAAAAATTTAAAAAAGTGTTTTTTTTTTCTTTAGTCACAAAAAAAATATTTAAAAATTTGGTTTAAAAAAATTGGAATTTTTCTTTTTTTAAAAGCTCATATTGCACTCTAACCATGCAATTGGAAAAAAGTAGAAAAAAAAAAATTGGAAAAAATCTCATACTGCAGTCGAACCATGCAATATGAGTTTTTATGATGTCATCATGTGAGTGATTTTGGCCAATTAGCATCGTTCTAGCTTTGGGCTCATGTAAGAAATATAATTATGCTGTGTGCATAAAATCATTTTGTATGAACCGGCTTTTTTTTCACAATTTGGTATTGGCATAACATTTACTTTTAAATAGGCCTTTTTAAATACTCCCTGGTTCTATAACATATAGACTTCTAGTCCAGGTCATGATGAAATTAATGCAAATGTAGTTAAAAAAACAAGTTCTCATATCATCGGAATTATTTCTCATTTAACTAATCTCTCATTAAGCCAAGGCCAATTTCCAAATGAACTTAAAATTGCAAGAGTCACCCCCATATATAAAGCTAATGATCCGAGCCTTATAAATAATTACAGACCTGTATCTGTTTTAAGTGTATTTTCTAAAATATTTGAAAAAATCATGTATGTTAGACTTGATAAATTTATTAATGATAATAATTTGTTTTACCAATATCAATTTGGCTTCAGAGAAAAACATAATACTCTTTTAGCCTTAACAGTTTTATTAGATAAAATAACAGATGCTTTCAATAAAAATAAAGTTATAGTTGGAATTTTTCTTGATTTCAAAAAGGCTTTCGACACCATTGACCACAATATTTTGCTACAAAAATTAGAGAAATATGGCATCAGAGGAATTCCCTTATCTTGGTTAAAAAGTTATCTTTCTGATCGTAAACAGTATGTGATGTTTAATAATTTCCAATCTTCTCATTTACCAATCACTTGTGGTGTGCCTCAAGGTTCAATTTTGGGACCTATTCTGTTTCTTTTATATATTAATGATTTACCTAATGTCTCTTCAATTACTATTCCTCTTCTATTTGCTGATGACTCAAACCTTTTTTTTGAAGGAAAAAATTTTACTAATATCTATAATTCTATTAATACGGAATTATCCAAAATTTATGAATGGATCCTTTCTAATAAATTATCTCTAAACATTGATAAAACAAACTTTATGCTCTTTAGACCGCGAAACAAAAAAATTGATATAAACAATAATCTCATAATTAATAACAAAAATATATCTTTAGTTAATACAGTGAAATTTCTTGGTATTCATTTAGACTCTCATATTTCTTGGCAATGTCATCTAAACTACATTAGAAAAAAAATATCTAAAGGTTATGGGATCATAAATAAAGTTAAAAAACTGTTTAACAAAAATACCTTAAATACACTTTATTACTGTTTTATTTATCCTTACTTAACATACTGCATAGAAATTTGGGGAAGCGCTGCTGCTGTTTATCTGGACCCTTTATTTAAGATACAAAAAAAATTTATTAGAATTATTTCAAACTCCCATTATTTAGCCCATACAGCTGAATTATTCACTCAGTATTATATTCTTCCTTTATCCAAGTTATATGTTTATCATGTTCTCTTGTTTATGTATAAGATTGACCATAAATTACTCCCGCCATTATTCTCAAATATGTTTTCCTATAATACATCTATACATAGGCACAATACTAGATCATTTAACAACTTCCATACTCCAAGCATGCGCTTAACTACATGTCAGAAATCTTTAAAATTTATGGGTGTTAAAATATGGAATTATTTCATTTCTTTGATCAGTAATTGCCTTGTTTTAAACTCATTTAAAAAAAAGACCAAACTATATTTAAATAATAATAACCTACCCGATTTTCTGTAAACTATTTCCTGTTTTGTTTTTATCACCGGTACACTTCCTGAATATGTTGTCACTTATTATTAAACTTAATGTATGTATATCAAATAATATTAATCCTACAATTTGTTTTTATTTGTAGCCCTAGTCTTTTTGTTTTCTTTTAAAAAAAAGAACTTGTTATTGCTGTTCTTGTTCTCCTTAATTGTATAATCAATTTATGTATTGTAATTGGGCAAAATATGTCCACCGGACATCTGCCCCCAGATGTAACTGTTATTTTTATTGTTTCAATACATACATGTATCCTGTTTACATTTGGAATAAATTGAATTGAATTGAATTGAAAATGATTTTGTTTGAAACAATTTTGTATGCCACAAACATTAAAATTAGTGTAGGTAGTTTATTATAAATGTACATCTGGGCCCTTCGACTCAATGTAATTCCATCCATGGTGTTTTTAACTGGTTATTAGATGAATTAACTCTTAGAGGGGCACCATCTTATTTCAAGGGCAAGGGGGGAGGCTGAACAAAATTTCAAGTTTGTGTCTGCTGGCAGGTTATTGTTGTTGACGATGCATAATTAATGTGCTTGGTACATTTTGCCCCTATAGTTATTGAAACTAGCGCATTTCTGAGTAACAGAAGACGAAGGATCAATTGTTGTTCGATGTATGTAGGCTAAATTCAATTAAGGTGGCGACCACTTAATATTTCCGGGGGGGGGGAGGTTGGAGTCTTCCTCGGCAGGAAATTATTTATTTCACGGTAACAGCCACAGTAATTATTATCTATTTTGATAACGGAAAGTCATCAAATATTCATTCCAAAATCAAGCAACACTTTGTTAAGAAAAAACCCCACCAGAAATTATTAATTTCAAGACTGCCCACGAAAGCTATGCAACAAGTTATTTTCAAAGTAACTTGAACCCCCACTTGCCCCCCCCCCCAACCAATGAGATGGAAATAACAATTTGAAAAAAATATGGGGCAATGCAGGCCAGTAAATGCCAAAATGACGTCTACGCGGGCCCGTGGAAGCCCCCTCCCCCCCACTAGACTACCCTGTCTGGATCTGCCACTGGTTAGCTACATTGACAAGATATTGCAAACAAGGTTATGCATTTCTGAAAGTTTGTTGTTATTCACAGCATAGAATTATTCAAACTTACTTAAATTCAATGCTATTGTTTGTTTGTTGTTCTCTGTTTCTCTAAAACCTATTGTTCCTCAGCAATTGGTCTTGTTTGGTGGGATTTGGTGGTATTAGCTCTGTTTCAGTCACTTTAGGTGGTCTTAATATAAGTCTTAATATAAGTCCATGGTCTATGGTCTAGTCCTTAACTGAAAAAACTCTAGTAGGGTATTTTCTGTTAAGGATTGAAGGACCATAGACTTAAGGATTACAGACTAAGCAATTGAGTTATTAATAGCTTAGTCTGTAATCCTTAAGTCTATGGTCCTTCAATCCCAAAGAGAAAAAGCCCTGTTCAGAAGCCACCCAAGATTAGAAGAGAACGTTCAGACTCTCAACCAATAGTAGATAGTCATTTATGCACATATAAACTGAAAAGAATCAGTCCTTCTGACGTTTTCTGCAACTAATTGAACTGACATAGTTATTACTTTATTAGGATACATGTTCACAGTTCAGGAATATGTCTCGCTCACAATACTTGTATCTCGACATCAAGCTACCGCATCACATTAGAAAAAAATCGTAAATTGTGCTACTTGGGTAAAATTCAAAAAGAAATCATCAAAAAACTTTAAAATATTTTATTCTTAACAACAAGATCATTTACAATTCCAACAATGAAGAACCAGTTGTCATTTTAAAGTCCTAAATTTTTTAAATTAAAACTGAGACCATTCCACCTGAATACTAAGTTATAAGGCTGTAATATTATATCTGCAGTATTTATCAACATCTGACAGTGTCTGGTACATTGGTACAACCTAGATAAAAGTGTATACTTTAATTGGTACCTGAAGTCAAATAAAAACAAAAAAAAGAAAACGAAAAACTGAAACATTTATTGCATGCATGTGAGAACTTCCTTCAATTAAGTGAAATTACATTCCGCCGTCAGACTGAGATTTCATTGAAGATAATCGCGTTAGCCACAATTTCAGATGTCTCTCCACAATTAAGCACATCGCATTTTATGCTCGATTCAAGAAGGGAAAACGAAAGAAAAAAACGCTGATCAATATCAGTAAAACGTAAAACGAAGAAGAGGAGAAACGTATGTCTCAAAACACCACAAGGAGATAGTCCCGTTTTTTTGTAATTTTTATTTTTTGAATTATTCTGGCTTCTCGAGATGAACAAACCTCTTATTTGTGTTGTGCAACTCACTCGATCAATAACGGGATGAACTTAGGGCTGAACAAAACAAATAAAGACTAGCTGATATTGCGACCATCTTTAGAAACGTTCTTTTAGAACGTTCCTTGAGATTTATTTGGAAGCCATTGTTGGTCACGTGACCTCTACACGTGGGGGTGGTGTGACTTGGGTGTGACGTAATTGTAGAGGGCCTTTATGCCAGCCCAGGTCTCGACAGCAGTTGGTCTGATGTATACAGGTGGAAGAAGGAAGCCATGGAAACCGGTGTCTCTCAACTCAATGGTGTAAACATAAGGGATCTTCAACGCTCCGGCTGCCCAATCTCTGGAGGTGCCAGAGGAGCGGTCTGCAAACAAACAGTGATGTTACAAGTTCCACTGAAAACCAACTAAGAAAACAATCTTGAGCACTGCCCGCGGTATCAAAACATGTTCGTTTATGTAAATGGGCAAAAGCTTACTTGTTATTGTCAGCTAAATAAATAAAGTAGCCTACTGTTTTTAAAGGCTCTTTTTTCTGTGAGTTTGTCACTTATGTTTTGCACATTATTTTCTGAAATCCGATTGGTTAAACATAATGTTACCCAAACCCAATATAGGCGTAGAACCCAGATAGATCACCGTAGATGCATATTATGCCATTGCCCTGGCTGAAGAAATCTTTTTTTAGAACCTCCCTCGAAATTAAAGTTCCCTGACGTCTGCCATACTCTTTATAACCGTAACTTACATAAAATTTCAGAAGCTGATCCAACAGTGTAGTCGGTTCCAAAAACTTTGTGCAAGGCATTGACGGCTTTTTGACCAGCAAAGATCTGCAAAATAATTTCATAGTTTAAATTTGATATTCATGAGTGAAAGCTATTGATAGGCCAAAAGATACAGTATCTGTACTTAAGTTTTAATACGCAATTAGTACGCATGCATGATTTTGTATCAGTTGAGTTATGGAGAGTGGTAAATGTTGTCCTTCTATTTTGTGATTGTCGAATCATTGAAAGTGGTAAATGTAGTCCCTCTGTGATTGTCGAATCATTGAAAGTGGTAAATGTAGTCCTTCTGTGATTGTCGAATCATTGAAAGTGGTAAATGTAGTCCTTCTGTGATTGTCTAATTATGGTTAGTGGTAAACGTAGTCCTTCTGCGATTGTCTATCAGCTCGTCAAGCTGTGTGTCTCTGTTTGTCTGTCTGTCTAGCTTTGTTCTACCTACCATCTCATCATAGTTTGCTGGGTCCTTCATGCTGTATCCCCAAGGGGCCATCCACAGTTGACTGTAAGAGTGGAGAGTGAGGAAAACCTTGATGTTCAACTTCCTGCTCTTGATGAATGCTGACATGGCGGCGGTCTCGGGCTCGGAGAATGGTTTTGGGCCGGCATAAGTGTTACTGCAAGCATCTTGGGTGGCACCAATAGCTGAAACAAGAGTTGTTATTTTAGATGTTATAAAGATTATTTTGAGAAAGCACAGGACATGCATGGCATAAGTGATAATTTTTAATTTAGAATTTTCCCAGGGATGAATGCTTTTTCATAAATTACTCAGAATTGGCAATTCTAAAATTGTCAATGCTGAAGAGGGGATTTGAAAAGTAGACATTTCATTTATATAAACTTACAAAGGTTGTTCTATGAAATTCCAAATAGTGTGTTGAAGTGTATATCATATTCTACAATAAATATGTCATGACAGTGTTCGATCCAGCTTACAGCTGAAGTCAAAAGCATCTACTGTATATGTATAGACTTAGCACACATTTCATTTATATAAACTTACAAAGGTTGTTCTATGAAATTCCAAATAGTGTGTTGAAGCGTATATCATATTCTACAATAAATATGTCATGACAATGTTCGATCCAGCTTACAGCTGAAGTCGAAAGCATCTACTGTATATGTATAGACTTAGAAGTTGTTGAATACATCACCATGCTAAAACACATGCACAGTAAGACACAGGTAAAGCATGGCATGCTCAGACATTCCTGTGAGTCTGAGCTTTTGACTTCAGCTACAATCGATGCTGAATCCACTGTGTGAAATACTTCTAATACTAAAACCTGTTTTTGATATACACTATCGGGCGCTACTGCAAATAACATCTGTGCTGCCTAAGACACCATCACAGCCAGGAACTTTAACCAACCAGTGTTGACAACTTGACACCTCTTATTTTGCTGAACCATTCAGTTCTGTGTAAAATAATCCCTCACTCACACAAGTTATTTGAGCAATTTTATGCATTGTGTTTTCTGATGCCACTTAATGGCGAACTGCTGAGATTCTTCCTCTCTCTCTGTTGCCGAGTTGGTTGCTAAGTTGGTTGCTAAGGACTCGTGAGAACCGGAAATGGACCTCACTTCCTGTCCTAGTTACGCCATTTCCAACAATGCGAAGTGTCAAATTGGCAAATATTCTAATACCTATTTAGTTACCAACAATACAGGTCTGGGATATAATGACATTCAAATACATGGGTGATCATGTAGTGCATTGTTGTACACACTTAGCTTTGATGGCCACACGTACACGAAAACAAACCCACTCTCAGACAGACAATGGGATAACACCACGTTTCTGAGAATGCAATGTTGCAATTGTAATGCGATCTGGTAAACTGTGCAAGAGACGAATCGAGGATGTCATGTTAAATCGTCATTGAGATCAAGGATGAATTTACGTAAAAAGTATGGTAAACTGCGTGTGTCTTGAACAATTAGAACATTAAATTGGGGTGTGTGTAATATATTAGCTAGTGTGCCTTATCTGTGTATCGGTCTGCGACTCTCTGTGTCTATTTATGGGATAACAACGGAAAGGTTTCGTAACCCAACCATCTACATCTATCTTGGTACATAGTATCCGTATATGTACAATGTATCTATCTATGGTTCTATTATCTTTATATCTATATTTGCTCATTCCATCTATCCATGGATCCATCTGTCTTTCTAGATAGATGGATGGACAGATAGTGCAGCCCTGTAAGCCCAGTGCTGGGTGCTCACGAGGGTTGATTGATGAGATGGGAGAGAGAGCAGGAGTCCTCAACACATTACATATTTACACCATGTGAGGGATCTTTTACTTGCCCAGCATAGACACTGACACGAGGGGCTGCCAATTTAATGTCTCATCCAAATGACATCCAGCCGGGAGTTTGCTCATGAAGTTTCACTGAAAATTTCAGGTTCCCCGCCCCTGGGTTCGAACTCATGCAAGAAAAGACATTCAACGGAGCAGGCGGGCACCTAAGCAACTTGGTCACCCAGCTATAAATCGATCTATCTGTCTATCCATCTGTCTACAATTCATATGCCATGTCCTTCTTAAAGATATGCCGCTGTATTTTTAACAGGGATTACTGTAGCAGTGCACAATTTTCTTGTTGATTTTCCCATTTGTGCGCAGTGTACTCTTTGTGTCTTTATCACTCCATTGGGGGTGGTTTTGTTTTTACGCAGTGTCCCAAATGATTATTTATTGTTTTTTTAAACATTTGTAAGTGGAGCGGAGTGCTACACAGGCACACGCGATGTTACTTACTCTTCGGAATTTGTCCTCATTTGCCAACTCTCAGAGAATTTATTTTTTGGAAAATAGAGTTTACTTTCTCTCTCTAATTCGTTGCTACTTTTTATGTTTGATGAATATGGCCCTTTTGGAAGTAAGAAGCAATGGTTTTATTGCCTATAACTCTTCAATCTTCTTTCATCTTTGTCAGTTGAAGCTTTTTTCACATATACCAGGAGGTTTAACTCTCCACTGGATGAATAGATAATTGGGGCTTTACGGCCTGCATTTATGCACTTGGTAGACTAATTAGGGCAGGAGGAGGACGCGGCAATGAGGCCAAGGATGATCGAAACAGTCATCCAACATAGGCCCAGGTGACCGGGCAAGAGCTGGATTCTGACCCTGGACCGGTAATGGTTATAACATCAATGATATTGCATGAATCATTGAACCAGTGACTGTATCATACCATTGGGGTTTCCCACTACATGTACCAGCCTGGTCATTGGATTTGTATCAGGGGTTTTTGTGCTAGATAGGGGTTATAATTGTGCAAAAGTAAGTACATCCCCTGTTCCCATCTTTTAGCATTACGCTTAGGACATACTTACTTTACACAATTATAACCCCTATCTAGTGCAAAGCCAAAGACCCCTGATTCAAATTCAATGGCCAGGCTGGTACGTGTAGTGGGAAGCCTCAATGGAATGACACAGTCATTGGTTCATACAGTCAGTGGTTCAATGATTCGTGCAATACCATTGATGTTATAGCCATTACAGCGAGATAAATTTAACATTGTCTTAAATGGCAAATCGCCAAGGGGTGTACATACTTTCTAGCACCAAGTGCCACCAACTGCAGGAGAATTATAAGGCACATTATAAAAATGACTTACTCATCCATTTGAAGTCGAAGTTCCTGTTGGCATCAACTCCCACACACTGGGTGGTGGCATTGGTTGATCTTGTCTTTCTCCAATTTCTGTCCTAAAATTTAAGAAAAAAAGATGCAACAATTTTAGTTTACAATTATTGCGTTTGGCACGTTTGTTCATAGAAATTTTCAATAATGGTACTAGCATTTTCTGGCACGCCACTTTGAAATTTGAAAGTTCCTGACTTCGGTTTTTCACAAAGCATCCACTTTCAAAACTTAAGAAAAATATTGAAGTCGGCAGCGAAGGGTGATTCTTCGCAAAACTCAGGGAGAATTTAATTCTCCCTGGCTACCTAAAATCAAAATAAGTCAAGATTCATGATGAACTGCGCTATGCCCTGAGGATGAAAGAGCATCACAGAAGAAGTTGCCTAAAGTTATAAATTTACATATATCTAACAAGTTTGTGTTTAAGAGCTCTCTCAGCGCCGTTCTTAAACTTTGGCGTAATGCGAAATGGTGCATCACTCATAAGTAGGTTCTTACATGTGTCCATGTGTAGTTGTATCCATCAGGGTTCAGAACTGGCACAATGTAGAAGTCATAGGTATCCACAAGGCGTTTGACAATGTGGTCCTTGGAGTAATCATCGATCAACTGGAAAAAATAAGAAGAGTCTTATTTGACAAACCTTCTACTGAGTTAAGGCATAATTTAGGCCTACTTAGGGGTTCCCCCGTGGCCTAATTGGTAAGTGCGCTTGTCAACTGGCTTTGAGGGTGTGGGTTCAAATCTCACCCCGGGAACTCACTTTAGTCCGAGCCCATGGGACTTTAAATGGAGGCAGGTTGTATCCAGTATTCTATGCTTGGGCAACTGAAAGACCCTGGGCATCCCTGAATTAATAGGGTATGTTCCAGACTCTCAGTCTTCTCATCTCATCATCATACGGCGGTCGCCTGCCTCGATATAGCCCACTAAGGTGCTGCAGAGGCGTAAAACACAAACAAACATACAAACAAACAAAGGCCTACTTAGGGAGTTCTGTACTCTGTAAACTGAGTTAGGTTAAGCTCTGGAGGATGTAAACATTGTAGAGAGTGCAGAATGTCTGATCAACATCAGAGTTTCCAAAATAGATTTATATTTCATGAAAATAGATTTACATTTCATGATTTTAGAACCATAAACTGGGGATTCCCCTACACTTTTATAAATACATAGAAACAAAGTGAGTATACAATTTTGACAAAGAAAAAATGATTATCAATAATATCTCTTTCAGCCGACGAACGACAAAGTACTTACTGAATTGCACTGACATGGTCCCTGTGAGGCCATATCCCTATCCATGCCGTGTTATTCTCTGTGACTAATATTCGCGAAGTGAAATTTAGCACAAGAAAGGTTTCAAAAATCTGTGCAGTGATGGTCTCAACATCAATGGTCGACAGCAGGAAATTAGGTCAAGTGGGACCAGCTTCTTATCAATGATTTAGTTTCGAATTTAACAAAACATGACATATTCATATTCAAAGCTGTCTTAAAAATTAAATTTTCTCCATTAATATTCCCTGTATCTATTATTTTTATGGAATAGTTCATTATAAGCCTTGACAAGCTAGATTAAATTATTAACATGTGATTCATTTCATTTCAAAACAGAAACAAGAAAACATAACAAAATTAAGGTTATGTAATCTTTGTCAACTGATGATTATGTAACAGTGAGCAATTAATCTACATGCAGATCATGTTATGGTTTTTGTTATCACTATTATGTAATATCAACAATCTAGCATAGACTTTAATTTGGCAGCTTTCAGTGTAGTCTTCCTTTTTACTATTTAGCTGATTATCTATCAATTCTATTTATTTTTAATCCTATTTATTTGCTATCCTATCTATCCATCTATCGATATATTCTATTTTTTGATTTATTTTATTTTTCTTACAGTTTCTTCTTATAGTTTCTAGTCCAAATTTCTCTCTATTTTTCTATATATCCGTCTTTCAATTTCTTTTAAACAGTAACATAACTGCCTTTCATACATTGAATATGAGATAAATTTAATGAAAGTTACATGGTAAAACCATCAGTCCTAAAAAAACTTTTTAAGAGCTGCGCGAATTTCATTGCTGTGCCATTTACATATTAAACAATTTGTGAGGTCATACTCTATACTTTCAATGCTATCAGAACAAGTCAACTACTGAGTCACAATGAGGTCACAAGTTACTCGATGGCAAATTGACAGTTCATTTCAGTGTGATAGCCAGGTCCTGTTGTGAGGTCATTGATGGCCACAAACAGATGAATGTAAGTAGCCATTCTTCGAATGTAACTAGAATTAAAATTTGCTACGTACCCTTTCAATGACGTACATAGCAGTGGCAGGGGCAATCCACTCCCTTGCATGGATGCCAGCATCAATCCACATGGCCTGTTTGTTGACACCTGGTTTTCCAATCTGAAAGAAAGTTCAATATTATTCAGTGTTCCAGACTGACGATGATCACTCACTGTAAAGGGACATTTTCATTTATAGTTGTATATTTTTGTCTTCTGTATATACTATAGAGTAGGTCGGGGCATGCAGCCCCCCTCAACTTCAAGGTGCGATTTGACCTAATTTTTATGGTCGATTCTTTGAATGCTTCTGCTGGCTGGAAGGGATCACTTGACTCTATTTATAACTAGCGAAAAAAAAAGGTCTACCAATTTTAATAAAGGAGTAACGGCCATTTTTACAGAAAATTGAAAATGGCCTTCTTAACCCACCCATAGGGCAAGAAGCCCCCCTATAATAATCCTATGGAAAGTTTTTTTGCGAGTGCATTCAGCTTGAAAGTTATTTATTTTTTCTATTTTAATTAGCTATTCTATTAAGATGTAAGGTTAAGTACACATTATTAAATGGTTCCTGAAGCAGCTTTGAGGCCCCAGTATAGGGGACCTCATGCCCAATGCCATGTGGGGCCTCGCGCCCCAAACCCACATATTTTTTAATTTGACCTCTATATTTCAGACTTAAATGCAAAAAACATGATCCAAATCATATTTATGTGATGGTCTTAAAGTGAAGCAATGCAGATATCCATTATACTTTTAAAAATGTCCAAGGTTATTTCTGACAACCACTTTCAAAGAATTAGTCAAAGTTACAAAAACCATGCACATTTTTTTGTTTCTTTAATTTCTACTAAGGTTTTGTGCTGTTCGCCTACAAAATTTGTGACATCAACTAAAAAGCCTCTAGCTTTAATCCTAGCAATAAGAAAACGCACCAAAAATGTTAGTTTAGATATAATCCTGGGGGGAGCTCTCACCTAACCCGGGCTTCTTGCCCCGACCTACTCTATATGTATTGGTACACAAATAAATATAGACGTTTTAAAATTGCATTTCTTATCTTTTTCGGATGATTTAACACTTATAACTGAAAATGGAGGTCATCATTTCTGTAGCATCATTTTCCTGTTATACAATTTCTTTTCCGGCTCAGACATATTAAAAAATGGATGTTTCCCAACTTACCTTGATCAAGTAAAGAGGCCTTTTTTCGAAAGATTCTCCGAACTTGATGACTTCGCATCTGCTGCCACATTGTCCTGCCTTCATCTTAACCCAGTCAATGATCTTGAATGGAAATAAAAATAGATAAAACATCAAGAATTGAGATTTATCAAATGATATACAGAGGGCGTATATCTTGAAATGATATTTGCACCATTACCCATCTTCCCCTTATCAAGTTTGGGCCTGAGCGGGGAGGCAGGGCCCAATACCCCCCCCCCCTAAATACTAAGCCACTGCTGCTACAGGTTTTTAATTTGCCTGTATACTGAACATGTCTGAAGTTTGTTCAGCTTATGATTATGCAACACTGATTGTAATTTCGGTCCTGGTCAATAATGTCAGTAATCTTCTTAGTATATTGTGCAACTTTTTTGAATATTTAGATTAGAATCTACTTAGAACTATTAAGAATACATCTATCTATTTTGACCCCATTGTAAACTAGAACCATCATTCACATCATAATTATCATATCTACTCATATTTTGCTAATAGCATACCCAGGGCATTGTCACTGCCTTAAGCCCACTCACACAAAGCCCCACAGATTGCCTAACATTTATTCCAAGCCTTAACTATAAGCAGCTTGTACATTGTATAACCATTTATTGATGTTGGGGTCTTAACTTAAACTCAAGGGGAGGGACATTGTACTGGGGAAGGGAATTGTTTGTGGACAGGCTCAGCTATCTGACACTAGCAGATGGTCTGTATATAGCCACACAAAGGAGTAGATTGCATAGGGAATTAATGATTGCATCCAGCACACCTGTGGATGACTGGACTGCCTTTTATCTGCTAGTTGGTCAATAGGACCATTGAATTGAGCATCTATAGAAATGCTCCTCTCAGGAATGTCTGAGCCAAGTGCAAATTGACCAGCTTGGGCAATTTCCACATTAATTATAGATTGGCAATCTGTGGGCAAACACCCCCATACCTGAACAAAGACTATGTTTTGCATAACTGCTGAGTTGAATGACAAGCTACACATAAGGGTCAACTATTGACCCTCCTTAACTAAAGGGGAATTGTATAATTGGTTGGACCACCCTGCAGACTGTAACCTGCCCATAGAGCAGGAGGGGGGCAGGTGTGGCCACCATCTTGAATTGTGATGTGCATGACTGAACTTGGGTGCCAGAAATGTGCACAATAAACAGAACTGTTTTGAAGATTGATTGAACAACACATATGCCTTGGAGTTCTTACTTTATATCTGATTGGAATTAACAGAGTCAGGAATTAGCCTGGCCTTATATATTACTTGAAACATAATTATTGGGAAACATATATATAAGCCAGAAGTCTAGTGTTAACCAAAACACCTAATTCTATACTGGTGACCTTGAGTGAGTTGGAAGCAACTGGAACTACCAAAAATAAGGACATTTAAGTGTGACAATGATCTTGGACAATATCAGTACTCAATAGACTATATGCATCTCTTGAAGAAAGCTCGTTTTAACCCTCCACAGAACAACATGGCGCACAACGCCCTCCGTGGACCGAACCCCGGGGCAGCACCGGGTCATAGGGTGCCAGCCCCCCAGCAACCGCCAGCGGCAGGCCTAGCAGGCGGAGCAGTTGGAGGCGCTCCAGCCCCGCCACAGAACCCCCCTGTCACAACACAAGACTTTCTCGGATATTTAAATCAAGAGAGACAAATCAGGCAACAAGACAAAGATGACTGGCTGGCTCAAATGGAACGAGCCCGCAGACAGGATTACGAATTCTATGTAGAACGGGTACAGCAAGAGCAGACCAGCCTCGACAGACAAGAAGAGGAATCTGCGCAACGGCTGGCAGTTGAGATTGCCAACACAGTTCCCATTTGCAATGGCGACTCACAACAAGCTGTCAGAGATTGGTTAAAGGAACTCGAACTCACTGTACCCTATACCGACAGAACATTAGTGGTTGCATGCAGATCAGCAAGAGGGGGCTTACGAGAGGAGATCGAACAATACCTGGGCACTAAATTCGCAAGGCGACACAAGACTTGGGATCAGCTCAAAGCTCACATCAAAGAGGCCTTTCTCACCCCTGACGAGGCTGAACGCAGGATAGCCGATCTTGAGTCGATAAAACAAGGGCCTTATGAGTCAACATCGTCCTATGGCAGGCGTTTTAAACAAGCCGCGGACGAAGCTTATCCCGTATTTAACAATGCTGTGCGTAATGACACGGAACAGAAACTGCTATGGAAGCACTACCTCTCAGGTTTACATGACGCACGTATGGCGGAGAAAATTGTAGCTGCGGGCAATGACCAAGACTATGAGACAGCTATGGCCCATGTAGTTAGGCTGCAAGCCAAGAACCATAGAGTGACAATGGCCAAGAAAAACGGCTGGCTTAAACAAACAAACCAGCGTCAAGAAGAGCCCATGGACGTCAACGTCATGCAACAAAATGCCATGGAACTCAACACAATGGAGACCATGGAGCTACCTGGGGTCGAGACAGATGTCAGGAACCTCAAGCGACAGGTATCGGGCATCTCACATCAGATGAACAGAATGATGGCCATGATGACGAGGATGGCCGTCCATCAACAGCAGCCTCAGCCATGTCCACCTCAGGATCACTTGGGAGCCCTAGCCCCAGATCAGTATCTCACGGATCCTGACTATTCATACCCTGTGGATTACCCTCATGCACAGCCGCAACAGCCACCTCAGCAGCAGCATCAGCAGCGCCCAAGGCCAAGACAACAAACGTCTCGCAACCAGGCCCCACGCCATCAGAAGGCTGCTCAACACGCACGCACTTCAGAAAACGCCCCAATCTGCTCCTTTTGCCATCGAGTCGGTCACTTGGTTGCTGATTGCCGCACCAAAGCTAGGCAACGTCTCTCCCAGAACCAACTGCACCAGGGGGAACACTAAGCGCCGTCCCTACTAGTGGCCTAATCTATGTAGAACTCGCATTACATGGATTAAGCGCCCTCGCATTACTGGACACAGGAGCTAGTAGGTCGATAGTAAGACGCAAGGAATTCTTAAAACTGTGCAACAAAACGGGCCGTGCACCCATCCTCACAAAAGCAGTGGAGTTAGTGGGGGTGACGGGCCATGAACTAACTGTATTAGGCAGTACGGACATAGCCATAGACAATTTAGGTAGTGTCACATTCATAGTCGTAGACAACATTGGACATCCCATCATACTGGGCAGGGATGTACTCAGGGCTGATGGGGCCATCATTGATTACAAGGAGGGTATTCTCGATTGGCGAGGCCAGAAGCTACCGCTGCTGCCACAGCGGGCACCACTCACCGTCGCCTCCCTGGGAGATCGCCCCCCTGTAATGCAATCAACGGACATTGAAAGATGTGTTAAGGCTCACGAGCACCTGTTCTCTGCCAGAGGCGAGAACTTAGGACGTCATCCTGAACTGATGGTCCGCATTGAAACGGAAGGACGCCCGATCAAGCGACGACCATACAGGATACCCCTGGCTAAACGAGAAGCCCTCGACAAGCAACTCGATGACCTTTTGGAACAAAAAGTCATAGTCCCATCAGCATCACCATGGGCATCTCCCGTCGTGTTAGTGGCCAAAAAGGATCCAGGGGCTCCCTTAAGGTTCACGGTGGACTACACTGCCCTCAACAAACAGACAAAGAAGGACTCATATCCGATCCCCCTCATAAGGGACATCTTTGATCAGCTACATGGAGCAACCATCTTTTCAACGTTGGACCTTAAATCAGGATTCCACCAAATACCCCTCCATCCCGCTGATCAAGAGAAAACAGCCTTCGTCTGCCACAGAGGACTATACCACTGGATACGAATGCCCATGGGTCTCACCAACAGTTCGCAGCAGTTTCAGAGAGCCATGGAAGTAGTTCTGAAAGGACTCATCGGCAAAACTTCTTTATTGTACATAGATGATATTATTATCTATAGCAAATCAATGAATGAACACATCAAACACTTAGAAGAAGTATTTGCACGATTTGATCACTATAACCTCAGGCTGAACCCAGCGAAATGCGTTTTTGGCTTGAAACAGGTGAAACTGCTGGGCTATATAGTGAGCGCCCAAGGCCTCTCAGCAGACCCGGACAAAGTCTCAGCCATAAAACGAATGCAGCCGCCACAAAACGTCTCAGAGACCCGCAGCTTTCTGGGCGTTACGTCATACTACAGATCATGCATCAAGGACTACGCCCGCATCTCGGAGCCACTCGTTTCACTGATCAGAAAGAACGCTCGATTCGATTGGAACCAGGAACGCCAGGCTGCATTCGATCGGCTCAAAGATGAACTCACCAGTGACAATGTAATGGCTCACCCACAGACAGACAAACCATATTTACTTTACACAGATGCATGTCAATACGCCGTGGGAGCCATACTATGTCAACTGGATGATCAAGGGATCGAAAGACCTATTGTCTACCTGTCAAAACAGCTGTCAGACACTCAGCGACGTTGGGCCACAATCGAACGTGAAGCTTATGGAGTGGTATTCGCTTTGAAATCTCTTAGGCCGTAACTGCTTGGCAGCGAATTCAGGACATTTTGTGACCACAAGCCCTTAAAATCTTTATTTACTAAAGATTTTAATAATACCAAGATCCAGAGATGGGCAGTCCTCCTCGCAGAGTACGGTTGCAAGATCGAATACCACAAGGGCAAGCTCAACGTTCGCGCTGACATGCTGTCACGCATCAGACAGACAGAGACAATTGGCACATTCGACACATCATACTGGCAGCTGGGTGACGAAATACCGGACGTGGAGACAGAACAAGAAGACCAACCACCACAAGTCCTAGACCTAGCAGCACTACCAGAGCAGCAGAAAGCCATGTCAGAGTGGACGGAGCACAGGGATGAGCAGAGCGATTATGACATTGTCAATGGCCTCCTGTACTCAACCAGACGTCCATATAAACAGGCCCCACTGTACCACAGGCTGGTAGTACCACCAGAACAGCGCCAGAAACTAATTGAAACAGCCCATCTAGAAGTAGGCCACATGTCGACGCTCAAAACCCTCAGGAAGCTGCAAGAGGCCTTTGCGTGGCCCATGATGGCAAGAGACGTCAACACGTATATCAAGTCCTGTGTCACGTGCATTGCCCACAGCAGGAAGACAAAGAAAGCACCCATGGGAGAAATGCCTATTTTGAATCAGCCGATCCAGTTGGTGGCAGCCGACTTGATAGGCCCACTGGTCAGAACAGCCGAAGGGAACCAATACATCCTAACCATATTGGACCATGCAACAGGATGGGCAGAAGCGTTCCCAATTGCGAACAAGACCAGTAATGATGTTTGGAAGCAGTTCACCAGGCATTACTTCCCAAGACATGGCTATATGGATGTGCTACTCACAGATAACGGCCTAGAATTTTGTGCAGCAGCCCTCAACAACTATCTCAAAGATCTAGGCATCAAACACCGCACAACCACGGCCTACAATCCTCAAGCCAATGGGAAATGTGAGCGCTTTAATGGGACTATCAAACACATGATCACAAAGCTCATCAACAATGCACGTGGCTCATGGGAGGACAGACTACCAGCAGCCATAATGGCCTACAACAACAGTGTCTCAGACGTCACTAATAACACGCCGTATTTTCTACTGTATGGCAGAAGAGCACGTCTACCCCTCTCACGCCTCATACCAGAGCAGCCAATCGAGGACACCAGACTCCAAGACGTAGCAGACGCCCTGAGAGAAGCGGCCCAATTGACCAAGAAGGCCCGCCATTACAACAGGGAACGCTTGGCCAAGCAGGCTAACACAGGGACAGTAAACGTTGGGGAATGGATCGTGATCAAAGTCAACGAGGGCCTCAGTCTGACTTCGAAGTGGGATCCGCAATGGCTTGTCACCAAAGTCAGGGGCAAGGTCATTTGGGCTACTCATCAGCAGACTGGCAAGCAGCGCACTGTCAACATCAACAAGGTCAAGGTCGCTGACCCCAACCTAGCATGGGACGAACTTGACCCCAGGCCAAAGCGCACAAGACAGCCTGCTCCACAGCCACATTTGACAGCTCAGCAATTGCATCATGACACACAGCAGAAGGGTGCGCGCCAACCAAGCGTGAAGAGACCAAGGGAAGAGTCGAACACAGGTGCGCACCACTCAACCGTGAAAAGCAAGCAAGCCAGGGTAATCAAGCTGCCCCCCATTGAAGCCCCCACCCCGAGCGCAAAACGCCGAGCGCCAATGCAAGCCAAGCGTCACAACAAGAAACCACAGACCATGACGGAGCATGCGCGGGCCAACCTAGAGCGTCGAACACAACAGCAGACACGACAGGCCCCACAACGCTCACAGCCAGCAAAGAAACTACACAAAAGCACGCAACGTCGACCAGCTGACACATCACAAGACACTGACACTTGGAAACAACCCAAGCGCAGGGGCATTACCAGGCCTCAACGGATAAGCATGGGGACTTTAAAAGGGCCAGGACATACCTCCCTCGCTCAGCCAAGCAGCCCCAAGTGAAACGCTCGCTACCGCAGGAGTTAATACCTGACACAGAACAGCAGAAGAGACAGAGAATAGAGACAATCTCCTTCCGGAAGTCATACATTGCCTCAATCTCAACTGCATCAGCTCACTCAGCAGCTACCAACCATGCGCTGGCTTAGCGTCCTAGCCACCATGGTCACACTGACTTGTGCAGCATCCACAGGAGAAAATGCACAGAGGCCCACAGACATCACGCACATGCCTGACGGCGTGATAATCACGGGGCCAGAACCATTACGCAAAATCATTGCTACATGGGTTATCTATGTGACTTTGGAGCCGCCATTTTACCCTGTGGACCTAGCCAAGCAGGTTGCGGACCTGTTGGACATCATGAACACGATTGAAAACCTCGGAAAACAAGGCCTCAACATGGATCTCCACACTCAACGTCTTAAGCATCAGCATATGGTCGCTCAGCTCAGGAGAACGCCGGCTTCCAGAGTAAAGAGAGGCCTGCCCGACATAGGAGGTTCAATATTGAACACCCTATTTGGTGTTGCAACTTCTGCACAGGTCAATCGCCTCACACAGGCATTGAAGGAGACCAACAGTCAACACAACGACATCTCCCACGCCTACAGCCAGATGGCAACAGTGCTCAATCAGACCAGATCCTACGTAAGAAGATTAGCGACGAAACAAGAAGTGATTGCGCAACACGTGACACAGCTGAACGCAGCTGTCAACCAGATCGCCACTGAAGTCGACAGCCAAGCCAAGCGTATCGCAACCATAGAAGTCATCACTAACCTTGATCGTTACATAGACATTCTCTTACTGGCCACATCGCAATATCATGAACAATTGGCCCTATTTAAACGTCAACAAGCTCAGCTTGCGCTGACTAAACTCACGAGAGACTTGTTGCCCGAGATCGTACTCAAAGATGTCCTCAGACAGGCCAGCTTCAGCTTCAGCTATAACTGTCACGTCAAACTTTAACTTCTCACATTCTATTAATGCTAAATTACTCAGCTCGACCATGCCCATGCTGGACTCAAATGACGTCGGCCTGCCATCTCTAGAAGCAGACATTGCCTATATGCTAAATCCAGTCAAATCCACACCAGTAGTGACGACTACGTGGACCAATGTTTGGATCAACACAGCATTGATCGCATGCCTATGGATCCTGTCAGGTGTCATATACCTCAAAGGTAAACATGTCATAACAAAGCTCAGGCGCAAACTGGCAGGTCAGACAATAGTCCCCACGCTCGCACCTGTCAATGATCAAGATAATGACTCAAACGAGCAGGCACTAGCCATAGAGGCCGCTTACCAACATCCAATCACGCGTGCATTGCCCCCAGTTGACAATCAACCAAGAATATGGCCAATCATCCCCAGTTTTGCGCAATGCATGCCACAGACAAATCGTTACTAGCAGCCACTATCTCAACCACAGAGGAAGCCCAGTGACCAATGCATTGTTACCAAGCCTTTCACCCACAGATGCATGGCCTAGGCCATTTGAAATTGATGCATGTAACATGATATCATTGTTTTAAAGAATTGTATATAGCGGTAAATCAAATTGTATCTTCACTGTCATTGTCTAGTATTATAGCTTAGAATGTTTATTGCCAATGTAGTATAAGGGTAGATCAGTAACAGGGAATGGACACAGCTACCACTGCAGCCGGATGTTGTTTACCTGGGTACTTAGCCATCTAGCCCTATAACTTAGCAAGCAAAAAAATATATTAGTGCCTCTCTTAAAGAGGCCCAATAATGTTCAATCAAGAGAGGACTTAACCAGTGACAATACCACAGGGGACATGATGAACAGAATGGGAGCAGGAGAACAGCACCTGCTTTAGCCATCTTTGCTCAGGCAGTGTCTGAGGTGCTCATCATGCCACCAGGTGGTGAACCCTATAATAAGACTCAATTATCATGTGAATCATTAGCCTAACTTTACTTACTAAAAACAAACAGACGTGTCTTGCTTGGTCAAGCAACACACTACCCTCGGGGGGGTACCAATGTAAACTAGAACCATCATTCACATCATAATTATCATATCTACTCATATTTTGCTAATAGCATACCCAGGGCATTGTCACTGCCTTAAGCCCACTCACACAAAGCCCCACAGATTGCCTAACATTTATTCCAAGCCTTAACTATAAGCAGCTTGTACATTGTATAACCATTTATTGATGTTGGGGTCTTAACTTAAACTCAAGGGGAGGGACATTGTACTGGGGAAGGGAATTGTTTGTGGACAGGCTCAGCTATCTGACACTAGCAGATGGTCTGTATATAGCCACACAAAGGAGTAGATTGCATAGGGAATTAATGATTGCATCCAGCACACCTGTGGATGACTGGACTGCCTTTTATCTGCTAGTTGGTCAATAGGACCATTGAATTGAGCATCTATAGAAATGCTCCTCTCAGGAATGTCTGAGCCAAGTGCAAATTGACCAGCTTGGGCAATTTCCACATTAATTATAGATTGGCAATCTGTGGGCAAACACCCCCATACCTGAACAAAGACTATGTTTTGCATAACTGCTGAGTTGAATGACAAGCTACACATAAGGGTCAACTATTGACCCTCCTTAACTAAAGGGGAATTGTATAATTGGTTGGACCACCCTGCAGACTGTAACCTGCCCATAGAGCAGGAGGGGGGCAGGTGTGGCCACCATCTTGAATTGTGATGTGCATGACTGAACTTGGGTGCCAGAAATGTGCACAATAAACAGAACTGTTTTGAAGATTGATTGAACAACACATATGCCTTGGAGTTCTTACTTTATATCTGATTGGAATTAACAGAGTCAGGAATTAGCCTGGCCTTATATATTACTTGAAACATAATTATTGGGAAATATATATATAAGCCAGAAGTCTAGTGTTAACCAAAACACCTAATTCTATACCATGTTGGCTGTTAAAATGAGGTGCAGAGGCCTCTTCTGAAAGACTAATCCAATAAATGACATGTTAATGATAATGTGCATGGTAGGTTCATCTAGAGCCATAAGCATGCCATTTGGGATCTTTAACTTGCCTCACACGGGACGCAGATTGTTAATATTTGTCTATTTGAATATATGTCATTTTATCAACAATGTCTCGATAAGTGAATAGGAACCCACATACATCATTGCCAGAGAATCTTCAGAAGTTCCTGTAATTGAGACAGGAAGTGAGGTCCATTTCTGGTTTTCAGGAGTCCTTAGAGCTCCTTAGCAACCGACTTGACAACAAAGGGAGAAGAAGTGTCTCAGCAGTTGACCATTAAGTGGACTCAGAAATATGCATGAATACAATTGCAAAAGGTCGTCCTTAGCAACAGGCTTGGCAACGGAGATTAACAGTTGCAAATGACATTAATTTTGCTTGCAGTGGTGCTAATAATAAGTTCCTTTTACAACATTTTAACAGTCTCAATAATTTTAGCTCAATTGGATAGCTTGGCCCCTTACATCATATTTGAGAGTCTGGACCTTGTTGGTTTCAATTTACATGTATTCCATTGCCCATTGGTTGTAGGATGTAGAAATGACTGTTGTGAACAACAGATATGCCTGTACGCCCAATAAAGAATATACTTGAAGGGATAAGATGTAAAATGAGAACAGGATTATGTAATTTGACATATGTGTTAATTGTTTTCAGTATTTAACTCTTGAAAAAGCTGAAATATGTTCTGACATGGAGGACTCCAGTATTGACAGACTGCCACATTTCAAATCTTCAAAAAAAGATTCATTTGTAAGGCGCTGTCCTTTCGACCTTTCAACAATGAGCTATTGAGTTATAATCAACTTTAGAATTAACAATGAAATATCGGAGAACTGATTCAGATGGAAATTATTCCCTGGAGCACTGCTTTCAGGGAGAAGAGCTTGTCAAATATTTATTTAAATAATTCGTGATTCTAATGAAAAATGTTGAATAGATCTAGCAGCCTACATGAGACACCATTGATGGAATTAAATTTACAGAGCAATGTTTAACAGTCTCGACATCAAAGATAAGACACACCTTTGATAGCTATGAAAAAAGGTTTCATGAGACTATACTTACTGTGGAAAAATCATGGTAGCTGTGGAACATATCTTTGGAACCTGGGGTGAACTTGTTGAGGCTGGCATGATGGGAGATTGCTCTGCAAAAAAATATTTATTTCTATCAATTTGTACAATGTACATGTATATTTATATATTATATACACACACAATTTTGTCTTTTTTAGAAGTTTTATGTTTATACTCACATGTAAATATTTGAATTATGTAATTGTTACTTGTTTCCATGCAAGCTATTTGCATGAATAAAGAACTGTAATATAATTGTTGCAGAATACCAAAATGTATATTATGTATATTACACTAATATGGCATGATAATTACAGTGCCGCCTCTAAGTAAGTGAAACGCATGATATTGTGTCATTGCATCAATGCTAAACTTCCTCCACCAAACTGCTTGTGGAAGCATGAATTCTCGTCCGATGAGAGGAAAGCATATTTGTATATTGGGTCATAAAGCTCGATATGTGAGGCATGTGGGATAACAATGGCAGCCAATGTACTTTGCTGTAGATGTAGTTAGGTATGGGTCAAAGTCTTTGATTTATAAGTAAGTGAAAAACAGGCACAATGTTATTAAATGTGTAGGGAAGGGTGGCCTACATGACCCAATATGTTTTCCTCTCATCGGATGAGAATTCATGCTTCCACAAGCAGTTTTGCTAAGGATGTTTAACATTGATGCAATGGCACCATTACATTTATTTCACTTACTTACAAGCGGCATTATATGTGCAATATGAACATTTATTTGCACAAAAACTCATATTTACTCCATTCCAACCAACCATGCATGCAATATTAGCTTCTGTGTTATCATCATGTGACTGCTTCTGGCCAATCAGCATGGCTCTTGAACGGTGGTCGAGTAATAGGCCTAATATATTATTATGAAAATGTTATATTTCTTATGCATCCATGTCTTTAACAAAACTCAAACTACACTCCAACAAATATGAGTTATTGTGACATCATCAACTCCTAATATGACTGATTTTGGTCTAAAAGCATGGATCTTGAACAGTGGTCATGTAATAATATAGGCCTATACATTATATGACAAAAACTAATTTCTTACTGTTCCACGTCCTTCACAATAACTTGATGGGAGATTCCGAGCTTGGTCAGTTTGGCAATGGCTTCATCAGAGTGGCCAGGAGGGAACTGTACGTCAATTGGGACTCCAACTTTGCTGGGCTGCCTCCACACATCAGCCTGTAACAATGATCGTATACATTAATAACGTAACATAGTATACTATTATAAGTAGTTTATGTGGCTCCGTCGTACAGTGGGTAGCATGCCTGCCTTGTACACATGAGGATCTGGGTTCAATCCGCTCCGACCATGTCCAGAGGTTATCACTATAATGATTGGTATGGTTGCCGTTCAGTATGGTGAGCGCCGGTGAGCAGATTTATGTGGATTGGGCGCTATATAAAATCATACTATATTTATTATAGTGTAATACAAGAAAATAACATGTTTATAGATGTTTTTGAAGCTGCATTCTCCGGTTGGTTCACCACACACTTTAAAATGAAGATGAGCTGTGGCACCCTAACTGCGATGATCGTTGAAGCTACTCAATATCCGTCAAAGCATGGACGATTGACCATGGTCAAAGCGAATACTTCAAAAAGTAAATCCAATTTGTGAACTTACTTTGGGGTATTGTTCAATGAGGACCTGGAGTTGTTTCAGCTGAACTGGGTTGCCTGGGATGATTCTTATCACTCTGTGTCTGCAAGTAAAAAATAATAATATCTTGAGAACACGTCCATTATAAAAATAATAACATGCAAGCACTTTAAGCAGCACAGACGGTGCATGGTTCCAACACAGGCACACCGGTCACGGATATACTAAGGAGAAGAAGAAGAAGAAGGCATGGCTGACCCATGGAAGCCAGTCCATTTTAGTTTCTTTATAATTTTTTGCATCACAGAAGAGCACCAAAAGTGACTGGTCGAAAGTTAAAAACCTACAGAGAATGTAGAGTAAATTTGAATGAGATTGGTGAAAGAGAGTGACCGCCAGAGTGCTAACAAGATTGCATGAAATTCCTGGGGTAAGAGCAGCTGTGCTGCTAAAAATCTATGAAGAGTATTCCTACTAAAAAAGACAAGTACATAACTATACATGCCTCATTTGTCACAAGCAACAGAATTGTATGATGGCTTGTTGAAACAGACTATAGTTTTGGGGTTTTTTTTTTTCATCTTTGACATTGACAGATTCTCTGTGACAATTATGGTAAAATCAAAGTTTTCTATAAAATCATTGCAGTGTCCAGGTATTGCAGTTTCCATTGAGCTGAAAGTCTTGACTTGTGAGAATTCAAGTTTATTCAAGAAGACCATAATTATACTCTCCTACATTTCCACCCATCTTCCAGATTAACTACTCATTCAAACTGAATTGTATTTGTACTGGATCACACAATATATGCAATGGTAGGAGAAACCGGGGTAAGTTATTCAATGGGTTAAGTTTATCTTTGATGCGATTTAATGCAACAGGCATTTTTCTGAATCACTGATCACATCTAGATTTCTTTTAAATCCAGATTAGGGTTACTTGGGCAGTTCTACGGACATGCTTTATTATAAAGGTAACTTTATGTACAGTGTACTCCGGAACTCCAGAGAGAAATAAACCCTGCATGGAATCAACTCACTCTGGGGTTCAAACTTCCCCAATATGAGTGGTCTGCTCTATATACCCCAGTCTCCCCTATACACACAATACACAGTGGCCTTTTCATTGTGATGCACTGGCCATATTGAAATGAGGTGGCTGTATTAATACCTGTGGCTAGGCCTACATTAGTCCCTCTGCACGGAATTGGATAGCAGGCGGTCCATCCTATCCGTCCGAAATCAGCTGGATGTAGGAAACATTGCAATATGCTGCTGAGTAGTGGCGCTGTTGTGCAGATAATAGAAATGCACTGAGTCTAAATGGCTTTTCCATTATAAATTGTATAATAAAATAGCTTAAATTAGTAATACCCTGTCAGCGTGCCTCGGCGGTCCGGCGTCGGACCGGCTTTGGGCCGACGTTGGGCCGCCGAGGCATGCTGATAGGGATATAGTGTCACAGAATAATTTCCGTTAAAAATTAGAAGATAATAGACAGTTTATCAAGTATAATAACACTATTTTCTTTGTCAGCACTTGACTTCACTTTTCATCTTAGATCTACATTAATAATTACACTGTTATTCCATTCTAAACTGACTTTCCAGTCATACTATGATGTAGCCTATATCTTCCTGTATCTGAAATTCCTATCTCTCTGTCGATTTACATGATATATCCATATTTCCCTTGCCATGTGGCCTTCATAATATTAATTTCAGGAATTCATTGTGTAACTGAGGGTTATCTGGGATAAATTCAGAGAATGAATAAGAAGTGATATTTAAAATATCAACTGTTTTTAAGTTGAAAGTAAAAATTCATGGCATTACTCATATTCGATTGGCTCTTACAAGTACATTGGGTTCAAATACTGTCTTGGCAGGATTTTGAAATAGGAACATAGGCCTACATGTACAGTCTAAGAAGAGCCATGTAAACTTTGCAATCTGAATGTAAGTGAGCAATATTAAAATTAAATTGCTGTAAAACCGTCTATATTAAAACTGAATAACTAGAACGTTTCCTCTTGGCTTAGACGTTATGTAAAGTTACACAATATTCCCTCAAAATTAGGTAACTAGCAATCTTTATTAGATTAATTCATTGTGCATTATGTTCAATATTACATAATTTCAATTAAGATGTCCTGTCAGGTATTTGGTTTCACATAATATCTATTTAGAAACCTAATTTAATTCAAGCAAATATTTGATAATTGCTGCTTCGAAGCCTTATTTAGGGTAAAAAGTTGTGGGCTTATAAAATGTTATATCATCTGTCTATCTAACGCTTAAGATTAAGACACAAATGCATGTATTTTGGTTTTAAATGTGTGGCATTGTGAAATTATGACAAAAAGAAGGTTGTATTAATTTACTATTTGCCGTTAGCCTAAAAATCCCTATATCTTTCATGTTGATCTGGCAGTTAGACGTATTCATTAATTTGGTTACGGTTTAATAGATTGTTCTAGTTTAGAGAATTTTTTGACATTTATTATTTATATCTGAAATTGTGATGAAATCATAAATTTTGATATTGAGAAAGTAGACATTAGGCTTATTGGCTGAATAATACAAATTGACAGTCTACATTTTTATCATTCATTTATTGTTGGTTTTGCTTGATTTCTGGAAATGTTTGCATTAAATCAGGAATCTCTGATAAAGCTCTTGATATTAAGAAGCATGTCATAAATGTTGGGCTAATGCTTATATTAATCATTTGTGAATTCAATTAATTGTAGCAATATTCGGTGCGGCCCCTTCGATATGCTACTGTGCGACTCCTGCGGCAGGTCATGTCAACAATGTCGATAGCTGGGACATACATGGCGATTTTGGGGTACTCGATGAAGATTTATTAGGCGTCTGGTAAACCCCAATTGTAATATACTTTTCATACTTGTAGTCTTATCTTATTTAGCAGTATTTCAACATATGTATTGTTGGATAGGTACGACAGTCAGTAACTTAATTTTGTTGCCAGGATCAGGAAAATACAGTATGTATTGAGAGTTTTGTAGTGCAATGTAACAAAAAGGTCTGTGTGCTATCATGTGTTCTTAGACTTTACTTGAAATGTTACTGTAGAACACATGCTATTAGTTCAGTGCCGGTTTAAAACTTCAGCCTACTTTTATCAAATTAAGTTGAGCTTATGAGGTTTAAATGGATTGATAATTAAATGGTGATATATATAATTATATATATATATATATATATTGATTCATTATCTGTGTCAGGTCAACTTTCAATGCTCTTGAAACTTGCTCATGTACAAAGGTCCACTCCGGTCTATAATTAGCTATTCCTAGCAGAATTATCATATTTAAACAATCTGATGTTACAATATATATGCATCAGCTCGTGGATGAAACCTGATAGCATCATATATTTACATTTCATAGAAGCTGATCCGCACTTGTTTGCTTCATATTTGATGTCGAATTTCATACGCCCATTCTGAGTATGTTATTTGATAATAATTTTTGACATATTAATTTTGAAACAGCATAAAAACATAGGAAATTTGAGATAAATGTCGTGGGTCTGTCTATTCAATTTAGAACAGCAATGGGGCGTTATATTATATATTTTATATGCACTGTTAATTTCACTGGACCAGGGAACTTGACTGGTGGAATATTTAGACCATTGTGAGATAGTAACTTTTTATAATTATGTGCATAGGCTATGCCTGAATGGATAAAGCCATGATTGTTCCATATTGAAACTTATTGTTTCAGTCAAAATTAAATTGGGCAGAGTCAGTAGCCTATACACATTGCTGTGGTAATGTAATCTGACATACAGTTAGATGACTCGTGTTAAAGAATAACTGTGGATTGTACAGGTATAAAGTGCCGCCTGTAAGTAAGTGAAACAGGGAATGTTTTTGACACAGGGTAAATGATAAACATCCTCAACCAAACTATTTGTGGAAACATGAATTCTCTTTCAATGAGATCAAGTTATGTTGGGTCGCAAAGGATGATGTTTGATATTTAACATACTTTGTTGCACTGAAAGTCTTTGACAAGTAAGTTCAATACAAGGCCAATACAATTCAAAAGGGGACCATAACATTTTCTCATTTCCATTGCTCATCTCATCCATCAACCCTCACGAGTAGCTAAAGAACTTCCCACGGAGGGCTGCACTATCCACCCCAATCTATTTTCGTGATGATTATGATCATTTTCTGATGATATGACATTTGTCTTAGTCTATATATTCTCTCTATACTCCTAATATGTCAGACTTGTATCAGACTGTCATTCTGCTATCTTCATGTTTATTTTGTTGTTTTCCTTTGTGACAAACATTCGTCTAGGGGCCAGCAGGCGACCAAATTTGCTTTTGTCGAAATTGAAATTGTCACACGCAGTATAGGCAATTTCAAGAACACGCCAGGTCCTTGAATAAAACATGAGACTCGAGATTTTTGGTCTTGAAAAACCAACATTTTGTCTTGAAATGTGACACAGAAATTCCTATACTTTTAAACAGTAGAAGGTACAGCTACATGTACATCATTGTATCATTTTATTTGTGTCACTTCTTTTAGATTTGATCAATTAACTGCAATTATATTGAAAGAAAAGACAAGGTAAGACATTATTGCTCAATTGAATATTAAATTATTTTAAATTTTATATCTTTTACATGCCAAACACCTTGTAGGATTGATTCATTTTTCTGGTTGTTTTTCCCATATATTTGTGGTCTTCATTCACAGATTTACAAAATTTGTACAGCAAAGCATTTTTGTGTAAAAATAACACAGAGCAATTAAAACAGGCGAGACAAGGGTCTCATTAACATGTAAAATCAAATTTAAAAAATGTCATTATGGCCTTATTGATACAAATATCATCAATAATTATTATACAGGACAACTCATCACTATTTAAGATATCACAGTGGGCATGACCATCCCTAATTGAGATAAGTTCTTTAAAGCTGTATGTTTCAACTTTATCACAGCCAGGCATATTATTTAAGCTCACTAAACTACTGAGATCGGTCATCGCATCATTACATAGACTTATAATTTCTCTGTAATTACAACCAGCAATTGACATAGGATTATTTAGACATTGACTAGCTACTGTTCTGACAGTAACATTCTCTGAAGACAGACAGTTATTTTTACCCTCGGCAATGTATACATTGCCGACGGGTATTGTAGTTACTTTGGGAAAATTTGTCCGTCCGGCGGGCGGGCGGGCGGACGGGCGGGCGGGCGTCCGGATAACGGGCGTCCCACTTGTGTATTGGGAGTAATGCCAAAACTATGGAATGTATACTTTTTATTTTTGGGTCGTTATTATATCTTTTATACTAGTTGTGCCTTTTAGGGGTTTAATCCACATGAGATTAATACTTTTCTCACAATTATTGAAAAATGTGAAAAAATATTTTTTTGTGTATTGGGTGTCAAGCCAAAACTATGGCATGCATATTCATCATTTTTGGGTAAATAAGGTATCTTTTATCCCAGTTGAGCTTTTCATAGGTCCAATCCCCATGACATTAATACTTTTCTCACAATCATTGAAAAATGTGAAAAATTGTTTTTTTTTTGTTTCTGGGACAGAACTAAAAAACTGCAGTACTTTTGACACTGAAATTTGCATATTGTATGTATTTAATACCCAAGATGTGTTTTTTGTGGGTCTAAATGCTCTGAGAAAGTTGAACGGACGACAATTTACCAAAAATATGAAAAAATACTATTATTTTAAACTTGTATGATTCAGTCAATTTTGAAGTTAAATCTATGAAATTTTCCAATTAGGTGTCTAACTTATGCCTCTTTAAACATCTCTAACCAGTTGGAATGTTGGTCCTATGAATTTTTATAAAAACCAAAAAAATTCGAAAAAATCCCAATTTTCCAACATTTCTGCATGAAAAGCCAAATGGTAATTGGCAAGTTAGTTAACTTTAGGTCTTATTGTAGTTAGACACACTATTGACTAATATTCACAGCCATTGTATGAGTTGTTGCAATTTTTTCCATTGAAATGTATGATTGAAAAAATGCAAAAAATCATTAAAATGTCTATTTACTCTCCATTTCCTTCTGATGTCATACCAGTTGTTGACTTTTTTTGTCAAAATAAACCTGACATGTTTCACATCATCATGATGCTGATTTTGAACAATATGAAAATTTTTATTCGCAGAATAGGTTAATATTAACAAAATTAGATAAATATTAAGGATTTTCAGATAATCATATGTCAGTAAATATTGGCCCTGGTCAATCAAATTTGCCACAATAATGTCTAAATTTGACTTTTTCTACCTCTCCTCATGAAATATTATCAATAGGAAATATATAAATTTCATATATAATTATGTGGACTTTCAAAGCATTAATTAAGTATATTCAAAAACATGCATTTGTGTGTTAATATTTTAAAATGTTGACACTAAATCTTTAACTCCCAATTATTATAACTTTATGGTTAATATCTAAACTCAGTGATGTAAATTTTAGAAGATAAATTAATGTCAGCCCCTTTTATTTAGTTGTTTGCATGAAAATTAAATGTGAATGAATCAGACACAATGGCTTTTGTTGAATGGAGCACTGGAGAAGTCTTGATTATGTAATGTTATGTCACAGGGTAATTGTCTTCCTTGCTAATCCTTTGACAAGAAATCTTAAACTCTCAATTCTAACTTAATGGTTTAAATCTAACCTCAGTTATGTACATTTTAACATATGAAGTATTGTCAGCTTACTTTTATTTTGGTCTTTAATGAAACTTAAATATGAACATATAAGACAGACTGGCAATAAAACCACAATGCATATATAGAGGGTTATTAAAGAAAATTACTTGGCATGCAAACCCCATTTCTGCTAATTTCAGTGTGTAATTTTACATTTTAAGACATTATTGGATAAATCTGTCTCTTAATTCATTTTAAAACTCACTCCAATTGTATTTTTAGCATTTTAAAGAAATATTGTTTAGGGGGTAAAAGTGTCATCATTGGAAGGGGTCCAGTTTTTGTTGAATGGGCCTGGAGCCATTGTGTCTGTGCTTCATTGTACCCCTCCCCTCCAGCCATTCATGTTATGTAACATTGTGTCACTAATCCTCTCCAGTCGCCAAAGCTAGGAACAAAGGAGCACAAAAGCAGTGCACAGCACCCTCAACAAATTTTCTTTTTTCTTAGAAATATGTCCAAACTGCATTGACACCAACTTTGTAGTTTTATAGTGAACAAATAAAGAAATTTCCAATTTGAATAAAAAATTTAGGCCAAGTAGGGGAGGCGGGGGTCAGAAGTCAGAAGTCACAAAATTTAGAAAAAGCCCCAGAACAGAGCAGTTGTTTGTTAGATCTGAATGACCTTTGGCACAATTATGCAGTATTTAGTTGACTATGTTTGTATCACATGATAGCTGCTGTATTGTAAATAGGCTTTAGTCAGTTCACAATTATTTAAGGCAAAGTCCGCTGTGACTTTTTACCCCATGCCAGGGTCAAGAAGTCACAAACGCGGAGTAACAAGTCACATGCAATTGTTGTGAACATACACCTCCATATGAGGTAATATGCAGACCTAGACTTGATAGTCATCCTTGTGCATGAAATTTGTAGTGAGCCTTCCAAAGCTATCTGCATGCAATGACAAGGCAGCATCAGCAAAGCCTGCGTCAGAAATTGCCCAAAGTTTGTGAAATGAAAACTTGCTGCAATACTCTCTCAGATGTATTATTGACGATGAGTGATGATAAGATTGTAAGGTTAAAGCCTCAAGTGTAGGATATTTTACTTTCCTTAGCACAGAATATTGAATTCACAGTACCCTATGGTAAAATATCACTGCGCTGGGGTGAGATGTCACAGTGTGACATTTCACCCGTCAGCTGTTTTTTAAATTCAACACACGATCATGGAAACTTGGTGACCATACAACCAAAAATGAGTTCACATCATGAAAGACTATTATCCAAAAGACCTTGAAACAGTAGTACAACTTTCTATGTCACAGTGACCAGACATTAATAGGGAAAGTTCAGAGTCGATAAAACCTGTTTGGGACCCCAAAAATGCATGAGGTGGGTAAAAACCCACTTTGCTTAATCAGCATAATTTTCATATTCCCTACAGACCTTCTTCTCACAAAAGTGTCCCAAATGATGATTTAAGCTTAATAATTAGGTCACTGTAAGTTGGTCAAAAAGGCCTGTGACTTTTTACCCCTGTGACTTTTCACCCCCTCTTCCCCTAGAAGCTGAGATATGACTTTTTGTAGCCCATACAGGCTGTACACAGAGTTGGGACATGCTTCTTTTGTTTTGTTTTTCTTTACAGCTATTGTTATTCTTCAAAGTTTGACCAGCATTTAACCTTTGTATTAACTGGCAACTTGCTTAGTCTTAAAAGATATATATATATATACTGGCATAAACCTTGTTTTAGTCTTACTATTTACAATGGTTTTGGTTTGAGACATCTTATCTATAATTTATGTTTTTAGACCCATATTCCATATTTGTAATTTATGATAAGAATAGCTAAGACTAGATAGATAGATAGATAGATAGATAGATAGATAGATAGATAGATAGATAGATAGATAGATAGATAGATAGATAGATAGATAGATAGATAGATAGAAAGATAGAGAGAGATAGATAGATAGATAGACAGATAGATATATAGATAGATAGATTGATAAACACATAGATAGATAGATAGATAGATAGATAGATAGATAGATAGATAGATAGATAGATCAACATGTCATCCAAGAGATTCAGACATGTTGTCTTAGTGTCAAGCCCGGAACCGCCGACCTTTTGCGCCGCCGCGAGCTGATTTTACTCTCAGCTGAAGTGAGCTGAGGTTAGTCAGTCTAGCAGCTGATATTGCTTCAAGTCAGCTGAGCTGAAAAGCCAGCTTGAAGCCAATGAAAGCCCTATTCTCAATTGCAATTGAGGTCGATTTTTCAGGAGAATTGATAGGACTTCTATAATTGCAATTAAGGAAGAGAAGAAGGTCTGAGCTTTTATTTTTCATGATGGCAATTAGAGTTTGCTATCCAAATTGCAATTCAGTCCTTTGACTTCCAGAATAAGAAAAGGTCCATAACTTAGAAGTTTGATGTATCAGTTACTGTAATCATGAGTTTGGAAGAGTTCCACTTGAATAATTTACCAAAATGGTCCAATGGACAATATGTGACATGTAGTTACAAGCCTGTTCAGGGGCTAAATTTTAAATAGATTTTTATCCTTTCTTTCCTTACAAACATTTCTTCTGTTTCTCTATCTACAGATGAATAAGCCACTGCCAAATATTATTTGATTTGAATAATATATTTGACACTTGGTTATTACATTGCATCCTGTTCATGAATTGGCATTGATATACTCTCAGTAGGCCATTATCACCCCCCCCCCCTCCAAAGACCACAGGCCCAAGTACCGGGGTAACCAGATTCTTAACTTTATATGTAGTTGTAAGTGAGACTTCCAGGGTGGACTATCCAGCTTGGACTTTAGCAAAGACTATACTCGATGCTACAGTCACTGGTCTTATATATATCTGTGAAGATTTCAAGAAAATAACGCTTCAAGTCAGCGGACTTAAGTCAGCTAAAGTTGCAGCTAACAAAATGGTGCTAGCTAAAAAGGTCAGCCTCTATTTCTTCAATCAGCTGACCAAAGGTGGCTGACTAAGTTCCGGGCTCTAGTCAAAAACAACTAAATTCAGCAAATGGGACTGAATGTGCCACTTTACGGAGCTTTTGGTCGTTTTTATTGTTATTCGGACCTATAATCTGACTGTCGTCTGGGCCTGGTTGTTTGTATTATTTATTTGTAAATGTGGTTAGCAAGGTTGTTCCAGCGTTTGATTGGAAGCTGCTTTATTAGAATTATTCTTCTAGTTTACATATAGGTCTATTTGAAATGAGACTAAATAAAGATAGCCAAAATTATATAATTTAGTGCACAGTAAGCTTTGGAGCAAATTCTCTGTGTTTTTCCGTGATTGTTCCTGCTTCACCAGACATATTTTCCCCGACATCAATTGCATTTATTGCTGCGTTAATGGAATCCTTAAACAGAATCTACCAGATTTTTTTAATTAAAAAAAGGTCTCTTTCCATGTGTTATCACTTATCACAGATTCAACCAAATTTCTCGTTTTTATCCGAAGTTAAAGGGTGGCAACCTGGTATAAAGCCAGGGTGGTTTGATTGACTGATCTGCTGATTGAGTGATTGCTTAATTAATTGTTTGACTGACTGATCAAATAATTAATTTCCTTGTGCAACTGGATTTTAATATTGCATTAATAACATACAGTATTTGTATATTACTATTAGAACTGTAGATTTCATAAAATGGATGTAGACAAATTTCAGTCATATCCAATAAATTCTAGTTTTATAATTAATAAGATTTTAAAAATGAACTTCTGTATGCAATAAAAGAACAGTATTTTTTTTAAGATGGATGGATGTTTGGGGCTTTACATCCTGTATTTGCGCACTTGGTAGGCTAATTAATTAGGACAGGAAAATGACACGGTAATGAGGCAAAGGATGATTGAAACAGCCATCCAACATTGGAACCCTTGACCCAGCGATTGGCAGTCCAGCATGCTACCACTAGACCAACCCTCCCCCTCAAAACCCTGTCTTTGTTTACAAATCAAGTATTGCTTAAGTTTTTTTAAACTGTATTTAAGTGTCTGCTCTGCCGTTAGTCGTTACGGAAAGTCAAGGAAACTCATGAAAAACATTGTGGTGATTGAAATCCAACAAATTGCCAAAACAAATTTTGGCCTTGATTCTCGCTTAAATTTTTACAGATTTTCATTATGGCACTTGCTGTGACCTTGTGGAAACGGACATCAATTTAAAGTTTTTAGGGACCTTGCCCCCTCAAAGCCCGCACCTCCTGAGGGCCACTAGATTTCACTGCCTCCAGAATACCCACTGATTAGCCGAGGGTATGCTGCCGCGCAGCCTATGTTTAGAACAGTATCCAGTCAATGTCTAAATAATCCTATGTAAATTGCTGGTTGTATCTCAGGCTGGGTGGTTATGGTTCCGCTGAAGGTCTTTCATGGGTTTGAACCCGAAATTTTCAGTGAACCTTCAAGAACAACATCCCAGCTGGAGGTTGTCTGGAGGAGATAATTGATAGGCCCCTGTATCAGTGTCTGTGCTGGGCAAGAAAAATCCCTCACATGGGGTAAAGGAGTAACATGTTTTAAAGGACTTCTGCTCTCTCTCCCATCTCAACCATCAACCCTCGTGAGCACACAGAACTGGGCTTAGACGGCTGCATACCACATGTAGCTATCTATCTATCTATCTATCTATCTATCTATCTATCTATCTATCTATCTATCTATCTCTATTCATTGATAATAGGAAGCACCTCATAAAAAAAGCAAGTATGCTGAGATATTTTAATATGGCTTCATGTATCATCCGAATGACATCCGACCGGGGTGCTACTCTCTCCATTCAGGATTGTGGGAGAAACTGATATCACCAGGCTCGCTTGTGGCCCTTCGGCTTTTGCCATGGCATGGATGTTTGTGAAATTGATTGATTCAATTCGGAGCGATCTTTCGACAATGTAATTATGATAGATGGTGCAACAAATGGCATTCTTGAAACATGATGATTTCTAAATGTTTGTTAATCTTTTGATGAAGTGTGAAATTTCACAAATTGGAAATGATAATCATTAAAATTTAAACAATTAGAAATGATTTGTTGATTTGGAACAGAGATTCCAGGGAGGAAGTGTGTGCACGGCATTGTGGCTACATTGTAAAATCGTTCAGGCAAGGAAATGGCCCACCCATCCGGTAAGTATGGCCATGTCAAAGATCATTTGGATGGATGGATGATTTGGACTTCACGTCCTGTATTTATGCACCTGCTAGGTTGATAAGGACACAAGAGGACACGGCAATGAGGTGAAGGATGATTGAAACAGCCATCCAAAAGAGACCCAGGAGACCCGACAAGAGCTGGTTCGAACGCTGGACCCACCTGTCTGCTTAATATTAAGCCTAATATTGCAGAAATACGGGACAAAAAGCCCTGTCCAGCTTGCCCCTTCATTTTTCGTTAAATTGGTTGTCCCAAGTTTCGATCATGAACAATTTGAGGATAACATTTTTCTAAATGCCTATAGCCTTGAATATTTAACCAAAAAGTGGTGCTCCTTGCTGTATAACATTGCAAAACAGAAACCTTACTGTGTCTTCTTGACAAACAAATTGTGTCATTTTTTTAAATGTAGGAATGGCACAGATCTACTGTAGAATTGTCTCATACTGACCTATAAAATGGTTAATGTCAGTTATTTTTCTTTTATTTCTATTTTCAGTTTTTTCTTAATCCTTCCTACCCAAATTTAATCAATCAGTTGTCTGAAATATCATATTCACCAGTGTCACCACCCACAACCAACTCAAGTCTGGTCATATTGCGACGTTCTGCCTGAAGAATAAATTACTAAGAATATCACAATTTAGGGATAAAATGGCATGACAGGAAGCGAGTTTTGCTCATTTCCGCTTCCTGTAATGATTTCTTTTTCCCTGTAGGGGACAGTGACGTCACGATCGAACGAATAAGTTCGTCTGCCGTGAAAAATTGAACAAACAAAATAATGCAGTTGGAAGGCTTCCCAGAATCAATTATTCTTTCTTTGGAGGAATTCTGTGGAATTTTATGTCTCAGTAGGTTCATTCAGGAATAACAATGAATAAATTCCAAGAAATACCTACAGGAGAAAAAAAAACAATATTTTGAAATTTATATATCACAACCCAAAACAAGAATTATATGGTATTTTCCCAGATATTTGTTGTGTAATATAAAGCCTATGAAAGTTTTTTTCTCACAAGTTGGAATTCAATCTTTCAATCTGCATTTTCTCACAAAAAAAAACAGTGCAGAGTGTACATATAGAATGTATATATATATACAGTTAAATATGTTACACAGCACACTGTGAAGATATGATCTGACTGCCCTGGGTGCCTTGTTAGCTCTTGAATTTTGGCCATCTGCCAAACTAGTCAAAAGATAGAATGCTGCAGATCTCCTGTTTAGTTGGGATGATACCATTCTTAAAAGACTCAAGACTCAAGTTTGAATCAGTCTGAATCAGATGTGGATTGAGGAGGTGTAATAAATGACCAACTTTCAATAGAATATCAAACATATCGGCCTTGGTACATAGGTATATATGATATATATAATATTTCAATGTTTCTATGGTCTAACAGAACAACAGCGAAACTCAACAGCCATGAAATTCAAAATTTACTACCAATCTTTAAAACATAAGAGTTATACGACAAGTTACTAGTTAGCGTAGGCATAGTTCTAAAAATATGATATGTAAAATAGATACATATTTATTACATGGCTAGTTTTCATATCAAATAATGAAATATTCCCATCCTTCTTACACAGTACTGCATGCAGTTGCAAATTCCAATTCTAATTCTATGCTCTCATTGTCAATTTAAAATCCGATTATTGCAGCATTGTTGAATTTCCCATTCAGAATAACCCTCAACAATAGCTTGGACAATACACTGCACCTGTGCCCTACTAAGCTTAAATTGATAGGAATTTATTTTCCATTTGTACAATTCAACTCTCATCTATGTATATATATTTTATGTATCACAAACACGTAGATCTGTAGGCATACACAATAACGTGAAAGCAATTTATGCATTTTTCCAAAGTGATACTTTCTGTAAATTTAGATAAATGATAAAGAAAATATAGGCCTACCGATATTTCAAACTGTCTTTCTATCTATTTAGCATAGTTCCCAAGTTCCATTCCTGGTCAGGTACATATAAACTTTGAACATTATACATTTATAAGTGTCCATGCTGGGCCAGCAAAAGATCCCTTTTGTGCAGTACTTGTACTATACCAATGTTAGCTTAGTGAGTGCTAAGGTTTATTGAAACTGGGCAGGGGACCTGGGTCTGCTGCTGTACACCTTATTGTTTCTAGACCGGTTGGCAGTTGATTCACCTTTGTGTTGGTATTGTTTCTCTCAGGTTTCTTAATTCTTCTCCATTCCTTTGTCCTTGTTTCCTCTCTCAGGTGTTTCTTGACCTGTGGCTGGTTCCCAAGCCTTCTTGTTTCTTTCACCTTCTAGCTGTGAAACACCTGCTTTCCTTTATAAACTCCTTTTCCCGCTTCTCTGGGTCGCTTCGACTTTGCACCCACCCTCCTCTCCCTCTTTTCTATCTCCTTTCCTTCATTTCCCTAGCACAGTTATTTTAGTGTTTTTGACATTCAAAATTTCCATTAAATTTCGGTGATTTTTCACACAAAATTGCTACCTACTTCTCACTTATATTTTGCTTGTCTATGTATATTCATTATCCATTAAAATTACTTATTGTACATACTTCTCAATCCTTATTTAAAAAATGTATGTTTATCATTGTTCCTTATCATGTGTGTACCACCATGCTCGCGTCAAACTACGCGTATTTGAGTGTTTATGTATTTGTACAATCATTTCTTGCTCCTTAATTATTACTTCGTAAACTGCGCACTAGTTTGTTGTATAATTATAAGGGCCGTCTGGTCCATGGGCAGTAGGTGCTCCTATCTGTGCGTTTTGTTCTCGTATGTGTTGTATGTATGGTGTATGAATGTGTTTGTGTGTCTATTATTTTGCCAAATAAACCGGCGCAGCGGCCACTCCTATTTACATCTTGTGTTTGTCCTCTGTCCAGGTGTTTCAATATGTAAAAAGTCCCCTGAATAAGGCAAGAACTGCCCATACCAGAAGGAATATCTCATTTGAAGGAAGAAAAGGAGTAAAAATATAAGGAAGAAAGAAGGAAAGAAGAAGGGAAAGAAGGAGAGAAGGAACGAAAAGAAGAAAGTATGCAAGCACGGATACATTTTTTATATTTTATATTCTATCAGTTTTTGTTTTCATCTAATCTCAATTTTTCCTTAATTTTTCCAAATCTTTCTTTGCTTACCACATTTCGTGTTGCGTCTTGATCTGCTGCTCAAATAAAATCAAGAAATTTTTTCAAAAAAACCAGATGCATATCAGAAATGAAATGCGACAGAAGTATTGGATAGATTAAAGTGAACTAGAATTTGATTCGTGTGCATATTCACTTTGAACTAAAAATATTCTCTCTCTTTGATTAATTCAATGTTTCTGTTGGTCTCCAATTCATGTAATTTTAAATACAAGCACGCAAATCTATATGAAATATGTGCTATAAATTTGCATCTTCACTATACACGTCTGTTTCAATATGGATGCTGAATATGCCTGTCGATCCACACATGTTAGATGTATGTTTCATCCTGCGCCAAGAATGCTCCTCACATGGCCCATGGCCAAGAAAAAGATCCCTCACATGGGGGTAAACGTGTAACATATTGAGGACTCCCGCTCTCTCTCTCTCATCTCATCAATCAACCCTCGTGAGCGCCTAGAACTGGGCTTAGACGGCTGCATTTTCCAGATTTATCTATTTATCTACAATATGTATCTATCAATACTCTGTCTTATTGAACCTGATATTAAACTGCAAAAATACAGAACGTAAATCCGTATCACTCACCGACCTATCTACACCCTTACTCATAAATCTATATGGAATTCTTCAGCAATCTCCATAGAAATTGATAACTTTGGTAACTTCTGCTGCACGGAGCATTTGATTGTCTGATTACTTCCATCGACCGTCATCATATACATCATTAATCCGTGCAACAGGTTTAAGTGTGGAAATTCAGGGGGTTCATGAAGGTCGGGCACATCCAACCAAAAATTCTAAATTCTTCTGAATACAGTAGTTGAGGCTTTAAAAGAGAGATTAGAGAAGATAACTTGACCTCTTCAAGTTCATGTTTCAAGTTTACAGCACAAAGCAAACATGTGGCAGGCTGACACAGGTCTCAAAGGTGTATTTGTATTTTAACCCTCAATTTGATATAATAATAAATTTCAAAATTATAATTTTAACCTCTACAGTGGATCTTTATGGCATTCAAACTGCAAAATTGACTTTTTTTCCATTTTCGTCTAAAAGAAAAGGGGGTTCCATATTTACAAGCATGAGTGCACCTGTTTACCTTTCGGCAGCCTACTACCTGGGTGTCTAAATGGTTATACAGTCCTTGTCTTCTCTGATCAGCTGAAGCTCGGTGCCTGCATCGGCTTAACCCTAATGTTGCCTGAAAATTTTCAGATGTCTTCGGGAGCATCATCCCATGATATTATTCTTGACAACAAGATTTGAAACATCAAATTTTTCTGAACGAAATTTTTTTGTTTTGAAATGAAAGTTACTTTTAATCATCCTTAATTGGGTCGTAAACCGGCCAACTGTTCAATCTTGGAATCCAAACCATTTTGCTTTCACAAACCGTCCAACTTTTCGGTCTAGCTTGTTTGTCACTCAGCTATTCCTGACAGTACAAGTCATCCAGTTAGCAGAGCCAGGGGACTCCTATGAGCTGATGGCCAACTATGTGGACACTGGAGAAGCGTGAACAGAAAATGTAAGCTTGGTGCCCTCTGGTCAATAAGTTGCAAGTCAGTTCCAAGTCAACATTTCAAAAGAGACAAAGAACTATCATCGAGACGAGAGTTTCCTGTCTCTGTCAGGGTTGGAATAAGCTAATCCTAAATTTTGAACAATTCACCCAGAGAATCTACTTTTGCTGAAGTGAAAATACTGAGGTTTGTGAAAATATTTGATTTGAAAATGGAACACAAAACGATTACTGACATCGTGTTTGGTGTCTGTATTTCAAACAAATTACATAACATCATAGTGGTTAGGACCTTTTAGACCTCACTTTCATATTTTTTTACCATTGGAAAAGCTGGAATCTAACTGCCAATTTTGCATGTAAAAATTTCCTGTCAAGGATTACAGCAACAAACAAACAATCAGATTACTGTTTATTTTACAAAACTTCTTAAAAGGTATAGTTACAGAAATTTAGAGATCTAGGTAAGTTAGACACCTCATTTTTAGGATCTGACATGCATTGGGGATCTTACTGACAAAAATGCATACTAGAACCCTGCAAATCGGTGTATAACAAAGAATATTTATTATCCCTGAAATATAGGTGACCACCTTTGATGAAAATTAAGATTTAAGGTAGATAGGAAACATGGAAAGAGAGAAGTTGAAAAAAATAATGCCATAAAATGGTCACACTGCCATGAATGAATGAAAAATACATTGGTCCCTTCGTTTTAAGGCGGCCCGTCTGCAGTCATGAAGTGGTCTCTCGTGGGGGTGCAAAATGTACCAAGAATACTTAATGTGGGAGGAAGGTGGTCACAAAAGGAAAGTCGGTCTTACAACAAGGGGCCTTGTAATGCAGGTACCACTGTACAATAAATTATGCATTCATCGGCGAAAGGTGTAGACGAAAAAAGAGGTGAAGATAGATAAAAATAATCTGAGGCACTTGTCCAGATACTAACTTAAAACGTTATATCTGTCTGAGTTTTTTTCTTCAGTGAGCCGTTTCTTCGCACATTTTATTTTTCACATTCAGCCACATTTAGCCTTCAGGAGTAGCTTTAGCATAATGGCTGTCATTTATCTGTTTATGTGGCAGACATTATTAAACAAAAAGTTCAAAATTGCCTTTGGCGCAGAAATCATTTTTAATTTTCTTCTTAATTTTATTGTGAAATCTGGAGACACAGTTTTCATAGATTTAGATGTCTCATGATTGGTAAACCAGTCATTGACATTGTTTCTAAATTCATGAAACTGGCTCAGATAATTAGATAATTATTTTAAATGTAGGCCTACAAGGTTTTTCTTCTCGTGAACTATTTCTAATTTGAATTTGTCTAGACATTGTGCTGGGAGTTACATAAAAGCAAGTTCTTTCAAAATAGCCTATTTTTCGCTAAGATAATTAACTGATATGAAAAAAAAACATTTTCAGCCTAGAAATTTTCCATTATACATAATTTTTACAATGACGATGAAAGTGACTGTTGTTAACGTTGTTTGAATACCACAAATCCCCAAACTGACAAAGACGAGTTTATTTAGCAGAAGAAGGAGTAACTTTAAGGAGAATATATGATTGTAAAATCAAGATAGGTAAAGATGAAGTGGAAAGATACAAAAGAGGAGGTGTATTGCATTCAGACTAATTTTTTAAAGAGTCGCGAAACACTGTTGGAAGTAATTTGAAAGAGATGACGGTATAGGCCTATACGGCTGAATTAGATATATATTTTTAAAACACAAGACTACGAGAAATTGGATTAAATTGAATTGCATATCACTATTCATTGATTTAACTCGTTTTTTGTTTTGTTTTTCAGAATTAACCAATTAAATTCTGTTTATCTTTGCAATACCAAACACAATTGGTGGCAGAAATGTTTCCAACTCATTTCATCCCTTTTTCATATTTTAATAATCCCAAATAATCCTGAATTCTATGGATATCCTGTTCAAAATTACAATGATAATTTCTGAGTGGGTGTTGAGTACCACCCGCTGTCTATGTATTTGTTAGACAAAGATATGAAGGTTCTAACTTCTTTTAATATGCTACAGGATCTAACTGACAAAAATGTATGTTAGAACCCGAATATTAGGTGTCTAACTGACTTAGATCTCATACCTTCTTTTACTATGCCTTTTAAGTCATAAGTTTTACAAAACAATCAATAATCTGATTGATTGTTTACTGCTAATCCTTAACATGCAAAATTGCCAGTTAGATACTGGCTTTTCCAATGGTAAACGTATCATGGAGAGTTCTCAAAGCATATAAGCCCATACTGCTACCCTAGGAAAGGAGGCCACATTGACCAAGTGTTTTGTCACTGCGATATGGCCTTGAATAATTCATTAGGTGACTCTTGGGAGAATTGGTCAGCATTTTTGTTGCTACTCCATATGGCTACAGCCAGATTACAGGAAATGAAACTATGTTATGAACTCCCAGAGCTCCTACTATGAGATGAATTTGATGTATCATTTATGAAATTACCCAAGAAATTCTGATCAGCAATTAAGAAATGCTTCATTAATTTTCAATTAATTGCAGGTTAATTGCAAAGGAGGTAGATATAGATCACCAAATAGATGTTCATGTATGCTGCAAACAGCTCCACTAAATATATCTATGCACCAGGGATATCCCTTGATTAAAAAGGAAGAAAGAAGTTATACATCTAAAGGTAATTGACGTTTTTGTATTTTGATATAGCCCCTCCCCCAAAAAACAAATTGGGAAAGGCAAATTTTGGGCAAGGAGGCTTGATATTCGGACACACAATCAAATAAACATAAAACTGGGAAAAATGCTTCTCCCCTTCCCCCCCCCCTCCCAAAATGGTACAAGGAAACACGTTGCACAAACTGAGAACTAGTATACATGGACCTATATATGGCCACCATGCTATTCATGCATTTTCTGCATTTGTCCAGAGATTAATTCTGCTATTCTGCTTCTGGGATTGTTTCAATGCAAATTGCACACCGAGAGCCCGGGATTCAGAGTAGCCGGCTTGAAGCTCTCTGAGCACAGAATGATATCATAGGATAATATCACAGGATGATATTCTGATTCTTGCCGCATGATTTGTGGACGGCTTCGCTTTATTGAATTTTTATGGAAATGCGACCATAATTGCGTTGATGGAGCAATGAGATGCTCTGATTACTGTCCGCGTGCACAATCGACTTCTATTATGAGACGTCATTGATATCAATAATTCATTTGGTATAATTAGTCCCAATGTAATTTGTAATTTGCTATGTTCTTCGCAGTATGTTGCAAAGTAATTTTGTATATTGTTGTAGATATTGCAATTATTGCTTGGGCTTCCAGAAGCTTGTTTCCTTGAGGCACCCATCCAACATTGCCGCTTGTTAATCTTCTGATGGAAAAAAGGTGCTTCCATGCATATTACTATCTGGATATACACGTATAAGGCATAATGTACAGTGTACAGGACCATAATGCATGTAGAGAACTGGAAGTATATTACAGTGGGTATTAGGTTGATGAACATGTAAGGTCAGCGGAAGCCAAAATGAGGAACTTTTAAGGATAAAATTTATAAGGATAAGGATAAAATTTTGTTTTACATCGACAAAATAAAACAATAAACATTAGCCTGCGGCTATTAGTCGATAAAATAACAACAAGTATATACAACAAATATAATAAAATTCATAAAATCATTGGTAAAATCAATTTTCATAAGACTTAGCGGGGAACATAAAATAAATACTTGATAAAATCACAGGGAGTACATAAAGATCACACTTGGAAACTGCAGAGACTACAAGAACATTTAGGGCCTTCCCACGACTGTAGCATGAGTTTAAAACAGTCAATATCACAGATTGTCTTCATTTCACTTGGCAGCAGATTCCACAGGTGAGTACCGTAGTAAGTAAGTGAGTTCTTTCCATAGCGTATTGTTTTGAACCTCGGCTGGAGCAATTTGTTGGAGTCTCTGAGATCATGATTTACAGATAAATACTGGTAAAAGATGAGATAGCCAGATATATATATATATATATTATTGAGGCATGTGTGGTCTGTAACAGCATGTCTTTCTGCAAAAACTGTATTCTTAGGAGAAAGTTGACGCAGAACTTCAAACCATTTTTATTTTGAAGATTTATATATGCATGTATAACCAAGCAAAGTGCTTTTTCACCTAGGTTTTCTTCCCTAAAAGTAGCTGTAAACTCTTTGTTAATATGTTGGCTTGTTTATTCATCTGTTTTCAAGATACCTACTCTATCTCTTTTTCCATTTGGATATGTGTATTTGCGTATATTTATCTGTTTATCAATTATAATTGGAATGGGATTAATTTATTTATTCTATTCCCTCGTGAATTGTGTCTTACTTCTGTCACACTCCTAAATACAGGACGTAAAACACTGATCAATGTGATGTGATCATATATACTTCTTCCTTTCATTCTGTCAATATGAATTTGTCTATGCTTATTTATTATATCTATCACATGGTAGCATGATACCATATATCTTATCTGCTTACTCCACACAATCAACTGTCAGTGTTGAGATTGCCTCAAAAAGGCCACTTAAGTTGGGCCGGAGAATGAGACTGACCACTCAACCAATATGAGCCGTTGTAAGCCATTGTTGGCCATTGTTGGCCATTGTGAGGCATTGTTTGCCAACAGTGGAGGGTCCTAGAGCCAGGCAAATATAGCCTGTTGACAGGCATCTGTTGATGAATGATCCCGACGACCCAATGATGTTAAGAGATTGTCTGGAGATGCAAGTGCCTGGAGCTATGGAACACTCAGTCTCACAGATTACTGGCTGGCTTTATCATCATATGGGACAGCAGCTTCAACTTCATTTAAGTCAGTTTGTAGAGTTTGTAGATCCTTTATATTATATATTAGGGGTTACAAACTATATCGTTGGCTTTACTGCAACTGAATAAGCTTATATGCTGAAAAAAGGCAGACATTGGCTGGTGTTCAATGTCCATCCAAAATCTCAACAAAATGTATGCTTCTTTCAGAAAATTCCGTGATAAAATCACGAAAAATTGATCAGGAAAATTTCTTTGACTGTTTCACAAAAAAACCTTGCCCTAAACACATAGAATTTTGGATAGACACCAGCTAAAGTTTGTTTTGTCTGTTTTTAACATACCTTTTTTTCAGTACATGTTGCCTTTGAAGGCTTGGACTAGTGTATCCATCCAATCGTCATGATACAGACAGCTTTAAAGTAAGTGAAGGGGTGATGTTTTTGCCATGGGGTCAACACTAAACAATATATGTGCCTGTCGGAAGATTTTGATTAGTTGTATTTAAGAATGTGTTAACTTATTCATGATGCACAATTAGGCGTTTTTGTAATAGTAAACATCCCCAACCAAACTGCTAGTAGAAGCATGTATTCTCGGACAATGAGATGAAAATATATTGGGACATAATGGCAGATGCATCAGGTATGTCTGAGACAAATGTAGACCACGTTCCTTCGCTGTGCTCAGAGTGACATTCGGGTCAAAGTCTTTGATAAGTAAGTGAAACCCAAGGCCAATGTAATTTCACTTGGGAGTTAGGGTTCATTTACTTATAAAGATCTTAACACATGTATTTTTAAAGCAAAGGAAATAGACAGCCAGTTGCATGTCACAATTTGTCACATTCCTCCAATATCCACAAAGGGAACAAAGGCTAACACAGAGAGTATACCTGAATAGTGGAGTCAGTTTATCATGTTAGCATTTTGTTTGTCACAGACATATTATTATCATAACTCATTTCATTCAGATCAGATTCAAAGGCAAATTTATATTGTTTAGCACAACACAACAGTTTTGCTTCTTTCCAAACACCATAACAGGGAACAATTTTAACTTTGAGCGTAGATTAGGAGCACCTGTAGCAGGAACCTTTTGCCTTCCTTTATGACATGAATTTTTTCTATATCTCATCAGATATGCTCCCAAAAGCAGCTTGCTTGAGGATGTTTGACATTGACTCAATGGCAAAACATCACCCGATCGTGACTATGAAGCAGCACTGTAATCCAATGAGCTAAAATCAAGCGAATGAAGAACACATTTTGGAATATGGTGCCAATAAATGATTGTCATCAATGTTTTCAATGTCTAGAAAATACAGGAATATTCTATATCATTATTCATCATTGCAGGAAAAATTGGAAATAGAGCGATGTTGTATTATGATAAAACATTAATTAATATGATGCTCTTTCAGTAGACTTTCGGTGACCTTTTACATTAAGTTAGGCCAAATTAATCATGACCTACATTGTAAATCTGTTTTTACTACTCCCACTAGTGTTGCACATCATGCTTGAGGCTGGCAGTTATTTTAGTGGAATATTAATATCACCAACACTTCTGCATTAAGTACGTAAAGCTGTTTCTATCCAGCTAAAAGCAAGGCTGTTTGTTGTGTGGGAGGATTAAACATTTTCCTGCCAAACTGGTCTCCCTGACTTAATAAAGACACAAGGACGAAATGCAGTGTATTGAGCTGAGCCACGTACAATCTTCTTGCGCCTCCTAGCAACTGCAGATTGAGGAATTCTGCAGTTTTTGGACCTGCATTCTGGCCCCGTCACCGCCGGAGACACTGTAAAATTATGCCATACGATTTGCAGATCTATAGGCCTAACTTATGGAAATTGGTGAAGTTAATTAGTAGACTGTGGCTGTGTCTTGTTCCCCTGTTTTGCATTATAGCTGTTTGCAGATTGGCGGTCCAAACAGCTTCAAAATTAACTTTCAACTTGTTCGTGTGATGTCACTGGCTTAAAAATGTATTGTTTGTGTCAGTTATGGTTAATCAGTTGATTCAGTGTTTATCATATCTAGCAGCATAGGTGAAAATAAACAAACAAATTGAATGACTCAAGGTACTTCATCAAATAAGAAGATTAGGATACCAAGAGATGACTGTCAATGACATGGAAAACCCAGTTTGCAAATCGAAAATAAGAAAATTCATTTTTCCAGTAGGCTGCTAATCAACAGATCCAGTAATGTGTGATTGCATAAATGCATATACTGTACATAAGTATAGGTTATTCATCTGGGGCGATGGAAGATGTGATTTATTAACTGAGGACTCTAGCATGAATGTGATAAACACATATTCCTGATCCAAAGGTGAATAACCAGCTTATACCATGAGACAAACAGTCGAACAGTCAAACATAGGACAATAAGTGAAACACAAAGAATATCGGAATAATGGTCAATTGCCGCAAAGGAATACTGGCATGTGACTGGCTGACAGGGTGTCAAATGGTGTAATATTATATACATTTTTAAAAAGTGTAGCCTTTTTACATGTAAGTTTTAGTTTTGCTGCTGAAGTTTGCCATTTTCTTGAATCGCTGAAAGAATTTGGGAGAAAGATACGCTGTCCCCTTTGGACATGTTGCAGTATCGTCAAAACTGAATATGTGGATGGAGTTTGCATTATCCCCTGACCTCAATGAATCAAAGTATCTTTTCTTCTTTATTGTGTATCCGTGTGTGTTACGAATTTGTAAAATACTAAAGCAATATTATATAATAAGTTCAACAATCTACATTAAACTTTGCCAGTGTGTAGCTCACACACACCATGCATGCACCATGTAGGCCTACAACACTTGATGGAACAGAGAGGCAAGAGTTTCTATTGCTTTCCCTAATTACTCGTGTGTCACAGAATATGAGCAGAAGCTATATGAGAAGAAGACAATAAAACAATTCTTTGTGTGGAATATGGAGATGAGTAGGAGATGGGGTTTGAAATTGCCCTAGTTCTTCCCTGCATGGGTGTATTCAGAACTTCTTTTAGGGGCCAACTACTCAATCTTCAGGAAGGGGGGGGGGGGGGCTTGGATTTTCTTTTTAATAAATAAATGCTTGTCCAGTTTTAGTGAAATAAATTTTGTCCAGGCGTCTTAAAATTAATAATTGGGGGTATTTCTTAAAATGATGTTGTTTGATTCAGAAAATTAATATTTTGAGGTTGTCAAAGACGTTGTACACTAGAAATAAATAATTTCCGTCACTGTTATGAAACTTCAAATCCCCCCCCTCCCGATTACTAAATGGTCACCCCCTAAAAAGAATTTCTGATACTGTTGAGGAAAAGACAGAATGATTATGGTTCATTTTGGCTATTTAGTGATGTCAGTGATCTACTTAATTTGTCACTGAGAAGTAAATGACATCACGGTGAGTTATAATAATATATGACTCATTCACTGATGTTCTGAAAACATGGTGAGTAGAGGATATGAAGCAAAATGCATGTGTGTTTTTTAAAACATGGCAAATATATCGGTATGACAATTCCCAGCATTTTGGAAATCCCTAGGTATTTCTCTGGCTGTTTGAAAAGCCTTGCTGTGCACATTTTAAGAGGTTTGCTTCTTTAAAATAGTTATCTTTGACATTTCCTGTCTTTTTTTAATATTGAAACCAGATTGTGAAGTGAATAATTCATGCTAAGATAATAGGCCTACAGTATAAGCCCCATTTTGTTCTACTTTATATATATGATTTTTTGCTCTCAAAGAATGACACTCGATGCCGCAAGATCACAAACTCCTAAGGCAGGATGCAAATAACAAGACAACTGCATCTAAATGTGTGCATCTTTGTTCTGTCAAGATGAGCTACATGTGACAATGGTATTGTATGATTTATATGATACGCAGTTTTGTTGCTGTTTATTCAAAGTCAAAAAATAATAGAACATTGTAGGGGAGAGTGGGGCCAGTTGAACCGGCAGGCCAGTTGAACCACCCTTAATTTTTAACCAGGTGGAGAAGGCATGGGAAATACCTACAACCTTGTGCTAGGCCTTATTAGGCTGGTCTTTTCCATGTAGATGTTTTGGCTCTGAGACACATGGTAACGAAACAATCACACTTTTTCGTTTTCCGCATGTAAATTATAGAACCAGGGGAGTTTATGGCAGTTTATTAATTTTTTTTAATCAAATTTTCAACAAAATACATTTACAGTGAGAGTTAATATTCAGTTAAACAGTTTTTCTAATAGGCCCATTACAATGGATTAAAATAAATAAAACAATTTTATTATTGAAGTTTAACCGTCAACTGGTTCAACTGGCCCCAGGCTATTCTTTCAACAGAAAGAAATGTGCAAGACATGCCAAATTTAGCCAAAACATGCTATGCTCCTAGCTAAACTTGTTAGCAAAAATAAAGGACTGTAGCCCCACACTTCACCCATCATTCTTCCAATGGTTCAACTGGCCCCAATGGATGGTTCAACTGGCCCCGAGGGTGGGGCCAGTAGAACCAATTTATTTTTTGGAGGCTCATGTGTTGGCCTTGGTAAAATATACGCAAAAACCTAAAGTTGGGATGTTTAGACAACTTTTCAAACTACCTTTTCCATCTTTGTTCTCCTCGAAAGCTGTAAAGGTATGCATACAGGAGAGCAAATTCTAAAATTAGGTTCAACTGGCCCCGCTCTCCCCTAATTGGTAGTGGGAAGGCAGGCCTACCATAGTGATAAAGTAAGACCCAAACGGTTCAATAAACAAGCAATGGTTCTCTCCATGGTCTTGAAGTGATCTGAGAGAAAATCTGACCATGCGGTATGTTGAATTGAGGTTTTGTATTCTGCATATTTCTTCTAAAATTTAGATGGATATCACAATATCTGGTGTTATACATTACCTGTTTGGACTTTTAAATGCTGATCAAGCAATGAACACGACTGGTACCATTTCGAAGACAAAGAATTCATTTGTCACGTATAACCCCTGAGACACCTCCTTCCAGCATGAAATTTTAATCTGAGATAAGCCTGCCTTTCTTCTGTGAAATTCTCTTTGAAATGTCTTTGAGTGTTCTTTAATTAAATAGGCTGTTTTTAGCTTGGAGAGTCTAAATATATCTATATAGATTCTTGAGCAACATAGGCCTAGCCCTGAACACTTTGAATGTGCATGCAGACAGTGTCAGACACAGATAGGTTTGGTTTCATGAACAGTTATATTAGTGAACAACCAAGAGAATAGTTGCATAACCGAACAGCTCGGTTTGCTTCAACTTGCCTCCTGATTGATTTGATTTATTAACTTGATTTATTAACTGATGCTGTGTTACATTAACAATTAAGAGCAATTTTTGAATTTGTTATTATACTTAGGGTAATGTTCTTTGAGTCGGACACTTAGAGGGTGTTACCCTGAGTCGGACACTTTTTGTTGGGCTGCATTGATCAATTGAGAGCTCCTATACCCATGTATTTGGTACCAATCTTTAGCTTAAGACCTCTTCCATCTGTTCAAAAAGTTTCAGCATGATACAAACAAGTATAGTGGGTTTTTCATGACCCTGAATATGGGGTAAAAACTCCGTTTTTCACTTTTTTGTTTGGTCAGGATTTGAGTATTTTAGTAAAATTTCTCCAGATTGAAGGGTTTTATTCAGGTCTATGGTGTTGATTTTACCTCAGATTGTCATCAAAATGGTTAGTACTGAGCTCCATGTATTTTGTGCTCTAATATGGCATCAATTAATGGATTGGAAGGATCTTAAACAAATGTACTTCAATGCCTTGTAACTGTCCGACTCAAGGTTATCCCTCTCTTTTTTTAAAGTCCCAAAAATAACCCAATACACAGTGTTCCAATTATGCAAATTGTCAATTTTTTTATAGATTTCTGGAAAACGTTCAATTTGATACCCTGGTTGATATAACCTATAACCCTTTAACCTGGCCAGATATCACTTTCTCAAATGGCTTGAATCCAGCTGTCCGACTCAAAGAACATTACCCTATATGAAGACATTTTGACACTTCTGTTAGCCAATCACAAGCCAGTATGTCACTGCAATAAATATTCTCTGTTGCCCATTTATTCTGGAATGTTTATCTGTTTGAGTGTTTGTCTCATGGTATAAGCAGGTTATTCACCATGCGATCAGGAAGATGTGTTTATCGCAGCTCGGGCTAAGGCAATCACTTGATAAATCACATATTCCAGATGAATAACCTATATTTAAAGGGCATTGTTTTGCTGAGAAATAGGCCTCACTTGAGTTGAAACAATATTTTGTCTCTCCAAAATCGGCATTGTTTTGCTGAGAAATAGGCCTCACTTGAGTTGAAACAATATTTTGTCTCTCCAAAATCGGCATTGTTTTGCTGAGAAATAGGCCTCACTTGAGTTGAAACAATATTTTGTCTCTCCAAAATCGGCATTGTTTTGCTGAGAAATAGGCCTCACTTGAGTTGAAACAATATTTTGTCTCTCCAAAATCGGCATTGTTTTGCTGAGAAATAGGCCTCACTTGAGTTGAAACAATATTTTGTCTCTCCAAAATCGGCATTGTTTTGCTGAGAAATAGGCCTCACTTGAGTTGAAACAATATTTTGTCTCTCCAAAATCGGCATTGTTTTGCTGAGAAATAGGCCTCACTTGAGTTGAAACAATATTTTGTCTCTCCAAAATCGGCATTGTTTTGCTGAGAAATAGGCCTCACTTGAGTTGAAACAATATTTTGTCTCTCCAAAATCGGCATTGTTTTGCTGAGAAATAGGCCTCACTTGAGTTGAAACAATATTTTGTCTCTCCAAAATCGGCATTGTTTTGCTGAGAAATAGGCCTCACTTGAGTTGAAACAATATTTTGTCTCTCCAAAATCGGCCAGTGAGATCGTTTTTGTTAGGGCACTACAGAAACAGAGCTTTCAGGTTGCCCGTTTCAATTTCAGGTTGGCTTGAGAAAAAGCAAAATAACTGTCCCATCTGCTGTGGTAGCCGCCCGGTGTCACACATTTTCAGCCAATGTGAGCGGGTTTTGATCTATTATTCATCAGACGCGTCTTTCAATTCATATTAACGCTGTTGTTGGGAGTTGGACAAAATGTATTGCCAATATCAACTGCGAGAAAAAAATCTTGTTTGGTCTCCCATGGGTTGTCTTCTTCGTTGTTTTTTAGGTTTTCTGTTAATGTCCAAGCCATCTCCCAGCAAGGCTACTGCTCATGAAAGATTAAGTTGTCTTATACCATTCGACACCTCTGTCACCCGATCACATGCAAGTATTTCAGTGAAATAATTCCCATATTTTTGTTGTCCAGTTATTGTCTCATGTTAGAATGTTTGAGTGTTAGTCTCATGGTATAAGACGGTTATTCGCCATGAGATCAGGAATATGGGTTTTATCACACCTTGGGCTAAAGCACATATTCCCTCTCCCTTGGGTCATTAGGCTAAAAATTGAAGCAAACGTCAAGGCCAGATTCTACATGTGTACGAACAAAAAGTGCAACATTCTCTGTTTTTTGGGAACAAGATCTACAATTTTTCGTTACTCTCTGTCCACTTACTTCTGTGTTAATGTCTTTTAAGATGGATGGATGTTTGGGGCTTTACGTCCCGTATTATGCACTTAGTAGGCTAATTAGGACAGGAGGACGACACCACAATGAGGCAAAGGATGACTGAAGCAGCCGTCCAAACTAGGTCCAAGTGACCCGGCAAGTACTAGTTACTTTATATGTCGATTCTTCATTATTGTAACTTCCAAATAACAGACCAAAATAAAATCAATCAATCAATCAAGAGCTGGATTCGAGCTGGATTCAAACCCGGGACCCAGCGATTGGCAGTCCAGAGCACTACCACTGAGCTAACCCTCGCTTTGTGGCCTTAAAGGTGATGACACTGATGAGCCTTCAGACTCTGAGAAGTGTTCAACATCCTTGAGGAGAAAAGCACACAAACACGACAGATTGACAGTGGACGCTCGACCGAGAGACAACTGAGGAAATGTTTGCATTGTCCCAAGACTCAGCTGCGAGGCGATTGGTCACCGCAATTGTTTATTTGATGTCGTCTCTGTAAACAGTCGTTGGCTTGTAGGGGGCACTATTCTCAACACGCGCCCTAGATGGGCGTATTGGTCATCGCAAAACAAGAAAGGACGCCAAAGTAAACCTTCGCCATCACGAACCGCCCTTTTAATGCCATCAGGAAGTATTGGTCTTATGAATAGGGAAACAGCATTGCTTTGTGTACCCATCCATTTTGTAACACACTGATATGGAAGGCCTAATGTAACTTATATCCATATACCTGTAATATAAGTAGTAATATATGCCTTCACTTTTCAGGTCAGTAGCTAATAAAACATGATACAGTTTGTATTTGTCCGTAAAGCAAACATGATATGCATGCATAATGTCGTTTCTGATGATAGTAGGCTACACTAAGATTTTAATGTACATATCGGTGCATTTTTGCAAATGTTGCAATTGATATACTTTGTAATTTGATGTTTGCCGGAATGCATTACCCTGGACAGAGACAGGGAGACTAACGAATCAGCTGTAAGATCAAAATATCGCTCCGATGCTCCAGTAAAACTTCTTCGAGAATATCTGAGATTTTAAACATTAATTTTGTCTGGCCTAAATCAAATCATCCATAATCTGTGTTGGTATTTAAAGGTTATGTTGTCCTATGAAGTAACAAACATGGATATTTGTGCAATCTGTGTGCTGGTCACAGTAGGGTAAAAGTGGGTAATATCACGCAGGTGGGTAATATCACGCAGTAAACTTATTGGGTATATAAAGTTTGAGCAGTGTTTAAGATTTCCAAAGTTTGAAATGAAAAATGTGCAAGTGATCCTTTTAAAACAATCTGATGGTATTTTATGCTTGGCATTGCCTCTGACACGTTTGCAGGAGGTCATTAAGCAAGTTTTGTAGTTTATCTCAATTTTAATGCTCTTCAAAAACAGAATTCTCCAAGTACATAATAAGTAATTACAGTTGCTGTTTCAGTGACACATTCAGCGAAGTATCATGAGGTGGAATAGGCATTACATGGGATGTAAAAAAAAATTGTACCCAGAATGTTGGCCCTGAAGAAGGCACTAGTATGCTTAAATAAGTGATGAGACCAGATTGGGGTAATATCACTCATGTTGCAGGGGTATTATCACGCACTCTGGGGTATTATCACGCACTTAATAATTCCAAATAAAGATTCCCTAATCAAAGTTTTAAAATTTGTCTGTCGTTATATTGATCTTGGAATTGAATGGTGAACTTCTCAATGGGGTGGGTTGAGAGTTGGGGAGGGTTCAGTTTTGATTTAAAATTCGTCATGTTCACTGGTGAATCTGAGTGTCAATGAGGAATTCAGTTGTCAGATCTACAGACAAATTTTAATTTTGTCTACAGGCACCAAATAACTCTTGGACACACCGACAGCCTTGTACATTTCTTTATTGGTTCTGTCCGATTTATTTGGATTAAACTGCACCCAATCTAACATCCTAGATACAGCATTTTTATCAGAAAATCAACCTGCGTCATATAACCCCTGCTACTGCGTGATATTAAACTGAAGTGCGTGATATTAGCCCAGAAAAAGGTATCTTAACATAGTTGTGTTTACCCTGGCCCAGGAGCTATGAGAAGCTGCCGATCAATTGAATTTGAAGTTTTTATAACACCTGAATTCAATGTCAATCGGAGACATCAGTTTTGGTCATGACAGATATAATTCTTTAGGCCTAGCAGTAACACAGAAACCATCCAGGGTAATACCACTCACTAGGTGCGTGATATTACCCACATTTACCCTACTTCCTGTAATATTCATCACTTCTGTCTATTCAGCCACACAAAATAAACATCTGCTGGATTTTAGAAAGTTAATTTTAGCCAATTTGCGAATGAATAGAGTATATTTTGGCCAATTGACTACACGAATATTATGTGTACATCAGCTGACTGACAACCTTGAGCCTACAGTTACTGTACTGCCAGGTATCACCCAGGTATCAGACTGCTCTTTCAGAGGGATAGATTATCACCCAGGTATCTACTGCTCTTTTAGGGAGATATCTATCTATCTATCTGTCTATCTATCTATCTATCTATCTATCTATCTATCTATCTATCTATCTATCTATCTATAGATCTACCTATCTACCTATCTACCTATCTATCTACCTATCTAATAGTATCTATCTATCAATATGGTCTATTGATTGATCGACCCATCTATGTATCTGGATGTCTATCAACAATGGGGTATCTCTATTAAGGTAGTTATCTGGATATCTATGTGGAAAAAGTTTTATCTGGATATCTGCCTGGATATTTATCTGGATACATATCTAGATATGTATGCGGATATTTCTCTATCACTAGCTTTATAGCAATAGCTTTTCATATAGTTACATGGGGCCAGAACTGTGTTGTAATTTACAAACACCAACCGATACCATCAGAATCAAAGGTAAAGATATTTCTTGCCAGAAGCCACCATCTTGAATTGTTCACTGGTTACAATCCAGTATTGCTGAGCTGCATTGACATGCTTTTAGCTGATTGGGAGTCTTGGTGACAAGTTGATGCACATTTTTGAGGACTGATTTCAATCTAATATAATTTTTTTCTTATGTTAAACAATGCGATAATGAGGCGAGGAGAAATCTTGGAACCGGATGAAACATCCATTCAGCATTGGTTGCCCTGGTCTGGAATCTGACCTGCATCCCAGAGTTTAACAATATATGTCAAAAATGACTGAAGTCAGACATAGATACTCTCTTGCTCATAAGGCCACACATAATTGATTCTTAGCTTCGCGGACCCGCCGACACAATAGATTTCCTGCCGACGGAAAAAAAAAATTGAAAAAAAAAAAAAAATTTTTTTTTTTACATTATAAAATTTTTTTTTTCACCTTTTTTTTTTTTGTCCTACCGGCCGACCCTAGAAAAAGGGCCTTGAGAGGAATCCGAGAAGCTAAAGATCAATTATGTGTGGCCTAAATATGGAATACCTTTTTGGAGATAAAATTGGAAAATTAAATTTTGGAGTTTGTCAAGGTCTAGTTATCTTCCCTAATCTATATTTTAAAGCTTCAACAACTATCTAACATATTATATTTATAATGAGCAATGGTGTACTCTGTACATGTATGCAGGTCAGTATGTTAAACTGTACACCAAACTAGGCCAAAAAATTGTCAAGATCTTTTTTGTTGTATGGAATCCAAATCACAAAATCGCAGCTTGTCAACAAAAGGGCTGTCAGGCTTGAATTTGGTGTTGAAGAGTAAATTGCAAATTAGCACAAGGTACAAAGTTACAGCTCCACCGGTCAATTCCTAGAAACTACATGGAATGTTGTAGTATGATTTTATATTGGCATCCAACCTTTCTGTGTGCACAGTGATCCTGCAAAATCAGGGCACACTTTTACACAATTTTCAACAGTGTGATAAACGTAACATTTTAAAAAGATGTTAAATGTACTATAGCTGGTGCATTGCATTTAATTGATGCCTGCTGTTTAGAGCACGTAGTCCAAATAAATAAAATCAATAAAAATTCTAAGACAAGAGTCACAAGACTTCATCTTACTGTGTACACACCAATTCCAGGTTAGACCCAGGCAGGTCAAGCCAGTGTGCGATAAACAGTCCCGAATTGTGATAAACTGTTTTTTGACAAACTTCAATTTTGAATTTCTGTTGATTTCAAAATTCCTAGTGCATCCTAGGGCTTGATAGCTGGCAAGGGAACAACTGAGGCCTATGATTGATATATCAATAGAATTAAACATACGACAACTGATGCATGGTGTGGATATGCCGAAAGTAATACAATGGTTCGTGTTTAATTCCCATAATCCAACAATAAAACAAGGTGGAGGAATTATATTGATCAATTTGATTAAAAACACTGCACTTGTAGCGTGTTGAACAATTCTAAATTTGCTACAGTTCTCTTGCTGGGTGAATTATTTATTGTGTTATGAACTGGACCAAAATAATAACCAGACCTTTGAAAATGATATATGCCCAATTGCTCATATCTGCTCACTGGAAAAGTTCTTTCTATGTATTCCATTTCGTGATCATTGATAAAGGAGTGTTAAATATTAGATTGATAATTAAAATATGAGACACAAAATACTTTAATGAGTCTCAAATTTCACCAATCTTAATCCAACACTTCAAAAAAAAGAAAAAGTTGAATTTTCTCTTTACAGATTTATCACAAACTAAGATTACTTCTGAGCGTTTAACTGTATATTTGACAGAACAAAGTTGACACCCAGAACTACCAAAATACGGCCATTTGAAAATAAAAATTCAACATTTCCTTTTTAAAGGGAAGGCAAGACTGCAACTTTTTCTTTGAAGAGCTAATAGTTGGATTGGGCCCTTGTAGGCCCACATTGACTTCAGTTCAAATATTAAAGTGTGCCAAAAATAGATTGTTTAAGCAACTGCTTGGCTGTAAACATTAGATTATTTGGTAGTTATGTTTTTGAAAGTGATTAATAATTATGGACCCTCTATATTTAATAACCAAAGTTGTTAACCTTGATTTATTAAATTTGCGCAAATAGTGAGAAGCATATCAACTGAAAATGGGGATGGCAGGATATCAGCCAAGGTTGAGCTAAATTAAAAGTGGTCAAACAAAATACAGTTTTTTTACCTGGCCCTGCAATGATTGTACATGCAGTTAATTTTATCCGTAAGCTGTGAAGAGGCAAAGTATTGGATTTATAATTATAAAGTTATTATATTATTACAATATCATTTCTGTCCGTTTATATGTACAGAACTTTATATGTTTCATTTAGTTTTCTCATTCAGACTCACTACCATCCGCAATGAAACAACCTTGCTGCCGATCTATCTATCTATCTATCTATCTATCTATCTATCTATCTATCTATCTATCTATCTATCTATCTATCTATCTATCTATCTATCTATCTACCTATCTATCTATCTACCTATCTATCAATCCATCTATCTATCTATCCTTCAAATAAGGTTGTCGAAATCTATATTAAATGATGCACATCATGAATATATGCTATAGAGTCATGATAGAAATCACATGGCAGAAGAAAAAAGAAAAGGAAAAAACGACCAGTGATGAAATTCAATCTGGGAAGTACTCCCACAAAACAGCTAATGGAAATTGAGAGGTGGTTTTGAAAATTAGCAAAAAGTGTTTAAAATATCAGAAGTCAGACAAAGCCAGTCTGGAAATCGGATCAGTCTAAATTCGAGACATTAAAAAAATACTTTTTATGAATATAATACATCCCTACATACAAAATTTATATTTAACAGTAAAAACGCAAAACGTGCTGTTATTTTTCCTATCGCGTGTATCCTGCGTTATAGATATTACGGTCAGCCTCTTTTTACTTAAATTATATAACAAACGATAAAATTAAATGGATAGATCTAAGCTGGTTTTTTATTCGGTTATTCGGATTTAGGCTGATTTTTGCATTGCCAATCATATCATCGCGAATGTGAATGATCCATGTTCCTTTCAACATGCACCCAATTGAATTTCTGTGGTATGACTGAAGACTTTTTTATATGAATTTTTTTTTTCATGCAAGGCCGTGAAAGGCCTCATTGCTAACATAATTTGAACTCTCTTTTTTTATGGAAAAAATTTTGAAGGAAATAATCCTGGTTGGCCTGGGGCAATTTTATGCAATTGTCTAGTTCATCGTTATTTGTATAAGATAAATCTCAGCAAAGACCTATCTCAGAAATGAAATGGGAAAACTTGCATAGGCCTACTAATCACATTGCCTATATAGATATAGCTGTAGAAAGGAACATTTAAAACTAATCTTCACAAACTAGGGAAATACACAAGACTATAGGCCTAAAACTATAACAGATGATCTTCAAAGTGATGAAATACAGTAATAATAAAATGATAACTGAAATTTGATAAATGAGTGCACTCACCCGACATAGGAGGTTTTAGCCGCAGCCAGGGCAGTAAGAGCCACCAAGATCAAGCCTAATGCGCGCATTTTCGCTGTTTGACAATATTTCCACAGTGTGCATGGCCCTTAATATTATGCCTGAGACCCCCCCCCCCTCTTCCAACAAGCACCTGTTGCAAAATCCAGTAAGCCAGCACCCGGCCTGCTCATTGGCTGATGCTCAACTCTGGCCAGTCACATTGGATGGATCCATTGGCTTAACGTAGCTCAATCTAAATGTAACTGATATTGTAGTATTGTGGTTTATGGGAAATCGTCAATAAACAAATTAAAAATACTTTATTGAAAATTTATTTTGGAAATGTGATTGTTGTTTTTAAAAAATGATGTTAAGCGTCAGTTAAAAAAAAAAAATTAAAGTCTAGGCTATATCCTGCATCTTGCGTCCTTGCAAATTTTTTGGCAGCTTCCTTGAAACTTTTCAGACTGTTCGGGAAAAAGGATTATAGGCCTACCTGATTCTCAATTGCAGATTCTCGAAAACATAAACTGCAGCAAAATGATATAACAGAAGACTGAGGCACATTTGCAAATGATCTGACATCTGTAGGGTGGATAGGAACAGTGAAGACAGTACAGAACTAAAAAAAGTTTTGCCCAGTTCTCACGGCACGTTACGGAGAACTTTTTATCCCTGAGGGATAGCTTGAGATGAATTCTAGGAAAAAAATGACCAACCCGGCGACACACAATGTTTATGAAACAATTATATAATTAATTAAAAGCATATCACGGCGGGATAAGATCGTAAATCGGCGGGATAAGATCATAAATTGGCGGAGACAAAATCATATCCCTGTGGGAAAGATCTAAATGCCTGTGGGGATGTCAAAAATCGTCGGCGGGATGTCAAAAGACCGTCGGCGGGATGTCAAAAACTGCCGACGAGGCTGCAAATGTCCCGCAGGGAAAGTAAAAATATCCCGCAGGGGCAGGAGAGGTCCCCGCAGGGGCAGGAGAGGTCCCCTCAGGGGCCCCTGCGGGGTCCCCTCAGGGGCAGGGGATGTCCTAATATCCCACCGGAGATGTTTTTGAGTCGTTCTCACTGAAAAAACCCCGGCCGGACATCCAAAAATCAAGAAAATTTTGGGCTCTGTTCCGGCGTCATGAAAAAAAAATTTCAACATGTTGAAACTTTTTTGACATCCACGGCGCAGTTATTCCATTTCTAGGAACCCCTGAGGGAAACAAAAAGTACCCCTGAGGGATGTGAAAAGTCGTCGGCGAGATCACCCAAATTCATCCAAATTACTAGGAAATACCATCCCGCCGACGCCTAAAGTGCTCCGTAACGTGCCGTGAGACTGTAGCATATCTCATGGGCAAAAATGGTAAGAATATTTGCTATTTCGCCAATTTTAGTTTTACACACAAAAACTGATATTTTACGTTCAACATGATACTAAGAAACCATCTTGAATATAAACCGAATTATGGGACACAGTGCAGTGTGAAGCTTTCAGGTGATGTACCATGTATACGCTGAGAAAGGGCTGAAACATTGCCCCCACTTATGGTATTTTGCTTTGAACTTCAAATATTTTTAAACTGTGAACATGCTCATGCTTTTCAAACTGAATTGCATTTTCAGTTACGGTGAAATATATATGTCAATAAACTCTTTTTTGTGTTCCTTTTAGCATTGATTAAAAGACAACGCTTCATTCAGGAGTTGTATGAAGAGAAATTCTAGGTAACACCTCCACACTTAGTATTTTGAGCATGACACAAAAGCCAGTTTATATTTCACGAAAGATCAGAAGAAAATGTTTCATATGATATGTCTCTCTGTTTTACTAAAGCAAACCTGTTCGTTTTTCGAGAGCTGTAGAATGATAGATGGCAAAAGCTCAGCGTCAATTTGTGAGAATACTCCATGAGCTTATCTATCTATCTATCTATCTATCTATCTATCTATCTATCTATCTATCTATCTATCTATCTATCTATCTATCCATCTATCCATCTATCCATCCATCTATCTATCTATCTATCTATCTATCTGTCTATCTATCTATCTATCTATCTATATCTATCTATATCTATCTATCTATCTATCTATCTATCTCTATCTATATCTATCTATCCATTTATCTATCTATCCATCTATCTATGCTTTCCTGTACCAAGTGTTTAACATTCAAATTTGATCCAGAGGAGAAACCGCACCCTGTTGAAAGACCACACTACACAGAATGTCGGTCTTACAAAGCAAGGGACAAAGGTCACCCAATACCAAACTTTGACTTATAATTAAATTCTCTTGCTCATCTAACATAGTTATGTACTGTACTATAGATTAAGGCAGGACTACCCGCTAAATTTGCTTTCTAAATCGTATTGATTTTTGAGATTTGTAAATATTTTGATTGACAGGGATTTCTAAGGGAGCTAAATGGGCATTTAAAGATCATGTTATCTTTCTATTACCAAATTATAACTCGGTTAAGTATATATAGTCAGCAATTTTACATTCATTGGCTTTGTGAATGAGCCCAGTTCAAGTGAAAAACTCTCCCCATATGTCACTAAAAGTGCAGTGGCTCTCGGAAGTAAGTACACCCCCCAGTAGTGATTTGCCATTGAACTCCATATGTTGAACTTGTCTTGTGGTAGGGGGAACAAGGGCACGTTGGGACACGGGGCTCTATGAGACAGTGGGGTTTTCTTGGTTCCAGACAAAGTATATGATATGGTAGTGCCATCAATGACCATCATACCTTGTAATTTCAGATCTTGACATTTCTATCCTTTTGTTGACAAATTACAGCCACACGCAGAAGTATGGTGAGAAAAGGTTTGTTCTTCGACTACTCAACTAAATTCAGAGGTGTTCATTCAAACCTTCTCTGGAAAAAACATAAACAGTGAGACTTTCTCATTGCTTGTATGAATTCAATACATCACAACAAACAGTTAGGAATTGCCATCCTGATAAACACACCCACTGGTGCCTGAGAAATTAGCATTTTTGTGTAAAAATCATGTAGGGGCTCATTGGAATATTCAACACGGTGCACATTGTGACGCACTTTATATGGCAGAATATAATATAAGTGTCTAAGTCGGCTGCATGACCTGGGACAGCACACAGTAGGCATACAGGCCACGGTGAGGCATAGTGGATTATCATGCTTTGTGAACAAATTTATAGCCAAGCACTATGTGTTACTTACATTGATGACCGCACCAAGGACACTTTAATGCAAATGTTTAAAACAGTTTACGGCGAAACACTTTGATATAGAATTAAAGTGGACTGTGGCACTGTGAAAATGGCACTTCGTGTGTCATCATGCTGATGATTTGTCATGATCAAACCCAATACTTTCAATGTTAATTTGATTGAAGGAGACTTATCCCACTAGTTGGTGACAGCCAAACGGATTATGCATCTGATTTTCACTATAAAATTTGTTATGAGAAGTCAAAAGGCTTACTCTTGATCATGACTAATCAAAAAGCCTCTATGTTTCCCATGTTGAAAGTAGAGAAGATGACACTTCATCAGCTATCACTAGTCACGAAGTGCCATTTTCACAGTGCCACAGTCCACTTTAATTTTATATCAAAGTGTTTCGCTGTAAAGTCATTAACTGTCTGCACTACAAGGTGCAACTTACCCCATGGCACAACTTACCCTGGTCTCCCCTACAGAAAAGCAATAGTATCTCAATATATTCCATCTACCTCATAATGTCATTAATGGCAGGAAACTGTCAGACTCTGAAAGATACCTCCCTCACAGAGACACAATTATGTTATCCTGTGGAAAATTGTTATTTAGTTCAGAGAATCAGAAATAACTGTTACTGTGAAGAGTAAAACAAGTTTAGCCTGCCAATGATAAACAGTTATTTCAGGCAATGCCACAGATACTAAAAGGTTATTATAATCATTATAATGACATTTCCTCCAGTGTTAAGTTCCTTCTCCAACTTGTGCAAAGCTATACATGGATTGCTACCCGACTATTTTTGATAATTACCGGCCATGCATCCTATGCATAGGACGGTAATGCTTCGGTCCTGAAACGATGTGAGTCACGAGCCTCCAGGCCTAATCAGGCAGTTCTAAGGGTTTATTTTATATGTATTATTCAGTTATAACATCGTAGATTCTGCCAATTGTGTCTTTTTTTAGTTAAATGCAATATTATAAGATTTAAAATCATCTCTTCTAACATGCAGCGCTGGGTCAGTCAGGCTGATTTGCGCCACCATTTTCTTGTGTATTGGGCCTGTCACTGCACTGTGTGCTGCATATGAGATGTCATAGTAAAGTAAAGGGTGTTGATATAATTTATTGTATAATTGCTCCATTCGAGTCATTAATTGCTGTTCAATGCTGAATTGCTCGTCACCATTTAGGCCTAAAGTGCAATTGACTTTCACACCTCCCTGTCAGCTGTCACCTTGTACCCAATATTTCCAATCAGCTTCATACTTATGTAATTCCAATTAAAATTCCATGCATAAAATAATGTTATTATTGGGATACATAAATGTTTTGATATCTCTTACAAAATTAACATCGTTTCAAGAAAAAAAACAGGACTGTGAATATTTATGCATCTAGGCCTATAGAATATTTAAACCATTTTATAGTGAAATTGGAGGCAAAATGAAAAGACACAGTTTTATGAGCAAGACAGCTCTGGTATTAATTGAAAATACACCCACATCCACCAAGTAATAGAAAAATAAAAATGAATTAAATATATTTTATTTTTCCCATCCAGCATACATGTGTATTGATCATATCGATTCCACTGATAAAGCATGTGCAGCATGGCCGGTGCTGTGCTCTAAGAGTGCTTGTTGTATGGAAGTTAATATCAATAGTATACAAACTAGGCAACCAATGAATCTATAGTATTCACCTGTTATGATATTCATAAAACAATGTTATTTTACAGAGTCCTGAGCACTTAGCTAGAATAATCTGTTTGCATGTACATGTATTATGGAATGTTGCAATGTAATGATTTTAAAAGACATTTAAAGTGCAATAGACATAAAAATATTTAAATAATAATCATTGATTTAAGAGGTTATGGTTGAACTGAACCTAGATGATTTATTGTCGCATGTATGTTGTTTTCCTTTAAATTCTTGTTATTGTTGTTCAAAGTATTGTTTTTTTTTGTCTGTTAGTATTCTACGTCTATACATTATTACATGTTTTATCTCAGAATATGGGGTTTTATCTAGCCCTGGGACCCATGCGTAGCATGGGTCATGGGTCATCCCCATTCAAAAACGTGAGATTTTGACTTTGCATCAGGAGATTGAGGACGGCACTAAAACTACTGAAAAAGGCTTTACTAAAATTTGATTTTCATTTACCTGACATGTTAATCTACTGACGGCACTATTTTTGAAGGTATTATCTCATTGATTGGTCAGAGTAATTCATTCCTTAAGTCATAGAAATGCTCAAAAATCGTTTACCTCAGCCATCAGCCTCATTTTCAACTGTGATGTCACCACTGTGACGTCACCATAGCTCTGTTATGACGTCACCATCACTGCTTGTGATGTCACCATTAAGGCTAGAATGCTGGCCAATCAGAGATCGCCTTTTTCTCAATGTATTAGGAAGAAATCTCTTCTGTGGAGTTCAGAGGATAATTCTGGGGATGCCAGGAAGACTGAATTCATGGAAATAGGTGCCGTCAGTAGACAATTCTGTCTATTTTCAAAGTGTGCTTTTGATTTTGGCATAAGTATAAAAATAACAGAGAAAATTGAAATCTCCCAAACCCTTTCTTTCAAATCTCATGATTTATCAATGGGATGATTCATGACCCCTGTCCCACAGGGGTCCAGGGCTAGTTTTATCAGACAGTGATTTTCAACTCATTGTTAAATCCAATTCTATTCTTGCAACGGGCCTTATATACTGAAAAATATCATCTCAATGGTGAGCAGCTGGCATACCGCACTACATTTTTCTAGACATTTTAAAAGATTACAATTAAATATTACTTCGGAGTAAACAACTGAATAAAACTCATTCAAAGTTTATTGTAAATATAACACAGGAAATTTAATTGTGAAATTCGAAATGATGCACAGCCAGATTACAATGTAATGACTGTTGATTGTGGAAAGTCAAGTTTGGACACAGATGTATGTGATATTTTTGTGACTATCATACATTTAAATGTATATGTTAGCCTATAATCTCTCAGAACTGTAAAATGAATACTTTCGATTTTGAGTTCAACAATAGTTTAATACCCTGCTTCAATACTTACATATAAATTCAAAAATCAATAAGATCTGTGCAGGTGCGGAGGGGCAACTAAGGGAGGGGAAGTCAAATGAACTAAAGTGGTATCCATCATCCATCAGTTTGATGAAATGAAATTAAAATCATAATTTATGGATCTCTCATCAGTCAGGATGAAGGATGAATTTCAGTGATTGCTAATTTTTCAGGTAAATTTTTTTTTCCATGACACACTATAGGGCCTACATGCTTCCACATAATAAGTTAATTTTAAAAAATGAATAATTTTGTCAGACGCAACAATTTTTGAATATGTGGCATAACTCAACTTTGCCAAAACAGAATTGGATGAAAATTACATGGAAGATTTCTCAGCCCAATCCGATGATTACGTGAAAAGGAGACAGCATTAGGCTCAGATGGTTTTGTACTAAAAATGTTGACAATACATGTAGATTGTTGAACATTTATAGGTATAAAATAGTTATTAACACTTTTATCACTTCTAAAATAGCATATGCCTATTTGGTGAAATACCCTATTTTCAGAAAACCTGTTTGGCCCAAGTAACTATTTTATTAATATAGATTAAATACTGTTTTATATTTTCAGTATCACACTCTGGAGGAGTGCTATTGTTCAACAGAAAAAGACAATTCAAAGAAACAACAAATACACATTTTTCATAAAAAACAACAAAATGTTTTATTAGCAATCCATTTAAATAATCAATAATTGATGATAAATAAGATAAAGCAGTAAAAATGACTGTTTTCTTTACAAATTCATATGCATTGATATATGATATATGTACCTTATAACAATGATAATAAACTGCTAAGTACAATGTGAATGATTAAAATATGTGGTGAGACATTTGATTTCAAGAAGTTTAAGTAATTACAATGCCATATTGTAACCAATAAAAAAAAAGATTTAGTACTAAACATATGCTAATTAGACTGCAGAAAGATTTTAAAAATATTTATCAACCATACACATGATATGATAAATAAAATTTCATTATTCATAATTTAATTACCTCACCAATAAACTACATACTACACAAAAATGTCATATTTTCTTTTATCTTAAAATGGGACTTTTCCGACACATTATTTTTTTTAACTCGAACATGCCCAAAATTTCGGAATATTTGAGGAACAAGGTGTCCCATCGTTAATAAAAATCACCAAAAACCATAAAGAGATATGTTTGCAACGAGAAATATTCAGTACATGTACATAATAAACAGCATAAAAAGAATAACATAATGTATGATTATCACAACATTCAGGGAATGTACAGCGTTACTTGACAATGTGGACTAACATGAATGTGAACTGGTTAAAAGCTTTAAGTATATACGTATTTACACAATCCAAACAGAATATCACAATATACAAATTAATTAAAATAACATTTTCAAACCAAAAGAATACATATTCTGATACTAATATTTTTGTGTCCATTTTCAAATTAATCTTTTTTCATCAACAGGATACTGTACAACATTACTGTACTCTAGCAAGTTAGTAGCAAAATGGGTGAACTTTTGACATTGTGTTTAATGATGGAGGTTTTTATGGTATGCGCTACTGTAACAATGTGTAATAACAGGTTTGTACCTTTTTTATGGTTTCCGTATTAATATATTTGTAAAAGAAATAGTGGTGCTACTGCCGAGCTGACAATACAGTCATATTGTACATGAATTTCATGGTTGCCAACTCAGACGCAACTGCTGACTTCTCTAAAATAAATGCGGTAACATTTTGTGAGAAAACTCAAACAAGAGCGGGAGAACTAATGGCAGTTTTGATCACATTCTTGAAGAATGTGCTGTTAAAGGCAGGGTCAACAAATGACTCAACATAAACAAATTACTATACCAAAAGATTAAGTTTCAATATTTGTTCTGTTATTAATGTTAAGCGCATGCATTAATACATATTTGGCTTCATTGACTCCAGATGAAGTAAAAGTGACAGTTTTTTAAAAGTATTTACGACTTATATTTGTTTCCACGGCAATGGTCATACACTTTTTGGAAAGGCATCTAATTAGACCTATTTCACAAACAATTAATTGCCTCTCAAAGCAAACAACTAAATAATACCTCCCAATTACACAGATTATTAATCAGCCATGGCACCACGGAATGGCAAGTGATGAAACGAGTCAAAAGCATTTCTTATAAATATTAAAAATTCCTGATGTATGTTGAAAACCATCACATTTTTTGAAATCATAATAATTATTAATAATTATAAAAATCACATTACTTTCCTGAATTTTAACAATGATGGTATCTAATCTAAACACTTACTGTTCATAGTCATAAACTGTCTATTTAAACATGCTGTGCTACTCGGGGCTCTGAGAACATTTACCTAAGCTCTTCCAGAAGACTCTATAGACATTTTGATGACTTGAGGAACTTGCTACCAATTGCATATAATTTTTAATGCACTGACTGAAAATAGAGTTGAGATAGATAATCATCACATAGATAATTATCAAATCCAAGAACTATCATTGCCAAAGAGTCTAGCCCAAATTTACAAAGCAATATTATAAAAGCCAAGATTGATAGAACAGTAGGAACTTTACATGCAATGTGTTGTCTTCAAAACTAACACCAGAGGGCAGTAGCGCAGTATAGCGACTTGACTCTTCACTTCGCCACAAGAGGGATATAGAGAATTTTTACCAAGAAAATATCTTGTTGCACCCCAACACCAACATGGACAATTGTTAATATATAATACATCAGTATTTTGGACATAATATTATATACATTGTAAATGTATGCAACGTAATCTCATGTTGTCTTCAAATAACATTGGGATGACTATTCTTTACGATGAATATCGGGTGACATTCTGATATTATCTGACAATTATTTATATACGTTTGGGTACATACATATATCCTATGTACAATTAATCAGATTGCATTGAACTCAGAACATCTGTATCATATTATACCATGTATTGTACAAATATGTGAGAAAATTGTAAATTTTGGTTTTTTAAAACAGCTTTCTTACGGCTCTTGTCTCTCGATTAATGTGCAAGGATAAATAAATATAATTTGAACATAATATGCTGTCACTTGTTCATTTATCATTTTGCTGAAGAATTTTAGACGGCATATATTTACATCGTTATAAATGCCAGGACTAAATAATAGTATATATAATTATGATCGCTGGATAGCAGAGATTTCATTATGACCAACATAAATGTTATTTTCTTGATTATCACTCAATTAAATAAACATTAAAATATAGTTAATATACACCATGTTTTTAGTACCCCTACAGAATAAGGGGCTGCCAATAAGTACTCATATGAAATCATCTATAAGATGTGCATCAGTGTACATTCTATCATATAATTAACATATTATAAATAGTTACGGTAGACTTACTAATACACTATATGATAGTATTTATTTTTATGTAGCCTGACCATGCATGAATACACATCATTTAAGAGTCTGGTATACCATGTATTATATATAGATACATGTGAGGATTATTTCTGCATTATTTCCTGCTGAGAAGATAACCAAGTTTCCAACTTGCCATAGGATTATTTCTTGCCGAATATTTTGGAGAAGTTTGGTTTGTGGTCCTTGATTCTGTTAAGCATTTTGGCTCGGACGTCTTCTTGAGCGGGCTGACCTGAGAGGGCGACTCCAGATGACGGATTAGACCTGAAATCAATTGATTAATTGTTTATTGACAGATCAATCAAATTGTCAAAAATGTGATTCATTAAACTGCCAATAAAGCATTTCAAAGCAAACAAATCATCAACAAACCACACATTTACAAAATAAATTTATACAGTCTATTTCTACTTACAATCTGTCAAACAGCTTCAAATGATAATTTGATCAACCAGTCAATTAAATAAGACATATCATGAATAATTGACTATTACTAGTAGTAGTATAGCAGCAATGCTGCAACAAGAGCAGGTATACTGCCTCTAAATCCCCCATGCCCTACACAGTACACATCTACCTATACCCACCGGGATTCCAATTTTAGTTATGCCAAATATTTCCACCAGGGGCACAATGGTGCATAGTAAGGATGTGGAGACACCTGGGGGTGGAGTTTGGTTTTAAAAATAACATGGCTGCAGGCCAAAAGCACAACAAAAAGTATTTGGGATGTGGAAATGGTTATGATATTTATTGATTTATGGTCAGATTTGACAAGTTTAGGGGGGTCTTTGAATGTTGGGAAAGGATGAGCATTGTGCATGTTGTGGTGTTTGAGATATTTGATGGATGCCATGACATGGAGACTAAAAGTACAATCCCTCATAGCATAGCATGGGGGATAATGGGGGATAATTAGGGATAGATGGATAATTTGTGTTTTACAAATAGTATCAGTGTACATAAGCATTGCAATCTGTCAGTCTGTGGGCTAATTGAGACAGGAGGAGGACAAAGCAATTGTAAAGGCGAAGGTTGATTGAAAGTACTGTCAAACACAAGTCCAAGATATTGCAACAAAAGATTAAACCAATGATCTATCGAACAATCAGAAAATTTATCATTAAAAGACAAAGAGTGAACAATAATATATTATACAGTACCTGTCATGGAGGCGCGTGGCTTCCGTCTTGTCCTGGAACTCTTTAATCATGGAGGCGACAACTGGAACAATATTTGGCGCCAACTGCTCTAAGTCCTGCTGGAGACATCTGAGGCCGGGCAGCATGACTTCTTGGACAAGAGCATCAGAGATAACTGGCTAGGGTTAAGGAAATTTCAGAGATATTTGTACATTTCACATTCACTACCAGAAAAGAAATGGTTAATCACATTAAGTAAATTTTAAATTAACAAAGATTGATCTAATCCCACAGGAAGGAGCATAAGTCAATTTTCAATCAACAAGACAGTCCCACTGTCCATCATGCACAAGTTCCGGTTTTCACTTCAAGATCCCTAAAACTGGTAGGTGGCAGCAGAATTGTTTGTGGTGAGCCATGGGAGCCCCTAGTGTGCGCTTACAGAACTACAGCTGAATGAGATTTCTTTGGGCTTAGCAAGGTGTAAAACTTGATAGCTACTTCTCTCTGTATTGGGAAATAACCCAGATTTCTTGTGCAAGCCTGCAATACCCAGAATTTTATTTTCCCATTTGAATAAGGCTAAAGCAAAATACTTCGTCATAATTGTGCTTGACGTTTCTCTCTTTTTTTTTTTTAGGCTTGCAACAGAAATGAACTTCAATTGCATATCTAAATTAAACATAAATGGTGCGTTGAATGCTAATTTCAAGAGACCAACTACAAGCAGATTATTTTACTTACTTAGTAGCTCAACAATCATTCCCCAGTTTCAGGATAAACTTATCCTGTGACTAGGTACACATGAAAGAATGAACTTTTTCTCCAGAAGGTAATTCCCCTTCTACTACATTCAAAAGGAAGATTGTCCAATACTGTCTCATACATTTTCCAGTCACAGCAGATGTATGACCTGTGTAAATCTTAAAAGACTTTTGGTCAATATGGAGCTCAACAGATACTACAATTTGTATCTACAAATTATAATGCTCGATTGATTAAAATTTTCAGATATATCCATTTTACTCTTCTACAAAGTCATACGACGCTTTTCTCAATACTCTGCACAACATTGGATCCACCAGACACTGGCCATTTAGACCTTAGATCATCACAGCAAATCAAACTGAGTGGGACACAAAATGGTCATGGATTACAGCATTTAATGGCATTGACAAAATATGAGGCTGCTTCTAGACCATCAATGTCATGTAGGAGACAAAATCTATCTCATACTTTTCACTTAGCTGCAAATCTTCATGAAGCTAACAAGATGGACAAGCAAAGTTTTGCTTCTCATAACATCTACAGAACTTACTGGCCACTGATACGTACAGTGCCGCCTGTAAGTAAGTGAAATGGGTGATGTTTTGCCATTGGGTCAATGCTAAACATCCTCAACCAAACCGCTTGTGGAAACATGGATTCTCATCCGACGACACACATAAAATAAGTATTAGACACAATAACATATACCATGAAAATATAATGCTGCATGGTGCAAATGACACATTTGAAGAACTTATTAATTTATTCTTGGCTATATATAGCTTACTATGCGGGAGTATGGGATGGCAAAGGGTGACTGAAACAAGGAAAATGATTGAAGTTGTAACTTCTGAACTGAACAAGGTATGGAAGAGGTATCTGTTACAGTGATGCACAGATGTCATTGTTTATTTATTTATTTATTTATTTGTAGAAGCTTGGCAACAATTTCATTATAGCAGACCACTGAAGAAGTAGTATAAGGCTGTCTGTCTATCCTCATATGTAACTATTTATCTTATCCTATTGCTTGTACCTAAAATTGTATCTGTCTGTCCCTCCTTTCTTCAACAGAAATGGGAGAGTAGGTCTGTCTCCATTTTGTAGTTCTGAATTTATGGAAAGGTGGTGTCTCCAAGCAATAGGAGCTCAGATGGAATCCCCTTTGCCTTTCAGCAAGGTGATTGGTGTTGTTGACCAAGTCAAGGAGTCTTGACTTAATGAGTGTGTTTGTTGAACGTTTGATTTTTTGGGTCAGCTACACTGTATTGATTATGTTCCCAAACCATCAGTTCAACAGAAAGGAGTGTTGTTATCGTACAGATTGGGGGATTATAACATGTTAACAACCAGATTATTATTAACTGTTGGTCACAGGGTAATATGTCATCAGGTGGGCTTCCCCAAGACAAAAATAGGACTCCCCCCTTATCATTGCACCACCTACCGATAATACCTGTCGTAATCCCCATATGGAGACAGACCTATTTGGGAGTGCTCAGGGCTGTCAATTGCTGGGTCCCGAGTTGGATTCTAGCTCTGGCTGGGCCACCTTAGTCTACATTGGACCGTATTTTCATCATCCTTTACCTTATTGCAAAGTCCTCCTCTCTCCAAACGCATAAACATAGGACGAAGGGCCCAAAACATCCATATAGGCCTATCCATGCATCTTCCAGTTAAATGTATCCCATTTTCCCACCACATGGCAATAAATTAACCACAATATGCAAAGTTACACTTGCACAACTAACTTTTCTGCAAAATCACCTTTTTCTGCAAAGCTTTTTTTTGCAAGTCAAGAAGATCAATGGTTTTTCTGAGTCTGTAGCAGAGTTGGCTTAAGCCTCTCCAGTCTATAGCAACTTGCCATGAATGCATAATACATGTACACCACTTGTTACTGAATTTATTTCGACACCCAGCAGAACAGGCATTTCATTTATCAAATTTGGTGTTTCTGATGGTATCTGGGTGTTGGTATGAGGAATATTTATAGTTATGGAAATGGACCCCATTTCACCGCATAATCTGTGAGGTTATCAGATATTTTTCATCCATTAGAAATACATAATATAGAGGGACATATATGCAGAATATTTTCCAGATGACGATGGTCAGAGGAAAAGGACAGGCTATAATATTATGTTAAATTGATTCACAACAAGCTGAAGAGACACAGTGAAGAAACCCAGTTAGACATTTTGAAATTGTGGAAGTAGTTGATTTCTACTGGCCAGTGGCCAGCATCTGGAATAATACACTGATGGATCTTCAAACTACCACCATCCTGTTTTGAGACATTCAATGTAAACCATCCATAAGAGAAGGTAATTTCAATGACTCCACTGCCAAACCATTGCCAAACCTATATCTGATTAGTGTCTCCTCCAAATATGGTATCATTACTTCTGCCCCAGCATGGCACCCTGGAGAAGCACACAGTGCCAAGCTACACAATACTAATCATAAGGGAGAGATAGCAGGCTGCGATATCAGTACAGTGCACTGCCTACACTGTTCCTTATAAGTGTTTCCTGACGTAGCTGCAGACACACCTCCCCGTATCAACTGTCAACCTCCCCAGACACAAGCATTTTCCCCCAGGGCATTAGGAGTAGAGGACTGGTAATGCCTGAGAAAAGCTTTTAAAAAGAGCTTCCGCCACAACAGGATGGACCAAGATGGAGGGAAGATCTTGACGCCTCTAAGTGTGGACTGCGAAGATATTCTAGACGCTAGAATTTTCCAACACCTAGACATTAAATTTTCAGCCTGGAAATTTCGGATACAGGTGGTTATCGCTAATACTAGATAATTTACAAACTGAATGGCAATTTTCCCTCACCATTTGAGTACAGGCGTACAATGTAGAGCTAAAATATCAGCTGGCACATAACCAAACATTTGCACTATTCCAATTCAATATAATATGACCAGGGTGACCTTCTGTTGGACTTTTATTAGACAGCATGCCGGCAATTGTCACTCTGTTTCAGGATAATTTGACTGAGCCTGTTAACATGAGTCCCGTTCTCATCTGAAGGCCAGTAACAATTAAATTTTATAGATATTACCAATACTATATGTTGCTCCAATTATTTTCTATCTAAAGCGAAGTTTAGATCTATCTCCATATCATTTTATGAATTCTATCAACTGATCAATACAATCTTTCTTCCTGTATATCCATTTATACATCTATCTGTCAGACATGGGAGTCCATCCAGGGAACACATTCATCTAAGCGACACTCCCCGCTTATGTACCATAATATGGGGTGAATTGGGACAGAATTGGTGGTTTTTCTGTCATAGCATGGTCAAAAATCAATCTAAAAATCAAAATTTGGTGTCAAATTGTGTCTGAGTACAAGGTTTAAGTACCCCTTGGAGCTTGATATGATATCTTAAAATCTCAATGCTCAAGGTCAGGATACCACTGTCCCAATTCATCCCTTACTTTGGGGTGAATCGGGACAGACCATTATCTCCACAATTAATACTGTCTACCTTCTTTGAGTGATTGCTAGTTGTGAATAAATATTAGAAACCATATTCTACCAGCCAAAAATTTATTTTGAGGAAAATCGGAAATTAATTTCATTGATAATACGCATATTTTAAAAATTCAATAAATGACAGAAAACTAAATAAAAAATCGGTTTTATAAAAAAAATTCTAGTAATTGGTAATTCTGGACTAAATCCATTGTAAATGATGCCAAGTTCAATAATATTAATCAAAAAGCCACGCCAGTACACCCAAATGAAAATTCGCATGGTTATTTTTGTTTATATCCTGAGGCTTTGCCATTGACCTGGATCAGAACTCGGGACTGAACATACACAATCCTACATCGAATCTTTAATTATGGTCCCCAAAAGTACTATCAAAACAGTGTGTGTCATGAATCACTGTAATATTAAATTGATAATAGCCACAATAATAAGTCATTTTTCAACAAATATGTGCATGTAGCACCAGGTTCGTACTCATTTATGCAATCTGCAATTCTTATTTTATTTACCCTAGAACAAATTTGTTTTAAGATATCTAATTTTTTTCAATGCTGGGGAAAGACTGTGATGTTTACACATAATAAAACCCCCTTGTTTGAATTATTTCATGATAATATGAACTTGTACAGCCCAATTTGCAACCTATTCCCAGGTGTGTACTCATTTCTGCAGGATACTGTATATTAGACTGATTTTAAAGTTTGCTGCAAGTTTGGTGGCTCTATTACTTGTACTTTATACAACACAAGCAAAGTTTTGACCTGATTGAAAAAAATCATTTCTGCAGCGCCACATTTAAGGTCCCGTAAATGCTCAATGCCTTAAGTTAGAAGAACCAAATTTTGTCACAATATGCCTTGGTATGTATTCTAAAGATGAACCAAAACTCACATTTCTAAGGCAAGTACAAATTGGTGTTTATTGAGCAAATATAACGTATCCCTGTTCTGTCCCGATTCACCCCAGTGTCCCGATTCACCCCATATTACGGTAATGCCTTAGTAAGAATGTCAACACAATTAAACAGATATGAATTATCAAGGCTCAAAATTATGTTTCATTTTTGTCTGAAGACTGTCCCATTGCTGGCGTGAAATGGGTGATTAATAACTAGGCCTACAAAAGATGTAATATTTGCTAAAAGAAATGTCATCTCAGAACAAGGAGAAGAGAAAATAAACCGAGGCTCATCTTCAAGCAGAAAATGAAGATGGTTCAATTAATATTGGGCTTCAATCTTGAGGCAATGTTATGGTGGGATTTTCTATTTCTTTTATGCAAGTCTCTTTCCTTCCAAATGAAGCTATTCTGGTTCAAATGCTGATGATGACTCTCATCCTGGATTTGCTTCTGACGCTTCTGCTTCACAAGTGGCATTTGAAATGGAGCTTTGAAAATTGAATGCAGCATGGGACGGCTTTTAAATGACAAGAAGTCATTTATAACTGTAGCCATCAACTGAGAAGAAATGTGAAGAAATAAAGAAAAGTCAACATCGATGGATTAAAATTTTCCATAATTTCTTCAGACATATCCATTTGCCTTATTTTTCTACAAAGTCCCGCGATGCTTTTCTTGATACTCTGCACAACATTGGATCCACCAGACACTAGCCATTTAGACCTTAGACCATCATAGCAAATCAAACTAAGTAAGACACAAAATGGTCATGGATTACAGCATTTAATGGCATTGACAAAATATGAGGCTGCTTCCAGACCATCAATGTCATGCATCTATCTCATACTTTACACTTAGCTGAAAATCTTCATGAAGCTGGCAAGACGGACAAGCAAAGTTTTGCTCTTCATAACATTTATAAACCAAACTTGCCACGTATAACTTATAAGTAAAATGGGTGACGTTTTGCCATTGGGTCAATGCCAAACATCCTCAACCAAACTGCTTGTGGAAGCATGAATTCTCATCTGATGCGATGAAAACATATTGGCTCATAAAGAACAATATTTCTGTTTGAGGGAGATACACATAAAATAAGCATTACTGAAGTATTGGACAACATAACATATTTCAAAACAGAATGGAATTTGGGTGGCGCAAACGATATATTTGAAGAACTTCTGCAGCCTTTTAAACTATTATCTAGCTTAATGGAAGAAACAAGAGTGACAGAAATAAGGAAAAGGATGATTGAAGCTGCGATTTGTGCACTAAACAAGATTGTGAAGATCTTTTTGGTGTTCAAATGTCATTGTCTTCCCTTTGTGTATAAGTACAACAGTACAATTTTATACGTAACAACAGACTGTGATAAAATAGCAAGGCTTTCTGTCCACCCTCGCTTCTACTAATCTATACAATTAGTCTATCGCACACATTTATCACAATTTCTAAGTAGTATCCCTTCTTTCTTTCACCGAGATGGGGGAAAGAGTTGTTACAATTGGGAGTGCTCAGGGCTGTCAATTGCTGGGTCCCAGGTTGGATTCCAGCTCTGGCCGGGCCACCTTAGTCTATGTACATTGGACTGTATTTTCATCATCCTTAACCTCATTGCAATGTCCTCCTCTCTCCGAATGCATAAACATAGGAAGAAAGGGCTCCAATCATCCATATTAGTCTATCCATGCATCTTCTGGTTAAATGTAGCCTATCTCCTTTTCCCACCACATGGCAATAAATTAACCGCAATATTATGATATGCAGACTGCAGAGTTAGACTTGCACAACAAACTTTTTCTGCAAAATCACCTTTTTCTGCAAAGCTACTTTTTTGCAAGTCAAGAAGATCAATGGTTTTTCTGAGTCTGTGGCAGAGTTGGCCTAAGCCTCTCCAGTCAATAGCAACTTGCCATGAATGCATAATACATGTACACCACTTGTTACTGAATTTATTTCTACACCAAGCAGAACAGGCATTTCATTCATCAAATTTGGTGTTCCTGTAGTATCTGGATGCAGGTATGAGGAATATAGTTATGGAAATGGATCTCATTTGACTGCATAATCTGTGAGGTTATCAGTTATTTTTCATCCATTAGAAATACATAATATAGAAAGACATATGCAGCATGTTTTCCAGATGACGATGGTCAGAGGAAAAGGACAGGTTATAATATTATGTTAAAGTGATTCACAACAAGCTGAAGAGACACAGTGAAGAAACCCAGATAGACATATTGAAATTGTGGAAGTAGTTGATTGGTGTTGGCCACTGGCCAGCATCTGGAATCATACACTGATAGATCTTCAAACTATCACCATCCTGTTTTGAGACATTCAATGTAAACCATCCATAAGATAATGTAATTTCAATGACTCCACTGCCAAACCATTGCCAAACCATTCTGATTAGTGTCTCCTCCAAATATGGTATCATTGCAGAGAAGGAAACAGTGCCATGCTACACAATACTAATCATAAAGGAGAGATGTCAGGTAGTGATATCAGTACAGTGCACTGCCTACACTGTTCCTTATAAGTGTTTCCTGACGTAGCTGCAGACACACCTCCCCCTATCAACTGTCAACCTCCCCAGAAACAAGAAATTCCCCCCAGGGCATTAGGAGTAGAGGACTGGTAATGCCCGAGAAAAGCTTTTTAAAAGAGCTTCCACCACAACAGGATGGGCTCCAATGGAGAGGAGATCTTGACACTTCTAAAAGTGTAGACTGAGAGGATATTCTAGACGCTAGAATTTTCCAACACCTAGACATTAAATTTTCAGCCTGGACATTTCCGATACAGATGGATGTTGATAATACTAGATAACTGAATGACAACTTTCCATCACCATTTGAGCACAGTTGAATGTAGGGTTAAAACATCAGCTTCCACATAACCAAACACTAACACTATTTTACTTCTATGCAATGCAACATGACCTGGTTGAGCTGCCTTGTTGGACTTTTATTAGACAGCAGGTCTGTGATTGTCACTCTGTTTTGGGATAATAAGGCTGAGCCTGGTCTAATCTGAAGGCCAGTAACTATTACATTTTTTATAAATTACCAAAAGTATGTTGCGCCAATCAGATCTATCTAAATATCATTCTATGATTTCTATATATCTTTACATTATGAAATATCTATTTATATAGCTACGTGTCAGGCATTGAGGTCATCCTTGGAACTCATTCATCTCAGCGATGCTCCATGTTTATGGGGTAATTGCTGGCTTTTAAGAAATGGGTGATTAATAACTACAAAAGATGTAATATTTGCTAAAAGAAATGTCGTCTCAGAACAAGGAGAAGAGAAAATAAACCGAGGCTTATCTTCAAGCAGAAAATGAAGATGGTTCAATTAATATTGGGCTTCAATCTTGAGTCAATGTTATGGTGGGATTTTCTATTTCTTTTATGCAAGACTATTTCCTTCCAAATGAAGCTATTCTGGTTCGAATGCTGATGACACTCATCCGGGATTTGCTTCTATTGCTTCTGCCAGAGAAATGGCATTTGAAATGGAGCTTTGAAAATTGAATGCAGCATGGGTTGGTTTTTAAAAGGCAAGAAGTCATTTATAACTGAAACCATCAACTGAGAAGAAATGAGAAGAAATGTGAAAAAATAAAGAAAAGTCAACATTGCCTTTTATCCAATTTTCTCAGTGACTCAAAAATCATCAAATCATGAATAATTCATCAAAAGAACAGCTCTTTCCCAATCATCTTGAAATAATTATAAAAGAAATCTAGAAGGCACACAAGTGTGCAATGGGCGGTAGTTATGGCATGGAATGCTTTGCTGAGCACAGGTGATGGTGGTATATATTTCAGTTTAAGTGTAAGTAAACTTAAACGTAATTATATTCATAAATGCAAATGATATGATGGTGACACAAAGTGTACTAGAAATGAGTGCACGAGACGCACACATACCTGTGCTAGCGATGCAAGTGGCATAAACACCGCCCCCCGACTCATGTCCGCCACCCCCCACTCCTGTCCGCCGCCCCCGACTCCTGTCAGCCACCCCCACTCCTATCCGCCGGCCCCACTCCTATCCGCCGGCCCCACTCCTATCAGCCACCCCCGACTCCTGTCCGCCGCCCCCGACTCCTGTCCACCGCCCAGACTCCTATCCGCTGCCCCGACTCCTATCCGCCGCCCCCAACTCCTGTCCGCCGCCCTCACTCCTATCCACCTCCGACTCCTATCCACCCCGACTCCTATCCACCTCGACTGCTATCCATGGCCACCGCCACAGATTCTGTTGCTTGCAAGTCATCATGTAGGGCCTACGTAAAGTTTTAACAAATATGGCCACCAAGGTCACAGAAATGGTTCAAGGTCATCCATGTTACAACTCATTCAAGGTGTTACTGTGAGTTTGGTGGTCCCAGGGAAAATAATAGTGGAGTTGTCGTGTATATAAGCTTTTTACAAATATGGCTGCCAAGGTCACAGATATAGGTCAAGGTCACTGGTGCCAAAACTAATTCAAGGTCTTACAATGATACATAATCCCCTGTTAGTTTGGTGATCCTAGTGTAAATACAAGAGGAGTTATCGTGCACACAAGATATTCACAAATAGGGCCGCCAAGGTCACAGAAGTAGGTCTAGGTCACTCATGTCAGAACTCATTTAAGGTGTATCTGTCATACACAATCCCTGCTAGTTTCATGATTCCAGGATTAATAGAAATTGAGTTATCTTGTAGACAAGCTTTTCACAAATATGGCCGCCAAGGTCACAAATGTAGGTCAAGGTCACTCATAAGTTATGCCTGGCGAGATGTCAAGGTATTTGATGTATTTGACTCATACTGGAAGTCTGGGGCAGCCTGTGCAAAGTGAAATCAACGTCAATAGGGAGGACAACTGAGACTACCAAACCTCACACTACAGCAATATGGGCGGGATGGCCTTTGGCCACCGCCCATAATTAATCTGCCCAGCTATTCCATTGAAATCCATCCTTTCACTTCTTAGGAAAGCTGCTTCCATTAGAACAAGAGTACCTTCCACTCTACTCTCAATTGCATCCATGCATTTCAACCGAAACGAATGCTCAGCAAATATCTTCCAGAACCAAAACAAATATATTCAGTTAGTGGACTGTATAGTTGAGCAGCTACAATTAGTGGCTGGATTACTCTTCAGAGTTTACAACTGAAATGACCTTTACCAAGATTTCCTCAGAGTCCTTTTTTTGAAAGTGGATAAAAATTGAAAGAGAAATAAAGAAACACAAAAATGCATATGGTAAATATTACTACCCTTGAAGTAAAATTAACTTTAGTTTCAGTTGTTAAGTGCGAATGGCCGTGTGGTCAGCTTTGGTTGAAGGCTACTGACAATACTGTAACCTAGACTTAAAATATTTCATGTCATCTTTCTTTTTTGAGATTCTTAACACCTGGTCAACACCACAGAATTGCGACAGTTTTCTTCCCAATTGCTTGACCCTCTATTAATCTTTTTGGATTGGTGAACCATTGAAGAACTGACTCAAATAGTTGAATCTCCTATCGGGTCTGTTGCGTTCAGGTAGATCCTACATTTGAGGTAAACATTACATACAATGTAATACACATGCTGTAGTGTAGGCCTACCCTCTGTCATCTGATTCACCAGCAAGACTCCCCCACTTTCTTATCTTATTCGTAACACCTTATAAAGTTGTACCTGTAGAGTCCACACACACAAAGCTACTCCCAACCATCTAATCACGTCAGTCTCATTGATCACTAGTCTATATCCCTATTCTGGCTATCTATCACCACACAACTACTACACATATAACTGCACATACTTTTTCCATTTGTCTTTGGTTTAATCAGGACAAAAGACCCTTAAGGAAGAAAAGTTTCTATACAATTTTGACGAATGCCACCTTCCAGCTGTGCGACTCCACCTCAGGGTGTTCTCAATGGTATTTCTACGTGTCTCAGGCCATAAACGACAAATGTTGCAAACTCAAGACTTCCCTCTTTCTTGTGCTACCTCTACTTCACAGGCTACTTATGAATATGTATGTGTACAGTACTGTACACTAGTAAAATAATCCTACACCAGATTCAGTCACTACCTTCTCCACAAAAGGTCTGTTTTATGTGCCAAACTGCCAATAGACCTCCCTGCCAAAGACAATTATCTTACCTTTGTAGAATCACACGAGACATGTATATTGTACACATATAAAAATCTTGAGAAGGAAAGTTATTTGACAAAAAATAGAAAATTGTTGCAAATAAGGCATTGGGTTCTATCAAATCCTACTAACACCCATTTCAAAATCTAGGGGATTTTAGTTTTTAAACTGTCTAAAACACTTTCACCAAAGATCTGCTTTAAATGTGTTTTAAACAGCCAATTTAGCTCAAGGCGGCTGCTCTCATGTAGACAACATTACTTAAGTCTGGATGCCATGGGCACCATCAAACTGCTGTTTAAGATCTGCTATTTGCTGACCACTTTAGTAACGAAGAACAGAAAATGACCACTAGTCTAACCATTGGGCAAGCACAGTCTGCTCAGACTCTAAACGAACAGCACAGCTGGAGAGTCTGCCAGAAATCGGATGACCTCAAGCTGACACATTTATCAATATGCAAGTAGGTCAGGTCATGTCCAGGTAGATGGACCTCATCACTTGTGCTCATACGCACAACTGAGCTGCCAGCAAGATATTAACAAGTCGTTATCAACAATGTTAAACGATCAATGAGTGCACATGCACTGCCAATGAGTACCATAAAATTCTGAAGTTTTCAAATCCTTTAACAGCTTTTCCAGCATGATTTAAATGAAAGCTTATGGTTTTTCTCCAAAGAAACTAATTGAAACAACAAACGGACAACAATGAAACACTAAAGCATTCATTCAGTTGCTTTGAGAGATCTGAAACAGGTAATTATGTCTGTCACACCAGAGGAGAGTTAATCTTTTTGTTACAACTTCACAAATAATGTATATTGTGGTCAGGGCCAGCTTAATAAGCTTATACTGAGAAGTGAGGGTCTTCATGCTTGGCTGTCTCAATGGGACGACTCACAATTCCCTGGGTAGGAAAGCATGATTCCGCCAAAAAAAAAGTTCCACAACAAGTAACACTTTGCAGCAATAGCAGCATTCTAACAATATACTGGCCGATTAAAAGTTATTGAATATTCAATTCTAGACATAATTCAACAGACCAAATTTTTACTCCACCTCAATTAAAAAAAGTGATAGTTGCTGAATCTGAAATCTCTTAGAGCTCACTGACAAGAGTCAGATCGATTGCAGTTTCTGTTATGGATTCAAGAGGGCAGAACATACACAATTTTGTGAACCTGTTGAGCTCTAAGTTTAGAGTGGGGCAAGCAGGTGGTCGGCAAATGGCCTCACAACACATTAATCCCAACCTGAGACTAAGAGGCAATAATGCTGCTCAACCTGCAGGGAACCAATAGGCTGGGGGACATTGAGTAGTATTGGCAATCAAGGTTACATTTGGAACAGCCAAGATTGTCAACAACCTATCACATACTATGAACATTACCAGTGCTTCACATATAAATCAAACACTTACAGTTGAGGTCAAATGAATTCATACAGCGAGGGCTGTTGTTTTCAAAGTTATGTGGCATCGTAAAATCTGCCTATATTGGAATGAAAACACTTCAGATTATTTGTTGTGATTGTTTTTCAACTAACGGCAGTGACAAAACCAGAATCAAATATGATTTGCAGTTGTTAAGAGGCTCTGAATTCAAAATGTCCAAAATTTGGTGGCTCAAAAGAAATCATACACTTGGATTTTTGTCCAATATATGCAAAATAAGCATTGATAAACCAACTAAACAATGTAAATTGATGTCAGAAAGTGATGCCTCAATGTCTGATGAGGTTTTGTTAATTTCAGAACAGCAACAAATTGACTGACCTAGTTTTTCCCGTGGGATGTTACAAGTTACTGCTCACATATTTATTTAAAATTTCAAAATATTTTGAAGGGAAAACGAGCATGCAGAAAATACATCAAAACAATGGCAATCAAATTCGGACAGTCTGGGTGCTGATATCATGTGAAAAATTTAACAGGCCAATGCCTTCATGTAGATGATCATCGAGGTCTCTGCAGCCTATCTGTCAACAGAATCATTGCATAAGTAGGAAATAGAAGGGGCCTATCTTCAAAACAAGAATGCATTTTGGTCAGAAAGGTGGATCACACACCAAAACTAGACGGGAGCATATTTCCATATGCAAGACTAGCAGGGGGTCGATCCGCAGTTTGTTCACCTCATCACTGACTGACATTACTGGCTGACATCATCGGCTGACATCACCGGCTGAGATCATCAGCTGACATCATATAACTGGCTGACATCAGTGGCTGACATCACCGGCTGACATCACTGGCTGACATCACCGGCTGACATCACTGGCTGACATCACCGGCTGACATCACCAGCTGACATCACCGGCTGACATCACCACCTGACATCAGTGCCTGACATCAATGGCTGACAACCAGCTGACATCAGTGGCTGACATCAGTGGCTGACATCAGTGGCTGACATCAGTGGCTGACATCACTGGCTGACATCACCGGCTGACATCACCGGCTGACATCACTGGCTGACATCACCGGCTGACATCAGTGGCTGACATCAGTGGCTGACATCAGTGGCTGACATCACCGGCTGACATCACTGGCTGACATCAGTGGCTGACATCACCGGCTGACATCACTGGCTGACATCACCGGCTGACATCAGTGGCTGACATCACCGGCTGACATCAGTGGCTAACATCAGTGGCTAACATCACCAGCTGACATCAGTGGCTGACATCACCGGCTGACATCAGTGGCTGACATCACCAGCTGACATCAGTGGCTGACATCAGTGGCTAAAATCACTGGCTAACATCACTGGCTGACATCAGTGGCTGACATCACCGGCTGACATCAGTAGCTGACATCGGTGGCTGACATCACCGGCTGACATCAGTGGCTGACAGCAGTGACATCAGCGGCTGACATTAGCGGCTGACATCGCTGACATCAGTGGCTGACATCAGTGGCTGACATCACCGGATGACATCAGTGGCTGACATCAGTGGCTGACATCAGTGACTGACATCACCGGCTGACATCAGTGACTGACATCACCGGCTGACATCAGTGGCTGACATCAGTGGCTAACATCACCGGCTGACATCAGTGGCTGACATCACCGGCTGACATCAGTGGCTGACATCAGTGGCTGACATCACCGGATGACATCAGTGGCTGACATCAGTGGCTGACATCAGTGGCTGACATCACCGGCTGACATCACCGGCTGACATCACCGGCTGACATCAGTGCCTGACATCACCGGCTGACATCAGTGGCTGACATCAGTGGCTGACATCACCGGCTGACATCAGTGGCTGACATCACTGGCTGACATCAGTGACTGACATCAGTGGCTGACATCAGTGGCTGACATCACCGGCTGACATCAGTGGCTGACATCACTGGCTGACATCAATGGCTGACATCACCGGCTGACATCAGTGGCTGACATCACCGGCTGACATCAGTGGCTGACATCAGTGGCTGACATCAGTGGCTGACATCAGTGACTGACATCAGTGGCTGACATCACCGGCTGATATCACCAGCTGACATCAGTGGCTGACATCAGTGGCTGACATCACCGGCTGACATCAGTGGCTGACATCAGTGGCTGACATCACCGGCTGACATCAGTGGCTGACATCAGTGACTGACATCAGTGGCTGACATCAGTGGCTGACATCAGTGGCTGACATCAGTGGCTGACATCAGTGGCTGACATCACCGGTTGACATCACCGGCTGACATCACCGGATGACATCACCGGATGACATCACCGAATGACATCACCGGCTGACATCACCGGCTGACATCACTGGCTGACATCAGTGGCTGACATCAGTGGCTGACATCACCGGCTGACATCAGTGGCTGACATCACCGGCTGACATCAGTGGCTGACATCACCGGCTGACATCACCGGCTGACATCAGTGGCTGACATCAGTGGCTGACATCAGTGGCTGACATCAGTGACTGACATCAGTGGCTGACATCACCGGCTGACATCAGTGGCTGACATTAGTGGCTGACATCACCGGCTGACATCAGTGGCTGACATCACCGGCTGACATCAGTGGCTGACATCAGTGGCTGACATCACCGGCTGACATCAGTGGCTAACATCACCGGCTGACATCAGTGGCTGATATCAGTGCCTGACATCACCGGCTGACATCAGTGGCTGACATCACTGGCTGACATCAGTGGCTAACATCAGTGGCTGACATCAGTGGCTGACATCACCGGCTGACATCAGTGGCTGACATCACCCGCTGACATCTCCGACTGACATCAGTGGCAGACATCAGTGGCTGACATCACCGGCTGACATCAGTGGCTGACATCACTGGCTGACATCAGTGGCTAACATCAGTGGCTGACATCAGTGGCTGACATCACTGGCTGACATCAGTGGCTGACATCACCGACTGACATCACTGGCTGACATCACTGGTTGACATCACCAGCTGACATCAGTGGCTGACATCAGTGGCTGACATCACTTGTTGATATCACTGGTTGATATCCCGGCTGACATCACTGGCTAACATTGATTGACATCATTGACCATATCATAACTATCAATAGGGGAGCTCCAAAACACAGGAGAGAACTCCCAATAAGAAGAAGAAGAAAGTGTAGCCACCTTGTGTAAATAGACAGTACTACTACTGTGGTTGCCATGGAGATGGTAGACTCGGAACTGGACGACACCTAGTATCCCTAAAGACTAGCCCTGCTAGTCTAATTAACAAAGAAGGGAGTTCTGTGGAGAGTTACAGGCATAGTGGACAGTGCTGTGAGCAAGCTTGTTTAACACACTTTGCCTCTACACTGGCTGATGGGCTTCAATGCAGTAAAAATGTCACTTAATCTGGTTTCAAGTACAGCCGAGATTCATAACTCATCCCAAAAATCTTTCTCCTACTACATGAAGTTATTTGAGGTGAAATTGGATGTTTTGTTTTGGTGCATTGGCTCTTCTTTGCATTGAGACCTCTTAGAGGCCATGTTGGTGAAATGGTCATTTGTTAGCACTTGTTGACAACTATGTCCCCTGTGTCAATAATTCTCCACAGAGCTCTTTCACTGTTAATTTGGATTGTTTGTTACCATACTGACTAAAATTCAATCTTGTCTGACAGACAGCCTCCATCCATTTCCCACATGTGCAGTGATTCTATTGACCAATTTTCCATATACTTCCTCATGGTGCTCTATATGGTAGACCTTGGCGTGTGAAATTTTTCAGATACAGCATGCAATTTGGTTGCTGACCATTTGAACTCAATTATTCATCTTTTTATATATTTGCCACATGCTTTTTCTTTTAAATAAATTTTGAAAAATTTAGATAATATGTGTAAGATGGTAACTTATCACATCCCTTGAGAAAAAATTAGGTCAGTCAACAATTTGCATTTCAGAAATTTACAAAACATAATCAGGCATTGAGGCATCCATTTTCGACATCAATTTCCATTGTTTAGTTGGTTTACCAATGCTTATTTTGCATATATTGGAGAACAATCCAAGTGTATGATTTCTTTTGACCCACCGAATTTTGGACATTTTGAATTCAGAGCCTCTTAACAACTGCAAATCATATTTGATTCTGGTTTTTTCACTGCCATGAGTTGAAAAACAATCACAACAAATAATCTGAAGTGTTTTCATTCCAATATAGGCAGATTTTACAATGCCACATAACTTTGAAAACAGCAGCCCTTGCTGTATGAATACATTTGACCTCAAATGTATCTGTTGATCAATTGTCCACTATTGTGACCGAGTAAGCATTACTTTAATGAATTGTTTTAACTCACATATTAAGAAAATGCTGAGTACGTATTGATTTTGCAGGTGTGTTCAATATACATTGTCAATTTAATCTTCCATATAACATACAGTTTCTCTTTGAGTTAATTCTATTAATTGGACAACTCATGTAAGTAAGAAATAATGTCCCAATCTCAGTTACCTAGATGGAAAACTGCACAGATATACAATGTCCATTGTCCATACCCACTTAAAATGTATTCGCATACTACATTATAGATTATCAACCTGTTTGTATAACAGAATCGCCCATTACTTTCATCCCCCTGAGTTTGTCATTAGTATAAATATGCTTTGCTGTTCTGTGTAAAAGGTACGCTTTGGAAATCTACGGGATAAAAGCAATATACTCACAGAGATCAAGGACAACAAAAATCTGCTTTAATCTAATGATATTGGTGACAAAGGAAATGTATGAATGGTAAACTGAATGAAGGTCAAACGATGATGTATTCCAGTGGCCACGCAATTCCCCTGTTGCTGGGCTAACTCGGGGCTAACTCGGCTCTAATTCTGAGCTGATTTCACTTTATTGGTGGTCTGCTATTGCCTCATCAGTGCTTAGATTCACAATACATAAAGCGAGAGGAGAATCTTGGCAAATAAACTTGCAACTGGTGCACAGGTTTGGTGTGTCTGTGTAATGAATCATGGACACCAGTCTTGTGACGTAACCTTCATATCACTAAAATTTAATATGACATAATGTCACGAGACTGGTGTCCGTGTAATTAATCAGCTTTCCTTCATTTTATACTCTATTACCAACATATTATCAATATTATGCTGACAGTCAGCACATTGACAGACGGAATTTCAAAGGAATCCACTTATTGTAACTGCTAACATCATTAAAATTGCCTTTTATCAAAATATCAGTAGAAATTGAGGTTGATTAGATAACATTATAACAGAGAATTTCTTGCCAAGTCAGATAAACTGTATTAAAGAAGCAAGCAAGTGATTTGGCATAAGATTTCTTATCATTAATTTTTTTCTTCGATTCTAAGCTACAATGTATATGCAAACAGCATTCAACATGCAGGAAATAGCAAGCATCTGATAATACTCAATGCTGGAAGGACTCATCGATGAAAAGATTATGAATCTTGAAATAAGAAAAGACCAGTTGGCATCAGTTTCCTGGTCATTGCAATCTTTAGCTAATTACTCAGAAAATGTTGTCACCATTCCAGAATTTATGAGAAACATGAAATGATACTTTTTGGGTGCAGATTGTTTTGAAAATTGATTTAAATTGGCCAGCAACTAGCAGCAAGTAAAACGATATATTATAAAACTAATCAACATTTTCATGGTCAGATAATAAATTAGCCTGTTGCGAGATGTTCTAATAAATCTAGCATGAAGGCCGATTTCACCAACAGAGTTAAGCCAGGTTTAAGTCTTAGACCTGGACTAAAGTAGTTCCAAATTAAACTATAGGGTCAATTTCAGTAATAAAATGGCAGCACCTCCTAGTAGGCAATTTACCTAAGACCAGTTTTAACCTTAAGCCTGGTCTTAGCTATGTTGGTGAAATCGGCTCTTAATGTTAGCTTGTTGTGCATGTCTTAGTGAGATCAATAATAAAGAAAGAACTACATGTACATCATTAAGAGAAATGCTAAATATTTCAAAGGAGGCCACTGAGAAGTCATCCCTGTATTGAGATATGATCAGGTCTCTCGTCTGAATGGCTTGGTGACAAATGAAATCCAGATTGCTGACGACTGATATGGGGATAGGTGAGCAAAGAAATGCTACAGTGACCGATGTTTGGCCCTCTGACAACTGGTACATTGTATTGCTTTAACCATGGCCCTTGTGCCATATTATACAAGTAGAAGCACAGTCTGCACAGCAATAGTGGTTTTGCAGACCCATACTGAAGCACTAAGCTTGTGTATAAAAGCCGTATTCTATTGGTTGGGTTTTTAGTGGCTTGGTGGTAATCGCTTACATTTCTGCTTGCCCGATTAGATGAGATTATAAAGATTGGATGGTGCTAGCTTCTGTCCCTAGTATAGTTGACCAGAGCACACCATCTAAACTGGACAACATATTTCAAGCAGTTAGACGAGTTATCCTTTGTAACCCAATGGATGTATGAATGATAGGGGTTTTATGTCCTGTCTTTATTCACTTGATAGGTATATCATATTGTAGGACATGAGATGGTAATGAGGCAAAGGATGATTGAAACAGCCATCCAACAGAGACCCAGGACCAGGTGACCTGGCAAGAACTGTATTCGAATCGAGGAGCCTGCGATTAGCAGCCCAGCAGTCCATCACTGAGGTAACACCCCCTTCTTTTGTAACCCAATAATGAAAGCAATGTCTGTACCTAGTTTCACTGTTGCACAGCTAACTGAGGAATTAATTCAAACAACTACATGATCATGGTCATGCCTCGGAGTCTGATACTATTAAGAGCGATCACAGGGAGATCACTGCTTTGTTATAATGGGTCATTGCAGCTGTGTTCATAGTATCATACTTGTCTAGTGAAATCCAGCCATATCCCTCTCACACTGAGTATCGCGTTTCGAGTTGGTAATAAGTTATATCTGGTGGGCGAACCTCATACTCCCAAGTCAACATGATTTTCATGTTGTCCTGCAGCGCTTGACCTCAGCAAGACCTCGGAGTCATTCTATTGTGAACAACCAATAAGCATCCATTATAGAATGGCTGGCTGTCATGTGATTCCAATGGCCAATCAGGTGGCTGATAGGATGTCACGTGATTCAGGATAATGGCTGAAGCAAACAATGAGACTAAGGGCAGGAAGGAATTGCCTTTTAATTTGCTGTCAATGGTGTTCTTCCTGTTGTTTTATTCCAGAAATGAGAATGTGTGGATTCAATTAGGCTGAATTAATTGCTTGCAACATTTGGTGGGAATATGTTTACCCTCATTGAGAAATGCTTAATAAAGGCAGTTTACTTATTTCTTAAATGTGCATGTTTGAGGGAATTCAAATATGACAAATGCCACCATTTATGCACCCAGAGAAGTGCATTTATGCAAAACTCATCAGTGAATTGCTAAATCAAGGAAGCTAATTTATCGGTTCTGTGTAATTCACGACATTTTGATTCTCGCATAAGGAACAATTTACATCTCAATGGTGCATTAGAAGTTAATTTCATTCAGTAAATATTCCAATTATTGGAAAATTAGTGAATTTGTCCTTAATTATAATTTTAAGGAAGTAAAATTAAACAAAATACACCATGGAACTGTGAGAATTTGTGAAATATCATTTTGAAAATATGCAGTCTTCTCAACACTCAAAGTCAGAGTTTTGGATATTATTTGAACATACACATTGCAAAAATCATCCTCGCTTTCATGTTTCATTCAAATTGCACAAAACATACGCAGATCAATATCCGAAATGGATATATCTGCCCCCTCCTATACATTTTATTATATCACACATATCAAGGTCGGTGTTTGAGTTTGTTCCCCTATAAGGAGCTCAGCAAAATTAAAGTGCATTAAACGACTTGTAATGTACTTAGGTGACATATATAGGTGTATTTACAATTGTTAGTGAATAGAACCATCCTACGCTTGTTTGACTCATGGTTCGACTTCGGGAAAATGTAATGGTGTTGAGATCAGCCTCTTGAACACGCCATCATGTTGTGCCAGCATGTTTGCACGCAGTTTTAAAATTGCATGCAGTACTTGTCGTTGTACACATCATCCAGCAATGGACTAGCGTGAATTTGATGGTCTGCTACATTTGATAAATCATACCACTACCAGCATCAAGCAATATAAAGGTCAGCTATATTTGTCAATGCAGAGTTGCAACATATTTCAGTCAATCAGTCTATGAATTCCTTCCAAAGATTACACATTGCTGAGGAGAGTTATATGTTTACAGATAAGCAGTCTCAACACGCTCAAGACAACCGTGACAGGAAAATGTTTGAGATAGTGAAGCTCAATTCTGCACTGCACACCAAGAAAACAGCTTGTCGGAGAAAAGTAAACGCCACCTTTTTTGCATTAGTCATTTATAGAAAACAAATGATGTTGATTCGGTCATTTTACAACTCATAACATGAGAGTTACATCATGCAACCATTGCTATATAAATTATTGCAGAACTACATCAAGTTACACAACACAATAAATAAATAAGCTATCTATCATAACACAGACACACAATAACTTTAGATTAATGTAACAGTATAGAATGTCATAAGAGGATTAATGATGCAGAACAGAGTTACGCATTATGGTAAAAAAGTGCGATATGAAACCTAGCTTGACACCCTGACTTCCAATCACCTTATGCCTCAAGTTATGGTCTCTCCTGCCTCTATGCTGGTTCCATTATGTAATAACACAGCATAGTCTACAATACCTTTGGGACAAAGTTTGGGTGTCAGTTGCCAGGTTACAAAGCATCGAAGGATGATAACAAGGTAAGAGAGACTGAGGGTGCTGTACGAGGCATTACTACAAACATACAGGACTTGATGTTGACCCTATTCTTGAAAATGGCAGAACTTTTAGATCAGTCTTAATAAGCAAGTAAAGTTACATGTGCCAATCATGCATAATTGTATGTGATAATCAAAGAAGAAGTTTTTAGTGTTTTCTTTCCAACTTTCTTGGCTTCAATATCTCCTTATATATATATCTCCTATATCTCCTTATATATATATCTCCTATCTTTTCTTTTATCAGTTGTAGTTGTTTTTACAATTTGCTTGCTTATTATGACAAATGTATCTTGTTGATATTCTGTGTCAATAAAAGCCTATATATATATATAGGCTTTTATTGACACAGAATATCAACAAGAGCCTATATATATATATAGGCTTTTATTGACACAGAATATCAACAAGATACATTTGTCATAATAAGCAAGCAAATTGTAAAAACAACTACAACTGATAAAAGAAAAGATAGGAGATATATATATAAGGAGATATTGAAGCCAAGAAAGTTGGAAAGAAAACACTAAAAACTTCTTCTTTGATTTATCACATACAATTATGCATGATTGGCACATGTAACTTTACTTGCTTATTAAGACTGATCTAAAAGTTCTGCCATTTTCAAGAATAGGGTCAACATCAAGTCCTGTATGTTTGTAGTAATGCCTCGTACAGCACCCTCAGTCTCTCTTACCTTGTTATCATCCTTCGATGCTTTGTAACCTGGCAACTGACACCCAAACTTTGTCCCAAAGGTATTGTAGACTATGCTGTGTTATTACATAATGGAACCAGCATAGAGGCAGGAGAGACCATAACTTGAGGCATAAGGTGATCGGAAGTCAGGGTGTCAAGCTAGGTTTCATATCGCACTTTTTTACCATAATGCGTAACTCTGTTCTGCATCATAAATCCTCTTATGACATTCTATACTGTTACATTAATCTAAAGTTATTGTGTGTCTGTGTTATGATAGATAGCTTATTTATTTATTGTGTTGTGTAACTTGATGTAGTTCTGCAATAATTTATATAGCAATGGTTGCATGATGTAACTCTCATGTTATGAGTTGTAAAATGACCGAATCAACATCATTTGTTTTCTATAAATGACTAATGCAAAAAAGGTGGCGTTTACTTTTCTCCGACAAGCTGTTTTCTTGGTGTGCAGTGCAGAATTGAGCTTCACTATCTCAAACATTTTCCTGTCACGGTTGTCTTGAGCGTGTTGAGACTGCTTATCTGTAAACATATAACTCTCCTCAGCAATGTGTAATCTTTGGAAGGAATTCATAGACTGATTGACTGAAATATGTTGCAACTCTGCATTGACAAATATAGCTGACCTTTATATTGCTTGATGCTGGTAGTGGTATGATTTATCGAATGTAGCAGACCATCAAATTCACGCTAGTCCATTGCTGGATGATGTGTACAACGACAAGTACTGCATGCAATTTTAAAACTGCGTGCAAACATGCTGGCACAACATGATGGCGTGTTCAAGAGGCTGATCTCAACACCATTACATTTTCCCGAAGTCGAACCATGAGTCAAACAAGCGTAGGATGGTTCTATTCACTAACAATTGTAAATACACCTATATATGTCACCTAAGTACATTACAAGTCGTTTAATGCACTTTAATTTTGCTGAGCTCCTTATAGGGGAACAAACTCAAACACCGACCTTGATATGTGTGATATAATAAAATGTATAGGAGGGGGCAGATATATCCATTTCGGATATTGATCTGCGTATGTTTTGTGCAATTTGAATGAAACATGAAAGCGAGGATGATTTTTGCAATGTGTATGTTCAAATAATATCCAAAACTCTGACTTTGAGTGTTGAGAAGACTGCATATTTTCAAAATGATATTTCACAAATTCTCACAGTTCCATGGTGTATTTTGTTTAATTTTACTTCCTTAAAATTATAATTAAGGACAAATTCACTAATTTTCCAATAATTGGAATATTTACTGAATGAAATTAACTTCTAATGCACCATTGAGATGTAAATTGTTCCTTATGCGAGAATCAAAATGTCGTGAATTACACAGAACCGATAAATTAGCTTCCTTGATTTAGCAATTCACTGATGAGTTTTGCATAAATGCACTTCTCTGGGTGCATAAATGGTGGCATTTGTCATATTTGAATTCCCTCAAACATGCACATTTAAGAAATAAGTAAACTGCCTTTATTAAGCATTTCTCAATGAGGGTAAACATATTCCCACCAAATGTTGCAAGCAATTAATTCAGCCTAATTGAATCCACACATTCTCATTTCTGGAATAAAACAACAGGAAGAACACCATTGACAGCAAATTAAAAGGCAATTCCTTCCTGCCCTTAGTCTCATTGTTTACTTCAGCCATTATCCTGAATCACGTGACATCCTATCAGCCACCTGATTGGCCATTGGAATCACATGACAGCCAGCCATTCTATAATGGATGCTTATTGGTTGTTCACAATAGAATGACTCCGAGGTCTTGCTGAGGTCAAGCGCTGCAGGACAACATGAAAATCATGTTGACTTGGGAGTATGAGGTTCGCCCACCAGATATAACTTATTACCAACTCGAAACGCGATACTCAGTGTGAGAGGGATATGGCTGGATTTCACTAGACAAGTATGATACTATGAACACAGCTGCAATGACCCATTATAACAAAGCAGTGATCTCCCTGTGATCGCTCTTAATAGTATCAGACTCCGAGGCATGACCATGATCATGTAGTTGTTTGAATTAATTCCTCAGTTAGCTGTGCAACAGTGAAACTAGGTACAGACATTGCTTTCATTATTGGGTTACAAAAGAAGGGGGTGTTACCTCAGTGATGGACTGCTGGGCTGCTAATCGCAGGCTCCTCGATTCGAATACAGTTCTTGCCAGGTCACCTGGTCCTGGGTCTCTGTTGGATGGCTGTTTCAATCATCCTTTGCCTCATTACCATCTCATGTCCTACAATATGATATACCTATCAAGTGAATAAAGACAGGACATAAAACCCCTATCATTCATACATCCATTGGGTTACAAAGGATAACTCGTCTAACTGCTTGAAATATGTTGTCCAGTTTAGATGGTGTGCTCTGGTCAACTATACTAGGGACAGAAGCTAGCACCATCCAATCTTTATAATCTCATCTAATCGGGCAAGCAGAAATGTAAGCGATTACCACCAAGCCACTAAAAACCCAACCAATAGAATACGGCTTTTATACACAAGCTTAGTGCTTCAGTATGGGTCTGCAAAACCACTATTGCTGTGCAGACTGTGCTTCTACTTGTATAATATGGCACAAGGGCCATGGTTAAAGCAATACAATGTACCAGTTGTCAGAGGGCCAAACATCGGTCACTGTAGCATTTCTTTGCTCACCTATCCCCATATCAGTCGTCAGCAATCTGGATTTCATTTGTCACCAAGCCATTCAGACGAGAGACCTGATCATATCTCAATACAGGGATGACTTCTCAGTGGCCTCCTTTGAAATATTTAGCATTTCTCTTAATGATGTACATGTAGTTCTTTCTTTATTATTGATCTCACTAAGACATGCACAACAAGCTAACATTAAGAGCCGATTTCACCAACATAGCTAAGACCAGGCTTAAGGTTAAAACTGGTCTTAGGTAAATTGCCTACTAGGAGGTGCTGCCATTTTATTACTGAAATTGACCCTATAGTTTAATTTGGAACTACTTTAGTCCAGGTCTAAGACTTAAACCTGGCTTAACTCTGTTGGTGAAATCGGCCTTCATGCTAGATTTATTAGAACATCTCGCAACAGGCTAATTTATTATCTGACCATGAAAATGTTGATTAGTTTTATAATATATCGTTTTACTTGCTGCTAGTTGCTGGCCAATTTAAATCAATTTTCAAAACAATCTGCACCCAAAAAGTATCATTTCATGTTTCTCATAAATTCTGGAATGGTGACAACATTTTCTGAGTAATTAGCTAAAGATTGCAATGACCAGGAAACTGATGCCAACTGGTCTTTTCTTATTTCAAGATTCATAATCTTTTCATCGATGAGTCCTTCCAGCATTGAGTATTATCAGATGCTTGCTATTTCCTGCATGTTGAATGCTGTTTGCATATACATTGTAGCTTAGAATCGAAGAAAAAAATTAATGATAAGAAATCTTATGCCAAATCACTTGCTTGCTTCTTTAATACAGTTTATCTGACTTGGCAAGAAATTCTCTGTTATAATGTTATCTAATCAACCTCAATTTCTACTGATATTTTGATAAAAGGCAATTTTAATGATGTTAGCAGTTACAATAAGTGGATTCCTTTGAAATTCCGTCTGTCAATGTGCTGACTGTCAGCATAATATTGATAATATGTTGGTAATAGAGTATAAAATGAAGGAAAGCTGATTAATTACACGGACACCAGTCTCGTGACATTATGTCATATTAAATTTTAGTGATATGAAGGTTACGTCACAAGACTGGTGTCCATGATTCATTACACAGACACACCAAACCTTTGCACCAGTTGCAAGTTTATTTGCCAAGATTCTCCTCTCGCTTTATGTATTGTGAATCTAAGCACTGATGAGGCAATAGCAGACCACCAATAAAGTGAAATCAGCTCAGAATTAGAGCCGAGTTAGCCCCGAGTTAGCCCAGCAACAGGGGAATTGCGTGGCCACTGGAATACATCATCGTTTGACCTTCATTCAGTTTACCATTCATACATTTCCTTTGTCACCAATATCATTAGATTAAAGCAGATTTTTGTTGTCCTTGATCTCTGTGAGTATATTGCTTTTATCCCGTAGATTTCCAAAGCGTACCTTTTACACAGAACAGCAAAGCATATTTATACTAATGACAAACTCAGGGGGATGAAAGTAATGGGCGATTCTGTTATACAAACAGGTTGATAATCTATAATGTAGTATGCGAATACATTTTAAGTGGGTATGGACAATGGACATTGTATATCTGTGCAGTTTTCCATCTAGGTAACTGAGATTGGGACATTATTTCTTACTTACATGAGTTGTCCAATTAATAGAATTAACTCAAAGAGAAACTGTATGTTATATGGAAGATTAAATTGACAATGTATATTGAACACACCTGCAAAATCAATACGTACTCAGCATTTTCTTAATATGTGAGTTAAAACAATTCATTAAAGTAATGCTTACTCGGTCACAATAGTGGACAATTGATCAACAGATACATTTGAGGTCAAATGTATTCATACAGCAAGGGCTGCTGTTTTCAAAGTTATGTGGCATTGTAAAATCTGCCTATATTGGAATGAAAACACTTCAGATTATTTGTTGTGATTGTTTTTCAACTCATGGCAGTGAAAAAACCAGAATCAAATATGATTTGCAGTTGTTAAGAGGCTCTGAATTCAAAATGTCCAAAATTCGGTGGGTCAAAAGAAATCATACACTTGGATTGTTCTCCAATATATGCAAAATAAGCATTGGTAAACCAACTAAACAATGGAAATTGATGTCAAAAATGGATGCCTCAATGCCTGATTATGTTTTGTAAATTTCTGAAATGCAAATTGTTGACTGACCTAATTTTTTCTCAAGGGATGTGATAAGTTACCATCTTACACATATTATCTAAATTTTTCAAAATTTATTTAAAAGAAAAAGCATGTGGCAAATATATAAAAAGATGAATAATTGAGTTCAAATGGTCAGCAACCAAATTGCATGCTGTATCTGAAAAATTTCACACGCCAAGGTCTACCATATAGAGCACCATGAGGAAGTATATGGAAAATTGGTCAATAGAATCACTGCACATGTGGGAAATGGATGGAGGCTGTCTGTCAGACAAGATTGAATTTTAGTCAGTATGGTAACAAACAATCCAAATTAACAGTGAAAGAGCTCTGTGGAGAATTATTGACACAGGGGACATAGTTGTCAACAAGTGCTAACAAATGACCATTTCACCAACATGGCCTCTAAGAGGTCTCAATGCAAAGAAGAGCCAATGCACCAAAACAAAACATCCAATTTCACCTCAAATAACTTCATGTAGTAGGAGAAAGATTTTTGGGATGAGTTATGAATCTCGGCTGTACTTGAAACCAGATTAAGTGACATTTTTACTGCATTGAAGCCCATCAGCCAGTGTAGAGGCAAAGTGTGTTAAACAAGCTTGCTCACAGCACTGTCCACTATGCCTGTAACTCTCCACAGAACTCCCTTCTTTGTTAATTTTGGTGTGTGATCCACCTTTCTGACCAAAATGCATTCTTGTTTTGAAGATAGGCCCCTTCTATTTCCTACTTATGCAATGATTCTGTTGACAGATAGGCTGCAGAGACCTCGATGATCATCTACATGAAGGCATTGGCCTGTTAAATTTTTCACATGATATCAGCACCCAGACTGTCCGAATTTGATTGCCATTGTTTTGATGTATTTTCTGCATGCTCGTTTTCCCTTCAAAATATTTTGAAATTTTAAATAAATATGTGAGCAGTAACTTGTAACATCCCACGGGAAAAACTAGGTCAGTCAATTTGTTGCTGTTCTGAAATTAACAAAACCTCATCAGACATTGAGGCATCACTTTCTGACATCAATTTACATTGTTTAGTTGGTTTATCAATGCTTATTTTGCATATATTGGACAAAAATCCAAGTGTATGATTTCTTTTGAGCCACCAAATTTTGGACATTTTGAATTCAGAGCCTCTTAACAACTGCAAATCATATTTGATTCTGGTTTTGTCACTGCCGTTAGTTGAAAAACAATCACAACAAATAATCTGAAGTGTTTTCATTCCAATATAGGCAGATTTTACGATGCCACATAACTTTGAAAACAACAGCCCTCGCTGTATGAATTCATTTGACCTCAACTGTAAGTGTTTGATTTATATGTGAAGCACTGGTAATGTTCATAGTATGTGATAGGTTGTTGACAATCTTGGCTGTTCCAAATGTAACCTTGATTGCCAATACTACTCAATGTCCCCCAGCCTATTGGTTCCCTGCAGGTTGAGCAGCATTATTGCCTCTTAGTCTCAGGTTGGGATTAATGTGTTGTGAGGCCATTTGCCGACCACCTGCTTGCCCCACTCTAAACTTAGAGCTCAACAGGTTCACAAAATTGTGTATGTTCTGCCCTCTTGAATCCATAACAGAAACTGCAATCGATCTGACTCTTGTCAGTGAGCTCTAAGAGATTTCAGATTCAGCAACTATCACTTTTTTTAATTGAGGTGGAGTAAAAATTTGGTCTGTTGAATTATGTCTAGAATTGAATATTCAATAACTTTTAATCGGCCAGTTTATTGTTAGAATGCTGCTATTGCTGCAAAGTGTTACTTGTTGTGGAACTTTTTTTTTGGCGGAATCATGCTTTCCTACCCAGGGAATTGTGAGTCGTCCCATTGAGACAGCCAAGCATGAAGACCCTCACTTCTCAGTATAAGCTTATTAAGCTGGCCCTGACCACAATATACATTATTTGTGAAGTTGTAACAAAAAGATTAACTCTCCTCTGGTGTGACAGACATAATTACCTGTTTCAGATCTCTCAAAGCAACTGAATGAATGCTTTAGTGTTTCATTGTTGTCCGTTTGTTGTTTCAATTAGTTTCTTTGGAGAAAAACCATAAGCTTTCATTTAAATCATGCTGGAAAAGCTGTTAAAGGATTTGAAAACTTCAGAATTTTATGGTACTCATTGGCAGTGCATGTGCACTCATTGATCGTTTAACATTGTTGATAACGACTTGTTAATATCTTGCTGGCAGCTCAGTTGTGCGTATGAGCACAAGTGATGAGGTCCATCTACCTGGACATGACCTGACCTACTTGCATATTGATAAATGTGTCAGCTTGAGGTCATCCGATTTCTGGCAGACTCTCCAGCTGTGCTGTTCGTTTAGAGTCTGAGCAGACTGTGCTTGCCCAATGGTTAGACTAGTGGTCATTTTCTGTTCTTCGTTACTAAAGTGGTCAGCAAATAGCAGATCTTAAACAGCAGTTTGATGGTGCCCATGGCATCCAGACTTAAGTAATGTTGTCTACATGAGAGCAGCCGCCTTGAGCTAAATTGGCTGTTTAAAACACATTTAAAGCAGATCTTTGGTGAAAGTGTTTTAGACAGTTTAAAAACTAAAATCCCCTAGATTTTGAAATGGGTGTTAGTAGGATTTGATAGAACCCAATGCCTTATTTGCAACAATTTTCTATTTTTTGTCAAATAACTTTCCTTCTCAAGATTTTTATATGTGTACAATATACATGTCTCGTGTGATTCTACAAAGGTAAGATAATTGTCTTTGGCAGGGAGGTCTATTGGCAGTTTGGCACATAAAACAGACCTTTTGTGGAGAAGGTAGTGACTGAATCTGGTGTAGGATTATTTTACTAGTGTACAGTACTGTACACATACATATTCATAAGTAGCCTGTGAAGTAGAGGTAGCACAAGAAAGAGGGAAGTCTTGAGTTTGCAACATTTGTCGTTTATGGCCTGAGACACGTAGAAATACCATTGAGAACACCCTGAGGTGGAGTCGCACAGCTGGAAGGTGGCATTCGTCAAAATTGTATAGAAACTTTTCTTCCTTAAGGGTCTTTTGTCCTGATTAAACCAAAGACAAATGGAAAAAGTATGTGCAGTTATATGTGTAGTAGTTGTGTGGTGATAGATAGCCAGAATAGGGATATAGACTAGTGATCAATGAGACTGACGTGATTAGATGGTTGGGAGTAGCTTTGTGTGTGTGGACTCTACAGGTACAACTTTATAAGGTGTTACGAATAAGATAAGAAAGTGGGGGAGTCTTGCTGGTGAATCAGATGACAGAGGGTAGGCCTACACTACAGCATGTGTATTACATTGTATGTAATGTTTACCTCAAATGTAGGATCTACCTGAACGCAACAGACCCGATAGGAGATTCAACTATTTGAGTCAGTTCTTCAATGGTTCACCAATCCAAAAAGATTAATAGAGGGTCAAGCAATTGGGAAGAAAACTGTCGCAATTCTGTGGTGTTGACCAGGTGTTAAGAATCTCAAAAAAGAAAGATGACATGAAATATTTTAAGTCTAGGTTACAGTATTGTCAGTAGCCTTCAACCAAAGCTGACCACACGGCCATTCGCACTTAACAACTGAAACTAAAGTTAATTTTACTTCAAGGGTAGTAATATTTACCATATGCATTTTTGTGTTTCTTTATTTCTCTTTCAATTTTTATCCACTTTCAAAAAAAGGACTCTGAGGAAATCTTGGTAAAGGTCATTTCAGTTGTAAACTCTGAAGAGTAATCCAGCCACTAATTGTAGCTGCTCAACTATACAGTCCACTAACTGAATATATTTGTTTTGGTTCTGGAAGATATTTGCTGAGCATTCGTTTCGGTTGAAATGCATGGATGCAATTGAGAGTAGAGTGGAAGGTACTCTTGTTCTAATGGAAGCAGCTTTCCTAAGAAGTGAAAGGATGGATTTCAATGGAATAGCAGGGCAGATTAATTATGGGCGGTGGCCAAAGGCCATCCCGCCCATATTGCTGTAGTGTGAGGTTTGGTAGTCTCAGTTGTCCTCCCTATTGACGTTGATTTCACTTTGCACAGGCTGCCCCAGACTTCCAGTATGAGTCAAATACATCAAATACCTTGACATCTCGCCAGGCATAACTTATGAGTGACCTTGACCTACATTTGTGACCTTGGCGGCCATATTTGTGAAAAGCTTGTCTACAAGATAACTCAATTTCTATTAATCCTGGAATCATGAAACTAGCAGGGATTGTGTATGACAGATACACCTTAAATGAGTTCTGACATGAGTGACCTAGACCTACTTCTGTGACCTTGGCGGCCCTATTTGTGAATATCTTGTGACTATATATATATATATACATGTACTCAATCATGATCATCAATGATCTATCTAACCTGCACTTAAAGTTATCTATTCAATGCCTACATCCAGGACCACCTTATTTTTTTGCCTCCCTGCCGTCCACTTGCTCAGTACATCTTCTTGTCAGGACTTTGAATGACAATCACTAATAAGCCACCTAGTCCCAACCTGCTTTCTTTGCAAACTCATCCTTTTCACTAGACGCAAGCTAAGAAGATCAGTGACATTTCTGCCTTGAGTCAAGTTGAGTCTGGGCCTCTCCAGTCTGTTGCCACTTACTATGAATGCATTATACATGCAGAGGCTATACCATTGGTGACAAAATCTGCTTCTACTCTCAGTGAAAATACACTGCAAATTTGGTGTCCCCGAGTATTTGTAGTTTCAAATTTGAATTTATATGTTCATTATTGGTCAATGCATGGTCATGCACTGCATCTATCTATCCTTTAAGTTACTCTTTAATCCTATACTTGAAACAGACAACATGCAGCCATAGAATATTAAATTTCCATCACTCACCTCTGATGGTTCAATGACACTATCAAGAGTTTGTTTGAACAGCATTGATATTATCCAATTAAAGCAATATTAGAGAATAGGAAGGAGAAACCCAATACTAATCAAACCTTCTAATTGTCAGGAGTCCCAGAAATGTTTAAAGCAATGGCATGATCATTATTGAATCAGAGACAAGATTCTTTGATCTAACAAATCTGGAAGCAGTCACAAGAAACAGAGAAACTGGTTCTATTCTGGTTTTAATCTCCCTTAAAGACATAAACCAGAGAGGAAACCACCAACTAATAATATAACAGGAAATTCTGAGTTGTTGATCATTTTAAACTAGCACATTGCTTTCATGTGTTGTTCAAAATAGACATGCCCCCTCTCACACATTTTATATGTTCATTATTTTCTGTTTGTTCCCTACTAAGTGCATAGCTTAATTAAGGTGCATTCAGCAACTTGCATTGTACTTTTGTGTATTTACAAATGTGTTTAGCACCCTCCTATGCCTAATGCGCCTTTAGGAAGATGTTGAGATCAGTCTCTTGAGCACGTCATCATGTAGTGCCAACAAGCATGCAGTTAATTGCATGCAGTACTTTTTGTAGCACACATCATACAGCGTGAACTTAATGGTCTGCCTTATGTGATAAATTGTACCAGCATCAGGCAATATAACGTTCGCCAATATTTGAGAAGAAGTTGCAATATATTTCAGTAAATCAGTCAATGAATTCCTTCCCAAGATTACACATTGCTGTGGAGACTTATATGCAACAATGGATGGATGGACGGATGATTGGGGCTTTCTGTCCTGTATTTATGCACTTGGCAGGCAAATTAGGACAGGAGGAGGACACGGAAATGAGGCAAAGGATGATTGAAACAGCCGTCCAACATAGGCCCAGGTGACCCGGCAAGAGCTGGATTCGAACCCTGGACCCAGCGATTGGCAGTCCAGCACGCTACCACTAGACCAACCCTCCCCCCAATATGCAACCATGGAAAGAGAAGGTTTGCGATAGTGAAGCTTAACTACACGGCACCCCAAGAGAAAACAGCATGTGGGAGAAAAGCAAACATCACCTTTTTCCATTTGTCATTTATAGAAAACAAATGATGTTGATTTGGTTATTTTACAACTCATAATATCAGAGTTACATCATGCAACCATTGCTATAGTACAAGGCAATCAATATGATACAGAAATTATTGCAGAAACTACATCAAGTTACAGAACACAATAAATAAGCTATCTATTGCAACACTGACACACAATAACTTTAGATTAATGTAACAATACAGAATGTCATAAGAGGAGTTATGATGCAGAACAGAGTGACACATTATCCCAAAAAAGTGTGAGATGAAACCTCGCTTGTCACCCTGACTTCCGATCACCTTATGCCGCAGGTTATGGTCTCTCCTGCCTCTATGCTGGTTCCATTATGTTATAACACTGCATATGCTACAATACCTTTGGGACAAAGTTTGGGTGTTAGTTGCAATGTCAGAAAATATCACAGGATGATAGCAAGGTATGAGAGACTGAGAGTGCCGTACAAGGCATTACAAACATACATGACTAGACGTTGTGCCAATATATTTGAATAAACTTGATATCTGATTGTCACTTTTTTTAAACAAAAATCAATTTTGCCTCTCTCTGCAGTTTGTTTAGTCCTGCCTGAGCATTGAGCACTTATTCCCAAGGACTAACATCTATTTTATGAAGACGGATATTACCTGGCAATACCTGCAATCCGCAAATTTATTAGTCCTTGTACAATTATTTATGTTGAGGATTTTTGATGATTTCTATCAGAATTGTTGAGACAGTCCATACTAAGCTCATATTAATTAGTGCTTTCTTTCTCATCTTGCCGAACTTTTAATATCTTCCAGAGATCGTATTTATCAACCTATCTGCTACAAACCTACATAAAAAGTTATCTACTCAACGCCTACCTCCTGGGTATCTTATTTTTTACCTACAATACTTCCACCTTCTCAGTAGGTCTTCTTTGTCCAGTTAATGATAGCCACCTAGTCCCAACCTCGACCGACAAGGTTGGCTTCTTTACAAAGTCACCCTTTTCACAAGAGAACCCTTTTGAAAGCTGGGAAGATATGTAGCACTTGTGGAGTTGAGAAGGCTCGAGGTCTCCAGACTATTGCCACTTACTATGAATGCGTTATACATGCAGGGCCCACACCACTTCTTACACAATCTGTTTCCACTCTCAGTGAAAAAGCATGAATTTGTCATCTTGAATTTATACATGCACATGCACATCAATTATCAATCCATTAAGTCACTCTTTAATCCTACACTTGAAACAGACTACACTAAGCCAGAGAATATCAATTTGCATGCTACTCAACTCTCTGTTGGATCAATGACATTATCAAGAGTTCCTTTGTGATAACTTCAATGTTTGACAGCGTTCTTATTTGAGCAGCATTGATATTATCCAATTAAAGCAATATTAGATAATAAGAAGGAGAAACCCAATACTAATCAAATCTTCTAATCGGCAGGAGTCTCGAAAATGTTTAACGCAAGGACGTGATCATTATTGAATCAGAGACAAGACTCTTTGATCCAGCCAAATCCAAAAGTAGTTTAATAAAACAGAGACATTTTTTTCTGTTTTGCTCAATAACACATTCCTTCAAAGACAGAAACCAGAGAGTTCTTGAAATACTTTCTACTGTTGGACCCCTACTAACTTTACAATTTCACCATCCTTGTGGTATCCAGATTGAAGTAAAGTAGAATATCCGGAAGAACTAGCCGGTGTAAGCTGCACACCTATGGTAATGCATCATTTACTGAATTTCACTGCGAATGATAAACAGCGAAATACAGTCATGCACCTTCCCCATTTTGCCCCGATATATCGAAATAGGAACTTACCTTTCTGAAAAGTCATAGTGCAAATCTACCAGGGTACATACACTGTAGAGTGTTAGTTTGATTTTAATAAAAGGATACAGCAACAAGCGATGGCACTGTAGGCTTCGAAGAGAAGAAGGGCGATGTCCAGTCGTTTTGTGTTGTTGCTCTGTTGACTGTTGTTGGCTGCGATCACTGACAGTCGTGGAAGGACAACTGCAAAGAGACAAAAGAAAATACTGTCAGTTATCAGGTTCAACAATTGCAATTATATGTGGGCTGCCAAAGCAATAGGTAAATGGATGATTGGGGCATTATGTCTTGTTTTTATGCATTTGGTAGGCTAATTAGGACAAAAGGAGGACATGGCAACTAGGCCGAAGGATGATGAAACCGCCATCCAACATAGGCCCAGGTGACCCGGTAAGAGCTATATTCGAACCCTGGCCTCTGTTTCCAATGCAACAGAGCCAAGTAAGAATGAACTTTTTTTAGTAAGCCAATATGAAATTAAGTCCGTGATCAAGCAGTCAGAACTGGCCTTTCCCCATCCCATTAAATATTCACCAATCTCTCCATTCCATCGACAAATATCTATGCATCTGTCTTATCTTGTAAAAATGATGTGACCCAATAACAGTCACGACAGAATGTCTAAATGCACCCTGATGCATCAAAATGCAAAGTTAACAACTCAAGAAAACTAGAACCCGCTGTATAAGCCTAGACCACAAAATCTTCAGCAATAATTTTATTTATACTCCACCCAGACTGTTTTCTATTGTCTTTTGCCGTGGTATAACCAACAGATTTGTTAGTTATACCACTGTTGAGGATTAAGTTAGCTTGTTGTTCTACTTTTTCTGCAAACAATGCACCTAAATATGACAACAAAGTCACAAAATTCAGTTAAAAAACATATATGGAGTATAAGTCGCTTATACAACTCATTTTCGGTGTATAACTAACATTTCAAAGTAACCACCTGAAATGTTAGTTATACACCTAAAATTTGTTGTATAACCTATACTTAAATTTCCATGAATATTGTGATTTTACTCTAATAAGGAGCATGAGCTAACTAAAACAAACACTGTGTCTTAAAGCCAGGAGAGAAGGAGAGAAGGAGAGAGACATAGCATTGCATACAGGTGACAAATTCTTCAGCGACGCACAAAAGATCATTCTTACAACATGAATATTTTAACATAGCGAAGTCTGGCTCTATGGAAGCTACTGGTAAATCATGTTTTTAACACATTTAAAAATAAGATCAATCTCCAAGACAGTGCTAAATTTCAAGAATGGCTCAAAAACCACATATGAACGCTTCTACAGATTGTAAGGGTTTGTTTCTCAGGGAGTTCTTCCACGTACTCCTCCGGATCTCTCCTACTTCCACAGTCATGCTTTTCTCGACAAAAGACCACCGAATTAGCTGCCAATCTCAGCATATCTGCAAATGGCATTCTTCTGGCATCTACAAATACTTGCAAGTAATGAAAAGCCAAAAAAGGCTCACAGTCTATATTTTCTTTCCCATTTTTAGAAAGTCAGAGACAAAAAGCTCTTAGCGATTACAGAACAGGAAAATTGCATACAGCTCCCATAATGTAAGTCAAATTACAAAAGAGCATCTCCGAGACGTCAGAGAGTCATATAGAACAACCAGATGGAGCCATTTTTGCAAAAATTTACGTCCCAATTTTTCCCAGAACAGCGTAGGTGTCTTGCAATGATTTACCACACCAGAATTTCCCGTGGCCTAATGACCACTGGTATGGCTGGGAGGTCATGGGTTCAACTCCCATTCCTGAAGCCCAATTCGGTCTGATTGCATGGGACATTTAAAGGAGGCAGGTTGTGTCATGTGTTCTGTGCTGGGGCAACTGAAAGACCCTGGACATCTCTGAATGAATAGGGTATGTGCCAGACTCCTAGTCGTCTCATCACTCATCATCACATGGTGGTCACTTATACTTGAGAATGTTATGATATGGGAACTTTGGGCAGTGTTCTTCGTGTCTTTGCCCAGTGTCCTCGGACACTGTTATATGGCTGCCCTGAGCTGTATCATTGTGGAAGGCCCACTATGAATTTCCTGCCTGCATTGTGGTGTATGAACATAAGTAAATACAATACAGCAATACAACAATACATGTGTCATTCCTTCTGTGCCAAAGGGGCAGTTTGGATCAAGAGCCTTAGTAAATGGCTCTAACCTTTCTGACACAATTAGCCCACCTATTTCATAAATTAATGAATATCAGTTGGAGTGCATAACTAAAATAAATTTAAACTTTCCAAACCTCCTGAATCGTCTTCTTAAAGACACTTCAGCTCAGAATAAAGCCATCACCAAATAAATGCAGACTCCAAGAAGCACAAGACTTCGAAATATGGCTCTGCCAGAGTTGTCGTCAACAGCTGCAAACTTTTAAGTAAGAAACCAAACAAGAAACTCCTTCAAGTTACACCAACATGTGAAGCACCACCAGAGTGTGTGCGGAAAAGATTATAGCTCAAATGATGTATGACGAGGACAATTCGCCCCACCGGAGCAATTCAGATGCAAACTTTTCGCATCTGATACATTTCTGTTCAGAAGTACTTTTATACTGCTTGAAATACAAACAGAAATACAGACTAGAATGGAGAAGTTAGAAGTATGTTAGCTAGTATCAGGTACATGCGAGAATGACAACAAGCAATAATTAAACCTTGTTCAAGGAAATAAAGGAAAATAAAACAAAACAACATTTACTCGAAGGAAAAGTAGCGATGAGCGATGTAACGGATATTTTATGCATTATGCTTGCCATTGCGTTCTGTAGGAAATACTGTTACAGTCAATGAGGCCAGCCGAATATGCACAAAAGGCATATGATAGATTCAACAGGGCAGAGAAGGCACAGTGTGCACACATTTGTAGTTTTGTATTTATGAGATAACACAAAAGGTACACCAGTTGCCAAATACATCACAGGACCAAGTGAATGTGTTCTGTTCATTCCTCAGCAACAGCGGAGAAAGAAAAGAAAATCATATTGCCCGATACTCCATAAATATCATAATTGTACGAATACAAAGAATTGGGAGTTGGTCTGGTCAGAAACGCAAGCCAAGGCGTCTACATTGTATATACTTCATATAAGGACCAGAAAATTAAGGCTGTGCTAAGCATTTGGTCAAGCACTGGTCAAGTTACTAATTCAGCAGAGTCCATCAATGGTCCAGGAGATAAAATTTTGTATTGGGGCAACTGAAAAACCTTGGTTATCCCTGAATAAATAGGCCATAGGGTAATTAGGGTATGTGCCACTCTCCCAGTCATCTGATCTATTCATGAAATGGCGGTCACCAACAATAAATGTGCAGCTCCCCAAAATAAAGGAGGAATAGCTACCTGGCTGATCCAGGGTACACCAGCAGAACACAGGTCAAAGGATGTCCAGGGTCTTTCTGCTATCCAACATAGGACATTATACAGTGAACATTGAGTTTTAAGATGCAGGCTGACTGTAGAGATTATTTGCCGGACAATGAACTGTATATAGTGAAATCATTTGCCGGTGGAAGTGCATTTCATGACAAAGTTACAAAGTTTCTGAGGCACACAAAGTACAATACGTCGTTAGTGATAGTATACAATGTGCTGAGTACATAATGGTCCATTGGGGTTGGGGAACTGAAGCACATACAGTGTACAAGTAAGAGCACCTTTTCTAAAGAGTAATGAGTTATGACATACTTTCTGATGCACAGAATATATCAGGAGAGCAAGAGTACATTTCCATAATGCATTATTATTTATTGCAGGTGTCCAGTTTTGCTCTGACATGCATATACATATATGTATATAGCAATGATAGAATGCAAAGCTTTATTCTCCCTTGATAGTCCATTGCTTATAACTCACCAGTGGCCCATAGAGCCAGGTTATCCAACTAGCCATCTCTGTGTCTATATAATGGATAACAGAAAAGTGTTTCACGTAATGGACAGATATATAGTGTATGTGTCTCAACCCATAGAAACCCAAAACTATAATTGGGTTATCATATGAAACAAATGCCAAAACAACAGTTCGGAAAAAAATTGCAGGGAAGAATTGCAATTCATGGAGAGTCCATGGATCTTTGTTATTCTGACAGCCACAAGGAAATTTGTAAATGTAGCAAACTTGAGACATCTTCAATGCTACAAAAATGTCAAGAAGGTCTACGTGTATGTGTTTTTAGTCCTGATTGAACATAATTTATAACTTTCGTCAGGCAGGTGTAAACTGAATCTGCCCATCCAGCTATGACGCAGGTCCAGAATCAGTGGTGACTGCCGTCAGTTGAGATTGATGATGAATCAAACTGGGAGTCAGGTACAAATCATGTTCTTCAGGGATGTCCAGTGTCTTTCAGTTGCCCCGACATACAACGTTGGACACAACCCACCTCTATTTAACGTCCCAAGGGATTGGACTAGGTCAGCGACTATCTATAGCACATGGAGACTAATCATGCTGTTGGAACTGCTGATCCCGAATGCTTTTGGTAGCAGACTGGTTATGGTTCAGCCATGCATGCTCTGCATGGTTCGAATCCTGGGAGGGGAACCCAAACTTTTCGACATTCATGAGCAAAATCCCAGCTGGATGTCGTTCGGATGACCTGTTGAATTAGTTGCCTTCTTATCAGTGCCTGTGCTGGGCAAGTAAAAGATCACTCACATTGGGTAAATGTGTGACATGCTGAGGACTCCCATATTTGCTCTCAGATCTCATCAATCAACCCTCGTGAGTCCCAGAACTGGACTTAGAAGCTGTACTTATCTATCTATCTATCTATCTATCTATCTATCTATCTATCTATCTATCTATCTATCTATCTATCTATCTATCTATCTATCTATCAACCTGTCTAGCTTTCTAAAAGAAGTTCATCCACATTTGTTTCAAATTCGTTCAGAAACTAAATGTTTCAGATTTAGAGTGTGGCTCTAACCTGTCAGACATCATTAGCGCAGCTATTTCATCAATTAATGAATATCAGTTGGACTGCATAACTAAAATAAATCTCAACTTTCCAAACCTCCTGAATGGTCTTCTTAAAGATACTTCAGTTCAGAATAAAGCCATCATCAAATGCAGACGCCAAGAAGCCAAGACTTCGAAATCTGGCTCTGCCAGAGCTGTAGTTGACAGCTGCAAACTTTTAAGTAAGAAACCAAACAAGAAACTCCTTCAAGTTACACCAACGTGTGGAGCACCAGCAGAGTGTGTGTGGAAAAGATTATAGCTCAAATGATATATGGAGAGGACAATTCGCCCCACCGGAGCAATTTGGATGCAAACTTTTTGCCACTCATACATTTATGTTCAGAAGTACTTTAGTACAGCTTGAAATACAAACAGAAATACAGACTAGAATTAAGAAGATACAAGTATGTTGGCTAGTATCAGGTACATATGAGAATGACTACAAACAATAATTAAACTTTGTTCAAGGAAATAAAGGAAAAAAAAAAAAATTTAGCGAAGGAAAAGTAGTGATGACCGATGTAACGGATATTTTATGCATTATGTGTGCTTTTCGTTCTGCAGGAAATACTGTTACAGTCAATGAGCCCAGCCGAATATGCACAAAAGGCATATGATAGATTCAACAGGGCAGAGAAGGCACAGTGTGCACACATTTCTAGTTTTGTATTTATGAGATAACACAAAAGGTACACCAGTTACCAAATACATCACTGGACCAAGTGAATGTGTTCTGTTCAGTCCTCAGCAACAGCAGGAAAAGAAAAAGAAAATCATATTGCCCCATACTCCATAAATATCATAATTGTACGAATACAAAGAATTGGGAGTTGGTCTGGTCTGAAACGCAAACCAAGGCGTCTACATTGTATATACTTCATATAAGGACCAGAAAATTAAGGCTGTGCTAAGTATTTGGTCAAGGCACTGGTCATCACTAAAACAGCAATATCCATCAATGGTCCAGGAGAGAAAATCTTGTACTTTGGTAAATGAAAGACCCTGGTTATCCCTGAATGAACAGGGCAGTTAGAGTATATGCCAGACTCCCAGTCATCTCACAAACAGTACGAAGCGCTATCCGGCTGATCCAGGGTACACCAGAACAACACAAGTCAAGGGACGTCCAGGGTCTTTCAATTGCCCAACATAGGACATTATACAGTGAACATTAGGTTTTCAGATGCAGGCCAACTGTAGAGATGATTCGCCGGACAATGACCTGTATATTGCGGAATCATTAGCCGGTGAAAGTGCATTTCACGACAAAGTTACAAAGTTTCTGAGGCATGCAAAGTACAATACGTCATTAGTGGTAGTATACAATGTGCTGAGTACATAATGGTCCATTGGGGTTGGGGAACTGACACATACGGTGCACAAGTAAGAGCACCTTTTCCAAAGAGTAATGAGTTCTGACACACCTTCTGATGCACAGCATATAACAAGAGAGCAACAGTACATTTCCATAATATATTTTTATTTATTGGAAGTGTCCAGTTTTATGCTGACATATAAACATTAATATTGCAATGATATAAATGCAAAGGCTTATTCCACCCTGATAATTTATTGCTTATAACTCACTGGTGGCCCATAAAGCCAGGTTATCCAACTAGCCATCTCTGTGTCTGGCAAATTCTCATAATTCATGAATGAATAACAGAAAAGTGTTTCACGTAATGGAAAGACAGTGTATGTGTCTCAACCCTTAGAAACACAAAACTATAATTGGCTTATCATATAATCATGATACAAAAGTCAAAACAGGTGGGAAAAAAGAGGAAGAGTTACAATTTACAATGAGTCCATGGATCTTTCTCACAGCCACAAGGAAAATTGCAATTGTGGCTAACTGCATTAGATGAGACAATGATGCATCAGTCTGGTACATACCAGGTTCTTCAGGGATGTTCGAACCCCAGTTGGAGAACCCAGAACTTTCAGTGGACCTTCATGAGCAAAATCCCAGCTCGATGTGGTTTGGATGAGGCTTTAAATTGGTGGTCCCGCTATCAGTGTCTGTGCTGGGAAAGTACAAGTTCCCACACAAGGGGTAAAATGTGTAACATGTTGAGCACTCCCACTCTTTTCCACATCTCATCAGTCAACCCTCGTGAGTGCCCAGAACCTATCTATCTATCTATTAGGGTGGGCTGAAAAAAACTTTTTTTGGAATTTCAATATGCCAGTGGTATAGAAAGTTGGCTATGGCCAAAAAATGATAATTGGTGCAAAAAAAAATTTGTGGCATGCGACGTGTGCCGGGCCACTCCGGCTTTTAAGAAAATGCATATTTTCAGTCATTTCTCATGCTTTTTTAGACCATTTTTTGGCCTGAGTCAGCTACCTTGGTTTCAGAAAGCTAAATGGCATACTTAGATCTTCTTTGAAGGCCATTTTGGATATGAAACACCATAAACAGGCGGCTTATATTTAAGATGTAGCCATTTCTGGGTAAATGTTGGGAATCGGAATTTGGCTTTTTTTGCTAAAAATTGACCGAAAAAATGGAAAATATTGGAATTGTCCCAACAAAAAATGATTCCAAGGGAATTGTGATTACCCCGAGTCCTCCCCAATGCCCTAAAAGACATTTCCAGCTAATTATCGGCATCGAGGTGTGGTTTGAGTATCCCGAATAGGGGCAATTCCGTAAAGTCAGATTTACAGATTTGACACTTTAGCAGCTTGTGTAGCCCTACCATTACTTCTCAGTTATTTCATTGTTAAATAGGGATGAGGCCAGTTAAGAGGGGTATCAGACAAGCCATCAACCAAAGCTCCAAGTGCAATAGGAGCTGAGCTACAAGGTGAAATGCCATCTTGTGTCGAATGTACTCAGTACTACTCACGCGCTGTACATTCGACACGATGACATTTCGCCTTGTAGCTCAGCTCCTATTGCACTTGGAGCTTTGGTTGATGGCTTGTCTGATACCCCTCTTAACTGGCCTCATCCCTATTTAACAATGAAATAACTGAGGTGTAATGGTAGGACTACACAAGCTGCTAAAGTGTCAAATCTGTAAATCTGACTTTACGGAATTGCCCCTATTCGGGATACTCAAACCACAACTCAATGCAGATAATTCGCTGGAAATGTTTTTTAGGGCATTGGGGAGGACTCGGGGTAATCACAATTCCCTTGAAATAATTTTTTGTTGGGACAATTCCGATAATTTCAAATTTTTCGGGCAATTTTTAGCAAAAAAAGCCAAATTCTGATTCCCAACATTTACCCAGAAATGGCTACATCTTAAATATAAGCCACCTGTTTATGGTGTTTCATATCCAAAATGGCCTTCAAAGAAGATCTAAGTATGCCATTGAGCCTTCTGAAACCAAGGTAGCTGACTCAGGCCAAAAAATGGTCTAAAAAAGCATGAGAAATGACTGAAAATATGCATTTTCTTAAAAGCCGGAGTGGCCCGGCACACGTTGCATGCCACAAATTTTTTTTTGCACCAATTATCATTTTTTGGCCATAGCCAACATTCTATACCACTGGCATATTGAAATTCCAAAAAAAGTTTTTTTCAGCCCACCCTACTATCTATCTATCTATCTATCTATCTATCTATCTATCTATCTATCTATCTATCTATCTATCTATCTATCTATCTATCTATCTATCCAGCTTTCGATCTCAGCTAAGGATCTGAAAAAAAAAAACCCACACCAGCAATCTAAGATCAAATGAAGGACAAAGTTGCTTCAATTGCAGTGGTTTGAAGAAGCTACACCTTTGAATGATGAATGACTCGACCAAATGCTTCAGTCATCTCGGAGAGTTCAAAGTGAGTCATCATACATCTGAAGGTGATTTTATTAAGGTTCAAACGAGATGTGGTCAGCTAGTTCTGGAGAAGCTGCTCCAAGAAAGCAGTTCATCGAGTAGTCGTGTGACACTTGCAGACACGCAAGATGTACTATGCTATAGGATGCAGGAGGCCAAAAGTTATTCATTGGGTGATCATATGGGATGTTAGACCTCTAAATCAAGCCACGACCCTTTCATTGTTCAAGAAAGGAAAGGAAACATTACAGAAGTTTGACGTTGACAGTTTTTTTAGCTCTATCAGAAACAGATTATCCAATTACAATCTGCTGTTGTTGGACGAGAAATATGGTTACACTGATGCAATTTGGAGCTCAAACTTGATATTACAACTAGCTAAAATCGTGTGATAGTCAACAAGTCGCCTTCAATTTGTGACATCTCACACTCAGATGTATGTTGCATCCTGATGAGATACATAAAGTCTGTTGTCAAATCAAACCAAAAGACCAACAATAAAACACTGCCATGCAAAACAGTGGAGACTGTGAAAACAAGCATAGTCCCTCATTTATAGACAACTGAATCAAATATTTATAATAAGTCACACTTGAGTAATAATCTACCAAAGATAAGAAGGAAAAGCCAACTTAAATGAGAACTCCTGCAAATATAAGCAAAGGCTGATTGAGACTGCGACCGAAGTTCAACACCACCGCAGACGAGGCGCCAAGTGATAAAAACAAAACTGCAATGCATCAAGTTGTCAATATCAGTATCACATGAATGCAAATGAACATTGACATATACATCATTCTTATGGCTAGTTCTCACGGAGACGTAACAGAGGGTTCTTGTCGCGTCGCTTCTTGCTTTTCCAGGAAAGAGGGAGGTTTTTTACCTACATTCAACAATTCGGCGACGATATTTTCGTCTACGGCGCTTCTTAAACTTCCTCGCCAAAAGTTCCTAGAAGTCACATGACCTTATAGTGAAGCAAGAACTTGCTTCACGAAAGATTCAACCTGTTGAATCTTTACGAAGGAAGAAGCCACGATGCAAAAGACCTGAAAGACCCCCAAAATGATTGGGCGAAGTTAGAGACAGCTTGGGCGAAGTTAGAGGCAGGTTGGGCGAAGTTAGAGACAGGTTGGGCGAGGCTACTTATCATTGAGTCAATGGAACTTCGGCGAAAAAAGACAACAACTCGCCGACACAAACAGGCTGTTGAAACGCCGAAACAGCTACTTGCTTGGCCGTAACAGGTATTTGCTTGGGCGTAATTGAACATTAGGACAAAGTAAGAGGATGCTAGGGCGAAGAAAGAGCATGCTAGGGCGAAGAAAGAGACTCCTTGGGCGAATCTAGTTTAACATTGAAGCAATGGAACTGCGTCGAGGCTCCTGACAACTCGCCGACACAAGTCTCTTCTTGCCTCGTCCGTAATTACGAGCGATTCGGCGTAAAAAACGAGAGCCTCGTCGTAATAGGAACCATCAACGACGATTTAGAACCTCTAATTGATTATATAATTGTCCAAAAATTGCTTGAAACGCCGAAATTGGGCGAAACTTGACTTCCTGGCACCTCTACAACTTCGCCGTCACTTAACCACGCTCGTGTGATCTAGGCATTACCCTCTGGTGTTGTGATACTGCCTTACATGATTATACCAGACATGCAAATAAGACTCATAGATTCATGTAAAGAACACCAAATTAATAATAGAAGGCATACTTGGGATATATTTCGTGCCTCTGCAGAAAGGGTCATTTGAGTTAAAGTTTGGAAAAATAGTAGTATTTTCCTATATCATGCTCAAAATACAGCAAGGTCCAAGTAAGTGTAAGTTAGGCCAGTCCTATGCTTTTTTAGATTAGTTTAGACCCGCTTGCGCCCGCCGGTATCAATGTCAGAGCGCACCATAGGCAAGTTACAGCTTTTTGCGATTAACTTACTTATAATATAACTTTTTTATTACTCTGCAATATTTTCATTTGATCTGGTTAGAACAACCACCAACCGACAAGCAGTATTGTGCAGGAATTGCACCCACTATACTAATAGTTTAGCAGAGGGATTGCACCAGGTCCCAGAAGCACCACAGTTTTGTTCAGGGAGTGCAAAGCAAATCCAACGACGAAACAGCGCAGTGTCACAAAACTTTTGGATGTCACTGTAGTATGACATAGTGATGAAAGAGTTGGTAAACATGTCACATAAACAATTATGACTTCAGAAATAAACAACGAACCACTTACTCACTTGTTTTTTTTATCAGCTAATGCCATAAGTTATATGGAAGCAGTTCTGCACAATCCGCTTAAATTAAACTAAAGCGTTTTCATCAAATTATATTGCAAATATTTGACTTCTGCAACACATTGACATTGGCATTGGCAGACACATACATGTATTTTTAAAACACCGAGCTAAGAATTGAGAAGATTTGCACAATATAATGGAGGGATCACTTAGTATAATTGGGCAAAAAAGAACATCTTCAATTCTTCACACTATAATACAAAACACATCACGTCTCACATTGAGTCAGAGTGATGTTCTTCTATTTCTTAATCTAAGAGGACAGTCAAGACTCGAGTGTCTTATTTCTACTTATGAACCAACAATACATCAATTCAAATAGTGCACAATATGTTGCATGGTTGATCTTTGAAGCTCTTTTCTCCTATTTACAAAATTCACAAAAATAATTTAACTTTTGTGTGAAGTAGTTTCCAAAGCTCTTAGGTGATTAGTAATGCTTTCATCCAATGCACAATAGGTGGTGACATCTAATAATTCTTCCAACATCGTGACATAAACTCTCCCTCCTATCGAGAAGCTACAAAAAGGCAAACTAGGCAAAAGACAGATTTATAGCAAGACGGATAGAATTGAGAAGCTTGCTGGACTGTTAGATAGACAGCCAGATATAGTTGATGATGGATGGATGATTGGGGCTTTATGTCCTGTATGTATGCACTTGGCACGTTAATTAGGACAAGAAGAGGACACAGCAATGAGGCAAAGGGTGATTGAAACAGCCGTCCAACATTGGGCCAGTTGACCCGGCAAGAGCGGATTCGAACCCGGGACCCAGCGGTTGGCAGCCCAGCACACGACACTGAGCTGACCCTCCCCTCAACAGAGCTAAACAGACAGTAAGATGGATAAATATTAATTTTGTAGATAGATAAACAGATAACATGACTTTCATCTTGGGAGGAGAGATGGATAGTCAGAGACTCAGATTGACAAATACATTTTTATGGAGAGACAGACAAATACAAATACATGAAGTTGTTTCAAAGTAGGCTTCTCGAGTAAACTTCGTATTAAACTGGAATCAAAGTCTGCAATAGGCATCGACAGCTAGGTATATCTAGAAAACTAAAATTATATGAGCAATTGACACACAACTTTTAGTGAATATGGAGCATATATATGTGGGAAATTTGGCTATTAAAGCAATTTTACTCAATTTACAGATTACGTTTCTCAATTAGATTTAAAATTGCTGCATTATGTATTCCAGTGATTTTGTAATAATGCATTGAAAATTAAACTGTTTTGAATTGTTGAAAAAGTTCAACAAAATATAGCATGGCTAATTGGCTATGGCCTACAAATAGGATATTTGCAACAGTATATGGTATAGGCTACCACAAGGCAAATGATATGACCATTGTTTTTGCCATATGAATACCTCGAGCTACCTTCTAGGAAATAGGTCTAATAGCATTGGATTGTTCATGCAGGCATGGAGGTTATAAATGTAGAATATCAAGGTGTAATGATAAAACAGTGTACTGGCAAACAAGCAACAATAACTTGGTTTTTTGCCTTATGAAGTTATCATATGATTCTATATATGGTCAAATAAATTGATTCTATGGTCAAATAAGTTGCTCGATCTAAGTGAATTTGTAAACTTTGCCAATAATACCAAAACACACTCAAGCAAGGTTGCCAAAGTTCTCATCAAATTTGATGGTAATCATTAAATGTGATGGAAGTCACCAATAGATGCAGAGGCCCAATTCTTATATCAATCATTAGTCACACCTCACTCTCTTGTTTATCACCAACATGGTAGGCCTGCACATGCGCACTTGTCATTCTGTGGGCGCGGGAAGAGAGACCTGGCTTCAGGCTGGCAGTTCATACAAGTCTGCTGGTTGCAGCAGACGAAACATTTTTTCAGAGGAAAAATTGCTGGAAGACACTTTAAAAGCTACACAAGGAGTCTAATACGAATCATTTTAACACACATTTTGGATTAAGCTGAGAAAAGACGTTTTGCATTATGTCAAAATGCATTACAATGGATTTGCATACTGTACTCTATCACTGCTGACCTGTCACTTGGATATGGCGGGCTAATCTTCCCCCTGGCATCTTCAAGTTAAGTGTTTTAAAATTCCAGATTGATCATTTCAAGTAGGCCAATATAAAGATTAAAGACTTAAACAATCAATATCTGAAGCTGAAATACTCTATTGTAAAATAAAAATTGAGCTACATATAGGCCTATTATTAGATTTGTCTAATCAAAATTAAGTATACAGGTTGTTTCACATGACTTGTACGTTATCTTAAAGGTGTATATTTCAGTAATATATTTGTAAAGCTGAAGATATATACGAATAAAAGTTAATGAGAACCCTGATAGAGCCATGATAAGACAGCATGTGTAAGGATGAACTTCAGCTTGATATTATTTATAGACAAAAATATGTATATGTGTAAGCACATTCGCCTGTGTTACACCTTTGTTTCACTTTGCACTTTTTGAGTTACGTCAACAACATTATAAAATGACAGTCCATGAGAGAAAATGTATCGAAAATAACAAATAAGAGTTAAGGAATTGTAGTTTATTTATTTTTTACTGCCTATAAAAACAGCTTAGGTGGCAAAACATAATGAAACACCTCTAAGACAACAGGAAAAAAAAGAACCATAAAAAGCAGACAAGTGGAATTGCCTTCTCACTAAACAAGCAATTTTTGTTAGAAGGTATTAGAGGAAACATACAGACGGTGATCCTCTGAATTATTTAACAAGCACAAAAAGCAAGGGACCATTTCAGCGTCCTTGGCAACCAATAGGGCCCCTTAGCAACAGATAGGGTGTCCCTTAGCAACTACTAAAGGGTAATATTGTCTTTGGGGTGCTTTAAAAATTCCCAACAACTGGAGAGAGAAAAGGCACTTACAGTTTATTTTTCATGGGGACTTTTGAGAATTTTAATATTTAACCAAGTAGCTTCCATACATGTGGCACTTCTTCAAAATCATGGACAGCAGCTATTTTTAAAATCTGATCAGAAATATCAGAAGGTAGGCAGGTTTAAACGGCAATTGCAGCTCTCTGTGGCATTGTCCTGCTGCTTGTACAGTACAACCCAATATTTTTTTCAAGCAGATTCTCACACTTGCATGCTCCAACACTCCCATGCTCTTCCTTGCACTTCCATGCTCTCCCATGCTCTTCCATGCTCATCAATGCTCTTCCATGCTCACCAATGCTCTTCCATGCTTTTGCACTCCCAAGCTCTCCCTTTCACTCACTTGTCATTAATATAGTTAACAGTTAATTCCTGTGCATCTATAAAGAAAATTATTTTACTCAAGATTGTTTTTAAGACGAATATTGCAATGGCCTTTCAATCATTAAGCTGGGTTTTGGATACATTTTCAATATTTTGCTAATTAAAAGTAATTTACTTTTAGGGTGAGCTGAGAAGGGTAAGAACTGAAGGGTGTTGAAGGGTTAGCATCTTCCTGAAGACAAGGATTCAGAAAATATTTTGGGTTAGGCCTATATTGTATTATAAGGAATAGGAGTTGAAATGGATGAAATGTTTAGAAACTGGGTTAACCATGTATAATTTACCCTCTCACGTTGGAACATTTATCATTTCAGCATAACACACATGTACATAAACTATGCTACAAAAATTCAGTGATGGCAATCAAATGTATCTCATAAATCTGCGACTTCCTTGAAATCAAAAATCTTTTATTTTCTCTCAGAGCATAGTATTAAGTCATTTACATATGTATCATAATAATTTAGACAATTACTCCAAGATGGGTGACACCTTTAAGACTCAGATGTCGCTGTCAACGATTCAAATAAATTTCAAATAAATTTCCAATATTTTAAACTATGTTATTCTCAGCGTATACTCAGTCACAAGCTCAGAAATGAAGACATAATAGTCATCGTTAAAAGCTTAGTCCTACATATTAAGAAATAATATCATATATACTACAATTTCACTAAATAGATTACACTATGATGATTTCCAACGAGAAGCTTTCAGGGGAATCATGAAACATCTATATTAAGTGGATAAAGGAAATGAGACAATAGATGACTAGACAACATATATGAGATTTGATTCTTAATTCACATCGAAGGACACAGAAGTCAACTTCGAAAGTATATTAGAAGATTCTTGAGAAATATATCACTTACAATCTTCTCACTAGAATTTTCAATATCTACCTGTCATTATAAGATCTCCAGCTTTCTTGAATAGAGATTCTGATTCCTTTTCCCCATAATTTCTCTCCGAATTATATCTTTGACTGCATCATTAGGATTTGCGGAATGAAATGGTATATATTGTAGTCCTGACTTACAACTGCAGTCGTCGACAGTTAAATCAAAACTTCTTTCCAAAGTGATAATCGGTAACTTCAAACCAACAGGAATTACAAACAAAGCTTCAAATAGTATTTCACAAACTGTCATGAAGTCATTTCTTGATAATCATTCACACGCGCAGATAGAAATTTCAGCCAAATTAACAGTGTTTTCTTTCAATTATACGGTTAAATTAAACTCAGAATCTGGACCTTAATGAAATCTACATGTTTCCTTCTGTGTGAATAAGTAGAAACAAGCAACTGATTTAATTTTCCAATATAATAAACTTTTCTGAAATTTCCAAACAGTTCTAAGATTCTCCCTGTCTGGAGAGCGTGAGTGAGTGAGTTTGTGTTTTACGGCCCATCAGCACCGGTGTGGGCTATTAAGAGGCAAGTCCCCTGTCCTGAAGAGCTAACCCTAATTTTGAAATATTTCGCTTTGATTTCCAGGCAAATTGTGGAATCCGCAAACAGTGGAATGACTTGTCTTGGAGAGACTGAGGCGAAAATCTCCAAAAGGATATGCAAGAAACCCTAATGTACAGGAGGCAAGATATTACGAATTCCAGGCTTCATCAAATGGCATAAATTAAGTCAATACCAAAGACAACACAAGATACCTTTGAAATTCACAATTTCAATTGCCAAAAGCAAAAAAATCCTATTAAAACCATGTTGGATAAAATGTTTCCAATCCGAATTCGAGCCTTCTTGAAATGTTGCTGATAGCAACATTAAGTCACAGTACAGCAAACACCATTCGGATATATATCATTGAATTGTGCACTGAATTGTGTGCAGCATAACAAACTTCTTCAATTTTCTGAATCTACCAACCGCAAACATGTTGGGCGAAATCTTACCGATGCCTGGATTCTGCTACAACCGTGTAACAGACTTCTCCTGTTTTGTTTGGGTTGAGCCCCAAAATGTCGCTCAGCACCATTACCAGAGTATCGCCAGTATGATGGACCAAACTGCGGACAATTCTGGATTTCCAAGCACAGAAGACGAGGAGTCCCCCTCTGCCCCACAGTACCCTATGCCCATGTACCCGGAGTACCCTATGCCCTTCTATTACCCAGGAGACTACAATGGTAAGAATGTTTGTATTAAATTTATAAAGACATTGTATACATTACATATAGTGGTTTTATTTTATTGTATGTTCATGTTATCACAATGAATAATCTTCATACAATACAGAGTGATGTTCTCAATTCAACTTCACATCATTCGAAGTTGCTCTTTCAAGCCCAAAATACAAAATTATGTAAAATGAATGATTTTATCAACTTAAAACAAGTCAGAATACATCTACCTGTCCAGCACAATGTTGTGTCCTTAAGGTGCCTCTTTCAAAAAGAATGCTTTCTTACTGTACCTTGCAAATGGTTGAGGTTTTTCTTTTTGGGTCCAAATTAAAATCCCATAATTATCATGTGTTTTGATAAATGTTGTCAAAATTAACATATTACACTAAACCTCAAGACATGTTGCAATGCCATTTCAGCTGGCCCAAATTATATTTTGTATGCTATTTGATAAAGTTATCAATGATTCCCTGTACTATACGAAGTGGACAAAGTATACAGAAACTTTTGAAGTCATTTTTTGGCCCCAATTACAATCATGCATATGAAGTTGTTTGAAGAAGCTATCTCTGCCAAGAAGATATATTTTACTTAACCGGTTCATAACATCAACAAATACAATTATAACCATACACTGCACATAAATGGCCTTGGAATAACTTGACACAGGCCCATTTGTCAATGACACATGTAAAAGACACTTCTCTATCTCTGAAGGACAGTTGGACACCCACAAACTTCAATATATTACATCGGCGACACAGAAATATTCGCATACTGATGCTTCACACTAATTTCCATACTTCCCATGCATTTTAATTTCTTTTGTGACACTTCCTACAGAAAGTACAGGGGAAATAATGACACACTGACATGAAATCGATAAGTTTGCATTTTGCAACAATTTGGGTTTAGCATTCATATGCATGCATCCTGAGATGGAACCAAGAAGCTGGGGACTTACTCTCATAACAAATTTGACACTTCTACCTACCACAGATACTTAACCACACAACCAAGCCTACCAGAGACAAAGCAATTAATATCCAAAATTGCCTTATACTGAGTGACAACTGTTTATAAGTTCTATAATTTGAAATATTTTGTTTTATCACCAGCATTGGACTTCACTCATTTGCATATCATTTCTTTATGAGTTAAATTGCAATTCCATTAATTGACAATCGTTCAGTATCTTATGTTATCGAGATGAATTATGAAATTAATCTTTTTGAAACTGGCACTATATGGAATATGACAACAAACTTATTTGTGTATCATACAACACAACCAGGTCTCAGTTGTGTGATAAACATCAAATAGCTGTAATGGCAGATCCTGCATTTTTATATGCTCTATAGTTCTACTTCTAGAACATCTCTACTTATAATGTTTTTGTCTGTAAAAGAACAAGAGGCTAGATCTAGGTCATTTTCACCTTTACAAAATATAGACAAAGGCAATTTTTTCCTAAAGCAGCATCATTTGACACCTGTAGCATTAGTTTCAGTGTTGGTGAATTTGAAGCGTATATTTCTGACACGCTTTAAAATATTCTGAAACCATCTTTTTTGTCATTCTCACAGTGCATCAACAGGTTTTTGTTTTTTTATCGACTTTTTACACTCCCACTCCAAGAATTTTAAAAATCAACTCATCCATATTTTCTGCCTCTTTGACCTACATCATTTTTTTTAATCATTTCCTACTTGAGTTTTATTTTAATAACATTTACATTAAGGGTTTAAATAGTAGAACCAAAAATAGAATCTGGAAATTGATAATTTATTGTTATGGTGTCTTTTAATAATGTTCCAAATTAATTTCATCACCATGTTTCTAAAATTGGAAAGGCATTGTCACCGGTAATGTCACACAGCTAAATTTTCATTAAATTTTGTGAATTTCAATAAACAGAAAACTTAACAAGCTGCAGAAATGAGAAACTACAATTGCATCCTTCAACAGGAACTGAAATATTTCGCTGTAATTAAAAAATTGATTTCAATGGCTTTTGGAGATAACTCACAGGAAATACCTTTGAAAGAATGATAAAAATTTGAGCAATTTGTCACAATGTTTTTGAATCTTTTTAACCTCACCGACAGTTTTGAATTTTCATCCCTGCCTTCGAACAGCGCATTGAATTAACAGCCATTAACATCTGTGGTATGTTTTGCAATAATTACTATATTTATTTAAGAAGTGCATGAGGTCCACGCGAGGTATATTTTAATCCAAATTTGACACATCCACGCATGTTCTAGAGCGCACATACACGCTTTTGGGACTCGTGGACATGCAAGATTCGACACATACACGCGTGTGTACGTGTCAAAATGCGCACGCGCGTAGATTTTGAATGCGTGGATATGCTTTACAGCGCATGAGTGGACATGCTATACAGCGCATGAATGGACATGCCATACAGCGCATGAGTGGACATGCTTTACAGCGCACATCCAAATTGTGAGAGGACACAACCCTGAGGCAGTGGCGTAGCTAGGGGTCTGATACATAAGATTATTTCTTTATTTTGTAAGGCCTACAGCAAATAAGTTCAATTTCATGTGCTATCCTGGCCAGTCATGGCAAATAAAACCAAATCAAATCAAATCACACAAGCTAGAAAAAGAAAGACCCCTCCTCCACCTCCCATCGATACGCCACTGCCCGGAGGGGCTCCTGTGTTTTATAAATAAAGTGCGCTGGATGGCATGTCCAAGCTTGTGCTGGATGGCATATCCAAGCGTGCGCTGGATGGCACACCCACGATGGCATATGTATACACGCGTGTGCGTGAATTCAGGTTCACGCATGCGCTGGATGGCATGTCCACAGGTGATCGTGAACCCATATACACGCTTGAGTATGCGCAAATACTTGTACATGCCTGTGTATGTGCGCTCACTATCATGCGTGAATGTGCCATATTTGGATAAAAATATATATGTCTACGCTGGATATCGTTCGGATGAGACGCTAAATTGGCTGCCCCTTGTATCAGTGTCTGTGCTGGGCAAACAAAAGATCCCTCACATGGGGTAAATTTGTAACATGATGAGGAATCCTAATCCCTCTCTCCCGTCTCATCAATCAACCCCCGTTAGAGTGACAAACTGGGCTTAGAGGGCTTCACTAACTATTATATGCTGAAAAAACCTTTTTTGGAAATTTAATGCCAGTGGTATAGAAAGTTGCTTTCGGCCAAAAAATGAAAATTGGTGCAAAAAAATGTTGTGGCATGCGACTTGTGCCGGGCCACTGTGGCTTTTATGAAAATTCATATTTTCAGCCATTTTGCATGCTTTTTTAGACCATTTTTTGGCCTGAGTCAGCTTCCTTGGTTTCAGAAGGCTCATTGGCATACTTAAATCTTCTTTGAAGGCCATTTTGGATATGAAACACCATCAACAGGTTACAAATATATAAGATATAGCCATTTCTGGGTAAATGTCGGGAATCAGAATTTGGCTGTCTTTGCTAAAAATTGCCCGAAAAGACCAAAAATATCGGAATTGTAATTACCTCAAGTCCTCCCCAATGCCCTAAATAACATTTCCAGTGTATTATCTGCATCAATTGTGGTTTTAGTTTCCAGAATAGGGGCAATTCCGTAAAGTCAGATTTACAGATTTGACACTTTAGCAGCTTGTTTAGCCCTGCCATTACACCTCAGTTATTTCATTGTTAAATTAGGATGAGGCCAGTTAATAGGGGTATGAGACAAGCCATCAACCAAAGCTCAAAGTGCAATAGGAGGTGAGCTACAAGGCGAAATGTCATCGTGTCGAACGTACAGCTAACCATAAATCTATCTGATTCTAAATATCTATATTTACAATATAACTACAAATATATACTGGTGGAGACAAACTGTTCATTAGGAATATCATGTATGTCACAGAACAGCAATTTTGAACTAAGTGGGCCTCTGCACACAACAATAGATGCGTGCAGATGTCAACCCATAGAAATACACAGACTTACAGCAGCTCCCTGTTTCACACCTTGTAGCACTCCATGTGCACCACTGGGTATGTGTATCTTCTGGAGTGTATAGCTCTAATCTGGTGTTAATAGTTTTGCAAACATACACTTTATGAATAGTACACCAGAGGCATAATATTAATATACCAGAGGCAGAGGCATAGAATTTAAAATGTGCCATAGGCATAGACCTAAACCATTCAGAATAAACTTTGCGTTTATCAGAAAAATCTAATAATTACCTCAGTTAACCAGCAAATGGTGCTACCAAAGACAAATTCTTCATCAAAAGGATTACTTGATTCTGTCACAGCTCTGCCTAAACTCCTTTAAATTAATTGCCTTAACATCGAATAGTACAAAAATCATAATACAGCCACCAATACAATGACATCAACTGTGACCTGCTCCACCAAAAATGAGTTCAAAGTAGGCATTATATATTTCTCAGAAATGAGCGAATTGTGTCAAAAGGTCACATTTTGATGTTTTTTAGCTGTTGGTACAACGTTTTAGCGAACAAAATTTTCTTTGAGCATTTAAGACCATTTTACCAAAAATCGATTTTAAATTATCTAAATTGAGTGTCCCTCTTGATTTTTTTAGTTCTTTAATTGCAATGGCAGGAATTTCAAATGCCATTTTCTCAAAGTTTGATGTTTCGTATCATCGATGTTTGAGGTGCCATAACTTTGGATTGGATTGAGATATCAAAACATACTAAACATCATTTTAAAGCTTAATTCCAGTAGAATAAAGTCATTTTCATAACTGAATATGATAGGAGGCCGACTTTGAACCCATTTTGGTGGAGCAGGTCACAATTTACTAAGACATTCATGGCTGAAAATGTGTCCAATGTTAACTTCCAGTGGAATAGACAGAAAGCTACACCATATATAAAGGAATCTACTTTATTTAAGTACACGAAATTATCAATTAAGTTCCAACTTCCAAACGTGACATAAATCATCCACTTATCATTAAAACATACTATTTTGCTGCCTGTACATCAAAATAAGATTGGAGCCTCCTCAAAAGTCCATCTATCTTCCGCGCTTACTTTACGACTGAGTGCCAAAGTTGACGGATGAAGTGCCTTTTTCACTGAGTGTAGAAACAGGAGTGGTGTACACTGTACATGTATTATGCATTCATGGCAAGTGGCTATAGACTGGAGAGGCTTAAGTCGACTTAACTCCAGACTCAGGGCAGAAATGCCCCTGATCTCCTTGAGTTACAAAAAAGTAGTACAGTGAAAAAAAAAACCCAGATCTTGCAGACTAGCAAGTCGAGGTTGGGACACGGTGGCTAATTGATAGTCATGCAGTGGACAAAGAAGACATACTGAGCAGGAGGAAGGCTGGGGGGGTTGGAAGATATGTTTGTATGTACTACCCAAGGGGTACACATACTACACAACGTAAACACGACATTGCCAATTGGCGGAGGGCTCATATAAATTGTCAAATCCTGAGAAATACCCTTTCCAATAATACCCTATGACATCCCACACTGTATTGTAGCCTGGCTGTGTTGCAACATTATTGAACCACTACTGAGCATTAGATCCCATAACTCGCGGCATAAGGTGATCGGAAGTCGAGATGACAAGCAAGGTTTCATATCACGCTTTTTTGTGATAATGCGCCATTCTATTTTGCATCATAACTCCTCTTATGACGTTCTATATTGTTACTTTAATCTAACATTACTCTGTGTCTGTGTTGCAATAGATAGCTTATTTATTCATAGTATTGTACGGGTACACACAAATACCAAATGCTGCTTGATCCCTGGTACATAATAAATTTCATTCATTCGTGACAACTCAATCTTCATTGGATCCTCTCAAAAGGAAAATTTGATTCTGTCACAGCTCTGCCTAAACTCCTATAAATTAATTGCCTTAACATTGAATAGTACAAAAATCATAATACAGCCACCGATACAATGATATCAACTCAGACATTCATGGCTGAAAATGTGTCTAATGTTAACTTCCAGTGGAATAGACAGAAAGCTGCACCATATTTAAGCAATCTACTTGATTTAAGTACACAAAATTATCAATTAAGTTCCAACTTCCAAAAGTGACATACATCATCCACATATCATTAAAACATACCGTCTCGCTGACAATATATCAAAATGAGATTGGAGCCTCCTTGAACGTCGATCCATCTTTAGCGCTTACTTTACGACTGAGTGCCAAAGTTGACGGATGAAGTGCCTTTTTCACTGAGTGTAGAAACAGAGTGGTGTACACTGTACATGTATTATGCATTCATGGCAAGTGGCTATAGACTGGAGAGGCTTAAGTCGACTCAACTCCAGACTCGGGGCAGAAATGCCGCTGATCTCCTTGAGTTGCAAAAAAGTAGTCCAGTAAAAAAAAAAATCCGAAATCTTGCAGACTTGCAAGTCGAGGTTGGGACACGGTGGTTAATTGATAGTCATGCAGTGGACAAAGAAGACATACTGAGCAGGAGGAAGGCTGGGGAGGTTGGAAGATAGGCCTATGTTCGTACGTACTATCTGAGGGGTACACCACGTAAACATGACATTGCTAATTAACGGACGGCTCGTCTATTGGTCAGGTAGAAATATAAGGTAGAAATTATTAGTCGCACAACGTTTTGTGGTTTTTTTCGCATCATTCAGAATGTTGCCATAACGTCTCATGCCGATGTCATATCTTCAATGTTGCTTCACAATGCTGTGACAATGTCATTTCTATCACACAATTCTATGTAATTTTCACAAATACTGCGACATTGTCACAATGTTGCTGCAACGTAGATGTGCCCACTGGTTAGTTGTCTGTAGTTAGATAGAAATGAAAGTGGGGTTTTACAGATACATAATGGTTTGATAGTAATATGATTAGATAGACAGATAGATGGACATATCTGTACAATTTAATGGATAGATACTATTAGATAGATAGATGAGCAGATAAGAAATAGACAGCGCAGATGGAGAGATAAATAAAAATAGATGACATAAGACAAAAACAATCCTATGAATTGTCCAATCCTCTGAAGGTAAATTAATTTACTCATTAACAGATCATGACAGTCAATCAAATACTCCTGCAGGTATTGTTTATTATTTTTTCATCACTCAATAGTACCAAGAAATACTTGTTCAAGTAACACTGAATGACATCCCTCAGTATTGTCGCCTGGCCTGTGTTACAACATTATGGAACCACTACTGAGCATTAGATCCCATAACTCGCGGCATAAGGTGATCGGAAGTCGAGATGACAAGCAAGGTTTCATATCACACTTTTTAGTGATAATGCGCCATTCTATTCTGTGTCATAACTCCTCTCATGACGTTCTATATTGTAACATTAATCTAACATTACTGTGAGTCGTGTTGCAATAGATAGCTTATTTTATCCATAGTATTGTAAGTGTACATACAAATACCAAATGCTACTCAATCCCTGATTCATAATAAATTATATTCATTTGTGACAACTCAATCATCATGATATCCACAATGATAAGTGCATATAGATGACTTGATCTATCGAGTCTATATTGTCTATATATCAGTACTGTCTCAGGGTATCAGAGGTAATATTATTAACTTACAATCGGGTGATTTTAAGTGGTTGAGACAACAAAATTTCCTGTAACCAGGGATAAAACCAGAACTATTAATAATGAGAAAAATAACGTGATGTGAAACACAATATATGAACAGCATATTTGGGCTGTTTCTTTTTTCTGTGAACAAGATGTATCAATTGTATCATGTATTAATGTATCTCTTGTCTCTTTGTAATGAATAAATTTCTTGTCTGTCTGTCCATATTTTCCAAAAAATTGTGAGAAGAAATGCTGAGCGTTGCAACCATGATATTATCTCCACCAGCATGACAGTACATTTTGATTTGACATTATTCTGCACCATCATCCAAAGGATCACAAATGGCATTGATATGACACAAATGGAAAACATTACTTTTATTTATTTTGTTCAGTATCTTCCATACATTTGCAAGCTCAGTCTCCCTGTGGGAATATATCACGAGTTTTGCATTCACAAACATAGCAGGTTGTATTGCTTTATGCTGGTACAATTTATCACATGTAGCAGACCAACAAATTGAGATGATGCCTACAACAACATGTGCAGCATGCAATTTACATCATTCATGTGGGCACAGCATGATGGCATGTTCAAAAGGCCATTCTAAACAAACAAATATAAATGAATATACCGGACAATTTGTTGAAATGTACTTCAACTTAGTGTTGTATTATAGGGAATGAACAAATAATAAATACAATATGCATGGTAGAAAGGTATAGCAGTACATGTTGGTGATGTTTTTGCTAATTAAAAGCGACGATGACTGTGCATGTTCAAAATGTGCCATCACAAATCTGTCCATTGGTAAATATTATTCACTTGGAACAGCTTCTTTAATATTGTAATTAGGAAAATGTTGACAAATTTTCAGATAATTACGATGTTCGCTGAATCAAATTAAATTCTCATGCACCTTTGAGCTGTAAATAACTCCCTGTGAGAGGATCACAATGTTGTAAATTACACAAATCGAATAAATTTGCATCATTAATTCAATGGCTCACACATAAATATTCTTAATGGTTCAACAAAATGCAAGGTTTGCCATCTTCAAATTCCTCAAAGATGTAGCAAAGAAGCAAACTGCCTCAATTAAGTGATGACAGTGACGTCATCAAGGTGGTTGGGTAGAGACAGATCACTAATGAACGTAGGCCACTATTAGGCTCGTAATAACATTTTCCTGACAAAAAATGATTAAAGAAAGCTGTATGCAATGTACCAATAAGCTTAGAAAGAAAATTGGAAAGCATTTTATATTCGTTATGAGTACATCTATTTATCTATCTATCTATAACAGTCTATCAATCAATCAATCAATCAATCAATCAATCAATCAATCAATCTATCAATCTATCTATCTATCTATCTATCTATCTATCTATCTATCTATCACTAGCACTCAAGAAATCAGAACTATACTGGCATCAATTTCTTCCTTATACGGCCTAAGGCAAAACACAAAGACAGGCTTGACTACATCATTCAATGCAGGCCCTGATTTTGTTTGATCACCAAAAAAATATTTCGGCCATACGATATTAACATTCTCATTGCCTCCGTAAAACAACAGAAAGAATAACGTAAATGGGAACCTCGGGACGTCAAAGGGCACTTCCTTCTCGCCCTCAGTCTCGTTGCTTGCTTCAGCCATTATCGTGAATAACGTGACCTCCTCACAGCCTCCTGATTGGCTATTTGAATCACATGACAGCTAGCCATTCTATAATGGATGCTTATTGGCTGTTCACAATAGAATGTCTGAGGCCTTGTTGAGGTCAAGTGTTGCAGGACAACATGATAATCATATTGACTTGTACAGATGAGGTTTGTCCAACAGACATAAGTTACTACCAAATCATAATGGGAAACTAGGGTTGAGAGGGATATGATTATATTCTTCACCAGACATGGAGATACTTGTGAGCAGTTAGTATGAACAACATTACAACAGTTTTACTATAATATAACTGTGATAGACCGCTGAGGTGGAGTTTCTTTGTTATGACAGTCATAACTAGACTTATCAAATGTGAAAATGAGATTTAAGTTTTTCTGGCTCACTAAATTCTTTGTAGTATACTGCCTTGGTTAGACAGCCAATTCTTGTCAATAGGTTTAACACAAGTGAAGTAGTCAGTTTACGATAAAATCAATCTCATATGTCCATTTCTACGCTTATTGTGCATGGCAAATAACTTCACAACTAAAAAGAGGTGTTGGTCTGCTTAAGATTAAAATCACACCTTCACATATACTAACTTATGAATAACTTGTGTATTGAACTGACAGCTGTAATTATATTTTGTATGTCAAAATGTTATGTTAATGATGTTTGAAAGTCAATCAAATCAAATCAAATCAAATTTCTGAAAACGTCATCCTCAATGCTGAACAGTATCAGCTCTTGATCAAATTAGTCCAGGAGCCAAGCCCTCAAATCTTGCATACTTGAGAGGAGTTTGATTACAAAAACTGTATACAGATCCTGTATTACAAGCTAAATTTGGTTACATTTGATAGAGCAGACCTTGAAGCTTCCAATTCTGGGCGGTGTATAAAAAGTAAATGTTCAACCTGAGGCCACCATCATCCAATCTTCGCAATCTCATCTAATCCGCATATCACATAATTTTTAAATGTCTATGTCATCTATTCACCTGTATATAGCTTCATTTTTCATTTTGTCAACAAAAAGCTTTTGCTTGTGTTGTTGTTTTACCTACGACGTTAAATAAAATATATCTTATCTTATCTTTTATTTTTTATCTTTTAGGGATGGGATATCACTAATAAATACAGAGCCACTAAAAAATACATCCAACTTATAACAACTTTTGCACACAAGCTTACTGTAACGGTGGTGGACAAAATCACCAAGGCTGTACTTGTATCATACGACACACGGCTCATGCTGTAGACCATGGTTAAAGCAATACCAGTTGTCAGAGGACCAAACATCGGTCACTGTAGAATTTCTTTGCTCACCAATCCCCATATCAGTCGTCTGCAATCTGAATTTCATTTGTCACCAAGCCATCCAGACGAGATACCTGATCATGTCTCAATGCAAGGGAGGCTGGACAATCCACGAATTGTTTTGTGTTTCTATATATTTTCAGAGATCATTTCATGGAAAAAATGATATATGCTCTTGGTTGGATGGTTGGTGCTTAACAGTAAATTTCAATCAAATGTACATGCTTGTAATGTCCTCTATTACAGCACAAGATCAGGTTGTTGGCTTTAAATAATCTTTTAAATTTTCTTTATGTAAGACTTCATCTAGCAAGGGAAATATATTGTCGGAGAAGAAGGCTTGTTGTTTGAAACATTTTATGAGAAAAAACTTGAACAAGTTTCCTACATTGATAAATCAAGCATTGTTGCAATCAGGTTTTAAGAGCAGGATCATTTCAATGTTGCTAATTTGTCCAAGAGCTCAGTTATAATTTCACGAAATTGAATTTGAAAAAAAAAAGTTAGAAAATTTAATGATTGGGAAAGAGATGCAAAGATTCGTTTGCCAACTTTCAAGTTTCTTAATCTTATTGGCAAATAAGACCTTGGAGCATTTTGGTAATATTAGACGCTTGTTATTTCCTGCGTGTTGATTGCTGTTTGCATAGGGGCTTAGAATCTTTGGAAAAAACCAAAAACCATTTCATATTGACAAATTAAATGCTGAATCAACTCATTTGCAGCTTTAATGGAGTTTCCTTCACATCACAACCAATTTCCTGGCAGAATGTCATTTAATTAACCTCGATCTCTGAGGTGTTCCCCTGAAAAGGGTCAATGTCCAGAGAGGCAGGTGAATCTACCAACTCTTAAAGGCAGGAGGCTATATCTATCTATCTATCTATCTATCTACACTGTAAATTTTGAACTTTGAGTTAGCTTAATTGATTGAGTGAGATGGTTGCACAATTCCTTTGAGCCAAGATAGCTTGTTGTTTGCAAGTTATAACAACATAAAGATTATCATAACTCAAAACAGCAAGCTATCATGGCTCAAACAAATTGTGCAACCATCTCACTCAATCATTTGAGCTAACTCAAAATTTCAGAATTTATAGTGTATCTATCTATCTATCTATCTATCTGTCTATATATCTGTCTATATATCTCTCTATATATCTGTCTATAACAACTCAATGAATTCTAGCAGGCTGCGCACATAACGAAAACTCTTTCGATTGCATTTATTACCATGGCTTCTATATCGATACAATCTGATACGTATCTTGGGACAGATGGAATATCAACTATACTTTTTTCTTTTTTGCTGATATTATGATATGCTAGTCCATGACAAGTCTGGCCACAATTCTGTAACCACCAGGTGCCTATCTAGCAATTATCTGGGGGGGGGGGACTTAATATACGGTGAATACACGTCAGTCGGTCACTTACGGCTTTTCCTTTCTTCCCCATGTAAATCTTTGGCCTGAGTGAGAGGGCAGTAGCGGATCAAGGAGGAGGGGGTTTAGGGGGTTCAAATCCCCCCCTTTGGCTTATACATTTTAATCTAAAAAAATAAATAATTCTGATATTTTTGGTACATTTTCATTCGTAAACCCCCCCTCCCCCCGTCCGACATTTTCTGGATCCGCCCCTGAAATGTCCCAATGGCCCCCTAAATACGCCACTGGGTACTACAGGTACTTCAGTAATATGCTTCCAGAAGGTTGATCACTTCTTCACTTGATACCACATCATAATATGATTGCACGTAGTCTTGACATCTGCTCTCTTCGGGCCTTGAAATAAGAGAAAAGCTCTGGGACAAGAGGCGCAATTACTGCACCGGAGGAGCGACTGCCATAAATGCCACAGGAAATGTGGAAGACAGAACGTTTATTAAAACAGTAAATTCAGTGGCAATACAAATTCCTTTACTACGAAATCAAGTATTAGCAAAAAGGTACAACTCAACGAGGACTACACTGTAAAATTTGAATTTTGAGTTAGCTTAATTGATTGAGTGAGATGGTTGCACAATTCCTTTGAGCCAAAATAGCTTGTTGTTTGTCCGTTATAACAGCATAAAGATTATCATAACTCAAAACAACAAGCTATCATGGCTCAAACAAATTGTGCAACCATCTCACTCAATCATTTGAGCTAACTCAAAATTACAAATTTTACAGTGTGGGGATTATGAAAACAAACTTATTTGTGTATCATACAACACAACCAGGTCTCAGTTGTGTGATAAACATCAAATAGCTGTAATGGCAGATCCTGCATTTTTATATGTTCTCTAGTTCTAGAACATCTCTACTTATAATGTTTTTGTCTGTAAAAGAACAAGAGGCTAGATCTAGGTCATTTTCACCTTTACAAAATATAGACAAAGGCAATTTTTTCCTAAAGCAGCATCATATGAAACCTGGAGCATTAGTTTCAGTGTTGGTGAATTTGAAGCGTATATTTCTGACACGCTTTAAAATATTCTGAAACCGTCTTTTTTGTCATTCTCACAGTGCATCAACAGGTTTTTGTTTTTTATCAACTTTTTACACTCCCACTTCAAGAATTTTAAAAATGAACTCATCCATATTTTCTGCCTCTTTGACCTACATAGTTTTTTTGTTTAATTTATTACTTGAGTTTTATTTAATGATATTTTACATTAAGGGTTTAAATGTAGTAGAACCAAAAATAGAATCTGGAAATTGATAATTTATTGTTATGGTGTCTTTTAATAATGTTCCAAATTATTTTCATCACCATGTTTCTAAAATTGGAAAGGCATTGTCACCGGTAATGTCACACAGCTAAATTTTCATTAAATTTTGTGAATTTCAATAAACAGAAAACTTAACGAGCTGCAGAAATGAGAAACTACAATTGCATCCTTCAACAGGAACTGAAATATTTTGCTGTAATTAAAAAATTGATTTCAATGGCTTTTGGAGATAACTCACAGGAAATAGGCCTACCTTAAAAAAAAACAATGATAAAAATTTGAGCAATCTGTTACAATGTTTTTGTATCTTTTTAACCTCAACGACAGTTTTGAATTTTCATCCCTGCCTTCAAACAGTGCATTTAATACACAGGCATAGACATTTGTTGTAATATTTTGCCAGAATTGCAATATTTATTTGGGAAGTGCATGAGGTCTAAGCTGGATATCGTTCGGATGAGACGTTAAATTGGTTGCCCCTTGTATCAGTGTCTGTGCTCGGCAAATAAAAGACCCTTCACATGGGGGTAAATGTGAACATGTTTAGGACTCCCAATCCCTCTCTCCCATCTCATCAATCAACCCCCCCCCCCCCGAGCCGCAAACTGAGCTTAGAGGGCTTCACTAACAATATATCTATCAGATTCTATCTATATATCTATATTTACAATATCAATACCGGTACATATCACACAAAATATATACTGGTGGAGACAAACTGTTCATTAGGAATATCATGTATGTCACAGAACAGCAATTTTGAATTGAGTGGGCCTCTGCAGACAACAATAGATGCGTGCAGATGTCAACCCATAGAAATACACAGACTTATAACAGCTCCCTGTTTCACACCTTGTAGTACTCTATGTGCACCACAGGGTATGTGTATCTTCTGGAGTGTATAGCTCTCATCTGGTGTTAATAGTTTTGCAAACATGCACTTTATGAATAGTACACCAGAGGCATAATATTAATATACCAGAGGGATAGAATTTAAAATGTACCATAGACCTAAACCATTCGGAATGAATTTTGCGTTTATCAGAAAAATCGAATAATTACCTCAGTTGACCAGCAAATGGTGCTACCAAAGACAAATTCTTCATTGGATCCTCTCAAAAGGATTGCTTGGTTCTGTCACAGCTCTGACAAAACTCATAAAAATTAATTGCCTCAACACTGAATAGTACAAAAATCATAATACAGCAACTGATACAATGACATCAACTCAGACATTCATGGCTGAAAATGTGTCCAGTGTTAACTTTCAGTGGAGTAGACAGAAAACTACACCAAATGAATTGCAATCTACTTGATTTAAGTACATGAAATTATCAATCAAGTTCCAACTTCCAAATGTGACATAAATCATCCACATATCACTAAAACACCATTTCACTGCCAATATATCAAAATAAGAGCGGAGCCTCCTTGAACGTCCATCTATCTTTTGCACTTACTTTACGACTGAGTGGCAAAGTTGACGGATGAAGTGCCTTTTTCACTGAGTGTAGAAACAGGAGTGGTGTACACTCTACATGTATTATGCATTCATGGCAAGTGGCTATAGACTGGAGAGGCTTAAGTCGACTCAACTCCAGACCCGGGCAGAAATGCCGCTGATCTCCTTGAGTCGCAAAAAGGTAGTATCGAGAAAAAAAAAAGCCAGATCTTGCAGTCTTGCAAGTCGAGGTTGGGACACGGTGGTTAATTGATAGTCATGCAGGGGACAAAGAAGACATACTGAGCAGGAGGAAGGCAGGGGAGGTTGGAAGATATGTTTGTAGGTACTACCTGAGGGATACACAACGTAAACAAGACTTTGCTAATTAACGAAAGGTTCGTCTGTTGATCAGGTAGAAATGTATGGTAGATACTATGTTGCACAACGTGAACACTACATTGCAGTTTTTCGCAACATTTTGAAACGTTGTAATAACACTTCATGCCAATGTCATATCTTCGATGTTGCTGTACAACATTGTGACAATGTCATTTCGATCAAGCAAATCCTCTGAATTTAAATGAATTTACTTATAGGGCATGATAGTCAATGAAATACTCCTGCAGGTATTGTTTCGTATTTGAGTTTTTCAATTTCCATCACTCAATAGTATTGAGTAATACCCCTTCCAAGTAATACCCCATGACATCCCACACTTTATTGTAGCCAGGCCTGTGTTATAACATTATGGAACTACAACTCAGCATTAGATCCCATAACTCAAGGCATAAGGTGATCGGAAGTAGAGGTGACAAGCAAGGTTTCATATCACACTTTTTTGTGATAATGCGCCATTCTATTCTGCGTCATAACTCCTCTCATGACGTTCTATATTGTTACTTTAATCTAACATTACTGGCAATACTGCTTTGCGAGAGACAGTGTATTCCATCCATGGTATTATAATACTAATAGCCTACTGTAATACCATATTCTGTTTGATCCCCAAAAAAATTGTTATTTTTGACCACTGAATCATCATGATAACTATAATGATAAGTGCACATAGATGACCTGATTTATCCTGGATCTTGTTTCTGTATTGATAAGTATAACTAATGTCTCTGTTTGTGAAACTCAATAGGACTAACTTAGTCCAACAACCAGGTGTTTTTAAGTGGTTGAGACAAAAATTGACCTGTTTCAACGATGAAACCAGAACTATAAATAATGTGATGTTAAACACAATATATTAAAAGCATATTTGGGGTGGCCTCATGATAGTGGCACATTTGAGACAAATCATGTTTTTTATTTTCTGTAAACAACATGTATCATGTATTAATATATTTATATATCTTGTCTCTTTGTTATCAATAAATTTCCTGTCTGTGTGTCCATATTTTCCAAAAAAATGTGAGAAGAATTGCTGAGCATTGCTGAGTATGACAGTATAATTTATTTTGATTTGACATTATTCTGCACCATCATCCAAAGGATCATAAATGGCATTGATATGACACAAATGGAAAACATTACTTTTTATTGATTCAGTTCAGGATCATCCATACATTTGCAAGCTCAGTCTCCCAGTGGGAATATATCACAAGTTTTGCATTAAAAAACATAGCAGGTTATATTGCTTGATGCTGGTACAATTTATCACATGTAGCAGACCAACAAATTCATGTTGGATGATGCATACAACAACAAGTGCTGCATGCAATTTACTGCATGCATGTGGGCACAGCATGATGGCATGTGTAAAAGGCCATTCTAAACAAACAAATATAAATGGGTACAGGACAATTTGTTGAAATGTATACTTCAACAAATTGGTGTTGTATTATAGGGAATGAACAAATAACAAATACAAAATGCATGATAGAAAGGGAGAGCAGTACATGTTGGTAATGTTTTTGCTAATTCAATATGTAATTTGAATTAAACCATAAATCTTATTAGAAGCGAAAATGACTGTGCATGTTCAAAATGAGCCATCACAAATCTGTCCATTGGTAAATATTATTCTCTTGGAACAGCTTCTTTGATATTGTAATTAGGAAAATGTTGACAAATTTTCAGATAATTACGATGTTTGCTGAATCAAATTAAATTCTCACGCGCCTTTGAGCTGTAAATAACTCCCTGCAAGAGGATCACAATGTTGTAAATTACACAAATCGAATAAATTTGCATCATTAATTCAATGGTTCACACATAAATATTCTTAATGGTTCAACAAAATGCAAGGTTTTTCATGCTTGAATTCCTCAAAGATGTAGCAAAGAAGCAAACTGCCTCAATTAAGTGTTGCCAGAGGCACCATCAAGGTGGTAAGGTTGAGACTGATCATTATAATGAGAGTAGGTCATCATTAGGCTCATAATCACATTTTCCTGACAAATAATAATAAACAAAGCTGTATGCAATCTATAAGCTCAGAAAGAAAATAGGAACACATTTTCGATTCGTTATGAGTACATCTATCTATCTATCTATCTATCTATCTATCTATCTATCTATCTATCTATCTGTCTATCTATCTATCTATCTATCTATCTATCTATCAGAACTATACTGGCATCAATTTCTTCTTTGTTGGGTCAAAGGAAACACAGAGACAGGCTTGACTACATCATTCGATGCAGGCCCTGATTTTGTTTGATCACCAAAAAAATATTTCGGCCATATGATATCAACATTCTCATTGCCTATGTAAAACAACAGAAAGAATAACGTAAATGGGAACCTCAGGACGTCAAAGGGCACTTCCTTCTCGCCCTCAGTCTCGTTGTTTGCTTCAGCCATTATCGTGAATCACGTGACATCCTCACAACCTCCTGATTGGCTATTGGAATCACATGACAGCCAGCCACTCTATAATGGATGCTTATTGGCTGTTCACAATAGAATGTCTGAGGTCTTGTAGAGGTCAAAGTGTTGCAGGACAACATGAAAATCATATTGACTTGTACAGTGGAGGTTTGCCCACCATACATAACGTATTACAAACTCATAATGGAAAACTAGGGGTGAGAGGGATATGATTATATTCACCGGACATGGAGATACTTGTGAGCAGTTAGTATGAACAACATTACAGCAGTTTTACTATAATCTAACTGTGATAGACCACTGAGGTAGCTGTTTCTTTGATATCACAGTCACGACCAGACTTTATCACAATTTCAAGTGAAAATGAGATTTAAGTTTTTCTGGCTCACAAGTAAATTCTTTGTAGTACTGCCTTGGTTAGACAGCCAATTCTTGTCAATAGGTTTAACACAAGTGAAGTAGTTTAAGGTAAAATCAATCTCACATGTCCATTTCTACGCTTATTGTGCATGGCAAATAACTCCACAACAAATAAAAAGATGTGTCGATCTGCTTAAGATTAAAATCACACCTACACATTATGCTAACCTATGAACTGACAGCTGTAATTATATTTCGTATGTCAAAATGTTATGTTAACGATGTTTGAAAGTCAATAAAATCAAATCAAATCAAATCAAATTTCTGAAAACGTCATCCTCAATGCTGAACAGTATCAGCTCTTGATCAAATTAGTCCAGGAGCCAAGCCCTCAAATCTTGCATATTTGAGAGGAGTTTGATTACAAAAACTGTATACAGATCCTGTATTACACACTAAATTTGGTTACATTTGATAGAGAAGACCTTGAAGCTTCCAATTCTGGGCGGCGCATAAAAAGTTAATGTTCAACCTAAAGCCACCATCAACCACCATCATCCAATCTTCACTATCTCATCTAATCTGCAGGGATGGGATATCACTGATAAATACAGAGCCACTAAAAAATACATCCAACTTATAACAACTTTTGTGCAAAAGCTTACTACAATGGTGGTCGGCAAAATCACCAAGGTTATACTTGTATCATACAGCACAAAGCTCATGCTGTAGACCATGGTTAAAGCAATACCAGTTGTCAGAGGACCAAACATCGGTCATTGCAGAATTTCTTTGCTCACCAATCCCCCTAGCAGTCGTCTGCAATCAGATTTTCATTTGTCACCAAGCCATCCAGACGAGATACCTGATCATGTCTCAATGCAAGGGAGGCTGGACAATCCATGAATTGTCTTGTGTTTCTATATCTTTTCAGAGATCATTTCATGGAAAAAATGATATATGCTCTTGGTTGGATGGTTGGTGCTTAACAGTAAATTTCAATCAAATGCACATGCTTGTAATGTCCTCTATTACAGCATAAGATCAGGTTGTTGGCTTTAAATAATCTTTTAAATGTTCTTAATGTAAGACATCATCTAGCAAGGGAAATGTATTGTCGGATAAGAAGGCTTGTTGTTTGTAAAATTTTGTGCGAAAAAACTTAAACAAGTTTCCAACATTGATAAACCAAGCATTGTTGCAATCAGGTTTTAAGAGCAGGATCATTTCAATGTTGCTAATTTGTCCAAGAGCTCAGTTATAATTTCACGAAATTGAATTTGAAAAAAAAAAGTTAGAAAATTTAATGATTGGGAAAGAGATGCCAAGATGCGTTTGCCAACTTTCAAGTTTCTTAATCTTATTGGCAAATAAGACCTTCAAGCATTTTGGATTTTTGGTAATATTAGACACTTGTTATTTCCTGCGTGTTGATTGCTGTTTGCATAGGGGCTTAGAATCTTGATAAAAAACCAAAAACCATTTCATATTGACAAATTAAATGCTGAATCAACTCATTTGCAGCTTTAATGGAGTTTCCTTCACATCACAACCAATTTCCTGGCAGAATGTCATCTAATTAACCTCGATCTCTGAGGTGTTCTGCTGAAAAGGGTCAATGTCCAGAGAGGCAGGTGAATCTACCAACTCTTAAAGGCAGGAGACTATATCTATCTATCTATCTATCTACACTGTAAATTTTGAACTTTGAGTTAGCTTAATTGATTGAGTGAGATGGTTGCACAATTCCTTTGAGCCAAGATAGCTTGTTGTTTGCAAGTTATAACAACATAAAGATTATCATAACTCAAAACAGCAAGCTATCATGGCTCAAACAAATTGTGCAACCATCTCACTCAATCATTTGAGCTAACTCAAAATTTCAGAATTTATAGTGTATCTATCTATCTATCTATCTATCTATCTATCTATCTATCTATCTATCTGTCTATATATCTGTCTATATATCTGTCTATATATCTGTCTATATATCTGTCTATATGTCTGTCGATAACAACTCAATGAATTCTAGCAGGCTGCGCACATAACGAAAACTCTTTCGATTGCATTTATTACCATGGCTTCTATATCGATACAATCTGATACGTATCTTGGGACAGATGGAATATCAACTATATTTTTTTCTTTTTTGCTGATATTATGATATGCTAGTCCATGACAAGTCTTGCCACAATTGTGTAACCACCAGGTGCCTATCTAGCAATTATCTGGGCCATTCTGGGGGGGGGGGGGTTCTTAACATACGGTGAATACACGTCAGTCGGTCACTTACGGCTTTTCCTTTCTTCCCCATGTAAATTTTTGGCCTGAGTGAGAGGGCAGTAGCGGATCAAGGAGGGGGTTCAAATTTCCCCTTTGGCTTATACATTTTAATCTTAAAAAAATAAAAAATTCTGATATTTTTGGTACATTTTCATTCGTAAACCCCCCATCCCCCCGTCCGACATTTTCTGGATCCTTCCTTGGCAAGGCCCAATGGCCCCCCCTAAATACGCCACTGGTTACAACAGGTACTTCAGTCATATGCTTCCAGAAGGTTGATCACTTCTTCACTTGATACCACATCATAATATGATTGCACATAGTCTTGACATCTGCTCTCTTCAGGCCTTGAAACAAGAGAAAAGCTCTGAGACAAGAGGCGCAATTACTGCACCGGAGGAGCGACTGCCATAAATGCTACAAGAAATGTCGAAGACAGAACGTTTATTAAAACAGTAAATTCAGTGGCAATACAAATTCCTTTACAACTAAATCAAATACTAGTTACGCTATAGCAGGTAGCATGTCATGTGCAGTGAAAGGGCAAAAAAAGTCAACCTCAACCAAAACGTCTGTACCAAAATAAGTAATTACTGTCCGTCAAAATTTGATATTTATGATGCAGGATGGATTGGTGAATGGACATCTTGTATTTTAACAACCTGAAGGTCTTTGCTTGCATCGGTTTGAAATTCTGGTGGGGAACCCAAAGTCTTCAATAGACCTTCATGAGCCATATCCCAGCTGGCTCTCGTTCGGACGAGACGTTAAATTGGCAGGATATGGTGGCCCCTCAAATCAATGTCAGTGCTATGACATTGTTTCACCAGCCTACCAGATGTTATAATGTGTTACATCCACTAACTAGGAAAAGATGCTTTCAAACAGTTTATGACAGCTCCTGGTGCAAATTCCTTTTGAAATTTTACGATGTAAGAAGGTATAATAACAGGGACACAAGAGACTTGTGTACTGCTTCAGGTTTAGTTGCCAAGATTCTCCTTTCACTTTATGTATTGGGAATCTAAGCACTGATGAGGCAATAGCAGACCACCAATAAAGTGGAATCAGCCCAGAATTAGAGCCGAGTTAGCCCCGAGTTAGCCCAGCAACTGGGGAATTGCGTGGCCACTGGAATACATCAGCGTTTGACCTCAACAGTTTCTGATGCAGAGGTAAATGAGTGCAGGGCAAGACTTCCGATCCGAGGAGCTTCACAGAAAACTCTGTGAAGGAATCAATAAATTATTCTCCTTATAGATACGATGACAGTCAACCTTCTCAATACTGAAACGAAGAATATGCTGGTTGCTAAAGTAACAACTCAGTCAACTGAGTGATGAAAGAAAGTGTTCCAATTGACCATGTTAAATATATGGTATTTATGAATGTCTCTTACAACTAAAATTTGGAAAGCAGATTGTGTGAAGCTTGATCAAATAGAACATGGAATCAATTGCAACCTTCAGAAATCAAGGTATCCCAAATTCAATTGTATACAACAGCAAAACATGTATATAATTATGTTCTCACACCTGATGACAAACTTGTATTGGGAAGCATGAAATGTCATGCATGCAGAGTTCAAATAGACCCAAAGTGGTTAGGCTAACATTGTATGTCTGTGTAGTGTGAAGTTTCTATAAAAAGGAAAGTTAATGGACTTTTTTCAGTTTTAAAAGTATTGTTCTTCTTTGTGAGTCATCTAATGACTAGAACACATTAAAGTTACTAATTTGAGAGTCCAACAATGATCAATCTACCTGATTTTTATTTGAAAGCAAACCCGCAAAACATAATATGCAAAACTCCAGCTAATGAATGAGTATAAGGGCTAGAGCACAACTTACTCAAGTAAAATGTTCAGCTTATTGAGCTAAGAGGTTCAACTGTGAAATATTTTGTCTATAAAACATAATTAATATTATAAGGTATTATGAATTGAAGGTGTCACACACAAACAGACAGCTTAATGGATGTGATAGGTTGTTGGCAATCTTAGCTGTTCTAAATGTAGCCTTGATTGCCAATACTACTCAATGTCCCCCAGCCTATTGGTTCCCTGCAGGTTGAGCAGCCTTATTACCTCTTAGTCTCAGGTTGGGATTAATGTGTTGTGAGGCCATTTGCTGACCACCTGCTTGCCCAATGGTCAGACTAGTGGTCATTTTCTCTTCTTCGTAACTTAAGTGGTCAACAAATAGCAGATCTTAAACAGCAGTTAGTTGGTGCCCCTGGCGTCTGGACTTAAGTGATGTCGCTCATATAAGACAAGTGGCCTTCAAGGCTGAGCTGAGCTTGTAGGTATCAAGTAAAAGTTTAAATGGGTCTGAGTAAAATGCACATGTAACAACAGTGGTTAAAAGAGCATGACGAGTATCTGACACAAAAATAGTCGAGATGCTTTCAAAAACGAACAAATAAGTGATGTTGCTGACAACTAACTTATCAAGCAAACTTGTATAAATTCTAGCTGTTTGAGACCTAAACATATCATTATCACAACCATTTTCTCACTCCTTAAATGTATTTGGAATTATTCTGTCAAATAGGATGACCATCCTCTTTGAATTAATTGTAAATGCACAGACTGGAGAACCACTGTCAAAGTTTCTGCATTTTTGGAGTCAGAAGCAGTGCTCGGATTGGTCAAAGTAGGCACAGGAATGAAGGAAGTCTTGAGTTTGCAATGTCGTTTATGGCCAGAGACACGTAGAAACGCCATTGAGAACACCCTGAGACAGAGTCGCACAGCTGGAAGGAGGCATTCGTCAAAATTCAATAGAAACTTTTCTTCCTTGAGGGTCTTTTGTCCTGATTAAACTAAAGACAAATGGAAAAAGTATGTGCGGTACTATTGATAGATGGGGACTAAAGTATGCGATCAATGAGTTAAGGGCCCACAAAACAGGAGTTATAGCGAGTTGGAAACAATGAACAGAGCACCATATGCCATTTGTGAGACAAGTATTATTTTGTCACTAATAAATGAGACAGAAGAGAGAGAGTGTGTCCACCATGCATTACTATACCTGTTAAAAAAAGACTTTCTATTTTATTTTAATGTGGAATGTAGTGATTCTCATTATCTCATCTGTTAATTGTAGAATGACCAAATATATTATGACCTTTTTTTCAATTTCGAGTGATTTGAGAGTAGTTTTTAGGGCATCTCTTCTGAAAGAATTTGTTTTAGATTTATTTGAGTATGATGAGAGAGCAAGAATTGATTTCAATTTGCCAAACACTACTTGATGCCCCCAAATTTCTAGGTCGACAAGAAACATAAATAGCAGTCAATATTGACTCTGCCTTATTTCTAATCAATTCTTATATTCTTGATGATTCCAGAGATTAAGAAAATGGCTCTTTCCATTTAAAAGCCATTCCAGGCTTCAATCTATGCTCCATTTCAAATGCCACTTCTGAAGCAGAAGCATCAAAGGCAAATCCAGGATGAGTGTCATCATCAGCATTTGAACCAGAATAGCTTCATCTAGAAGGAAATAGTCTTGCATAAAAGAAATAGAAAATCCCCACAATAACATTGACTCAAGATTGAAGCCCAATATTAATTGAACCATCTTCATTTTCTGCTTGAAGATAAGCCTCGGTTTATTTTCTCCTCTCTTTGTTCTGAGATGACATTTCTCTTAAGCAAATATTACATCTTTTGTATAGTTATTAATCACCCGTTTTAAGTCAGCAACGGGACTGCTCTTCAAACTTAAAGGGGAAAATAAGTTGAATCGTTGAAAATCAATCTCTCTTTAATCATCATCATTTTTAGCTTTCTTGCAAAGAAAAGAGTATTAGAGTTATGATGGATACAGAGTTTGGGGAAAGGGGCAGGGAAAGACAGTAAGTTGCATAGATAGACAGATAAATAGAAAATATGCTGATTGCTGAGGTTTTTCTTTCTCAAAAGGTTTCACAAATTTGATCATTATAGTGCCAGCACAAACCCAGGAACTCAACCCTTGATAACTCAGGGCCATGGTGTCAACACTCAACAATGGCGCTTCATGACAAAATTCTCTTGCCCACCACAGACACTGTATGAAGGGACAACCAATATCTGATTACCATTCAACAGTGTTGACAAATAATGGTCTATGCATATTCGATGAGTTCCTGGACCAGATTCTTTGCTGAATGCCTGGCCTCCAAGTTCACAAGGTCATTCTTAACATCCCAAGAGAGAGTCAGCCACAATCAGTGGAGTGCTGTCTAATAAAATGCCTTGACCTGGCTGAAGTGACAGGTGTCTCAGGTCACATTTCACAGCAGGTAATTAATTCAACAGCAGTTGGTTATGTTGGGTGTATAGCAGGGGTGCATTTGGGCCATCACAACCACAATAAGATAGATAAATGAACTGATGAATACTGAATAGGCGTTAGGTACCTGGTTTGTGAACCTACAGGTACCATACTTTATGGAGAGGTATTAACCACAGGAAAACGTTTATAAAACCAACATTGACAGTCAAACGGTTAACAATTTCAGATGTCAACTATATCAGAAGAAATCGATTTCAAAAATTCCTCACTGACACGTATAGGTACATGTAGTGGCATATCTTGAATCTCTCTGTGAAGAAGTGTGAGCCAGAGTGTCAAGATCGTCTCCCATCCTGCTGCAGCACAAACTCTTTTAAAAAGCTTTTCTCAGGCATTACCAGTCCTCTGCTCCTAATGCCCTGGGGAAAAATTCTTGTGTCTGGGGAGGTTGACAGTTGACAGTTGATAGGGGGAGGTATGTCTGCAGCTACGTCAGGAAACACTTATAAGGAACAAGTGTAGGCAGTGCATTGTACTGATATCGCAGCCTGCTATCTCACTGATAAGCTTGGTGTTGTGTAGGTGTGTCTGCATGCTACAGGCATGCCAGTTATCTTAAAAGTCAAATATTATGCATACTACATGTGGAGGCAGATACAATCACGTAAAGTGTGTGAATAGCATGGCAAGATAAATACCATATAACATTTTTTGAGGTCTCTGATATTGTAAAAATTTTTCTGATGGATATGATTTAGGTTTTAGTGTCTCAAGTTTCAGCGGCATAAAATGATACGAGAGTGAGTGACAGTGCATTAAAATTATTTTCTACCGTATAGATGTCAGAAATCTCATGATGCATGCAAAGTGCGTTCTAGCAAGAGAGCTTTACCTGGAAAAAGTCCTGTATCTGTATTTTATGGCATACGAATTTATAAAATAAATATCACATGTAAATTCTACACACCATGCTGAATTTCAACCAACAGATCTTAAGAAAGAATTAGAAGCGGCATAAATTTCTTCGTAGTATCAGCCATTTCTGAATGGAAAGTAAATCACCACAGAAATCTCATAGATCCTGAGGAATATGGGTCAATTTCCATCTTAAGTTCCTCGTAGCAATGTGAGGAAGCCCTATATTGCCGGAGTAGAAGCTATCTGATCCATTTTAAGCAGGATTTCTTTGAAAACTAATGCCAAGATTTAGTCCAGATTGAAGACTCGGCTTTAACACAGACTTCAAATTGCCAAAGTATTTGGGTGTTGCAACTCCTCATTAGGAGTCCGGGCAGATACAAAGTAGACACAGTCCAGACGCAGCCCGTATACAAGCAGCAGAGCAGGTATAGAGTACACATAAACCGTTTCTTGCCTGAGTACAGCTTAATGCGAACATCCTCTGTGTCTGCGTTTGGATTCAAGGGGGAGGGAGCATTGAGTATTTCTCGCACCCAAGGCGGCAGTTACAGCATTGAATGTAATTTAGCGGAACATAATGTGGCATTTACTGGCACCAAAGGTGATTTTGATGATACCAAAGGTCCCCTTGATGGACCTTGGGTGATTTCTAACAGCAGAATGCAACTCTAAGGTAAACTACATAGCGGCTTGGCGATAAATTGTGCTTGCCGAAGGTATGTTGTATTCAGAAAGCATCCTGCAATATTGGTTACATGTAAAATGCAAGGGGTCAAGTAAGGTTTTTGTTTAAATGTTTTCCACATTCAAAATCTGAACTTAACCAAACGAGATAAAATCATTCGTAGCAAAGACAGCTTTGTGACTAAAGGTCACATTTACAATGTAAGTACACTATTGCCTTGGGTACCTAACATGAGAGTTCTCAGAGAAAAAGGCTTTAGTGAGGGCAGAACCATCATTTGATCATTAATAGCTGTCACAATCACTTTATCTGCATGACAGGAAATTAAAAATCCTAAGCTATAATGTCAAGACCACAAGCTGAGAGGTCTATTGTCTTCAAAACCACAAATATCCTACACTCCAGCAAGTGAGAGGAAATGTCATTGTCCAATAAATTATAGCAAAGACGTAAAGACGTTCAACACAGTGCAGTGTCGGTTCATCGAAAACAACGAACATTGTTGTGCTGTATGGACTGTTGATTATATATGATATATATGTATTTCATAATCATTAGGAACAAGAGAGTATATGTTCAGTTACATATGTATGTCAAAACAGTGAGCTTGTATCTCAGGCCAGCTTGCATGATGACTAAGTGGTTACAGTCTGAGTATGGGGGCCTGCTCTGTCGAAGATTTGGCCTACTTGAGTTCAAAAGTCAGTGGAGATTTGGACCCAACGAAGTACCGGCAACGACTAAATTAGCAATCGCATTGCTGGGGATTAACCAGTCAACCCTAGTCTCATATCCTTCGACCGAACACTGACTGTAATACAGATATATAGGAAACACTATCTTAGTGCACTGTGTGCAGACTATGTGCACTTGTTAGATGCCATAAATCAATTAGCTAAGGCCAATACCAATGGAGCTAGTCTTGTCATCACAGGCATGACTGAACAAGACACTTATTTATGGGCCATAAAGCCAACTGCTGAGACTACTAAGACCATACAGAAGGGGCAATGTACACATTAGTGTATGCACAGCCCATAAACATTGTATCGGTGCAGTACTGTGCCGACAACTACTCTTATGGACCAAAGCCTCTACAGGCTTCTTCGTGCTTCAGTTCATTATATGTATCCTCTTGATGGGAAGAAGAGACTCTCATATTCCGATTAGCCTCATCAAACCTAACCCTATGATTTCACTACCATTTTATTTTTTGGTAGAAATTACATTTCTCAACAAAACTGTAGAAATACAAAAGCAGCGAATATTCAATGTACAGTGAGATGTCACTGTACGCATAGCCTTCAAAATAGCAAGACAGAATAGTACCTCATACTTATTTTCTTGTAGAATGTATATTGTCAGGACTGACAAGCTAACAATCTTCATGTCATCATCAGGCAACAATGCAGACCACTGTTAATGTGACTATCTTGACAATGCATAATGTATAACAAAAGTATTGCTTATATTAGTTGTACTCATACTTTCAGGAATAGTGACACATATGTACCCAAGAGTCTACGAACACCGTAGTCATGACATGCCTGGACAGTAAGCGTCAACTGTTGTCCTGCCAGCATGATGTAATTGAGATTGGACAAATCTTCTGGAAATTTCTTCACATTCACATTTCTAGAATAGTCAATGTACTTGTCACAAAGTCAGATTATGGTTGAGTTTGCATCAGTTCTACAACACACTACTAATATGTCAGCTCAAAGCCATGACAGACCCATCCGCACCATATGTAGCATATCGATTAATTCAAATTCCTACATCCTGCAAAGTCGAAATAGATGCGGTAACATTTTCCAATATCGAAAGGAACATTACGTAAGGATATATTCAACCTCACAAAATAGCGTCAGCAATATTCTCAGACCTGGTAAAGGCAAAATCTCAGAAGTACATCAGTGCTCAATTTTGAAGACCTGGAGCTCTCAGTTTGGGGTTGACATGGCACATAGTTTTGGGGTTTTCGAGAACATTTTGCAACTCAGAAGATATCAGAATGGAATCTGCTTAGGATGAGAGTAAGGCCAGGAACAAAGTGGCTTCATAGTCAAAGACATCATCTGGATGACAGTTACACACAATAAAGACAGTTGCACACAAGAAAGACAGTTTCACACAATAAAGACGGTTGCACACAATAAAACCAGCAGCATTACTTTTTGGCAACAACAGTTGAAAGAAGCATAATTAAGTCGTTTAACTTCCCATAAAAACGACAGCGTTCTCGAGTAAAATGACAACCTTTTTGTTATCACGATCATTAGTGTCACACTGACACCGCTGGTTTGGCAGTACACAGTTATTGCTACATGGTATAACCACTATTTTTTATGGTTTACCTTGACACACTGTCAAGACAATCCAAAGGCTTAGTACACACTAAGCTGCCACCAACACCGTCCAACAGAAACACTACATATTCAGCTTGGCTCATGTAGACCGTCGACTCGCTATCTTGCGGCAGGATACTCCGTTGGGCCTGCCAAGAGGTGACAAGACACGTTATTTAACAGACACATTGCATATGTACGCTGAGACTGGCCAAGGGTGTGACTGCGCATATATCACCCCAGAGGATTACGTCTTGTTGGTTCTTTAGCTCGGCTTCCAAATGAACGGAGTGGTTTTGGGGTTTAGCACTGTGCTAGAATGCCGCGCCAGCAGTCGTTCCGGTCGCAATATAGATACAAGGTTGCGGGTTCAGATTTCAAGATCGATGGGTCTTATATTTCACGTTAATCATCTTGTAAAGGGTCAATGGTCTCGCTTCATAGTAGTATACTTGACATTTGGATCACCCAATTCTCAGAAAGATTCCAGTTGGTTCTTTAACTTTCAGGTTAAGGGCTTGAGAATTAGTTCCAAAAACAGTGCACTTTGCTTCAGTAATTTAGTCTAAGGGTTTTAATACTCTTGTCACTGCAATCACAGCAATGATGGTTAGACCTGAAATAAAGAGGGAGTACCATTCAAGCAGTAGGTCTGGTTTTCCAACTTCATCACAAATCTCCCATTACTTGACTCTAACAGTACATGTACTTGGATGGCAGCCATGTTCATTCTCAGCTCTTTAGTTAGCTTATCCCACATGAGAAGCCTTCCAAAATCTTTGGTCTGGAGTCTTATTTCACTTTGGATGGTTCCCTCAAAAGCAAACAAGTTGCATTTACAAGTACAATAGGCCTATGCTGGTCCCTGTAACCTGGACTGCTATAGTACCATGATTTTTCTATGGAAATCAGGTGATTTTCCTTGGTAATTATTAATAAGGTGAACATCACATTACTGAAAATACATCTGCATCAAATTATGCTATAACCATAATAAGCAATTATGTCTCACACATCATAAATGGAATGCATCGATGTCATACACCCAACTATAATCAGTGTTTGGTCCATAGTGTGGCACATGGTTTACTGTATACGGGTCATTCTCAAATTTCGGGATAACAGGTATAGGAAAATTGTCCTGTAACGGAGGGGACAATGTGGTAACGGAGTGGAATTTTGATGTAAAAAACCAACTGTAGTAACAGCAACAAAAGGAAAAATGATAAAAGATGGATGTAACTATTATTTTCAGAAGTACTTCATCTCATATCAGTAGATTTTTTGGTCCAAATGTCGATTTCTTGCTCATGATCTGGTAACGGAGTGGACGGTAACGGAGTGGAACAATTTTTTGCTTTTCGCTCAATACTGCTTTTTATTTTGGAGATTAGACAAAATAATTGCAGAATATTAAAACCTGCCACCCTCAGCAACATATACATGAAATCACTCTGTAAAATTATCATTGGTAAGCTTGGAAATGAAGGAAACGGAGGGGACATTTTAGTGAGACCAAAAACATTTTTTATAAACATTATGTCATAATTTATTGAATACATGTTTAATGAAGTCTGCAAGGCAGTGGTACTATGGCGCACATGTGTCTGATGATATTCAGTGAAAATAGCTCATAAAAAACAATAACGAACGGAGCTATGGCAAGTAACGGAGGGGACAAAAAAATTGACATAAATCAGTGACACGACTATTGTATCAATATAATCAATGGAATTATATCCAAAAAAAATTGAATATGAACTAAATATAAATTCAAGTATATATTCCCATGAATCGTACAAAGAAACTTTGAAAATAATGGTATATTAGGAAGAATATGAACACTTGACTTTGTCATGTCAGGTCTAGTGACAGGGAAAAACCTTTGATTTTGCACGGATTTCTGGACATAATGCACAAAAAAAAGTCTAATGAATGACTTTTTGCTCCAAATGCAGTGGTTCTAAGTAGAAATATGAATAACAGATGTAGAGTGACGCTTCACATATTAATCGCATTCAAATTAATGCCAGGGAAGTGGAGTGACGCAAATTGTCCCGAAATTTGAGAATGATCCATACATAATTCACAATTACCACCATGCATCATTTTGCATATAGTAAAATGTTGTGAATATACAATGTAACAACATGCTGACAATGTTTCCCTCATCTTTTAGACTTCCTTTACTTTAACAATTCGCATTTCAAGACAATCACCTTATTGATCTTGAATTAACTTGAATTACCCATCTTGTGAGGCATGTGGTCAGTCTGTTAAGTGCAGTTAATTTTATTACTGGACGTAATGTGATTTAAAAGAGCATGTCATGTCCAATTTTAACTTGGGTCAACAGCCAACATATTACAAGTGCTTCCAGAATTGTTCCTTGTGAGTTCATATCCATATGAGTCCAAGTACTGAGTCCAAGTACAGTACTTGACACCAAGCCTGCATACCATATTCAGTGTCCCCTGTAAGTAAGTGAAACTGGTTATGTTTAGCCTTTGGGTCAATACCAAAACTCCTTTTGGATGCCAGGATAATTATCCAATGACAAGATAACATATTGGAAACAAAGGACGATATTTGAAGCATGCGGGACAAAATTGGCTGCCAACCTTCTGGGAGGACAAGTGGCTTAGGTGCCCGCCTGCTCTGCTGAAGGTCTTTGCCTGCATGGGTTCGAACCGCCGGGTGGGGAAGCAGAAATTTTCAGTGTACCTTCATGAGGAAAATCCCAGCTGGATGTCCTTCGGATGAGATGTTATGCTGGGCAGGTAAAAGATCCCTCACAAGGGGTAAATGACTAACATGTTGAGGACTCCTGCTCTCTCTCCCATCTCATCAATTAACCCTTGTGAGTGCCAAGAACTGAGCTTAGAGGGCTGCACTAACCATATCATATTATCTATCTATCTATCTATCTTTGTATCCACACATCTAAAATATTGTTGTACATGACCCAATATTTTTTGCCTCATTGGAAGATAATTGATGCCTCCACAGGCTTTGTATCATTGTGTATGCTCAGCATTGACCCTTGCAATGACAAAACATCATCCATTTCACTTACTTACAGACAGCACTGTACGTTATATCAGATAAATTCTTGCAGAGAAAAAAACATTTACGACATACACTCCAGATAGAATCAATCGTGGGAGTCGGAATGATCGTTTAACCTTGTGTTTAAAAATTCAGGAGGCTTGGCCCCTAAAAAGATGAATTGTGGGCCCTGTAGAATCTGCGGTTCAAAAGGGCACTTTCCAGTTATTAAGTACACCAGTCAATACAGGAATCCTTAGCAATAAGTACTGCAATGTTTTCTGCTCAATGCGAAGCCATACATAGCATAGGAATTGCACTTTGGCAACCTTGGGCCTCCCTCTGAGATGCTATCGTAAGTCATCTGACCACAGATCATGAACTGAGGTCAACGGTGGTTAATACAGTTGGCTGACTTAATGCATATATACAGCACAAGGACAATGGGATTTTCAGTCAATATTTCTGATGAGGTCCTCACTGAGAGACACATGATTATTAGCCCGCATAACCACCAAGAGAACAGAGCAATAATATGCAATATCATGCACATGACATTTTGTTCAGCTCCAAGCTTAACTTCATCGGATATTCACCATAACATCATGTGTATACATGCTACTGTATTTGCCAAATCAATTCAATGTTTTGACTTGTGCTTACAATATTTTCCACACCAGTAACCCGATATATACAAACATGTGAAATGACAGCCTAACTTGGTAAACTGCTGTATCATTGCAAAACAAAAATACAAACAAACAAATAAACAATATGAAGTATCTAAGAATGAGTTTGTCTCTTGCAATCAAATAAGTTCTGTCTCAGGATGCTCCCTGATGACCTTGCATCAAAAATTATAAAATTATATAAAAATAGAAAACTTGGTAAAAGATGACATTGGAAAATTATGCAAGAAATTACAAAATGCATGTAAAATGGAGACAATATTTAGTCAAAAAGGATATGCACCAGGGATAGTTTGTCAGCTAATTGACTGACAGCTGGAGCCTTCCAGAATTTCAGGCATTTACAAGCAAGGAAAACACGAGTAAAAGGACAAACATACACAAGTCAGAGCAAGCAGAGGAGCAAGCAGAAGGAAGGACTTAGGAGAATTCCTGTCAGTTCTTGAATGTTTGTCATCTCAGATCAATGGAGCGTGGGGAATTCTGCTAAAAGGCCCGGTCGATGGGGAGGGATCGTGCTCAGACGGCGTTCACCTCAACCCAAGAGCGATCCCAGCGAGACTGCAGCGAGACCCAAACGAGACCTGAGACTCCTGAGTGAGACCTTGGCATAGACCCCAAGGAGTAGATCATTTCATTTCTAAGAAACCTCATTGATCAGTCCTTCTGGGACAGTGAATCCTACTAACATCCTACTAACATTGTGAAAAATTCCATAACACTACATCAAGAAACGCAAAAAGTTTCTGGTGAGCAGATCATTTCGTTTCTAAGCAACCTCATAGATCAGTCCTTCTTTGACAGTGAATCCTAGAAATGGAAAAGGACTCCATAAGAAGTTCAAGTTCAAGTTCAAGTTCTTTATTGGAAAATAATTATTTAGCAAAATACATAAATCATGTACAATTATAAACAATCAAATTTTCCTTAGTCAAGATACAAAAAAATGTATATATTGACGTATAGTTAATAATACAAATAATTTTTATGTTACATTGGTAAGAACTTCTAACAAACTAAATTATAACATATACTGAAAACGAAATAATAATAATCTTAATATACATTAAAAAAATTTAAAAAAATTAAAATCAAGAAAAATAAAAAATAGAATTAATAAAATCATCCTTGGTTATTACAAAAATCTAAATCATTAACAAGGAGGTACTTCTTCAGGTGTTTTTTTATAGTGGATAATGTAAGATTACTCATTATAACGTCAGAAAGAAAATTCCACACAATGACTCCCTTATATCTCAAAAATCTTTGACAAAAACTACTTCTAAAAATGGGCAAGTGTAACTTATCGCGTAATCTAGTATTATGAGCATGATACTGGGAATTAGAAAGAAACATGTCATTAAAAATGTCAGGGCTTTCTCCTTTCTGCAATTTAAACATAAACAAGGCAACCTTGAGAACATAGATTTTGAAAATATCTAAAACTCCATATTTCAGGAAGAGGGGAATAGATGGCGTTTTAAGAGGTGAAAACGATATAATCCTTAAAGTTCTTTTTTGAAGTTTATGAATTGGAGCCAAGTTTGTAGCGGGCACTGAACCCCATACCTCAATGGCATAATTAAGGTATGGATAGACAAGAGAATTGTAAAGACTGAGCAATGAATGTGAATTGAGCTGATGTCTGGCCTTTAATATTATGCCTATGGCCTTAGCTATCTTCTTTCTTATAAAATTTATATGGTCAACCCAAGCAAGTTTCGAGTCAATAATAACACCAAGGAATTTAGTAGACTCAACATGACAAATTTCTTTGTTAGCATTCTTAATTTGAAAGTCACCAGAAACATTTTTCCGATTGGATTTAAATAACATGCAATTTGTTTTATTTACATTGAGGGATAGTTTGTTAGCATTAACCCAATTATACACATGGCTTAATTCATCATTCAAGATATCTGTCATAACTGTAACATTTTTACCTTGAACAAATAAGCTGCTATCATCAGCAAACAAGATTGGCATAACGCTATTTGAAACTAAATAAATGTCATTAATGTATAATATAAATAATAGAGGGCCCAAAATTGATCCCTGAGGGACACCACAATTTATGGACATCAGTTCTGAGTAATTTCCATCAAAAGATACAAACTGTTTTCTGTTATCCAAATAACTGCAGATTAATCTATTAGCCACCCCTCTTATCCCATATTTATTTAGTTTACGTAACAATATGTCATGATCGATGGTGTCAAAAGCTTTACTAAAATCCAAAAATGTTCCTAATGTCATTTCATTCCTATTCATACCAGTTACAATCTTATCAATAAGTGTTATCAAAGCCATTGTTGTATCATAATTTTTTCGAAATCCAAACTGAAACTTGTAAAGAAGACTATTATCATTTACAAACTTAATTATTCTATTATAGATTATTCTTTCAAAAATCTTTGAAAATATAGAGAGGACAGAAACTGGGCGATAATTTGTGACAAGTTTGCTATCTCCATTCTTATATAACTGAACAACCCTTGCAATTTTCATTTCATCAGGAAATACTCCTTGTACAAGAGATAAATTAACCAAATGAAGTATAATATTACTGATATTGTCAAAGGAGGATTTAACTATTTTGACATGAACATCATCCCAGCCTACACTCGTGGTACTGATATTTAAGACAATGCTGCGTAATTCCTCAATATTTGTCGGTGCAAGATAAATAGAACTGGCCACATTTATATTTCTCATGTAAAAAATAGGGTCAGTGTCAGTGTGTGGAATCTTCTCACTGAGATTCTTACCAATGTTAGTGTAGAATTTATTAAATGCGTCAGCAATTTCTTTCCCATTTGTAGTGTTTACACCATTAATAACAAATTCTGAAGACTTATTTGATGATTGTTTCCGATTAATAACATTCTTAATAATTTCCCATGTTTTCTTAATATTGCCTTTGTTTGCTTCCAAAAGATCTTGAAAGTGCCTTTTTTCAGCCTGTCGTAACAACTTTTGAAGCTTTGTTTTATAATTTTTATATGTTTGAATATTTCCCTCACGGGGGTTCGTTTTTGATAATACATAGAGTTTATTTTTAGTTTTAATGGAGTTTTTAATGCCTTGAGAAAGCCAATTTTTCCTTGTTTTATAACCATATTTGAATGCCTTAATTGGGAAACAATCATCATAAACAGATTTAAATTCCCTTTGGAATTGAGTAAATGCTTCTCTACAATCTGTCGAAGTTAAAACACTATTCCATGAGTAATTCTGGATGGCATTTTTAAACTTGTCTAAGAATTTAGTGATATTGAGAAAAAAATGTCATAATACGTCATCATGAAAGTATGATGAAACTCAAAAGTTTCTGACGAGTAGATCATTTTATTCTGAATAGATTAATCAGCTCTTCCAGGAGGAGATTGAATCTGTAAAAAATTTACTAGAAACAGTCCAAGAATATGCTATACTTTACATAGAACAAAATGAAGAATCCAAAAAGTAAGCACAAACTTAAGGAGTAAATCTTTCCAAAACTAAGCAACTTATTGGCTCTTACTGGATTCCTGGATTTTGTGAATGTAGAATTTGCCGAGAAACCGTAATGGGTTCAGTAAGATTTTGTCAAGAGGCCAACAACTCAAGGACAAGAATCCATAAAGGATCCAAGACTCTTCCAAGAGGCATGCAAGAAACTTAAGGGAGTGCTTTTGGGGAGCTCTCCTGGAGGAACAGAGCACCCTGGGAGCACCCTGGGAGGACCCCTGGAGCACCCAGAAGCATCGACCGGAGTCATCCGAACCCAAAAGATGATGGAACCACAAATTTGTTTGACAAAAATCAATAATAAGGGCAGCAAAAGTCAGCAACAGCTAAGACCATCCATCATCCACTTTGCTTCCTGTCAGGATGTTCAATAATGCATGCAACAACATGGTCTTTGTGGTTTGGAGACAACATACAGGGTCTTTAAAAGGAATCATTCACACATATCACTACGACAAGTCAGAGACTTATTTAATGTTGCCCATTCTAAAAGTACAGAAAAGAAAGTCGCATGAATCGCAAGATTGTTTTGGATTCACCGACTGCTATAAAAGTATCATACAGAGAAATTTGACAAGATAAGTGAACTTACACCTTCCACAGCCACGTATAATGAGCAGTTGCTCTTGTAAGTAAGTATGTTGCTCAGTGATTTGTGATTTGCCATTGAATTCCATGGTAAATGTGTCTCACAACAATTGATATAACAGCTCTAACATTGCCTGCATCATTGATGCTATGCTTGCATCATAGCATTGAGGTTCCCTACTACATCTGCTAGCAAGGTCATTGGATTTGTATCAAAGGTCATTAAGCAAGATGGAGTCATAATCTTGCAAAAGTAAGTACACCCAAAGTTCAATGCTATTCCAATAGAGCAGAGGGTGTACTTACCATGAGGAGCGGGAAGGTTGAACTCCTGTTTAAACAGCTCGGGTTGAGATCTTACTGCCAGAAAAGACCAAAAATCCATACATGCTTCATGTGGCAACCATTAAAGTGGCAATGTTGTATAATGTGCAAGAAAACTGGCAAATGCATGCCTGGCTCAGACACAAGGAGGTTGACAGGACCCTCTGGAATATGCAAAGCATGACAAGGTGGGCACACGACAAGGTGTAGACACTGTAGTGACAAACCGACCGGTAATATAGACAAGTGCTCAGTATTTACTGAATGCATGGATCTGGTAAACCATTAGCCCCTGGCATCATCATCAGTACGTGTTGGAAAGCATCAGAGTGCATTTCGCAACAACTGTGAGCAATTTGCAACATCAGTGAGCAACCCTTCAACATCAGAGTGCTATATATGCAACACCAGTGTGCAATGTGCAACATCAGTGTCCAATGTGCAACAACTGTGGGCATTGTGCAACCTCAGTGAGCAACCTGCAACATCAGTGGGCATTATGCAACACAAGCGCAACATCGGAGTGCAATATGCAACATAAGTGCACAATGTACAACATCAAAGCGCATTTTGCAAAAACTGTGAGCAATGTGCAACATCAGTGTGCAATTTGCAACATCAGAGAGCAATGTGCAACCTTAGTACATAATGTGCAACAGCAGTGTGCAATATACAACATCAGAGTGCAACACTAGTGATTTCAAGCAATACACACCATGGATCCGGTGCAACTAATAAATTGCCAACTGCAGCGGATAGGGTGTGTGACACCAAACACGACGCTTCCTGCAATTGTCATGCGACGTTTACTACCACTCAATGGAGTCCACTAACTCCACTTAGCTGTCTCTGCATGTAAATACATTGAGTGTGCTCTGTGCATGTTTGCGTTCAGATCAGCTTCCATGCTTGGCGCCTTTTTGGCCGTTATTCACCTTTTCAAAGTTGGCTGTTATTCACCTTTTTGGCTGTTATTCACCTTTTTGGCTGTTATTCACCTTTTTGGCTGTTATTCACCAGCGGTAATCAGAATCACAATTTTGTACACATACAGCAAATGCTCATAAGCTTTTTCAATCAGTAGTCCAGCAATGAGCAACCCCTTCTACAGGTGTGTGGAATGTCCTTGTAGGGTGATGGTGTCTGTTACTATAAATCTGTTTGGTAAAGTATAACTCCAGCGAATAAGCAAAAGGTCATAAATTTTGGCATAAATGTAATCAGTTTCTGAGTTGGTAAGCCAATAAAAGCAATGCGATTTAAGGTCTTATTGTAGCCTACTGCAAGTTATTGTCCCAAACTGCAGGTTTGATTTCACCCAATAGTTTTTTTTGTCCCGGAAATCCAAATAAGTTATCAAGCCAACAAATTGACACTTTCATATTTGGCACATTAGATTACACCATCTTGCACTTGAATGCGTCACTTGGTTCCTGACAGCCATTCAGCTGCATTGCAACTTGACAACCCAGTAAGAAACCCTTCAGTGCCTTTGACATATTTCACTATGGACACTGACCTAATAAAATTTGGTTTATCACATTTTCACCACCAGGTGTGTAAATGCAAATGAGTTTCTTTTAACTTTATGCAAATTATGCAAATGAGCACAAGTTGAAAGAAGCTGCAGGTTGTCAGCTGCCATTTCTTGGTTTACAAATTGTGACAGCAGACGCAGAAGGTTTTATCACTGCACCGCAGACGGCACGTAAATGCAAATGTGCTCCATGTTGTGCTTCACATAAATGATAATTGATGGACAGCTCAATAAAGCTTAAGTTTCAAGAGATCACTAACATAATCCTTTCTTCGGGAATCTGTGTATATTATGCACATTACAACATAATGTAAAAGATTATCTTGCTACCCAGTGATAGTATTTCGAGGTTTATCAGTTGATACTCCATTTACACATTTTGTCATACTTGTCAATGCAAATGTGTAGAGTAGAGCGCCCAGAAGCCGATGTCAGCAAAATGCAAATGTGGGATAAATAAATAATCACTTTTTCTTAGGGTTCCCAAATGACATTCACACCCTTCTGTACATCTCCATAAACGGATCATTGCCTCTAACTAAAATGCAGACATATCCCATGCATCACTAGTACCAAACATTAGAATTTAAAAGCAAGGCAACATTTCATAGTTTAGGATGGTAAATGCAGTGTCAACTCTCTAGGTCATGTTGGTCCAAGATGGTTTTTTGCTAAAGCTTGTTGGGAAGGTCCCCTCCTCCCAACATTGTTTGCAATTCCAAATGATTACTCGACAGAGAGGTTTTTCATGAGGTAGAGCCCAGTATCTAAAAATATCTCACATTTCAACATTTCATAGTTTAGGATGTGGTAAACAGTGTCAACTCTCCAGGTCATAGTGGTCCAAGAAGGTTTTTGCAAACTTTTGAGAAGGTCCCACCTCCTGACATTGTTTGGAAATTCCAAATGATATATATTGTATATCAGCTTAAAAGTTTTGTGAAAGATTTGATATTGAACCTGTCAAGTAATAACAGTATCAAACTCAATGATTGGGATTGGGGAAGTACAATGTATCTCAAAATATCTCACATCTAGGACTTCTCACCACTTTCAGAACACCTCATGTGTTACGCCAATATATACAACATTCCATTATTCCATTAACTTTGCAAAATATCTCATTTGTAAGTTTTCTATTTTGTTCAAAATACCTCACATGCAGGTCTGCTCTCAATGCTGCAGGTGATGCTAACATTACAAGAACACTTCCTGTTATTTTGCCCTAACACTGAAATAATGACATAAGCAACAATTGGAGTGACTTCATCCTGTTTTTACCCGGGAGCAAAAAATATGGTCACATAATTACAGATGACAATTCTACATACAATGCTTTATACTCGCAAGCATATTATATGGTAGTTTGTTTATAAATACTTTCCAAAATGATGTACAATGATATGCATAATAAGCCATTAAATTCAAATTGTAGGAATTTTCACAAATATTCCAAAGGTCACTGAATGTGAGCAATTGTCAACAACATTACTCTCACAGGGCCACCGGTCATAGAGTGTCAAACATCTGGAAGTGAACAATGATGTGAAAATTGTACCCTAGATAGAATGCAAATAGCGGTACTTCCAGAGGTGTTTTCAAATCAGTTCCAATCAATACTAACAGTCACGTACTTGCCACTGACTCTTTCAAAACACAAAATGAAATGATCTTTCGCATTCACTTCAAAGAATGACAACACGCTGAATCTGTAACCTTATAACAGAAAAGTGAAAGGCATTTTGCAGTACATAAAACTCATTTTGGCACATATATTTCAAATGGCAACTACAGCAAGTAACAAGTTTACTTGCTACTATTGAGCATTACGAACTGTGAGGAGGTCGCCATTGACAAAATCATTTTTGCTTTGTAGAATGCAAAAATGTAATAAACTTTGGATCACAGCTGTCCCCCTAGGGGTGACACCATAAAACTTTCTGCACTTCAAGACGCAAGGACAAAAGTACCTTTGTACATAGTGGACCAAAAGTAAAACATTTGGGGAAAATATGACAGCCACATCTTTTTTAGAAGTAACATTTCAGGTGGCTTGCCCAGAAAATGTCGAAAATGCCAAAAAGCAAGCATAGCGGCCACCTTTGACAAAATCATTTCTCGCTTCATAAAATGGCAAAATATAATAGCCCATTGGTTCCCAGTTGTCAACCTGTGACACCATAACACTTTTCACCCATAACACTTCAAAAGTTCAAAGAAAAGGTGACAAAAAAGAAAGGACGACCATCAAAACAGAGACGTAAAAGTGAAGAAAAACGTGTGGCGTGTTCGTCAGCACCTACTTTCTGTGAGGTGTGGGTCACTAGGCCCAACAGACCACCATCAGTCTGGCCACAAGGCTAATCCCTACATAAAGCATCGCACCTATTACATCCAGGAGCTAATGGCCTTGCACTACAGCTTTTTAGGAGCTCCTAGCATATGTCTGGACCTATGTGTGCCTTGTACACTGCACAGACCCTGCTCCTGGACCAAGCCCACAAGAGTCGCAGAGCTTTGTATGACTTGTGTGTATGCGACATGTTGCACGGTCATAAAAGTGTCGTAAAAAGCAACCTGACACTGTTTTGTAGCATTGTTCATTAGCACGGTAATTCCCATATACTCTCGCAAGTTTTCTTCAGGCCTAGCATTATATGAGATAATGCCCAGCTATATCTTATAATGCTGAGGACCTTACCCATTCATTCGATTGCATTGCGGAACAAAGGGTCATAAAATGGTTCAACCAAAGCTTTCCTGTGTCATGTCAAAAAAGTTCATCATTTACCTCAGCAAATGATTGATCATTTCGTTCAAAATGTTAGTTCTAAGATAAAAGATGAAACAATTCGTCTTCCCTCACTTTAGAATATTTCTCAGGAGTTTAGTGACAATTGACATGGTGGAGTACATTGTTGCATGAATTACAATATTGCATGTAGAAAAATAAGTAAACCATAGGCCTATAATCCTCTTCTTGCATTTTCTACACTTGTTATAGAGCTTCACCGAGACAAAGGCAAGCTGTATAATCATCCTGAGATGAAGTAAACGTCATTGCAATGAAAATTGATAGCAATGCTAAATTTTGAAAGAAGTCAGTATATGCACTTGTGAAGTTGGAATTAAAATGTCAGTAGAATTTGTTGTTTACTTTGAGAAAGATGATGGGACAATACCTTACATGTGAAGTTCAACCATAAGGCCTACATTGTGTTTTCTATAACAACTGTATTAGCCTTACACTGTGGTACCATCTATAAACAGGTTAGTCCGCAAATCCCTGCCGGGTATAAGATGCAAAAATCATGGGTGACATGCTCACTCCTGCCACACCTAAAAACGCATTTCCCAGCCCTCACACAAACCTGAACTATCCACCTATCTTTATTATTCTATCCTCTCATCCTGATAACAGCAGAAAGCAGTTCCACTGCTGTCTTATTTACGTTTTTCTACAGCAACTGTCCTCTGCCATCAGGGGCGCATGCACCTGCTCAGTAGTTTCGCTTATGACATAGCCAGGGACTGGCGCCACCGTCTCCATTTTCCCGCCAAAAACATCCACACACACCATAGCCAGCCACACCTCAATAGTGCACAGTGGCTCACCCACTTCTACTCATCGAATCTGTCTCATATTACCCTCAATACAACAGTGTGCCCTTTCACCATTGTGTTTAACGGCATCTACTTTTGTTTTATAATGTGCAGGCAGCGGGTTGCAGTGTACATAACACTGCACTATCTTCCTGCCTTTTATCATGGGTAAATCTAGTGTTGTATATTTCTACATCATTCTTATCATGCAACCATTGCCATTCAAGGCGTGAATTGGTTTATATGCATATATATGCAAATTTTCCTAGACACATGCCAAATATCCCTGACTTATCACAAAATTACCAATTTCCCTGTCATTATAATTTTCAAATTTCCTTGACCTTTTCCTGATCAGTGGCCACTCTGTAATGTTGTAAGATTTCTGTATACACAACCGAGCTCGTCACAAAGCCAGAAATACAGACCTGTTGCTCCAGCATAATTCTAACCACCTACGAACCATCTAGACCCCTGTAGAAAGGTTCATTACCTCTAACCACAATGAGATGGGAAAAGGAAGCCACAAGTCAAACCATATTACCATTGTATTGCCTCTCTGTTGTCTCAGGGATTTCTGGGTTGTTTCTGCTTCCTTTGCGGTGTGTTACACTTACGAAGTAGCAACATACGTAGTGCTAACATCCCAACAACTTACAAGTGTCACAAAACCAGTTTTAAGATTCAAGTTATTTGCAATCTATGTTTCCAGAATGGTACTTGACAGTTCTCAAGCTTCTTTGATAAACCACAGGTTCATAAATATAAGTACAGTATTGTGTAAAAGTAATACACACATTGGATATTGCCATAGTCAGCTGAAAAGGAATGTTACATCTGAAATCTTCGCTGTGATCAATGATTTGAGATGATTCAATTACAATCTTACAGTCCACAAACTGTATCAACACAGAAGTGAGATAAAGACTCATGTTCCCATTTTTCAACTTCCTCATTGTTGGACGAATGGACAGATGATCATTTATATATATATATATATATATATATATATATTGACAGTGTTTTGGGTTTATCTGTTGATCAACCATTTACACATTCTGTCATACTTGTAAAAACAAATGTGTAGAGCCTGCTCCCAGAAGTCAATACCAGCAAAATGCAAATGGGGAATAAATAAATAATCACTTTTTCTTAGGGCTCCCAAATGACATTCACACTCTTCTGTATGCCTCCATATAGGGATCATTGCCTCTAACAAAAAAGCAAACATATCCCATGCATCACTGACACCAGAAATTGGATTAAGCAGGGAAACATTTCATACAGTTTAGGATCCTGGTAAATGCAGTGTGAACTCTCCAGGTCATGTTGCTCCAAGATGGTTTTTACAAAAGCTTGTTGGGAAGGACCTCGCTGCCAAATATGGTTTGGAAATTCCAAATGATTTACATAATATTATAGTTGCTTGAAAGTTTTGTGAGGTCTTTCACAAAAGAATTCATATTGAATATCCAGTCATGAGAGTTGCAGACCCAATGCTGGAGAATTTTCTCAAAATATCTCACATCTAGGACTTCTCAATACTTTCAAACACCTTACCTCATGTGTTAGGCCTATATACAACATTCCATTAACCTACTAGCAAAATATGTCATTTATAAGTTTTCTTATTTGTTCAAAATACCTCACATGTAGGTCTGCTCTCAATACAGAATAGATGATGTAAATATTACAAGAACACTTTCTGTTATTTTCCAGTGACACTGAAATAATGACATTAGCCATAATGTGAGTGACTTAATCCCTTTTTTCTTACCTGTGAGCAAAAAATATTGTCACATACCTGTGGATGGCAATTCTACAACAATGCATTATACCTCCATACATATATGGCAGTCTGTGTAAAAATGCCTTCATATATGATGTACAATTATATGCATAATAAGCCATTAATTTCAAATTGAGGGAATTTTCACAGATTTTCCAAAGGTCATTGAATATATGTGATTGTCTACAACATCCATCTTACAGGGGCCACTAGATATAGAGTGTCATAGGGGAGAGCGGGGCACCATGAGCCACGGGGCACCATGAACCATGGCCCGTACAAAAAAAACGACGAGATAGAACTGCTCGATAGGAAGACCGTATATTCCTTTATTAGTGTACTACTGGCTAGGGTAGCAATCATAATCTTTCTTTTCAATGTAGGACCAAGAATTGAAAAAATACTTGTGACCAGTGAATTTGAATAAAAAGTAAACATATTGAGCGGTGGAACTTTTACTTCTGGTACTTCAATTATTACCGGCGTCATCATAAAACTTTGTCTTCTTAGAGAAGGTAAGGCATGTGCTAGGATGATGTCATAACATTGATACTATGATAAACTGGAAAATGGTGATATGCACTAATAAATGAAATTTACAAATGGGGCACCATGAGCCACATGGAGATAGGGCACCATGAGCCATTTTCTATAAAGTTTTAATGTACAATTAAAGCTGAATTGTAACAACAACTCTACTGTTGTAAGTCCAGAACTATAGTGCAAGACATCAGCAGCTGTTTAGGACACATTTTTGCAATTTCATAGAAAAATATGTAAAATCCATCTGATCCATATTGTGGTGTATGCCAAGGGAAAATTTCAAGTAAAACATCTTGTTTATGAGATATCAGTTCTTTACAGTTGAATGAAAAGGATAATACATGTATGTAAACAGCCCCCCATGCCATGGCTCATGGTGCCCCAGGATCGGGGCACAATGAGCCGCTAGACTACATTTTTTAAAGACAATGTTGTGACTATTTATGAATTAAGAATATAATGTAACAACACTGGATATTGTAGCCAAGAGGTCTTGCTATGATTATATAAAGCAACCAGCCATTTACCATTGAAACTTTAGGCTCAGGAGCTTAATTTCGGAAAAGCGGCTCATGGTGCCTCGCTCTCCCCTACATCTGGAAGTAAACAATGGTGAGGTGAAAATTGTACACTAGATAGAATGGAAATAGCAGTTAGTCCAATGGTGTTTTAAAATCAGTTCTAATCAATACTAACAGTCTTTTCAACAGTCACATATAGCCACTAACTTGCTCCTGACTCTTTCAAGTATTGCAAGGTTTTTTGCAAATACATAATGAAAAATTTTATACATGAATGATATTTATGTTGATTTCAAAGAATGACAACACTGGACCTGTGACATTATCACAGAAAAGTGCATGGCAATTTTGCAGTACATAAAACTCACATTATCTCAACACAAATCTTTCAAGTGACAATTTTATTAACTGCTACTGAGAACTCCAAAAGTTGGAGGGTCGCCTCTGGCAAAATCATTATGTTTCATGGGATGGCAAAATATAATAACCCATTGAATCATAGCCACCCTATAATAGCCTCTATGACACCATAATACTTTCTGTACTATGAAGAAACAGCGACAAAAGTACCTTTGTATGTAGTACACCAAAAGTAAAACATCTGGGGAAAAATACGACAGCCACATCCCTTCAGAAGTAGCCTTTCTAGTGGCTAGCCCAGCAAAAGCAAAAAAACGTTAAAAAGTGAGCATATTGCCATTGGTGCCGCCTTTGACAAATCCTACTTTGCTACAAAGAATGGCCAAATAGAATAACCCATTGGATCAAAGCCATCTCCTTGTGACACCATAACACTTTTCACCCATAACACTTCACAGGTTCACAGAAAAGGTGACAAAAAAAAAGACAGGACGGCCAAAAAACAGAGACCGAAAAGTGAAGAAAAACGTGTGGCGTGTTCGTCAGCGACTAGTTTCTTTGAGGTGTGGGTCATTAGGCCCAACAGACCACCATCAGTCTGGCCACCAGCTAATCCCTTCATAAAGCATCGCACCTATTACATTCAGGAGCTAATGGCCTTGCACTACAGCTTTTTAGGAGCTTCTAGCATATGTCTGGACCTATGTGTGCCTTGTACACAGCACAGACCCAGCTCCTGGACCCAGCCAGAGTCGCAGAGCTTTGTACGGCTTGTGTGTATGCGACATGTTGCATGGTCATAAAAGTGTCGTAAAAAAGCAACCTGACACTGTTTCGTTGCATTGTTCATTAGCACACTAATTCTTATATGCTCTTGCAAGGTTTTTAGGCCCAGCTTTATATGAGATAATGCCTCGCTATATCTTATAATGTTGAGGACCTTATGTCATTCATTCCATGCGTTGTGGAACAAAGGTTCATAAAAGGTTCAACCTGAGCTTTCCTTTATCATGTCATAAGTTCATTATTTATCTTAGCATATATTGATCATTGATAATCATTACATTCAAAAATTTTGGTTCAAAGATAAAAGATGAAACAATTTGTCTTCCTTATTTATACAACATCACCCAGGAGTTTAATCACAACTAACATAGTGGAGTACTTCAAATATAAATTGCAATATTGCATGTGGAACAGTAATCCAAGTAATTCTCTTCTTACATTTTCTACACGTGTTATAAAGTTTCACTCAGATGAAGCAAAACTTTAGAATCCTCCAAGGATGTAGCAAACTTCATTTGAATGAAAATTAATAGCAATGTTAATTTTGAATGAAGTCATTATATGTACTTGTGAAGTTGGAATTAAAATGTCAGTAGAATTCGTTATTTACTTTGAGAAAGATAATGGAATAATACAGTACACTTGGGAGTATAGCCAGTACTTATGCGTCTCCACAACAACCATATAGGCCTATTCCTTTACATATGCCTGAAAGAAGCCACTTAACCAGCACTCCGTGTAAAAATCAGGCAAAGAGTTCGCATGAAGGTTCTCAGAATTTCTTGATATTTTGCAAAAAGTTTATATCACCTTTTAATAACTCAGTAGTAACTTCAAATATTTTTTAAAAAATTTTGTATGCCCAGGGTAGGCCTTTGAAAAATTGATGTTTTTCACCTTGGACAACCGCAAATTTGACAAAAATGCCCTAAATTAAGGTAAATTTTGTACATCCTATTCACATAGTTATATTAACAATAGATAAACAAGCTATACATCATTTTCAAGGAAAACTTCATAACATAGCATATGAAGCATCATATTAAACAATTTTTATGTTTCCAAGGAGTGTTGCCATGGCAACCACAAGCAGTTTTAGCATTTTTGGCTCAGACCTTAAATAGACGCATTTTCAAGGCCATATAACCCCTCTTGGTAACGCCTAGAAAAATATGGTTGAAATATCACCAGAAAGCACTACTCTTGGGCTATACAAAATTATTTTCGAACACCTGTAACTCTCAATACTTTTTATTATATTGACGAAAACAATTTGTTGAGTTTTTTTGCATTTTCCGTAATTTGACCAATTTTCAAGGCCATATATCTCCCAAGGTAACACCTGGAAAATTATGGTTGAAATATCACCTGAGAGCACTACTCTTTTGCTATACAAAAACCATCTTCAGTCTTCTGTAACTCTCAAAACTTTTTATTTTGAAAGTGAAAATAATCTGTTCCCTTTTTTGCATTTTCTGCATTTTCGTTAAATAGACCCATTTCAAGGCCATATATCTTCCATGGTAACGCCTAGAAAAATATTTTTGAAGGATCACCAGAAAGCAGTACTCTTGTGCCATACAAAACTATCTTCAAACACCTGTAACTCTTAATACTTTTCATTTTATTAAGAAAATAATTTGTTCCATTTTTTGTGCATTTTTCTTCTTTTTTAACTAAAGCTGGTCCGTTTCTGTCGTGCTTCTGATCCACTACAGCTAAATAGTTGCAAGTCCTGAGTGCTTTATAGCAGAAATTGATAACCGAGTCTACTAGCTTTCTCTATGACATCAATGACGTTTTTAATGTCTCTGCTAACAGCCACAAGGGGGCGTTTTCCAAAAAAAAAAAGCCACTATCAGTCTCTTAAGGCTACTTCCCTCAGTTTTTAAGATCAATTTTCATGCAGTACCACTTTCTCAGCGGTTTTCATCATTTGCTATCCATTTCTGAACTTATTTTGTGAGTATTTGAAAATTGTCACATGATTCTAATGAGATACAGCCAAGCAACTGCAAGAAAATGTTACTTATACTCCAAAATGTTTTATCCATTTGCATTCTTTCAAAGTTTTCAATCTTTTATCACCTTCCCTGATAAGCCAACACCATTTTTTTTTCAGGTTAGCTCATCATAAAGTAATTAAATAAATCCTTAGAAAAAAAGAGGCTTAAAGAGCCACAGAGGAAATAAAGGAAAAATCAAAGAAGTGTAGATAGTTAGTTAATTCTTCCAGCATCACAAGTACAAATAATTTATAAATGAAACCGGGAGATTACATGATGTTGGAGGGATGCCAAGAGAAACTCGAGAGTTTGTGTTTTTGGCACTGAAACCTTTATTAAGTCACACCTCCCCGTTTTAGATAGTACGAATATAACATGTACGTTTTGTATCAGTTGAATAATTTATAAAAACGTTTTTTAAATGGTAACCACGTTGAAATACATTAAAACACGTTGTCATACGTCCAGAGAGCTCATAAGATTTGAACATGTTCTAAAATGAAGGACCTACATCCACCTGTTGCCAGTATGGCATAAGTAGTGAATAAGGTCTGAGAAAGTATTTAATACATGTCCACAATGTAAATTGTGGTAATCTGCAGTTGTTTAAAAAGTTAAAGTTTAAGTTTCTTAAAAAAGTTCTGCTTTTGCTGCCGCTTTCTCCAGGATTGGTTAACGCCATGTGATGATGAGTGATGAAAAGACTAGTTGTCTGGCTTATACCCTATTTGCTCAGGGATGTCTTGGATCTTTCTGTTACCCTGGCAAAGAACATTGGATACAACCCCTCATTTAATGGTCCATGGGCTTGGACCATATCGAGTTTCAGGAGAGGGAGAGGGAGTTAAACCAATGACCTCACAGCCAAACTGGAAACAAGAAATGCATGAGGCCACAGAGAACTTTAGATTAGAATTTTTTATTTCACAGAATTGATCTATGTTCAAAAATGATGATTAATATGGGGCAGCCGGGTGGGATAGTGGTTAAGTTGCCTGCAGAAGGTCTTTGCCTGCATGGGTTCTAACCTCGGTTGCATGGGGAACCCAAAATTTTTTAATGGATATTCAGGCAGAAAATCCCAGCGGGATGTTGTGTAAAAATTGGGGGCCCATTGTATCATTTCTGTGATGGCAAATAGACAATAGACAAAATTTATTTAACGTCGGTTTTACAACGAAAAACTTTAGTGACAAGTGACTAGTGTCACCGACCAACGTAAAATATCCCTCACTTGGGGTAAATATGTTACTAGACATTCATTGTTGAGGACTCTGCACTCTCTCTCCCATCTAGTAAATCAACTCTTGTGAGTCCCCAGAAGTGGGCTTAGAGGGCTGCACTTACCATAGCTATCTTTCTATCCGTCTATCTATCTATTCATCTATCTATGTATCTATCTGTCTATCTATATGTGACTGGGTGGTTGATAGTATATCCGGGGCAGCCAGTAATTGCAGCATCACCTTAAAAATAATGCCACTTCGGATACGCACAAAATGGAAATCCGATATAGTATTTTTCCCTTCAACTGACATAACTGACATATTTCTTTTTCTGGCACAGAATTATTTGATTCTGTGATCTATTAACGCAAACCAATGATATTTTCAATTTGATCATGGTTATTGAAAGAGTTATATATGAGTACACAACCAACCCTCAAAAATAGGGGTTTCCCCCCTTTTTTAGCCTAAAACACTCAAACCCTAATTTTAATGTAAAAACCCTATTTTTTGACAACTTAAAAACCCTCTAAAAAAATTACCATCAAATGGTTATTTCATTGCTTTCTGTCCCCCGAAAAACTGTTGAGCTGGTTTTACAACCCGTTCAAAACTGCCCAGAATAAATCTTAAGGAGGATGCTCACTGCTCAGCTACTGTTATTGATCAGATGCTGTATTTAGCCTTGAATTTATAAACTACAGGAAGTGCATTGTAAAACCATTTCAACTGGAAGTTTTGGCTATAATTGCGTTTTTCTCAATACAGAAATTTTGTTTATTAGGAACCCAATTTTTTTGTGAAAACCCTCTAAAAAGAATGCAGAACAATGGAACCGATGTTCCTGAGGTTGGGAGGTCTGTGAATATGAATATACGCTACAGTAATCATGAAATAAGTCGAATTTGTATTCTGCTTTCTATTCAAAATATGGTAGTATAAATTTCTTTTGGTTATAAACATTTCTTCTAAATATTCTTTATCTCAACAAGAATTTTGAGACAATCTCTCAAAACTGTCTACTGTTTTTCATGACAAATATAGCACCTTAGTATGATTCTTCTGTTATTGGTCAATTCACAGTTTCATATTTATTACCAATTTGCTTATATCCAAATTCACGGCAGCCATTGAACGGCAATGAGGACTGATGAATGATTAAAAAGAGAAATCATTGTCATGTATCTTCTGTTAGAACGTCATGAATGCATAATATGTACAGTATACATATATTAAAATGTTGTTGTTTTTTTTGAAGTAATAATTGTTTGCCAACATGGTGTCTGCACCTCAGTTGTTAATTCTGGACACCTTATTTTATAGTCATATGACAGTCAGTTTCATTGGTGATATTATGGCACTGCACATCGGTCCAAAAGAACTGTGTCAAATTTTCCAGTATTTCGTGATTTGATTGATTTGATTGATTTGATTTGATTTTATTTAGCCTCCATTGGAGAGAAGTATAATAAAAACAGTAACGTACATCATAAAAACAAGTGTATAATACGTAATAATGTAAAAACAGTGCTAAAATGCAGCTAAAACATTATTAACAAATAAAATATCGTGACTGGTATGTAATGCAAATTCCACACTATCTGCAATTCCACATTGAGATCGGAATTTTATCGACCTTTTACATTTAAAGAAGTAGGACTTTTCAGCTAACAATCTTGCAAGAGATAGCTCATACTTATCACAGATACTGATCACAGACGATAAAAGATTTTTTCGACTAGAAAAACTACCTTTTAGGATACTACTCAGCAAATATTTATACAGAGAATTTGTTCTTGATGAAGATGTAAACATCGATTTAAAAAGAGACAACTTTTGAATATCGAGACTAGAGCATACTTTATCAATTTTTAGGGCTTGTAACAGTGGTGATGTTTTACATTTAGATTTTATACCCAATGCTGCTTTGAGAAATTTAGATTGAGTCACTTCCACTTTACTCATTATTGTACTGCCCTGATACACACACTCTAGACCATATGTCAGAACTGGGCGGATGGCTGTGGTATAAATATGCCCTATAGTCTCCGGACGGCAGCCTTTCACACAAAGTCCAGCACCTTGAAGGGAGTAGAATGCCCGTCTTGCCGCTTGAATTCTTGCTTCAGCATGACTCCGGTCGTCATTGGCGAGGATGACTCCAAGATGTTTCACTTCTGAGGTCTCACTTAGCTGTTCACTCTGGAGGAACCATCTTCTGTGAGGGAAGCTGCTTTTCCCAAAGGTCACACAGGAAGTCTTCAAGGGATTGAAGCGTAGACCATGCTGGGTTATGTATTTATCTGCAGCATCAATAAGATGTTGAAGTCCAGATACTGTCAAGCTGCACAAAAGGAGATCATCAGCATAGCAACACAAGTTGTACGTCACATCACCAATAGAAACACCACATTTCATGTCTGACAGTTCTTGGACGAGATCTTGGTACAAGTTGAAGATGAAAGGAGAGGACAATTAGCTGTAGTGGATCAGAAGCACGACAAAAACGGAACAATTTTAGTTAAAAAAGAAGAAAAATGCACAAAAAATGGAACAAATTATTTTCTTAATAAAATAAAAAGTATTAAGAGTTACAGGTATTTGAAGATAGTTTTGCTTAGCATAAGAGTACTGCTTTCTGGTGATACTTCAAAAATATTTTTCCAGGCGTTACCATGGAAGATATATGGCCTTGAAATGGGTCTATTTAACGAAAATGCAAAAAAAGGGAACAAATTATTTTCGCTTATAAAATAAAAAGTTTTGAGAGTTACAAAAGTGTGAAGATGGTTTTGTATAGCAAAAGAGTAGTGCTTTAAGGTGATATTTCAACCATAATTTTCCAGGTGTTACATAGTGAGATATACGGCCTTGAAAATTGGTCAAATTACGGAAAATGAAAAAATCCTCAACAAATTGTTTTCATCAGTATAATAAAAAGTATTGAGAGTTACAGGTGTTTGAAAATAGTTTTGTATAGCACAAGAGCAGTGCCTTCTGATGACATTTCAATCATATTTTTCTAGGCGTTACCAAGAGGGGTTATATAGCCTTGAAAATGCGTCTTTTTAAGGTCTGAGCCAAAAATGCTAAAACTGCTTGTGGTGGGAAACTACTACATTCATGAGTATTTAGTGAAGATTTTTTCTGAGGAAGATTCTTTGGGGAAAGAATTACTACATACCCACACAAATGAGTCCAGAAATATGTGTTGCTGCTACATGTTGAAATACCCTAAAAGGGTAGAGTTGTATGAGATCTAATTGCAACAACAAAAACATTTGGATTCAGTTTAGAAACATTTAGAACTGTACATATTGGCATAACACAAATTTATTATCTCATTGAAATTGTATAATTCTGCTTGTTTTGAAATAGGAACCCCCTTTTATCAATTTTAATTGGTTTACTAGGTTTGGGCATAATTTTTTTTTTCCCTTTTAGATGTACGTTTAGGCATGACCAGTCGAACACCTTGCAAAAAGAAAAGTATGAATCGGAAAATATTTCAGGAAGGGTAATAAAGAATGTTTCTATATGTCATAGAGAAAGCTAGTAGACTCGGTTATCAATTTCTGCTATAAAGCACTCAGGGCTTGCAACTATTTAGCTGTAGTGGATCAGAAGCACGACAAAAACGGAACAATTTTAGTTAAAAAAGAAGAAAAATGCACAAAAAATGGAACAAATTATTTTCTTAATAAAATAAAAAGTATTAAGAGTTACAGGTATTTGAAGATAGTTTTGCTTAGCATAAGAGTACTGCTTTCTGGTGATACTTCAAAAATATTTTTCCAGGCGTTACCATGGAAGATATATGGCCTTGAAATGGGTCTATTTAACGAAAATGCAAAAAAAGGGAACAAATTATTTTCACTTATAAAATAAAAAGTTTTGAGAGTTACAAAAGTGTGAAGATGGTTTTGTATAGCAAAAGAGTAGTGCTTTAAGGTGATATTTCAACCATAATTTTCCAGGTGTTACATAGTGAGATATACGGCCTTGAAAATTGGTCAAATTACGGAAAATGAAAAAATCATCAACAAATTGTTTTCATCAGTATAATAAAAAGTATTGAGAGTTACAGGTGTTTGAAAATAGTTTTGTATAGCACAAGAGTAGTGCCTTCTGATGACATTTCAATCATATTTTTCTAGGCGTTACCAAGAGGGGTTATATAGCCTTGAAAATGCGTCTTTTTAAGGTCTGAGCCAAAAATGCTAAAACTGCTTGTGGTTGCCATGGCAACACTCCTTGGAAACATAAAACTTCTTTAATATGATGCTTGATATGGTATGTCATGAAGTTTTCCTTGAAAATGATGTATGGCTTGTTTTTCCATTGTTAATATAAGTATGTGAATAGGATGTACAAAATTTACCTTAATTTAGGGCATTTTTGTCAAATTTGCCGCTGTCCGAGGAGATAAACATCAATTTTTTAAACGCCTACCCTGGGCATACAACATTTTTTAAAAAATATTTGAAGTTACCACTGAGTTATTAAAAGGTGATATAAACTTTTTGCAAAATATTAAGAAATTCTGAGAACCTTCATGCGAACTCATTGCCTGATTTTTACACGGAGTGCTGGTTAATTAAGAGCCATTGAGCCCTCGACTATTCCAAGCATCTTGTAACGTCCTTAATAGTGGTGGATTTGCATTATAGTCTTGGGCACTGTGTTGAAAATTATGATTAAATTCAATATAATTGCCTATGACCATTTTGTTTCCAAGAACGAATGAGTGCTATAAGAGGACTCACCGGTCCCACCAACGAGCTACTTCCCCATGATATGTAACCTCTCCCTATAGCATGAATTAAAATTTTACTCTAAATTACCCCTAACAAACAGCTTATCTACATCTGAACGAGACATGTCGCTTTTTGAGGGACTTATATATACACAAATGGGCAGCTGAGCCAGTTACAAAGCCAGAAATACAGACCTGTTACTCCAGCATAATTCTAACCACCCACTAACCATCTAGACCTGTGGAGAGGTTCATTACCTCTAACCACACATAGATGGGAAGAGGAAGCCACAAGTCAAACCATATTACCAATGAGCTGCCTCTTTGTTGGCTCAGGGCTTTCTGGGTTGTTTCTGCTTCCTTTGTGGCGTGTTACACTTACGATGTGGAAACATAGTGGTTACATCTCTACAAGTGCCACAAAACAAGACTTAAGATTAAAGTAATTTACAATACATTTCACTTTGAATTGAAATTATCTGGGTTTCCTTGGTGGTACTTGACAACCCAAGCAATGACCAGCTTCTCTGGGTTCCCCAATAACCCATACATTGATACAAACATAGATACAGACATTGATACAGACATTGATACAGACATCAATATAGACATTGATACAGACAAGTACAAGAACATACATCACATTTCCAGATGATGAACGGAAGAGGAATGTTCCATCTGAAACCTTATCCGTGATGAATTATCTGAGGGATTTAATTACGATCAGTCCCAAAACTGTATTTGTACAGCTGTGAGATCAAGTTTTCCATTTAACTTCCTTATTGGTCGACAGACGGACAGATGATTTTTAATGAAGACAGACACAGATAGACCATGGATGTATTACAAGATATCTCAATGCCAATGGGCATTGGACAGACAGCTGATAGTTGGACATGCCATAAGGAAAGCAATATATAGATACATTAGAAGCCAGTAAGATACTTTTATTTGAGAGGAAGCAGACAGAAAGTTATTTTAAAGTATCTGAACAGGGGACTGGAGTTTGTACTATGTGGAAAAATAATATCAGGAAGCCATATATAATACATTTACTTGTCAAAATCCTATAAAGTAGGAAGCAGATGGTTCGGTTAGTATTAATATAACACAAGGTAATCACACACCAACTACATTGTACTGTGGTCCTGTATCTAACTGCAAAACTTAGGCAGTCATTTTGAGCAATCATTCAACTCAGAGCTTAATTTGGCTGCAGTGGCAAACAATGCCTGTGTGGTAGCAACTTGGCAAGACAGGGGGCAATTATGGAACCTTGGGTTACTCCAGCAATCCGGCAACAATCCGGCAACAGTCCTGCACATTGTATAGGTGCTGTTCTTTACAAGGTGGCCTGCTTAACAAAGACTAATGTTTCCTGAAGGAAAAGAGAATAGTCTGGGACTGGCTGACACACTTAAGTCTTAAAGGGATAATGCCTTCCTGCACCCAGGGAAGTGGAACTGTGGAAAACGAACAAAAAGTACAACAAAAAGTACGCGGTGGAGAAAAGTACGCTAAAAAAAGTAGAGTGAAACTGATTACAATGGGCAGGAAAGCAATGGGAAACAAACACAGATCAGTAAATTGTAGGTAAGTCTCATCAGGTAAGAATAAGCACCAAGAAGCAACATTTGGAAACAATCTATTTTAGCAAGATAAACAAGTAGTTAAAGAAGGATTCACTTGGTCTACACAATAGCCTCAAAGTCAGTGCTAAAACCTTAGTTTATTAACCATCCAATAACTGTGTATCCCTCAAATTTGCTTCATTGACTGACAGCAGGATGTAATGCTGAGGTCGTTTGTTGACAATCCTTGTGTTTGGCAAATCACAGTTAAAGATCACCAAACCAAAGAGAACAGGATTATCAAGCATTCAATGAAAAACAATAATTTTAATTCTTCACATGTTGATGATTACCAAAGTTTGATTGAGTGATCTTTAACTGTGAGATGCCTACACAAGGATGATCCACAAACAGCCTGAGCATAACATCAAGCTGTCTGTCAATGAAGTAAATTTGAAGGATACATTGCACATAGTTATTGGATGGATAATAACGTATCCAAAGCAACATCTGATTTATCAGATGGGAGGATAAACAGGTAGTTTAGCCTGCAGACTTACTAACTTATACATATGAACTTTGAGCACCGACTACGTTCTTTTTTAAGACAGCTATTATTTGATAATGTTACAAGAAATGGATTAAATGCCACAAGATTGAAGACTACACCCATCACAACAACTACTTGGCATTCTCTCCTGTCTGTCACAGCAGCCGTCTTGCCTGGTTATTGTCTGTCCGGTTGTCTAGCTGTCTGTTTTGCAAGTCTAAAGACACTCAATGTATTCTTTGTGAAACAAAAAGCCACAGAAAATAAGCCTAAGAGAAACACAATCACAGAAAAAGCAAATAGAAGCAGTGAAAAGCAACAAAAAGACAGGGAAAAGTAACAATAAATGGCAACAATTACTTACGTCTAACAAGGAAGCTGTCTTGAGACACATCTGCTTCTTTCGACTTTTAAATTACATTTGCGTTTTTCTCCAAATTTGCTCCAGCCTATTTCTTTTCTCTGCCAATTAGCCTTGCTTTTCCACTAGTCACTGGTAGCCACTTTTGCCTCACTGCAGATCCGGCCATTCTGGGCACCGCTTGCACTCAGTAAACTCTCGAAAACAGGTAACTTTCCCAACTCTAGTTGAAATTGATACAAATGAAGCAATTTGTAACGAAAGAACAACGAAAACAGCTGATGGACTGCATACAATGTACAGTATACATCATTCGTTTTTCTTTAGGTCTACTTATAGTCTAAGACCAGACTAAAACAACAACAGGCAATAAGTTTTCTGCTGCTCAAACAATACATTAGTTGACGTTCATGCTCAATCTCAGCTGGACGCTTTTCGGATGAGACATTAAACTGGTGGCTCCTTGTATCATTGTCCATGCTGGGCAAGTAAAAGATCCCTCACATGGACGATGGCTCAAGTTATTGTCGACTACGGTCTCTCTCTTCTGATCCGTGTTGGTGCCAGGCAAGTTTCTCTCCTATCTGACCGACTGCCACTCTAGTGTTAACCGCCCGACCAAGTCGGATCAACCAATATTAATATGGCGACAAACTTTCTGCAACTTGCAATACCTCAACCACAGTGAATAGCACACAGTCACAAATGCTAAAGGAAATGATTTTCCACCCATTCCAGAGTTCTTCTCTCCTTCCCATCAGGATAGAATTATTTTTAGACCATGACAGCGGGACAAAAACATGAGACAATATGTGACAAGTGTTTACAAACCAGACATTACGGAGGCAAATGGGCTGCCCCTAATGCTACCTTCAGCACATTTTGTCTGGTGTTCACTATGCACAGAAACAGAAACAGCAAAGTTGTCAAAACACTGAAAGCACTTGTGCATATTGCGGGGGGAGAGTTTTAACCTTCGCGGTTGGTTCGAAAGTTGACACTGTACTCGACCACTGTTACATTATAAGTATAGAAAATTTGCAGACCAATCTGGCGATAATGAGATGGCTGTTCAAAATTCATGCTGATAGTTGTTGGATACATGCAAATATATATACAGACAACTGAGGTTGCCAAAAATCTTTAAAGCGTTTTGAACCCGCTCAGTGAGCAAAAAGTTGTTCATCGCAACCAGATGTCATGAAAAGCCTAAATTTTTTATTGGTTTCTCAGCTGAATCAGTGTTAGATGTACCCCTTTCTCATAATTATAGATTAATATAGGCCTACACCACCAAGTTCCAAAAACATGAATTTAATTGCGCTGAATACAACCCTAGTTCTTCTATCACAAACTTTACACAAAACAAGGTAGAACGTCTGGTTCTCTGTCCTTCATTATCATAGGACTAATTGACTATTCTCTTCATCCGGCATTGTATGCAATACTATTCACCAACGCATACATAAAGTTACCTGTAAGCTACATTTACCAGCAAATAAGGAATTTGTAGCATCATTTATTGCAGCAAGTAAGTGATATATATGTCCAAGGCTAATAAAAGTTACTATCTGTTTATTGTATGCATCCTTCCTATGCAGATGGACAGATCTAATCAAGCCTTTTAGCCTGTTTGCCAAAGTATGGGATATCATACGGATACCATATGAAGACAAAGGCCATTTATTCCGGCATAAAGATATGACAAATTTTGTCTGTATGCTGCAATATGACTGTTTTGCATAATTCCATACAGATAGAGTATTAAATGTTATGTCTATGTATATACGTAGGAGGGTACTGGAAAAATATCTTAAGAACTAAATTCCATGACTTTCCTATGGCTTTCAACAGTCACATTGCAAGGGCTGGCAATTTAAATAGTGTGTGTGTTACATGCGTCATATCGCTCAGTTACTTGTATATCTGCGTGTATGATAGTCACTGTATGACTGTATGTGCAATAACTCGCAAATGTGTCAGTGTAATATGTAGCACTCACTTTTGTGAGTGTGAAAACTCACCAGTGTGGACATGTACAATGTAATATCTTGCAAAGAGTCATGTAAGTGCAAGATTCACACAGTTTAAGTGCAATATTTCACAGCAAATTGCCTTCGTCATATTTATCAGTAATGTGTGGGTGTTCGATAACTTGCAAGTGTGTCAGTGTAATATGTAACACTGACTTTTGTGAGTGTGAAATTAAAGTGCTTCATGATTCTCTTGGAAATGCCAAAGTCATTGATATCACAGAAAGAAAGTGGTCATGCAATTGGAAAGTCATGGAAAGCCAATGTGAAACGCAATGCAGCATTATTTGTCAAATGCGTAGGTGTAACATCTGGCATACACTTGGCTTCAGGCGCTCTTAATGAGTGCAGATGTATATACTGTTTTGTGTTTCATTTCTTCTGAGGAGTATCAGAGAAGTTGAAATGTAAGATGCATTGTTTTTCCCAACAGACAGTGTCCATAGAAGCAGCCACAATGGCAGGGCTGGATGCTCCCCGATGGCAGTTTAATTATGAATGAAAGTTCAAACATCATTTTGAGCTCCAAAGAACATTGCACGACGAAATCCTTAACCCTCATACTTGTGGTAAATGGTTCTGCATAATGATTAATTGATTAAAACTAATTTATCTGACATGTAATCGCACAGCCTGCATCTCAATGGCATCTTCTGCCTTATCCAGGGGAGGTTGAGAGAACCAAAATTATGCTACATGTTCACAATCTAGAAATTTATCCTCGGGATAGATAGGTTTTTAATTGAAATGTATGAGACTCCTTTAAATGAATAATTGATAAAAAACAACAGGAGAAGAGAAAAGAAAAGATTTTGTATATATATATATAATCTTCAAGCAATATTGTAAAATGCAGCAGGCATAAGTGTTGGAGGTCTCGAGGCCAGCCTTGGAGCCATATTTTGACGGTCTCGGGCTTGGCTCGGTCTCGTATACCAAATCCTTGGCCTTGCCTCAGTCTCAGGTGTCTTTGGGTCAGTGATGGAGGCCTTGGGACAGAGGCCAACCTCAAGGTCATACTTTGATGGCTCCGGCCTGGGCTCCGTCTCGGGTACCTAAGCCTCGGCCTTGCCTCGGTCTCGGATGTCCTGGCCTCCCTACATCACTGGCAGGCATACAGTAAGCACCATAAATCAGTACATATATACTCCTTCCAAAGTTAGGCCAGACATAATTGATCCTTAGCTTCTCAGATAGTCTTGAGGCAATTTTTCTAGGGTCAGTCAGTAGGACGGAAGAAAAAGCTGTAATCTCAATATGCCATAACGTCAATTTTATAATTATAAATATTGTTGGTAAGCTCTTTTTTTTCTGGCAACAGAAAATCTGTTGGGTCAGTTGATCCAAGAACCTAAAATTCAAATATGTCTGGCCTCAGGGTGGAGTTTTCATGTCCAAAAATGACAGCTGACTGCAGGACCATTTGGCCTTCATTGGCTATCAGTACTTAATTCTTCATTAAATAATAAATTACTGATTCAGTGGTAGAATTTCATCCTGAATTATATCAATTATTAAACTGGTAAATATTTGAAAGGGTGTAGTCATCCTTGACACTTGGGTTATTTCAGAAGAGATTTGTGGATGCCATGGCCTAATGGATAAGGTGCTAGACTCACGCTCGCAAGGTCGTGGGTTCGAATCCCAGCCATGGCATGGAGGAGTTGGGCAGATCCTCCGAAACCACTGCCTCACCCCACCCAGGTGCAATGGGTACTTGGCAATAAGGCAACCACAGTGATGGTGCTGGAATGAGCTCTTAAGCCCCTAAGGTTAACCCTGTGTTCAAGGCTGAATACTCCCCAAGGAGTTGAGAAAGACTCTGGATTGGCCTGCCAAGGATGTAATTGTAAAGATGGCAGAATATGTCCATACGACGTACATAAAGACTGTAAACCCACTACCCTTCCTTCTTGGATTAAAATGGTTTTGGTTTTTTGACAATTCTGATTAATTTGGTTCTGGTTTTTCGCAACCCCAACATGTTTGGTACCGTTAGAATCGGCTTCAAAAGGCGATTAAAATGGTTTAAAAAGATTAAATTGGTTGCCAAAAATTTTAGTGGAGGATTAAAATGGTTTGTGGTTTTGGCACAGTTTCCGGATTAAAATGGTTCTGGTTTTCAAAATTGCTGTGGCGCATCCGTATGCAAAAGTCCGCAAAGTACCCCCCCCGGGCCCACTACATATATCCTCCACACATGATTCTACAATCGTGTTGACGACCACACTTATCGTACCTACCTATCTATCTATCTATCTACAGGTAAAGGTAATGATAGATGTTATTTAAGTCAGAGACTTATTTACAGCTGGGCCCACAGCACCTCCAATTAATGTCAATGCGAACGACAATGCCGTGGAATGACATGATGGCCAGCCTGGGGATTGAAGCCGGGTCCTTCGCTTGTGAGGCGAGTGCTCTATCGACTGAGCTAACTGGGCTAGAGTCCTGCATGGCTCTAGCCCGGTTATCTATCTATCTATCTATCTATCTATCTATCTACAAAGTACAGAACATTGACAGGGATATATAGCACAATCTGCTGAAATATGTGTAAAATGCAGTAGGTTCTATCAATCCTTTCAGTCACAAAGTGGTAGTAGGGTAATTAAGTGAGGCAGGACCACAGATATATAATGCCTGCAACAATAGAAACATGAGACAGAACAGCCTGTTTGACACGAAGACCTCTAACATATGCGTAAACCTATTATTGTGAGACCATCATATATAAATGAACAATTCTGACATATTGGATCAGATCTGTCAATTTAGCGTTAATGTATATATGTAGTACGTGCCATACATGTTATCTCTCTCTGAATCTATCATATTCTCATAAGCTCTATTTACAAATATAAGATATATGAATGATGATATATTAGAGACATATGTAATGTTCAGATGTTATGCAGTACTTCAGTGAGCAGAATAAATGAGTAGACGCTTTCCTGATTTAGGATGTAATGGTGCTCTCAGGCCCACATATGACAGCTGACAGTGCAATCACTTTGGCCTTTAATTGTTGCCAGTACCTTAAATCTTCATATAATAATAAACCATGAATCACTGGTTAGTGGTTATAAGCATCAATAAACTGGTTTTATAAAGAATTAGTGTAGGCCTACTCATTTATGCTGTCAATGGAATATTGCTCAAGGCTCTGGTTGGAGTTTTGCGTCCCTCGATCTGTCCCTTGTCTACGGTGTCCCAAAAAAGTGGAAGTCTGAAATTCATTGGGGCTAACCTCTAAATTATGTGTTCTATAGCCCCTTTCTGACTCCTATGGGAATATTTCAGCAGTTCCTCAAAGCCCCAAAGATATTGATTGGGGGGGTACGGTAACATCGAATTTTCATGCTTCAAATGAGCTGAAATTTTTCAAAAACCTGTTTCAGAGAGACCATTCATACATACCTACATTTCTATCCATTTACTATCCTCCAGAGTAGAAGCTACTGAATAGACCTGCTTTCCGTGACCTCTGAAGGCTCAGACGCACAGACATGAAACGTTGTCGATTAATGAAAGGGCATCAGGAATTCTGTCTGATCCTTACTTTGATTTGCTTCTTATGAATAAACAGCTTTCCATCAGCTGCAAATCAATCTGCAGACATCTAAGTATATTGACATCGTACAGACGAAAACACGTAAGCAGAGATTAGGGAGTGTCACAAATAAGTATAGGTTTAACAACGAATTTGAGGTGTATAACTAACATTTCAGGTGGTTATTCACCGAGGGCTTTAGCCCGAGGTAAATAACCCCTGAAATGTTAGTTATACACCGAAAATGAGTTGTATAAGTGACTCATACTCCATATATGACTCCTAAAAGATTTTTAACTGAATGTTGTGGCTTTGTTGTCATTTTTAGGTGTGTTGTTTGCAGAAAAACACTACAACAGGCTAACTTAATCCCCAATAGTGGTATAACTAACAAATCCGTTGGTTATACCACGGCAAAAGACAATAGAAAACTGTCTTGTTGGATTATAACCATGGGAGGTCGAATCTCAATGGAACAGCGATGAATGTTTTGGACACAGTAACTGACGAGATATGTTTTAATCTCATCCGTTGAGTATTCAAGATCCCACAAGTAGTTGAGGGTGTTTATCTTTGACTCAATAGCAAAACATCACTGTTTTAGACTAACCAGCAGCACTGCAAATGAGGAGACTGTCCATGCTATTTTGCTGTGTATCGAAACATACATTTTCTGGCACTACCGCCAGTGTCAGTGAAATTTCTTTGCATGAATGATGCACCACAATTTGGAAACTGTTGGATTTGCTAACCACCCTAATCAAGTACTCCGGTCATGCTCTTCCCAGAACTCTTAACACTCAGTGACAAGATGCCAAACCAAGTTTTCCTGCTGCCAATTGATTTCCTGGGCAAACAGCATGGGTCACTATCAACAATTTGTACCCGAAATTAAAGTTTCCTGTTGGATTTAATCAATCTTTTGTGATGTATCTAAATAACGTCATTGAGGACAGGTGCTGTCAGTGATGGTAAAATTTTGGTCGGGGGAGATCTTGGCCGGCACACCGCTGCCATCACAAATTTCAAATTTAAGTGAAAATAATTCCACCACCTCAACAGAGGATACTCCAGGACAGTTTCTGTGCACATGCGATTGAAAAACATTAATGTTGGTCATCAGTATTTCCAATTTTCAAAGACACAAGAGAACTATATTTTGTGCAAAACAATAGAGAGTACTCAATTAATGGAAATACTGCACTAAAAGCCCCTTACATTCTTCATCTAACTGGAATGCAATAAATTCCCAAATTAAGTTATCTGATCAATGGGATCAACATCATCTGCAGCCTTCTTGCAAGTTTACTAAGTGCAGTTTTAAGGTAAACAGAAAAAAGGAGTATCAATCCAATCAATTAAAGTTGTGTTTAAAACTTAAGTAAGAGCAGGAGGCAATCCCAGGGAGGCAATGACAATTTCCATTGAAGGTTTAATAACAGTTTTCCATTCGCATCTACCTGATGTCTGATATTATTTCAATTAATTTAAATACTGCACTAATGTCCTTCACACACCCAGAAGGTTCAATTACACTTCTCCACATGAGTTTATTCTTTGTTTGATATTAATCTTATAAATTGAGTGTTATAAAAGTGTAAAATGAGATGCCAATGACTATTTGATACTGATTATTTTTTTAGCATAACCACCAAGAAACCAAATGCTCACTAAATATTCTCCAGTATGGCAGATAAGGCTGTACTTCTTGTATCTTGTATTTTTTTTTTACTGTTACCAGACCTAATACGGGAGACAGTGGCCACAGTAATGAAGAAGGGTGCACTAAATATGAAACATCTAGTTTGCTTGAACCTGAAAACAAACCTCGGATGGTTCCTCGGTGTGTAGTGAAACACACACTCACAATATGGTGCCTACTTAAACATCATTTTAGCTTATATGACAAGGTATAAACTTAAAGTAGTGGCATGCTACATTGCATGAGGTAGACACATTACATAGGTATGGATACTTGGATAGAGCTGCCGTCTAAGGCTAGTTCTAGCTACTTATTCGAAATGTTTGTAGGTGTGATGGGAGAGAGAGTGAGTCCTTATAACTTACCCCATGTGAGGGATCTCTGAATTTTATTCAGATAGGGTCCCAGAGGTTAGCGGCCAAACAAGCTGGCTCAATTAAGAAATGTTTTTCATAGGCTTCAAAGGCCCATGTTTAAATGAATCAGCCAAATGCAAACATTCATTGAATAAACATTGTGTTCTTCAGATTTTTACAAATGTTTCTCAATGGTTTAATTCTGCATGCTGGCTCAGAATGAATCACTCTAAAAGCATGGTTACCAAACCTTTGACAGATATGACATCCATATTTTCAAACATACTTCTCAGTAACTGCTGTGTATGTTAGCAGGACTTTTATGTTAGGTTTGCATATGTGCTTTTGGGTGGGTCTGCCTCAAGAACATTGACGAACCAAGATTCGACTGCAGCCAAATCATATTATCAATTTCAATCACTTCCAATTTGCATCATATGGTGTATATAGTATCCTGACTTATCTTCTTTTGGTCAGTCCCACCATTTCTCAAGGCATTTTCTAGGAATGGCCTCTTCTTCTAGTCTACCAAGAATATTTTGTAAACTAACAAAATTCAACTGATATGCATAGAGGCAGTTACGAATTCTCCACCGAAGGTCCTGATTCTCAGACAGGAGAACTTTAAGGCAAGATTCTTACGAGCACTATTGCAGCTGTATGACTTGATTTGGCAAATTAAATTCTGGATAAAAGCTGGACAAGTAAAAGATCCTTCACACGGGGTGGACGTGTAACATCTTGAGGACTCTCTCTTGTCCAGTAAATCAACCTTGTGAATAGCTTGCCATGGTGAGCTGTAATATCCACACAAATCTACCTATACCTAACTGTAGCAGTGTACATACAATGTAGCCGCCTGCCACAAAAAGTTCATACCTTGTCATATAAGCTCGTACAATGTTTAAGCAGGCACCATATTGTGAGTGCTTGTTTCATTACACACCAAGGAACCACCCTGGTAGTACATCATTAGATGCTGAGCACAAACATGACTGGAATAGGCAAAAGCTGCTGCAGCTGATGGCTTTTTGCTAGAGCTTACTGCTGCCCCCTACCACCAGAATTCGGTTGATTTTAAGCCCTCTGGTGGCATGGATGAAACTTGGAAGGCCTTTCTTGCTTCTGCAGCTTGGAATTACATCACTACTTTTCAGACACATAGACGGAGTGACAAACCTGTTAATAGAGGGATGGATAATTGGGGCTTTACATCTTGTATCTATGCACTCAGTGGGCTAATTGGGATAGGAGGAGGACATGGCAATGAGCGAAGGATGAGTGGAATAGCCGTCCGACATAGGCCCGATCAATCTGGGGAGAGCTGTATTCGAACCTCGGACCCGTGTGATTAAGTATTCAGCATGCGGCCATGATAAGAAACTTCTGAGACCCAGATTCAATTCTAGGCCTGGGAAACCCATGACATGTGGATGTTTCATCTTGTCACTTGAGTACAACAGGCTAATTTAATTAGTAAATTACAATAGTCCCTGTTTGTCCATTTAAGCCTCGAATGGGTCAAAATACTGGCCATAAAGCTCTGCAACCCATCCCACTCCCAAGTCAACTTCTGAAGTTGTTAAAGCCAGAGAAGCTTTAAAAGACCTTGGAATGCACAACCATCTTAGCAAAAAATAAAAAAGAAGAAGGAAAAGAAACAAAGATGCACAACCAACAATCACATAAACAAAATCAGAGCACATTAAATCAGAGTTGCTCTTCTATACAACTTCTATGGAGGGCTCCCTTGGTCCCTATCTCAGAGAGTTTATGGTTAATTTCTTCAGATTAGTGGTTTGTGCTTTATTTCAAGGACATACAGTCATCCATGAAGCATTACCATTCAGATAACCTAATTCTTTAATTCTATTTTGCTTAAAATATACCAGATAAATGAGGAAATCTGTAATTTGTAAAATAGGTCAATAATAAAAGTTATTTTTGAAGTGTATTCCTCAAAACAGACCTCAACATTTGGGTCTTACCACAATTTAGGATAATTTGACAAAGGGTGGGTGAATTATAGGGCTTTATATTTTGATTTTTTGCACGAATAAAGCTTAAAAGGCCATGCAGGGTTCAGAGAAATGAGGCGTAAAGTGAAAAAAAAGCAACGTTATTTTATTAATGTATCTTAAATACTAAATTGAACTTCAATAAAGCCCGCAGATAGAAAGATATGTTTGTTCAGTCATCAATTTAACCGTACAGACAAATTATGTATGTTATGTATAATACATGCATGGAAGCAATAAACAGCGAAAGATAGTCAATAAAATATCTTTCACAAAATCAACGAAAACATAGCGTGCTACCATCATGGGGGTGAAAAATGCTGTTTTGGGAGGAAAAATCCGAACCAGTATCATCATTACTGAAACACCTTGTGTACACGCCAAAAACAATCAAAATGGTCCACAAAGGTATGCAGTCAAACTGGGATCTTTTTAGGTTTTGACAAACATCGATATGTCAGCCAGACTACCGCCTAGTTTCATAGCCGCTTGGTATTTCAGTAAGTACATTAAGTGAGTTTAATTAATTTTGTAACCTAAAATTACTTTAGGAGAGCTCTGCAATGCTTGATTTTGTAAACAAAACAAGGGTTTACCACGGTATTAAAAAAGTATTTGTTTACATTTTTAAAGGAGTTATCTTCATATGGTAAGCTTAGAAAGACAGTTAAGTAAATTGGCAGTTATGTTTGGTTTACTGTGAATCTCAATCTTTCTTTTGGAGATAATCTTGTGACGACATACTAGCTTTAAGATATTTGACATCTTCAAAATGATGTACCTCAGGGATCCTCATTTTAGCCAATATCTAAGATGGCGTAGATTTTTCATTTTTGTAGGGGGGGGGGGGATGATTTCGGGGATCGCAAACTTCATGCTCCGCCGAACAGGCCGAAAGTTGCGCAGCAGTAGATTTCGAGAGCTATTCTAGGGCCCAAAAGCCAATATATTACAAATTATTGAAGGTTAGTTTTGAGACTTTTTTTTCCACACAACATGCAACTGGCATGATGGAAAATTGCTAAAATATGACAGATATTGTCACCACCAAGTATTAATAATTTGAAATTCTAGGGGGGGGGATAATCATATGATCATCCCCCCTAGGTTCATCCTAGGGGGGGATGCATCCCCCCAATCCCCCCCAGGATCTAATATCTTTACATTATAACCTGATTTTCCAAGTCCCAATCGAGAAATACACAATTACCCTACTGATTGATAATAATTTTATTACAGTTCTGTTATGCAATATCTAGACCCAAAGCTCCAACTGAAGGAAATATAATTCAAATGAGAGAGATGGTAACCTTCGCACCACATTTTACCGGAACTATATATTTGATGAATAACAGAATTTCTTGCACATTTATACATTCTTATCACAAAATGTCTACCCAGTAACTTGTAAATTTTGTCATACAATTTCCAGTTAATCATAAATAAACCAATTATGGTTAGTTGTTAGTCCCAGCAAATAACTTCATAAACGTGAATGAATTTTTCATATACAAATTTCTAACCATAACCCTAACAGCGTAACAGTCTCAAAGAATTCTTAAACCCATTTTCAATAATTGGTCATCTTATCACAAGCTGATTTGCGTAATATCCAGGAAATTCACTGAGATAGAAGTTAAGAAAGTTACCAGCAACTTGCTCTGGTCCAAACCAACTACAGTTCTTCACTTCAGTTGGCGCCAATGTGAGGAGGCCAGGTTTTGCTTAAAAGGCAATTACGTTGTGGCATTCCTCACAGCTGCCCAGGCACGTGAGGCAATGGAACGTTTTATGGCGCCAAAATAAGAACTGGCAGACGAAACTGGATTAGTTCATTAGCCATTAGCCTTTAAATAACATTGATTATATTGCAAATAATTTAAGAAAACAGGATTATTAAGTGTCTTTCAAATTGCTTTTTGGCAGTGAAAGGTTTTGGATACACCAAGCTGAATTTGGTAGAAATCAAACTGAATTTTGGTGGAAACATCAGGCTGAATTTGATTACCTTTGTGAAAGATTTTGATTCTATGCACTTTTGATTACTATTATTTCAAAGAAGGATTTAGAAATGCTTTGCCTCTACCAAACGTATCTAGACCTTTCCTAAGGCACTATACAAGGACAAGGAGACACAGACTCATAAGTTTAAGTTCATTCAAACCCTGAAATTCCTGGTTGATTTACTACTTGTGAATGTGGACAAGAGATACAAACAGGCACAAGTGGACATACAAGTGGGCATCCTTGTATAAAGAGGACTACTAACAAAACCAGCAAATATTTAACCAAGGAATACATCAATTACAATTAACAATGTCAAGACAGGCTCCTCCTACTCTACCCCCTAACTTCCTCAATGTTGATCTGGATGATCCTCTCTATTACTGGTTTTGGAATAGCAACAAAAACATCAAACTAGGTGGCAGTGAGTATAATTAGTAACAACATTTCCTTATAAATTGATCAACTTAATATATTGTAATTTTTCAAGCAGGAAGCGTTGCCTATAATCTAACCCGGTTCCGGGCGCAGAAGGAAGCGTGTTAGCCATTCGTCAAAAAGTCACTCCATGGTCGGAGGACCAAGGGCCAACATCAGTACAACATTGCAACTCTTCAAGACACAAATATTTATCGTTAAGTTTGCGTTCATACAGAATGAAAATACTGCCAAAGAAATCTGAACAAAATGTATCAAATGTATCGCTTGTTGATGACTGACTTAACAAGCATCCTCGGATACAATGGCTGGTTAATCCTATGGGAAAGTAGAAGGTGTGATTTGCAGCATGGGAGAGCGTCTGAGGCAAGAAATATGAGTGTAGGAACAGTGGAACTGGAGCTTGAGGTATAGTACGGTGATGTCTGCGCGAACTATATTCTCTTGACGTGAGGGTATAGCAATGAAGTATAGGTGCAACTTGCTGCAGTGAGCATTGCGCAAGTGTTCGAGTAGAAGGTGACAGCAGACACTAGTGTCTAACAGAGTCGTTGCCCATATAGAGTTATAGGCCGACAAATTCATAATGTGGAATACTTGTACCAAATTTCATAACTCTAAAATAAGCGGAATATTAAGGTCACAAAAGGACAGTTCAAGAATGACGAAAGATGGCTGCCAAAATGGCCTACATCTTGAATTTATTGTCATGTTCCACATCAGTACCTAAAGGCGTAGACATGACTTATATATAAAGTTCGGAAAGGTCAAAGGGGGACCAGGGTACTATATATATAGTAGTGACATGAACCAAATTTTATAACTCTTTAGTGAAATATTAAGATCACATTTGGCTGTCCAGGAATGAAGAAAGATGGCTGCTAAAATGCCCGCTATCTCAGTTGTCTCGACAGGTAGGCTACTCGATAAAATGTTTTTTTTTCTAGTTACAGCAGGTGCACACCTAACTGGTCATTCTTCTGCCTTCACCCCCTAGCATATAACTAGCAAAAAATTTTTTTTTTTGCGAGGACTTCCCCCCGAGATGACCCCCCAGGACTTGTAAAATCTAAAATTTTAAAATTACCTCCTTCCGAGGTGACCCCCAGCCTAGAAATATAACTAGCAAAAATAAAAATTTCTGCAAGTACCCCCCCCCAGATGTGACCCCCGGGCCTTGTATAGAATATAAAATTTAATATCTCCCCCCCCAGGTGACCCAAGCCTGCCTAGCAGAAAAAAAAAAAAAAATTATGCGAGTACCCCCCCTGAGGTGACCCCCTCGGGACTTGTAAAATCCATAATTTTAAAATTAAAATTGCCTCCCTCCGAGATAAATATAACCAGCAAAAATAAAAAATTTCTGCAAGCTCCCCCCGGATGTGACCCCCCCCCCCCGGGCCTTGTATAGCATATAAAATTAAAAACTCCCCCGAGGTGACCCCAGCCTAGCAATATAACACTAGCAAAAACATAATTACTGCAAGCACCCCCCTGGATGTGACCCCCCCGGGCCTTGTATAGAATATCAAATTAATACTTCCGCCGAGGTGACCCCAGCCTAGCAATATAACTAGCAGGAAAAACTCTTTTTTTTGCGAGTACCCCCCCTGAGATGACCCCCTCGGGACTTGTAAAATCTAAAATTTTAAAATTACCTCCCTCCGAGGTGACCCCTAGAAATATAACTAGCAAAAAAAATATTTTCTGCAAGTACCCCCCTGGAAATGTCCTTCCCCTCCTCGGGCCTTACATAGAATATAAAATTTAATATCTCCCCCCAGGTGACCCAAGCCTATCTAGCAGAAATAAAAAAATCTTTTTATGCGAGTACCCCCCCTGAGGTGACCCCCCTCGGGACTTGTAAAATCCAAAATTTTAAAATATAAAATTAAAAACTCCCCCGAGGTGACCCCAGCCTAGCAATATCTCTAGCAGAAAAAAAACATTTTTTTTTTGCGAGTACCCCCCTGAAATGACCCCCTCGGGAGTGATCCCCCTCGGGACTTGTAAAATCCAAAATTTTAAAATTACTTCCCTAAGAGGTGACCCCCAGCCTAGAAATATAACTAGCAAAAAAAAAACAATTTCTGCGAGTACCCCCCCTCGACACTTCTATATACTAAAATTTTAAAATTACCTCCCTCCGAGGTAACCACAAGCCTAGAAATATAACACTAGCAAAAACAAAATTTCTGCAAGCACCCCCCTGGATGTGACCCCCCCCCCGGGCCTTGTATAGAATATCAAATTAATACTTCCCTCGAGGTGACCCCAGCCTAGCAATATAACTAGCAGAAAAAACTATCTTTTTTTTGCGAGTACCCCCCCTGAGGTGACCCCTCGGGACTTGTAAAATCTAAAATTTTAAAATTACCTCCCTCCAAGGTGACCCCTAGAAATATAACTAGCAAAAAAAATACTTTCTGCAAGTACCCCCCTGGAAATGTCCTCCCCGTCCTCGGGCCTTACATAGAATATAAAATTTAATACCTCGATCCCCCGAGGTGACCCAAGCCTGGCATTATAACTAGCAGAAAAAACTTTTTTTTTGCGAGTACCCCCCCGAGATGACCTCCCTCAGAGGTGACCCCTAGCATAGAATAACTAACAAAAAAAATAATTTACCCCCGGCAATGTCCTCACCCCCTCAGACCTAGCATAGAATATAAAATTTAATAACGCCCCCGAGGTGACCCAAGCCTGGCAATAAAACTAGCCGAAAAAAACTAATTTTTTTTTTGCGAGTACCCCCCCTGAGGTGACACCCCTCGGGACTTGTGAAATTTAAAATTTTAAAATTACCTCCCTCAGAGGTGACCCCTAGCTAGAATAACTAGCAAAAAAAATAATTCCTGCAAGTACCCCCCGGAAATGTCCTCTCCCCTCGGGCCTAGCATAGAATATATATAAAATTTAATACCTCCCCCGAGGTGACCCCAGCATGACAATATAACTAGCAGAAAAATTTTTTTTTTTGCGAGTACCCCCCCTGAGGTGACCCCCCTCGGGACTTGTAAAATCTAAAATTTTAAACTTTTCTCCTCCGAGGTGACCCCCAGCCTAGAAATATAACTAGCAAAAATAAAAATTTCTGCAAGTACCCCCCCGGCTATGACCCCCCCCCTCCCCCCCGCGCCTTGTATAGAATATAAAATTTAATACCTCCCCAGGTGACCCAAGCCTAGCAATATGCCTAGCAGAAAAAAACAATTTAATTTCTGCAAGTACCCCCCTGGATGTGTCCTCCCCCCTCCCAGGCCTTGCATACTACATGTCTCCCTATTGGCTGAAATGGCCCATCCCACCAAGTCCCTCATTCTCATTGGCTCTAAATGGCCACACCCCCAAAAATTAAAAATTTTCAAGCAATGCCACAGTTTCAACCGAACAACTGTCAACCCATTACACCCTGCCTAATGCTGTCAAATTAGCCAACTTAGATTGCTTCTAACCAGCAATTACCACAAACACAAACTCAACGTATGATGGCCAAAAATGCATACCTGTCATTATGCGCCACACCTCCAAATATCGACCACACCCCCAAAACCCATTATTAAAAAGGCTGGAGAATTCTCCAGCCAAAAACTGCATGATTCATTTACACTGGTTTCATGAAAGAAAGCCCTGTCTGATGACATTTCAGCCATTTCAAAATGAAGCAAATTCATCTGAACTGGTAATTATGGTCCATTCAACACTGAAACAATGTATTCATTAACAGTTTCTTAACAATTACAAAACGAAAATGTCAATATGATATAATTAAACAAAACAAAAAAGAAAAAGAAACTTGATTGCATTGAATTGAGCCTAATAAAATAGGAATCTGACATAATTCACAATGCAAGATAATGAGAATGATCAACTATGGCTTATCAAAGGTTGACTTTTTAGAGAAACAGGGCGCAAAATTCAAAGTATACCTTTTCAGTTGTTTTCCGCCTTGGCTAAGATTCAATATGCACAATTCTGGGCAATTCCGTAAAGTCATCAACCAATCGCTCAAAATTTCGAAATTGACATAATTATGTGCCATGGGTGTTATAATGTGCCAAAATAAGTGTATTTTCAGGAACAGAAAAAATCAAGTGATTATCTCATTTGGTCTTCGAGATATTTGCATTTAAGTAATGCTATCTTTGGTGACTGCAATTATTATATTTTTTAGCACATTGATATTAAGATGTCACTGCCAGTAGAGAAATTGGTTAGTTGGTTTCATTTTGCTGTCAGTTGCTGCCTATGGGAGTACACTTTAATTTTTCAACAAAAAAACTTGCATCAATTCTTGTGAATTCTGTCAGGCAGTGACATTTCACCAAATAAGATTCTCAGTGTACGTCCGACACCAAAATTACTAAATAATTTTCCTGCTGACAAGTTACTGATGTTAACTTCATTAAACTTCTGATACAAAACACATTTATGCCCATGAACAGCATGGTGGCCACTTGAACCATTTAAACCTGATACTATTGCCAGGGAGAGCACTTAAAGTGTGTACGTCCGACACCAAAAAGGCAATGTACGTCCGACACCAAAATATGAAAGTGCATCTGGAACAAAGGAAATGATACAAATGTTGGTACACAGGCTTGGTCTCATCAGAACACCTTAGGCCAGTCTGTTTGGGTGAACCTTAAAATGGTATAGGTCACAAAACAGGAAATAGATGATATCCTTGAAATTTGGTCATTTTCAACTCTGATTTAGGCCATGAAATTATGTGAAAGGCAATTCATCGCTTGCTTCCATCGCATGTAATTGGTATGAAATAGTGACACAAGCTGAGGCAGACATTATACTCATAGAAAACTAAAGATAAAATTACATCTAGTAGCTTAAACCTAGTATTTTAAGCTGTGATAGTTCCAAAAAGCATATACAAAAATTGTCCAAAAATGGCAGATTTTCTTTATTTGTTTACATATTTATGCCAAATTCCTTCACAATTGCATTTGTCAAGTATTCCCTCAACATATATTAAAAAAATATGTGCAATTACAGTGACAATCATTGGTATAACTTGAGATATTTTGGATATTTCTGTGCTGAAATTACTGTAAACTTGATGGTAAAAATGGTGAAAATAACTTGCATGTTCGAGACACCACATTTGGCTCAAATATACTATGATGAAGCCATTTTATGGTTCCTAATTATTGTGAAGGAACTCTACTTTATATAAAAGATGAAAATTTGTGAAAATTTTAAATAATTCTTGCACTGCAGGCATCCTTTACGCTTCCAATTCACACGCGTACGTCCGACACCGAAAATATGTACGTCCGACACCGAATAGAAATGGCTACAGCTTTATGACAAGTTAAAATATTGCCATGGAAATCAGCCTGGCTGATGCCTGAAATAGTTCCCTTGACGAAAGAAGTAATTTGATTGATTTTTCTCCATATACATCACAGAGTTTTGAGAAACAAGCCATCAAGTCAGAAAAGTGTCATTTCTCTGAGTACGTCCGACACCATGACATTTTGCCTTGTTGCTCAGCTCCTAGGACACTTTGAGCTTTGGTTGATGGCTTGTTTGAAAGCCCTACCATAGTGCATCATGCCTGCTTAACAATCGAATAGCTAAGGTGTAATGGTAGGGCTACACAAGCTGTTAAGGTGTCTGATCTGTACGTCCGACTTTACGGAATTGCCCTTCTACCAATCTGAGATCACAGAAAAATCCTCCAATTAGCATTGACATAATTACTTGTGATACAGGAGACAAACTCTCTGAGTGATACATTGTAGAGGAATATATGAACTGTGCAACCATTCTCTTCAGTTTCAGTGCAGAAATTCTAGCCTTAACTACTCAATGTAAGGACATTAATACCAAAATAACTCATTGAATGCTGAATCGGATCATAATATTATTTACGAGCTCTGTATTTTCAACTATTTATAAAATAATGACATGTCCTTTTTGTATTTTTACAGGATAGACACATAAAGCATTAATTTGTGCATAGAAGTACAACACCGAGCATGATTTGTGGAATGATAATCCAAAAACCTCTTTGTATTTTCAGGGTTCGGCAACGGAACCAACTTGACGGACTATTACGAAGATGGCTTGTGGGATTTTTCGGACTACTTGGGAAACAGTTTAGTGGAGAAAGATGCCGCAGAGAAGATCTACATGTTTTTATCCCCCTTGTGGTTATTATTAGGAACTCTGGGCAATGTGATGTCAGTGATAGTGTTGCAACGATTAAGCAAGACCATCACCTCAACTTGTTTATATCTGGCTGTGTTAGCTGTGGTGGACTTGATTGTACTGTACACGAGATGCGGAAATGACTGGTTAGCCCATGTAGCCAAAGTAGATTTATCGAGCAGATTAATGGTGTACTCGGAAAGTATTTGCAAAGTTTATCCGTTCGTCTTTAACTTCATCTTCCATCTTTCAAAATGGCTGATCGTCGCCATGACAATAGAAGCTTTCATCGGAGTGCGATACCCTCCTAAACAGTCCAAACTGTGTACGCTAGAGAGAGCAAGGGCAGTGATATTACTACTGACGGTATTGCTGGTTTGTGTCAATCTACATTATTTCTGGTCGTTCGAACTTGTGCCTCTAACAGAATTTTCGTTGCCCCCTGGACTCTTCTGTACCTTCGACAAACATGGACATCAGCACAGCGAAGAGTTCCAAGAAATCATCTGGCCAATCATGGACCTCCTTATTGCGGAAGTCTTGCCTTATGCCACAATCATCACATGCTCCATTATAATGAGTATACAAATCGCTAGAGGGCACCACTTAGGTGACAAATACCACCAGGTGAGAATTTCAGTTTGAATAAAATTTTGACCTCACTGTCATAACTATACATGTACTACTGGCCCATTGGCAACGTGACCATGTTGATTCCTTACTATTTTGTTTTAGTATGCCTAATTAAGCCAAGATTACATGCCTATTTCTGTGCCACGACATCGATTATAAAACCCCTGGGACAATATCTTGATAAGTTTCACCGAGTAACACTTCACTTAGTCGGGTCACTAACTGTGAAGTCAACATGTATATGATGCTTAGATTATATATTTATCATGCTCAGTTGTACATACACTCTATAATGATTCATTGATTAATGTGATGTTGCATCAGACAGATGTTTGGTTTACCTAAAAACTAGGGTAAAGTACTCAGCAAAAATACAGTTTCACAATATTTCCCTTCATTTTCATCCATTTTCATCTGAATGCATTTTTGATATCTCTGAATCATTGGTTTCAGGAGTGGCAGGCCAAATTCACGCTGGACTCAGCAGCGATAGAGCAACTCAAAGTGACATTCCTCGTAGTGTGCATCTTCTACGTTCTTCTTACATTACCAAAGTTTGGCTACATGCTTTTCAAGTATCTGGTGGGCAGTCATGAGATCCTGGCCTTTTCACAGGAACTGGAGGCAAAACAGATGCTGGCCCACGCTGTGTGTGCAAGTTTAGAATATGTCTTCCTTAGCACAAAGTTCTTTATTTACTTTGTGTCGTCTCGCAGGTTCCGCAAAGAACTCATCAGAGTCCTAAAGTGTTGTCGCGGACAAAAGAAGGTTTTCATCTGTTCACCGTCGACCTCCTCCAGTTACAGTACGTCACGTCCTCTTATTCCAAATGGAAACTCCCAGCGCCATCAGTCTTTGTCGAACGATAACAACGAAGAAATTGCGTCGATACAGAACACTTACATGACGACGGTATGAAACAAGACGGTGATACCAAAATTGTTGCTTCAGAAAAATTTTGTTATATTGCTATTGCGAAATGCCATGACAACATTAAAATAAACACAGACTAAACACATAGAAAATGCCACCGCCATTGTGGTGAAAAAAGAAATTGCGTCGATACAGAACACTTACATGACGACGGTATGAAACAAGACAATGACAACACCAAAATTGTTGCTTCAGAAAAATTTTGTTCTCCTGCTATTGCGAAATGCCAGGACAACATTAAAATAAACACAGATTAAATACCTAGAAAATGCCACCACCATTGTGGTGAGAAAAGGAAATGCGATATGGAACACTTATATGACGATGGTGTGAAACAAGAGACTGATACCAAAATTGTTGCTTCAGAAAAATTTGTTCTCCTGCTATTGCGAAATGCCAGGACAACATTATAATAAACACAGATTAAATACCTAGAAAATGCCACCACAGGACAATGGTGTGAAAAAAGACAGTGATACCAAAATTGTTGCTTCAGAAAATGTTTGTCATACTGCTATTGCGAAATGTCATGACAACATTAAAATAAACACAGACTATATACCTATGAAATGCCATCACCATTTTGGTGATAAAAGGATATAGTTATACCATGTGATAAATGCCTTCTGGGCCTTTAAAGATAGAACTCGGAAAGTACGAGACACACAAATCTTGAATATCTGCAATGATACTGTATAACAACTGAGCAACAATAAGTAACCATAAGAATGTTATTTACAACATCACAATAGCTGTGTTTCCAGCTTAACCAAGACACAAGTTCTGAGAAATAATATATATTGTCAATTGTAGGCACTATCTTTTTTAGAGAACTCTTTGAATGAGAGGCTGGGTGTAGGACTGTTGGTAGGCATAAGAAGCTTATAGATCCATATATTTATCACAATATTATCATATCATATTACTAGCATTCGTACTGTATATAAAGCACTGAACTACAACACTGAATGTATACTCATGACATTATGCTTTTTGTGTCTCAACTTAGGTGATGGATAATTATGCTAATAAAGTATTATAACAAAAAAGTTATTATTTCTTGAATGCAGATTACAGCCATTAAATATGAGTAACTGGATGGATTTTCGGTGGAAAAAAATTTGTTTCAAAACATGAAAGTGAAAAATGAATTTTGTTTCCACCTGTAGTTAGAGCTCCATAATCTTAAAATTGCAATAAAAATGTTGTTGATTTTTCGCACTGGAAAAACATTGTTTGTTGGCACTTCATGCGCCAAAAAAAATCTTTAGCTGCACATTGCCATGCAATCGATAGTGAAACCTCGTGAAATCTCCAGAGCAGAAATTGAATTGGTGACCTCCTTTTACATGCATAACAGTAATTAAAGATATGCTAACAACAGTGCTACCCAATCACTGCAACGCAAGAATAAAGTAGGCAGAAGCCACACATTAAAAAGACAAACCTTGCATTCTGTATCAAATATTCTCAGTTTTGTTCACACAAGAGACTAAGCTGCAAACTTCCCAGACAAAGAGCTCCTCAAATATTGATGCCCAACTTCTCAGGGGCATTTGATTTGAAAGGCAATTGTAAGCACAGAACAGAACTCAGCAGATGTAAGTGGCACAAGACAATAGAAGAGCTAATGGTCTCCAAATATCATATAAAATATTTAAGGGTGATGCAGTATTTTCTTAAAGTTGTTGAAGTATAACGGCCAGTGACTTGTTGTAAAAGTATAAAATCGAACTTGCCACATGTGTCAGTGGGGAAAATTGGCATTTCTGCCATTAAGTGGGTTAAAATAGGTCGCCAACTCTCCCCCGAATTGCCAACTTTACTCCGTTTTACGGTACATGTATTTCAGTACTGAGTAAACAACCTTGAGTCAGCAGAGCCTGACCTGACAGCCTTTGAAAGCACATCTACACTCTACAGCCTTATCATGATGGTGCTATCAATGGCTCGTCATGGAGCTTACCAGATTTCCAGACTGAGTCCATCCATATGCATACCATTACTGTGCGGCTTATGGAGGACTCACGTCGGATAGTTTTGTGAGACTCAATTTTAGTCAAAAACGCCTCCTATAGTGATACTCCAACAATCATCTTACAGGGTAGAGGATCTCTTCCTCCAATAAGAGCAGTTTTTGCAGTATTTTGTCTAAAGCAAAGTGCAAATTCTATGTTGAAATTTCTACAATATGTTACATTCCGTATTATATAGTTGACAGTAGAAAAACTTTAGATAATGTGACACACACAAGTGAAAACTCCGCTATAATAAATGATCAACTCTTCACAAAATTCATCAAAACTCTAAAACTGCATTGATCAAGTGGCATGGGATGGATAATTTGGGGCTAAATTGGATACATAAATTACGTATACCTCATGATATCTGATCTGTAGAAATGCAGAAACTGTCATAACTTAATTTCAGCATTCAATTGATATCATATTATCAAGCACATAAAAGCAATGGATAATTGTATGAACCACATTCAAGAATGACCATCGACCGCTGAATGGCGCCTAGGGAATGGCGAGGCATGTCAGCTGAGACTTTGATTGGGTCAACTTGATATTAGGTCAACACAAACAATCAAACAAGCTCTCAAGAAAGTGTATGACCAGTAAAGGACCACGGGTTGAGAGAAATTGGATAATGTCACAAGCGCAATAGTAGTGCATGCTTGCGCATTCTAATGTGCCACATGCATAAATATCACATTAACATTATAAATTGTATAGAGAGTTGACTTTTTTTTAAACAAGCCAAATAATCAACACATTGGGAGCTTTTCCACTTCTTTTTAGGAGTTATCATCAATCTGAGATTTTAAGAGGTCACATGACAGGCCATGGTCATGGTAGAAGTCAGATATTACTGATATCTAAAAGTCAGGATCTACACTGGACTTAGGAACTTATGTGGCTATACAGCACAGAAGGCCAGTGTGCAAAGGTTGTGACCAAACCCTGCTCAATCAAGCCGTGAGTGCTCATACCAAGTTTACACGAAAGACCCATAAATAGGCCCTTTGATACTCGGTACATATACAATGGTCGCAATACTAGAATAAGTTTACTTGACCCTGGGCATTCATGTGACATACTGAGCCAATTCAGTAAGCTGAAGAAGCCCATGAGAGATGGGCGAAAGCTCCTTGGTGAGAAAAATATAGACCTTTGTGCAATGATTAACTCCAGATATGAACTTCCGAAGGTCATGATTAAGTTAACAAAGTTATAGAATAATTTTGAATAGAATCTGTACTCACATTCGTCTCTGAACTTGGGTTCGGCATTCGGTCCAGCTCTTGCAAAAGTTTTAATGATTTCCATGTGCATCGCGTGTTGGTCTTTGTAAATCGGATCATCCATGAAAGTCTGGAACTGCATATGCACTTTGTCCAAGAGCTGAAAAAAGATAGCATAATAAGAACAAGGTAAGGCATGTCATAAGATAGCACAAATCAGATCAGATGTGACTTTTTTCCAAAAGCTGACGAAGAACAATATGCAACACCTCAAGCCAACAGAAATTCAAAGTAAGTATGACAAAAAAAGTTCCATGACCAAAGAATTTGACCTTGCCTTGTTCTGTTGTTGGTGATCAAACCCAGACTCAGAAATAAGAGAAAACAATATGTCTTTGCAATATCACATTAAACACCTTCATCTAATGTTTCGTTTTTTAACAAACCATGACAAATTTGACTAAATTGACTTCATTGTCCATAACTTCTTCATAATGCACAGCCACAGCAGATCTGGATTCCCTTTAATCAACACAAAATCAAAGCACTAATTTGGAAAATGCATTGATTTTTTCTTATTACCGAACCAATATCACTTATATCCTGCAGATGCAGGTACATACATAGTATTACATACACTATCCCAGCTGCAGGGCACTGTCACTGTGTTAGTCACAGACTGCTTTTGAAATAACCAATTTGCAGCCAATTTCAAAGTATTTTCAGACTCAATAACAGAAGCTAAACCAATTGTCCGACAGCCTGCTGGGCCTTGCCCTCTTCGGCCAGTAAATTCATTTTCACACCTAATTGATCAGGAGAGTTTACAGGCTGCCGTGCTTATCAAGGCAGTACTTGAGGAAGAGCTAAGTGCTCAGAGATAAGTAAGGCTGTCAATGTTGCTCTAGAAAATGGCGAATGATAGGCCTGCAGCAACTTACTACATGCTGGAGGAGCTAAGAAACTGAGATTAATAGATGGATGGACAATTGGGGCTTTACGTCCTGTATTTATGCATTTTAGTGGGCTTATTAGGACAGGAGGAGGACATGACAATGAGGTGAAGGATGATTGAAACTGCCATCCAACATAGGCCAAAGTGACCCGGCAAGAGCTGGATTTGAACCCTGGACCCAACCAATCACAGTATTTATTCTAACATAATAGTGTACTGCAACTGGGTAGTTGAGTGGTTATGGCCCAGGCCTGCTCCGCTGAAAGACTTTGTTTGCATGGGTAGAAACCCCGGTGAGGCATCAAAATTATCAGTGGACCTTGACCTTTTTATTATTACAAGAATTTTATAATATTTAGAGAGTGGGGACAACAAGATCCTCAGACATATTGACCAGATCAGTGAAGTGTGGATGTCAAAATGTTTTTCATTCTTCACTATGCTGTTTTGCAAAACACTCAGATACAATTCTTTCATTGCACAAGGCTAATTAAAATCATTAATTAATTTTATCAGCCAAGCATTGTATCTTAACATGCAACACATACAATAATATACATATATAATAATAATCAGGACAATCAGTAAAAAAAAAATTATAATTTTTCAAATTTGTTCTTGATGACCAAGCCACTTAAGAAAAACATTTTTCACTGAACAATGAAAAACAATCAGTTGAATGAAATTATCGTTTGGCACCAATAGAATTAAACCATATCCAACCAAAATAAAAACAGATTTCCCGCAATGATTTTTTTTCTTGAAAAGAAAAATTTAGATTTAATAATTCTTACACCTTAATTATCTATTATGACTCACCACATTCTGTGAATAAAAATGGAAACATAAGACTAGTTTTAGAACTCTCTGATACCAATTTCAAGATAGTCACAGGTACATGATACAGTAAGAAGTACAACACGAAATCAAGGTTTTATGAAAATTTTTCACGCTGCCCAATAAAAAACATGGGCCACTATTCGGTAGCTGCCAACAGTCTTTGGGACTATTTGCGACCGGCAATCTTCGCAAAGATAAGCTACCTGTGCTTGGCCGAGGCTTACGATAAATAGCGTTAGAGGCCCATCAAAAATTCAAGATGACACAATTATTTCACTTATCTATAAATATAACAAAAATAAAATCACTGATATTAATTATTTTACTACTATATGTAGTTCAAATTTAACTGGGAAATCTAAAGTTCAAAATAGTATCTAGTACGCAAGCTTCACAGATTTGCAATGGATGGATTCAGCATGAAATCAGGTTGAAAAAAAAAAAAGGCATTGCATCAACTAAGACCAGTATTCCAGTTTCAAACAAGAACAAAACATTGAAGACAGCACCCCTCATGCATTATCATTCAATAGGTCTTTCTTCATATGGGGATTATGATACTGTGATTTTTTTTCAGTATATGGGGGCACTTTCAACCAGTGATAGGTTATAGGGGAGGGTATCTTGATGACATATGTTTATGGACAGAAAACGAGCTATGAACTTCAAGGTTTTAACTCCTAAATGTTCTCACTGTTATTTTCTTGTGCTTTGTTTGTTTCCCACAAGAAAATAACAGTGACAACAAGAGAAAATACAAAGCTGATAAAAACAAAACTTCTATTCCACAATGTCATGTAACAGGTTCTCAAATTGATTTAGAATTCTCAAATTGATTTAGAAAACATAATTTGGCCATTTGGAACCCAATCTTGCATGGATTCCATATTACTTTCTCAGGAATCATATCAGGATCCCATATTTCATTATTTTCTAAATCAATTTGAGAATTCTAAATCTGTTATGTCTACTCCAATAACAGTTATGATTTCCCAAGCTGACTGCAACCAACAACAACAACGAGCTGAATATGCCTGCTGAAAGGATTCCAAAAAGCTGTTCTTACGGTTCTGTCATCTGCACGTAATCTTGGGACTGCAAATGGAGAAGACCTATTCTGCGAGTGAATATTATTACTGAAGACATAAGAATGATGCAAAAATGATTTCTCTTACCTCTCTAGATGTGATACTTTCTGTGATTCTTCCAAACGCTGCTACTGTTGAAATTCTGACTGATCTGGAAAAAGGAATGAAACAAGAGAATTGTTAGCCAGTACACAACTAGAACACATACATTTTCAACAAAATTAGTGACTGGGTATCTGTGCCTTGCCATAAAATTATCAGAAAACTAATTTGTACAAGAGGAAAATCAAAATTCTACTGATAATGAACACGACTGACTGTGAGCACACAAGTGACAAAAAAAAAAACATTATTTTTTTTTCAGACTACTTGCAGGATAGATAGATAGATAGATATGGTAAGTGCAGCCCTCTAAGCCCAGTTCTGGGCGCTCACGAGGGTTGATTGATGTGATGAGAGAGAGAGCAGGAGTCCTCAACATGTTACACATTTACCCCATGTGAGGGATATTTTACTTGCCCAGCATAGACACTGATACAAGGGGCCGACAATTTAACGTCTCATCCGAACAACATCCAGCTGGGATTTTGCTCATGAAGGCACACTAAAAATTTTGGGTTCCCCACCCGGGGTTCAAACCCATGCAGGCAAAGACCTTCAGCGGAGCAGGCGGGAACCTTAACCACTACACCACCCAGCTGCCAGGACTGGAGTACTACCACTACTACCTACTGGCAAGCAGTACATCTAGGCTGTGGGAAAATTTAATCAGCTTTTCTGCTCGATAATTAGTTATCATAGACATAGAACTGATATCCAAAAACACAATAGTAAAATCTGTTTATGGACAATTTAAAAATAGAATATCAGATAATGTAAGCCCTACAGGCCTACATATTTGTCAAAAATTAAAAATCCAAGTCAACTTACATTTCAGGATCATTAGCAAGTGTGATCAGTGCTGGAAGAACTCTGTTGCCAACAAGCGCATTGCTTACTCCCTTTGTTAAAAGCTGAAAAGAAAAGAATTTAATAATAATAATTATTATTAGATATTGGTGAACATGAACCACTTTCAATGTAGAATGTTGCAATATTTTGCATGCATTGAGGGAGGATTGGTCCCTGCAGCGTGGAAATATCTCAACAACAGACTTGAGTATCACTGGGTATGAACAGACTAAGGTATGGTGCAAAAAACACTGCTATAGCCCCTTGAAATTTTATTATGTATTATTTGTTTCAAAATACTAGAGAAACAATTTCAGAACAATGGAGTCCAACTCTTAAAATATATCTTTTGTCTTTTAAATTGGCCAGAGAAAACTTTTGGTTCCGAATAAATTAAACAAAAACTTCAATTTGCTACAATATAAGTAATCACTTCGGCTACACAGCTACGAATGCCATATTTTTACAATGCAGAGATTCAAGACTCTCTAAATATAACATAACTCCTAGTCTCGTACCTCAAACATCCTCGCAGACGAAGACCTCACCAGAGCTGACGTGTGGACAACCCCCTCCCACAACACAGCCAACAGTAACTCATGGTGGTCGCTGTTTGAACTCAACTCCGTGAAAGCAGCTCGCAAACTGTCAAGGGGGGCGTGACATAAAGACAACGTGCAGAGAAGATCCTGTAAGAACTTTGTGAGCTCCGATAGATCGTCCTCCTGATAAAATGACAAAGGGTACACATTTAAGGTTGGCAATATTTTTGTTATTATTTTGACGTTATTTTTCGTAGTTGATGATACGGAATAAGCTGTCCTTGGTTCAATGTTTTTTTGCAATTTTAAAAATAAGAGTCTCTATTATCAATGAAAAATCACAGTAGGTTTGTACCATATATACTGTACCTCATTATATTAGGCATGCATTGTGCAAAAGCAGTGACTGCATGTGCAACAAATCAATTCAAGAACACATCATACCAAACAAAAAGCCACATTTTTTATATTTGTGCAAGTCAAAACGTGAAAGAAGGTTGGTTTAAGGTCAATTTGATGGGTTTTCAACTTTTCATGATGAATTTCACTTCCTGCAGAAGGGGAGGGGGCCGCACGACCATAAGATAGTGTGCATATAATCGGAGAATATAAGGTATTTTTAGACTAGGTGGCAGCACTAACCTGGTTAAAGGCGGCGAGGACACCTGATGCATAGACGGGAACTGTTGACTTAGTAAGGGCTGTTTGACCAGAAACGATTTGATCATCTGAAAGACAAAGAACAGAAAAGTGATATTGCATTTGTATAAAATCACATATTATTAAATCAAAACAAGAACCAAAATATTCAGAGGAATATTATAAAGATCTTACCTAATTGTTCATCTGAAATATTCAGAACTGCTTGGAATTTTGGCTTCACCTGAAATGGGAAAATGGTTGAAATCATGAGACGTTTTACTAATTTGAAGACAATTATTTAGCAAGTATAACTTGCGAACCCCGACAGTTGAAGCATAATACAATATCAAAAAGACACAATTTCGCAATAAATTTTCACTAATGTTCTAGAAATCCACATACTTTGGTATTAGTAAAAGTTCTGCCGAACGTCCGACAGAAATTCAAGAAAAAGAGAGAAAAACTGCGGACGATGGAAGGAGCATTGACGTCAGCTCGGGAGAGATGGTTCAACAACTGAGGAACACTGCAAAGAAACAGAAAAGATGATTAGTAAGGTCAAATACAGAAAGAAGTCTCAGCAATTAGTGACCACCGTCCTGCAGACAAGAAAGGCCCATTGAAGGGGCCACACAAAGTTACGTGGTCTTCAACACTTTCTACTAACTGTCCTGATTGATTATGAAAACTACACTTATTATGCTACTTTCATGACAATGACACATGACAATGACAAAAACTTTATTAATCCTTATTCAGGAAACTCGTTTTGCAGACATGAAAATCAAATAGTATAACAGAAAAATGTAAAAACATGTAAAAACGTGTAAAAACATAGGCCTATATATAACAACAAAAACATATGAGGTATGACTAGAATACAAAAATTATGACTTGTTAAATAAACGAATAGCAGATGGCACAAACGATTTTTTAAAACGATCTGTTCTACAAAAAATTGAGTTAAGTCTAATGCCTGAGGGAAGAAAACGAAAAAAGGTATTTAAAGGATGATTAGAGTCATTCATAATAAATTTAACTTTCTTTTTCATGAAACATGTGTACAATTCACTTGTGTTGTCTATTTCATTACATCCCAGTCTTCTAGCTGATTTTATAATTCTATCAAGGTTGTTGACATTCAATTTTGTTAAATTTCCATACCAACAAATAATGCAAAAAGTAATAACAGACTGAATAATGCTTGTATAAAACAGATTGAGGATTTTTCGATCAACATTGACACTTCTTAGTTTTCTGAGAAAAAACAAACGTTGTCTAGCTTTCTTTGTAATTCTGAGAATATTTTCATCGCCTTTCAAGTTGTCATCAATTACTGTACCGAGATACTTATACGAATTAACAACCACAACTTCTTTGTTATCAATTAAGACAGGTGGACCAGTATGTTTGTCTTTACCAAAGTTCACAATTAATTCTTTTGTTTTAGTTACATTTAAATTCAGAAAATTTGAATTACACCAATTGTGAAACTGTAGTACTTCATCAAAATATTCATTACAATCATCATCTAATGATTTTTTGTTCAATAAACCCATAAGGACAGTGTCGTCAGCATATTTCAATAATTTACACTTGTTACTATGACTTTGACAATCTTGAGTATATAAAGTGAAAAGAAGGGCAGATAGTACGCATCCTTGAGGTGATCCTGTGTTGACAACAATGGAATCTGATGTTACATCTTTAAACCTTACACATTGTATGCGATTTGAAAGAAATTCTTTTATCCATACAATAAGATTGGAATTGATGGTCATATTTTCTAGTTTCTTCATTAAGACATGCACTTGAATGGTGTTAAAAGCCGAACTGAAATCTATAAACAAAACTCGAGCGAAATTGAAAAGACTATCTGTGTGTTGGTATAAATTATTCAATAAGGTCAAAGTTGCATCATCTACACTTCGGTTTTGTTTGTACGCAAATTGATTTTCATCTGATGGTGTTGAGTTAATCAGTTTCTTTAGGATTAAACGTTCAAAAGTTTTCATAAATTCCATGCTTCTTTATCTGAAATTTATGGACTTTGCTTATCATTAATGCTTTTGGCAGGCTTTGAATTTAAACTCTTCTTCTTGTCTGTGAACATATTTCTTTTTTCTTGTAATTTTATATGTAATATACAGAGTCACATTCTGTTGTACTCGCGCCCAATCCTGATACAGACACAGCATACTACTATTGAACAGATCTTCATTCACGATTATACTTACAATTCACCAGCGACCCAAACATAAGCGTCCCAAGGGTCGTAGACCTCCTGACTGATGTGCTCTTCGTAAAGATCAACGAGAACTGAGAGACGTTCTTCACTGCCGAGTATCACGGATAAACGGTTGAGTTCACTGCCCAGGAATGGGAATCTGCTGCTGACTGTAACAGAAAATTTGAGTAATTGATAACTTATGCTAATTCCAACAGTTTGTATCATGATAGCAGATGATGATTTACTCTCCAGTCTCCATCTAAGGAAGCTGAATATGTATGTGCTCATTGTGATGTCATCAGTTTTTATGAAGAACTAGATGTTAACATTTTAAAATTTGGTACTAATTAACAATTTACAATTTTTTTTATCTGGCATGCCAGACAAGCGGAAAAACTACTAGACATTTCCTTTGCATCAGAAATCTTTGCAAGGACTGGCCGCTCATAAAGAATATAAGTAGGTCAACACACAACAGGCGGACTCAACATCAGTAGCGGAGAATCTACTTGAAATGAAGTCTCAACAGCACAAGTTGTTTTCCTTGTAAACTAAATTTAATTGATAAAAGAAACTAAAACATACAACACTTACCAAGAGCTGTATTGGCACTGGTCGCCTCCTTCTCCTTGTCTATGTAAGGACCAGTCGTGACTACATAAGCAAACTGGTGAGGAATAAGTTGAGTTAACGTCTCAACGAGAAGATTGGTTTTTGGAATGTCAAGGGGAGCGTGCATCCTCTGTGTTTGGTCATTGTTATCACCGACCTGAAAAATAAGAATTGTAACAAGTTGCTATTGATAGTATTGGAAGATCGACAATAGTGCATAAAAGTTTACAACATAGATTGCGCACTCGTCTAAAATGAAAATAGCATATGATTGAGAAATTGGGAGTCGATTTTATCATACAGTGTAGCAACACACTACACATAAGAAGGTCAGTTTGACAGATTGATATTATACTCTGTATGTCAATTTAAATAAATACAACATCAACATGATCAAGAGATATTGGTACTCACTTACAAAGATAATAGTAGACTCTTAGCAGAGAAATAAGAATCAATTTATAGACAATTTCATTTTTAGAATCCTGCACATGTGTTTCACAGATTATCATGATGCGACTGAAAAAGTTAAAAAAATATTTTCCTCATGAACTATTTTTAGTTCAGACAAGTATTTAACAGGATTTACACACTACAACAAACTTAAACATAACCAATTCAGATCAAACCAAAAACTAATTTGAATATCCCAAGGCTATACTAACATTAAGTATAGTGTCCATCTGCTTGATAAATGACTGGACGAGTACTGATTGTAGAGTGCCAATTTCCATCGCCCAAACGGCCAACGTCGGCAGAAAGACATGTTGCGCCACTTGGACCACTCTCTCTGCGGAGTCTTTTAGAGAGATGCTTAATAATTCCGATGCCTGTGAAAAGAATGAGAGAATGAGTTGATTATGTGTCATATAGTAATTTTAATCAATTTATGACAACAATCAAGTGAAGTGAGTATTACTGGACATCCCTTTTTAATCAAGAAAAAAATGATTAATTTTTTTGAAGATTTCACGGTGATGCGAAATCAGAAATTCCAAATATCACATCAAAAAATCCAGAAACATATATTTAAAGTAAAATAAAATTTTAGGAATATCACCAATCATGAATACTTATTATACCTTCAGTTTCAAACGGCGTCGTCATCACCAAATTTTGATGGAAATATAGAGTGTGAATGAATTTGTGTTAAAATTGACCTCCTATTAGGAAAATATCAGAGGACAGGGAACTTTAAACTGTTGGAAACATTGAGCCTGCATTACGACTACTAGTCTGCAATAATTTTCAACCTCCAGTCACATGATTGTACATACCTGAGAGAACTTGTCACTGTCTTCAATAAAGCCAACAATTAGTCCGAGACTCCGTACGACTGACTCCCTCACGTCCTCCTGCTTCTCGTCCATCAACATTTGTTGCAACATGGAGAGCACGAGGGAACTCCGCATTTCACTCTGAAAAATTAAAATTTCAAGACCCTATTATTATACAACATTAACTATAATCCATAATATAATACTGAATTGAACACAGGTAAACATCCCAACTTTTGCACTAGGGCTCAATGAACCTCGGTCAGAAATTTTCTAAATACATTTGTTTGTGCACTACACCGAGTTTTTTTTTCATATTCCATCTCCCAAAAGCTTTTCTCTTACCAAAAACAATGATTATAAGACAATACACTGTTAAAGGACTGAACTTACAGGGAGATATGGCGCTAAGGCTCCACACGCTTCCGCAACTAAAACACGCCTCTCTGAATATTTGTGACTAATCTGTAAAAAAGAAGAATATGTTGTAGTTATCATTTTCATGTAATGTCAAAGTGTGTGGGCTATTTAGAGGCAACATGTAATGTCAAAATGTATGAAATGATTGAAGTTTGAATACAAATAAGCATTGCGAAGAAGAACACCACATACCTGTTCCCAGCATTGGGGCAATAGTTCAGATTCAACCCGAGTTGGTCCTACATGTTGAGCAAAGGCAACACACCCTGTTAAAATCATTTGTCTGAAAAATAGAAATATATGAAATTTAATTATTAACACATCATATATAAATTTTTTAAAATGAACACAACAGTCAAGGGTGTAGCTTGATCTTCGTCGCAAATGTGTGCATATGGCATCATTCAACAAAATGCTTCAAGTAAGGCACCGAAGCTCAATGTGACACACACTTTACAAAATTTTAAGCCAAATCCAAAATCAGGAAAGATAGCAACTATAATGGATGTACGGATGGATGATTGGAGCTTTGTGTCCCGTATGTAATTTGCAGGCTAATTAGAACAGGAGGAGGACACAGCAATGAGGTGATCGATGGCAACCATTCAGGGACCAAAATCACAAATTTGTCAAGAACAATACCTTTGTTCAAGGTCCGGTCGCTTGATGAGATTAAAGAGAATGTTGAGGAGTTGGTCTCTCTCTTTGGGGTCTGGATGGAGGGTAGCAGTGCACAGGATGAGGGGAATCAACTCCTGAAATAAGAAAAAATAATCCATTAAGGTTTTTAAAATCAAGATAACTTGGACTGTTAAATATAGCATCATTGCATGGCAGAAAGAAGCAATAACGTTGAGACTTACTTCTGTAATAATTATGTTACCTTGAAATAACCCCTCTTTTATTGAGCAAAACATTCGGAACTATATGTGGAATGCATCTTATCAGCTAATATTTTATTTCGTTTGCAAATGTTTTGAAACCTCCAATCACATAATTATTTTAAAATGAGAAATTTATCTTAGAACCAACATTCAGAAAACTCTATTAGATAAATTATTACCCGAATAAGCCAAAGACTCAACAACCAACAAAGAAAAAATTCTGTCCAATAACACAATTCATATAATATTATTCTTAAAATTTAGAACATATCATCAAGTGACTAGCTATCAATTCCAAAAATAGTTCAACAGAACAAAGTTATTTTGTAATCTATCAGCGAAACAAAAATTTAATGATGTTCAAGCAGATTTAGCAAGGAACTAACCTCTCTTTTATTGAGCAAAACATTTGGAACTATATGTGGAATGCATCGTCCAATCATTAAAACAACACTTTCTAAGCTGGAATCGGTAACTTTGGAAACCTGGAATTTGAAGAATATTATTAATCAGAAAACAACACACATATTCTCAAGAATTTTCAATATAATGACATTAAAAAAATTTATTAAAAAAGTAATGTGCACTTGAATTGCTACCAAATCGAGTTCAACAGAGATTTTTTAATTGGACTGTCAAATATTGCATCATTGCATGGCAGAAAGAAGCAATAAAGTTGAGACTTACTTCTGTAATAATTCTGTTATCTTGAGAAACATGGAATGCAGTGGCTAATAAAGCTTTTTGGAATGCTTCTGTCATTTTTCTGAAAGAGATCATAGAAAATATCACCATTTTTACCAAAGGGTAGACTGTGCTGTGAAATTATTGTTTGGGAGGATCCACATTTATCAACTTACTCTCAAACTTTTCATGTTGATATTACTTATTATTGTAAAGTATTTTCAAGTTTTTCCAGGGGAAATAAACATGATGTATTTGAAACATGAAGTTTTCTTTTCCAGTTAGAAAGAAAATTGATACGTATCGGCTTTCTTTTCCATCTTTTCTGCATCTTATGAAATGAAACTAAACATCTTCAATGCTATCAAGTAAATTACAAGAAGACAATAAATATGACTACCTTTCGCAAGGTTCCCACTGGTAAGGCTTGACTAAATCTGCGGTTGTTTCATCAGTTGAAAAATCTGCTGTTATCGTAACAGTTGTGGGGAGAATGGACCCAACCTCAACCTGGAGGGAGTCCATATTGGACGCCGATTCTAAAGAAGTTTTGTCCGCATTTTGAGCTTCTGCGTCATGAAAACTATCGCTGTCTTCTTCAGCAGAGGCTCCATCTGGTGGCAGTTCTTGGAATCCATTCATCTCATTGATTTTGTCGTTATTAATCACCCTACTTTCCGCTGATGACTCTGTCGTCCGACAAAACTTTGAAGGTGTGTTGATAGGACTCACTCCAGGACTGACGTGTGGGGTAGATGAGATTAATTTGCGTGACGCTTCCAAATCACTGAAGAGAAATAGAAAAATCAGGAGATGAGATAAATACAATTAATCTCGAATCAAGTTTAAACAGTACAAAGGATATATATATATCGAATGGATTTATCGATCTCAGAGTATGTTATGTGTTCTGGTTTTTCTCTAAAATAGATGAAAATTGATTATACATACACTCTTAAAATTGACTACAGTGCAGCCTCCTTATATCGCGACTCTCTATATATGGCGAACCTCCCTTATTCGCGATGCCCCTATGTCCCCCAATTATAAGGCAGGCACTTCAAAGGGCTTGGATTGCGTCATCGCGTTGTGTCGCGCTTGACTGCCTCACAACATACACAGCAGAGCAGCAGCAGTTGAGCCATCAGAAGTTAATCTGCTGCATTGTTTGTGTAATAAAGGAATTTGCAATGGCAGTTGAGTAAGCTGGATTACAATTAGCAAGTTTACCCCCTTTATAATCATGCAAAGAACTCTATATTCAGGTGTGAACTGTAATCAATGTGGTCGATTGCTATTAGCAAAGATTTGCCCATTATTGGCATGATGAAGCCATTTTATTTCAGATCCATACCTAGAGCTTACATTGCCATACAAACATGTTTGTAAAAAACCTAAGGTCACTCTTGGAAAAGCATTACTACTGCAGCTGTTGGCCTACATTAAAACATATAGGCATAGGCCTAATGATTAGATAATTTTTGTGATGTATTAGGACTAATGATTAAAGTGTGATCCTCAAGTTCAATTGACATCTTTAGCAAATCTATCAGGAAAGTACCCATATTCTCAATTGTCATTAACCCAACTCACCTCAAAACCCCTGTAACTTGAAGCTAAGACTAATTACTTTTAAACCATGTTATCAAAAGACAATTATATCTTGCAATCTAAACACTTGATTCATGCCAATTACATGTGTGTCATTTGATGCTGCTAGACAAGTGCTAATCATGCTATTCAGCAGTTTAGCAATGACGGCCGGCCGTCATGGTTGAACGCACACGGCCGTCATGCACGCTAGGGGGCGCTACAGTCTACCGCGAAATAGAGAGGACCTCTGATACATCGCGGTCAGCTAAGTGTGTCTCCCGAGGACAACGAAATAGAGAGGTTGCACTGTATATAAATTTTGCAAGAAGACATAGGTCAACATGGCTTTGAGTAACATTGGCAATTTTGTGTCTGACTTTCAGATAACATTTATTTGGCGTGCATTACATGAACGTACCTTTCCATGTTTTTAAGTTGTGCTGCCAAAAATTCATTTTCTTTGGATAAACTTTGGATTTTTTCTTCAAGAGTTGACATTTCCATTTCCTGCAACAAAGTTTTGACAGTGTTTACACTTTAGTTGATGTTTTTACATGGGATCTATATAGAAATGTTGTGGATGATAAAGCGTTAATTTGAAACTACTTTTTTCTTTTTTTCATGAAAAAATTGCAAAATCCATAATCATAATCTAATTCAATGATGGTGAAAAGATAACAATCATATCAAATTAAGATTGGACTCAGTTAAATTTATAAAACCAGGAAGCAGAGAGGAAACTAATTATGGTCTTATTATATCTAAATTTCCATTATACCTATAATAGTAGGCTTATATAATGATCAAATTAAAAGCGATTTACAACAAAAATTAGGAAATGAAAATAAATTTCAGGGGTCAAAATTTCCAATTTACTAAACATCATATTTTCCATGAAACAACTTACAAGTTGTGATTTTAGATTTTCCATATCTTCCTTGGAGGCGATTAACTGTTCACTGGTGAAATCCACCATACAGGAGAAGTCCTCGCTGTCCACTGAAGGATTTGTGTGTTGACTGAAATCTCTATAGAGGTGGAGAAGGCCTGGAGGTTTGGCTACGTTCAAGCCTACATCATCCCAGTCTTCAAAGTCCTGCAAGAAGAACATGAAATCAGGTTTGAAAAAGAAGAAGATTTAACATTACTAGATTAGTCTAGAATATCTCAACAATCCCATTATAGGGGGAAACTTTTATTTTTATTTGCTAGATTAACAGCACTGGTAGGTCCACCATGCCAGTGACAGAAAAGTTTCTCATCATTTTCATCATCGTGTTCATTGACGGCTCTTCAACTTCTATTGATCACGTTGATGATTTATCTTGAATCTTCCATTTAGGTCTTGGCGAAGATTGACCACTCTCTTGATCCGTATTTATAAGAAATGATACATTTAACACTGTTTATCAGCAAACAGATACCTTCAATTCTTCATTTTACATTTTCATTTAAAAAAATCTATACAAAACAGAAACTTTTAAAAATAACACTGTTATTCAATTATATAAAGTCATCACAACAATTCTTGTTCTTTCAACATTAAATTTTACATTACAGTAGGGGGGGGGGGGAGTGATACTGATAGGTCTTCACTGCAGTGTTTTTGTAAGCAGGAGGCTGAATGGGACAGTGTCATAAGTGTTTGTCGTTACCTGGTCTTCATTTTCTTCGGCAAAAGTCACTGAGGACAATTTGTAGTTGTTGTTCAAGAGGTATTCGTTCAACAAGAAATTGAGGGCTCTTCTCTCGTGAGGCCTGATTGGCTCCTCCACAGAATCTGTCACCTCATCAACCTTTTCACCTGTTGTTTCTGGAACCGGCTGTTCAGTTTCTATGGAAATGGCAAAGTAAGAAACACATGAGCAGTGAAAATACACCATATGCAATATATATGAGAAGAGCGGTGTCAATGGTTTGGAATGTTTGGATGGGCATCTTAGGTCCGTAGCTATGAGAAGCACATTGAAAAACATGAGTGGATTCTCAGGGAGTCAAAAATAACAATACATTTGACGAACTAATCAAAAGACAAAACACCAAGAATCATTGAACCTTTGTTTCTCAGAGAATATTTGAATTCTCACAAATGTTGCAAAAGTACATAACTTTTTTGGTTCATGAATATAAGAACAGCCAATTGAAAAGATTATAAATGAAAGCTTACCTGCAGATTTGGTAAGGGCAGTTCGGAGAGATTTAATAGTATCTTGAGCCTTCCGCAGTTCAAACTCCAGCACTGAAAAAGTTTTTAAATAGTAGCTATTAGCAGTAGCAAACGAGCAATGAAATGAATCAATGTGTTCAAAAGGGTCATGTTAATTGAAACAGCAAAGTCAAGTCAACTGAAGCAATCTGTATAAAATGTTACATGATTATTTCAAATCAGACTAAAAATATGGAATTATAATAATTTATGTCTATGCAAATATGACATTACCTGCAACTTTGTCACTCTCCTGCCTTTCTCCATCATCGGAATAACGCGCAAAATCAAGTGAGTCAAAGGTCTGGACGCTAGCTGTGCGAGCTGCAATGGAAAATTAAAGTATGGAAAATTCAAATATGAGAATTAATCCTCTGTTATCTCATCTGCTCAGTGTGCTGTCAAGGAAATTACCATCTGGTCAAGACAAGCAATATCTTCAGCCCCACATGACATTCACCCTGGTACTGTCATCACCTTCCCATGACCCTCTCAAAGATTCATGGCCCAGCCATGACTTCGGCAGTGCTCAAAATAAACTTTGACTGGTTATTTAAAATTAGCTGCTGCTACTATCACTTCAAAACTTGGTATAAAGTTGTATCACAGTATCAACTTACTCTATAGATTTTAGCAAACCTGTCCATTACATAATGAGGAAAAGAACCTGAAGGCTCCAGAGAAATGAGAGAACTGTCATCAGCTGCTGATGACTTTACAGTATTTTGCGAAATTTGATCGAATAAGTCCCACTATTGTCATGCTGCTGTGTGATGAGGATGGCTGCGCAGAGATCAGACTTTCTTCTGTTACCCAACTGATCAACCCCACACACTGAATCATCCTGTCAGGGCCAGGACTTAGCTGGAATTACAATTGTCCTCATTTGATGGTAATTTCCCAGACTGATGTGGGCTCATGCAGAATGCAAATATTTATGGACAATGCAATTCAAGGAGGACTTGGCAAATAAAAAGGTCTCTACTGCAAAACTCCTTTTTTGGCCCTTACTTTAACATTGCGAAAACAAACCAGGTTGGGGATGGACCTGAGACCCTCATATACAATACATGTACCACATACATTCTCTGGCCAACAATCAAACATAGACCTACTCTCAGTAATTTAAACTGAGCGACGCATTGATCGGGGCCCTATACAGCTACAGTAATACATGTCCTGTATTTATGCACTACGTAGGCTAATAAGGACAGGAGGACAGCAATGAGGTGAAGCCGTGAAGGAATCTGAAGGATGATTGAAGCTGCTGACCAACATAGGTCCAGATGACCTGGCTAGAGCAGGAACCAAACTTAGGACCCAGAGTGCCACCAACTGTTACAGAGCTAAATCCCTTCCCAACCAAGTAGAGGCTAACTGGCAACAGGTGATGATGTACTAAATGTCAATTTTGGAGACACCAGACACCATGGCAGCATTTACACTAGTAGTTTTATTTAATTAGAAAGGCAGGTCATGTTTGTGGCATCAGAACCTGATCCGTTATGAATAATTTATGAAGGTCAAAGTGATATCACTGCCAGCCTGTCCTTCGGTACTTGTACACCTTGAAAACATTGTAAAATGCTGCAGAAGAACATACAATGGGGAAATAAACAACATAAACTTCCACAGTACATTGCAGAAATCAAAAGTATTTAATAACACAAAACTTAAGCAAATATCAGGAAATAGGTATATCCTATATCAATCATAGCCTACATCAACCATACCTTATAATACCAATCAGATCCACTCCAGTTATCCTCAGGGAAACCCTGAGATTAAATCTTAATTGCATTGTATTGTAATTTGTACTAGCATAAATAATACCCGTGAAATGGAGGTAGGTGAGGCAAAGTATTTAATATAAATTTTGTACAAAAAACGCAGCCTATGTCCTTCTGATGGGTGAGAAAAGGGTGCAAGTTAAGTTTTTGTGGATGAGCACTGGGCAGTGAATGGACACCCTATACTCTGGCTCAGAAAGCAGCTGGAAAGACGAAAGGGAAAGGTCCATGAATTTACAGCAGGATTTAGTCATGGTCACCTACTATACTTGATAAAAACTTGGATCTACCTCATAATCTAATCATAGAACCAATCACAAAGACATGCATGCTACAGTATATAAATAACTCTAAACCCCTTTAATCACATTAGGACAATATAACACATGTGAGCGTTGTTGAACACTGGGATTTATTGATTACCTTTATATGCAGCCCACCACAACACTTGATAATTTATTATCATCCATACATACAGCAGTCATACATCAAGCAATAAATCAAACCACAAAAAAAAGGAAAGAGTGTTACTGTGTATAAGAGTTTAAATGCAAAGGAAATCTGCATTTTTTTCTAATAGTTTTATATATATATATTTCATGAATTTCGTTTTTAGAATCATATTAATACAATTTTCAGTAGAACAGTGAGAACAAAGCTAATTTCTTATAAGTTCCAAATTGTTAAATTTGATTCAATTACGATATCTAAAAGACAATTGAATAATTATGAAGCTAAAATTATGACTCCATCTTAGCAGCTTAGGATCTAAGAGGCATTAACATGATTAAGGTTGATCTATTTTTACTTCATATTTTGATAACATTTTAATTAGGCCAAAAATCACATCAATAATTCAATATGACAATTAGTACTGCTGATCAATGCATTAAGTTTTAGAATTTTAAAGCTGACCATTTCAAGAGCCTTTAAGGTTTGGACGAAATTAGTCAAAGTCAGAACACAAATAACAAGTCAATTAACCTATGTTACTTGGTTCCTGGATAGTAAGTGCAAATACACTGCAATAATTGGTTAACAAGATGTTACAGAAATCAAACCACAGCAAGTTCAGGAACTTGTCAGCAGTGATTATATGGTTTAATTGTAATACAATGTATACAGTATCACATTCATGAAATCAATGCCCCTGTAATCTCAGTGTTAGCTTTATAATCCAATATTATATAATCATCAATAAATGGACCTGGATCAACCAGTACAATAATTGTGTTTACATAGCTTGAACCTGTATGATTGGTTGTCATATTGAAACATTGATGGCCAATTAATTGCAAATAAAGGCTTAGAAAAATACTTCGCCCAAATCAAATTTGACATTAATGTTAAAAAACTGAGATATAGGCCTACCATAAGAACAATTATTTTGGATAGGAGGATCTAAACTCAAATTTGCTTTATATGTTGATAATATTTGTATAATTTGCATCTATTTGGCAGCTAGTAACTGATTAGGATTCTTATAAAATTGCAATGCCTCTTTTCACTGAGGACCGCAACTGAGAGTAAGATTTAATTCAACAACAGCTCACACTAAACGTCATTCAATGATCTATTATTCTGTCGATATGTGTTCATGACATTTTTTAAATTTCATTTTGAATGAACTGCTCATGGCCATTCAGCCTATAATTGTTGTTAAGTGTGCATAAGACAACAACTCAAAACACACTCTATATTGTGTAAACATTACATTTATAAGTCTTTTGACAAGTCAATTGAACTCATGTGCTTTTCAAAAGTGACAGCTGTCACTTTCTAGTACAACAACACTGTCAACAGAGGCCAAAAGAAAGGGGGCGTGGTCAAAACAAACCACTGCAATGGATTGCAATTGAGATAATGACATTGAGTAGGACTTACGTAATCCTGGAGAGGAGGCCTCAGCAGTTCTTGTCTTCTCAAAGTTTGTAGGATTAGAAAAAAAATCCCTCAACCTGGGAAGTTCTCTGCCAGTTTCCACAAGTTCAGTGTGCAACTCCAAAGCTGTCAGCAAGAAGTTGTCTTTGATCAATCTGGCGGCGATATGATCGATACTGGCGGATGACTCTCCTTCTGGAATAGACACCGGACTGACCAGACTTTCCCCAGGGTCGCCGTCATCGTGTTCCACGACATTTTCGATAAAATCATCTTCTTCTATGAACGGGTTTGTGTTGTCCGCCATTTTGACATGTCACGTGACAAAGTTTACTCCGGGATCGTGGAAATAAAAAAATTGATTTTCTAAAATAACTTTTCATAATTTATTATTTGAATTTGGTCTATATGAATGAACCGGTTTTACTCTCAGCAAATATTGTTATCGTTTTAGAAAAAAAAAGTGGTTTATTTGATCACGTGATCTGTGGCGGGAAAGGCTTGCAGACGAGCTTGTTTTCTTGTTGAGGTGGGATGGCTCAAACTTCTGTGACGAATTTCTTTGCTTCTCGCAAACGTGGAGCCGACATCCATGCATCAAAAAGGAGGAAAGTGCAGAGACTAACCCAAGATGTCGAAACAGAGAATGTTAGCGTCTCTGAGCAGGCGAATGCACAGTTGCAAAGTTCGCGACCTGCTGGTAAAGGTGATTTAAAGGTCCCCGAACTTCAGAAGAATGAAGTTGGTGAAGATTCTGGCACTGCTACTAAACCAAGCACAAGAAAATCGGCACCTAGAGCCACAAAGACAAGAAAAGCAAGCATTTCGACTAGGTCAAGCCAGAGAAGCAAGACGAAAGCTGCAGCCAGTGCTGGTCAAAAGGACATAACCCAATTTCTGTCTTCAATTTTGGAATCTGATGACCAAACAAAAGATGTTTTACCTGAGCCTGAACCCACAGCTGCAATTGATGACCACAGTAGTAGTCCTCCCTGCACTCCAACAAAAAGGGAATCTGCTGAAGTGCCAGAGAAACAAGGACAGAAGAGAAGCCGTCCGTCAATACGCAAAGATCTTTTCAGTGTCAAAACTCCTGATGCTTATGATTTTAAGCAATATGCGGAGAAACCTGAAGAAAAAGATCGTCTTGTCATGAAGGGTCGTCGTTTATCTGAAGAGGTTAATGAGCGAATTTTATTAATTTTACTGTATCATTTTTAGAATGGAACAAATGGAAATTCGTATGCCATTAGATGTATGATTTGGATTTCTAACTCATTCTTCTTTATTTTTCAGGGTACATCATCTGCAAATCTTGGAATTTTGCCCGAAGCGAATGAGAAAACTGTCAGGATTAAGGTATAATCACTTCTGGTCTTTAATTTTGAGTGTAAACAGTTGTAAACTGGTATTAATACTTTGATTAGAATATTTGTTTATAGTTGTTCTATGTTAATTAACCACAATTAACAGATTTGCGAGTTTAAATAAAACAACCTTTAAGATCAGGCTATTTTCATTCATTTTAAGCAGTTGTTAAAAATTGTGTTAAAGTATTTATGGTTTAACAATTTTTTCAATAGCTTGTTGGAACTTGGAAGTTAATGTTACATTGACATAATCTTTGCCTTTATTTCAGGGTAAGGAAGCTGTGAAAGAGAAGAGCAAATCCAAGGAAAAGGAGATTGTAAAAGAGTCGAAGAGTAAATCCAAGAGTAAAGATTCTGTGAAAGAAGGAAAAATTTCTACCAAAAAAACCACAAAGTCTGCGGAAGTTAGTGAATCATCAAGTGCATCAGCCGAGAAAGAAGTTACTAAGAGTAAAAGGCAATCTAAGAAAGTTGATCTGGCTGACAAAATGGAGAGTATAAGAGAACTTATGTCAACCAAAGATGTTCCTGCCCCTTCGAAGAATATCATGGATCAGTTGAATGAAAAGGTCTCGGCTGTGAAGCAGAAGGGTTCATTAAGTAAGAAGTTGCCTGGTAACAAAGTAGAGGAATTGAAACAGAAATTGATGCAACACAACAAACAGAAGAAAGAAGTGGAAGTAATTAAGGAATCCAGAAAGGGGAAGGAACTAAGGTATAAGTTATAACTATGCATAAATTGTACACTGTCTCTTTATATAATGAAAGAAATGATTTTGATTAATTATTGAAAGATACATCTTTCATGTTGTAACTGCACCTTCAATTCATGAATCTATTGATTGTCTTTATGAAGTCACTTTGGTATTGGTTATATCGGAGGTCCCGATAGCACAGAATTACTAGTGATTTCATTAAAGTAATTTTGTTAAAAGACTACCAACACATTGTGTATTGAAGATATGAAGTTAGAATGGTTGAGAGCTTGTATCAGCTTTCATTTAATTGTTTTCAGGTTTCTTGCTCTAAAAAATTGATGATTGTAATTATGAGTTAGGTGGAACAATTTTGTGGTTTTAAATATTTTCTTATCAATTGTCTGTCTTTTTCAGCATGCCTAAGGCGCCAGCATATGAACGTTTCCACAACTTGGCTCAACCCCTTCCACCCTCTCTGACCCTTCCGTTCAAGTTCAAGGCTCTACTTGAGAAATTCCAGAACACGGACACAATCATGGGAATGCTCCACAAGAGGAATGAACTGTGCACGTTCAGCAAACTGAAGGCTGCTGTCCAGAACTTGTCAAAGAGGTAAGAAGTCCATTTGAGAAGTAGTAATGTCTCTCTATTGCTTTGATATTGCTGAACTCTTTAACCCTTAGCAGACTGGGCAGTTCCAGCAAAACAATTTACCAGGACAACAATCTGTCCTTTGTGATGTCATCAGCAGCATAAATGACCCAGCAGGCAGTTAGTAGGGAATGAAGTAGTAAAGTGAATTTATAAATAGCAAGAGATACCAAGTTGTCTTCAAGTAGGTTTGTAATAAAATATTGAATTGTGTATTAAAACTGTTACTGGTCTGCATAGTTTAAAATTCAGTAAAGTGAAGAAATGTAACCCTGTCAAGTGAGTATAAACAGTATTTGACCGAGCTGTAATAAATTGTCTTTTTCCCCCAGGGCATTTGAAGAGAGCATGCTGGCTCAGATCAAGACCGTTTACCCCAATGCTTACGTATTCCGGCAAGAGAAAGGAATACCCGTCTTCGGAAAGGGAAGGACGTCCAACTACCAGCTGACTGTGGAGGCCAATCTCACCGATGATATGAAAGGTATAGGGCCATATTTGAAGTCTTGTTTATTTTCTAAAATATTGTGCTGTCATAACTGTATGTTAAAAGTATTCACTTTCTTAATGACATATGGATTTAAACTTGAAAGCAACCTTCTGAAGTTCTTTTTGTAAAATTTGTATTTGTTTTCGCCATGTATTTATAAAGTATTGGCACTTGCAAATATATTGTTGAAAGTGATTACTATCAAAGTTTTACTTACCTTTTTGGTGTAATTGGTGGAGCTCTATTTTCAGTTTCAAACTATCTAGTTTGTTTCCGAATTTGCATTTGATTTAGTAGTCTTAGTAGCAAATTGCAATTCTGGACTTACAGGAAACAGTATGTTTGTTTCTAAATCCTTGATTAAATAATTCAGTAATGATTTATTGATTTTAATGTCTTGGATTTTTTTTTCAGGTTATCTCTGCAAAAGCAAGGCTGATGAGGTTGATGCAAATGGAAAACCTCTCCTATCTGCTACTCGAATGTTGGAGAGGCGCTCTGTGTTTCACCGTAACCTACTGGAAATTGTTAAGAAGCATCACAAGGTTCGTGAAAGTCGTGAAGTTCTGATGTTGCTAGAGTACGTGGTATTCTCAGAGGGTTAAATGGGAAGGAAAATTGCAGAAATTTTAATAAGTTTGTCTACACGATTAAGTGATGGATGCTTATATACTTATATACTGTACAGCAGTCAAGACTGTGAACTTAAAAATACATGAATGTCAATATTAATTTTCAAATTAAGCTATTTGCAAAATATTGTGCACAACTTTTTAATGTATTTTTACTAAAATTTCTGATGCTGATCAATTTTGATTGCATCGAATCTTGAATGTTGATTTGATTTCAATCTAAACACTTCTTGCACTTTTCAGGAGTTTCTGAACAACCTACCAAAACCCCTCTCTATTCCGGACGATAAGCTCACCAGGTGGCACCCCGCTTTCAAAGTGGATGAAGTTCCGGATGTTCCATTGTCGGACCTTCCTGCTCCTCCGGATGTCAAAAAGTTCAGCTCTGCGTCGGAAGTGTTGCAGCATGCCGCCATCAATAATAACAGGGTACGTTTGTTGGTTGAGTATTGTTACATTGCTAATTGTAGCTGGAATGTAGGATTGTTCTTGATGCTTGCATCAGTGATATTTGAAAAAATTTAAGACTTTCTTGATTTAATTCTTTGTCAGATCATTACGTGTAATGTAATTTGTGAGAAAATTAAAGTAGGCAATAACCATTAAACTAGACAATTTAAATAGAGAATTTGGCTCATACTGGTAACATGCATTTTCTAGTTATTACTAATACTTTCGTCATTTACTGTTTAACTTCTGATCAATTTGATGATTATCTGATGTTACTAACATGTGTTTGTAAACTAAATTTGTGATTTGCAGTGAAAAATTTTAATACTTTTCGTTTGTTTCTTGAATAGATGAAAGCAGCCTTGGAGAAAGTGGCAGAAGAAGCCAACCTGAAAAACATAGAGAAAGGAAGCCCGAAATCACCCGCTCAGAATCTGCCTGTCTCGTCATCTCCCGTCAAGTCAAATGCACAGCTCAGTGGCGTGTCCATGTCCTTACTAGAGAGGGTATGTTGAAAATTGGATTTAAAATTAAATTTCTGTGTTTGTGTTTGATCTATATTTATGACATTTCTTTTTCGACACAATGTTAAATTTTTGTGCTGTACAGTGGAACCTTCATTATAAAACTCCCTGTTGATAGACCAACTTGCTTTATGTCACCGCGTTCCACACACACCAAGTAGTATTTATAATGTGTTTTGCTCCCCGACTAGAGACCGCACCCCAAAGAGAGACCGCTTTGTGACCGCAGAATGGGCGGTCTTATAATTCAGGGACCAGAGTATTGAAAATTTTGAAAAAATATTTACAAAATTTATTAGGCCTTCGATTTTTTTAGCATTTGTAAAGACAATTCTGCATTTGCAAGATCTTGATACAGCCAAAATGTAGCAGCTCAAGTAGTGAATTTTACTCCTGACAAATGTTGATGTGTGAATAACAACTAAATATGCTGCATTGATTAGTTGACCGCTGTGTATTCAGATAGTGAAGTAGAATTCATTCACTATGTGGGCCGATACTTTTTATACACATTTGGTAATTTATACTGACTGCATGTGTTAAGTCTTTCATGTTGAGCAGAATTTTTTTATAAAAAAATTTTGTGTTTCAGATTCGAGCTAAAGAAGCCAAGAAGATGGAAGCCAACTTAACAAGAACCCCCGCCGAGGAAAAACGTCTTCAAATGATGAGCCGATTGCCTGACATCATCCGCATTGTGCGAACGTATCCTTTCTGTTTAATTTTGGACTTCATACTTAGTGCTTTGCTTGATTCCAGGCTCTGCCCGAGTCATCTCTGGCTATGTTGGACAGCAGTTTAATCATCCTTTGTGTCACTCATTTCTGTGTCCTCCTGTCTTGGTCAGCTTGTCACACTACTTAACATTAAATACTTTCCTGACATAAATTAAATGATTGAGGGTTTTACGTCTTCAATTCAGACTTAACCGAACTCTGCCGACATGAACATCCTGGTGAGGCGAGTGACACATGATTTGCAGCCATTTCGGGGCGCATACATCGCCCTTTTGTCAGTTTTGTGTAGTGCCGAGAGCGGGAGTCAAACCCGGTCCCCGAGAGTCTTTAACTGGATGCAAGCCCGAGCACTGGATGTCTATCCTCTGTTGCATTACAGTCTTTTCTGTCAAACAGGACTGACATTTATGTAGATAACACCGCCTATAGACCTGGTGATAGACTAATAGTGGTATGGTAAAAAACAACCACCTACCTTAATGTTGTCGTATACATGTGGAAACAACTTATAACATTTTCAGGTTGAGGCATCTCTTACTCCCATCAGAATTATTTTTTCTGGTATTCTGGGCTGGATATTTTGAAACCTGTCACTGATGAAATCTTAACTAAACTATTTGTTTGCATCTAAGGGGGGGAGGGTTGGTCTTGTGGTAGCGTGCTGGACTGCCAATCGCTGGGTCCAGGGTTCGAATGCAGCTCTTTCCGGGTCACCTGGGCCTATGTCTGGCGCCTGTTTCAGTCATCTTTCGCCTCATTGCGATGTCCTCCCCCTGTCCTAATTAACCTACCAAGTGCATAAATACAGGATGTAAAGCCCCAAACATCCATCCATCCATTTGTTTGCATTTTGACATTTTTCTTAACCGAACTCTAGTGTGTTTGTGACGAACAAGAAGCCAGCCTTGCCACTTGATGAAGCTATTGCAAGAATCATGGACAGTTACCGCTCTAGCATCGGAACTGGTAAGATTATTATTGTGTTGACTTATCTTTATTGCCGGTGTGTGTTCCATAATATTATATGATATGTAATTATTTGTCAGATCCTGATCTGTGGTGGTCAGCTTTCTCAAAAAGTCCTTTTGATTTTACTACCAAGAAGCAGTGGCGTCAGTGTAGGCTAGGACTGTCATCGATACGGCCAGAATCGATGCATCGGAAAAGTCGTCCGTATCGATACTGTATCGATACAATACCACAAGTATCGATACATTATATCCACCACATTTGTCGTATTTATTGAGAAATATTTCAAGAAATCCAGTAGAATTCACCTTGTTTACATCAAAATGGCGCCATCACTGCTCTGTTCTCGTCTGAAATCTCGCGAAAGAGACAGCGTGATTCAATATGGACGATGTGGGTGGCGAAAATTCGGAATTCTTGTGATTTTTTACGAAAAACTCAACAATAAAGCTGAATTTTTGCCGTTTCTCGAGTATGTGGAAAAATATCGATATATTCGATGCATCGGAAAAGTTTTTGTCGATTATCGGATCGGAAAAATGTTTTCGATGACATCCCTAGTGTAGGCCCCACCACTTTTTGACCAAAGTATACATGTTTCTGAATCAAAGAAAATATTATTTTTCTCCTGACATCTTCCACGAAGTTGTGACCACTATTTGCCCCACCACTTTAAAATGAAACTGACGCCCCTACCCAGAAACTTTCACCTTATGTCATGCTGTCGCATGACCAGGCCATTTGTGATCATGTGACGCCTGGCAGGGTAACGGGAGGATGATAGCTCTGTCTTTAAAAATTCAAAAAGTCCCCTGGTGAAAATTCATTTGAAGTTCCATCTTGAATATGGTTGCAACTATTAGTTATAGATGAGTGTAATATGACTGACAAACGGACCTTCAGAAAATGTCCTTTATGAGCTGTGACTAACAGCCTGTGATCTCGAACACTTTCTGGATATGTTTTGTATCATATTACGCTACATAATTGCAGTAAATTTTATATGCCCCTATTTCTCTTTTCAGCGGAGGCAGAGAAGCATGTGCGCCTGATGGTTGAGTTAATTCCCGACTGGATTTCGATTGTTAAGATTAAAGCTGGAGAATATATTAAAATTGACAAGAACAAGGAACTAACGGGAGTCGTGAACAAAGTCAATAAGATCCTACAGGAAGCTAAGTGAACGATGAGGATTTGACATTGTTCGGATACAAGTTGCATTCCCAAATTTTATTGAATTTATAAGGACTGTAGCATTATACTACCAGCATGGGATTTTATGAGTTTTTTCTCAGTTCAATTATACTTATTTTTGTCAGATTTGTCAAGATTTATTTTGGTATTTTGTAGATTAATTTATTATTCACCTGTATCTTCATCTTGGAATGTTAGAATTAAGATAAAGAATATTTTTGATGATTTTATTAACATTTTTTGCTTGCTAAGATTAAGGTGTTTACATGGTTTTGATATTAATATATATAAATATGTCTGTATCGTGACTTGATTATTGTAAAATTTGTCTCGTCTTTGTCAAGCTACTGGAATTTACATATGCGATGTTTCTAACTTGATTATGGTTAATTTGCTAAAGTGTAATTGTGTGTAATAAAACGATAACCCAATTTCATGGTTTTACGTTTTCACATTTTCATTGGATATTTCTTCAATCCTTGTTGTGTTAAATAGTTTAAGGGTGCTACAGACTTCTCAGCTGTGTGTAGTATTCTCAAACATGTGACTTTCATCAAATTAAGTCATTTTTGAATTTGGTGAGAATTGTAGTTATCTTAGAATTTTTAACCCCAGTAATGACACTTCACTTGCATGCTGCTATTTAGAACCATCTTTCTCTGCCATTTCCAAACCATAAAGTAGACTTTAAAACTATTTCACCAGAAATTTTTGAGTTGATTTCATATCACAAAGGTCTGTTTATAATCACTCACCAGGAGCTTTCGCCCACTTCTCATGGGCTTCTTCAGCTGTCTGTCATGGCTCAGTGGGTCACATGACATTTCACCAGAAACCATTTTACCAGCATTGCTACATATTTTGCCATCAGCACTGCCATTTGAGCCAGGCTTGGAGTCCGCGGATTCTCGTTATGTTGATGCTGCTGGTTACTGCTTTGTAACTGCATGGCTGTAGACTAAGGTTGAATTTCCTCCGACCAGTTTGTGTTCCGGGCCTAATGGTCTGTTTCTTTATCCTTTGTAGATGGGGATGGTTGGGGACGAAACCTATCGGTTGCTGTGCCATCAGTTTTGTCGCTTTTCTTTGCTGTATTTTAAAAATCTGCATTATGAAAGTGTTTCAAGAAGCTACCAACCAGGAAGCCGGAAGTTAGATGTCACTTGTCTGTAGTATCTCCAACATGTGATTTTCATCAAAAGGGCAAGTTGCACAGTTCAAATGTGAAGTGGTTTTAGAATCTTAGCTAATCTGGATGTCTTTCATGGAGCCTCTCTGACTCCAGTGCATTGCAACTGTTTCTGCATAGTTCTTTAACTGGTTGTAGCTGTTGAAAAATCTTTGGTCAGTTCGGATGATACAAAATATCGTGGGCACTACTGCATAATTTGTTTTATCCTGCGCTGGTTGCACTTAAGATATATCCTGAGCTTTTGATCTTTTCAAAACTGCTGCTTTCATTATTTGGGTTTCTGATATCTTGAATGTTGATTGAACAAAATATGTTTGGTCCGGAGTCAAGGCGCGATGATGCAGATTTGCAGCCATCTGTTGCACAATCTTCATGGGGCTGGCTGGTGCATGGCCATTTATTTATGGAGGTGTGTACACAGCTCCATTTATGCAGTCACAATGAGGGAATGTAAAGTTTTGGCGGGGAATTTCTTTTGGGCCCTGACATGGCGATTTTGTTTGGAGATGTTTGGAGTCAAGAACAGGGGATAACTTGATTAAATAGAGCATGCATCTGGGCATAGGAATGGATGGGGGCATGTTGTAATCTGGACGTGACTTCCTTTACATCTTGCTTGGATTCACTGCGGGCGGCATCACACATTGTGTATTGGCTACGATGCCTCAACCTATGTACTATGATATTTGGCACATGAATGGGTCTTATAGTATATACATGTATAGGCCTTTTTTTGTAAAATATTGAATAATGAAAAAAAAAAATTTTTCTGTTGCTGGAGCCGAACTCAGGAACGCTCTTACCTATGGACATGGAAATCTACCATAACATTTGTTAAATACCCTAAATGTGTCTTTTGGGAGTCTAAATGCTCTAACAAAATTAGTAAAAGGAAATTCAGCAAAAATGTGAAAAAATTCATTCATCAGACCTCTGAAATTTTGCTTTGAGATGTTTAAATTATATGTTATTTCGGTTTGGCTCTTTGTCTATTGTGATCTTTGTTTTGTTGGGATTATTTTAGGATGTCCAAGAAGGAAGCAGTCTGGTGCCAGACTGATAGCCAATCCTTCTTCCCTCAATGAAATACATTTCCCCAGTCTAGATTTAAACCCACTGTAGGGGAGACCGTGGTTAGTTGAAGCGCCAATTTTTTGTCGCGTTTTACTGATCTTATGGTAGTAGATTCAGGTACAAAATTTTGGCAAGTTCTAGCTTCAGTATTCACCTTGAGCAACATTCCTTGGGACAAGTTTGTCTGAAATATTGACAAGTTTTCACTATGCGCTTGAAAGTACCGCAAGACCAAGTGTTTTAACTAACAAAGGGGCTGGGGTTAGTTGAAAAACACACATGGGGTTGGTTGAATCATTAAGAATAAACGTGCAAAAATCATATTTAGTATTATTTACTGATCAAACTTTGTTCAATAAACATTTATAATGGTTGTGCAGTTTCAAAAGTAATTCAGACAGTGATTTTAACTGAAAAGAAAGATCGTTTGTAAGGAGACCAGTCAATGGAGAAACGGCTTTTTGGATGCATACTGTCTCTTTCCTGCATTATAAGCTGTGACAGCTTCATTCCAATGTCTGCAAATGGTCGCTGAAAATAACTAGGTTATTGAAATGCCCAGTGCAAAGATTCTTCACTTTTTCTGCTTTAAGACAATAATATTGTAAAAAATTAATAATATATAAACAGTTCAACAAAAATAAGTCCCCTTTTACGAAAACATGAATATCTCAAAGACCTCTTCTTCGATTTCTGTGAAGGTTGGCCAGTTTGTAGGGCCATGTAGGCTTGCATATTGACAGTTTGCATGTGTATTTGTAGCTTCATTGCTTAATTTTTCTTTGAGCCAGCAGGCCCCGAGTGCATGTTCCCATATTTTCAAAAATACAAAGTTTTGGCTTTTCCCAAAATAATTTTACCGAAAGGTCTCCACTCAAATCATATTTGTTATTGAATCTAAGGAACCTAAACTGTAAAAGAAGTCCCTAGTTGTCTTCTAAATACGATGAGAATTCTGAAACAAATTTTCTCCAGACACATGATGAAGTTTATCCAGCTGGTGGCTCCCTCGCATGGTGAAATTGTTCATATCCATTGGATTTTTGAAGGATCACTCGAAGGCCGTTGGTTCAGCCAGGAATAATGCCTCTGAGATATATAAATACACACATGTAAGATCGATATATACGAGGCTATAATTCAGCCAACTGTCATAAAAATCAGTGATGGAATCTCTGAGATACTCAAGTTTATCGAAAGGGGGACTTATTTTTGTTTAAATGTTTAGTTGCTCCATTTGCAGTATTGTGTACAGACAAGAATATGGTATGGAAAGTTTCAGGAATTTCCACATTCTTGAGGTAATGTTGGCAGTCAAATCTTGCCGATGCCAGCCTGCCTGGTTACCTTTTTAAGTTTAATATACATTTGTATATATTTTAAAAGACCTACACACTGGCTACACCTTTTAAAAGTGTAAAATCTTTCACATGCAACTGCCCCCTCAATTAGGAAATTTCCCAACAGTCCACGGGGGCGGGATTACATATGACTATAGTGCATAAGTCTTCTGGTTATCAAATCCATAAAATGTAAATGTAATGTTTTTCATCATTTGGAGTAACCATTGTATAATTGGGCAAACAGAAGTTCAACCAATTGTACAAACATGGGTAATCTGTGACTTTCTGTGATCATTAAATCATGATGCAACACTTGTTGTTTAATCCTCAGATTACTCCAGTCAGCAATTATAGTTTCAAGAGTCCAGGCTCTATCAGGCCACAACAAAAGGGGAAGGATTTTGGATTATCCTTGGGTTGTTCTTTTCAGTAAAAACAATACATTTGTAATAATCAATATTAATCAATAAAGCAAATAAACTCTTGTATCAACAATTGGTTAGTTTGATCTTCAACCCAAATGATTTCATATAAATAATTCTGGGAGAGTCAGCTGGAGCATCATTCCAGAGGATTATTCTCCCAAGAGCACAGGTAAATCACCAGATTTTACTGATTTAGAATTTTTAAGTATTCTCATTTATAAATACAAAGCAATGCACACAGTGGGGCAAATTTGTTATGAAAAGGGTAGTCATTATGCAGTTATACATAGAAGCATGAAACTTGGCACTAAGTTAAAAAAAAATCTTAAGGAATATTTAAAGAGGGAGCCACTTCAGAAATTAACAAATTTCGCAATGTTGACCCAGAGCAGCCTTTTCCAAATTGGTTGCTAATTATCTCATTTTCTGTTTTCTGTGAAGTGCCTTTAAATTGAGTGTATGAAAAAAGTGCTCTTTATTCCTCCTACCGGTATACCAAACATTAGTATTCGATTTCTTGTTGGATTTGATGATACCCTGAGTGGTTAGGGTCCAGTTTTCCATCACTGTTGCGGAAAATACAACATTTTGCAGTTTCACATACCGTAATATGGGGTGAATAGGGACACTGGGGTGAATCGGGACAAGACAGGGGTGTCTATTATATCTTCAATGAACAACCACTTCTACTCAACCTAGGGAATTCATTTTTTGGACATGTATAGTACATATACCAGCGCATATTATTATAGAATTTCATACTTCTAACTGCAGGTAGTGAGGCGCTGCAGCACCTTAAACTTGGCCCTGCATAATTTGAATTTTAACATACTGGTCAAAACTTTGCTCATTCCTCAAAAAATATAAACCCCAGAGCCATCAAACTAGATGGACACTTTTTTAAAATTTGAAATGGTATCAGGGAACCAGAATAGTAAACTAGATGCAGGATTATGTATGTTTGGTCACGGGTTAAGATCCAGGTCAATGGCAAAGTTTTGGGAATAATAAAAATAAAATCTACCAATTTTCATTTGAATGTACTAGCATGGCTTTTTGATAAATATTGTTGAACTTGGCATCATTTATTATAGATTTAGTCCAGAATTCGTAATTACCTGCAAAATTAGCAGATAACTACAGTTTTTGATAGTTTTCTGCCATTTATCACATTTTTTTTAAAATCTGCATATTATCAATGAAATTGATTTCGGATTTTCCTCAACATTTTTTTCTGGCATGTTGAAAATGTTTTCTAAACTCTTTTCACAAGGAACAATCACTCAAAGTAGGTAGGGAGAGTTAGTAGTGGAAATAATGGAGTGTCCCGATTCACCCCAAAGTATGGGGTGAATTGGGACAGTGGTTTTCTTGGCCTGGAGCAATGGGGATTTAAGATATAATTTCAAGCTTCTGGGGGTACTTAGACCTTGTGCCCAGACACAATTTGGCACTAAATTTTGATTTCTAGATTGATTTTTGTCCATGCCATGACAGAAAAACAGCCAATTCTGTCCCGATTCACCCCATATTACGGTACATTTAGTTTCTTGAAATATTGATGCTTAAAAAGTCTACATATTTGAGTTCCTTGTATGAAGAGCTTTCAAATGAATTGTAGCACCAATGGTTACTGCAATTTTTTTGTCAAAAAGAACCTAAAACTGAAATCTTCAAAAATAATTGTATTTCCATTTTTATACAACATTTTTGCAAGCCACTGATGAGGGTACTGATTTTTAAGCTCTTTTTGCAAGGAATTCAAATATGCAATATCAACAATTTGGGTAACCATGTGAAACTGCAGACAGTATTATTGCATGACCTTTGCAAGAGCCATGCTGATTGGCAAGGAAATTTCAGGTTCCCCACCTGGTTCAAACCCATGCAGGAAAAGAATTTCAGAAGAGCAGTCAAGAACCTTTACCACTCTTGCTATCCAGCTGCCTCTATAAAATGAATAATTCAATTTTTCTGTTGCAGATCATCAAAATGTCTCATCCCCAGCAACAGCCTGATTTCAATCCAGCAGGTGCCTATCCACCTGCAGGGGCGCCTATCCACCTGCAGGGGCCTATCCACCTACAGGGGCCTATCCACCTCCAGGGGCCTATCCACCTGCAGGGGCCTATCCACCTCCTGCCTATCCCACCTATCCTCAAGGACAAGTTGAAACTAAGCAACCAGTGATGTGAGTACAGCATTAGATCAGTTGCGTTTATAGTGTGAGCAGTTTAGTTTGTTTATTCCCACGCATGTTGCCGGATATTGTATTGAATGTAGCCTGATGGAAGAAAATATTACAGACCAAAAATGGATTAAAACACTCTTAAAAATCAGTGACATTGCCAGGCCAAGTTGAATGTTTATTTTAAAACTGTCATGGAACGCTATATATATTTTGTCAGTGCCTCATGATGTATTTTTTCATTTAATCCTCAACAAACAATGCAACAGCCGGTGTTAGTGTATGAAATATCTTTTTTTGTTTTCAGAGTTGCGGTTGAAAATGACAATGACGTCAAAGGAGCCAACAGTGAAGCCGCATCGGACGGGGGTTGTTGTGTTTGCTGCTTGGCCATTTGTGCCATGTACTGTTTTTGCTGTTGTGCTGCTGCTTCAGATTCTTCTAACTGATGTAAAAAACTATGTTAATTGTGTAAAAGTATATAAGTATTAAAAAAGAATTGTCTTATTTATGGGAGTGTTTTTTTTTCCCAAGAGAAATTGCAGTATTCCTCATTTGTATGAGTTATTAACCACGGGAGAGGGAATATACATGTGATTTTTAACCGAGGGCTTTAACCCGAAGTGTGATAAACACATTCCCGAACCCATAGTGAATAACCGGCTTATACCATGAGACAAACAGTCAAACAGTCAAACAAGAGATGATTAGTGGGCAACAAAGAAGATAGGAATTATCACCCTGAAATATAGACATGTGATTGGCTGACAGAGATTTTGAATGGTATAATGTATAAAAACTTCAAGCACATTTGTTTGACTTTATTGAGGTAAACTAAACAAAAGAAAGTTATTTCAACGGTCATATCACTGTATATTTTATAAAGAGTCACCCTTTCGACATGTATAAACCAGTCAAAATTATGGTTTTTATAGAATCTATGGTGATATGACTTGTAATATCAGAAATGACTCTGCACTAACATGTGAAATCCGTCCATCAAAACGACCATCAATCAGTAGTTGAATCATGAATCAATATCTTCCAAGGAAACACAAAAGCACCGTCAACAGTGGCAAAAAAGGAAAATACTGGAGATCCAAACAAGTGCTACCTCCCAACCTCATATAGTCCATGAGCCAGACCCCATATTTTCACAGATTGGTACCACCTGGGGTGGCAAAATCTAACAGTGTTTTTCTGAAAGACATATGCCTATAGACTATAAAAAAGTTGGAGCCCAAGATTTGCGTGGCAGCTTAGTGGTGGTAATCAGCCTTTAAATATGGGAATCTGTGTCAGATTGAGCACATGAATTATGGGGTGGGGGAAACTAAAATTGCTATATCTCCTGAATCAATTGACCAATTTTAACAAATTACCCCCAAAATGTCTGGAATTTTGAGTTTTACAAATATAGGTTAATATATGACCAATAGTCTCCAAGCATCTTTCTTCTTCCATGTCTCCACCTTCATGTTTCCTCTAATCATCCTCGATGATATACAGTACAACCCAAAATGAAGAACTTTTTCCATCAGAAGTCCTCTTTTTACCTATTTTGCCCTCCTTTCTCCTCTCCACCCCAAATCTCACAACTACCTTAGTCTCCTCACCACAACCTTATACCATATTGAGAAGTTAATAAGAACTCCATTAACACAGCTAGCAATGTAATTGCAATTAGAAATGGGGCACAATATAAAAAAAAAATCATACACAATGGGAGAGATGGACTTTTGATTGATGTTAATTTAATTTAAATTTAATGTGATTTTAAAAGGTCGCCTCTGATACACCCCTGAAGTTTTCACATTCACCCCATAGATGCTTCACTTCACCCGATGTACCTTTTTTCTCAGAATGTGGCTGGAAAATTGGAGAATAGTAGGATCGAGGAGACTGTGGGAAAGAGGAATTATTTTCTGGTGATGGAATCTTGTCCATGCAAGGAAACTCAAATTGAGGACTTATGGATTGATATACTCACCTGGTCCCTGGTGACATCCTCAACTTTTTTTTACATTTCAGTGTTGTATAAGAAATATCCTGTAAAGCTAACTTTTAGGCACAAAATTGACTTTGACACAAGTTTGTCATCTATTATCTGAGCCTTACAAGGCTTACATGACTTATCAAGTACCATCGGTTTTCTGGTTATGGTGTGTAATTTTTTACGTGAGAGCTCAGATTTTAAGCAAAGGTACATTTTTGCAACCTTTTGATCTCTGATGACCTAATTGATTTGCATGTTGTTCAAATAACATGCATAAAACTCCTAATTCCAGACACCTGCAACAGAAATTTGTTGGAATTGGACCACTGGTTCGGGAGATATTGCAATTACTTTAGTTTCACCCAACCTTGAAACTGTCATTTTCAAATACCTGCCATATTTGGTTATGTCCCACTGCTGGTACAAACATAAACTCTGCATTTTTAGACATAAAATTGACTTTCAAACTTGTTATCCATTGTGTTTTCCCTAAATGACTTAACAAGTCCAATTGGTTTGGTAGCTATGGTGTTTGTTGTTTGATGAGGCGTTCAGATTTTACGCAGTGGTCATTTTTGTGACCTTTTGACCTCTGATGACCTAATTAATTTGCAAATTGATCATATTTTATAGAACCCACAAGTCTGAACATTTTATGGGGAAATATGTTGGGATAGAACCTTTGGTTCAGGAGATACAGCGATTTTAGTTTCCCCTGCCCTTAAAACGGTAATTTTCAAATATCTGACATTTTGTCTTGTGCCAATGCTGATCTATACATAAATTCTGCATTTTTACGCATAAAATTTACTTTGACACTTTTTATCTATACTCTGACCCCTAAATGACTTAACAAGTCCAATTGGTTTGCTAAGGAGTGTGTTCTTGGATGAGGGTTCAGACTTTAAGCAACGGTCAATTTTCATGACCTTTTGACCTCTGATGACCTAATTAATTTGCATATTGGTCATATAATGACCTATATTTGGAGAACTTACAAGTCCGAACATTTTGAGGGGTAATTTGTGGGGGTAGGACCATTGGTTCAGGAGATACAGCAATTTTAGTTTCCTCCACCCTTAAAACGGCTATTTTCAAATATGTACTATATTTCATTGTGTACGGCTGCTGACACATGCATGAATTATCCATTTGTTGGCTTAAATGGACTTTCATACTTGTTATCTATAATCTGAGCCCTCTCATTCGGTTGGCAGCTGTGGTGTCCTTTTGGACAATGGTTCAGATTTTAAGCAATAGTCAATTTTTGTGACCTTTTGACCTCTGATGACCTACTTAATTTGCATATTGGTCATATATTAACCTATATTTGTAAAACTCAAAATTCCAGACATTTTGAGGGGTAATTTGTTGAAATTGGTCAATTGATTCAGGAGATATAGCAATTTTAGTTTCCCCAACCATAATTCATGTGCTCAATCTGACATATTTAAAGGCTGATTACCACCACTAAGCTGCCACGCAAATCTTGGGCTCCAACTTTTTTATAGTCTATAGGCATATGTCTTTCAGAAAAACACTGTTAGATTTTGCCACCCCAGGTGGTACCAATATCTGGTCTTGCTCATGGACTAATACAACCTGCCAGAAATAAAGATAAATATTGAAGTACATAATATATAAACTTTGATGCTGAAAGAAAGTGAATGTACATGTTCCTGTGCCCCATGCCGATGTTTTTCTGTTGTATTGTGAGTGTTTCCAAATATCTGGCACTGCTTGAAATTATTTTCATATCGATTCTTCGACGCCATTTTTCGCTGCATGTCCCTATAAAATGTAAATTTTCGTAATTTTTGTTCACTCTAAATTGGAGAGTGGCTTCCAAAGAAAAATGAAACCCTCAACAAACAATTTATCCAATCAACCTTTGTCAAACAAGCTATCACCTCATGCAAGTTGACAGAAATAAAGATAAATATAGAAAAAACATAGCTATTAAATATGATTTGCAACTCTTAAATGATGTGGTAAAGTCCATTTGTAATGCTTAGTTCTTTTGCGTCGACGAGGCTGTCAGGGTACCAGGAAGTGCTGTTTCGGTGATTTAAGCCATTTTTGGACAATTATATAATCAATCAAAGGTTATACATCGTCGTGGGTGGATCCTAGGACGATGAGGCACTCGTTTTTCACGCTGAATCGCTCGTAATTTGTGCCGAAGGAGGAAGAGAATTGTGTCGGCGAGTTGTGCAGGAGCTTCGGTGAAGTTCCGGTGAAGTTCCATTGCTTCAATGTGAAATAAACTAGCATCGCCCAAGCAGCCTGTAGTCTTGCCCAGGCAGTCAGTAATATTGCCCAGGCACCCCACACATCATGAATTACGCCCAAGCAAAAGAGCTGTTTCGGTGAGGCAAAGAGCTGTCTCTGCGTCCCCAAAGTTGTATTGAAACAATGATAAAGTAGCATCGCCCAAGCAGTCTGTAGCCTCGCCCAGGCAATCTGTAGCTTTGCCCAAGTACTTATGGGGTCTTTCATGCCTTTTGCATCATGGGTCTTTGCTTCGTCAAGTTTCAACAGGTTGAATCTTTTGTGAGGCAAAATTCTTGCTTCGCCCACCTGTCACATGATTTCTAGGAACTGTGATGAGGCATTTCATGATGTGCCGTAGACAAAATTATTGTCGCCAAATTGTTGAAATTATTTTAATCATCTCCTTTCCTGGAAAAATAAGAATCGCCTTGGCAAGAAACCTCTGAATCGTTGCTGTGAGAACCTAGCAATAATGTGGATTATATTCCAATAGGTCTTCTGATCTGCGCCACGGACGCCAGTCTCGTGACGTAACCTAAATATCAATAATAAATATGACGTAATGTATCACGAGACTGGTGTCCGTGATCTGCGCAAGGCTCTTTACATATTTCAAACAAACACATCACCAGAGGGTTGTTCCAGCTTTCACAAATTCAATGCAAGTCACTGATGAAGTATTGTTGAATACAAGGAACATATTCAATACATTCACTGTTTTTCAGCATGGCTTGTTATGCTAACCATTCATTTCATCAACAATTGTGTTTCAATGCCCTGGATCATCTGGAAAGAAATCGGAATAATGGTCATTAAACAGATAAGACTGTAACTGTTGAACATAATATTATGAGGATGTTCAAAAATATAGGCCTACTGCAATACTACATCATATGGCAAGTTGAAATACTCGCTGCTGATTGGCCGGCAGCTGTGCCATATTCTACATTACAATATGTGACCTGCTCCACCAAAATGAGTTCAAAGTAGGCATTCTATATTTCTCAGAAATGAGTAAAAAGTGTCAAAAGGTCACATTCTGATGGTTTTTAGCTGTTGGTACCATGTTTTAGCAAAAATAATTTGCTTTGATTATTATTTGAGACCATCTTATTTGAGACCATCTAACCAAAAACTGATTTTAAATTATCGCATCCTTCTTGATTTTCTTAGTTCTTTCATTGCAATGGCGGGAATTTCAAATTCCATTTTCTGAGAGTTTAATGTTTCTTATCATCAATGTTTCAGGTGCCATATCTTTAGATTGGATGGAGATATCAAAACATACTAAACATAGTTTTAAAGCTCAATTCCAGTAGAATAAAGTATTTTTGTAACTAAATATGATAGGAGGCCGACTTTGAACCCATTTTGGTGGAGCAGGTCACATATTGCACGCATGAATCCATGATATGGTATGCACTGTGCCTCTTCCAATTTAACTTTTCTATGAAGGACTCCTCTCCAATCTTCATCCATCATTTGTATAATACATTTGTCTACACCTGGGCTCAGCAGCTTAAAAGGGCACTTTAAAGGCTAATTTCTAACTGAGGATCCTAAAATGAGGTCTGAATATTCCTAGACACAGTCCGATATTTCCAGCATCTAGAATTCACAATAAATCTATGTGAAAAACGTATAAAAAAATATTGTGTCAAATTTCCAGTCACACTGTCTTCTAAAGAAATGTAAGAAAGTCAGGTGACAACTCAGTTTGTCTTGTCACCATGGCAACAGATTTCCAATATTTAAAAGTAAAATTTTGTCTGTATATGTGAACATAAGCTGTGCTAATAGAGGCATACTTCAAATTTTTTCCCTGATTCATTCATCAACTTGAGGCGTTGAATGTTATCCTCACTAGGGTTCACATAAAGACAATTTTGAAGTCTGTTGTAATGGTCAAAATGGATATTTCATATCACGTCTGATGCAGCACTTGATTGTGCTTCATTTTGACAAAAAGTATCACCACAGCATCAATATCCTTGATATAGCATCACCTTCATCGTATTTTTGGAAGGATTTTTGAAATAGATACTAAGTCTTCTTGTCATGGATGGAAACTAAAAATGCTTTTCCCAAGGTTTGTTTTTTTGTTTTGTCCGGCAAGTCCCAAAGTACACATGCTGAAAAATGTTATTCTTTTGTCCGGCTCATGACAATTTTGGTCATTTTTTGTGTGAAGCCGCTCTCCTATGACATCTTTCATGGGGATAACCCCACCCCTCGAACCTTCGCCATGCAGAAACTCATGACCTTCACCTAAATCTCCTCTGGCTGTTCCGGGTTTGCCCCACTCATGTCCTTTTGACCTTGAAGACAAAACATTATAGGAGTACCTGCATTATAAGACCTTCTGTTGTAAGACCTTCTGTTGTAAAACCGACTTGCCTTATGTGACCGCCTTCCTCCCACACTAAGAGGTATTTTAGTGCATTTGCACCCTGACGAGAGACCGCGCCCCTACGAGAGACTGCTTCATGACCCCAGAAGGAGCGGTCTTATAATGCTGGGACCACTGTATTAGGCTCTCTTTTAATTATATAATGATTTATTCAAAATTATTATCAATACTGTATTAATTTTTTGATTTTGCCAGGTGAATTAGATTTTTCTTTTTTTGGGCCACCCCTGCCGTCCTGCTTCCTTCTGGCACCCTTGCTCTCCAACTTACTTCTCATGCTTGAATGCCTCTTTGCTCCTTGCATGTATATAATGGATGCAAAAGTCACTTGGCATGACATCAAATACATATCTGCAATATACAAAGAAAAATGCTTAAAATAATAATGGAGAATTATGTTTTCTCAAAAAATAAATACTGCTGGCATAGAGGATTTTCATTAGAGCGCTTTGCAGATTGGCGGTACATTGAATTTCTTGTTATCAATTTGTAAACTTGCTTTGCCACATCATTGACAGTTTTCTGATAGCTTCTTAATCTTGTTTTTAGACGAGTACCTCAAGTCATTTAATAATTTGTTTATTGACACCAACACTGCTGGATATGATATTTACTGACTCAACTGTTTTTAAACCATAACTGACACGAACAAATCACAAAAACATTTTTAGCCAGCAGCATCACAATACCAAGTTAAACGTAATGAATGATGTTTTTGGGGGAGCGATGGGTTTTACCCCAGGACAAACTTTTTTTCTTGCACGAAGCAACCAGTATGGAACATATTATAAGGAGGAACCATCTTCTTATTAGTTATTACAGATTTCGTATTAGTGTGCCATGTTCTTTTCAACTGCCACAGTGCTCTTGTGATGTCAGTATCAGCATAATGATTTCACAGTTGGTATATTCGCAGTTTCAGCTGTGTCACTTGTAACCCATGCTGATCACGCCATTAAAAATTCACACATAAGCTGTTAGATTGTTGCTCAACATTGATTATTTAGTTTGATGTTTTGAATAAATCCATAAGCTACAATATCCAGCTATATATAATGCATGGATTTTGTGTATAACTGCTATCAGTTTTAGCACTTTTACAACAAAACAAATTCATTCACTCTCACATTCATTTGTTGGTCTGAGAGGTTATCATGTGCTCCTCTGTCTTGGCAAAAATAATATACTCAAGAACCATTCAGAATTTAGGACCTAAGGGGGGGGGTTTTGCTTGGGGACATCCTTATCACTGATTTCCAATAATGTTTATTTGATGATCGAATTCTTAGCCTCCTTGTCTGGCCTTTGCCCAAATTTTTGGGGAGCAACTACCCCCCCCCCCCTTTCTCGTCCTCTGGTATGCCCATGCAACACCGCCATGTTCCTTCCGAAAAATCTCCCCATCATCCCCATTCCAGTCAACAATTCTGAACAGTTTCTTTGGCACAGATCTCACCTAAAAGGCTGAAAAGCCACAAGGTGCTGCCCTCAATGAGAAATTTCACAACAGGACACCATGAATGTTCATGATGGATCAAACAAGTGGCTCAAACATATCAGTTTCACCTGCTCCAACTGAATCAAACAACCATACCAATGAATGCAGATTAATCAATTGTCATTCACACTTAGACAGCCCATAAGCCTGACTTGTTAGTAGCAGTTGGAATCAACACTCAAGCTTGGAGTGCCAATAGTGATGTCAGTATTGCAATACTGACATCATCTGGACATATATTCACATGGAACATGGCACACTTATACGATATCTGTAATAACATGTGCTGAAAAAAAAATTTTTTGCAATGTAATGTTTCAAAAAAGGTTTATTCACCAAAATAGCCCTCCCCCCATAATCGAGGGAGCCATGAAACAACTGGTTGGCTCCTTGACTACTTGTGAGATACGAAAGTGGGGCCACCGTAAGGTCGATCTTCTGCATCCCACCCCCCATAATAAACAGTTCAACAAAAGTAAGTCCCCCTTCATGAAAACGTGAATATCTCAGAGAATTCTCCTCCAATTTAGGCGAAAGTTTGCCAGTTTGTAGGCCTGCCTATTGACAGTGTGCGTGTTTATTTTGGCTTTATTGCTTAATTTTTGTTTGAGCCAGCAGACCCTGAGTGCACATACCTCTATTTTCAAAAATAGGAAGTCTTGGCTTTTCAAAAAAAAAATTACTAAAAGGTGTTTAAACTCCACTCAAATTATTTGTCATTGCATCCAAGAAACCTAAACTGTAAAACTGTTATGAAAGAAGTCCCTAGTTATCTTCTTAATAAGAATGAGAAACAAATTTTCTCCAGACTCATGAAGAAGTCTATCCAGCTGGCTCCCTCGCATGGTGAAATTTTTCATATCCATTGGAAAAGCCTGGGATTTTTGAAAACAGGGGTAGGCTCACTCGAAGGCTACTTGTTCAGCCAGGAATAATGCCCCTGAGCTTTAAATACACACATGTAAGGTCAATATGCAAGGCTATAATTAAGCCAACCTTCATAAAAATCAGCGGTGGAATGTTTGAGATATTCAAGTTTATCGAAAGGGGACTTATTTTTGTTGAACTGTTTAGAATTTTTTGTTGTTTATTCTTGCATTTCCCACCAAGAGAATCTATCTAAGTCGAATAACTTCATTGCCGAATATTATCAACATTGTTCTTTAAGAGAAAAAAAAGTTATGAAGTGGACCTCTCATAATCTGTTAAAATGTGAATTGTAAATCTTTTCATTTTTCCTATGGCCTACTTACCCCTGTTTATTCATTGCACATAATAGAATGTATTTATTCAAGAAACGACCATGAAAGCGAACGTCATATTTTGGTAGAAGAGTCTTGTCAACAAAGATGAATGGTTCGAAATATCTCTGGTATTTTATCTGAAAATTGTATGACAAAAGTTATGATGGTCTGACATGCTAAAAATATTTAATTATGAAAATAATGCAACCTTCTTTTGCTTCTATTAGGAGCACACATTCACTGGGTGTCACTCGCCACCTTAAATCTATATGCACTCATTCTTTGAAAGAAAATAGCTTGATAGACTGATAGATTGATCGATCGATACATTGATGGATAGACAGATTGTCTAATTAATTTATTGACTGATTGACAGTCAAATAGATAGATGCATGGTGTATCTACTTGCACCTCACACTCTAAAAAATGTCGGGACAAAATTGGATTTTTAGATTCAAAATGGTTTTTGAAAAACCAAATTTCAATGCAAAAAACCTACACGGATTTTAAAAAAAATCCATGTTGGTTTTTTGCATTGAAATTTGGTTTTTTCAAAAAACCATTTTGAATCTAAAAAACCAATTTTGTCTGAAATTTTTTAGAGTGCATGCTCTTAAAGTGCGTGTACATTATTTTTGAGATTTAATTCACATAATTCCTGTAACAGATGGTGTGCCGACCTGCGGGCATTTTGACTCAATTTGACGTGAGCACTCTAAAAAATTTCAGACAAAATTGGTTTTTTAGAATCAAAATGGTTTTTTGAAAAACCAAATTTCAATGCAAAAAACCAAAATGGATTTTTTTAAAAATCCATTTTGGTTTTGCATTGAAATTTGGTTTTTCAAAAAACCATTTTGAATCTAAAAAACCAATTTTGTCCCGACATTTTTTAGAGTGAGGGTGAAGCCGCTGATGTCCCAGACGTCAGTTTAAAAAAAACATAAGGTGACTTCAGATGCCCACTGGGTAATAACTTGGCACCCCAGAACTACTACAGTGTAATATATGTAAGTCCTAATTGCATCAAAAGAATAAGACAAAATTGGAATGGATTATGGAAATATCATCCCTTCACAATATCATCCTCTCTCAGACCTGCATAAAGGAAATAATATTGGACAGAATAATCATAGCTTCTGTTTCTGCCGAGTAATTAATTGCTAGAAATAGAAAGAGAAAGTAGAGAATAAGGACAATAAGTTATCAACACTTTTACGGTGTTGGATAAAAACATGAATTACGACATTGTGGCTATTTTTTGTATAATTTTGATTTAAAAAGTTTGAGACATAGAACTGGTATTATTGAAGTGGGGAGTTGGCTCCAATCTCTGACTGTACGGGGGAAGAAAGAATTTTTATGGCAATTAGTAAGGGAGTCCGGAAATGCGACAGTATGAGATTGTTTACTGCGGGTGTGATGTTGGTGAGAAGGAGGTTCGATATATGAGGTTGGACTGATGAGAACCAGCCCATTTAGAATTTTATACAGACATATGAGTCTGTTGTTACAGTGGCGAGTGCTTAATGACGGCCATTCTAATTTGGCCAGCATGTCAGATACGGGGGTGGCGTTTGGTCTGTATCTGTATTTATTAAGTGTCCAACATGCTGCTCTTCATTGGACAGCTTCTATTTGGTTGATATATTGGATGGTAAAAGGGTCCAAGACTAAGGACGTGTACTCTACAAGTGGTCGTACTAATGATTTGTACGCTATGCTTTTAATACGCGTGCAAGGGATACGTAAGTTACGTCTAAAGAAAGCGAGACTGATGTTTGCTCTGTTGGTGATAATGTCGATATGTTTTTCCCACTTAAGATCGCTGGAGATTGTAATGCCAAGGTACTTTGTGTCGTTGACCATTTGAAGCTGATTGCCATGAAGTTGGTAGTTGGCGTTGATGATACTTTGCAATTTCTTGTAATACGAATGACCTGACATTTGTCTGGATGGAATTCCATCTGCCACAGCTTCTCCCACCGGCCCAGTTCATCTAAGTCCTTTTGTAGCACTGATGCATCCGAATCAGATTTCACCGCAAGGTACGCAATGGTGTCGTCTGCAAAAAGTCTGACTGATGAAGTAATGTTGTCTGCCATGTCGTTGATGAAGAATAGAAAGAGACACGGACCAAGCAGCGATCCCTGGGGCACTCCGGATATAACTTCAACGTATGACACCTCACCGTCAAGTACCACTTGTTGAGTCCTGTCGTGAAGGAGAGCACCAATCCAACTATTCAGTTCACCTTTTATCCTGTAGCGTTCTAGTTTTAATAAATGTCTTGGATGTCCAACCTTATCAAATGCTTTTGAAAAAACCATTACCAGAACATCAGTTTGGGTCTTGTTGTTCATGTTTTAGCTGCCTAATAAGTTATTGTACGAGGGGTTTTCCAAAAGTTCTGTCCAACTTGTCATAATTTTAGCAATATTTGACATAGACACCTGATATCTGGGTCCACTATTATTCAGGTAATTTGCAATTGATCCTCAAAAATACCGTGCAAAGCACATTAAACCTCGGCTCTATATATGTTAAATAAGTTATAGCGATTCCAAAGTAGCGATACTGTCGTTGTTGGGTGATGAAGGAGCAAGGCGACGGAAAGAGCATGCAAAGCATGTAAAGCCTGAGCTGTAGAAATTAACATGGCTTAAAATGTAAATGATCTGATATGACAATTTGTTAAATAAAATGATAGGGAGTATCACTATTCACTGTGGCAGGATACTGAGGAATTGCAATTTTTATGCACTGTCACCAAATCTTCTAAGCAGATTGACATAGGCTGGAGAAGTGAAGGACCTAAAAATGAGATGGCTTGTGCCCAAGTGGGTCTTCTCTGGTGTTGCAAAGAAGAAGAAGAAGGAAAACAACAACTAAGTAGTCCCCAGAAAACAGATATTCACCTGAGCTTTCGAAAATGGGGTCTGTCATTTCTGTACACCTAACAACTGTATCACTGTGGTCATTTAACCGCATTGATTGAGTTTCGAGATGATTTACGCACTTTTTACCGCGACCGCTACAGTGTATTTTCGCCATGTACGCTTGAGCGATATTATAGAACAATGACAATTCAAGGCTGAATAGACCAAAAGTTGCTTTGAAGAAATATTTTTCTATCGTACAATGTCAATTACGCCTAACTTCATAAGTTTAAATACCTGACAGTCACGGGTATGGCCATATATTATCAATCCAGCCGAAACTTGTCAGCAAATATGAATTGTTGTTCCTGTCGTCCTCCATATTGGAATTCCATGAGATGCCGTGACGTGATTGGCCGACAAATTTAGGGAAAATAATGAAATTTTGAACATTATCTATAACATCGGAGGGTCAAGCGGCATTGAAAACGTATTTGCTTTGTTAAATAAGGGGGTAACACCAGTTTCAAGGAAAAAAACTTGAAAAAGTTCGTCCTCGGGATCGTTCGGATGCGTTCGGGCGTCCTCGGGTGTTTCCGGCGCCTAATTTATGCACGTTTTTGGCGCGAAAATCCACATCCGCCCACCTCGCTGTTGTAAAGATGGCGAAAATAAGCTGTGGAAATATATGCGCTCGTGTCAGTTGTGAAATAAAGTGTTTCGGATACGTTTCAGGTGCGTAATTGTGCGGCTTTCACAAGCTGAGGGCCCGTAACGATGACGGACAAAGTTTGGCAGGGTAGATTTGTATGTAGCCGACGTTTTCAGGCGGCAAAGTTGGCGAGTTCAGGCGTCTTCAGCCGACCGACCGACACTGGTTGCAAGACCGGAGACCTCCTTCGGAGGCCTCGGTAAAAAGGCATTGATTGGAATTAATTATAACTTGTTGATTTTTTGCCATGGATACCAAAATCATGAAAAGGTAATGAATTTGCTTCTGTGTTGGCGTCTTGACTTATTTAGTTGAAGAGCATTAGCACATATTTTTTTCATAAAACGCAATGGGATAGTTGTGGTAAATGAAGGCCTCAATGATTCAGTTACTTTGGTTCTTTTCTTGAGATTAGCAAATTGTTTTATATGGATGGCAAAGATATGAAAATCTGCTATAATTTCTTTAATTTAATTGTAAAAAACTAGCAGGGAGAATAAAAATCTTCTTAAAAATATATACAAGGAAAATAGTGTGTGTGATAAAACTACACTGTAAATTTTGAATTTTGAGTTAGCTTAATTGATTGAGTGAGATGGTTGCACAATTCCTTTGAGCCAAGATAGCTTGTTGTTTGCAAGTTATAACAACATAAAGATTATCATAACTCAAAACAGTAAGCTATCATGGCTCAAACAAATTGTGCAACCATCTCACTCAATCATTTGAGCTAACTCAGAATTTCCGAATTTACAGTGTATCCAACGATGATACAAGGATTCTCTGATGGAAAAAGCAACACACCAAATAACTCAAGAACAGGAATAGAAGGTATGTTTTAAAATTGGATAGATAATCTAAGGATTTGTTTTAAGTGCCCATAATGATATGATAATAGATAGTCTAAGGATTTGTTATAAGTGCCCATATGATAATTTTGAGAAGTTGTGAAAAGATGATCCTCGTTTTAAATGTGTTTTATGTTATATATATATCTTGTAATTGTCAAAATTTAAGAGCAAGGCAGGAATTGGAGGCATATAGGGTAAGGTTCTTTGAGTCGGACATCAAATTACCAGGTATTTGTAAAAGTGCTCTGCTCTTTGTTATATTAGTTCAGGACTCTCTGAGTTTTGAACTATGCTTTGTATGCAAAATAACAAGACAAAAAGTTGATATATATTCCAATATTTTGAAGACTATGGCATGGAATGGTGTGAAAGATACATGTAGAGGCCAGGGGGTAACCTTGAGTCAGACAGGGGTCCCACTGCAGACAGGCTATAATTGATTTAGATTTCTTGGTATGTATATAAGGTATGTTTATAATTAAAAACCTGACAATCTAAAAACTGCTGGACATGTAGCTGAATTGTCGAGCTTCACTGCCTAATTTCAATCTTGTCATATACAGCAATATCCTGCAACAGGCCAGCATAACATAGCTAAAATCAAGATAAATTTAGTAAAATACTGACAAAATTAAGTTAAAAACACATAATTTACACTGCTTTCAAAGGCAAGAAAAAGAGTTAAGAACACACCAGAATTATTGAAAATGCTTTTAAACAGGCCATGGAAGTCTTAAAGAAAAGATTGATACCAGATACATAGGTACTATGCAAGCTTTCAGATACTGACAGATAGTCAATTTGACCCCTGTAAAAGTTTTTGACTCAACCCCAAAGTGTCCAACTCAAGGAAGCTTACCATAGAGTAACACGATTCTTTTTAAAACTTGATTTGAAACTTGCATCATGACGAGTAAAGTGTTGATTTCAGTCCCACAGAACGCTGTCCTGCTACTCAAATTCGGATTATGCAAGCTCTGGGCCACATTTCATGAATTCTTGTTTCCAAGGCAACAAATAAATCATTTGTTTTTATTTCTATGATCTGATTATTTGTAAATTACCTCAATATCAACTGATCCAAATTTTGTGTGTCTGTAAAATTTTGCCTAAGATATGACAATTAGGACAGTATTTTTGGAAAACCCCTCGTATTATTAATTAGCGGAAAACTTTGATATTGTTGGACACTCACCCTGTATATCTGATTAGCCTTTTTGTGTCCGAGAGCAGGGCCTCGGGCCCTTTGTCGTCATCAATGGGATTGTCATAACAAAGTTGGTGTGGATCGAAAAGCATTTCACAGATGCAAAAACAACCAAAAGTTATGATGCCATTATGATGCACAGTGTTTACACTGTTGCACTAGATGCCCTGACTTTAATCTTATGTCTCACTGCTCTAAATAGTTGACTTTAATCCCCCAAATTCCTCCTTGCTCAGCAGACGATTTCTGAGAAGCATCTTCTTCTTCTTCCCTTTGGCCCTTCCGCCCTGAGACAAAGTGGGGTGCACCACAACCTGAGATTTATACTTCAGCCAATTACTAAAGATAGACAGATAGACAGATAGATAGACAGATAGATAGATTGATAGGTAGATTGATAGATCTATAGATAGAATGCAACTTTTAACTATTTATAGAGATGTGTTAATCTAATGATCATATCCCATTGAGTTATAAGGGTTATTAAATTGCTCGAGGACACGGTGCATGCATTGCATGCTATTTTTCCATTTACCATAATCTGTTGGACCATATCCAGACCAAAAAGATTTAAACCTGCAAAAAATACAGTTTAAAGATAAGTTAAAATGTAATGAAGTCCTACAATAGGGTCACACCAGGGTTCTCAAAAGTTGGAAATGGCTGCATGTAACTGTAACTGTAATTTATATATTCATTTCTGTTTTAACAGGGCCGTGTTAAAAAACAAGCCTGTCTTGAACATGTATACCCTGAATAAATATATTTCAAATAAAAAAAATAAAAACTGTAACTACCTCATACTTCCCAAATGATTTTTAAAATGGGCCACTGCAACACAAATGGCTCTTTCTTTTTATCGAAGAATGGGCTACTGTGGAACTGTAGAAGGGTTTAGGCAATAAACCAGGCAGGTTTGTTGGCCTTTCCTTGGTGACTTTCTATGTCTGATGGCAGCTCATGTTCTCTCCACACAGTGGTGGTAACAGTCACCTATAAGCTCCTTTGTGAATGCACATGCGTCTGACTCTTGAGTTTGTAAGATGGGAGTGCAGTTGTTTTGCAGGAAATACTACTATTAATGACCCAATATCCACATTTACAAACAGTATACAATTTCTATAGGCATCTCATTGTTAAGCAGCAAATATGTATACATGTAATCGGTACTTAGTTCAGCAAATACTGGTTTTAGAGGGGATATAGACTTAGGCGGGGGTGATAATTCCAAAATGTTTGTATGCGCACTTTTTTGTGTCACCTGGACCTCTAGAGTTAGGCAACACGGTTGCCTCCGTTTGTCAATATAAGCCGAAAACCCATATGTACGGAGCCGTTGAAGGTTGACGCGAGGAAATAATATCGAAAATAACCAAAAAAAATCATATCTGAAGAACTATTGGTCGTAGAGACTTGTGAATAGGCTCAAATTAATCGGAATACTCATTGTTATATCAGTGTTTCATAGTAACTATAGGCCTAAGTGCAATATTTTTTTAGTTATTGGAAAAAAACTGTTTTTACTCTTTTCCATTAGTATACGGGCATAAATTCGCGTTGCAGGCCGTTAGAACTTGAATAATTGCAAATGTTTATCAATCTTTGTTTACATTACTAAATGCAATAGACAGTTCTATTCCATATCATTGATATTGCATCAAACTATACTAAGTTGTTGTGTACCGTGTATAGATAATGCCTAAATTGATTTGATCAGCGAGATACTTTATTTACTTATTACAATATCATTAATATTTAGTTTCATATAATTGCATAGTACTCTGTGTGGATTAATTTATGTAGCTTTCCTAAAAGTCTATAGGTTTACTTACAAGTTTTTGACAAGCTTATAAAACAAGTAAGATTAACATCACAATCAAATCAATATTTATTTTCACTCGGCGTTACTACAGACAATAATTCTATCTTCACATGTGAGACAGCAGTAATTGCACGAAATTAGCTTGAAGAGTATAAATATATATTTATAAATTGTACTTGCTCCATTTCTTGTTGAACGGAGAGGCAAAAACCAGCAAGAAAGAGCCGGCAAAGTACTACTTCTAATTTACTAATTAAATCAGTTATTTTGTTGAACTTTTTGGATGCTCAAATTGGTCTCAGAGTGGTCTGATACCAAAGCTGAGTTGGAAAAGCATGCATTGCTGAAAAATAGAGATGTTTTAAACAATCTTTGTAAAGAAGCAGAAACTTGAAATTAAAATAAAAAGTTTTATTGGTCAGGTTAGGCCATTTATTAGGGAAATGAAGTCTATATAAAAAAAATGGCTACACAGTAAACAAAAAAAATGTTACACATAATTATAAAAAGAATCATGTAAAATTTGAGATGCAAAGTGCCAGAAATACAAAATTATCAATTCCTAAAACTAGCGACATGTTTCCATTGAAGTTGGCAAAGTATAAAAGCGTTCTTTATTGGGAACTACATATTTCTGCTTACCAATATTATGGGTTAAAAATTAAGATTTGAATTAGTATCTGAATATCTGATTCATCATCACCATCAACAATAGGTCATGATTCACAAGTCTCATTGGACACTTAACACCAACACATTAACAACTTATACTTGATAATGCTGCTTCAGTTTGCAAAGCCTTTCAGTGTCCTCGTGATAAAAAAAAACACAACAAAAAAGTGAAATTTCCAAATATAGTGAAATGCGCAGCCCCTAGGAAACTCATTTAATTTTCTAAGATACAGATGGGTAAACAAAATTAGCCCTACATTTCTTCACCAAACACAGACCTACTTTAAAACATGAGAAAATGACTGAAGACGAATAAAGCTCTAGTCATTGAAGTGCTGACGAGGATAAAACCCGAACACATGCATCACCAGGTTATATAATAGAGACAAAGATAGACACTGTCACATAGAAAGACTGATTTGGCTAAAACTGCAATAACTTTTAAAATGTTTTAGGATGACACTTAAATTTTTAGTTGTTAAGGCTTGAAGCAAGTGGAACATAAATTTTCTTCAGCAGACTTTCTTCAAATCAGGCTCATAACGTTCCAAAAAATCGAAAATATGAGGTTTTTGCTCAAAATTAAGGTTTTTTGGCTTTATCTTAAAAAATAACGCAGATAGGCATATATTTACTATGGAAGACGAATATAAACTTAGGGATTGCGAATAATTTAAGCCAATTTTGAAGTCTGTATGTGCACTGGTTCTTGAGATATGGCATTTTCGGGTAATTTTGCCGTCGGCGCAAAAGGCGTTATCTTCAATGCCTCCGTCCATATGGGTTTTTAAAACCAAATAATGCAATTAAATCATCATTGGGTTTCTTTTGACCATTATTTTCATATTCAATGCGCACAGACATGATTTTCTGACATTTTCAAAATAACACCCCCCCCTATTATAGTGAAGTCTCAACCTATGAATAAATAAGTAGATAATGCACATAAGTAAATAAATGACATAGTTAAATAAATAGCAACTAATTCAATCAATGGATCAAAAACCAAACAAATTCACTGTTTATTCTCAAGGATAAGGTCCAGGACTCCAAGACGACCATTAGTATGAGAAAAGAAAAAAAAAAGTATCTGAATGACGCAGGATAGATGTAAGGTCCAAGGCAACTGAATCGACACTGGACCAGTAAAGTTTTGTAAAACTATGAGACGATAATTCATGTGGTGTCTGGTTTCCGGCAGTCAAATACAAAATTACCTGCTCTGTATCACAGTGTATCTATATGCTCAGGGCCGTAGGCTGGTCCGGGGACATTGAACCCAAGAAAATTTGAAAATTTTTACATTTAATGCACCTTTTTTTTGTCTAAATTCTAGGGGGGCAGCCGCCCTCTGCCCCCCAGCGGGACTTTTAATTTCCATTGAGGCTCTGGATGGGGGGTTATAGGGGACAAGGAATTCAAAAGTAAAATGGCAAAGGGACATGGGGGACATAAAACCCCATCGAGAGCCAAGGGACGGGAATTCATAAAATTGCTAAGCGACAGCTAGGGGACAGCTGGGAGACAGCTGGGGACAACTGGGGGACAGCTGGGGACAGCTGAGGACAGCTAGGGGACAGCTTGGGAAAGCTTGGGACAGCTGAGGAACAGCTGGGGATAGCTGAAGAACAGCTGAGGAACAGCTGGGGACAGCTGAAGAACAGCTGGGGACAGCTTGAGGACAGCTGGGGACAGCTGAGGAACAGCTAGGGACAACTGGGGACAGCTTGAGGACAGCTTGGGGACAGCTGGAAACAGCTTTGGGACAGCTGGAAACAGCTCGGGGACAGCTGGGGACAACTGTAGGACAGCTGAGAACAGCTTGAGGACAGCTAGGGACAGCTGGCTGACAGCTGGGGACAGCTGGGGGACAGCTGCAGGATCACAGGCCAGAACCTGAATGGGGAATCATAAATATAGAATTGTCTTACATGTCTATAGTGAATAGACTAATGACATGTGAGTTTCTAGTCTTGTGACAAGCAAGTTCCAAAGACAAATAAAACTCTAGAGACTCATTCTGGCTTCGGTCTGTGGCAGGATGCACCAAAACCTCTCTAGTGGAGTTTACTGACTTACCTGAATTGGCCGACTCCTCCGTTCTTCCACAAAGAAAGAAGTGTTGATTTATTTTCTGGAAAGGTGTTTTGAAAATCGGTCTTAAGGAATTCAAAGGCAGGTATCACTAAAGCCTGGAAAACAAATTTGCGTGGAAATGTGAGATTCGGAAGAATATTTACATTAGCCATGCAGAAAAGGTGCAAGTTATGCCCCTGAACACTCATACTGTACAACAAGCCATGCAATTGTGACAACAGTGATTGTATTGGCAATTTTATTTATTGTATTTTCTACTTTTGCTTGAACTAAAAAGTTTGTGAATAACCTAATTCAGGGCATTGGATCATATCAATATAAGATGCCTTAAGAATTGAACGTATCTGTATTACTCACCATTCTTTTACTTTTATAAAGTTCCCTGACTTCCAATAAATTTTCATAGAGAGTAAAACTTGGAACTAAGTCAACGTCTGTCAGAAAAACAAGTCTTGTTTTCACTTGCTCGACTGCTACTTGCCGTAACCAGTTGATTGGTATAAATTCCTGTATGAAAAGAAGATTAAAAGGCTTATCTTTATTAACAACTTATCTGCCTGTATATGCAACATCACTGAATTAGTGAATCTCGCTTGTTGCTTACCAATTGCTGCAATACAAAATACTAAAACTCTGTCCATTAGAGGAGTCACAGGGGTAAGTTGTGCCACTTTTTGCTTCAGGATGATTTTCCAAAAAAGAAAAGCGTAATTATGTAATCTGAAATTCAGATATAAAAATTTAATACCTTGGCCAGAATCAAGCCAAGATTCAGGGCAAATACTAGATATATTTATGGTTAAGAGGAGGTGTAGCACTTTTAACACATGTTCTTCTCAGAGTAAATTATTTCACAACTTGTGGAGTTCCCCCGTGGCCTTATTGGTAAGTGCGCTTGTCAACTGGCTTTGAGGGCGTGGGTTCAAATCTCACCCCGGGAACTCACTTTAGTCCGAGCCCATGGGACTTTAAATGGAGGCGGGTTGTATCCAGTATTCTATGCTGGGGCAATTGAAAGACCCTGGGCATCCCTGAATTAATAGGGTATGTGCCAGACTCACAGTCTTCTCATCTCATCATCACACGGCGGTCGCCTGCCTCAATATAGCCCACTAAGGTGCTGCAGAGGCGTAAAACACAAACAAACAAACAAACAAACAATTTCACAACTTGTTAAGGCCTTGCATAAAATAATTGAAATTCAGTCCAAAATAGATTTATAAAAATTAAATAACATGTGACGCCATAGGTACAACTCCCCCTATCAAAATGGCACAACTTACACCAAATTGATATACAGTGGAAAACTCCTTGTCAAAAATAAGCGGAAAATGCAAGAATAAATCTAACAACACTGATGTCCAGATATACCTCCTAACTCTGTCCTACCAGAGGGACATCATCTCATTACAAATACCGAATGACAAAAAAAAACAAGAATAGTAGTCCTCGGCACTTCTAGTTTTCAACAGCAGAATTGAATTTACGCGTGTAGCTTTTCATAGCATTATTCGTGGCTGTATTTTTCTTGGTGCAGAATGATGTTGAAGAAGTGTGTATACATGGTTTGCATTGCCTTCTTTACCCAGTTCTTCATTTTACCCCAACAGTGGGCAGCACAACTTACCCCATGGCACCACTTACCCAGGTCTCCATGTAAATGACCAATTGACCATTTACCTTAAACAGCTGAATTTACATATAAGTAGTGCGCGTAATTCTTTGACTGCAACAACTTTCACTCACGCAAACATCATAATAATTATACTACTTGTATATTGAAAACAATCCAAGATACTGCTATGGATGAAAGTGTTTCTACATTTTGGAATATTTTGAATCTTTTTTTTATTCATTGACTAATGAGCCTGTCAGAGTGCCCAATGCAGCTCAATTTCTCATCTAATGCAGACACTCAAAAGTCATTCTTGATATTACTTACATAATCTCCGGCTATGATGCTGAGTTCAATATTCTCTCTCCTCAGTAATTCCGGACTCATGATGGATTTTATGAATGCGGCAGACCCATTATATCCGACAAGTACGGCAACTGATATTGGTCCGGGCCAGTGATCTAGAATTCTTTTGAGAATGTGGAATTTCTCCAAGCTCATGACAGTAACTAAAGTGATATCATTTATGGAAACAGTCGAACTACTAGTCCACACTGATCTGTAAATCTGTTTGGTTGTCTGTGATTCATTCATATAACGTTTACAGATTTCAAAACGTTTCACGGCCTCTCGCATTGGTGATTGACTTTTCATGTACTTGTCACCATCTTTTAATGCAATCACTATAGATTGTATTCTTTTCGCACTTATGTGATTGACTTGATAAGTCTCTTTGCTGAAAGGATCATTAAACTGATAAAGGTGACGGTGTTCGAACGTCTCTGATATTTCTGCAAAAGAAAATAATTCAACCCATTAGTTACAGTTTTTACAGGCACGTTCTTACGAGGTAACAGGTTAGTCGGATGTCAATATAATATATTATAACACCTCACAGATGTAAGCTCTTCTCTGATTGGCTGAAGTGAGGTCACATGACATGAGTCAGAAATGACTGATGACCCAGCAAAGGAACTGTTGACCAGTCAACAGTACCTTTGGAACTGTTGACTGGTCAACAGTAGGGTACTGTTGACTGGTCAACAGTTCATTGTCCAGTCAACAGTACTCCAAAAAAAAAAAAAATTTTTTTTGTTCTTGCACTTTGGACAAACTGTTATTTATAAAACAATTATTGACTGGTGTATTCGGGCAACAGTTCAATCTGTTTGACCCTCGTGAGTGATAGTCACCTACTGTAGGTGACTATCACTCCCTCGGGTCAAACAGATTGAACTGTTGCCCTCATCACCAGTCAATATTTGTATACTGTATACTGTATAGCATGCTATGACCAAATTGTCATGATCTGTCATTATACAACCATGAATGCGATCAGAGAGCATTCTGAATGTTGACGGAGTGCTATAGAATTTATTTATACACAAACGTTCTATTGTTTCTCATGAAATTTTAAATTGATCAGACAAAAACGGCTTCAAAGTGCCCTCTTGTGGATATTCTGGAACAATGTAGCTGCCTGTATAGACAACCTGGAAAATGCCAACAGTAGGCCTATCCAAAAGTGTCCAAATAATCCAACCAAACAGACCGAATAATATCCAACCAAATGGTATCCAATTTTTTTTCTTGGGGGGGGGGTCCATCATTGGGTCATTAGGGGCAACTGCCCTGGCTTCTACGGCTATTGATGATGTTTGGTAGGCTTTCAATCGGACATATAGGCCAATGTGATGTGAAACACAAAGCGTCTTTAACTGAAGGAACATAAGAGAAGAATGAAAATTTTAGGAAAGACGAATGGAAAGGAGTCTGCAAAAAAGAAGAGAATGTATATTACCTTCTCTGTAGGAGAATACCAATAATAACCCAATAATCACTCCGATAAACAAAACCGTTCTCTTTCTGCAAATAAATATGCAGATTAATATGGTTTTTTCAAATCCAAATTTCGGATATTAGGATTCAATATCCATATAAATATACAGAAAATTGAAAAGTTCCATACCTTGTCAAATTTATCAAGCATCGCGTCGAAGAGAAGATTGGCTAAACATAATGGCAAGAAAAATTATGATTAGAATTGCGGAAATCAAATGTTCGTATAGGTTATACAATGAGTTGGAGGTGTATAACTAACATTTCAGGTGGTTATTCACCCCAAACTCGTTGTATAAGCGACTTGTACTCCATATATGACTCCTGAAAATATGGAACTGAATTTCGTGGCTTTGTTGTCATTTTTAGGTGCGTTGTTTGCAGAAAAAGTAGTACAATAGGCTAACTTAATCCCCAACAGTGGTATAACTAACAAACATGTTGGTTATACCATGGCAAAAGACAATAGAAAACTGTCTTGGTGGAGTATAATTGCAGTTATTGGGAAAAGCGACAAATTGAACAGTTCAACAAACATAAGTCCACCTTTATATAAACTTGAATATCTCAAGGATTTCTTCTCTAACTTTCGTGACAGTTGGCTAAATAATAGGCCCGCATATATTGACTCTGAATGTGTGTATTTGTAGCTCAGCTGCTCAGGGGCATTATTCCTGGCTGAGACAGCGCCCTTTGAGGTAGCCTTCCCCTGTTCTCACAAATATGTGGCTTTTCCAAATGGATATGACCAATTTCATCAGTGCAGGGAGAGATACACCAACTGGGTGTATTTCATCTAGTGACTGGCGAAGAGTTGGTTCTCATTCATATTCATTAGACAACTGAGGACTCATTTTACCGTTTGTGCAATTACTAATATATTTTTTTAGATTTTAAGCGCTGTGTATGTTACCTAGTAATGTATATGAAGCTCCTCTTGTATCACACTTACCAGATCAGAAAATGTCAAATGACAACCTATCAGTGACAATAAGTCAAAATAATGCAAAATCAAGAGCATACAAGGGCCATTCAGAAAGTTCTGACCAATTTTTTTCTGTGAGGTGCTTATTAAGGAAGTTGGCCCCCAACTTCCTTTTAGAAATTAGAAAGAAAATATATTAGCTCTTTTCACTCATACTTTTAAAAGCATAATAATGGGCCTTGTAACTGTGCATGCTGAATGTGTGACCCCTGAATATGGAAGAAAATCATTTCTTGGTGGAATAGAACCATTTATTTATAGATTATGGCCAATATTGTATCAGTCACTCCAAGGGATTCTCAAAGAAACATAAATAAGGGGCTGAACATGGCAGCAATGGGACCTGAGTGAAGGGGGGCACTCCCAAGAAATTCATTGCTGATTGATTTAGGGGAAATCAAGAGCTAACACAGATCTACTATCTATCTTAGGGAGCAAGAAAGAAATCAAGAAAGAAGGAAGGAAGCAAAGAAATAAGGAATGAAATAATGAATAAAGGGAGACAGAGAAAGGAAGAAAAGGAGGGAAGAAAGAAATGAAGAAATGAAGAAAGAAAGAAAGGAAGAAAAGAAGGAAGGAAAATGAAAGGAAGGAAAAGGCAAGGAAGGAAGAAAGACTAGAAGAAAGGCAGGAAGAAAGGAAAAGAAAGTAAGAAAGAAAACAAGGAAGAAAGAAAGAGAAGGATGCAGCAACAGTAGCAGCCTAATGCCAGAGCAAGTGTTTACAAATTTATTTAAGCATGAAAGAAAAAAAAGAATAACTGAAGGAAGGAATGAATGGATGAAAGAAGGAAGGAAGGAAGAAAGGAAAGAAGGAAGGCAAGAAGTAAGGCAAGAAGAAAGGAAGGAAAGAAGGCAGAACAGAAGAAAGGAAAGAAGGAAGGAAAGAAGGAAGAAAGGAAAGAAGGAAGGAAAGGAAGAAGAAAGGAAAGAAGGAAGGAAAGAAGGAAGGAAAGAAAGAAGGAAAGAAGGAAAGAAGGAAGGAAACAATGGAGGAAAATGACAAAAATGAATGAAAATGGATGTCTATCATAGATTCAATACACAACTGCCAACAATATTTTCACTTGAAAGATTATCTTATACTTAATTGTTAAGAAATATATCATGTACATATATATATAGGCGTTTCTATGGCCCAGTCCTGTTATTTTTCGTATTGAGAAAATTCAAGTTAAAAAAACATCCACAATTTTATTTTCACAATTAATTGACGTGATATAACATTCAACACTGCATCTCAAAACTCTTGGCCAACTTCCTTTTTTTCGACTCATTCGTGATCGAAATTCTAGTTTAAGCTAGAGTCTTCAAATTTTCAGGACTACATCTTCTGGTATTAAATAAAATAATGGCCGAGCACCTTTTGGACACAATATATTTGAGTTGTTTTATTGTTGACATGGAAACGGCAACACAGGGAAGTGAGGGAACCCAGCGCAGCCCATTTAGGGGAACCTCATGACAGTGAGTTATTATAATGCCCATATCAGTGTAAGGACTTGGTTGCACATCTTTTGTGACACCTAGATTCATTTTTTAGAGGCGATGCATCAGCCTATCGCTGATATAGTCTTAGTGATTCTATATATAGCCACTCGCCTCTGTATAGATGGCCACAGGCCTCCCGACAGGAGGCTTTTCCAAGATTATGAATTTCAGGCTGTGAAACTTCGTCATCAGAACTGGTGGCCAGCGTAAAATGCGGACGGGCCTAATTTGCGGAACGGCGGGCCGAATTTGCGGAACGGCGGGCCGCGGGACTTTGTAAAACGCGGATGCGCAGTTGCGGAACAGGACGCTTTTGCGGGATCGGGCCGAAATTAAATGTAGATGGGATGAAATATGTGGAAAAAGCTGAATTTGCTCTAAAAATCGCCTCTATTTTTTTTTGAAAAAATTTTCTTGTTATGCAACTGGGAGAAAATATCTGCTATGCTGCCAGCTGGGTGGCCAGCCAACCCAAGCATCATTCAGCCGTCACGTCCCAGCCAGCCACCTCAACTGATTTGTCATGACCTGACAGCAAATTTCATCGGTTGAACGCAAAAAATTTACTCCCAACAGTTGGCAAAATCTTAGCTGACAGTCTGCCAGCTAGTCGAGCACGCGCTTCATAACAGATAATTGGAATAACAGATCATGGGGTGCCCTGTCATTTTTCTAGTGAACTTGGCATTGTGTTTTTTTCTGAAATCTATGGTCAAATTATGTTGAAAAGGATTGCAGACCAATCCATTGTTTAGCCCTTTAAATCTGATTTTCACACTGTAAAGAGATATGCTACTAATCAGGACAAATGACATGCCATTTCCAGAGCTTTTCTAATTTAGGACTTTAAAAATTGCTTCACCAAGTGGCTTGAAAGGATAGAAGAATTGTGTTTCATGCCAAGGAGAGTACTTTGAAAAATTGTGAAGCTGTTGATGAACATTTATGTTCACAATTAATTGTGTTTTTGCTATAAATTTTAAGGTGATTGACACAGCTAAGAATTTAGCTGCGCTGCCTCCTCGAAGGTGTTGTTTCCATGGCTACAGAAAAGTAAGGTAAACATTGGCCATGGACATAATATTTTCAAAATCAATGGCTATAGATACACCTAAATTTGTACTGTGAAAATTTCATTCACGTATACGTCAAAGAAAAAGGTGTGAATTTTTGACACTAGCAGGTGCAGCAAATCCCCCTGAAAAATTCACTTTGTGACATGGCACTGAAATCCGAGCCATTATAGTTTGTCATAGATGTATTACATCCATGGGTGACAAATTAGTGTAGTATTGAAACTCTTTAGTACGTCATCATAGTCGCTGAACTCTGCTGACACTGGTTTAGCATCATTTTGTAATTCTGAGAATTTCATGCCTTGGCCACTTCGTTTGCCATTTCCATTAGGGCTAGAGAATTCTGATTTTAGAAGGGGGGCATATGTCATCCCATAAAAAGTTTCATGTTAGGGCTTAGAGCAGCATATGATACACTATATTGAAGCTTGTGCGATCAAGATTTCAAAACACAATGTTGCTGTTTTTTAAAAAATGTTTCTGTTGCCATATGGTCCCCAATTGTTGTTTTGATGCTGTGAATGAATTTTTTAAATTCAAATTTATTATGCATAACAAGCATATATTTATTTTTTATAAGAAATGATTCATAGTTCTTTGGTTGCCAACTTGCCATGGTTACAGTTTTAAACACAGCTTCATATAACCGATTTTTTGGCAAAAAAGTGCCATTTTGCACCATTTCCTTAGTTCGAATATGTCAAAATCTCATCTAAGGCATGACAAAGCAGGATATTAAAAGTAGTAAATTTTATGCAAATAGGCAGAAAAGAAACAAAACATTGTGTAAATCAGCACATATACGAGCGGCGTTCAGAATGTTCACGGCTTTTTTTTATACGGACACTTATATTAAATCTATAACTATGAATTTTTTACAGGATAAAATTCAGCAGTTTGCAATGGATTTCCAAAATTTTGGACAATTTGGAGGTGTTTACACACATCCATTCTTGCAGTCAATGTGAGAGTGGTAGTTTTGGTGGGAAATTTGAAATTTAAACATTTTCAGAATGTCTTTTGGGCCCTGACTTTGCCATTTTGTTTGGAGATGTTTGGAGTCAAGAAAGCTGCCTGACTTGATTATAGAGCATGCATCTAGCACAGTAATGAATAGCAGGCATATTGTAATTTGGGCTTGGCTTCTGTCTCATAGTGCTAGGTAGGATCCACTGCTAGCTGCATCACACATTGTGTAATGTGTTTTGGTCGCTGTGTCAAAACTATTGAACTGCTTTATATGATATTTGGCAAATGAATGGATCTTATAGCATATATGTGCCTTTTAGTGTTCATATTTAAGCAATAGCTAATGTTTTTGCCTTTTTTTGTTTCCAAAGCAGAACTCAGAAACAGTCATGCCTATGGACATGAAAATCCGCCATATAATAGTTTAGTTTAATAATTTATTAAAGTCTCACTCTGTAAGCATAAAAAGTACATAATAAAACATTTTTTTTAAAACAGACCATTCATTCAGAATTATGAGAGACTAAAAACATTTAAAATACTGAGGTAAAAACGATTAAAACCATTATGTTAGCACCATGAAAGATCTAAAATCCAATATATTAGCACAGGTTTTGGCAACAGTTTTTACAAGACTAGGTTCAGACATCAGGAATATTAATTTATCACAGCTGGAAAGATTATTAAAATTTACATTAATATCTAAGGCACACTGGACTAGAGCTTCTCTTTCACTTAAGTAACATGGACAGTCTATCAAAACATGGATTTCATTTTCTGTGGCATTGTCATCACAGTATCTGCATAGTCTTTGCTCCTCTGGTTCATTGGTGTACCGGCCCGTCTCTACTCGGATTGGTGCTGTACCTGCTCTGAACTTGGCCATCGACCTCCGCTGATGTCTAGATAGTGGCGCAGTCACATATGATTCTGGCCCATATTCCAATTTGAAAAGGCGATACGTCCTAAGTTTATTTCGACCTGTACCAACTGAGGCTGTTTCTCTGCTTAACTTCTTTTTCCACTCAAGTGTGAAGTGCTCTTTCAGCCTGGATGTGATCATTTCTTTTATGTGCTGGAATCTAGGAACTGTCCCATCTATGTCTCCTGTTATACATGGAAGACCAATACTGTGGAAGAATGATATGACTTTACTTGCAGAGCTCTTGATTCCCCTGGAGACACAGTTCATAGACCATCTGTGGATTCGAGAATTGATCCGATCACCATTCATGTTGGAAAGGCGACACCATTGTCTTGCCACGGTGATCCATTGTCGTTCTCCTTGCATAGACCAGCCCATATCTCCCTGCAGGGCCGCAACAGGGGCTCGTTTTCCAACCCCCAGAAAGTACCTCAGTGCTCTGTTTTGGACTGCCTCTATACACTGGAAGACCTTGTGGCCCCAAACATGTGATCCATAGTCTATTACTGGCTGTACACAAGCATTGTACATAATACATTAAATACCATCAATGCGCCTTTTGGAGGTCTAAAAGCTCTTACAAAAATTAATAATAGCAAAAATGTGAAAAAAAAAAAATTTTTTAAAGCTCAATGATTCCGTAAACTATGTAGTTAGACCTGTGAAATTTTGCAATTAGATGTCTAAATTATACCTGTTTAAATGACTCAACTCACTTGGAGGGCCAATCTTGTGAATTTCATAAAAACCGAAGCACTTCACATTTTCAAATTTTTCTTGAGAAAATTCCCTTTTTTCGCACCATTTTTTCTCACAAATATAGTTTTCTAAGCCTTTCCTAAATAGTGGTAAAGAAGGATAATACCCACTGTATCTATCAAACATGCATAGATGCATAATCCATAAAGTAGCCTATGTAAATTAGGGACAATATCGCCCACGTATGGCAGATGTGCAAGCCTTCTTTATGAACAAAATATTATATATTCCGTTTTTAAGAAATCATTCTGGAGGAATGTGTGAACCCTGAATATGGAAGAAAATCATAAAAGTCTACATCACATTATTGATTAAACAAATAAGGTATTTATAGTATAAATTTAATATAAATATTGCTTGCCACCCCAATCATTTTCCTATCTATCTCCATTGCTGTGCAGTGAATTTTTTATTTACTAAAACCAGCAAACAATCTTGTGCTGTTGCAATTGTGTTTCTTTTGAACCACATATTTAAAATGCATCTCACCAGAAATCAATTTCACTCCCAAAAAAACATTCACACTCTTGGAATCCAAAAATGATATACTTGCTGATGGATTTATTTGAGCTTTTGAGAAAATTGTAATAAAAATGAGATCCATATAGACAGATAGACAGATAGACAGACAGACAGACAGCTAGACAGCTAGACAGACAGACAGACAGACAGACAGATAGATAGATAGATAGATAGATAGATAGATAGATAGATAGATAGATAGATAGATAGATAGATAGATGATTCACAGATTGATTCATTGATTGATTCATTGACTGATGGATTTTTTTTACAGTCACAATATTTGGTTTGATATGAATAGATATGGACTTGGTCACCCATTGCTCATCACTGTGTACCGTTTGCTCTATGCAAAGCGACCTAGTTAATCATTAAATTTTAAATTTTAGACAAGAAAGCAATATAATTACAATATAACATAGCCAGTATGCTGTATTTATGTATCAGAAATCTTGATGTGAAATTTCAAGCTTTATATATTTAGCAATCAAAAGATTTGGTGATTCTAGTAAAAACAGGCCACACTTGTACAAGAGGTGTGATGTACAAAATTTCACAATTTGCTATTTTTTGGGCTTCCTAAACTAAACAAATAACTGATAGAAACAATTTTATTTTTCACAGCTTCTTTGTGTGCACAAAAATGTCTGGATATTAGCACACATGAGTAGCTTTCTACCAAATGTCAAGTAGAGTCCAATTGCTTGGTTCTTGACTCAAAAAGTCTTCTGCAACTCGAATTCCTGTAAAGCATTGTGATCCATTGACTGAGTATGACTATATGTGCAATCATTGCATATCGAATTTAGTGTAATAGGATGAACAGAAAGGTCACACTATTTAGTTAATATAGATTTGTTTGGGCTGAACAATTATAACCATTTCAATATTCATAGATCCGATAGAAAGGAGGGGGAGTGTCATTATTTATATTTAAAAAAAAAACGATGTTTTTAATCTGAGCACACTCAACACAGCAATTATAGCGTAGCTCAGTGAGCACAATAGTCCAAGCAACCCATGGATTGACAGATAAATTTGTTGCGGCAGTGCTCCTGTCTTTAGTGAATGTCTAAACAACAAGTGCCGGTAGTTGCCAAAAAAGTGGAGCATACAGTAGATTCTAATATAGAAATTGAAAAGACCTTAAATATCATTTGAAATTGTATGAATATTCAGTCGTATCCTGTAACAACCTCTATATAGACATATTTCAGGGATTAAATTCAACAAGTGTACTTGAAATTGCAAATATTTAATTTCATTCCCTTGATTATAAAAAGTGAATACAAATTTAATGTCGACATAAACGTTTTGGACTAAGTAAGAAATCATAACAAAAATTATGTTCTAAATTAATTCAGCTGTTCATAGTAAAGAATCACATCTGCATACCGATGATTTTGACTATTTCTGTTGCTTCTTCATGGATCTTAATTGGCATCCTACACACCAAACTTCATGTTTTCAAACACTAGATTTTTCTCTTTACAGAACCATCTGTTGGACTGTTAGTGTAGCGCGGGGCATGCAGCCCCCCTTAATTTCGAGGTGCAATTTGACCTACTTTTTGTGGTAAATTATTTGAATTAGGGGTCTACACCGGTTCGATAAATACAGGCCGTACTGGTAGTCTGGTTGGTTCCTGAACCGGTTTTCAAAGCAACACTTTTGGTTCGGTTCAATAATGCTTTATCCAGCTCAAAAAGTCGTTTTATTGCAGAGATTTGACAGAAAATGTCCACATAATCATGAAATGAACTCGAGCACTGCGTCATCTTGACGTCCACTCTGATGCGAGATCGACTTTCCGTGCCAAAAAGTCGGTTTGTCGGGTTGAAGATTTCTAAAATGCGGATCGGACCGAATTTGCGGGCCGACGGTACGAATCGTGTATTGATCAAGTGTATCAAAGATACGTATCCTATGGAATGTCGGCAACGATATAGAGCCCTAATTTGAATGCTTATGCTCTCAGACTCAGACTCAGACTCAGACTGTATTTATTCGGCAGATAACATGACAGTAAATTAATTATAATTAAGTAATTTCAAATTTACATAATTATCTATGGCCAGGAGACCAGGAAGGGATCACTTGACTCTACTTATATCTAGTGAAACAAACGTCAACCAATTTTAATAAAGGAGTTATGGCCCTTTTTGTAAAAAAATTAAAATGGCCTTCTTTCCCCACCCATCGGGCAAGAACCCCCCCTGAAATAATCCTATGGTGATTTTTTTAAAGTGCATTCAGCTTTAAAGTTATTTCCTGGGGTTCTTCTATCATTTTTAAGGCAAATTTTTTCTATTTCAATTAGCTATTCTATCAAGATTTAAGGTAAAGTACCCATTATTAAATGGTTCCTGAAGCAGCTTCGAGGCCTCAGTGAAGGAGACCTCATGCCCCATGCCATGTGGGGCCTCTCGCCCCAAACCCACATATTTTAATTTGACTTCTATATTTTGAGCTAAGATGCAAAAAACATGATCTTAATCATATTTATGTGATGGTCATAAAGTGAAGCAACGCAGATATCCATTATACTTTCAAAAATTTCCAAAGTTATTTTTGACAACCACATTCAAAGAATTAATCAAAGTTACGAAAACCATGCACCTTTTTTTGTTTCTTTAATTACTACTATGGTTTGGTGCTGTTTGCACTGAAAATTTGTGACGTCACCTAAAAACCCTCTAGCTTCAATCCTATCAATGAGAAGCACCCAAAATGTAAGTTTAGATATAACCCTGGGGGGGGGCCCGCTCTCACCTAACCCGAGCTTCTTGCCCCAACCTACTCTACCTCTTATACCCTAGCCACAAATGCTATCCATATCTCTCTCAGCCTATTCAAATAGTAGTTTTCCCTTGGCTCGAAAGGGTCGACCAAATAACCACATTAAATATACCTGTAAGAGCCCTACTTGCTGATCCTGTTAAAATTTAATTTTACAAATGCATGATCTCTCAAATTAAGGTGACTCAACCGTGGTACACTGCACATACTTCTGAGCAGCCCGGTTGCCTAGCAACATAGCGTCACAACTGCTGCAGGCCCTGCAAAAGTTGTGACGTTACCATTTTCTGTTCTCTTTTTTTTAACAGCATGGCAGCCAGTAATTTGCTATTTAAATGAGATCTAATGCAGCTAGAAGCATAATTATTTTTTTATTGAATGCAGTAACGCCTACTCTATGCTAATTCAAAGTTTCAGCTTCTCGTCTTAATCAAAAGAATTTTCTCAACTAATTTCAGTTAACTGTGTCTAAAATTGTCTTTATTTCTTTAATTTGACATTGGCATAGTCATGGTACTGCAGTAAAAAAACAACTCGGTGAATTTTTTTTATTTTTGGACATTTGTTTGAAAATAACCTGTTTATCATATATGCAAATTTTAAAAAAAATCTGTATGATCGTTTTCCTAAAATTTGATTACTGCTAAAATTGATGCATGCAAAATCTGCAATTAATTATTGTGTTTGTGCCCTTTGAGCTCTTACAAAAAAAAGTATTTTAACCTTTTTCTTCAAATTTGTGGCAAATGTATTGGTTTACATCCATGGGAAGACATTTCTGACATTTTTGTGTGACAAATGCATGTAATGCTTGATTCTGTGGTACATAACCAAAAACTCAATTTATAACTTTTAAGCAGTCATCAGGCCAAACATGCTGGTACCATGGCAACCAAACGAGTCGGTGAAATTTTTTTATTTTTCATTTTTGGAATGTATGGGTCCCATAGACTACCTGTGCAAAATTTTAGAAAAATCTGTATGATCAAACTACCACGCTTGAGTCACCTTAAGGCAACTGTTGAAATTCACTTCCTTCATCTCATGATTCACATCACATCTTTTCCTTTTCAGTCTTTCCTTCTATCTAAATGTTTACCTGTCCAATTAGTCATGGATTTCCATTGACACTCAATTCATCCCTTAATCAATCAATCCTCGTGCTCCTTTAAATTGTTATAGACCTACGAGTCAGACGAAAACAAATCATGACTGAACAAACAGCAATTCAACTGATTAATTCAACCAGTCGGCAGAATTCAACTCCAAGTAGTTGAATAAATTACCACTGACTAAATCCAACTTTTCAAGAAATTATTTTCAAAAAAGGGCGAAAAGCAAGATAAACAAACAATTGGATTTTTATTTTCAAAATTACATTTATTCAAAATCGAAGTCAACCGAAGTCAGACCAGACAGTTACATACAGTAGCGGACAAAAGTTTAGGCCACGTCAATTTTTTGGCAATATTAGGGAAAATAGGTGCTCAGCTGAAAAAATTCTGCATGGATTTTCTTGCCTATGTGTCAGGGAAGTTCCACAAGAGAGAAAACTTGATCTATTTTTATCACTTCCTTGAATATGTGTGATAAACAAAAATTTCAGGTGGTCTAAACTTACGTCTGATGCTTGCTTACATCCACAAAGGCCCTTAATGGCATTGTGCATTAGCGGAAAGGTGGCTAAAGTATTCAATGTTATCTTAGACAAGTTATTCAAACATGTTTCTTTTGATTTAAAGGCAATTAGTCATGAAACAGGAAAAAACACATTTTTTAATATTTTTTTTTAATTTCAACTTAGGAGGTAATAATGGTGATTCAATGAGCCATAATTGTTAATAAATAAAAGGCCAACTAAAAACAACTAAGAAAATATGTGTCTGACACATTTTCATCCTTCTAATGGAGTATGAATACACTTGACACCCGGTCATACTGCAAAAATGGGGTTTTTTCCTGGTTTTGTCTAAGAGACTCCTATTCGAAGCATCATAAAACAGTGAAAGGAGAGTTTTCATTTACCTGAATATGTGTCCTGATAAAATCAACAAACTTTTGTTTTTTTCCCACAGTACAGAAAAAATTACAGACACCACTCTGGAAAGTGTACTGAAATGCAGTGTTAATGAATGGGCCAGTTTTACGCCTTCCATAAAAGTGGCTGTAGTTTCATCATAAGTAAAGCAGACAAACAAAAGTTGTTTGATTTTATTTGACTTCAAGTTCAAGTTAGTTAAAGTTTATTGATGATCATTATTGACAATACATAAGGCAATAAAACTATTGCTATGGCATATAAGTTGAATGGTAGACGAATAATATTTATATGGGCCTTTACCAATATGACAATACAAGTGCAAATACAAATACAAATATAGGTAATTATCGAAATAGACTAGAAGTCCAAGAGTTCGTCATTATTGTACACAAAGGTAGGATGTCATATTATGTAGCGAGCATTTATAAAGAGTTTGAAAAGGGTTTAAAAAGGGCGGAAAGATCAATAATACTAAAATTAAATAGCAAGAAAATAGTAGTAGGATTTCTGGTTGGATAATAGACTATAGCAAGAAAGGAGGAATGTATACAAAATATATGAATTAAATTATTACAAACTAGAAATGTCAGAACCGGAAACCGGTGATTGATGCGCTGCCCGGACTGAGTCCTAAGGGTGAATCACACATGTATCCGTAGTTAGTGTATATCCCTCTGTGTAATATTTCAGTCAAATCTTGGCTCACAGGATCACTGCTGTCTTGGCTAAATACACATTTCCTGGCCATCCCACTGACCCAAACTATCCACCTGTCTTTGATTTAACTCTCCTGTCTGTCTGCCCAGGAGTAATTTACCAGCTTGTTATTGCTCTCTTATTTACGATTGGCAAGACTGCTCTTGCATCTATCTATCTATTAGTGCAGTCTGTTGTGTAATTCCGTAGGATTTTTTTGCTAAAATTGATTTTTTCGCAGATTTGGGGTCAATGGGCATCTAATAACAAAATATTACGGGGGACGAATTTTCCCGCCATTTTTACCCCTCCTGTGGGGGTATTTTCAAAACGGCCACCAAAATCACAGACAAATCTGCTTTTTCTCATATTTCAGTCCCTAATTAAGATAAAGTAACAAGAAAAATACCATTTTCAATGTTTCTTAGGTCAAGAAAGTCATTCTGAAGGGTTTCAAAGCCATACATACAATATTTGGTGGGCTAAATCCAAGATGGCCGCCAAAATGGCTGCCCAAATGTTGACAACTTCTATATCAGCCCCTAATTGTCATAGATAAACAAATAAAAGGTCATTTTCTATGTTTCTTGGGTCAAGGAACTCATTTATGTACCTTTTAGAACCATAAATATGATATATGATCCAATATATCCATGATGGCCAACAAAACTGGCCGAGCATATGACCAAATGCTTAGTAAAAATCATGTAACCTCTCAGGTTTTTGCCATCTTTGGAATTTTGATGAATCATATCACCAATAGAGGAAGAATGAATGATATTAAAGTGTGGTTAAAGTATAAAGAAGTTGTTTATAAGCTTGGTTGAGACAATTATGATGGCAGCCCAATTGCTAATATTTATGGTGTCAAGAAATCTAAGGCGCCCAGAATGGCCGCCGAACCTCATATCTTTAACAACTTTCCTAAAGTTGAACAAAAATTTTTTTCCAAAAACAGGTTGACAAAGATTTTTAACTCATTCAGTAGACTTTGGTACATTAGATATTATCTATATGGACTAATTCACACTATTTTGCAAATTTGTAGTACACAATATTTCCACCATAAAAAGGACAAGCTATAATTGATAGATGCAGAGAAAAATTAGCCAGATGTTAGAACTGAAGATGCTGCATGACGGCTGCAATGGTAGTTGTTTTTCAGATGTTGAGATACATAATAAATTAGCAAAAAAGGGTGTGTGAAACATAATCATTGGTAGGAATTTATAAATTTGAATGTACACTGATTACACAATGGACAGTTATCTCCAAAATAAAATAGTTTCTGTAGTGTTGGTAAACAGATCATCAGATTTGGCCACAATGTCTGTCAGGATCAGTTTCGCAGAGTTGTGCCAATGATACTCAGTGCTGGTCTGCAAAAGATCTCACAACAGTACAAATAGAAGGAAACTTTGCATTGTTGCTCAGTGAGACCTCCCCAATTGATGCCGTGGTCCAGGGGCATAATTTGGCGGGGGACGGGGGGGGAGGGGCAGGACATACCCCCCCCCACATATTTGATCCCGGTGGATATAGTGTTAATGTACCTCCCACTTTTTTTGTGTGAGAGCAAAATGTGTTCATAATCATGGCCTTCAGGCTCAATTTGGTAGGGAGCATTTAAGAGACGTGTTCCCCTCCTTTCTGCTTGGGCATGTCATCATGCAATATAAGAGTTTGTAATTCATTGACGTAAAAATAACTGACTTCGTTTCTTCCCATATTATATGCTGCGACCAACTCATGAGTCACTGGGTGTCCCTCCCACAGTTTCTGAGATAATTACACCCCTGCCATGGTCATCAAAAATTGACAGACCACATCAATGTAACATTTCAGTCTTGGGCATCCCAAAGGGAAGCTGAAGATTTTCCATCTCACAGACAAAGTCTACCTCAACGGACTTCAAAACGCAATTACATATTGCCCTTTTAGAAACCTTGGCAGGCCTGTTCAAATATGAGCCTTGCTCAACTCCCCTGGGAGTATACAACCAGTCAGCCGTCTCCATTGGACACGATGTCACTCTACAATTGTGATCACTGCCTCCAGGCAAGTAGCCATTTACATCTTGGTGAAGTAAAGAGCTACAGAGGTAATCTGCTGAGTTGCCCCATGCGGCAGCAACTTCAAAACAGCGATCTCCATATGCTGAGTACCTAGCCTGAGTGACAGACAGGAGATTGTCATTGCTCGAACGCAATGCACATCCAGGGTTGTAGCTTGTCAGTAGGTCCATGATGTATAATGGTGCGAGACCATTTAAAGCTTTGAATGTTAGCATAATAACCTTGTAGTCAATACGAAACTTGATGGAAAGCCAGTGAAGGTCTTTAAGCACATGGGAGATGTGAGCATGTTTAGGTACACGCTTGATGACACGGGCAGCACAATTTTGGACTCGCTGAAGTAGATCTGGAAGGGTCTTGGGCAGACCTACAAGTAACCTGTTACAATAATCCAGGAGCGTGGTCACATTAGCTTGGAAAAGAGTACAAGCTGCATTTTCAGTGATGTATTTTCGCACTTTATGGATCAAATGGATTGGTAAATGCCTTTTTACAAATAGATTTTACATGAGATTATTCCATTTTCAACATAGAATCATAGGGTACTCCAAGATCTTTGACAGTGTTGCTGATGTCTATGTCCGAGCCACAGATGTTCATTGATGTTATGTTGTGCGAATTCAGCGTTGGTCTGGTGATGACAAGGATCTCAGTCTTATCATTATTCAATTTAAAAAAAAGGGATCTCATCCACATGCCAACACTGGCAGTGCATGAGTCAACAGTCCGCAGCATGGAGTTGATTGAAGAGGCACACTTGGGGCTAAAGGACATATAAAGCTGTGTGTCATCAGCGTAGAGGTGGAATGACATGCCACTGGACTGAATAACCTTCTGTAGAGGTTGTGTGTAGAGGTTGTGTGTAGAGGTTGTGTGTAGAGGTTGTGTGTAGAGGGAGAACAGCTTCGGTTCCAAAACGGAGCCCTGAGGGACACCACAGGGAAGATTCCTCTGAGTGGAGATGATGTTTCCAATTTTGACAGACTGATGGCGCTCTGTCAGATAGGAGCGAAACCATGCCAATGCTTTTCCAGTTATTCCAAATTCCATCCTTAGTGTTCTTAAAAATACAACGTGATCGATTGTATCGAAGGCAGCAGACAGATCAAGGAGGACCAGAACAGCTCCTCCCTGGCTGTCCACTGCCCTCAGGAGGTCATTCTGCATCGCGTCAGTGATGACCTGGCAGTTACCACTAAGTTTCAAGTAGCTGCCAGGTAGGATGTTGAAGTAGCTATCTTCCACTTGGTCTCAAGTATCTGCCAGGTAAGGGGGACAACTATTTCATATCAAATCCAACCCCTCAATATTAAATGGTTGCCCTCCAAGTGATAGGTGCCATTTCATGTAGATATCTTCCCAAACTTTCAAGTAGCTGCCAGGTAACTGCCAGGTAGCCAGTTCAAGTAGCTATCATCCACTAGGTCTCAAGTGGCTGCCAGGTGGCTGCCAGGTAGCCAGTTCAACTAGCTATCTTAAAACTAAGTTTCAAGTAGCTGACAGGTAACTGCCAGGTAGCCAGTTCAAGTAGCTATCTTCCCAAAGGTTTCAGGTAGCTACCAGGTAACTCCCAAGTAACCAGCTTCAGGTAGCTAACTTCCTGGATCTAGCAAGGAGAGAGGTGCATGGTTTAAGGAGGCACCCACCAAAGGTATGTATAATCGACATAAGGAGCAGAGGGAAAGACACACAAGGAAACTTCTAGAGGTGAGAGGATGAACGAGTGTTTCCCATTTTCCCTCAACCCAATCCCCTCCATACCCCCACATCTCTGTCATAAATATTTGCCTCAATCCTCCCAGTTCCTACCAGAGGAGTTGAATGTCTCAGTTTAAAAAGAGGCTGCTTGCCATGTATGAAAAGTGCTTTGAGTGAAAAACCATGGGTTCAAACCCTGGATGGCACATTATTGATCATTGACATTACTATTCAACAGGCCAATGGGTCAAGGTGAGGGTGAACTTTAAAACTGTGAAGCCTCTGGGGCTTTACTATTGATGGGAGGAGTTCCATGTCCTAAAGCAGAGAAAACCTATAGCCCTGCACTTGCATCAGCATCAAATATTACAAGTGCATCTTTTTTCCCAGTCTCCAGTCAGTTGTTCAACTTCCTGTCCAGTCTCCCCTCTTCTGGCCTGCCCCTCCATAACCAACCATTTAGTCTTTTACGTTAGTTCCTTTCTTTCCTCCCCCATGCATGCCACTTCTAATTATATATTTTTCTTTCTTATAATATTTCCTCCTCTATATCCCTCCCTGCCTACCTCCAGTGGCATCAGTGTACGAGGGGCTGGTGGGGCATTTGCCCACCACTTTTTGACCAAACCATACACTGTATGTTTCAATTTGCAAAAATGTTATGTAATATCCCCAACAGATGGGGTATTCATATAAGATTTTGTCTGATATCTATCAAAGTCTGCTAAATAGGTTTTAAACAGTTGAAAATCCCATTAGAGACACAATTTTCCTGGGAAACTTTTAGGCAAAGTCACAAAGGTAATATTAGGTTAGGGAGCCACAGATTTCTTGCCTCCATGAATATTAACAATTGTACCGCCACCATAATTCTGTTAATTCTATGCACCGGGCTAGTGTGTTTTGGTAAGTTTCACACTTTACCCACTCTTTAATATCATTCATTCTTCCTCTCTTGGTGATACGATTTGTCAAGACCCCAAAGACGGCAAAAACTTGTGAAGTTACATGGTTTTTACTAAGCTCTAGGAAGTATGTTCAGCGAATTTTATTGGCCATCATGGATATATTGGATCATATATCATATGTATGACTTTAAAAGGTGCATATTTGAGTTCCTTGACCCAAGAAACATAGAAAGTGACCTTTTATTTGATAGTCTATGACAATTAGGAGCTAAAATACAGATTGTCGACATTTGGGCAGCCATTTTGACGGCCATCTTGGATTTAGCACACCAAATATTGCATGTATGGCTTTGAAACCCTTCAGAATGACTTCCTTGACCTAAGAAACATTGAAAATGATATTTTTCTTGTTACTTTATCTTAATAAGGGACTGAAATATGAGAAAAAGCAGATTTGTCTGTGATTTTGGCGGCCATTTTGAAAATACCCCCACAGGAGGGGTAAAAATGGCAGGGAAATTCGTCCCCTGTAATATGTTGTTATTGGATGCCCATTCAACCCAAATCTGCAAAAAAATCAATTTTAGCAAAAAAATCCTACGGAATCCATATATTGGACATATCAAACCACACTATATCTATCTATCTATCTATCTATCTATCTATCTATCTATCTATCTATCTATCTATCTATGTGTTTAGCTGTCTATCTATCTGTCTATCTATCTCGAGGCCTTCCCTTCCTTCCCCCACTACATTCGGCATAATCACGAAATAGCCCCCGCCCTCCGATAACGGAATGCGCGAGACCATTGAAAAGCATAGGCTGCCACTCATTCCGTCAGAGGTGCGGGGCTTATTTAGTGATTATGCCCTACATTCCTCCCTTCATGCCTTTTTTCATTCCTTTGTTCATTCCTTCCTTCATTCCTTCTTTTCTTCCTTCCTTCCTGCATTCTTTCCACCGAATTTGTAAACATAGGATCTAGCTGGCACTAGGATGCTTTTAGGACAAATTTAGTATAAACAAGTTGTTGATAACAGCTAACTTTTACAGTTAACATCAAACAGGACTGCTACAAGGTGTTTCATGTTTCTCAGACCTAGTTCCATGTGATGAATGGACATTCTTGAAGTATAAAGTATATGCTGACCTGCTTTTTCACTTCTAAGGGAATACTTGATATGTGAACAGGAATTAAGGTATGTTTTTCTTTAGGCTTTCTTATCATTGTCAGCTAATAGTAAATAACATGTCACATGAAATATTGTCCATTAGATTTGTAATATGATTGCACCACTTTCAATAAACTTCCTGTTGAGATTAATTGAGTACAAGCAAGCACTGACATAGACCAACTGCACAAATCAAGTTAAAAAAAATCATTGTACTTATATTTGAAATTAGTGATGCACGGATAGTGAAAATAGCAGGATACCGGATACCGGATAATCCGGCAACACCAACTGCCGGATACCGGATATTAACCGGATAGTTGGAACCGGATAGTAAACGTCCGATAAAGGACGTTTTTCAGCCTTCAAAGTTGATGATAAATTTTTTTTTCTGGGAGCCAGGAGACATCATGTCCCGCGGCGGACTGTTCCTCTGATTAAATGTTTTTCAGTATGTTCTGTTACTGAATTTAAATTTTGAAGATGGTTCCATCATGCTTTTGACTCTGTCCTTGCAACATTCTTTTGTTCTTTATTTAGGTTTTTTTAGCTTTTCATTTATTTTTGAGCATCCCAGATATCCGGTTCTGACACCCTAATTCTGCCGGATACCGGATATCCTGCAAAATCCAATATCCGGCCGGATACCGGATACCTTGCCGGATATCCGTGCATCCCTATTTGAAATTAAAGATTAGATCTGCCAATTCTACATAGAATTCAACTTGCATTAAAATAACACAAACTGGTAAATTCACAACATTGGGGTGATATGAAACAATACCGATCAACACAATTGCATGTTTTTCAGAATTAAGTGAGTTCAGTTCATTTTATTAGTCCAGTTGAGCCCCACTATGTCATAGGAACCCAAAAAGCTGTAAAACAAATCTCACTGAATTGAGAGCGAGTGCCCCCCTCAATAATGACTGTGATGCAGCCATAGTCCTGTGCCCTGCTATGTGAATGCATACAGGCCAGGAGACCAGGCTAATGCAGCCATAGCCACACTGGGGGAGTGTGTGTGCAGAACTGGGCAAGAAATACTTTCAAAATGTCACAATAAAGCCACTAAATGCAAGTTTAAAGATTCGGGGACAAACTTTATGACAGTAACGTAACATACAGTGAAGAAGGGCTCTGAAAGTAGTGGCAGGTGCCCAGTAGCTTTTACAGAAAATTGGGGCAAGAATGTTAACATTTCAGTGTGTGCAAAAAAGCTTGCTTACGAAACCAAGGACTTGCCCAAGGGGGGGAACCCCCAGGGCAGCGCAATTATGACATATGATGGTAATGATACATGATGATGAATAAGAAGGAGGTCAATAATAATAATAATAATAATTTATTTATTTATAGTGTCACAAAAATGAAATTTCTCAGTAACACTTTACATAAATGATAAAATTTGAGAATATGAAATGTAAAATATATAGGAAATGTAGACATTAGAACAAATAATCGATAAAACAGAAGTAAAGAATAAGACCGGCACATAATACATCAAACGTTGTAAAATTCTAAAAATAAATGAGTTTTAAGTTTAGTTTTAAAATCATCAAAGTTATCACAAAGTCTTATATTGTCTGGCAAATTGTTCCATATTTGGGGTGCAGCTGAATAAAATGATCGAGTGCCCAGTGTCTTGGTCTTGCATCTTGAGACTTTCAGCAACCGTTTCTGGCCTAAGGTCAAGTCAAGTCAAGTCAAGTAAAATATATTTGAATTCGGTTTTGTACATATAAATAATAGGTACAAAATAACATAATAAAAACAAAAAATAAATAAAATAAATAAATTAGAACTAAAAATAACTTAATCTAGAAACAACTTAAGAATAGAGACAGTATACAGACAGGCACCAATTTGTGAGTAAATAAAATACATTAAAAATTGAGATAAATGTTAATACATGAGATAATAAATAAGATAAATTAATAAATAGAGTAAAAATCCTACGACTAGGATAAAGTGAATTTATAAATACAGTAAAAAAAATCTTACGACTAGGATAACAATGGTTAGAGAGACTTAGATTATGTTAGCACCGACAAAGTGCGCAGCGACATTCCTGGCCATTCCACTTCCTAATCATGTTTTTGAATTGGCTAAATAGTTTGATGAGGGTAGGCATTGGTTGGCCAAATACATTTTATGTTCAAAAAAAAAGAAAGAAAGGGAAGTGTCAAGTAGTCTATGATTATCAAAAAGAAATGATATGCACAATTTCTAAAGATACAATTCATGAACTGCTTTACAGGAATTCTCGTTGAAGTAGACTTTCTGGACTTCAGAATCTGTGGGATTGGCTCTATGTGACGTATGGTGGAAAGCTACTCATATGACCTATCACCATTCAGTTTTGTGCTCACACAGAAACTGTGAGGAGCAAATCTATATCGTCTGTTTTCTGTTTATTTCAGTGGATTGCAAACTTCAATAAACTTAGGGTACATTCGTTTCGCTGCTCCAAAGTGCTTCAGGAATAAGAGTTGTTCACTCCAGGTCATTCGTTTTGAATACAGGTCAACTAGTAACCATACCAAGTGGTAACCAAACCAACTCGTAACCACTTTTGATTTTTACTGACCAAGTAGTAACCATGACACTCAGTAATGAACAGGCCATGGCCAAGTAGTAACCAAAAAAAGAAAATTGTTTACCAACTCGTAACCAGTGGCTGTTGCCAACTGGTAACCAGGGAAATTCAGAGTGAACCAACTAGTAACCAACTTATAATATCCAATATTTTATTTTATCACTGTAATTACAAATATTTAGATTTATATAAGTCATATTTGGATAATTTATATTAGAACAATCACATGTTATTATTTATTCATTAATTTGCAATGATGTCTTGGGCTTAAATCTTATTAGTTTTGGTTACGACTTGGTAGCTAGCAAGAATTTGGTGGTTACTAGTTGGTATGGCTATGAAATTAATTGAAATCCATGGTTACGACTTGGTAACCCACAAAAAATGGATGGTTACCAGTTGGTAGGGTTTTTGGTTACCAGTTGGTTGGTTACTAGTTGGTTGGTTACCAGTTGGTTTGGTTACCAGTTGGCATGGTTACTAGTTGACTTGATACCTTCGTTTTGCACTTCCGGGAGTAGTTTAGAGTAGATTGGAGTAGATAGGAAGTACTCCAAGAAATGGGGATATCCCATGACGTCTGATTGTTTACATTAATAAATGACACTTGAGAAGCTTTGATTTAGTGCCTGATTGCTTTGTTTCGATATAGATTGCTGCAATTCAATTGGCACAATTAAAGCAATCGATTGGAGGTGCCAATTACAATATAAATTGCTATTAGCAAGGGAATCCTTGTAGCAAGGGATCCCCCAAACAATGACGTTCCTAAATACTCCTTTCCATTCGATTCGGGCCCAGCTTGGAGTAAACTGTTCATACATTTATTTTTTAATATTTTTTGCCCTTTTTCAATTTCGGTCAATTTTTTTCTATTCTAATTAGCTATTCTATCAAGATTTAAGGTAAAGTACACATAATTATATGGTTCCTGAAGCAGCTTTGAGGCCCCAGTGTTGGGGGCCCCATGCCCCATGCCATGTGGGGCCTCTCGTCCAAAACCCATATATTTTAATTTGACCACTATATTTCGAACTAAAATGCAAAAAACATGATCTAAATCATATTTATGTGATGGTCTGGAAGTGAAGCAATGCAGATATCCATTATAGCCTACTTTTAAAAATGTCCAAGGTCATTTCTGACAACCGCTTTCAAAGAATTAGTCAAAGTTACAAAAACCATGCACATTTTTTTGTTTCTTCAATTTCTACTATGGTTTGGTACTGTTTGCCCTGAAAATTTGTGACATGTCCTAAAAAGCCTCTAGCTTCAATCATAATAATAAGAAAATGCACCAAAAATGTAAGTTTAGATATAAACCTGGGGGGGGGGGCCTCTCACCTAACCCGGGCTTCTTGCCCCGACCTACTCTAACCATGAATATATCGATCTTTTCAATTTGTCTATTTGGAATTTTGTAAAGAATCCATATTCTAATTCCAATTTTTGGAAATTTTCTGCAACAGATATAAATGACACTAACTGGAAAAATTCTCGAAAATGTTCTAATCCTGCTACGGCAATGAAACTGACCTCTTAAAATAGCTATTTTCAAGCCGAATTTAATGGTATAAAAATCAAGTTTGTATCTCTGTTAGAAGTCACGCAAATCGCAAAAAATCGAATCCCGCAATCTCCAAGGCAACATACTGGGTCAAACAGTTTTGATGAATTTTGGTATTTCTGAATACCTCAGATCATAGAATCTGATATATATGCCATCTTGCTCATTTTTGGATACAATCATTGTGGAAGGATGACCTTCAAAACAGTGAACCCTCCATGTCATGTTATTGTCTTGGTTGCCATGGAAACAAGAAGTCAAAACAAATTTGAAGTTTCCCGTTGATTTATAAATAACACAGTTAGGTCTCTTTTGCACTGAAGTTATTCATAAAACCAGCAAGTGTTGTGCATCTAAATGTTTGTGAGAGTGTCCTCTTTCAAAACCTGGACAAGATTTGCATGTTTTATGTAATTTATCTCACAAAATTGTTTCTGAGACAACAAGTCAAGGCAAACAATATGTTTGAATTTTTGTAATTAACCAATATCACAATCTATATCCTAACCATCATGTTCAATTTTATGACAAACCATTATGTAACAATGACCGTCAGAAAAGTGGCCCCCCATGGGATATTGTGGTCTTTGTTGCCATGGAAATGCATAAATATTTCGATATTATAGGTAGTTAAGGGAGTTTAACAAATTAAATTTTGTGAGAACAATGAATTGCCGATTATAATTAACAATGCATTAGTACATAATTAGACGTTTTTCAATTCCAGTGTGTCCGACCTATTATATACCTGTGTTTTTTCGTTGTATCTCCAAAATTAATAACGCCATTTGGCTATCTTTTGCACATAGTCATATATGTGCCATGGAGCCAATATGTCAATTTTATCAAAACATGTCAGTTCAATGAGGCGTTGTGACAAACAGTCAAGTTTTGGGTGTTCACACTTATTATGCAATTTCTTCAAATCCCCTAAAAAAGCACCAAAAATCTATCCAACTGATCATAAAATACCATGAATGTTTACCTCATAACACTTAGTGAAATGTAGAACTATAATTTCAAACATGGATGAATTCATTATCAAAAAATGCATATTTATAAGTATCCTGCATTGACATAACATTGAAATAGCAATTTATTGCAATGAAAAGATCATGTAAGCCAGACAAAATATGAAACCATTATCAAACGCATACCTTGCTTTCCTTAGGTTGAGAGCTCAACCCAAACCAAAGAATATCACATTGCAACAATGACTGGCCATGTCATTGAAAATATCTTGGAATTGATGGAGCTCATCTGATTTGACAATGCTATTCATATGGGAAACAGAACTGGGAATTTTCCACTTGCCATTATGTTTCCGAGAGATGTAGGATTTGATTGTTCTTCACACAGGACTAAAGTAGTGTCCTAAAGATACATTCTAAGGATAATTTGCTGTGATATGACATGTTTTAACAGCAAGATGAACTTACATTTTTGAAAAATGGCACTTCCACTGGTTTTCTAATGCAATTGTATAATTTTTATTACTTGATCATGAAGGCACCCAGGTTTATTATGATGGTTCTATTTTTCTTTTGATGTTTTGAGGTTGTTTTTTTTTAAATCCATGTTGGTTTTGCATTGAAATTTGCTTTTTCAAAAAACCGTTTTGAATCTAAAAAACCAATTTTGTCCCGACATTTTTTTAGAGTGTACAAGACAATTATGGACATAATTGGAAAACCACAGTCAGTTAAGGTGACTCAACCGTGGTACACTGCACATACTTCTGAGCAGCCTGGTTGCCTAGCAACATAGCGTCACAACTGCTGCAGGCCCTGCAAAAGTTGTGACGTTACCATTTTCTGTTCTCTTTTTTTTAACAGCATGGCAGCCAGTAATTTGCTATTTAAATGAGATCTAATGCAGCTAGAAGCATAATTATTTTTTATTGAATGCAGTAACACCTACTCTATGCTAATTCAAAGTTTCAGCTTCTCGTCTTTATCAAAAGAAATTTCTCAACTAATTTCAGTCAACTGTGTCTAAAATTGTCTTTATTTCTTTAAATTGACATTGGCATAGTCATGGTACTGCAGTTAAAAAACGACTCGGTGAAATTTTTTTATTTTTGGATATTTGTTTGACAATAACCTGTTTATGATATATGCAAATTTTAAAAAAAATCTGTATGATCGTTTTCCTAAAATTAGATTACTGCCAAAATTGATGCATGCAAAATCTGCAATTAATTAGTGTGTTTGTTCCCTTTGAGCTCTTACAGAAAAAAGTATTTTAACCTTTTTCTTCAAATTTGTGGCAAATGTATTGGTTTACATCCATGGGAAGACACTTCTGACATTTTTGTGTGACAAATTCATGTAATGCTTTATTCTGTGGTACATAACCAAAAACTCAATTTATAACTTCTAAGCAGTCATCAGGCAAAACATGGCGTTACCATGGCAACCAAACGAGTCGGTGAAATTTTTTTGTTTTTCATTTTTGAAATGTATGGGTCCCATAGAGTACCTGTGCAAAATTTTAGAAAAATCTGTATGATCAAACCACCACGCTCGAGTCACCTTAATTAAATGACAACATAATGGCAATCTATTGGTGCAAGTCATGAACCAGACTCACGCCAGGAAATTATGCGAATTGGAAAAGATTGCCAATGTACCTGTGACCATGAAACCTTTTCAAATTTGAGTATGTCTCTAAATATAGCCCCACTCAGGTGCTGATAAACGTAGACCTGAAATTTTGGTTTATCACACATATTCAAGGAAGTGATAAAAATAGATCAAGTTTTCTCTCTTGTAGCACTTCCCTGACACATAGGCAAGAAAATCCATGCAGCAATTTTTCAGCTGAGCCCCTAATTTCCCTAATATTGCCAAAAAATTGACGTGGCCTAAACTTTTGTCCGCTACTGTACCTGTGACCGTGAAACTTTTTCAAATTTGAGTATGTCTCTAAATATAGCCCCACTCAGGTGCTGATAAACGTAGACTCAAATAGACACACACATACACAGTCATATCACTATAGATTGATTAGATTCTATAAAAAAACTTTTTTTTTAGGTGTATACCTGTCAAAATCACTGTGAAATGACCATTGAAATAACTTATTTTGTTCAGTTTACCTTTATGAAGTCAAACAAATGTGCTAGAAGTTTTAATAATAATGATGAATATTACAATTTCTCTTGAAAAAAAAAGACACTCGCAAAATAAGGTAATTATTTTATTGCTATTTTGCGAGTTCACTCGCATTTGTGAGCGAACCAGTTAAATAAGGGGTAGTCAGAAATTTTGGATCGTCTGTGAGAGTCAAGGAAGCACTTATCAAAGTTTCTTTTTCAAGAAATTAATGAAGAATTGGCTAACTTAAGGCGTCTTGCTTTTTTGTGTGTCTTTTGTGTCTTGTTTAATTACAATTTAAGTTTTTAGTTTCAACGAAATCGCGGCAAAACAGGAAATAGAAATATTGTTGTTATTGTTTTACTGCCCTCTGATTGGCCGAAACAGGTTCGATATCTTCATGATAGTTTTCGGACACTTCTATTAGGGCTAGAATTAGAATTTTAGGCTCATTGGAATCCTGGTGTCTTAATCTTTATGATTTCGTTTTTTCATGAAGATATCTCAATTCATTGCTGAGAATTCGTTGAAAATGCATAGGCCTATATATTTTTCCCCAGGATGCAATGAGAAGTACAGCAGTCCCTTTACCATGTCAGGCAATTCAGAATAGCAATCAAGACTTCACAAATTAGCCAATTTGCCATTCACACCTTGAGTTAGTATGTTTCAATTAACACCTTCTTGAAGGCCATTGTAAAAGTGAACTTTCTCATAGCAATTTTATTTATTTATTTATTTATTTTTTAAATATATTTTAAAAGGGTAACCATCTCTGCAAAACTGTTTTTCAACTGGGCCCTTTACAAGTTTAAGTTCAATAATAAAATTCCAAATAATAAACAAGCATAAAAAACATACCAGTAATAACACAGATAAAAAGAGTTAAAAACAGTTAAAAAACTAATATTTTGATATAATTATATATGACAGTGCCTTCTTCAAACAATAGAGATAATCTAACAGCTATAAGAATCATAAACGAGCCACATTCTTTATATAATGTTTCAAAAGTTTTTTTAATTCCTCCAGCTTAACAAATTCTTTCAAATAGCTTGGTAAATCATTCCATGACTTTGCCTTTTGTGGTAAATGCATTTTTTTCAAGGCTTTTCAAGGACTGGCAGACACCCAGTAGTTACAGTCAGCGAAGTGCAAGTGATTACTTCAAACTGCTTGTGTTACTGTGATGTCATTCATATTCAATAGGTCAATAATGGATCATTTGGTGCCTTCTACAGTTTTAATCAATCAAGTAACTGAATTATTGCCAATATTGCTTCACAAGACTGTGGCATTTTTGAAGATGCATAAAGAAATATATATATCCTACAGACGACTCCTAAATACATTTAACTTACCATTTTAGATTTATAGAAAATTCACCCTGTACTAGGAGTTCCTACTTCGATATATATCTGAATATTGAGGGATGCGACGAAGAATTGTTTCAGCAAAGCGAAAACTATTTTGTGGAGAGCTTCCGAACCTGGGTCCCAACAATTGGTAGCCCAAGGCTCTACCAGCCGGGCTAGCCCCCTCCCTTATATTCAAGAATTGTAATTGGGTGATGGCCGCTTGGCCATGATATGAAAAAAACTAGGACCCAGAAATTTGGCTGGGGACCCACTTTTTCAGACCTCACTGAGTCCCCAGGACTCACTTTTTGAGCACCCCAACAGAAACCCTGGTGTTGATGCTGGTCTATTGTTTGGAAAAGGTGTGAAGTTCAAACTTGAATTGGATGACACAGTTGTTTTAATTAGTCAGTCAGTAAATACTTAAACCGATAATATAATAATGTATAGCTATCCCCCCTCCGACTACAGCTCACATATTTATCTATGTCTATCTATTTATCTATCTTTTGATCTGTCTATCAGTCTATCTATCTTGCTAGCTATCTATCCATCTTGCTAGCTGTCTATCTATCTATGTATCTATCTAGCTATCTGACCATTCCAGCTATCTATCTATCTATCTATCTATCTATCTATCTATCTATCTATCTATCTATCTATCTATCTTGCTATATATATTGCTATTAAGCAATCCCCAACATCTTCCATGGAGCTTACAACAGAAACACATAATTATTTGTCCATCTAAACAATTAAATCTGTCTTTCTAAAATATCAGTTACTAGCTCACTGACTGCAGTGTTCGAAATAAGGGGGGGTCAAGGGGGTTTTGACCCCCTCCCCAATGCTCTTGGGACCCCCTTAAATACATTTTTCAGAAGGACCCTGAGGGGGTCCTGAAACCACCCCCCCCCCCCCAAATACTGAATGAGTACAGCTCTTTGGCTTCTGGTGGCCCGATGACGGCCCGCCGACTCCCGGCTATGAGGGCTTCTTTCCTTCGGCATTGCAACTGAGAGACCCTCAAATAACATGCCCTATTTCGACCACTGGCTCACTGCCATCAAAAGATGCGTTCTGGACTTCGCAAGTATGCAGAAAATTAACCAATGTCAAATAAAGTCATGAGAACCAAACAATCAGAGCACACTTGAATATATAATATTAAGTTGGCTGCTCCCTCGAACTTATCACAAGCATTTGCAAAATTTACCACAGTTTCAGTTTGTCTCAAGTTTATTTTGTCAGCTTTTTAGGCTCTATCTCTTTCTTCTTTAAACACACATGGATAGATAGATAGATATGGTAAGTGCAGCCCTCTAAGCCCAGTTCTAGGCGCTCACAAGGGTCGATTGATGAGATGGGAGAGAGAGCGGGAGTCCTCAACATGCTACACATTTATCCCATCTAAGGGATCTTTTACTTGCCCAGCATAGACACTGATACAATAGTCCGCCAATTTAACGTCTCGTCCGAACGACATCCAGCTGGGATTTTCCTCATGAAGGTACACTGAAAATGTTTTCTGAAAGAATTTTTGAACATTGTACAATGTGCGACACATGACAGAGCTGTTGGTCGCGAAAAACAATTTGGGGAAATATCTAGGTGGTTTGGCCCCCCCCTGAAAAAAATCCTGGATATGCCACTGGTGCTGGTTACCTTTTGGAAATTTTTGTGGTGTTTTTTGCAAATTTATATCATTCAGGGGCAGAAAAATGGGAAATAGAGAAGAAGAATGGGGAAATTGTGTAGAAAAAATGGAAAAATCTGTTAAAACTCTTCGTATAAATCCCCTTTTCTTTCAGTTTCTTTTTTCTGTTAATTTCCCACTTCTTTTTTACCATTTCCCCAATTTCTGACCATTTCTCCCATTTTTCTTACCATTTCCCCATTTTACTGATAATTTCCACATTTTGCTTACCATTTCCTTTTGCTCATAATTTCTCCATTTTTCTTACCATTTCCCCATTTTCCTTTCTAATTTTGCTAGTACATCAGCAGAAATTTCCCCAAAATCTGTTTAGGGGGCAAGTTGTTCCCCCTGCCCTCTCACCCCCCCCCCCTAATGGCTATGCTACTGATCTCAATACCTTTTAGATCTGGCCTTCCTGCCATTGCCATAATTTGTTGTAAGCCGCTTGTACTTTTTTTTACTGCACCGCCCCCCCTCCTAGTGATACCACTGCTAAGTTTATTGTCTGTTCTATTTCTCTGATTATGTATGAAAACCTAGGTCCCAAATTCTACACCATTTTCCCCAAGAATCTACTCACAAAAATGGCAAAACAACATACGCATAGTGAACTCGCATGTGTTCCGCTTGCGACACAAATTCTAGTTTCTATATGTACATGTATACTTAACACACCGTGACAGCCAAGCATGTATAGTCATATTATACATTCATTATTTATGTATATCGTGTTAATTTAAGCAATAAAGGTAGAGTGCAACGTTTGTTACAAGAATCAGTACAACATTTAACACAACAAGAAATACAGAACATGCAACACATGGCCAGGCAACAAACACAACACCCCTTCCCCGATGGGGCTTCTTTGTCAGCTTCCTCAACGACATCTTCATTTTGAACGGCAACTCTGAAAACAGAAAAAGATAATTTATACACTGACGAATGGATGGATGGATGATTGGGGCTTTATGTCCTGTATTTAAGGACTTGGTAGGCTAATTGGGACAGGAGGAGGACACGGTAATGAGGCGAAGGATGATTGAACCAGCCGTCCAACATAGGCCAAGGTGACTCGGCAAGAGCTGGATTCGAACCCTGGACCAAGCGATTGGCAGTCCAGCATGCTACCACTAGACCAACCCTCCCCCAATTTATACACTGACACTGGCTGTTGTATTGTTTCTACTACAAAAGGTAAACTGGGCCTTCAGTAGCTGACTTTCTGTACTTTGCCTTAGCCCCAACAGCTGAGAAGGTTATCAAACAATTCTTCGAGTTACATGGTTGTCAATAGACAAACTAAACTGCTGGCACTTGTAACAGATCTAATGCTATACTCACACCACTGGTTGCTTAGTTTCAACTTGTTGAGGTGGATGATGTCCATTAGTAAAGGCACCCTGATCTTGCGGATAGGCTGGAGAGGTGCTTCCATTTGCTGGATTGGAATCAAGTTGTTGCTGTGGATGAGACATTTTGATGATCTACAACAGAAAAATCAAATTATTCATTTTATACACCACATTCCAAATTATTATGCTTTTTTATCTCCAAAAGATATAATTCAAGGATATCCTTTACGCATAACGATAAATGTCATGGTTAAGGGTGTTCCCAATTATTATGAAGATTTCTTGGAAAAGCGTCATTGCGCCTAAAAACAACCAAGCTGATCTAAAAATGCCATGAACATATACAACATAACACTAAAGGAACAGTAGAACAATAATTTCAAACATGGATGCTTTTCATATGCAAGATGTCAATGTTATTCCCCAGCAATGAAATTACAGTCATATGATAACATGATGGATGGATGATTGTGGCTTTATGTCCTGTATGTATGCACTTGGTAGGCTAATTAGGACAGGAGGAGGACACAGCAATGAGGTGAAGGATGATTGAAACAGCCGTCCAACATAGGCCCAGGTGACCCGGCAAGAGCTGGATTCGAACCCTGGACCCAGCGATTGGCAGTCCAGCACGCTACCACAAGACCAACCCTCCCCTCCATGCATGCAGTAACATGAATAAGAAGCCACTGTAGGGCAGGCAAAATACAAAGTGATTACCAAAGTCATTCTGCACTTTCCCTTGGTTTATAACTCTCTGCTAAACCAATGAAAATAAAATTGCACCAATTTATTTAGAATATCTTGAAATGAATTGAGCATATCCAATTGCCAATGCTACTATAATGAGAAACAGAGGTATGAGTTTTTCACCTGATGTCATATTTTATAGAGATCTCGGATTTGGTGGTTCATCACACAGGATGGCTGCAGTGTCATAATGCAGTTGTACTATAGATTTCTTGGTCATGAAGACACCCACATTTGGATATTCATGAGCAAAACCTAGCTGGATGTTGTGCGGATGTTAAATTGGCCAAGAGTACCATACATCTATCCATCTATCTTGTAAGTATATATGTAATGACACATTTAATTAACAATATCAAAATGCACTGTTGTGTACAGGAAACAGAAGTCCAGTATAATTAGTGTAAGAGCTCTATAAGATGTGCATACACTTCTGAAGGGAGCACTGTAATGCCAAATTAATAAAAAAAGGAGGGTTCTATGTCACTAAAGGGTGATTGTTTTAAATTTTATGCAGGAATAATATTAGAAAAGTTAATATTAATTAACTCTGCTGGTGCTCTAAACATCAAATATGAGTTGTATGATGTTATCATGTGATTGATTCTGGCCAATCAGCATTGCTCTTGCTCAGAGGTCATACAATAATACTGTGCATTGCTTTGTATTTATGAGAATACTTTAAAAATTCTAAATCAGTAAAATCTGGTGACTTACCTGTGCTCTTGGGAGAAGGAACCTCTGGAATGATGCTCCAGCTGACTCTCCCAGAATTATTTATATGAAATCATTTGGGATGCTGATCAAACTAACCGACTGTTGATACAAGTATTTTATTTGCTTTATTGATTAGTATTGATTGATGATTAATTATGACAAATTTATTGTTTTATTGAATATGATAATTCAAGGATAATCCATAATATCTCCATTTGTTGTGGCCTGATAGAGCTTGGATTCTTCACAATGGTTATTCCAAATGATGACAAGGATAATATTAACATTTTATAGATTTGATAACCAGATGCCTTATGCACTAGTCATTTTAATCCCCCTAACACCATGGAATGGTGACAAGCAGTAGGTTTGTTAAATCACAGCAGGTACATTGGAGGTATAGATGTAACTACACATACATAAGAAATCAATACAATATTGGAAAAATAAAATATGTGTTTGAAGAAACCTCATATTGCATACAAAGGTCCATGCAATTCTTCTTTTCTAAAGCATATCTTGTTTAAAATGAGTACAAACTTTCACATGCCACCACCCCACAATTTGGAATAACCCAACATTTAAGCAAACATCAAAGTTCAACAAACCTATGTAATCTGTCATGACATGACTTGTGATCATTACTAAAGTGTAACTACTATTAATGCAACTGGGGTAGTTTAATCCTCAGATTACTCCAATGAGTAATTATAGTGTCAAGAATCCAAGCTCTATCAGGCCACAACAAATGGAGATATTATGGATTATCCTTGAATTATCATATTCAATAAAACAATAAATTTGTCATAATTAATCATCAATCAATACTAATCAATAAAGCAAATAAAATACTTGTATCAACAATCGGTTAGTTTGATCAGCATCCCAAATGATTTCATATAAATAATTCTGGGAGAGTCAGCTGGAGCATCATTCCAGAGGTTCCTTCTCCCAAGAGCACAGGTAAGTCATCTGATTTTACTGATTTAGAATTTTTAAAGTATTCTCATAAATACAAAGCAATGCACAGTATTATTGTATGACCTCTGAGCAAGAGCAATGCTGATTGGCCAGAATCAATCACACGATAACATCATACAACTCATATTTGATGTTTAGAGCACCAGCAGAGTTAATTAATATCAACTTTTATTAATATTATTCCTGCTTAAATTTTTAAACAATCACACTTTAGTGACATAAAACCCTCCTTTTTTCATTAATTTGGCATTACAGTGCTCCCTTCACAAGTGTATGCACATCTTATAGCTTATACTAATTATACTGGACTTCTGTTTCCTGTACACAACAGTGCATTTTGATATTGTTAATTAAATGTGTCATTATATATATACTGACCAGATAGATGGATAGATGTATGGTACTCTTGGCCAATTTAACATCCGCACAACATCCTGCTAGGTTTTGCTCATGAATATCCAAATGTGGGCGTCTTCATGACCAGGAAATCTATAATACAACTGCATTATGACACTACAGTCATCTTGTGTGATGAACCACCAAATCCGAGATCTCTATAAGATATGACATCAGGTAAAAACTCATACCTCTGTTTCTCATTATAATAGCATTGGCAATTGGATATGCTCAATTCATTTCAAGATATTCTAAATAAATTGGCGCAATTTTATTTTCATTGGTTTAGCAGAGAGTTATAAACCAAGGGAAAGTGATTAATGACTTTGGTAATGATTTTGTATTTTGCCTGTCCAACAGAGGCGTCTCATTCATGTTATTTTGAATGCATGGGGGGGAGGGTTGGTCTAGTGGTAGCGTGCTGGACTGCCAATCGCTGGGTCCAGGGTTCGAATCCAGCTCTTGCCGGGCCACCTGGGCCTATTTTGCACGGCTGTTTCAATCATCCTTTACCTCATTGCTGTGTCCTCCTCCTGTCCTAATTAGCCTACCAAGTGCATACAAACAGGACATAAAGCCCCAATCATCCATCCATCATGTTATTGCATGACTGTAATTTCATTGCTGGGGAATAACATTGACATCTTGCATATGAAAAGCATCCATGTTTGAAATTATGGTTCTACTGTTCCTTTAGTGTTATGGGTATGTTTTCATGGCATTTTTAGATCAGTTTGATTGTTTTAAGGCGGCAATGACGCTTTTCCAAGAAATGTTCATAATAATTGGGAACACCCCTAACCGTGATTATATAGCATAACTCCCAACTTAGCCAACGGATTTGGACAACATGGAAAGGATATTGGTCCCATGGCACATCTATCGTTATGCGTAAAGGATATCCTTGTATTATTTCTTTTGGAGATAAAAAAGCATAATAATTTGGAATGTGGTGTATAAAATGAATAATTTGATTTTTCTGTTGTAGATCATCAAAATGTCTCATCCACAGTAAAAACCTGATTCCAATCCAGCAGATGGAAGCACCTCTCCAGCCTATCCGCAAGATCAGGGTGCCTTTACTAATGGACATCATCCACCTCAACAAGTTGAAACTAAGCAACCAGTGGTGTGAGTATAGCATTAGACCTGTTACAAGTTCCAGCAGTTTAGTTTGTCTATTGACACCCATGTTACTCAAGAATTGTTTGATAACCTTCTCAGCTGTTGGGGCTAAGGCAAAGTACAGAAAGTCAGCTACGAGGGGTTTTCCAAAAGTTCTGTCCAACTTGCCATAACTTTTGCAATATTTAATACAGAAACATGAAATTTGGGTCAGATAATATTGAAGTAGTTTGCAAATGATCCTGAAAAAATCAGATCATAGAAACAAAAAGAAATGGTTAATTTGTTGCCATGGAAACCAAAAGTCATGAAATGCGGCCCAGAGCACCTTTAGAGACACAGATTCATTATATTTTGTCAAAAAATTCAATTTTTACCAGGGTTGCAGGATAAGAAACCTATTTAAAAGAAACCCTAACATTTCACAACTTCTTGCAAGAATGAACTTGACACTGAGTACATTTCCTATAACCTTATATCCCTCAAAAAGTCAGTGCCTCATAGTCCTTATATTAAGTTCACAGTTGGTGTTTCACAGACTTTTTGCTCTTTACGATGGGTTTTCCATAAGTTCTGTCCAACCTGTCATAACTTTTGCTAGATTTTAAACAGAAAAATGATATTTGGGTCAGTTGATATTGAGATAATTTGCAAATGATCCCCAAAAAATCAGATCATAGAGGTAAAAATAAATGGTTGATTTGTTGCTATGGAAACCAAAAGTCATGAAATGCGACCGCAGGCTTGTTAACAGACACATTCTTGACATATTGTGTAAAATATGTAATTATTACAAGAGATATAGGACAGAATTTTTTCAAACGTTCATAGTCATTTCACAAATTCCAAAAATAATGACTGGGACCTTGTTAATACGTTTTCTCATGCTTTCTACCCATCTCAAAGTATGGTACCTCAGTCTTGATGTTTAGGTCAGTTTTGGCATTTTCGAGTCTTCTTTTCTTAGGTTTTCCAATGTGTCTTCTCTTCATTGGGAAAAAGTTTGTGCAATCTTTATTTGGTTCTGTCACTGACAATGTCTTCCTTGTATGTATGATAAAGGTTCTTACTCTCTCTGCTAGTTTTATCCAATTAAAATGAAAAAAATGCAACTGGTATATATGATGTCATCCATATCCAAAAAATTGCTCATCTCATAAAAAACCGAGAAACTACATGAGTGATGGTAAAGTAACTGATATGTAACAAAAATACCAGTTTCCATTGCTATTAATGATTTTAGAATTAACTGATTATATTTCATGAAAAAAAAATGAATATACTTCAATTCAATATGTCAAGACACAGATAATGCAAGCAAGTGTTGATTTCGTTTTAAGTGAGCACTACAAAGTCTGGGCCGCATTTCATGACATCTGGTTTCCATGGCAACAGATTAAGCATTTATTTTTAATTTTATGATCTGATTTTTTGGGAGTTATTTGCCAATTGCGACAATATTATCTGACCCAAATATCATTTTTCTACATCAAATCTAGCAAAAGTTATGACTAGTTGGACAGAACTTATGGAAAACCCCTCGTACTGAAGGCCCAGTTTACCTTTGTAGTAGAAACAATACAACAGCCAGTGTCAGTGTATAAATTGGGGGAGCGTTGGTCTAGTGGTAGCATGCTGGACTGCCAATCGCTGGGTCCAGGGTTCGAATCCAGCTCTTGCCGGGTCACCTGGGCCTATGTTGGACGGCTGCTTCAATCATCCTTTGCCTCATTACCGTGTCCTCCTCCTGTCCCAATTAGCCTACCAAGTCCTTAAATACAGGACATAAAGCCCCAATCATCCATCCATCCATTCTTCAGTGTATAAATTATCTTTTTCTGTTTTCAGAGTTGCCGTTCAAAATGACAATGTTGTCGAGGAAGCTGACAAGGAAGCCCCATCGGGGAAGGGGTGTTGTGTTTGTTGCCTAGCCATGTGTTGCATGTTCTGTATTTCTTGTTGTGTTAAATGTTGTACTGACTCTTGTAACAAACGTTGCACTCTACCTTTATTGCTTAAATTAACACGATATACATAAATAATGAATGTATAATATGACTATATGTGCTTGGCTGTCACGGTGTGTTAAGTATACATGTACATATAAAAAATATAGAAAATGCAATAAAATAATTACCTTATTTTGCCAGTGTCTTTTTTTTCAAGAGAAATTGTAATATTCATCATTATGTATTAAAACTTCTGGCAAATTTGTTTGAAATCATTAAGGTAAACTAAACTAAATAAGTTATTTCGACGGTAATTTTACAGTAATTTTGACAGGTATACACCCCTGTCAAAATGATGCTTTTTTTTTCGCCGACGCCTCAGCCCAGCAAAGTATCTGTATTATTACATTACAGGGTGGTCAAAAAAAAACTTTACAATTGATATTTCATTTTCCAGGCTACCATGATTGAGTCAGTGCCTGGGTACTTATTGTTTATACAAGCCAAGTATGTAAGATCTTTGGAAAATTGGTTAATAATCAATACGGTTCATTACTTTTTTGATAGCAGACAAAATAGAAGCAAGGAGTGCTCCTGCGTTTTTACTACTCTGAGTTGTTCATGGCCAATCAGCAAGTTTGAAGCTACTGAGCTTCACAGGACAAAATAAATACAACATAAAATGAAATTGAGAAGACAGAGGCACAATTCAGCACAAACCAGAAGGTGCTAGAGCAAGTTCAGACTTCATTATGGCCATTATAAGATTTTAAAACAAAGCCGTCTGAAGGTGGATGATCAGGGTGTTGAAATCACATGAAAAGTACATATTAACTTCTTGAAAGAGCATCTAAAGCCCTGGATAGATAAGACATACAGTGCCACAGATAATTTGATCTTCAAACAAGACGGGGCATCAGCCACACTCCCTTGCAAAGCCCAGAACTGGATCAAGGTTCGCTCTGTCAAGTTTCTCAGCTGGACAATATGGCCCCTGTTATAACAAGATCTCAATCAATGTGATTTTTCTGGATGGGCAAACTTAGAGGCAGATCCCTGGAAGACACCACAGACCTTAGTTGCCCAATAAAGGCATCCATTACATTTGTATGGGAAAAACGGACACAAAGTTACATTTTTGACATGTTGTATCATTTAGGCCCACTGCAGAAAAGTCATCAGTCCAAAAGGACTTCCCAATGAATAAATTCTCTCTAGAAGAGTTATTCTTAGCTATACAAGTTTTTTTTGCATTGAAAAATAAGCATTTGTTACAATGAGCGTCATCCAGAAGATTATTCAAAAGTGTAAAGTTTTTTTTTGACCACCCTGTATATGAATTAGCAAGGAGGAGACATTAAGTGAGTACAGGGAGCCCACCCGGATCTCTGCTGTAGAAATGTCTAACAACTGGATTTTCCGGCTGTAAAAATATGTCGTCAGATACTGAATACAGTTTCAAGTCACCCCATGTGTCCATTTTCCCGTCATTATCCTGCTGCATTGGTGGCGTGTGTGTGTGTGTGTTTGTTCTTTACGTCTCATCAGCACCTTGTTGGGCTATATAGAGACATCCTTGGTTTGTATCAAGAAAGTTAATTCGGTTGGATTAGTTTTGGTAATTATTTTGTGTTTCCTGTCTTTGTCTTCATGTTCGTTTTTCTTTGTATTTGTTCTTTTATCACTTTCTTTGCATGAAACAAAAAATCATGTTGAATCAAAACAATAATGGCTCCATAAAAATCGTCTGTGAAGTCGTGCTGAGTGACTAGATCAAGTACTTCTTTTTTGTTTGCAAAGGTGTCTGGTGGCCAACTGTGCATCCTTTGGTTAGTTCGCTCAGTCAGTTTGGCACGCAGTTTTTCAAAGCCAAGCATTGGTACCAGATATGACACTGCCAGATTCAGGTATTTTTGTACAAACATTGGTCGTTGAATGTCTCCATTTAGTACTCTTCCTTGAAGGAAGCGGAGAAGATATTCTCTGTAAGAGATCTGTTCTGGTACTGGCTTGGCTTTTCCTTTGTCAACTGGCTGTCGTTCCTTTTCGATAATTTCTTTCTTTCGTTCTGGTTCCTTGTCTGGTGAATGGTCTTCCCTTACTTCCTCTTGACTCTCAGCTGTTTCTTCCTTCTGTGGATTCTCTGGACCCTCTTCTTTTTCTTCTTCCTGTGGAACCTCCGGAACCTGTTCCTTTTCTGCCTCTTCATCTTCTGCTTCCATGGATTCATTGTCGGGTGTTGTGCTTCTGTCATCATCGGAGTCATTTCCCTCATTTGTGTCTGTTGTAGTTGTGTGTTCTTCGTCCATCGCTACCTCATGAGGAGCTGTGGCTCCAGGTGATGGGTTTGGTTGTTCAAGGTCTGCCTGGGATGTAGGCCGTTGTGTAGTGGATGTTTCAGTTGTTCTTCCGGAGTGTCTGTTCGTGTCTTCTATGTTGTCTGTGTGTTGTTGGTGTGATCTGTTGATGCTGTGTTCTTCGAGTTGTAGCCTTCGTCTGGGTGTTGCATGATGTTGAGGTTGTGGATATCCCGCCATGTCCGCTAGGGTGTGGCTGATCCCCCAACATTGTCCGATCCCTGATTACTTTTTTTTGGGGGTGAGGTATGATGTGTACACTAAAACTTTAAAATTTCAAGAAATTCCATGAAGTCTCTAGGGTGGCTCATTTCAGTTGAAATTTTCATGAAATTTGCCTATTTTCGCAATTTTGCAATTATCTCATATTTTTCAATGTGTGTACACCCATTACCTATCCATGTATAATTAATTTAAAATGAACCTGTAGGAACTTATGAAGTCTTCCAATTGTAACATTGTTTTACCATGATGAAATTATGTCCGTATGAGGGTTTATGGCAATCACTGAGCAATGAGTTTAACATACATTATCTTAATAATTCAGCCACTGCCTTTCACAACATTTCAAAAGTAAATGCAGAAGAATGACTATCATTCTAATGGGTGACAAGGTGCCAAAATTTGCCACCCATTGTCTATGTCAGTCTGCTAAACACATGAATGCTAAAGCACTGATCTATAAATTATATATTCTATGTCATATGAAGCATTGTTGGGCTGAGATCTGTTCTTGACAAAGCTGGCGATCTGTGCAGTTAACAATCAGGTCAATCATCAGACCAATGTCACCCTGCTTGTTGAATGTACATGTACATTACAACCCAAAATAAAGTATGATTACCCTGGCAGGAAGGAATAATCAGCAACTATTTTACCCATTCACACCTTTTGGCTACTTCCAAATCACCTACCTTTACCTCCTTGAAATTACCTTTTTAAAATTACTTTAAAATCACACCGAATGGCTCAACTGTAGAGAAGTAGAGAACAAGTGCTAAAAATTTCTTTTATGGCTCACCAAACCAGATATTTCTATTCAAGGTTCCATCAATCATGACAGCATATTGAGCCTCTTGAGCAGCATTGAGACAAGCTACCACTGAAGCACCCAAACTTGTCAGACTGCTCTTTAAAATTATCTTGAAACTCCCACAGGATATAAGAGACAAACCCAGAAAGTCACAAGTAGGAGTTTCAACTTGCATTGCCTTTTTTCCTATCATACTATCATTTATCTTAACCTAATCCGTTCATACAGTAATCAGAACTAATTTAGTAATGATAAAATACTGCATTGTAAGGGCGAAAAAGAAACACATGATTTTTTGGCAGGTCATCTTAGAAGCTGTCTGTGTTAGGAATAGCCTCTGTTGCACTATGGGAAACATGTTGGAGGGTTCATGCTGTCAAAAATATGGGGTTGGCTGGAAATGAAAGTGACAATATCAATTTTGGAAATTTTTGAAAACTTTTTATCCTTTAGGCCTATAAAGACATACCATGCTTAGTTTTGTACCTCCACCAGATCCTTCTCCCACTCGGCAAAGGCAGTAAAGTTTTACTTTACAGAACCATTTCAAGGAAGAGATTAACACATTTTAGAAGATTACAGACATACAGTTGTTGGAACTGGTTCTGACCTAATTTTTTGTACTATTCATGGCAAGTATTGAATGCTATAAATAAGCCAAGGGCCACTCACAAAGCCAGGTGGATGGGGAAACTGGTTATTAGGGGTACAACTTTTTTGCAACGTCACAACCCTGTATCATATTGTGATGAGCTTTTGCTAGAAAACACTGAAAATCAATGTTTTTTTGGTATTTGATCAAAAAAGTTCACCCATGACTCTCATTGAAATTTTTGCATTTTGTGTCAATTTGGCGCATTTTCCGAGAAATGTAAATGTAGTTGGATCATTGATGAAATGGCTTATATTTTGGAACCATATACCTTTTAGGAACTAGAAGAGCTACACTTTATATTTCAATGCAATTATAAAGCAAATCATACAGAGGAAGGTCGCAGAATATGGATTTTTTTTAAAGCAACAACAAGTCATAAGTATGAGTGAAGTGCAATCGCAAATTTCCTAAATTTTGCGTATGGTGTGCAGTTCTTTCATGACCTTAATCGTTTGTTCACTACATTGATTTTATTCCTGCTGATGTTTAGTGTTGATGGCTCTTGCTTTCAGTGATTTTCAAGCACTTCAAAGTGTCTTGCTAGAAGGCTTACTATACAAGGCTTATGAAAGCTTCACATTCTCTCCAGCTTGATACATTTGATCATTGATCCAGTGGTCTGTCCAGTTATTAGAGATAAACTGACAGACTGCAAGCAGTCTTTCCCTCAAATATGACCTCAGATAAAAGGCCATTAGAGCTAGGATGTCTCAGGAATTCCATTTGGCATTAATTTTACTGATACTTGGAACTTCTGAAACCTGAAGGGAAAGATTTGTTTTCGTCAAAGAACAGAAACTTCTTAATAATTACTTCTCCCACCAGTTTGATCATCAATGACATGAGTTCCATTCTGGAAGGACCCTTGGAGTTCATAATGTTTTATCATAAATATTTGACAAATATGTTATACATTTGGTGACTTCATTCGGTCCACTGGCTCCGGATCCATGAAAATGCATGGATTTCGCTCTAAAAAATGGTGCTGACAATTCACAAATTGTGACATACAGCTGCATCACAGCTTTGGCTCACATACTGTTTCTGTAATCCAGGTACTTACTTGCAGCTTTGCCTGCCAAATAGCCCACTTTGAACTTTGATAGAATACAGCTTAAATTTGTCATCTGCATGAGCCATTCAATAATTGTGCTACAGGCTCATATTTTTGTTTTTTGCGCTAATAAGTCAATGTAGCACATTTTCGAGCTTCGATCATTTCACTTGCTCAAAAATCATTGGAAAGTTAAGTTTAATTGTCCCCAGCTGTATAAACTCAGTTGAAAATTGTGCCAATCTGTCTTTTCTGCCTTCAACTGACTACCCAAGAAACAGGTACCACCAACAACCTGCTTCTAGAGAGCAATTTCGCTTCTGCTGGCCAGTCAGACTTCTTTTCTACAGGCACATGACTTCCAGATTAATGGGAATGGACCTATTTCTCTTCCATTTCTCTTTGTTCTTCTGAACAACTTCAAACAAAACTTTTTGATGGATAAACCCATCATGAGCAGTAGCCGACAACATCTGAGAACACATTTCACGAGTGAATATTGTTTACATGGCCAAAGAAGCAAAATTCCTGGAATTTGACAATTTACAATGCTGCAGAGATAGTTTTAATACTCATATATTGTGTAAAGGACTAAAAGACATGCATGTGAATACCAGAAAAGTCCAGACAGTGCCTCAAACTTGACAAATGTGTAAGTTTAATAAGAAAGGTTGGTGAGGTCGCTCTTGACACTTGCAAATCCTTCCGCAGCCTGCGCATCTGTGCTATCAGTGAGTTTCATCCTCACTCCAATTTAATTTTGTTGATATGTGGTGGCATAAAATAATAATATAGCATTGTGCTTTTCATCAGGAACCTCTAATAATGCTATAGCACAATTATTTGCAAAAGAGTTGACAAATCTACTAAATTTTCAACAGAAAAATGATGAAATTGGAAGAAGAATACATAATATTAGCTCACACAAGGTAACATGCCATATGTGAAGTGCCTTATATGGTCCCACTGAAAAGCTAATTTCAAATGCTTTAATTAGGCCTGCCTGCAGCAGGGCTTATGTGACGAGTCAAGCTCTCTCTGTCTGTATGATGCTGTGCACAAGATCCTGTTAAAACTATGTACTGTATGAATCTGATTCTTTGAAGTATTCTTACTTGTGGGTCATTGAAGGCTCTTTTCGAATTTGGCTGGTCTTCGTGACTTATTTGGTTATTTAATTGAAAATATCTCACTTATACAATACATAGGTATCGAATTATTACATATATAGATATATAGATACACAGATAGATAGATAGATAGATAGATAGATAGATAGAGAGGTAGAGAGACAGAGAGACAGAGAGACAGAGAGACAGAGAGACAGAGAGACAGAGATACAGACAGATAGACAGACAGATAGATAGATAGATAGATAGACAGATAGACAGATAGGCCTAGGCCTCGGCAGGCTGGCAGGCCTACGTATACACTCTCTGAGTGTTCATTCTTGTTTGGTATTACTTTGGTTGCTGTATCTTCAATAGACAAAAAGCTATAAGATGAAATAAAGTACTCCACCGGCGGAAAATTGCCATTTTCTGACTGTAATAGATGGCCAACACAAACATGAGTTCATGGGTGAACTTTTTTGAAGATAGGTCAAAAATGACTTAACTACAGTGGTTTTTATACAAAAGCTCATCCGGCTATGACACAGGAAATTGATTTTGAGGAAAAAAATTGAAAAGTTGTATCCCTACTGGTTATGCTTTGAAAATAGTTATTCCTCAAAAAGTCAGAGAGAAAAAGTCATATGAAAATCAAATAATTTGCTGACTTCATTGTCCTCACCTACTGTGGGTCATTGGCTGCATGAATGCTATTCCCCCTTTGAATGATTTGTTGCTCACCAGCCATTTACCCAAATATTAAGAAATTGATGAGGTTGTTGCTCAAAACACATTTTTAAATTGAATAATAATTGTGTGAAACATCTCATCGAATATCACGCCCAACATTCTTTTTTATGTGAATTTACCAAACAAGGAGTAGAGAAAGGCAGCTGATGCTATAAGCACTATCCTTGAAGATATGAAATGCTTTTTTCAAAGCATCATTTCACCATCTGGAGTACATGTACGATGTATATAAGAAATGTTAAAATCCCAAGATTGTAGGCATTTTCTTGATCTGTACCGGGAAGATGTTAGTCTCTCGGATGACCTGGTTATCTCATGAGACACCCTTTATTCTTATATGCCAATGACAAGAAAGTTATTGAGACTTTATAAGCCTGTAATAATAGTTCAGAGGAGTAAAGCTAGTCTCTGATGTTATTAAATCTGTCAAGACAAGAACTAGCAGCAGTACCAGTAAGTTTGCCACGTGTGAGAAATTGAGCACAAAATGTTAGGCATTGTGAGAGAATAAACAAGATACTTATGGATGGTATAGGACTGTAGTGTAAGTGTTATTGTGGTCATAAATTACATAGCAATTATATTAATCATGATTTGATGTTATATTGTATGTTTCTTGATGATGGTTGAACAAGGAGAAACCGTTTAGCATGCCTTCGATTTGGCACAATTTGCGTTTTTCTTCAAATTTTCAACTCAAACGAGCCACCCTAGGGCAATGTCCAAATTTGATGAAATTTGGCAGAAATACTCTTTGTGATGAACCTCATGACCAAAAAAAAGTAATGAGGGATGCCTTGAAAATTAAGATTTGTTGGGGGACCAGCCACACCCTAATGTCCGCATAGCTGGGAATTCCTGAGTGCTGTACCACAATCCTTCTCGCCTCTGGAAAAGATATCGCTTGGGTTGCCTTCAATGTGAGGATTTCTTTTTCTTTTGTCCACTGTTTACACGTTTTGCTGTAAGAGGGGTGATCCTCCTTACAGTTAACACAAAGAGGAGGGGATGTGCAAGGGTGATCTTTTGATTGGGTGTGGTCCTGGGATCCACAGTGTCCACAAACTTCTTGTCTTTGGCACCACTTGCTCAGATGACCGAAACGTTGACATTTAAAACATCTTCTGGGGTTGGGAATATAAGGTCGTACCTTGCACCGTTCCCATACAACTCCAACACTCACAGGAAGAGTAGTGTCTGAAAAGGTCAAGATAAGAAGTTCTCTATGATCCCTCTGCGGGATGCGATGAAAATGTACAACGTCAGTAAAGGTTTCAAACCACTCTTGTAAGTCCTTGTCAGAATTTAAATAGCTAAGTGAGGAGAAAACCACCCCCTTACAAGTGTTTAATGTGCGATGTGGCTCGACTATAGTCGGAGTTCCTGCAATATTTGTCAGCTCAAGGAGTCTTTGTGTTTGTTCGTCATTTCTAGTTTTAAATAGGACAGTTCCATCTCTTTGTTGTGTGGTTTCTGCAGGTTCTCCGACTTTTTGAAGAATTGTCTTGTAGATCGCAAAGGGAGAAAGTTTGCTCGTTGGTTTAGCACAATGTATCGGTGTCGGTATTCTGACTTCCGTGTGGTCGTTGGTCGATTTAGAAGTTCCGGGTCGATGCAGTCATCCGAAGATGACCGCTGCCGTTTTAGTCTGGACTGTGGATTTGAAAGAGAATAGGCCATAGGATATTTGGTGTTTCATCCCCCATGCTCCCCACCCACCAAGGAGCCCAACAAGGGGAGACCAATATGGGTAGGGCTGAGCCCAGTACCCTAGTCCCAGGGATACATGGGGGATATACTCGTAGAAGGCTAGGTAAGAAATATAGCTGCAATCATATTTAAAACATGGCCAGCATGTAGACTTGGTCAGAACCTTCTTTGATTGACCCATCAGCCATGGCCAAATAGGACCGAAGTCCTAGTGACAACATGACAAGCCGATTGACTGGACCGGGCCAATCCAGCCTCCCGTCTAGGAGAAATCCAGGCCAAAGTAGTGTATTGTATGGGAGGGACCAACTTAGTCCCAACCAACTCAACTACCAGGACCCCTTCATCCTCCGACACGGGTCGCAACCCACGGCAAACAGGTTGCCCCTTTTCCGTCGGGGAGACGTGTGCTTGCGCACTGTCTCGTGTTGGCCACAAGAGATAGAGGACTTCACTCTTGTGTTACCACCCACCGCCACGTGGAGGCCCGAGACCTGCGGGGGCCTGCATTGGTGGCAGTGCTCAGCCACACCAGCACTCCAGTGCAAGGCCCAGTGCATTCAACCATGATAGCTTAGCTTGGATCCACAGACAAGATTTATTATAAATACCAGTATAAATGCTCCAGGCTTCAGTAGCCTGCTATCAGTTGCAAGCGTGATACTGTTCTCAGTCAGTATAATTAAGCTCAATACACACTGAGGTTTTTGCTGCATTTCCATTGCATGCGATTGGCTTGCAACCCCCTTATAAATTACAGAGCAACAGACTGCCATGTGACCTGACCTTGTACCTACACATTAATCTTCCAACATGTGTTTCAGTTCAACAACCAAAGGAGTAAAGACAAAAACGCAAGAAAAGTTTCCGTGTGTATTGACTTGCAAGTCAGATGCACAGTTCACCAAAATGGGTAGAGTTAAAATTGCATGCAACAGAATTGCATAACTTTTTCTCTTTTGTATTGGGCTAAAAGTTCTGCTCAACACACCGCTCTCTGCCTCTTTGGGCCTGGGGCCATTGGAGAGTTAACATGTGTAACTTCTTGGAAAGTCAATCTATCATTCTATAAACATGCCCATCGCAAAGAAATGGAAAATACAGGTGTGTCTGTATGACAGTGCATGATATGACACTTTAGATAAATACATATTTTCTACTAGATAACAGCAAGGCCAGGGAAAGACGAGGGAGTTGTACACATCCATCTCACGCACACCTCATTGTAACTTTCAAAACTAGAACCTGACGGTTTTGTGATGGCAATCTGAAGAGCATGATCAGAGTAAGAAAAAATTACGCAAGCTTACACAGTAACTCAGCCGATACATCACTAATGCTAGATTTTAAAAAAACTTGCGTATGTAGAAATTATGTTACATTTTAACCTGAATCTGATGATTCAAGGCCTGTATCTTATAACAAATTTGGTTGAGAGATTTTGTACTGCATGAAGTCATTTGGCAGATAACAGAGCAACAGGCATCATTCATTTACTTTATTATCACACTCACCATACCTATCATCAAAGGTCCAATGTCACAAGTTGGTAAAATTTGTGATTTTTGGTCATTCAGGACAATCACAGATATGTTCCCTATGTATTAGTAGATTCCAAAATGCAAAAGTTATTGGTGGTAAATGCATTTTTAGGCAAACGAGGCTAGATAATGCCATTATTTTTAAACATAAATATGAAGGATTAACACAACTTCTAAAAAATGATATCCGTTATAAAATTGCTTTATCATTTAAGATATTTCCGTCATTTAACCTTTCTTATGGCAGTTGGCAGTTATTGTAGAACAAGAATGCACCATATTGTTTATCAGTCTCAAAGGCAGGACTCTAATACCAAGATAGGTTCGACAAACAACAATATTGTGTATAGAAATGGAAAGCCATGGTCATCAGCAACGAAAAGGTGTGAAGATAATGGCCATTCTAGCATCAGTCGTTTTTCCAGAAGCATCGAAACAAGAGCAGTCCAGACACAAAATTTTACTATCGGCAAGAATGTTGATTTTGTTGTCAGGTTCAAATACAGGGCTCTAATTCCTAATAGGTCAGACTTATAACCACATACGTGTATTATACCTGGATCAATAGCCAGACACACAAGCAACAAGAAAATATCAAAATAATGAGCATTCCATCAGAAACCATCATCACGAAGCATCTATACAAGAGAGGTGTGACATAAATTATAAAAAAGTTTAGAGTGTCAATTTTTCGTCAGTCTCAGAAACAGGGCTGTAATACCATGAAAGATTAGAGTTACAACCACTTTCTCTACACCATGGAAAGCCAGGCTCATGAGCATCTCGGAACCATCCAGAAAAGCAAAATTGCCATACTGAGCCATAATCAGACTAGCCCTGGACCCCTGGGACAGGGGTCATGAATCATCCCATTGGAAAATCATGAGATTAGAAGAGCATGGCTTGGGAGAAATACATTTTAGCCCTTTATCCATGTGTTTTATTCTAATTTTTTTTACATATTCTGAAAATTCACATTTTCTGCTACTGACTGCACCTTATTTGCGAGTTCACTCGCATTTGTGAGCGAACCAGTTAAATAAGGGGTAGTCAGAAATTTTGGATCGTTTGTGAGAGTCAAGGAAGCACTTATCAAAGTTTCTTTTTCATGAAATTAATGAAGAATAGGCTAACTTGAGGCGTCTTGCTTTTTTGTGTGTCTTTTGTGTCTTGTTTAATTACAATTTAAGTTTTTAGTTTCAACGAAATCACGGCAAAACAGGAAATAGAAATATTGTTGTTATTGTTTTACTGGCCTCTGATTGGCCGAAACAGGTTCGATGTCTTACCGATAGTTTTTGAGCATTTCTATTGGGGCTAAAGGTACAATTGTAGGCTCATTAGAATCCTGATTTATCAATCTATATCAATTCGTTTTTTCATGAAGATATCTTTATTCCTTGCTGAGAATTCGTTGAAATTGTAGGCCTATATTTTTTTTTCTTTTTGAGGTAAAAAGTGTAATGCAGTGTTGATGCTGGTCTATTGTTTAGAAAAGGTGTGAAGTTGAAACTTGAATTGGATGACAGAGTTATTTTCATTTCATTAACCCCTAATTACAGAAAAGGTGTCAGGGTTAATTAGAATACTTGATGATGACACCCAAGATGTGACACTTCAATGCCAATCTAAATATGCCTCAATATTAATTAGTCAGTTATTTAATACTTTTAAAATCAGTCAAGGAATGTAAGTTTTAGCTAGATAAATTAACAATTGATTGATTGATTGATTTTATTTAGATATTTTTACAGTCAATACATACATGTTTATAAAAAAGACACAAAGTATTAAGTGTAAAAAAATCTTGGATTACACACAAAAGTCTCACATGAGACTTATTTCCAGTGTGGTCCATCAAATCACAAAATGGTATCATGGTTCAAACATAACAATGTATAATTTATATATCGATGGTGAAAGTGCAAAACCTCGTAAGTCAAAAAAAGCTGTTTTTCAGAAATTGGAAAAAACTATCACAGATAATTTTTTATGGTAATGTTCATTTATATGCGAGTTAGGCTCTACGTGATTTATAGAAAATGAGACCCTGTTTTAGCATAATTTTTTGTCATAGGTCATTGACCCCTGCATTGATGCTACCATCAGATATGAATGAAAATGTCGAGTTACAAGGTTTTGCACTTTCACTTTTTGTAAGTTAGTGAAAGTGCAAAACCTCGTAACTCGGTCATTTATCAAATTTCTAAGCAACTTGCAGCATTGAATATACTTCCAATCTGTAGCTATACAGTAAAAATTATGATTTGACTATAATAAATAACAACTGCTGATTTTAATTAGTGGCTACAATAGCAAGAATGAGGAAAATAGCAATTTTACAAATTTTCATGCAAAATTTTTTTCAATAGCCTACATCACTAAAACAAATATAGGGAGGTATAGATTTTTTAATAGGGAAATTTCCTGAGAGCCATAAAAAAGTGCCGCAATCATTGTTTTTCAAGAAAAGTTGAAATATCCGAAAATATGAGCTTCTAAGTTCTGATTTGAGTTACGAGGTTTTGCACTTTCACTTTTTGGAACAAATCTACCTACAAGGTTTGGTGAAATCATTCTGTTACCAGTGTGTTACAGCTTAAAAAAACAGCAAACTAGCAAGGTGACCAATTGACAACATGCATTGGATACTGAAATAGTCATTCCACCCAAAATCTAAAAATGGCAAAATTTTGACATACAAGGTTTTGCACTTTCACCATCGATATATATAGACAGTATGACTAGTTATACGAGTAAATAAATTAATTATAAATTAATGTAAATATTTATGTTATGCGGCTAAAGTTCTGAGGTGAGCTTTGACTTTCTTCTTGAATAACAGTCTATTATTTATGGATTTTATCCAGGAAGGTAACTCGTTCCATAATTTTGAACCATTATAATTGAAATTTCCATAGGTAACACCAATAGGCCGGGGAACCGTGTATATAATTATGACTGGAGCCTCTTGTTGAGTACTCATGTTGTACTGGAGTGAAATTTTGAGATAGATAGCTTGGAGCAAGATCATTTTTTATATTAAAGATATGACCTAGTATCATTTGAATTGCACGGTGACGTGTGTCTAAAAGTCCAATTTTGTCCAGTTCCTGTTGGCCTATAGATGTTCTTGGACCAAGATTTAATATAAATCTGGCAATTTTATTTTGGGCTATTTGAAGTCTTTTCTTATTAGCATTTGATATCTATCTTGCTATCTGTCTATCTATCTTGCTATCTATCTATCTATCTATCTATCTTGCTATCTATCTATCTATCTTGCTATATATCTTGCTATCTTGCTATATATCTTGCTATCTTGCTATATATCTTGCTATATATCTTGCTATATATCTTGCTATCTTGCTATTTATCTTGCTATCTTGCTATCTTGCTATCTATCTTGCTATCTAACTATCTATCTCGCTATCTAACTATCTATCTCGCTATCTATCTATCTATCTTGCTATCTATCTATCTTGCTATCTATCTATCTATCTATCATGCTATCAAGCAATCCCCAACATCTCCCATGGAGCTTACAACAGAAACACATAATTATTTGTCCATCTAAACAATTAAATCTGTCTTTCTAAAATATCAGTTACTGGCTCACTGCCATCACAAGATGCGTTCTCGACTTCGCAAGTATGGAGCAAATTAACTAATGTCAAATAAAGTCAAGAGAACCAGCCAATCAGAGCACACTAGAACATATAATATTAAGTTGGCTGCTCCCTAGAACTTATCACAAGCATTTGCAAAATTTACCACAGTTTCAGTTTGTCTCAAGTTTATTTTGTCAGCTTTTTAAGCTCTATCTCTTTCTTCTTTAAACACACATAGATAGATAGATAGATAGATATGGTAGGTGCAGCCCTCTAAGCCCAGTTCTGGCGCTCACAAGGGTCGATTGATGAAATGGGAGAGAGAGCGGGAGTCCTCAACATGTTACACATTTACCCCATCTGAGGGATCTTTTACTTGCCCAGCATAGACACTGATACAATAGTCCTCCAATTTAATGTCTCATCCGAACGACATCCAGCTGGGATTTTCCTCATGAAGGTACACTGAAAATGTTGTCTGAAAGAATTTTTGAACATTGTACAATGTGCGACACATGACAGAGCTGTTGGTCGCGAAAAACAATTAGGGGAAATATCTTGGTGGTTTGCCCCCCCTTAAAAAAAATCCTGGATACGCCACTGGTGCTGGTTACCTTTTGGAAATTTTGTGGTGTTTTTTTGCAAATTTATATCATTTAGGGGCAGAAAAATGGGAAATAGTGAAGAAAAATGGGGAAATTGTGTGGAAAAAATGGGGAAATCTGTTAAAACTCTTCGTATAAATCCCCTTTTCTTTCAGTTTCTTTTTTCTGTTAATTTCCCACTTCTTTTTTACCATTTCCCCAATTTCTGACCATTTCTGCCATTTTTCTTACCATTTCCCCATTTTACTTATAATTTCCATATTTTGCTTACCATTTCCCCATTTTGCTCATAATTTCTCCATTCTTCTTACCATTTCCCCATTTTCCTTTCTAATTTTGCTAGTACATCTGCAGAAATTTCCCCAAAATCTGTTCAGGGGGCAAGTTATCCCCCCTGCCCTCTCACCCCCCCCCCTAATGGCTATGCTACTGATCTCAATACCTTCTAGATCTGGCCTTCTTGCTATTGCCATAATTTGTTGTAAGCCGCTTGTACTTTTTTTTTAGTTCCCCCCCCCCTCCTGGTGATACCACTGCTAAGTTTATTGTCTGTTCTATTTCTCTGATCATGTATGAAAATCTAGGCCCCAAATTCCACACCATTTTCCCCAAGAATCTACTCACAAAAATGGCAAAACAACATACGCATAGTGAACTCGCATGTGTTCCGCTTGCGACACAAATTCTAGTTGGAACTTTGATAGTGACTGTGATAAGCATGAAATCTTCCTCTAAACCTCAGAAAGTGATTTTTATTCTTATCCATTGAGAAAATTGCCACTCCTGATTGGTCCAGAGAGAGTGATGTCATAAAAAACACTTGTGATGTCATAGGTGCTTTTGGTGACGTCACAATGGTGACATCTCACAAAATGAGTCTGATGGCTATCTCTCACAATTTTTTGACATTTGCCTTGTTTAACATCAATTTTTACCAAGCCAATATTTGTCTGAATGCTTTGAAAAGTGGTGCCGTCAGCAGTAAAATATGTTGGCTACCCAAATCCAAAATTTCATCAAATTTGGATAAGAATTGTTTAATCTAGACAAATTCTCCCGATATCATGTCAAAATCTCAAGATTTTGAATGGGACGACCCATGACCCATGCTACGCATGGGTCGCTGGGCTATAATCAGACAGCATCTGAACAATAGAGTAGGGGAACATGGGTACCGACGGGCCATGGGGACAGATGGGTCACCCAACATGGGGACCGATGGGCCACTATTTCTTGAGATTTTCTATAGGTGGCGTATTGGCATGGGGCTGGATATTAATGTCTTTTACGGGAAAAAGCACAATAGAACTTCAGCTTGCATCTTTAAATGATAGGTTTTGACTTAAATGAATGGCCTCGAATTTACAATGATAGATTTGCTTCAAACACAAAATGTTTTAAATATGTATCCATAATCACAAATTTTCAATCTAGGTAGTATTTGGGATATAATAAACATAAGGACCCCGTTAGACAGTGATGCAACATTGATTGTAAGTTAAATTTTCACCAAAATATAAGCTAATGGAGGGTTATTAATGAATTTTTTTAGTTTTGATTCAAGATTTCTCCTGCAGGTGGCATACTAGTACAGTATCATTGGAAAATTTTACTTTTCCCCTAAAAATCTAAATGATTCACAGAAATGATTCATTGATGGAGAAAAAATTAAAATATTCTCATTTTTTAATATTCATCAACCAGTTTGAGGTATTAGACAAGATTTTGATGATCACGGTGGTAGCAAAACTTCTGTATCCACCAAATATCAAATAATTTTTTTTAATTTCATTTTTCTTATTGACCAATGAGCCAATCGTTTTGGAATTCTCCAATATAGTTTTTAATGCATCTGTTCATGTACTGCTAAAATATAATCTCAATAGATTGACTATAACTACAAAAAGTAACTCATGACATTTGTGAAAATTACGCTTTTTTCAAAGTGTAAAATCTGGGCATATCTATATTCTTTCTATCTCTTATTGTCCGATACACTCAGATGGATCAACAAAAACATACTGGAAACAAATTTTGAATTCTTTATCCACCCTTTGGCAAGTTACTAGCATGGTCCGTCGGACCCCATGGGATGGCCTGTCGGTCCCCACTCCCCACGTTTGGGGACCGATGGGACACCATCTTTCTGGACAGAAAATGGGTTTTCTAATCTTTCTTCCTAGGTTGATCTATGTGAATCTTGCATAATTTAAAGAGAATTATACCAGCTAATAGGGTGCACAGTATAAATCCTTTATCTGAAGCAGAATTGCCTCCATGGTCAATAATTTGTAAAGCGGCCCATCGGTCCCCACTCTCCCCTACCTACATAATTCTCACTAAAAAAGAGGGTGTCAATTTTTCGTCAGTCTCACTTAGACCCTCACAGCTTCCAAAACAAGAGCCTCCACAAAGTTTTGTTACTATTTCCAGACAGACCAGGTCATGAGCAAAACATTGATGTAAAAATTTAAAAAAAATCAAATCAGTGAATGGTGTATTTGATGCATCAAAAATTACATTGTCCATTTTGGCTTTGCGTGTGACATGACAACCTTATACTGCAAAACATGTCATTCTGAAATACAGAAACATATTATGGCCTTTTTTCTGTATTCATAATATGCTCAGCTAACCAGAGCATAACACCAAATTTCAAATTTTAGACTGTCCATGTTATTTAAGTGAAAGAGAAGCTCTAGTCCAGTGTGCCTTAGATATTAATGTGAATTTTAATAATCTTTCCAGCTGTGATAAATTAATATTCCTGATGTCTGAACCTAGTCTTGCAAAAACTGTTGCCAAAACCTGTGCTAATATATTGGATTTTAGGTCTTTCATGGTGCTAACATAATGGTTTTAATCGTTTTTACCTCAGTATCTTAAATGTTTTTAGTCTCTCATAATTCTGAATGAATGGTCTGTTTTTAAAAAAATGTTGTATTATGTACTTTTTATGCTTACAGAGTGAGACTTTAATAAATTATTAAACTAAACTAAACTGTTAAATAACATGTTTGCAACGCCTGGAAAGGTGCTACAATGAAAATAAAAGTGGACGGAATTACCATCATTATTTTTGAAACTGGCTTGATTGGGGGATTCTAAATCCGTCCACCTACTTTAAATGGTCCTTAAAAGTACTTTTATGACTTTCAATATTTATAAATGGCATAACACTGATTAAAGAAATTAGATTGGGCAATTACACTACCTGATTGGGTTAAAAGTGTTTTTTTAATTGTGATTGAGGAACTCAAGTGAAATTCTTGATTGTTAACTTTACCTCTGTTATCTGATTGTTATATTATAAGTGTAATTAGCACCCAAATGTTCTAATATCGACAGAATTCATTTGTGAAAGTTAATGGATTGCAAAACTTGAAAAAATCTAAAGATATGAAAGGTATGTGCAGCATAATGCCTGTGGACGGATTTACCATACTTGCTGGACGGATTAAGCAGCAACCTGGACGGGTTTAGAGGCCCCAACCTTCAATGTTTGTTGTCATGGTTTCACCAAAAAAAATATTTGAATAGTTTACTTTTTTTCTGCTGCTAGTGACAGTACAACATATATGCCCCTTCCAATGTACTAATTTTTATTTTTGCATCTAAAACCATTTTCCTGAAAATACAGTTTTAGCCAAAAGTGGACGGATTTACCCTCCTTGACTCTAGTTATAAGCACCCTCTGTGGTGCTGTTGCTTTTACAGTTTAGAATCATTAGCTTACAGTTCACATCATGATAATATATTGCAGCTCCAATGACTGAAATTTTAGGCGCATAGTGACAGTTTCATTGCTTGTTCAAATTAAGGCAGACAATTGTTTATCAGCATGAGACAAATACCATAGATTTTTTTCTTACATTTGAATGTGTGCAGTATGATGCCAGTATTGAAACGTTACTGAGAGTACATTGGATCCTCTTGTTCGGTGTATATACCAACAAGAGTAAACTTTCGATACAGAACATTTAAAATGTGTCGCACTTCAGCAAAGCTGTTTTCAAAGTGACCCAGATAAATATAAAATAAGAATATAAAATGAATTTACAGAATAATCAATAAGCAAAACCAGAATAAGACAAAATATTGACAACACAATTTTCTGTCACGCAGTAAAGTTTATGTCACAAGTACAACTAGAACGGGCGCTCGGAGAGCACATGCTCCGCTGTCCACTTAAACTTGCAGTTTCACAACTTCCATTACTGTAAAATGTTGCACCATTTGAAGCAGTTTGTTAAGGCTTAAATGTTAATACATGTTAGAAGAAATTGAATGCAGTAAATGCCCTGGATTAAATGTCACAACTGATGGGAAAAGACCTAGAAAAAACACAGACTTTATAAAGGAAGCATATTATGGTCATGTGTTGACAGGGTTTAGGTCGAAACCCTTGGGTTGTTGGTCAACATATAACACTTCACAACCAATTTAGTCACAAATGAATGAACAGTGTCATGCAGTCAGGTGAATGACATGATAATGTTTTGATGTTTCTGCACGAAAAACGAGTTCGAATGCATGGCACATAGCTCACTTCAGCAAAACACTTACATGGCTTTTCCAATGGAAAATTTAAATTATATATCTCAGTGTTTGACTGTGGCAACAAACAAGACATTTCATGGGCATGAAACCTGTTGGATCCTCTGTGATTGAGTTTGTAGCTTCCATTAATTGCTCCTAGTGCCATCTGTGTTTTTCACCACAGTCATAGTGGTGACACCTTCAGTGAAACTAGTGAGGACATCTGGTGTAAAAATGTCACATACATCAATGTGCTGTGGATACACTGCACTGTAGAGGATGTAATTGACTAAGTTGTCATTTCTCAGTAAAGCAGGCATGAATAGCTACCAGAATTTAATCAGATATGTTGGGAGAGGAAAAAAGAGATTCTGCCAAAGGACAGCTAGATGGGCCATTCTCAAATTTCGGGACAAAGGGTATAGCAAAAATGTCCTGTAACAGAGGGGACAATGTGGTAACGGAGGGGAATTTTGACTACAAAAATTGACTGCAGGAACAACAACAATAGGAAAAACAATAAAATATTGGTGTTACTATTATTTTCAGAAGCACTTCATCTCATATCAGTAGATTTTTTGGTCCAAATGTCGATTTCTTATTTTGATCTGGTAACGGAGTGGACAGTTACGGAGGGGAACAATTTTTTGCTTTTCGCTCATTACTGCTTTTTATTTTGGAGATAAGAAAAAATAATTGCAGTCTATTAAAAGCTGTCACACTCAGCAATACATACATGAAATCACTCTTTAAAACTATCATTTGGTAAGCTTGGAAATGAAGGAAACAGAGGGGACATTTTGGTGAGACAAAAAACATTTTCTATGAATATTTTGTCTTAATTTATTGAATACATGTTTTATGAAGTCTGCAAGGCAGTGGTACTATTGCGCACATGCGTCTGATGATAGAAAATAGCCCATAAAAAAGAATACCGAACCGAGCTATGGCAAGTAACGGAGTGGACAAAAAAATTGACATAAATTAGTGACACGTTTATTGTATCAATTTAATCAATGAAATAAGACCAAAACAAATCTGAATGTGAACTAAATATAAATCAAAAGTTATATTCTCATGAATTGTGCAAAGAAACTTTGAATATAATGGTACATTAGGAGGAAAATAAACACTTGATTTTGTCATGTCAGGTCCAGTGACAGGGAAAAACCATTGATTTTGCACGAATTCCTGTACATAATGCACGAAAAAAAGTCTAATGAATGACTTTTTGTTCCAAATGCAGTGGTCCTAAATAGAAATATGAATAACAGATGCAGAGTGATGCTTCAGATATTAATCGCATTCAAATTAATGTCAGGGAGCTAGAGTGACGCGAATTGTCCCGAAATTTGAGAATGACCCAGATATGAAATGTAGTATTTGCAGGAGTCGATTAACAAACACACAAACCCACATGAAGATCTCCCAGAATATGGGCACCCTTACAATACACCGCCTCCAGCGGAGCAATAAACAGCGGGCAAGGGCAGGAGGGGTAGGGGGAGGGGGCAAGGTTGCCCTTCTAATGTTAAAGAAAAAACATTATTATGCCTCAATTTAGTGATTTAGGCCAACATTTTTGATTATTAATTTAAACAAATTTTATTGACACTATGTCAAATTTTTGTCACACAAATTAGATTTTCCCTTTCTCGACCGACCGCCCCTGCCGCCCTCGTTTCCTTCCGGCACCCCTGACCAGTTTGACACTTCATTGAGCAGCATCTACCTCACGTAATGTCCCATTACTAATTGGCCAATGACAATTCAAAATCGCCAAGGGATGAACAGCCCTTCATAGCATGCCATGTATCCCTGCCCTTATTTCCCACTCAGGCCTATCTTACCGCAGAACTGTATGAAGTTCTATGATCTGGCAAATCGTAGGCTCATTGCCCGTTTCTGCACACAATTGTGTATGTCAGTTTTTCCTAGAAATATCCAAAGACAATACAGCCTCGACGCTGTTTGATTCCTCTTGTTTGTCAGTCAAGAGCTTTGGCATGTTACTATATTTATGAATTTATTATATATAGGACTACATGCATTTTTAGTATAACACAATCTGACAAAATCAGAATCCAGCACATTTTTTTAGCTGTAGGGTCCATATATTTCTTTTTTTTGTGTGAATGACTATTTGGTCAAATAATTATGATTATTTGGTCAAACATGACCTTTGTTTTCGTCAAGAAAATCATATATATAATTATATAGTATATATATATAATTATATATATATATAATTACATGAGTGTGTTCTTCAAAAAATCTATGAACAAGATGTTACAGAAATCCTTTACTTTTGAATTCCCTGTCTCTCATAACCCCTCATCCAGAGCCACATTGTGAATGGTTTCAGTCGGCGAAAAAATTTGTGTAAAAAATATTTTCTTGTTATAGAATCTATGGCGACATGACTGGTCTCTCTCCAGTTCCTGTCAGGTGATAGGGATAGTGTGGAAATCTACCTAGGAGTAATTTGATGTGGCTCCAAGTCGGCAAAACAAGCTCTTGCTAGTAAACATATATGGATTAGGGTGCTTCTTTTGCCCTAACTTGCACAGAACCCCATATACTTCTTACAGCTGCTTGCAGCCTGTATTGCAGTAGGAATTTTCGGGAAGCTTCTGACCATATAGGAGGTCACACTATTTTACCTATCACTTTAAAACTTAGTATGCATGCTCAATATAATTTTATCTTGCTTCCATCAACTTTTGGTAAACTTCTGTGACAATAAATTTTTATTTTCTAAACTAAAATGTATGTTTTCCCCGCGAATTTTAAATGTTCTGCTGCAGTGACAGCAGCAGCAACAGCCAAGTGCCAGCCAGGGGAATTGTTAAAAAGCTTAAAACTATAAAAGAAGAGAAGGAAGGAAGTAAGGAAGGATGGATGGAACGAAAAAAGGAAGGAAGGAAGAAATTAAGGGAGATATAATTATATAGACAAATATAGATTGTTAGATAGATAGATAGATAGATAGATAGATAGATAGACAGATAAATAGTCTATCTACACTATCTACAAGCAGCTGTTGAAGTGCTTGCACGTTATTTTTTGTGGGTGAGGTCAGTCAATAGAAATAATCATGCCAAATTTCAAGAAATTTTATTGATGCCTAGGGGTACCACATTGGGCTTGAAATTTGTCAAATTTCTTAAAATTTTGTGATTTCTTCTGATGTATACTAGTTTACCTATCATCATATTTTTCAATAGCCTTGAATATTGTTTAAGAAGATTTCTACATGTATGTCAAAACAGCATTTTGCTCCATTTCTTACTCATTTCTAAATTTTTAACATCAGATTTAAGGCTCAGCGTAGCTTCAGGAAGGCACTGTAGGTGGCAACGTTGATTGCCTCGTCCTGTGGTGTCCATGCTTTAAAATATTACTAGAATATGATCAAAAGGTTGTTTTTATTTTTCATTTACTCCACTATACAGACAATCCAGGTCAGTACTGCCTTGCCGTTCCATAGATCTCCAAATTAATGCTTGAATTCAGCTGCTCTTTCTTTTGGTGAATTAACAATTGATGTGACCACTTCAGAAAAATCTCATTGCTTGTAGTAGATCAATGCAGCCACAACCTGTGAATATTGGTAACATGAATGTGGACATCTCTGAGAATTACAAATATTTGGGCATTATTGTGGACAATCAATTCAATTTTGTTTCGCATGTTAACACTCAATGTAAAAAAGCATAAAAAAGATTGTATTTTGTAAGGTCTCTGGTTATTTTAAACTGAATGTTAATTATGATTTGATTGTGTCTTTCTTTAGCACAGTTGTTACACCAGTTCTCATGTATGCCAATGTGGCTTTCTTTGGGTTGCTGAGTAAACAGCTTAAGAATGAACTGAGTAGACCAAACAAAGTTTGTGAACCTTTATTGAAACGGAACTATGTAATTGACAATAATGAATCTCATTATAAGAATTGTGTGGTTAGCCTGGCTAATAAGATCATGCGGGACTCTACACACTCACTTTATGAACTCTTTGAGCTTTTGCCTAGTGGGCGCAGATATCGAATGCCCTCTATCAGGACACAGCGTTTTAAAGAAACTTTCCTTCCTGTATCTGTTTCCCTGTTAAATGCTTCAATGTAATGTACCTTAACCTTGTACCAAGTACCAAAATTTCACTGTTGTATATATATATATATCGATGTATACAATGTGACCAATAAATTATCTGTATCTGTATCTGCATCTGTATATAGCTGCACAGTACCTCACATGGTAAAAGATTGAAGGACACTTCTGAAGTTTTAAGTTTTAGAGGCCTATACAGTAAAAGTTTGAAATTTATGTGGGCCACCCCCTCAAATGATGCCTATTATGGTAAACACAGGCTGTGCAAAATCTCATTAAAATCTGTTAACATTTAGAGGCGGCCCACGAGCCTTAAAAATCTTGCATTTCAGTCATGATTCTGTTCGTTGGCTGATTCGTGATATTGTATAACTAAGCCAGTTTAAATGATACAACAATATAATTAGATTTTTTTAACAGGGCTGAATGAGAGCTACATCTTGAATACCAACTTGGATGGTCTATGACAATTCTTCATGAGCCCCGAGAGCCATACGTCATGAGTTCTTTTCAAAATTGTTTGTTTTGATATATGATGTCTCCGAATTCAATCTGGAGGCAATAACTCTTAACCAGACCTTATAAAATGGATTATCAATGAGGGCAGCTGCTTGTTCTCATCACTGTTTAAGGAAAATAATGAAAACAACTTTTAGTGGTCTGGGGTAGGAATAATTTCACGAAGGCTGTGATGACTTTGAAAAATTTACATAAGGAGTCAATGCGCAAATTGTCAATCTGTTGGTTTTGACAAAAAAATCACAGTAAGCTCTAATTTTCCCATATTCTTTTATCAAAATTTTATGATTTTCCAACAGGACAGTTGGTGATTCTTGTCCCATGGGGCAGGAGGGTTAATTCTGCATCAGATTTACGGCACATCTTGTTATATTTTTTCACAAATTTGGTACTGATTTGAATCTGGTTGTTCATTACGCCTGACTGGAAGGTCCCTTGTCAAGTTGTACCATAAAAACTGCTAGACCAGTGAGTGGCATACAGGTTTTGTTCAGGTGTGCCAAATATTTGCAAGATATTTTGACATGGAATTATTCACATATTATACAAAAAGGTAAATGAATTAACAATGGCATTGTTGCAGGAAAAATTTCAAAGAGTGACTTTGATATAATTCCCTGAGAATGCATTGGGGGGTTGTTGTTAGCTCAGTTAGGAGTGCTCTTGGCTTCCAAACACTGGGTTTGATCTAAAATTGGCAGTCAATTGAACCCATATTCATTTTTTACAGCAGTTTCAATCATGCAGTTCATACTTATCCTGTCCCAATAATTAGCCTACCAGCTACATAAATGTAGGTTATTTACAGGTAGCAGCTGAGATAATACATTCTTATGTTTGACACTTTGTGTTTGATCAGTTAAATATGACTTGAACCAAGTTAGCTCAAGACCTCGAATTCCATATTTAGACATTTTCTTCAATAAAATAGAATGATCAATAGTATCGAAACATTTGGATATATCTAGAAAGCATACACCAGTAAGTAACCGATCATCCATATTCTGTAACCATTTAGGTGAGTCACATAACCATTTTTCATCTGATTTAAAGGTGGTCAGTCATCACATACGAAAAAATACAAAATTAATCTAAGAAGATTAATCCAAGAAATTTTCTGCTTTTCTCTACCTTTTTGGAGATTCTCTCAAAAATTTCTGAGATTCTCTCAGAAATGTATGCTTTTCTCTCAGAAATGTATGATTTTCTCTCAGAAATGTATGCTTTTCTCTCAGAAATGTATGCTTTTCTCTCAGAAATGTATGATTTGCTCTCAGAAATGTATGATTTTCTCTCAGAAATGTATGATTTTCTCTCAAAAATGTATGCTTTTCTCTCAGAAATGTATGATTTTCTCTCAGAAATGTATGATTTTCTCTCAGAAATGTATGATATTCTCTTAGAAATTTCTGAGAGTATGATTTTTCATTTGGCCCCAGATGAGCTTCATAGTAGTGTGTGAAAGTGTCAACTAAAATTGCATACACCATTAGAGGGATGAAAATGTATCGAACATATATTTTCTTGATACGTTTTAGTTTACCTTTCATATACTAAGTTTTGGAACAATAAGTCAGTCACCATTATTACCCCTGAAATTGGAAATGTGAGAAAAAAAGTAAATTGTATTTTTTCGTATGTGATGACTGATCACCTTTAAATCAGATGAAAAATGGTTATGTGACTCATCTAAAATGATATTGAATAATTTACACACTTCTCCTCAATGGCACCATGTCGTTAAGGGCCCTTGTTGTGGTAAAAGGCATCAGACATAAGTTTAGCCCAACTGAATTTTTTTGGTTTATCACACAAACTGAAGTAAGTGCTAAAAATACATAAAATATAGATACATAAAATATAGTAGATTCTTTCTCTATGATAGAACTAGCCTGATACATAGGCAAAAGAAATATAGATATTAAACAAAATATTGATGTGGCCAAACTTTCGTCCACTACTGTAAATCTAAGGCTTTAGTTATTTTATGGATAATATATAATGCCACGGCAATGGCTGACCTGCAAAGAAAGCCATGTTTCTGGCCATAATTTTGATTATAAATTTTGCTGGTCATATTATCATCGCTTGCGATTCTATTTTAACTTATCCACCTTCATTAGAATTTGCCTTTTCTTCACAATATGTCCTTGGGTGACCCAGAGTCATGCAGTACTGTGACTATCCAGGGAAGAATAGCCCAAATTTTGCATGTATTCTGATAACTCTCGAATGACTCAAGAAATGTAGATTGTAATGTTGTACTTTTTGATGATCATTTGACATATTGCCCTCTTGTATGCCTATTGCTTATGCCCTTGGATGACGTTGGTTCAAGATTATGACTCAAGCGCAGGTTATTGCATAATTTTGAAGGCAGAGACATCCGTAGACCCTACATAGGTTTGTAAGAATTCTAGTTTTACTTGGCATGAATCAAGTATGCTGAAAAGATTTGTCTCAAGTGGTAAGCTGATTTGATAATTTGTATGTCTTCATGTTTATAATTGTTTCAACCAGTGTCTAATAATGTATGTATATGTTATTCACCATGGGACAGGGGATATATGATTTATCACTCGAGGGCTTTAAAACACTCAAACAGGAGACGATAAGTGGACATAGAAGAATATGAGAATTTTCGCCCTGAAATACTGGCATGTGATTGGCTGACAGATGTGTCAAATGGTATACCTAAAATTGTAAGCTTTTTCTGAGCAATAAAGGACTGAAATATTTAACAAATATGAGATTTTTCGGATTGACATGCTTATAAATTATTTTAATGCAGCTTTTTGTCTTCAGAATACCCCAAGCACATCCACAGTCAGACATGCATCAACAGAAATATGGGTGGTGCTCAGACGTCCTTGTAATATACGGAGTGCTGCTGAGATGTCCTATATTATAACAGGCTCATGATGACATTGCCAATAGGGAACAACCAGAACTCAAGCAGATGGAAAAGGACAGTGGCAAGGGCTCATGTTTCGGCAGTGACTTCTTAATTGCACCAGAGCTTCAGCAAAATGAGGCACAAGGCGGGAGAGTGTGTTTTACGCCAAATCAGCACTTTAGTGGGCTTCAGGACAATAGGTTTATCCTTCTCAAACGATGGAATTTTTATAGCATTTACAGTGAAATGACTGTTAAAATAACTTCTTGTGTTCAGATTACTTTCATCAAGTCAAATGAATGTGCTGGAAGTTTTTATACATGACAATGAATATTGCAATTTCTCTTGGAACAAAAAACACTCCAATAAATAAGACAATTACTTTACTGCCATTTTCTACACGTAAAAAACACACTGTTCCACCAAGCATGTACAGTAGTAATATACATTCATTATTTTAATACTATACATTTTACATAATTAACACACATCAGTTAGAAGAATCTGAAGCAGCGGCACAACAGCAAAAACAGCACATGGCACAAATGGCTAAGCAGCAAACACAACAACCCCCGTCCGATGCGGCTTCACTGTTGGCTCCTTTGATGTCATTGTCATTTTGAACCGCAACTCTGAAAACAGAAAAGGATATTTTATAAAGTCACCCCGGCTGTTGTATTGTTTATTGAGGATTAAATGAAAAAATACATCACGAGGCACTGACAAATAGTGTTCTATGACTAAACAAGATTTTTTAAACCTCCATCAAATCCAGGAAAATTAATCAATCCAGCTAAAATTTTCAGAAAGGTTGTCCTTTGTGATATAGAAAAATATAGAAAAAATTCAGTCAATTCGCAGATGTGGTGGTGGAAGCCACTTGTTGGTCAGACACAGAATGACCCCTGCCAATTGATGTCACTGATTATTTCCAAAGTGTTTAATCTATTTTTTGTCAGTAATATTTTCTTCCATCAGGGTACATATAATATCAAGTAACATGGATGGGAAACAATATCCAGTAACATGGATGGGAATAAACAGCTCACACTTTAAAAAACGCAACTGATCTAATGCTATACTCACATCACTGGTTGCTTAGTTTCAACTTGTCCTTGAGGATAGGTGGGATAGGCAGGAGGTGGATAGGCCCCTGCAGGTGGATAGGCCCCTGCAGGTGGATAGGCTCCTTGAGGTGGATAGGCCCCTGCAGGTGGATAGGCGGCCCCTGCAGGTGGATAGGCACCTGCTGGATTGAAATCAGGCTGTTGCTGCGGATGAGACATTTTGATGATCTGCAACAGAAAAATTAAATCATTCATTTTAAAGAGGCAGCTGGATAGCAGAATGATATATGTTCCGGTATGCTCTGCTGAAAGTCCTTTCTTGCATGGGTTCGAACCCGGGTGGGGAACCTGAAATTTTCAGTGGATCCTTCATTGCCAATCAGCATGGCTCTTGCAAAGGTCATGCAATAATATTGTCAGCTGGGGAATAAGATTAAACAATTTGCATTTATACGTAGAAGCATGAAACTTTGCCCACACTTTAAATACATCTTTTCTAACATATTTAAATAGGGAGCCGCTCCAGAACTATATATTGGCAGCCATTCTCCAAAATGGCGGTCAATTCTGCTATTTTGCTGCTTTCTGCACAATTCTTACAAATAAAATAAATGCAAATAGTGCTTGTTATTGCTTCTTTTGGTATGGTACTCAAAACATTACTGTTGGATTTTTTGGTAGCCTGACAATTTTCAGACTGGTTAGAATCAGTTTTGGTAGAACAATTGAATCATTACTACATTTTCACGGTTTTGTGTGGTTACGCCAATTATTATATATATACAGTATATATATATATATTGCATATCTGAATTCCTTGCCAAAAGAGTTTAAAATTTAGTACCCACATCAGTGGGTTGCTTAAATATTGTATTAAAATGGAAACAAATTTAAATTATTTTTGAAGATTTCAGTTTTAGGTTCATTTTGACAAAACATTCGTGGAAACTATTGGTGCTACCATTCATTTGAAAGCTCTTCATACAAGGAATTCAAATATGTAGTCTTTTTAGTCATAAATACTACAAGAAACTATGCGAAACCGCTAAAATGTTCTACTTTCCTCAACAGTGCTGACAAAATGGACCCTAGCGAGTAGCCAGTCTTGAAATCATCAAATACCACCAGAAATCTAATAATAATGTTTTGGATACCTGTAGAAGGAATGATGAGCACTGTTCATACAGTCAAACTAAAGGCACTTCACAGAAAATGAGAGAATTAGCAGCCATTTTGGAAAATGGCTGCTGTGGTTCAACATGGTCAAATCAGAAGTGGCTACCTGTCTAAATATATTCCTTAAGATGTTTTTTAACTTTGTGCCTAGTTTCGTGCTTCTATGTATAAATGCATAATAATTACTTCCCTTTTCATGACAAATCTACCCCGCTGTGTGCATTGCTTTGTATTTATGAGAGTACTTAAAATTCTAAATCCTTTAAATCTGGTGACTTACCTGTGCTCTTGGGAGAAGGAACCTCTGGAATGATGCTCCAGCTGACTCTCCTAGAATTATTTATATGAAATCATTTGGGAGGCAGATTAAACAAACAGATTATTGATACAAGTATTTCATTTGCTATATAGATTAGTATTGATTAATAATCATACATGTATTGTTTTTACTAAATAGGACAATCCAAGGAAAATCCAAAATCCTTCCCCGTTTGTTAAGGCCTGATTGAGCCTGGACTCTTGAAACTATAATTGCTGATTGGAGTAATCTGAGGATTAAACAACCTGTGTTGCATCATGATTTAGTCATGATCACAGAAAGTCACAGATAGATTACCCATGTTTGTACAAATGTTTGATGTTTGCAATGGTTACTCCAAATGATGAAAAACATTACATTTACATTTTATGGATCTGATAACCAGAAGACTTATGCACTATAGTCATAGGCCTATGTAATCCCGCCCCCTATCACCGTGGGTTGTTGGGAAATTTCCAAATTGTGGGGGTGGTTGGATGTGAAAAATGGTAGCCGGTGTGTATAGGCCTTATTAAAATATATAAAACTTAATAAGGTAACCAGGCAGGCTGGCATGGGCAAGATTTGACCGCCAACATTACCTCAAGAATGTGGAAATTCCTGAAACTTTCCATACCATATGGACCATTACTGGGATTTGCGAGATTATCTGAGAACTAGGCATTTTATTTGTAAACCAGGGATGTATTGTATGATTAACTGATGTGATGTCATTAATGGCCAGAAACAGCTGAATGTAGTCAATTAACACATCACCGACGACTTGGATTGTCAATGACTTGACTGGTCTGAGGGTTAGCTGCCATGCAGCTTTCTCATAAGGCCACACATAATTGATCTTCAGCTTCTCGGATTCCTCTCAAGGCACTTTTTCAATGGTCGGTCGGTAGGATAAAAAAAAAAAAGGTGATAAAAAAAAATTTATAATGTCAAAAAAAAAAAAAATATTATATTTATTTTCAATTTTTTTTTTCCAGCGGCAGGTAATCTATTGTGTCGGCGGGTCCGCGAAGCTAAGAATCAATTATGTGTGGCCTAACGATGTCCCTGTTACAGCTGAAGGTTCTACATGCCCAATTAGCTAAAACTGAGCAAGAAATAATTTATTTTCTTAAAAACTGCAAGCTCATGGCATCCCCACCCCCGTGCAAAATGGTTTCGGTGACAGAAAAATGCTCAAAGATCTGAACATCATTTGTAAAACAAAAACAAAAAAGAAAATAACAATTGAAAACAAAGATGATCTCAAAAAAATTTCCAAGCAAAAATAACCAACAACGAATCTCATCCGGTGCCCTCTACAACTGCATCAACGTGAAAACAGAAACTTTAACAAGCAAATTTAATTCAAAATATCTGAACTTCTTTTTAGTATCAACAGATTTTTTCTTTATATTGATCTGACGGTCTCAAATTTACCAAGGCCAATTCTGACTAAGATAGGTAAAGGAATCTTTGAATTGTATTTATTTATTTATTCATATTTTTATGTTTCCAAAGTTAGTTTTTCAAGGTTTTACAAATTATTTCCATTACATTTGAAATTTTATTTTCTCCATATTTCATTATTTTCAATATTTTTTTGTAAACATATCACATTATCAATTCTACTTTGTAATTGACTTGCTTTCTGGGGGCCAGCTCGATAAGCTAATAGCTTTTTCTGGCACCCATAAATAAAATACATACATACATATGCATACATACATAATTAATTACTTCAATGGGCATTCACGATCATGCCTATAAAGCAGGGCGCTGCGAGCGCCGTTTTTCAAAATGGATGTTCTTGTCAGATTTGACAATTTTGCAAGGTGAAAATGTGGATTAATGGGTTCATGTCAACCTTTGGTGCATAGGCGTACCGGGCCCGCAATTTTTGGGGGGCGAGCAACATTTGCAAAGATTAAAATTTGAAACCATTTCAAATGAAATTGCCTGGAAATCATTAATTTTCACCAGTTTTTATTTAATTATCTGCCCAAATTTTTTAGCCTTTTTGCCCGAATCTCACTGCTTCCCAAGCTTTTGGGGGGGAGGGTGAATGCCCCCCTGCCCCCCCCCCTCCGGTACGCCTATGCTTTGTCGAGTGTTTCAAGGGCTATATCTTTAACCCTGATTGCAATTAAGCATCGGCTGTGATCATGACTATCACAGTAGGGTGGTCCACATTCCTATGGGAAAAATCAAATCTCCTAAAACCCCCAATTTGAAAGTAGAAATTGATGACCATATAAGTAAAACAAACACACGCAAAATTTCAGCCAAATCGGTTAATATTTAGAGGTGGCACAAAGCCTTTGAAGTTTATCATGTAATTTCCCATTCGCGCAACTGAAAAAATGGTCAATTTCCCAGATCTTTCTCCGAAGTAAATATTTTCTTGCGGTTTTTTAGTATATGATAAAGTTGGCATGGCAAAGTAATATCTGGGGGTTAATTTGGATTTATTATTCATAGTAAGTGAAATATTTGCCTGTTTTTATGAAAAAATGCTTGAAAATTGACCTATGTAATACGTATGCTGACCTGCTACAAAACTTTGTAAGTCAAAAAGAATATCAGGACTAGATTGGGCATCCTTGACATATCCAAAAAAAGGTTATTTAATCAAAATAATTGGCCATTATTGCAAGATTTGCAAATACCGATGATTTTTAGGTCTGCTGCAGGGCAATCACATGTTAAACTTTAACGGCTTTGTGCCACCTCTAAATATTGATTGATTTTGCTGAAATTTTTTCATGATGCCTTCTATAGATATAAGATCACAATGCAAGATTCAAATCAGAGAAATTTAGAAGAAAGTGTTTTTGGACATCCCTACTATCACAGTACCTTGATTGATTACAAATTGCAATTAGGGGAGAGTCACCTCGATCGCACCGGTGCCTCGACTGGAACACTCTGATTGTGACAAAATTATTGAGCTTATAAACAGCTGTCCTGTCTTGAGCTCATAAGCTGAAAGGAACCAAATCACGATTTGTTCATAGGCTGTCATCATATATGTGAGTTCCATAGGATTTAATAATGATTTTGGTGTTGTTAGCTCAACATTTGTGAAGTCAGGGTCAACTCATAAGCAGACGTCAAATCATGATCTCTATAGGAGCTGAAAGAAGCCAGATCACGATTGGATCATACGTTGTCATAAAATATGTGAGTTCCACTGGATTTAATTATGATTTTCGTATTGTTAGCTTACTATTTGTGAGTCATGGGTCACTCATAACCAGATGTCATACCATGATCTCAATATGAGCTCAATGGAACCAATTCACAATTGGCTCATATGTAGACACCAAATGTGCGAGTTCAATAGGATTTAATAAAGATTTTCGTGTTGTTAGCTCGCTATTTGTGAAGGCAGGGTCAACTCATAAGCAGATGTCATATCATGATCTCCATATGAGCTGAAGGGAACCAAGTCACTATAGGCTCACAGGTTGTCATCACATGTGTTAGTTCCACAGGATTTAATAATGATTTTCGTTTTGTTTCCTTATTATTTGTGAAGTCACGGTCAACTCATAAGCATATGTCATACTATGAACTCTATATGAGCTGAAAGGAGCCAAATCATGATTACCTCATACTTTGTCATCACATCCGTAAGCTCCTTATAATTTTAGGATGATGAGTGAGCATATGTCACACCATGAGCTCCATGTGAGCTGAAGGCAGTGTAGTCACTGTCAGTTCAAAATATGAGTTCAAATTTGTGAGCTCACAATGATCTGATAGCGATTCAGTATTTGGGAGCTCACTTCTTGTATAGTTAAGGTTAGGGTGTTTCAGGTGCCCCCAATATTTTCCGATCCTGCTTGACCTTGGTGTGGTATTGCAGTTAATATAGTAAAAGTCACATGCAAAATTTTGGCCCATTCTATAAATACCTATCTTTACCAGAATTCACTTGAAGTTTATAATGTAATTCCCCATTGGCGAACTTGCAAATCCTGAAGATATTGCAAAAATCTATGAAGGAATAAATATTTTTTCTTCAATCCATAGTTTCTGAGTAAGTTTTGGGAGGGCAATTCAAATCTGGCATCAGTTATTTTACAGCAGGTCTTCATAATGAGCTAGGAAGAGTCGAATTTCCTAAAATTCTGCCATTTTATGCAGATTTTCACAAATTTGACAGCTTCTCGCAGCTTGGCAAGTGGGGTTATACAAAAAATAACACCAGATTTGAATTTCCCTCCCAACACTTACTCAGGAACTGTGGGTTGAGAAAAAAATATTGATTTCTTCATTGGTTTTTGAAATATCTTGAGAATTTGCATGTTCGCCAATGCGGAATTACATTATAAACTTCAAGTGAATTCTGGTAAAGGTAGGTAATTATAGAATTGGCCAAAATTTTACATGTGACTTTTACTATATAAACTGCAATACCATGCCAAGGTCATGCTGGATCGGAAAACATTGGGGGCACCTGAAACACCCTAGTTAAGGTGAACTCATAAGCATATGTCACACCATGAGCTCTATGTGAGCTGAAAGCAGCAGTGTCATGGTTACCTCATAAGCCAACATCATATTCGTGGGCTCAATATAATTTAATGATTATTACATCCTATTAGACCAAGAAAGTTCTCTGAGCTAAAAGCAGTGCAGACATGGCTATTCACTCTCTGAGATCACATTTATGTCACAGATAGCTCTTGGCAAACTCATTGCTGTGAGCTTGTACATGTGACCCTTCACGCTTCACTGACACCCTTTTAAAAGATTATTCCTCAGTAACTCACAGGGAGCTGACTGGAAACTTGTGGCTTGTCCTCATGTTAGTGTGTCAAGCTGAGCAAACCGTTTTGCTTAAAAATGAGTTAACATTGATGTATTTGTGTGAGGCGTCGGTGAGTAAAACAATGAGCTCACGATGAGGTTATCATGAGATCAATGTCTTCACTGGGAAATCATCTGTCGGTCACGGGGAGCTCACAGGATGAACTCAATGCATGAGGTCTGCAGGACATAACCAAGAGCACTGGAAGTTATCTCACAAGACACATCATTGATGTGACCTCATTGTAACGTGCTATGAACTCATGCCTTCTCTGATTTGCAACATGTGGTGCCATCTATAACAAACGGTAACACGGCAGTTAATAAAATAATTTTATTTTCAATTATGAAATGAATATAACCCTAAGGAATAAATTAGGCTAACACTAAGACTAAGACTTCTTTATTGGTCATTTATGTAAAATATATATAATTATACAGAATGAAATTGTTGGTGCAAATATTGACATGATGAAAGAAACAAATTAAACAAAGCATTAGTTTGCTTGCACATTCTATAATTATATAATTATACTAAAACAGACAATGTTAAGCATCATTTCTGATAAATAATTGTGTTATTGAATTATGTTAAGTTATCTTGAATTGGTTTTAAAGACTTACACTTTTCAGACCAACTTTTCCGACTTAAGATATCTATAAGACTTGAAGTGAATAATCAGTTGTTGTACTCAAAGAAAAAATTTGATTGCTCACTGATAACTCGCAGCTAATTCAGCAAGAGTTCCAGCACAGGACAATAAGTTGGACTACTCTGTAAAAAGACAGACTGACAATGATTTGGACGGTCCAAATCACATTTGACAGTACTTATTAGGGGTAGGGTGGGATGCATCAATGTGGGTGCAGGTGGGAAGCAATATGATTATCTTATCGCTGACCAGTTTCAGAGTATGACATCATTAATCTTGCAAATGTTTTAGAAACTAAAATCTAGCTCATGAAAATATAACAAGCATCCTCGGATACAATGGCTGGTTAATCCTATGGGAAAGTAGAAGGTGTGATTTGCAGCATGCGAGAGCGTCTGAGGCAAAAAATATGAGTGTAGGAACAGTGGAACTGGAGGTTGAGGTATAGTAGGGTGATGTCTGCGTGAACTAGATTCTCTTGACGTGAGGGTATAGCAATGAAGTATAGGTGCAACTTGCTGCAGTGAGCATTGCGCAAGTGTTTGAGTAGAGCGTGACAGCAGACACTAGTGTCTAACAGAGTCGCTGCCCATATAGAGCTATGGGCAGACAAATTCATAATGTGGAATACTTGTACCAAATTTCATAACTCTAAAATAAGCGGAATATTAAGGGCACAAATGGACAGTTCAAGAATGACAAAAGATGGCTGCCAGAAAGGCCTACATCTTGAATTTATCGTCATGTTCCCAATCAATACCCACAGGCTTACACCTGAACCAAATTTTATAACTCTTAAGTGAAATATTAAGGTCACATTTGGCAGTCCAGGAATAGCCCTGGACCCCTGGGACAGGGGTCATGAATCCTCCCATTGGAAAATCATGAGAATTGAAAGAGAGGGTTCAGGAGAATCAAGATATCTTTTTAAGTATTTACAGCAGGTTTATTCCAATTATACCATCTGAAAGAGTGTAAAATTTGCTACTGACGGCACCTATTTCTTATTTCTCCACATGCTGAAATGAATGAATAATCACCCTGTGAACCTGAAGAAGTGAATTTTTTTCTTTATACATTGAAAAAATAGCGTCATTTGATTGGTTGATTTCTGGTAGTGCTGATGATGTCACAACAAACTGCTAGTGACGTCATAGGATAGACTGATGACGTCAACATTGTGCTGTTAATGAAGCAGGGAGATTTTGCTCATTTTTTCATAGAGTTTCTGTTATTTAAAGTAATTTTTCGGCCTTTCAACCTGCAGGAATTGCTTTCAAAAGTAGTGCCGTCAGCAGTAAAATATGTGGGCTACCCAAATCCAAAATTTTATGAAATTTGGATGAGAATTGTTCAATATAGACCACTTCTCCTGATGCCATGTTGAAATCTCAAGATTTTGAATGGGACGACCCATGACCCATGCTACGCATGGGTCCCAGGGCTAGTCCAGGAATGAAGAAAGATGGCTGCTAAAATGCACGCTATCTCAGTTGTCTCGACAGGTAGGCTACTCATTCTTCTGCTTTCACCCCTAGCATATAACTAGCAAAACTAGCAAAAAAAATTTTTTTTTTTGCGAGGACACCCCCCGACGTGACCCCCCCCCGGACTTGTAAAATATAAAATTTTAAAATTACCTCCTTCCGAGGAGAGCCCCAGCCTAGAAATATAACTAGCAATAATAAAAATTTCTGCAAGTACCCCCCCCGGATGTGACTCCCCCCCCGGGCCTTGTATAGAATATAAAATGTAATACCTCCCGAGGTGACCCCAGCCTATCTAGCAGAAATAAACTTTTTTTTTTTTTGCGAGTACTCCCCCCCGAGGTGACCCCCTCGGGACTTGTAAAATCCTAAATTTTTTAATTACCTCCCTCCGAGGTGACCAACCTAGAAACATAACTAGCAAAAAAAAAAAATTCTGCAAGCTCCCACCGGATGTGACCCCCCCCCCGGGCCTTGTATAGAATATAAAATTTAATACCTCCCCCGAGGTGACCCCAGCCGAGCAATATATCTAGCAGAAAAAAAAAATTTTTTTTGCAAGTATCCCCCCGAGGTGACCCCCCTCGGGACTTGTAAAATCCAAAATTTTTTAATTACCACCCTCCGAGGTGATCCCTAGCCTAGAAATATAACCAGCAAAAAAAATTATTTCTGCAAGTACCCCCCTGGAAATGTCCTCCCCCCCTCGGGCCTTGCACAGAATATAGAATTTAATACCTCCCCCGAGGTGACCCCAGCCTGGCAATATAACAGGCAGAATTTTTTTTTTTTTTTGCGAGTACCCCCCCCGAGGTGACCCCCCTCAGGACTTGTAAAATCTAAAAAATTTTAAATTACCTCCCTCAGAGGTGACCCAAAGCCTAGAGATATAACTAGCAAAAAAAAAACATTTCTGCGAGTACCCCCCCAGATGTGACCCCCCCCGGGGCCTTGTATAGAATTTAAAATTTAATACCTCCCCCGAGGTGACCCAAGTCTGGCAATATAACAGGCAGAAAATTTTTTTTTTGCGAGTACCCCCCCCCGAGGAGACCCCCCTCGGGACTTTTAAAATCAAAAATTTTTTAAATTACCTCCCTCCGAGGTGACCCCCAGCCTAGAAGTATAACTAGTAAAAAAAATAATTTCTGCAAGTACCCCCCTGGATGTGTCCTCCCCCCCCCCCCGGGGCCTTGCACAGAATATAGAATTTAATACCTCCCCCGAGGTGACCCCAGCCTGGCAATATAACAGCCAGAAAATTTTTTTTTTTGCGAGTAACCCCCCCCGAGGTGACCCCCCTCGGGACTTGTAAAATCTAAAAATTTTTAAATTACCTCCCTCAAAGGTGACCCCAAGCCTAGCGATATCAGTAGCAAAAAAAATAAATAAATAACCCCCCCCGAGTACCCCCCCGGATGTGACCACTGACCCCCCCCGGGGCCTTGTATAGAATATAAAATTTAATACCTCCCCCGAGGTGACCCAAGTCTGGCAATATAACAGGCAGAAATTTTTTTTTTGAGAGTACCCCCCCTGAGGTGACCCCCCTCAGGCATATATATTTTTATCCCAATATGACACATCCACGCATGGTAGTGAGCGCACCAGTGATCACTGGAGCGCACATACACGCGCGTGTATGTGTAATTGCGCGCACAGTCACGCGTGTATATGTGTTCACGATCACCTGTGGACATGTCATCCAGCGCATTCGTGGACCTGCATTCACGCGCATGCGTGTATATGCGATCGTGGATATGCCATCCAGCGCAAGCTTGGATGTGCCATCCAGCACAGGCTTGGACATGCCATCCAGCGCAAGCTTGGACATGCCATCTAGCGCAGTTTATTTAACAGAACACAGGAGCCCCTCCAGCAGTGGCGTATCTAGAAATGGCCTGAGGGGGGTCCATTACACATGAAATCCACAGAAATGTTGACAAACCAATGAAATATTAAAATATAAGTGGTTGTCTGGAAAAAGGTGTTAAATGATTGATAAAAACCTATATTTTGGACTTTTGGCAATTTTAAAAATTTTGGAGTATGGGATCCCCTGTTTTTAGTCAAGATTGTACATGGCATCACACTAAAATCTGCACAACACATCATCTTTCATGAAGGATAAGTTAAGTTATTTTCACTTCTCCTGGTCACTCGGCATATCATTTTGTACAGAATGACAATATTTATAATTTTTTGATATTTTGCTTAACCAAGTCATGGAGTATAATGAATTATTCCCACTTCAAAGTATTGCTGCAGCCCCCCCCCCTTTCAAAAAATCCTGGATCCGCCCCTGTAAACTACCAATATGCGCTGGAAAGCATGTCCACTCATGTGCTGGAAAGCATGTTCACTCATGCGCTGGAAAGCATGTCCACTCATGTGCTGGAAAGCATGTACAACAATCCAGAGCCTTCGCGCACGCGCGTTGTGACACATCCACGCGCGTGTATGTGTCAAATCTTGCACATCCACGAGTCCAAAAAGCGTGTACATGCGCGCTAGCACATGCGTGGATATGTCATATTTGGATAAAAATATACCTCCCTCAGGACTTCTATAATTACTAAAATTTTTAAAATTACCTCCCTCCGAGGTGAGCCCCAGCCTAGAAGTATAACTAGCAAAAAAAATAATTTCTGCAAGTACCCCCCTGGATGTGTCCTCCCCCCCCCCCCAGGCCTTGCATTCTACATGTCTCCCTATTGGCTGAAATGGCCACTCTCACCAAGTCCCTCATTCTCATTGGCTCTAAATGGCCACACCCCCAAAAATTAAAAATTTTTAAGTACTGCCACAGTTTCAACCGAACAACTGTCAACCCATTACACCTTGCCTAATGCTGTCAAATTAGCCAACTAAGATTGCTTCTAACCAGCAATTACCACAAACACAAACTCAACGCATGATGGCCAAAAATGCATACCTGTCATTATGCACCACACCTCCAAATATCGACCACACCCCCAAAACCCATTATTAAAAAGGCTAGAGAATTCTCCAGAATTCTCCAGCCAACAAAATGATGTTTATATCAGACCTCACAGTAAGTTCGCATTAAGCTCATATTCTTGAATGCTAAGTATTCAAATTATCTAACATAGCTCACAGTAAGCTTAAATTGTAACTTGCCAATAACGCTGAAAATTTTATATGTGATTGTATGTTTTTTGCTTTTTGAAAATAATAAATCAATCAATCAATCAATCAATATTTTTGAGTCACACATATGATCTATCATCTTAGAGATGGCACCAAGATCACATAAACAGCTCATGGCAAGCTCATAGCAATGAGTTCACACTTGTGAGCAAGCACACAGGTCACTGAGAGCTAAGTGAAGTCTCATGGCTATGTTATAGATAACCTATTGCAAGCCATGAGTTTGTATAACCAACCAAACACAGAGGTCACGGAAAGCTCACAGACTATTCAAGAGCAAGTCAGAGATAGCTCATGGCAGGCTCATAGTTGTGAGTTCACACAGTTGACCAAACACAGAGGTCACTGGCAGCTCACAGATTTTGGTAGTGATGCGGATCGGACCGCTTTGGACCGGTACAGTCCACGTACCACCACCACTTCTTCAGTACCGGACCACCCTCAGTTCCATAACACCGGTCACTATGAAAACTTCTCTTTATATCATTCATTGTAAAATTTTATCCGAAAGTTAGCTACATGGGGTTCACTGTTCACATGGTCACACAACCTATTGCTTTGGCAATCACATTTCAAGTGTGAACTCTGTTGACCTGAGGTGCGAAACAGGTGATTATAACAAACAGTCAATGCCAAACAATGCTAAACAAGATAATCCAGCCTGCTATTTTGTAACAGGGCCTCTTGAAACACTGTCAAAACATAAGAATATGTGTCAGAGACATTAACTTTTTGCCAAAGAAAATCTTAATTGGACATTTTAACATCCATTTATTGACATGGGACTATCTACTTACTAAACCTTCATTGCAAGGGATATACCTGGAGAGGGCAAATTAAACATATTGCCCCGTAGATGATAAAATGCAAGGTAAGAGATTGAAATTCTCCCAAAACCATGGGAAAACCTAAAACCCGGGACAAGCGCCCGGGACAACACGGGACGCCCGGGACGGACTAATTGCCGTGACAGCTTTCCGGGACAGCCTCTGCTTATTGTAAATGGTTATAGTTAGATAGCTATTTGATGTACAGAAATGGCAGACCACTTTTTAGAAAGCTGCGATGATTGCCTATCGATGTGAATTTAAAAAAACAGGCCTGAAAAACTTTTTCCCATGAAAATATGACAGCTTCTTCACAGTTACACCAAAAATTATTTTGCAAAGGTGAAAAAACATGGCATCTTAAATATCTAATATGACTAATTTTCCCACGTTTTCCATTGATGAAACTTAGCCTATCAACTGGATAGATAAACTGCTCGTACTTAAAAACGCACACCTCTTAAAAGAGACAGAATTTAGAAACTACTCACTTTGAAGATGCATAGCAATAAACTACAGGAAGTAACAGAGGTTCAGAAATCATGCAGGGAGCTGCAGAATTCTGCAGCTTCCTGCAGATCTTTTGTGAAACTGCAGAATTCTGCAGTTTTTTGCAGAACTGCAGAATTCTGCAGTTTTTTGCAGAACTGCAGAATTCTGCAGTTTTTTTTTTTGCAGAACTGCAGAAAGAAATTATATACTCCTCAATGATTGCTTAATGCAAAACAATTCTATGGCTCGATTTGCATTGGTTCAGGTTTTGGTTTTTCAAGCAGTCCAACTAAATGTGGCCTGATCTCGATGTTTTTCAGTGATCCTTACAAAATTTCATGACCATGTATAAAAGTCAGTTTTTGAGCTGTTTTAAAAGTTGTGTGTTTTTAAGTTCGAGCAGTTTAGATAACATGGAATCTGGGTAGATAGATAGATAGATAGACAGATAGATAGATAGATAGACAGATAGATAGATAGATAGATAGACAGATAGATAGATAGATAGATAGACAGATAGATAGATAGATAGATAGATATATAGATAGATAGATAGATAGATAGATAGATAGATAGATAGATAGATAGACAGATAGATAGATAGACAGATAGATAGACAGAGATAGATGGATAGACAGACAGATAGATAGACAGAATAGTATACACAGATACAGAATAGTATACAAAGACAACTCACACAATGTTGTGATGTGAATTTTAGCTTGAGACAAAAAAAAAGTTGCATAAAATAAACTTAATGACAAATATGGTTGATTATCTATACAAACGAACATGAATATTGAGAATTAAAGTTTCTCTAGTGATAGAACATGACCTCAGCTTTCTAAAAAGTGGTCTGCCGTTTCTGTACCTCAAGTGGTTCTTCCTCTTTCAGCTAAATCTCATTAAATGTACTGTCCCGGAACTCTGTCCCGGCAATTAGTTCGTCCCGGGCGTCCCGTGTCGTCCCGGGTTCTTGTCCCGGCATTTAGGTAGTCCCCAAAACCTTCTTCTTCTTCTTCTTCCGAGTGAGTGCAGACGCCCGCTGGCGTATTTTCGCACTGTTTGTGTGCATCCGCACGAGTGGTGTTCATCGGTGAAATCATTAAAATCCTTGTATTTACATGAGAGGTAAGGGGGTGCGGTTTAAAATCCTGGTTAAAATCCGTGCCCTATTACAGCACTATAGAATTCTCTATTCTGCTTTTGAAGGAGTCCAGGTTGGCCGCCGTTCTGGATGCAATATTAAGTCGATTCCATAGACGAACACTGTCGACAAAGAAGGATTTCTGATAGCTGTTGATCCTAGAGTGTGGGAGAACGAACTTTGCCTCGAGTCTTGGTGAGGGTTGCAGGTATTGCTCGGCGGGAATGTCCACCAGCTGGTTCACTATCCGGTATAGCATAGTGACCTTTGCTTTTGCTCTTCGTTCTGCGAGTGATGCCCATTTCAGCTTTTCAATCATCTCGTCCACATTACTGTATCTCCTGTAGTCCCTGTTCACAAATCTTGCTGCTCTTCTTTGTACTTTTTCGATGTTACTGATGTTTGTCTTCGTGTGAGGATCCCAGACTATGCTACTGTATTCAATCAGTGGTCGAACCAGGGTCTTGTAGCTGAGCTCCCTTGTCTTCCTTGGGCAGCAACTGATGTTTCGCTGGAGGAACCCGATGGTATTGTGGGCCTTCTTTGTAATAGATGCAATGTGGTCGTTCCAGGACAGTTTGTTATTGATGTTAACGCCTAGGTATTTGGCTGTCTGGAAAGTAGATAGGTCTTCTCCATGTATCTGATAGATGGTCTTGATTGGCTTCCTTTTGTTGGTGATGTGAAGAGTTACGCACTTGCTAGGGTGAAATTTCATGAGCCATTCCTTTTCCCATATCTGCAGACTGTTGAGGTCGTTTTGCAGTAGGGGAAGAGGGGGTGAAAAGTCACAGGGGTAAAAAGTCACAGGCCTTTTTGACCAACTTGCAGTGACCTAATTATTAAGCTTAAATCATCATTTGGGACGCTTTTATGATAAGAAGGTCTGTAGGGAATATGAAAATTATGCTCATTATGCAAAGTGGGTTTTTACCCACCTCATGCATTTTTGGGGTCCCAAACAGGTATTATCGACTCTGAACTTTCCCTATTAATGTCTGGTAACTGTGACATAGGAAGTTATACTACTGTTTGAAGGTCTTTTGGATATTAGTCTTTCATGCTGTGAACCCATTTTTGGCCATATGGTCACCAAGTTGCCATGATCAAGTGTTGAATTTAAAAAACAGCTGAGGGGTGAAATGTCACACTGTGACATTTCACCCCAGCACTGTGATATTTTATCATAGGGTACTGTGAATTCAATATTCTGTGCTAAGAAAAGTAAAATATTCCACACTTGAGGCTTTTGGCTTACAATCTTATCATCATCCATGATCAATAATACATCTGAGAGATTATTGCATGAAGTTTTCATTTTGCAAAATTTGGGCAATTTCTAACGCAGGCTTTGCTGATGGTGCATTGCCATTGCATGCAGATAGCTTTGGAAGGCTCACTCTAAATTTCATGCACAAGGATGACTATCAAGTCTAGGTCTGCATATTACCTCATATAGTGCTGTATGTTCACAACAATTGCATGTGACTTGTTACCCCGCGGTTGTGACTTCTTGACCCTGGCATGGGGTAAAAAGTCACAGCTGACTTTGCCTTAAATAATTGTGAACTGACTAAAGCCTATTTACAACACAGCAGCTATCATGTGATACAAACATAGTCAACTAAATACTGCATAATTGTGCCAAAGGTCATTCAGATCTAATAAACACCTGCTCTGTTCTGGGGCTTTTTTTGAATTTTGTGACTTCTGACCCCCGCCTCCCCTATCTGGCTATCCATGTCGGTATCAATTTTCCTGTATAGGACACAGTCGTCAGCGAATAGTTTCACTTTGGTGCCCATGGAGACTTTATCTGGTAGGTCGTTTATAAATATCAGGAACAATAACGGACCAAGGACGCTACCTTGCGGAACGCCTGATTTAACTGGGGCGACCGTTGACGAGGTGCCATTGACTAGTACCTTCTGAGTTCTGTTGGAGAGGAAGCATCTTATCCATTTGTTGTTTTCTTCTCTTATGCCTAGATGTTGTAATTTCTTCAGCAGTCTCTCGTGCGGTACCTTATCAAAGGCCTTGGCGAAGTCGAGTAATATCACATCCATCTGTCCTGAATTATCCATATTCTTTGCCAGGTCGTTCAGGGTTAGTACCAGCTGGGTTTCACAAGATCTCCGTTTTCTGAAACCATGTTGCACGTCAGTAAGGATGTTATTGTTGTCCAGGTGTTTCATGATGTTGCTGCACATGATGTGTTCCATGATTTTGCAAGCGACTGATGTTAAGGAAACGGGCCTGTAATTTTCAGCTTTGTGCTTGTCTCCTTTCTTGAAGATGGGTACCACGTTGGCGGATTTCCATACCTCTGGGATTACTCCTTGATGCAGGGATGCTTGGAAGAACAGTGAAAGGGCTGGCGCGATGTGTTTGGCAAGGTGTTTGAGTAGACGAGTCGAAATTTCGTCCGGTCCGGATGCCTTGTGTTCCTTGAGTCCCCTCATTAGTTTCTCAACTCCCCCAGGTGTGATGGTGATGTTCGGCATGGCTGGTGATGCACTGCTGTCTAAGGTTGGAAAGATGTTGTCCTCATTTTGATTGAATACTGACGAGAATTGTTCATTGAGTATGTTGGCCTTATTCTGGTTGTCTGAGTACATTATGCCTGATGTTGACTTGAGCGGTGAGATTCCTGAGCTGTCCTTCTTGAGGTTCTTGACATAGCTCCAGAATTTCTTTGTTGTTCCGTGTCAACACAGAAAACTTTGCCAATTCACCTGGCAATTTTGAAACCCTTTAATTCAGTAACAAAGAAATCTGAAGGTGTACTTTTGCATAGATATAGCCAATAATGACTACATAGACAGTTGTACATGGTGTTATGTTGCTGACAACAATTAGATTTATAGTAATTTGGCTTTTTTTGAGACATGTGCTTTTCTCAAGACATTGTTATGGTCAAACAGGAAGTGCAACAACAGTGCCACCTTACCTACACATGTGTTCAGACCTACACCAAAATATTCCTTACAAAATTTAAACAAATATAAGCCTTGTCTGATGAGTGAACCCCATGTAGCTTGGGGTGAAAACTGGCCTTAAAAATTTGAATCAGGGAAATTTCAAAATGACCACCATTTGTTATTGCTCTTTGCACATGCTCAATAGGTCTGAGCATGCTCAGTGAGAGCCAGGTCACTTCTGGGCATGCTCAGTGCCAATTAGGTCAGAGCAAATTTTCCATTGCATTTCTATAGTGCCGGTCCAGAGGTTGCCTGTACGGTTACAGTGAAAATTGGTAAAAACAAGTAAAATGGAGGGAAAAAATGTTTTTTCATTTAATTTTCGAATCTTAATTTTCCGACCTCAACCAATGATTTTTGGTGAAAATTGGTTGTACATCTTTACATCGGACCACCTCAACCCTGTACCGAGCGGTTACGGACCGGAGGGGGTTGGTCCGGTCCGCAACACCAGATTTTGGTCATCGGATTGGTAAAAATGTAATGGGCCAGATACTGATCAATGCGTGTCCGACAGTCCATGACACAAGGACTTCTTCAACCTTTAGATAGGGCTAGTTTGAAATAATAATTATATACTTTATGAATTTCCAGAGCCTCTGAGGTCAAGATCCAATCTACAATTACACAATTTTCGTCTTTCCACTGACACTACCAAAACGGGACTGACCAAGCTGAATCAAGCCAAAGAGCATTTGATGAAAATCACAATCAGCAAATCAAGTTGATTTTTAATATCAAATTGTGAGGTAGGTAGGTAGCCAGCAGTTTGCTTTTAAATTTGCCGCATTAGGGTAAAGTTGGGAGAATATGTAGGTCTCAACCAAAGATATTTTTGAAGAAAACACAACAACCTTGCGGTGGCAAGAAGAATACGGACATTCGGACAATAATGAGAGAAGATCTATAAGTGCCCCCCCCCCAGTAACTCTGGGGTGATCAACCTATCCAGGAAATCACCCAAAAGAAGGTTCATCAAACACCCAGAATGGGTCACCAGTGCCCAAATCGAACCATAACCTTAGGAAACCAATCAGATTGCTTGCAACAGCCCGTTCTTGGTTACAGGGTACCCATCGAAATTTGGCAAGCAAAATCCCTACATTTTCACCGATTTGTCCCTGCTTCACCAGATGTTTTCCCCGACCTTATTTGGCCTTACTGTTGTATTTTTGCCTGTAATCGAAAACCAAAAACTGCATCTTTTACCGATTTTCACTTAAAATTAGAGGGCTTGCTTCGCGCATTAAAACGCATTTAAAAGCAAATTCCCAGAGTTTTTCGGTATTTTAGGTCAAATTTCAAATTCCCTGATTTTCCCCAGCAGAGAATTTTTTTTTTCACCCATTTTCCCTGTCCGGTGGGATGGATGGATGATTGGGCTTTACGGCCTATTTACGCACTTGGTAGGCTAATCAGAACAGGAGGACACGGAAATGAGACGAAGGATGACTGAAACAGCCCGGGTGACCCGGCAAGAGCTCGATTCGACCCCTGGACCCAGCGATTGGCAGTCCAGCATGCTGCCACAAGACCAACCCTCCCCCTCCCTGTCCGGTGGGACCCTGTGGTTAGTTCTTGTGAAATTAGGAGAAACCATTGCCCTTTGAGCAGACACTAGAGGCGAGAGTCCTTTTTTGCACTTATTTCAGCATTGAGAACACAAGACCGTCATATCAAAGGAATGTCCACTTGTCCAGTAAACATATTTCTATTCCAGAAATCAAACAGGCCAAGCATTTGATGAAAATCACAACCATCTGACTCAGTTGATTTTTAATATCAAGATAGAGAAGATAGGAAGTGTCGATCCACATGAAGACACAATCAAAGTATTCGGTAACTCTTAAATATTGAACAGTTTGTGACTCTTGACTCAAGGAGTACATTACCAGTGATGACCGCAGTTACATACAGAACAACACATTTGAAACAATTTGAGAATGAATGTCATATTAAGGAAAGCATTGACTGCACGACTTGCAATTCAACTTGAATTAAGATGTCATGTCATTAATTACGGGAGAAAAATTATAACAGTGTAAATTACACAACAGTTTAATTTAATAAAGGTTTGTACAATCTGACTCAGAAATGAACAGCTTCAGGCCAGACATACTTAATTTTTAGCTTCTCGGATAGAACGATTCAAGAAGCGGAAGATCAATTATATCCGGCCTTAATTACAAAGCTGCACTTTACAATAATGGATAAATGTTAGTGATATCATATTTACACCATTATGTATACATGTACATTGTTTATGATTGTTATATCAAAATGAAATAGGACACACACTAACAGAAAACTAAATATAAATCGAACTTAATCATTCCAACTCATTCACAATTAGTGCACCATTTTCTTTGAAACGTTCAATTGATGATTAACCATAAAACAAATAAAACTTAACTGAGCGACAAAGGAAAATATTTAATACAGAACACACAATTGTCATTTAGAAAACTAATCTAACTAAATGCAGAATTTTAAATGAGAATACACACAATGATTTTTGACATTTTGGCTTGATTTTTCACTTTACAGAATAGCATATTTCTTTCGTCAGGAAACACGCTCCCATTCACACACGCCCTATTCTCAAGTCATAATTTGCTGTCACATTTAAACTGTTAATCTTGATTGGATTGGTAAATAAAATAAATTGCACGTAACTTCATAAAGGCCAAGCATAATTAAATAATACAATAGTAGTTGCACTAAATTTACATCTATAAATACAAGTCAGTTTTGTTCTGCATATATCTATCATCAATTACTCATCAATTGTACCATTATTATCAATAATTATTTATAATCAATTACATAACATTAAACCTGGATTAATCTGGTGGGAAAAATCTTTCAACTTGATCATTATAACACAAATCATCCTGGTTCCAACTTACCAGGCTACCATGGCACGATAAAGAAAGTTTTAACTTACAAATATACCGACTGCATAACTGTCACACAACCAACTGAAGAAACATAATACAGTTATTCTCCTCAACTGAAGAAAGTTAAAACTTCAGCCCATGTTCGTTCGAAAAAACTATCAAAAAATCGTATGTAATGTTATGTAAATTTACAATTACAATAAGGCCTACTCATGTCCAGGTGCTACAAAAAGTGTTCCAATAAAGAGTTTATATCAGGATTAAGCCAGTCTTGCGTAACATCATCGAGATGGTTGTCAAAATCATACAATTCCCTCTGAGCACGGTTTTCTAACAAGGTTGCGGCTACTGCCAGGCCATCTTTCGCTAGAGTATTTCTGGAAAAAATGTACGATAATCTATAATTTCAACAAACATACAAGAAAAAAATTCTGATTTCCAGAATGGCGTGAATAGAGCCAGGCCAATGGTCACACATATGAAAATGGTCTAAAGGCACATCTGAGACTAATTATATTATGGACTAGATAGATATGAATGCTCTCTAAGAGTGCCAATTATGTATTTTCAATCAAATTTTTTATTGGCTACTCATTAGGTGTCACTTTACTCTACCACGTTGATTATTTCATTAAGAGTAAGAAAGACATAATTATATGTGACCAGAGTCCGCGAAAAGTGCCGGTTTGCTGGTCAAAACCGGCAAAAATAGCGTGTGGCCGGCAGAAATAGGGTGGTTGCCCGCCCAAATGTCCGATTGCCCTGTTGGAGAGTTCATTGGGTGACACAGCCATCAATACCAAATCTAATGTAATTACAGATAAGTTTAGCCCGAGAAATGAGTTACTTGGCTCTAAATATTGGGAGAGTTTGAAGTAAATTATAATTCTGAAAACACATCACGGGCACCACCTCCAGAATACAGGTTGAAATTAATGAAATTAGAATTTCGGGCAGACAAGATCTCATTCGGGCAGGTAAAATTCAGCATCTACCTGCCCGAATGTCCTGTATGTCAAAAACACTTTTCGCGGACTCTGTATGTGACCATTGGCCTTTGAATAGAGTAAATAGCAGAATTAAATTCAATTCAATTAAATTCAATACTTTACTTCAGACAATAGCATTTTACAGTTTAAAATCCTCTAGTCCGAAATAAAATCAAACAAGACTCGACATCAACTAACAATATGAAAGAGAATGATCGTCAAGACGGATCAAGCGTTTAAAATCAACTTTACACAGACAGCTCAGTAGTAGTATTTAAGAATTAAGATTCACTTCTACGCTGTGTACTCACCAAGTGGCCAAATTAAGGATATTTTTGTTTACATTTTGCTACTTCTCACATATAGAGCAAACGACAAACTTTGCAATATGGCCAGTATGCTGTCTTACAGTACAAGTAAGGCCACACATAATTGATTCTTAGCTTCGCGGACCCGCCGACACAATAGATTTGCTGCCGATGGAAAAAAAAAATTGAAAAAAAAAAATTTTTTTTTTTGACATTATAAACAAATTTTTTTTTACCTTTTTTTTTTTTTGTCCTACCGACCGACCCTAGAAAAAGTGCCTTGAGAGGATCCGAGAAGCTAAAGATCAATTAAGTGTGGCCTAATACACATAAAAATTTTGGAATCTTTGTCGGACTAACTCAGTACTGAGGAGGAGTCCTTTTTAAAACCAGCTCTTACCTTGATTCTGTTGGCTTCCACTTAGTGTCATGGAACTTGTACATTCTGTATGCAGGCTCACTACATTCAATGGACAGCTTATCATTTTCTATCTGTTGGCAGAAATGGGGAGAAAAAAAGGAATGTTAAGAGTGATCATTCATAGTCTTTATAAACTTCTTCAAAGTCAAAGGAACTGAGGAAAAAGTCACTTTTATTATGGATGGGTACCGGACTGGACCTTAGGTATCGATTCGCTACATGATGTACCAGACCGAAGTATCGATTCATGAATCAAAAGGTACAAAAAACAATACTTTTTGTGACTTTTCTGGCTCACACGTCACAGATTAATCCTACAAGTAGCCGTTGAAGTAGGTCATATCTCATATGACAACCAGCGGATGTGATAGATGATGATTAACCTTATGTTTCACTTCCGAAAATGATAAATTTTTTTATATTCCACAGCACAAATACTTAGTGTCAGGCATATTCTGTTTTTGTCTATTCCTATCGCATTGACACTCTCACCGCAAAGGCGCAAACTGTTTTTTTTTTTCACGTAAGCTTTGTGGAGTAGGCTACTTATAGATTTTGGTATCAAAACCGGATCGTATCGTTTTCAAAAGCAGCGATATTGGACCGAATCAAATTTTCAGGAAAGGTACCCATGCCTATAATTCTATTGTCTATACTAGCTGTTCCAATAGCAACAGGCCTACATGCTACAGGAATCCCTTTATAGACTCCTTCATGGACTCCTTCAGCCAATGTTCATGACAACAAATCTATCAAGACAGTTCCCAGGTTCCAGGCCCAACTCTAGCCAAATTGACTTAGCGAAAAGATCGCATTTTGCAACTTCTGGGTGTCAAGCTGATCAAAGTGATAATTGCAAAATTAAAAGAAATGTAAATTTTATGCTATATTAAGCCAATAAAATGTACATTTTAAGTATTAAACTGACACATAAGATTAGATTTTTGTTTAATTTTTTAAAGAAAACATTTAAATAACTCTCCAGTTCATAAATAGATATTACTTACCATTAGCAAACAGGCATCTGAATAATGATCGTGTATTCTGTCAGCAATTTTATAAGCAATTGAGTTAGGTCTGAAAGAAGATAGCAGATAATCACATAAGAGTATTAAATAGACCTGTAGGGCAGTGTAGGCTACTAAAAGTAATGCAAATGCATCAACATCATTGATATTGAAGGAAATGTCACATTAAGTAAATGTTCATAAAATATTTTGTCATGTGACTCTGTAATGACCGATTCGACTGATGTGTACTTACAAATTATCTTCAACATTCTCGTTTGCCTGGTAATAGCCACATATTACCAAATTGTGGTGTTTGCAATATGATTCAACCTGCAACGGGAAACAAATACTCTGAGTCTCTGACATAGCTTCATTAGCACCTTTCAAGATTGGTTCTCTATGGAGTGACCAGACCCTACTCCCAAGTGCAATTGGCACTGATTGGTAGAACCAACTGAAGCCACTCTGGTCAGTGTTGAACAATTTTAAACAAACACAGAACAGTCTGAAGTGAAGTTGCAAAACAAACACAGATCAGACTGTATCCAGATCATTCCAATTACAATTGAATCAGCCATCAATGCCCGGCAATTCAGGCTCCAGAGATGAGAGAGGACACACCCACATCATTGGCATCATCTTTATCAGCATGTAAAATGTTCCATTGGCATTGATCAATGGAATGGAGATCAAAGTGACAAAGACAGAAATAATATCTAGCCAGCTTGTAACTACATTTTCACATTGATTGAATCAGGCCCAAGTTCTGGCGTACAGCATTTCTCTCACAATAGAAAATACCCGTTTTACGAGGGTACTAAGCTACTAGCCTACTTATGACAAGTCATACCCAGTTAACCGACTGATTGAGCCAATTTGAGGGGAATAAAATGATGACAAACCTGCGTCAAAGCGACCTCCAACATTGGGGCGAGGCCCAACGCCAAATGAAAGAGAGGAATGGCGTCGACTATTTCATGTGTTTTGGAATCCTTTTGTTTCGAACTCTCGGCTAAAAGAACCCCGTTTACTGAACAATGGGGATATCTGGCTACGTGTAACAAAATTTTACAATAAGCACGAGCGCTGACAGCAAAATCCGCCATGTTGACAAGTGTGATCACCTACGCTTGCAAATTCTACCTTAGTTCTTACGAAAAATAGAAGTATTCAAAATTAATTGCGACACTTTTCGACGATTTCTAGATTTTCGATGGCTGAATTAGCATTTTTTATGTTAAAACAATTTAGATTTTTTATTTCAAACCCGTCCTGCCATGCCAGATTTTGTTAGTATAGGCAACCGGCTATTTGTTGATTGGGATGAACGGCTTCTTGTTCGCGATTTTTGCCGGCTTTTGTGCTTCTTTGGCTTCAATATGTGCCAAATTAGCAATGGCAACTGACGCTACTAGCAAATTATGTCATTCTGTGATGTCTAGCGATGTTGTATCAAGCGTGGAAGTTCCCCAATCCTTCTGTGAATGGGTGAGTGTCGTCTGCAACAATGTGCAACGTTTAGTGAAAGTGGCAGCACCTGTATCTTTTTTACGTTCCTTTTGACAGGTGCTGCCCCTGGTGAATTCTTTGCGCGCGCTTTCTTTTTCTGTCTTTGCAACGCAGCTCAGGCCCCGTAGAGGCTCACAAGGGCAGCACCAAGTCACAGAATCAGCATGAGTATCAGTATCAGTAAAAGAAGTATAGCCCATTCTTCTGGAAAGCGAAAGAGCGGAGAGCAGATGATTGTAGGGGCAGTAGGGCTGTAGCCTTTAGGTCAGTGTAGGCCTACATCATGCAGGCATTTATTGGCAATATTGCTCATGAATACTGGACATAGGTCATATAGCAGTGCCAAAGTTGTTTATCAAAGTAGAAATTTTGATAAGAAAATTTCTTTATTATGAATCAGCAGTTTACCTTAAAAAAATTATTTTTCTTCTTTTTTTTCAGTTCTTGCTGTATATCAGGATAACATTTTTTGCCCTTATTTTTGTGTTCAATGCCATTATGTGGACATCTCATGTGAAAAGTTTGCAGCTTTGTTCATCATCTGCACAAGCCACTGTAATCAATACTGCTTCAAATTTATTATTTACGGTAAGTTAAAGTAAGTACTATGAACTTGGTATTAAACCGCATCTCAAAAATTTTTTAAAAAGGAGGACTTTTTTTTTTTATTATGGAAGACAAAAGTAAATTGCATGTAGGCCTATATTCCATAAAATGTTGTCACCTAAGATATTTCTGCAATAAATATGAAATATGTTGGCTGCATAATGCCTATTAAATTTTTGCTCATATAATTTGAATTCTAAACAGAACTGCTATTTTAAAGTTGTCTTTTTCCTTTTTATCCAGGCTATATTTGGTCACCAGTTATTTGGAGAATCTTTATCTTTAATGTGGTGGTCTGGAGCCTCTCTCATAGTTGTTGGTCTTCTGCTCATTCACCATGGATCTCGAACAACAGAAACAAAAGAGAAAACTTCTTGATTTTCAATTAATTAACATTTGCTTCATCCAAAGAATCTATTAATATTATAATTTTAATTTATATTGACTTTGATTCACTTTTGAAATTATTCTCAGCACAATGTTTCTTCAACCGACCGTGGCAGTGGCACTACACAATGCATTTTATTTACAACTGCTTTTTTTTCACTCCTTCAAATTTTCTTGTTGAGAAATATTACCAGCAAAAGAAACACAACACTTGATTTTAGCTCATATTTTTTAAAATAAATTTTATTTTGCCAAAACCAAATTAGTGGCATTGATTATATAGTCGACAAGCATAATCGCACCAAAAATCATTAAACTATGACAATTTCCTGTCTTTCTCTGGTCCGTTTTATCAAATTTGATCAAAAAAAGATATCAATGCTATCAATTTGATTTTGGAAAAAAAAAAGTATTTGCAAAAATATGAGCTAAAATCAAGTGTTGCGTTTCTTTTGCTGGTGAGTGTGTATTTATTGTACAATGTCATATACCAGTATTTTGCTTTCTCTCCATTTGTCATTGCCTGTTGATAACTGATAAGTTTCACTGAGAGTGAATTTTAAAGCTCATTATCCAAGGTTTTTACCTTTAGGCTTTAAGTCTGTACCTGAACATGTGTATATACATTAACCAACAAATTTTTTTATTGTACAAATATATGTATATATAAACATGATTCTTGCGATTTTTTTTTAAATGAAGAACAATTCTGTGAACAATCTCATCTGGATTGTCTAATCAAGTTTATATTGAATATTGTGTGTAGCCCTGTTGGTTAAGGCATGGATCATTAGCAGGCTAAATTTCTTGCTCTTTAAATTGCAGTCCTTAATTGGTCCCTCGGAAGTCCCTGGCGTACATGGTCATTAATTCTGCTGAATCATCTAGAATAGGGGTATACAAACAAATTGCAACTTGATTCAGAGCTACTGACTACTAACGCAGATTTGCAGCTGGGTGGCTCAGTGTCAATGGTTCAAGCATGCCCCGTTGAAGCCTTGAAGGTCTTTGCCTACATGGGTTAGAACCCCTTGTATTCGTGTCTATGCTGGGCAGGTAAAACATCCCTATGTAGATTTATGTGTAACATTTTCAGGACTCCTAGTCTATTTTGTCAAACAACTCTTGTGAGCCGCCAGGACTGGACTAAAGCTAAGGCCTGCACTTAACCATACAATCTATCTATCTTTTGCTAGTGAAAGGTTACTAGTTCATAGGGTCATGAAATTAATTTGAATGTAGGGGAGACCGGGGCACGTTGGACCTCGGGGCACCTTGGACCATTGCCAATATCTTTTTTTTATAAAACATGTTATCCAAATCCCCCATGAAGAGACCTTTAGTGGTAGGCCTTTTATCCAAAAAAAATCATGAGCATTGAAGAAAAGTGTGAGTTCTATTTTAGGTTTCCTGATTTTCGGCATAAAAATGGCTAGGTTACCCTTCTTAAAATATTGGGGATCTAGTCGGACAAGTCTCATAAATTGAAACTATCACCACTTACAGTGGGGTGCGAAAGTTTGGGCACCCTTGGAGTGAGTTCACATTTTTTCAAATTTCAGACAAACCATTTGCAGTATCTTTCCAACGTGAATTGTGTGAGTGAAGGATACCCATGCACTCAATTTTACCCAGAAAAACAATGGAAATATAAAAATGTAAAACAATATAGGTATTTTTGTTAGATTTTACATGTGCAAAAGTTTGGGCACCCCCGCAGATTCTGATCTTGCTTTTTGTATAACTCTACATTAAAGCAATATAAAAGCTCTAAAATGCTTTGGATAATAATGTAAACATCCCAGGACTTCATTTTGTGTGAATTTTTAGTTTTAATCCCCAACAGAATGACTCCAAATTTGGAAGATTAAAGGTACCAAAGGTACGTCAGATTATTTAACAAAATTTTTATTATTTTGAGTCCAGGAGCTGAAAAAGTTGATTTATCATGTTTATTTTTCATTAACTTAACATGACAGATTATTCTTTGATGACATTTCGGAGCAGCTCAGACCTATATCCAACTAAAATACCTAAAATGCCACAAAAGTTAAACTTTCTGGGCATCTATTTCAGAGTAACTTGACTTCTCTTGTTAAAATATTTCTGAAACCTGCTATTTTTGAGTTGTGTTGTGTAGAAATGACAATTTCAGATTTAATACAGCTGTCATCCATAATATTCGGCCCGCCTATTCTTGCCCTTGGAGAGTCAAACTTGTTTATGACATTCTGGTGTATCGGAGCAATTCCATTTCAATGCATTTTTTTACTCCCTTGTCTCAAACACCACAATGACTGATCCAGAATGCTTCCAAATAGCTAGAAGGGTCCTTTGGCATAACTCAGACAGTCAGATTAAGCTATGTAATTTTTATACCTTGTTTAGCTTGGCTTTTCACATCTGCATGCTGACGGTGGAACGATGCACCTGTCGAACACGTTCAGTGTCACACCTGTGGAGGTCTATGAGGTTGACATACAAGATTTTATTGTTACAAAATAGCAAAATTGACTAAATAGAAACAAAATTAACTCCAAATTGAAATTGTTTCAGCAAAAATAGTCCCTGGCTGGCAACACAAAGTTGAACTGCACACTAATATTTTTAATTTTTCTGGATATTAACCTAAATAAATAATGGAAATCTTAAATATTTTTGGTCATTTTAGATAAAATGTTAGTTTTAGGTAAAGGAGAGGCAACCAGGTCTCCTGGCCAAGAAATTTTCAAAACTCTCAGTATAACTGGACATGTGCAATTGATGCCATAGGTACCACGAAGACGGAACGTTTGGAGTCTCTCTGTTGGGGAGCACAATACAAAATGCAAAGAAATGAAGTCCTGGGATACTTACATTATTATCCAATGCGTTTTAGAGCTTTTATATTGCTTCAATGTTGAGTTATAGAAAAATCAAGATCAGAATCTGTAGGGGTGCCCAAACTTTTGCACATGTAAAATACGACAAAAAGACCCATGTTTTTATATATTTTTATATTTCCATTGTTCTTTCGAGCTAAAATTGAGTGCATGGGTATCCTTCACTCACACAATTCACGTTAGGAAGATTCTGCAAATGGTTTGTCTGAAATTTGAAAAAGTGTGACCCCATTCAAAGGGTGCCCAAACTTTCGCACCCCACTGTAAGTAAAGTTTGATATAAGTTTCCCAAGTTCACATTCAACCTTGTCAGCGAGACATGCACATTTTCATAAGAGGTTTGGGCGGGGCAGGTTGGACCAGCATGGCAGGGGCACGTTGGACCATTGTAAACTGCAATGACTGAGAAAAAATTATCGGAAAAATACCAGCTGTGTAATTTTTAACATTAATAGAGCACCTAAGTCATTCATGTACAATATGAGGGTAAAATCAAGTCAGTTGGCTAATCTGCCAGCCCTTCTAGCTGAAACAAGACTTATTAAAATTATCTGGGTGAATATTCCGATATAATCATTCTGCAATGACACACAAGTGTGTGTTGTGACCTGTGATAATGAAATGTGCTCGCTTTCTTCTACTTTCCTAGACTTTTATTCTGTGGTCCAACGTGCCCCACATGGCGGTCCAACGTGCCCCGGGTCCGGGGCACGTTGGACCACAAAAAAAAAAATTTCAAACTCATTTTTCTCCACAACTATAGAAGGTACATCAACTTGGTGTGGCATAAGGGTGGTGTAGATGTTCAGAAGTCAGTCAATAAAAATACTTTTTAAAAAATTTAGAGAAGTTTTTGATTGATAGCCAAAAAACAAAAAAGCGGTCCAACATGCCCCGGTCTCCCCTACACATGTGTTTACTCTAAGGTTACACACAAAAGAAATATGGTTACAAGTTGGTAAGCAGGGTTCCCACCGGACAAAATTCCCTGCAGGGAAAAATCTGGGAATTTGTCATTTGGCCTGAAATTCACAGAAAACACAGGGAATTTGCTCGCCAAATTTCAGTGGGTACCCTGGAAGGGTTTTTGTTGGTTTCTAGCCTTTGTGACAAATAAGGCCAGATTATCTGACTTGGGCCTGTGGTCACCACTCACCAGTCTGTTGGTTGGTTTGTTTCCAAGGGGGGGGGGGTCGGGTACTTCCCCGAATTTTACATACGGATGCACCACAGTAATTTTGAAAACTGTTACAATTTAAATCCAGAAATCAACATCAAAACCACAAAGCATTTCAGGGAGCGACCATTTAATTTCAAGGGGGGGGGGCTTGGGAGTTTTTCTCAGCAGGAAATTATTTATTTCACTGTAATGGCGGCAGTATTTATTTATTTCAAGCACGCAAAGTCCCTGAATATTCATTCCTAAATCAGGCAACGCCCTTTAATATTTAAAAACTACCCCTGGCAGTAGGCAGAATAATTTATTGCAAGACTGCCCAAAAGGGATTCATTTATTTTTAAAAAATGAGCAAGAAATGATTTTTTTTTAAAACTCCCCTGTTGGTCACTTGCATGTTCTGTAGGTCAGCCAGCATCTCTTGCTAATGGAAAGTAATTTTTCATCTATCAATGCTTGTATTACTGAAAAATATATATATGGAAGTCTTAGGGGGGCAACCATTTAATTTCCAAGGGGCTTGGAATTTTCCTTGGCAGGAAATTATTTATTTCACAGTGACGTACGGCAGCAGTATTTGTTTATTTCAAGCGTGCATAGTCCGAAATATTCATTCCTAAATCAAGCAATGCCTCATTAAGAAATACCCCTGGCAGAAAAAAAGATAACCCAAAAAGAATTTAATTTATTTCACCAAAACTGAGCAAGAAATTATATATTTCAAAAGAAAAACTCCACTCCCCCCCCCCAGCATACAGCCAGAGGGCGTTTTCGGAAAGGTTACACCAGTAACTCGAGTGACACGAGTCACCAGCGTTTGTTTCCGAACACGCAGAACTCTACCCTCGTGCTTCCGGGAGGTGCCAACCACAGGGGTTTCTAAACCAAGTTCATGCACATACATTATAGAATTCATTATATAATAAGTTAAAGTCATGTACATTGCTTTAGGAGCCCCTATGGTGCCAACGTCGGTTCTCGAGTGTAGTGTTTCCAGCTACTCCCCGATATTGGGAGAGTACTGGGGTCTCGAGTGTTTGTACCACGTGACAAAATGGTTCCTGCTCGAGTGAAGCTCTCCTCTTCTGGTTCCGGGCTACCCTCATACATGTTTGGAAACAAACACCAGTCCCTCTGAGTCACCCGAGCTACCTGTGTTACTAGTGCGTCGCTTTCCGAAAATGCCCAGAAAGCCATGGTATCTCATTTGCCAGCAGGTGTTGCTCCGATGCTCCTTTTGCCCGTTGCTTACATCAAATGCCTCTGGTGGTTTGGTTTCCCACTCTGAATACTGCTATATAATTATATATAATATAACTTCGTAGGCCCATCTTGGCATGCATGGAGAGCGACGTTTGCCCAAATTTCAAGATCTAGATTTGAAGCAATTTCAAATTAAATCGCTTTGAAACCGTTGATTTTCAATAATGTTTACTTGATTATGATCCCGAAGTTTTTAGCATATTTCCCTGAATTTTCGTGTTTCTGAAAATTTTTGGGAGGGCGACTAGTCGAATGCAGAACTTTTTATTTGGTGTAAATTTCAATGTCTATCATGATTAGTAGTAAATGCTGTATTTCATTGGAAAGCAAACAGAGCTCTCCTGTGATATGTTGCTGTAGCTGAAATAGGGACCGATATAGGCCTATATGTAGCCAGTTGAAAATTGTATTTTTGGGAGTCCATATATAGGCCTATAGCACATTCACTGTTCAAGCGAGTGGTCCATAACTTGATGTGAATATTTCACTATAGTCTAGATATAAGTGTACAACCTTCCAGCTTCATGTGATGTGAGTGTTCTCTTCCCAGGTTTTCAGAAAATGTGGAGTAAATTTTTGGGATGTCAAATTTTAAAACAAAATTATATCTCAGACCGTATTCATGATATAAACTCAGCAACATTAAAAACGCACACTTTTAAAAAAGCTAAAAATAGTACTTCCTCTAGAAGTATCAAGATGAAAGTTTCCACACTTCTAGTAGTTGCCATCAGGTATATTCACGAAAAATCTCTAAGTGCAGTACTTTTGTGTAAAATTAAATCGTCGTGGGCACTGTCGAAAATGGAAGTCACAAACTGCACTTCAACACAAAACGCACAATTGGAAATATTGGTTTTGTGGCATACTGGATGGGATTAATCTTATGAAATTTTCACATAACATGCACAAGACTTCCAAAAGAGGACCCACAGAAGTTTTTGAAAAAAAAAGTCAATGATAAAGCAGCTTTTGAATTAAAAACTCAAAATTTACGAGTTTGCATCTTCAAATGAAGCGTGTGAACCAGAACTGTTAAATAATGGGGGTTTTATGCATGCCCAGGGTAGAAATACACACACAGACAATCATTCCATATCAATTGCCTCAAATTTGAATAAAACATCATTTTTTAAGGTTTTGACAAAAGTCTCCAGTAGGGGGCGTGTCAGCATTGACACTTAATTATTATTAATTTCATCCTCTTTAATTGTGGTTGGGTCAATTATCCCTTTTCCCTAACTCATGAAGTAACGAAAATTATAAACTTTTCTGGCTTATCAAAAAAGTTTGTGGAAAGAACAGCTAAGTTGTTGAAATTAATGATCAGAGGAAATTGAAATTCTGTGACTTCAATTTTCGACAGTGCCCACGACGATTTAATTTGACACCAAAGTACTGCACTTAGAGATTTGAAATTTTTCGTGAATATACCTGATGGCAACTACTAGAAGTGTGCAAATTTTCATCCCGATATCTTAAGAGGAAGTACTATTTTTAGCATTTTTAAAAGTGTGCGTTTTTAATGTTGCTGAGTTTATATATATCAATGAGACTCCTTCCTGCAATGGAGTTTGAAAACATTATCGAAGTATCCTAGAAAAAAAAAAAAGCCTGTCTCAATTCTGTTTGGTTCTCCCCGAAATCTGCGCCAACTTTTTTTCTCGTAATGTGCCATATTCATTGCTCATGTACAGATATTCACCAAAATTCTATCAGTTCTGGTGATTGGAAAATTCGAGTGTAATTTGATTATAACGTTTGCCTAAATTTCATGATCAAAATTTTACACCATGTCAAATGAAAATTGCTTCGAAAGCATTGATTTTCAATTATATTATCTGATCATCTGACCCAATTTGGGACTTTTCTCAAATCCCAAAGTTTATATAATAATAATAATAAGTACTTTTATAGCGCCAATTCGAATAAATTGTTCATCGGCGCTTGGAGAGATTATCTGACTTACTGCTGTAGACTTCAGGGGCGTATCTAGATATGACTGAGGGGCGGGGGCCATTACATGGGGTGAATATGGCGCTTCACGGCTTTTCCAGTCTCTTCCATGTTAAATTTTAGCCTGAGGAGGGGGGGGGGGTCATGGCCCAATGCCCTCCCTACCCCCCCCCCCCCTCCTCCGATACACCTATGACTCTTCCACAATCTCAAAAGTCAAAATTAAAATTACCTTTTTAGTTACTTTTATGACCAAGCGTCGTTCGTCACGAAAAGATCTGTAAATCATGACATTGTGTGCTACCAAGTGGTATCATGCTACAGTTTGAAGTTGACATATACATGTCATGTATATATTGTTTTTGCTCTTTTTCTGCAACAGATTTCTTTAAAAAAATGATTGAGAAGAAAATGTGTATTTTTATAATCATTTAATCATAAACATATTATCTTGCAAAATAGCAGTAGCGTCATAGTTCACAACAATTTTTCCAGAAGCTAAAAGCAACCAAAAGTAATCTATCTAGTAATCTATTAGTTACCTCCTTCTCACAAGTAATTTGCAACACTTTTCCAAGTAGGGGGAACGGGGGCACATTGGGACGCTTTTAACGTCTACTAATTTTGCTCAATGCTGAAAGCACTGAAGAACTCAGAAGTTTGCATGAATATCACCAATACCATTGAGCTTAAATGCAAGGCATAATAAACTAGACTTCACATACCCTTTTGCAGCCAGAGAGCAAAATGTGAGTCGAAAAAATGACTGTCCCAATGTGCCCCGCGGGGCACATTGGGACATCAGCCGGGGCACATTGGGACATCAATTGAAAAATCATTTTAACACTCCATGTGCAATAGATATCACATATAAGTAGTGGGTAAGACAATATACAGTGCATTAACACCTTGTAGTGCCAATAGTTCGTAACTTTAAACAGTTTTAAACATTTAACATAAAATGTCCTGGGTGCGGACATCTATGTAAGTAACACACAGTGCTTTGCGACAAATTTGTTCACAGAGCATGGTAATCCACTATATCTCTATTCATTGTGGCCTGAACACCTGTTGTGTGCTGTTCCAGGTCATTCAGTTGCCTTAGACACTTAAATTCTGCCATATTAAGTGCGTCCCAATGTGCCCCAAATTCACTGTCCCAATGAGCCCCGATATGACTTTTACACCAAAATGCTAATTTCTCGGACACCAGTGAGTGTGTTTATACGGATAGCAATTCATAACTGTTCGTTAGGATATATAAAATTCATACAAGCACTGAGAATTCATGTTCATGGTTTGTCCACAGAATGGTTTGAATTGAACCTGTCCATATTTACTTCAGTAGTAGCAAAAACAAACTTTTGCTCGCCATACTTCTGCATTTGGCTGTAATTTGTCTATAAAACCATGGAAACATCAGGATGTGAAATTACAAGATATGATGGCACTACCATATCATATACCTTGCCAGGATCCAAGAATACCCCACTGTCCCCCAGTGCCCTGCGTCCCAATGTGCCCCCGTTCCCCCTAATCATGAATCAGTGACTAGTTAACTCAAACATGTAAACACATAATTTTGTGATGATTTCATAGCACGAAGTTTTGACTCACCAGAGCTTTCGTCCATCTCTCATGGACTTCCTCAGCTGTCTGGAAATGCTCAGTTGGTCACATGACTGCCCACGGTCATGACCAACTGAGCATTTTCCAGACAGCTGAGGAAGTCCATGAGAGATGGACGAAAGCTCCGGTGAGTCAAAACTTGGACTTTTGTGCTATGAAATCATCACAAAATTATGAATTACCAAAGGTCAGGATTAAACCTTCATAGTTATGTAAACACATGTTTACAAGAAAGCACATGTATATATTGTAAGTGGACAACAAAATTATATGATATCATTGGATTTTTATGTAGTAAAATACTGGCCTGACATACAGAGGTGCTAAGTAGATGAAACTGAGACATATAAATTTACCTGCAAAACAACTGCATTAAACAACAGCAGTCAATATTACACAAATTGGCAAGATACCGAATCTGCATCGTGGATTATGAATCTCTTACTCAGAAAATACTGATAGACATTTTAAAAGATATGACTGATATGTACGACTAATAAATTGCGAACTCTGAAAGTGAGGCTCCTAACATGCATGTTTGTCACTAAATGGCAGTATTTACAGCTAATCAGGCCAAGAAGTATTCCATCAAGGAATATTTTGTCTGTGGGACTGCAATTGGGCAGTTTTGTATTGACTTAAGATTTGTAAATCCATTCAAACAGAATTTCATGAATGACCTGTTTTTGAAATCCTTTGACAAAAGAATGTATTTGTAAGTCAAAAATAATTGCCAAGTGATTGATTACCATAACTTGTAAACAAAATGGTAGGGGAGAGCGGGGCATGATGGGCCCCCGGGGTATGATGGGTTTGGGCTTTAACTCCAAAGTTTAACACCGGAGGAAGCTGATGTTTGTTGTTTAGAATACCTTTTGCTAACCATTATTGAAGAAAAAATTGCATGGTTCAGATACCAATACTTTAGCAGATATTGCCCTTTCTAGGATTTTGAAGCCATAAAAACTTTTTATCCTGATTTTCCAAGTGCGTTGTGATTATGCGTAAGTGATATTTTAACAGCTGTCTTGTTTTACTTCCACAAAGAGATATATCAACATTTTGTATGAAAACTCTTTGATTTGACTTTATTCTTGGAAACTGGTGTCTGAGGGCATTTATGAAAAATGAAGTTTGGGGCATGATGGGCCTCTTGATTGGGGCATGATGGGCCCAGGCCCATCATGCCCCATTTGAACTAAGCATACGTATTTCTTGCAATATAATAGTTGAAGATTGGCGAGAATGGACAATACTGCCTATTTCAATATCTATTGGTATTATCTAATTTACTACATCAGATATAGAATTAAGAACATAATTTGTGTGCCAAATCACCTTTTATGATGTTAAATTTACGTTTTTGGATTGTTACCTGCATTTTTTAGATGAAAAAGTGATTATGAATTGCTGAGTTGGTTCAATAAATACCATTTATCCTGTAATGCAAGTTTTTAATTAAGAATATTGAAATTATTTCAGTTTTACAACTATAATGCCGTAAGTATTGACCAAAATTTGAAGCTGCCCATCATGCCCCAACAAGGTGCTCATCATGCCCCACCCTTGCGGGGCATGATGGGCACCTGCCAAAAAATTAAAAGTGCTTATAACTCAAACACTATTTCATTGAGCATAACAAGATTTTCTATGCTTAAAGTAGAACCTAATGCAAAACCAGTCAGCAACAAATAGTAATTTTTGTTGGCATAGTAATGACATGGTGGACCTCCAAAGTTAAGGTGCCCATCATGCCCCGCTCTCCCCTATTGATTGGCAGCAGAAATGGCACATTCCACAGAACCGGCTACCAGCTTATAATTCATGATATACTAAACAATTTGCTAATAAGATGGATTAAATAAAGATTTATCATTACTTTTGAATGAACTAACAAAATAAAATATTTTGTTTCAAGGCCCAGGCTTCATGCACTGGATGTCTTGTGGCCAGTCATGTCCATGTACCCGGTGTCCCGAGGAGTCTCATAATAATCATTGTTGTCTAATTCCGAATAGATCATGTCGACTGTGTTAGAATTGTCAGTAACATCTGTGTATCTATCTGTAGGAGGACTTGTCTGATTGTCAATTTTACGAGAGGGCAGGTTGGCCATATCTGGAAGTGGGGGTGGACGCAGCTTGATCATCTCCGGAAGTGGGGTTGGATGCTGGTGAGCCCTGGAAAAAAACCCACAATTATGTCATAACACAATCAAAGAATAGGTGCATAATCGCCGTGCATGCACTGTAAAATGTGAAATTTTGAGTCCGCTCTAATGATTGAGTGAGATTGTTGCACAATTTGTTTGAGCTAACATAGCTTGTTGGTTTTATGTTATAATAATCCGTCTGTTGTCATAACTTAAAACAACAAGCTATGTTTGCTCAAAGGACTTTGCAACCATCTCATTCTATCATTTCGGCTCACTCAAAATTGAACTTTTGCAGTGTTGGGTGCTTACAAACACTCGCAGCGTTGATGTAAAAACTTTTGGGGAGCAACAAATCTGACAACATGCATCAACATTGTTGAGGTGCATCGCACAAGAGAACAAGAAATTATTTTAAAAATAAAAATAAAGGAATTTTAGATGGCTTTCCAATTTTCAAAAGGGCTACTGTATGTATCTCAAAACAGTGACAAGAAAAGATCTATGAAATATTTTCTGTAGAAAAAAAATCAACATTTGTGTTTATAAATGTAGTACACACTACATATAAATTTAGATTTTGACACCAACACACCCATAGTGTATGTCTGCCTCGTATGCAAGTTCGATTCGCCCCTCAATAGGCCATGATAGTGGAACTCTCCTTTTTCCAGCTCTCCTGTGTTGACGAGCAGAATAAAACTATTTCCGGGAACAAGCTGCCATTTTGTACCATTGCTGAGTCAGTGAAGCTGGCATTCCAGGCCCCAGGGCACTTTTAATCCATTGAAAACATTACGGATTTGCGTTGCCGAGTCTTAAATGGAATGTTTAGTATGGATTGCCACCATATTCCAGTACTGTCAGGCTGATTAGACTTTGTTACGGACCTTAGAGACCCCGGCTCCATTGTAAATTCCCAGGCTGATGTTTCCGGAAATAGTTTTATTCTGCTCGTCAACGCAGGAGAGCTGGAAAAAGGAGAGTTCCACTAACGCCCGCTATGTCTGATCTACCTTTTTGTAGATGGCATCTCAGATACATAGCAGATCTAAACTCAGCAACATTAAAACGCACTATTCTAAAAAGGCTCAAAATAGTATTTCCTGTGAAAGTATCCAAGTGAAAGTTTGCACATTTCTAGTAGTTGCCATCAGGTATATTCACGAAAATTTGTGTCAAATTAAATCGTCGTGGTTACTGTCAAAAATGCAAGTCACAAACTGCACTTCAACACAAAACGCACCAATGGAAATATTGGTTTTGTGGCATATTGGCCGGGTTAAATCTTATGAAATTTTCATATAACAGGCATAAAACTTCCAAAAGTTTTTGAAAAAAAAAACTGTCAAAGATAAAGCAGGTTATGAATTTTAAACTCAAAATTTACGAATTAGCATCTTAAAATGAAGCATATGATCCGAAACTGTTAAATAATGGGGGTTTTATGCATTCCCAGGGTAGAAACACATACACAGACAATCATTCCATATCAATAGTCTCAAAAATCTGAATAAAATATCATTTTTAAGATTTTGACAAAAGGCTCCGGTAGGGGGCGGGTCAGCATTTAACACTCAATTTTTATTAATTTCATCCTCTTTAATTGTGATTGGGTCAAATATCCCTTTTCCCTAACACATCAAGCAAGTAAAATTGTAAACTTTTGGCTTATCAAAAAAGTTTGTGGAAAGAACAGCTAAGTTGTTAAAATTCATGATCAGAGGAAATTGAAATTTTGTGACTTGCATTTTCGACAGTAACCACGACGATTTAATTTGACACAAAAGTACTGCACTTAGAGATTTGAAAATTTTTGTGAATATACCTGATGGCAACTTCGAGAAGTGTGCAAACTTTCATCTTGATACTTTACAGTTGATTTAATTTTGTAGACCAAAGAATGAGATGTGAATTTTTTTCTAGGACATGGTATCCTATGAGGAAAAGTGATGTCATAAGTTTTTCTGATGTCATTTTTCCCTATAGAATACATGTCCCAGAAATAAAATCACATTCAGTCCTTATGTCTTCAAATATGAAATCATCTGTAAAAGGAAGTACTTTTTTTAGCCTTTATAGAATATCACAAATTTGGAAAGCTAACATCAACGATACTCACAGCTTAATTGCCAGAACAGTAATGACAATGAGCAAAATGAACAGCAGTCCTCCCAGTGGTGCTCCTATAAGAATCAAGTCTGATGAAGCACTTGTTTGAGTGTTGCTTCCGATCTCAACAACAGAGTCTGATGAAGCACCTGAATAAATATAACATAATACATGTACACTTGAAAGGAGAACATTTCAGAATTGATATCTTGCTTGGCCGGAAGAGTATGTATATTGTCAAACAGGACCTCAAATTATTAAATTAAACATTTTAACTGTTAACTCTGATAGAAAATTGCCATTTGACCTAACAAAAACCCTGGATATTGGATTGGTTTTATGAAATGAAAAAAGGAGAGGGTTTCCTTGAGTCAGACAACAGCTTCTTTATAAAGAGCATTAAAGATACAGTCGCATTGTAAATCTTTTCAGACCCCTTAAAAGGCCCATATTAGAGCACCATATTGATTGAAATCACTCAAATCAGTCCCAAAAAAGTGGCAAGTGGTATAGAACTGAAATATCATAAACCAAGAAAACATCTATCAAGCTGACCAAATTTTACTAAAAATACCATATGCGTACGGCACGTGCGATTTTTGGGGGGGCGAGCGACATTTGCCCGAATTTCACAATCTAAATTTATAAAAATTTCAAATTAAATTGCCTGGAAATCATTAATTTTCAGTAGTTTTTATTTAATCATCTGCCAGAATCTTTTAGTCTTTTTGCTCGAATCTTACTGTTTCCCAAACTTTTGGGGGGGCAATCGCCCCCCCCTGCCGATACGCCTTTGAAAAATACACAAGTCAATGTAAAAAAAAAAGAATCTGAGAAAAATGGAGATTTTATGAAAAATATTCTACACTTATGTAAATCAATGTTGACGCTTATTGAGTAGATAAATGATGCCTTCAGCTGAATAGTAGAACCAAATACTGAGCCAGGGAGACTCTTACCTGGGTAATTCAAGGCTATGTAAAATGTCAGACTCAAGAAGACCCTAACTAAATGTCCGGCTCATGGAACGTTATCCCTTAAAAATATTTTTGAAAGTTTTTACCATGGATCTATAAATGTGAATTTATTTAAAATTCCATTCTAATTTATTTATATTCATAATAAAAATTAAAATACATATTACTATTCCACTGACCTTTGTTCTCTGAAACGTTGCGCTTTGTTTCATCCTTAGTACTGAAAGCAGTCGGGAAAGAAAATGAGTATTCTTTTGTGTCTATGATGTCACCGCTGTCACCGAATGTCTCTTCTGGTAATTCTGTGTTGACTGGACAAGAATTAGAATCCAGCTCTCTCCCATGTTCTCCTGCACAAACAAAAAATGATCATGGCAGGTATATAATAGAAACAATACAATATATATTTTTTAATTAGTTGGTTTAACCAAACAAACATTTATTTGACAAAACCAGCAATTTACAATAATTTTTCAAAGGTGTGATTGCATGTAGTACCATGTGTGTACTCATTTAAGCAAACTGCTGTATTACATTTATTTGCCTTAGATCAAATTTGCCTTTAGATATCCAAATGTTTTCAATGACCACGGTGTAGAGTATAGAAAATAAAGTATTTACCTTCCAGTGCAAAATAAAATTTTACACCGAAAGTGTACATGAAGTTCTTTAACAGATCAACTTCAAATTGCACAGTTTCACCAATTGATATGTTGCTCAGGCTGTTTCTATAGATGAAAACCCCGCAATCGAAATGCCCACAATCATCGATGTTGCTGTCTTGATCTTGAAGTCCAATACCACTGGGGCCTTCTGGGAAATAGAATCCCACTCTGTCCCAAACTCGAGCTGCACCACATTTAATTCCATGGTCAGAAAATTTTATCTGAAAACAAACATCATTAAATTAAATATATCATTTGAAATTTGTAAGATTTTTTAAAATAATAGTGCAAGGTGCACACAACTTAAACACTTTGTTGCTAATTGGTGGCAGGCTCATCTGTTGGTCACGCAGGAATGTATGGTAGAAATTATACAACCTCAACATGGACACCACATTGACAGTTTCTTGAAGACTTTGCCACAATTTCGCATGCCAATTCAGAGCATTAAGACCCGAAAAAGCACATCTAGGGTATATAACACATTTTACGGCAAATTTTCGTAACCGTGGGTATAGCCATTTCACATTTTCAAATGTAATAAAGAGTGCATGAAAATCATGAAAATAAGACCACAAAAGGCATAACTAGGCCAAATGATACAATTATGTACATGTATATATAATATATATGAAAAGTGTATACATGTGCTATACTTTTGGCGTATTGATCTGGAAAAAAACAGATGTCAGTATGGCAGACGCCTGCCCATCCGCCAGCACTGGCGTCATTTTCAAAATAAAGTGGTGGGGCATTGACAACTTAAAAAAAAATTTTGCATGGGCACAGCAAAGTTACGTAAGCTCTGAATTTTTTTACCCGTTTTTTGGAAAAAAATAGGTGGGGCATCTGTCCCATGCCCCATAGGAACTGCTGCACTGTCTGCCAGACAAAATTTCCGAAGTAACTACTGTACCTGTTGGGAATGCATAACATTGCCGGGGGGGGGAAAATTTGGTTTCGCTTGTTGGAAATTGAAAATTTTGCATCAAACATAGACATTTTCTCATGCATCAAGGAGAGAAAAATTGCACATTATATATATTGCTAATCCATGTTTTCATGATTTACTGACAACTAAACATTTCACAAACTGGATTGCCAGAAAAGTATAGAAAATCATCTTGTTGATATTTAAGTTCTCAAAGTCAAAAGAATAGTAAGAGGTATTTATATATATATATATATATAAATACCTCTTACTATTCTTTTGACTTTGAGAACTTAAATATCAACAAGATGATTTTCTATACTTTTCTGGCTCAGTGAATCTGACTGATCAGGCAATTCCAATTGCAATGACAACAACAAGTAAACTACCCACCTGCTGCACGGGTTTCTTTGTTGATAGACTTATTCTCTCACTGTACTCCAGGGTGAGGTTGGCCCGATGATCCCCGAAGTGGTGGCGCCAAATTTGAACGTAGAACGGAGTGGGATTTCCTGTGGTGACTATACTCAGTCCATACATGTAAACTGTTGGGCGGGTAATTAAGCCAATATTTGGGACATAAATGAAGCCTGTTTGCGTATCGGGAAGAACAAGCGTCTTTGGAAGTAGACGCCTATTCCAGGGCCAAGAAAACACGTCACCTGGAAGAAATCATATTGAAACGAGATGGTGGTCCGTTTAATCAAACAGGTTTTCAAGTACTGGCAGAGGTATGGGTCAACCGTCAGAGTCATAAAATGGCAGACTTCAGTGGTTAGAAGTCATTGGAAAATGGAGAAGAAACAACTTGAAATGTAATTCACTTCAATGGCTAGAAGTTACTGAAGACCGAAGAAACTTGGCGTACATTTTGGAGTTGTGATGTCGCTCTATTTCCTTTGGAAACTGGTCGAAAAAGTGGCATTTTTGGGTGCTTTCTGTCTCAATTCTTGGTCATTTTTGGGCACTTGATCTTCTTTGAGAGGGGTAAAATATGCTAATTAGCAATTCATGAAGCTAATTTAAATATTGGTCAAGTAGTCAAGTCATTTCCACGTCTCTATGGGGAGATAGAAAGCTCTGGAAGCGATGGTGCTTTCAAAGAAACCGCTAAAACTGGTTTGTAACAGATATCCACCAGGTGGCCACTGCTGTGATGTCACACCACTGTGATGTCACAGCCCTGTGATGTCACAGTGATGCTGCTCATTAGTATGCGGAATGAGTCAATAAAACCGAGCCGAAGAGGGGATTGAGGGCATTCTGGCAGAAGACACCAGAGAGGCAACTACTAAGGTATGGGTTTAACATTAGTTACCGCTGAGCTACCACCGGGCAACCACCAGACCCCCGCCGGACACCCGCACCCGCCGAGTACCACCGGACACCGCCGAGTTCCACCGAACTCCACCGAGTTTACCACTGTGACCCCCCACCGAGGTCCACCGACCTCCACCGGACCCCACCGGGACCCTCCTCCGACCTCCACCGGACTCCACCGGGACCCCCCACCGAGGTCCACCGAGTTCCACCGGACCCCACCGGGACCCCCCACCGAGGTCCACCGAGTTCCACCGGGCCCCACCGGGACCCCCCACCGAGGTCCACCGAGTTCCACCGGACCCCACCGGGACCCCCCACCGAGGTCCACCGAGTTCCACCGGACCCCACCGGGACCCCCCACCGAGGTCCACCGAGTTCCACCGGGCCCCACCGGGACCCCCCACCAAGGTCCACCGAGTTCCACCGGACCCCACCAGGACTCTCCACCGACCTCCACCGGACCCCGCCGAGCTCCACCGAGTTCCACCGAGTTCCACCGGACCCCACCAGGATCCTCCACCGAGGTCCACCGAGGTCCACCGAGTTCCACCGAGTTCCACCGGGCCCCACCGGGACCCCCCACCGAGGTCCACCGAGTTCCACCGGACCCCACCAGGACTCTCCACCGACCTCCACCGGACCCCGCCGAGGTCCACCGAGTTCCACCGAGTTCTACCGGACCCCACCAGGACCCCCCACCGAGGTCCACCGAGGTCCACCGAGTTCCACCGGACCCCACCAGGACCCTCCACCGACCTCCACCGGACTCCACCGAGGTCCACCGAGTTCCACCGACCTCCACCGGACCCCACCGGGACCCCCCACCGAGGTCCACCGAGTTCCACTGGACCCCACTAGGACCACCACCGAGTCCACCGGAACATCCACCGATGTCCACCGAGAACTTCACCGATGCCCACCGAGTCCACCTGGTCCACCACCGACCTCCACCGGACCCCACTGAGGCCTCCACCGAGTCCCTTCGGGACCTCCACCGATGTCCACCGAGTCCACCAGAACTACCACCGATGTCCACCGAGTCCACCTGGTCCACCACCGAGTTCCACCGGACCCCACCGAGACCTCCACCGGGTCCACCGGAACATCCACCGATGTCCACCGAGAACTTCACCGATGCCCACCGAGTCCACCTGGTCCACCACCGACCTCCACCGGACCCCACTGAGGCCTCCACCGAGTCCCTTCGGGACCTCCACCGATGTCCACCGAGTCCACCAGAACTACCACCGATGTCCACCGAGTCCACCTGGTCCACCACCGAGTTCCACCGGACCCCACCGAGACCTCCACCGAGTCCACCGGAACATCCACCGATGTCCACCGAGAACTTCACCGATGCCCGCCGAGTCCACCTGGTCCACCACCGACCTCCACTGGACCCCACTGAGGCCTCCACTGAGTCCCTTCGGGACCTCCAGCGATGTCCACCGAGTCCACCAGAACTACCACGGATGTCCACCGAGTTCACCAGGTCCACCACCGAGTTCCACCGGACCCCATGGAGACCTCCACCGAGTCCGCCGGAACATCCACTAATGTCCACCGAGTCCACCGAGAACTTCACCGATGCCCACCGAGTCCACCTGGTCCACCACCGACCTCCACCGGACCCCACTGAGGCCTCCACCGAGTCCCTTCGGGACCTCCATCGACGTCCACCGTGTTCCACCGGGATATCCACCGATGTCCACCGAGAGAATTTCGCTATTACCTTACAGGGCCCTTTGGGACCTGTGTTAATGGGAACCTCTCAGACTGTTAAACGGTCTCCATACTTGGATAGGCAGTGCAACTTATCTTATGAAACATGCTGTTAAGAAGAAGCGTGAAGGATATTTTATATACACTTGAAGAATGCAACTAGATGATTTACATGAACCAGAGAATTGCCATATTTTGTCTTCGTCTTCTGTCGATGAGTCAGAACAAGTTTCGATTAATTTTTATTATGATTAATTTTTATTATGCCTTAAAGGGCCGAAGCTGAAGTTGGTATTTTCAGCAGTTCGAAATTCTGATGTAACGGTCGAAGCAGGGATGCTTCAAAATGGGGTATAATGGTGTATCCCTTGTACCATTGGATCCGGAGTGATCGGAGTTCAGAGGATCAGAAGATCCGAAGATCAGAACAGCTCAAAGGCCATGATGGGGAACTGTCTGCAGCAGCTCCAGCAGTTGGCGGCCGTGGAAAGCGTTATTTTTGTGTTATCCAAGGAGAGAGTTGATGGAGCAACTCTAGGTTTCTTGCTGTTTCGTGACCTTTAAGACGAATCAGTTGCTGTGTGGTTTGGGGGAGGTCGCTCCTCCCTTGCAGGGGCGTTGCATCACTAGTCGAAGGGAGCACCTTGCGTGAATTTAAGATGGAGATGGCTAATGTTCCACCCGCCGATAGAAGACGATGACGAAACAACCATGGAGAAGAAAATACTTGATTTAGATTACAAATTTCAAGCAATCACCACGCCGAATGAACTTGCATTGTATATAAGTTATATGACGTTAATAAAGTTTTCAACTGTATATAAATTGTTTTCTTTATTTGACCAGGCACTACTCAAGAGTCTCCGACAAAGCCTGTGGGCACCAAAAGGGAACCACAACCGTAGTACGAGTTTGCCTGGCAGGAATTAAATCACCGTGACCATTGGGAATTAACCCCCCTATTGGTTGCATAAAAATTGGCGCAGTCGACAGGATAACGAAAGGAGACTGAAGATAGAAGAAACAAGACGAGACGATATTGGAGACTGAAATTTGACGATGGACAGAGAATTTCCCGAGGATCCATTCACAGCCCCGTATCAATTGAGATCAAGGAAGCAAGCAATCCAGACAGGAATGCAGTTGACTGATGAACATGATCAGGATCTTTTTGGAGTCCCCAATTATGCTGCAAGGAAATATACCCCAGGTCGGAGTGCTAGTATGATCCAAATGGGAACCCTAACATCTGGAGTTGAGTCAGGAGATGGCGGATCATCCTCTCTGCCAGGAGGTTTACGTCTTGGTGCAGCTTCTGGTGTTCCACCAACTGAAAAGAAGACTTCATCCTCACCTTTTCAATTTGCTGACGGCCGCAGCGGATTGTCCAGGGATGAGGACGAGCTTCACGAAGATGAGGGAGAACGAAACTTTGAGAGGAATGAGGAAGGAGTGCCAAAGGGATCTCAATTGACTGTAGAAGCTGAAGGACGGATGACCAAAATGGTAGAGGCATTCATTGAGCAGATGGGAGAGGTGAGTGGACGGCTTGACTCCCTTGAACAAGGAGCAACTGCAAGGCGAGTGCCAATGAATAATGCACCGGTTAAGATCTCTACACAGCCACCACATTTTGATGGTACTGGGGATTGGCTGAGTTTCTGTGTACAGTTTGAAAATTGTGCAAAACTTGCCAGATGGGATCCTCAAACGAAAGTCTACATGCTGGGATGTTGTCTCACAAAGTCTGGGCAGAAGTTCCATGCACAGCTGCAAGAGGATGATCGTATGGATTATGAGAGACTTCTTGAGATTTTGGCTCGCAGGTATGGAGATGATCCACCAGAGACTTATCAGGCGCTACTTGCTGGGCGCACTCGCCGACCGAAAGAAAACGTTCACGAGCTCAGAGACGATCTGTGGAAATTGGTCAGTAAGGCGAATCCGGGTTTGCCTTACGAAATACAGGAAAGGCTGACACTTCAAGCATTTAATGCCGCTTTGGATATGGATTCACGGTTGCATTTATTGAGCAAGAATGTGAAAACACTTGATGAAGCTGTAGCAGCCTTGGTCATGTACGAAGCTATTATGAAGTCGAAAGACAAGAACAAGAAGAAGACAGATCAAGACACAAGAGTCTACGCCATCAACGAAAAAGAGAACGGAGATGGAGTGAAAAAGAACCAGAAGGCCAAGGGGAGCTGGACCGCGAGTGTTAAACCAGAGAAAAAGGAAACAGCTACAGATGGACAGCTTCTGAGTCTTATTACAAGAATTGAAGAGCATCTAGCTAAGCAGCCTATGAGTGTGAAATCAAGGAGAAACTTCAAAGAGTCACAGAAGCCAAGGACCTGTTTCTCTTGTGGAAAACCAGGACATTTCGCTTATGATTGTCCCAATAAATCGGAATTTTTGAAGGCAGCACAGTGTTTCAAGTGCCAGGAAATGGGGCACGTTGCTTCTAAATGCCCCCAGAATGATTTGCAGGAAAACTAGATGTGGCCAGACCGGGCCTAGGCACCGATCTGGCTGGAGTTGTGGAAGTGAAGGTCAAGCCTAGAAATTTTGAAATTTTGCATAAAATTATTGCTTTTGAGAAGAACATTGAGGATACGGAAAGTCAGACCAGTAACATTGCTATGTCAGTAAAGGAGGAAACTTCATTGGAAACTTACCAAGTCGAGGAATCAACAAATGATCCAACCTCAAAATCAATAGGAGCTGTTTACTCTACAGAGCTTGTCAAAATTGGATGTAGAGTGGAGGGACATGAAGTCACTTTGTTGGTTGACACTGGCAGCCAAGTTTCACTAATCCAGTCATCTGTTTTTGAATCTTGGGAGCCGAAACCGAAGCTGAATGATATCACCTCGCGGCTCACTGGCGTAGGAGAAAATGCTGTGGTAGCTAGTGGCGCATTTAAGGGCTGTCTGGAATTTGGTGCGAATACTTGGAAGGTACCCTGGATTGTGGCCTCTATTGGCCCCTCATTCGGAGTGGATGGTATATTGGGAGTCGATGTTCTTCATCGAATTGGAGGAGTGTTAGACCTGGAGAGGAAGAAGTTGATGTTCGCAGCACCGCAGAAGGAGAGCCCGAGTCAAGGGAAGTTATTAAATGCTGCTGTAATTTTGCCAGGAGAATCTTCGGTGATTAATCTCAGCCCACCTTCGGACCTTTGTTTGTTTGAACCAAACCGTAATGTGCTTGATCTACACCCCCACTTATCGGTAGCGTCATTGGTGGCTGATTCCTCGACATCAATGATTAGTTTACCTGTGATTAATACTGGACAAGAGAGTGTTCATTTCGAAATTGGAGAACAGATTGGTGACTGGGAGCCTCTAGTGGATGAAACTGTGAACACACAGGAGGTGTTTTCAGTTAAGAAGACAAGTGGAGTGCCAAGTTATTTGCTTGACATGTTTGAAAGGTCTTCTGTTAACCTTACCGATGGCGAGATACAAAAATTGAAGGAGTGTCTTTTGAATTTTGCTGACGCCTTTGCTGAAGATGATGAAGATTTGGGACGCACAGATATTGTTCAACATTCTGTTGAAGTGGGCGACGCCAGGCCAATTAAACAACCCCCACGTCGATTACCCATGATGATGAGGGATAAGGAAAAAGAAGAAGTCCACAGAATGTTGGGACAAGGCATCATTACTCCGTCATCAAGTCCCTGGGCTTCGCCCACTGTATTAGTTAAGAAGAAGGATGGGAAAATTCGCTTTTGTATTGACTACCGTGAACTTAATAAGCTCACCAAGAAAGACGCTTATCCACTGCCCCGGATAGATGATTGCATTGATAACTTGGAAGGAGCGAAATATTTCTGTACCCTCGACTTACAGTCTGGGTACTGGCAAGTTGGCATGAAGCCAGAAGATCGCGAGAAAACAGCTTTCTGTACCAGATCTGGTCTCTACGAGTTTAAAGTTATGCCTTTTGGGTTAACTAACGCAGTGGCGACATTTCAAAGGCTGATGGAGACCGTGTTGAGAGGACTTCAATGGAGTGAATGTCTCGTGTATCTTGATGATATCATAATATTCGGAAATACCTTTGAAGAAACACTGCAGCGTCTGAGTAAAGTACTGGACCGGCTGAGGAATGCCAAGCTGAAGATCAAACCATCCAAGTGCACTTTATTTGCTGATGAAGTTGACTTCTTGGGACATGTAATTTCGAGGGATGGGATTCGGACTCAACCCAAGAAGATTGAAGCCGTTAAGACGTGGCCCATCCCAAAGAATACCAAGGAAGTACGCTCATTTTTGGGATTGGCTGGGTATTATCGTCGTTTTATTAAGAACTATGCTAAGATAGCTCGACCACTACACCGACTGACAAGTACCGAAGTGGAGTACTACTGGGATGAACAATGCCAAGCGGCTTTTGACACTCTAAAGGAAGCGCTAATCACTGCTCCGGTGTTGGGTTACCCACGAGAGGAAGGACAAATGATCTTGGACACGGATGCATCGGGAGTATCACTTGGAGCAGTACTCTCTCAGATTCAAGACAACAAGGAGATAGTTCTTGCTTACTTAAGTAAGTCCTTGGCAGATGCAGAGTTGAATTATTGTGTAACTCGAAAAGAGATGTTGGCCGTTGTCACCGCTGTTAAAGCTTGGCGTCCTTACTTACAAGGCCGTAAAGTCATCGTGCGTACGGATAACTCTGCCGTAGCTTGGGCTAAAAAAATTAAGCAACCTGTTGGACAGATGGCAAGATGGCTACAAGAACTGGGATGTTTACAGCTAGAGGAGATACACAGGCCAGGGAAGATTCATTGGAATGCCGATGCACTAAGTCGTAGACCTCAGTCCTTGGAGTGTAGACAATGTCACAGGGATGATGGAACTTGTCTGAATGAAGTTGGATTGAGCCAAACCGCATTGTGCGCAGCCATTACACGTTCACAGAGGAACCTGAATGAAAATGCTGAGACGAGTTGGCAAGGTTCAGAGTTACTTTCGGAGTGGAGCGCAGAGGAACTGAGGGAAGAGCAGTTGAGTGATCCAGACATCAATCCTGTCTTGTCTGCCTTGGAATCTGGAAATTGTCCAACTTGGACGGAAAGAGCTGGTATGTCAGAAACAAGTAAAGCACTCTTTGCCATGTGGAATAGGCTGAAAATGAAGGATGGAATCTTACACCGTCAATTCATGGACCCCTATGAGGAATCGACTCGTCTACAAGTCATAGTTCCTGCAGCACGTCAGCTTAGGTTGCTGGAGTTGTCACACGATCATTTACTTGGAGGACATTTGGGAATAGAAAAGACCCTATCTAAACTACAGATGTTTTATTGGATTGGAATGAGGGGTAGCATTAGAGACTACTGTTTAAGTTGTGATGTCTGTGTAGCAAGGAAACCGAAACTGAAGACTGTGAAGGCACCTATGAGGACATACATAACCTGTTCTCCCATGGAACGGGTTACTGTGGACATTATGGGGCCATTGGACACCACAGCAGCTGGAAACAAGTATGTGTTAGTGGTAACAGATAGTTTCACCAAATTCACGGAGGCTTACGCCTTAAGGAATATAGAGTCTGTAACCATAGCACGGAAGATTGTGGAGGAGTGGATCTGTCGTTATGGAGCGATGCGTATCATTCACTCTGATCAGGGTCGTCAATTTGAGTCTAAATTATTTCTAGAAATTTGCAACCTCTTGGGAATTCAGAAGACGAGGACAACTCCTTGGAGACCTCAAGCCAATGGGCAAGTGGAAAGGTTCAACAAGACACTCGGAATTATGTTATCCATGTATAGTCAAGAAGAGACCAAATATTGGGACAAGCATCTTCCTTTCCTCACCAGTGCCTATCGTGCTGCCAGACACGATGCTACTGGTTATTCGCCTAACAGGATGACCTTTGGCAGGGAGGTGACACTTCCGTTGAACCTGGTTACAGGTCAACTAGCTGCTAAATCCCTTGGAAATGCCGCCGATTATGTCCAGCAAATGGTCGATGTGTTCAATAAAACGTATACATTCGTTCGAGCAAAACTGCGGAAAGACGTCCTTGTTCGAAAGAAGCGTTATGATGTCGGTGCCTCAAAATCAAGTTTCGAAGTCGGTCAGTTGGTCTGGTTGTACGATCCTACGCGAATTCCGGGGAGATGTAAGAAGCTTACTACTGTTTGGAAAAAGGGGTGGAAGGTCGATAAGCAGATAGACGAAATAAATTATTGTATAAGAAGAGAGTCCGAAAGGCGTATAGTCCATGTTGACCGGCTTATGCCGTACCAAAGCAGAAAATAAACTTTGAGAAATCTCGGGGAATACTGCATTGATTAACTCCTATCATTCCGGTTGCAGATAATGGAAATCATACAACAAGATTTGTTCTTGTCCCCGTCAATGTCTCCAATATCAGAAGAAGAAGCTTCAAAGATGATACCAAGTATTGTTGCCAACATCATGAAGAAACGGCAAGAAATTTCTCAGGATTCTGGGTCCAGCACAGATGAGGAGGAGAGTGTACATGATATGTTCAGACCGGGGCAGCCTTGCCCAGCTGAGGGATGCGAACGTACATTGTTCACCAGATACGACTCATTTCAAAGACATTGGACTCACAATCATGAGAAAGAAGTTGATGTGCACGAATGTAACGACTGTTACTATAAGAATAAGAGGGTCGACGAGATCAGGAAGCACGTGTTGCGGCACCCCGGACGAAAATATTCCACTAAGAGAGTCTGGAACACGGACTATAAGGATCCAGGTGACGTAAAGAGAAGGAGGGCTGACAAGGAAAACTCGCCACCAGAAAGAGAGGGAGAAGTGTTGCGGGAAAGGAAAGAACAAGGAAAAATAGACTTGGAAAGGAGAAGGAGAGAGAGAAGGCTAAGAGAGATGGAAAGGGGAGAGAAAGAGAAGGAGAAAGAGGAGAAGAGAGAGAAGGAGAGGAGGGAGAAGGAGGAGACAGAGAAGAGAGAGAAGGAGAGGAGAGAGATAGAGAAGGAGAAGGAAGAGAAAGAGAAGAAGGAAGAGAGGAAGAGAAAGAAGCAGAGGAAGGAGAAGGAGGAGATGGACAAGAAAGAGAAGAGAGAGAAAGAGAAGAAGGAGATGGAGGAGACAGAGAAGAGAGAGAAGGAGAGGAGAGAGGTAGAGAAGGAGAGGGAAGAGACGGAGAAGAAGGAGAAGGAAGAGAGGAAAAGAAAGAAGCAGAGGAAGGAGAAGGAGGAGATGGAGAAGAAAGAGAAGGAGAAGAGAGAGAAAGAGAAGAAGGAGATGGAGGAGACAGAGAAGAGAGAGAAGGAGAAGAAGGAAAAAGAGAAGAAGGAGAAGAAAGAGAAGGAGGAGAGAGACAAGAAAGAGAAGGAAGAGAAGGAGAAGAGAGAGATAGAGAAGAGGGAGAAGGAAGAGAAGGAGAAGAAGGAAAAGGAAGAGAAGGAGAAGGAGAAGAAAGAGATGGAGAAGAGGGAGAAGGAAGAGAAGGAGAGGAAGGAAAAGGAAGAGAAGGAGAAGAAGGAAAAGGAGGAGAGAGAACGACGAAGGAAGAAGGAAGAGGAGAAGAGGGAGAAAGAGGAGAAGAGAGAAAAGGAGAGGAGAGAGGAGGATAAGAAAGAGAAGGAAGAGAAGGAGAAGGAGGAGAAGGAGAAAAGAGAGATAGAGAAGAGGGAGAAGGAAGAGAAGGAGAAAAAGGAAAAGGAAGAGAAGGAGAAAAAGGAAAAGGAAGAGAAGGAGAAAAAGGAAAAGGAAGAGAAGGAGAAGAAGGAAAAGGAGGAGAGAGAACGACGAAGGAAGGAGGAAGAAGAAAGAAGTGAGAAAGAGAGGAAGAAACTCGGGGAAGAAAAAGAAAGGGGAGAGAGAGCTGCAAAGCGAAGGAAGAAGGAAGAAGAAGAAGCGGAAGAGAAGTTGAGAAAGAAGAAGGAAGCAGAGGATGACAGACAAAAGAAGAAAGAAGCGGGAGAGCAATTGAGGAAAAAGAAGGAAGAAGAGGCGGTAGCGGAGAAGAAGGAGAAGGAAGTCAGAGAAGAACAGTTAAAGAAACGGAAGGAAGAAGAAGAGATTGAGCGACAGAGGAGGAGAGAGGAAGAAGCGAGACAACGAAAGCTGGAGAAGAGGGAAGACAAGGATGAGACCGAAAGGCATCTGTTTGGGACACCGAGAGTTCCTATGGGTTGGGAAAGCAGTGAGGAGGACCTCATTCTGGGAGATGCTATAATTCCCCCAGAGGTCAGGTCATTTGATCCAAGGAACTTTATCCCCTCATCACAGCCGGCATTGGGGTTGTACAACGCCTTCATTAGGCAGCAGCTTGGAAAATACTCAACCGCATTGAATTTAGTTCAGGAGGCTGAGAGGAGCCGAAGACAGGATAGAGCATGTTTCCAAGCAGAGGTGAAGAAAAGGGAGGAGGCAGAGAGGGTCATAATTGAAATGCGCAAAGAAATTGACAGTTTAAAAAGGAGATTAAATTCTAAGAAATGCTAAATTTGCAAATTTTGATTTTGCAAGATTTTTGGAATTTCATTGTAAAAAAAAAAAGGTGAACAAGCTCCGTCCAGTGTTCCGAAGAGGTGGTCTATTGGTATTTTGTATCAATTAGGAGCTCAGGGACGAGCTCGAATTTAAGAGGGGGAGTATGAAACGAGATGGTGGTCCGTTTAATCAAACAGGTTTTCAAGTACTGGCAGAGGTATGGGTCAACCGTCAGAGTCATAAAATGGCAGACTTCAGTGGTTAGAAGTCATTGGAAAATGGAGAAGAAACAACTTGAAATGTAATTCACTTCAATGGCTAGAAGTTACTGAAGACCGAAGAAACTTGGCGTACATTTTGGAGTTGTGATGTCGCTCTATTTCCTTTGGAAACTGGTCGAAAAAGTGGCATTTTTGGGTGCTTTCTGTCTCAATTCTTGGTCATTTTTGGGCACTTGATCTTCTTTGAGAGGGGTAAAATATGCTAATTAGCAATTCATGAAGCTAATTTAAATATTGGTCAAGTAGTCAAGTCATTTCCACGTCTCTATGGGGAGATAGAAAGCTCTGGAAGCGATGGTGCTTTCAAAGAAACCGCTAAAACTGGTTTGTAACAGATATCCACCAGGTGGCCACTGCTGTGATGTCACACCACTGTGATGTCACAGCCCTGTGATGTCACAGTGATGCTGCTCATTAGTATGCGGAATGAGTCAATAAAACCGAGCCGAAGAGGGGATTGAGGGCATTCTGGCAGAAGACACCAGAGAGGCAACTACTAAGGTATGGGTTTAACATTAGTTACCGCTGAGCTACCACCGGGCAACCACCAGACCCCCGCCGGACACCCGCACCCGCCGAGTACCACCGGACACCGCCGAGTTCCACCGAACTCCACCGAGTTTACCACTGTGACCCCCCACCGAGGTCCACCGACCTCCACCGGACCCCACCGGGACCCTCCTCCGACCTCCACCGGACTCCACCGGGACCCCCCACCGAGGTCCACCGAGTTCCACCGGACCCCACCGGGACCCCCCACCGAGGTCCACCGAGTTCCACCGGGCCCCACCGGGACCCCCCACCGAGGTCCACCGAGTTCCACCGGACCCCACCGGGACCCCCCACCGAGGTCCACCGAGTTCCACCGGACCCCACCGGGACCCCCCACCGAGGTCCACCGAGTTCCACCGGGCCCCACCGGGACCCCCCACCAAGGTCCACCGAGTTCCACCGGACCCCACCAGGACTCTCCACCGACCTCCACCGGACCCCGCCGAGCTCCACCGAGTTCCACCGAGTTCCACCGGACCCCACCAGGATCCTCCACCGAGGTCCACCGAGGTCCACCGAGTTCCACCGAGTTCCACCGGGCCCCACCGGGACCCCCCACCGAGGTCCACCGAGTTCCACCGGACCCCACCAGGACTCTCCACCGACCTCCACCGGACCCCGCCGAGGTCCACCGAGTTCCACCGAGTTCTACCGGACCCCACCAGGACCCCCCACCGAGGTCCACCGAGGTCCACCGAGTTCCACCGGACCCCACCAGGACCCTCCACCGACCTCCACCGGACTCCACCGAGGTCCACCGAGTTCCACCGACCTCCACCGGACCCCACCGGGACCCCCCACCGAGGTCCACCGAGTTCCACTGGACCCCACTAGGACCACCACCGAGTCCACCGGAACATCCACCGATGTCCACCGAGAACTTCACCGATGCCCACCGAGTCCACCTGGTCCACCACCGACCTCCACCGGACCCCACTGAGGCCTCCACCGAGTCCCTTCGGGACCTCCACCGATGTCCACCGAGTCCACCAGAACTACCACCGATGTCCACCGAGTCCACCTGGTCCACCACCGAGTTCCACCGGACCCCACCGAGACCTCCACCGAGTCCACCGGAACATCCACCGATGTCCACCGAGAACTTCACCGATGCCCACCGAGTCCACCTGGTCCACCACCGACCTCCACCGGACCCCACTGAGGCCTCCACCGAGTCCCTTCGGGACCTCCACCGATGTCCACCGAGTCCACCAGAACTACCACCGATGTCCACCGAGTCCACCTGGTCCACCACCGAGTTCCACCGGACCCCACCGAGACCTCCACCGAGTCCACCGGAACATCCACCGATGTCCACCGAGAACTTCACCGATGCCCGCCGAGTCCACCTGGTCCACCACCGACCTCCACTGGACCCCACTGAGGCCTCCACTGAGTCCCTTCGGGACCTCCAGCGATGTCCACCGAGTCCACCAGAACTACCACGGATGTCCACCGAGTTCACCAGGTCCACCACCGAGTTCCACCGGACCCCATGGAGACCTCCACCGAGTCCGCCGGAACATCCACTAATGTCCACCGAGTCCACCGAGAACTTCACCGATGCCCACCGAGTCCACCTGGTCCACCACCGACCTCCACCGGACCCCACTGAGGCCTCCACCGAGTCCCTTCGGGACCTCCATCGACGTCCACCGTGTTCCACCGGGATATCCACCGATGTCCACCGAGAGAATTTCGCTATTACCTTACAGGGCCCTTTGGGACCTGTGTTAATGGGAACCTCTCAGACTGTTAAACGGTCTCCATACTTGGATAGGCAGTGCAACTTATCTTATGAAACATGCTGTTAAGAAGAAGCGTGAAGGATATTTTATATACACTTGAAGAATGCAACTAGATGATTTACATGAACCAGAGAATTGCCATATTTTGTCTTCGTCTTCTGTCGATGAGTCAGAACAAGTTTCGATTAATTTTTATTATGATTAATTTTTATTATGCCTTAAAGGGCCGAAGCTGAAGTTGGTATTTTCAGCAGTTCGAAATTCTGATGTAACGGTCGAAGCAGGGATGCTTCAAAATGGGGTATAATGGTGTATCCCTTGTACCATTGGATCCGGAGTGATCGGAGTTCAGAGGATCAGAAGATCCGAAGATCAGAACAGCTCAAAGGCCATGATGGGGAACTGTCTGCAGCAGCTCCAGCAGTTGGCGGCCGTGGAAAGCGTTATTTTTGTGTTATCCAAGGAGAGAGTTGATGGAGCAACTCTAGGTTTCTTGCTGTTTCGTGACCTTTAAGACGAATCAGTTGCTGTGTGGTTTGGGGGAGGTCGCTCCTCCCTTGCAGGGGCGTTGCATCACTAGTCGAAGGGAGCACCTTGCGTGAATTTAAGATGGAGATGGCTAATGTTCCACCCGCCGATAGAAGACGATGACGAAACAACCATGGAGAAGAAAATACTTGATTTAGATTACAAATTTCAAGCAATCACCACGCCGAATGAACTTGCATTGTATATAAGTTATATGACGTTAATAAAGTTTTCAACTGTATATAAATTGTTTTCTTTATTTGACCAGGCACTACTCAAGAGTCTCCGACAAAGCCTGTGGGCACCAAAAGGGAACCACAACCGTAGTACGAGTTTGCCTGGCAGGAATTAAATCACCGTGACCATTGGGAATTAACCCCCCTATTGGTTGCAATATGTAATACCTTTTATATGCACTCAGGCCTACATCCGTTGGAACAGCATTGGGTTTGAGTTGTGTGCATGAATATGTTTGCTAGATTTAGACCTTTGTCTACCTTAAAGTCCTTTGATACAAGTCTAATGCCAATAGTAGTAGTATTGCCAGAAAACTATTGCTGTTTCATTCTATGTGAAAAAAAAACTGGGCCTATACACGTAAATAAACACACCACATGAAACAGACTATTTTTGCCTGTGATACATGTATTTTTCACCATGAAATTAGAATAATATCAAAACTCACCGTACTGACATCGCTGACCGCCTTCGTGGTTGCATTGGCAATAGTAATCACCTTTTCGTATCTTACATGTACGTCCATTTAGGCAAGGATTGGGGTCACACGCAACTGAAATACAATTAATGAAATATTTTATATTATCATGTAAAATTTGTGTGTCTCTCTTATTATTTTGTCATCTGATTGCAATATTTTGCCAACAAACAATAATCCTCACAGTCACACACTTTTGCATAACTTTCTCTTTCCTTCAAATTATAGCACTTTGTCTGGACAGGTTAATTTTCGAAAAATTGTTTGCGAAATTTCCAGTCTGCTTTTTCTGTTAATTTTTAGACCCCCTGAATATTCTTCGCAATTTGTTTCACACTTATGCATGTATATTTAAACCTTTTCACCTTACAACCACTATGTACAGGTTTCCATGTGCATTTATTGTGAGATCATATATCTTGACTTAGCAATACATGAAACCTGTGGGACATCATTCTTGACTTTTTTGAAATCATTAGATATAAACATGGTCTGCACCATTGTCCCATCATTTTCATTCTACTTCACAGAATCACTGATTTCAAATGTGTCATGGTCTAAAAGAATCATGCTGGCTCTCTTCCAAATCAATCAATTCCCTTAACAATTTCACAATTCTTATATATTAAGCTGTTGATATGTCTGCTTGGCAAGTTAAAGGTATTGAGTCCACATTTTTAATAGACTGTTCATGGATAGATTTCAGTCATATTTAACACATTCCAATCGAAAAATTTACCTAATTGCTGTTCTATTGACAGTATAAGAAGTTTATTTCCTTGAAAAAAGTAAACAAATAGTTTTTCATGCCGTGAAAAAGCGCTGCTTTGTTTACATTTCAATCGATGCAGGGCTCTCCTTCAGTAATTTGAGGCTTTACAATCAATTAAACTCACTTAATTGTAGAAAACACACAATTCTGTTGATTGGAAATGTATACTATACTTGAAATCTATCAATTTATGATCTATAACAACAAGTTAAATTTTACGTAGAATCGGAGGACTTCCTGCCTTTAAGTTGAATATTTTAAAGGTTCTGCCACAAAAGGGTACCTCTTCAGTGTTGCGTTTGCCAGCAGCCAACATGTCTCCTCGGGACGGTGGATGAGATGGCAAAGTTCCCACAGTTCCTTGAAACTGAAGACTGCTACTGCCACCTGGCACAAAGTTGTATTTGTATGCTGCACCGAGAAATAGTTATGATTTCATTGCATATTCACTAAGTTTTTGTTCGATATCCAAGTCAACACAAGTCAGACTAGACAATCATATTATCTAGGAAAATAGGCATGGCCATCAGCATACATTCTTGGTTTCTCCCAGACAGAGTTGTGTGACTTCCTCACTCTCAGTTTCTAGCTGTTGACCACTTGCTGGAGCTTGCAAAAAATGCTCCTGAAGTACACATGTTAACTAAATTTTATGCCAGATGGCAGCAATTGCCCTACCAATGCTGGAACTCAGTACTCACTGAGAATGGAACAGCTGTAAACTTTCAGAATTTAGACAGAAGGGAGACAGTGTTCTATGAGAAATGAAATAGTAAATAGTATTCACACGGTACCTGTTTCACAGAATCTTCCTGTATAACCAATTTGACAAACGCACGAAGTTGAATTTGGAGCAGGAATGCATTGGCCATCATGGAGGCAAGGGTCAATTTTACAAATATCTGAAGCAAAGAAGATACTATGTCTTTAATAGCAAATGAATGTATATAATTGTACATTTAGGAGTTTGTATGCCTTAGATACATGCAAGACGGAGAAGTGATGACAACAGAGGGACGGATGAATGGATGATTGGGATTCATGTCCTGTATTTATGCACTTGGTAGACTAATTAGGACATGTAGGAGAAGGACGCAGCAATGAGGCTAAGGATGATTTAAATAGCTGTCCAGCATAGGCCAGGTGACCCAGCAAGACCAGGATTCGAACCCTGGACTCAGCTATTGGCAGCTTAGCACACCACCACTAGACCAACCCTCCCCCCCGACAGCAGCAGAAGAATAGATACACTTACATAACATGTGAAATTGTCAATATAGATATATATTAACATATATGCATGGTAGCCCAAAAAATATCATTATATAATGTTAACTGCGAATTTAAAGGTACATGTATATAAATAACCAAGCCAAAGGAGTCTTTTATTGGTTATAGTCCTTGTCATACTTACGTGGAATCTCAAGTTTTTTTCTATGCTGTTGAACTGTGATGTCAGAGATGACTCTATTCTAGCATTGCAATATATGTAAATTAACTACAAGCTGTGATGTCATTTCAAACTGGGTCACATTCCCCAGCTTCTAACCAATGCGAATCCACCAAACTGGGCATCACAGTTTCAACTCAGTGTCAGAGTTAAAATTGGGTCTGGGAAAAACCCATGCAAGTTTGACATCACAGCCTTTCAGCCAATGGGCTGCCAGAACAAATATACATAACATTAGCCATGTGTTTACAAACAAATTGTCTCAGCCTTCTGTTTATACGAACTTCCATCAAAATTTAAAGATGTAAGTTAGCAAGTTTGTAGATTTATCAAACAACTCTGAGGGGATTATAACAGAACTTTGTCTACTGTGAATGGTCACAAAGCTGCCATTTGGTAGGATTAGACTGGTGATTGCTGTGATAAATCATAGGGATCAAAAATGTAATGCTTCCTTCGATATATCAATGTTTGAACTGTGATGACGTAGTTTACGGTCAGCCCATTGGCTATCAAGCTGTGATGACGTAGTTGTAGGGGCTATCCCTGATAAAAGACTTACTCTGACACTGTGTTGAAACCAGTGATGGAAATGGAAAATTTTCGTCGGGGGAGCTTTCGGCTCGTGCGGCAGCGGCTCGCCATTCAAAATTTTTAAAAGAGAAAGAATTCTTCCGCCAGAGCACAATCATGGCTAAAAATACTATGAGTACTGAAAAAGTAACATGATAATTGCAGTTTTACCACAGCTCATTGGGGGAGCTGTAGCAGGGTACAGCTCCCCCTGTTTTTTGGTCAAGGGAGCTCAGCTCCCCCGAGCTCCCCCCCATTTCCATCACTGGTTGAAACTGTGACACTCAGTTCAGGAGGATCAAAATTGGCTAGAAGCTTGGGAATCTGACCCAGTTTGAAATGACATCACAGCTTGTAGTTTTAAAAATTTACATATGTAATATTGCAATGCTACAATAGAGTCATCTCTGACATCACATTTCAACAGCATAGAAAAAAAACTTGAGATTCCACGTAAGTATGACAAGGACTGTAATCTTGCTAATAATGTCAATAACACAGAAATTGCCCCTACCGATTTCGCAATCAGCACCTTTGAACCCTAGAGGGCAAATGCATTGTCTGTCCTTGTATTTTGGAATACAGGTAGCGCCATTTCTGCAAGGGTGGGCCACACATTCCTCTGAAAAATATTAAAGGGGAGACTTGGATAAGTTGTTTCTCGGGGTGACGACCACTGGTGGGGCGAAATGAAGAACTGAGAAGATAGGACAATGCACCCAGGCGTACACACTGCGTCAACATCCACAAATGCTGTGAAAAGCTATACTCGTAAGTTTAATTTTGTGGTTACGAACTTTTATATTGTGCTGAGGACTGACTTTTATTTTTCTCAATCATTTACCATGTATATATATATAATCTTTATTGTATTGGTAATTAAATCATTGTGCCAATGGTATGATATGGCATCCTCTAAACAATAAATAATACATCTTAAACTGCATATGGCCTATCTCAAAAATAATGAAGCCAAATTGTGACATGACCATCAAAATTTTGAAATGTATTTTTGTATGAAATGACCTAAGCGTGTTGTAATTAACATATTTAAGTTCCAGAAACTATGTTGGCCATGGTGCTTTGATGAGTGGAAATAATTGATAACAGCTGAATATTACAGAATTTTTAAAAGTTTGTTTTTCATGGCATTGAAACATAACTGGGCTGAATGGTAATTTGTCATGAACTTAAATCCGTTTTCTTTATTTGGCAACAACTGGCACATTTTTAAAAGTCTTCTGGACAATTGTCATTCAAATACACCAAATATATTTTGAGGAACACCCAATTTTTCGAAATTTTTCGGAAATTTCTTTTCAAAACTTACATATAATAACCCCAGAAGCATATTTTTTCTTTTAAAATGATTTTAACTGCCCTATGTTATGCGTCTGTATGTGGGCTTCAAATTGATACCAAATAAGTGCCACCGAAGTGAATGTCTGCTCAGCAAATGATGATAGAAGTGTGATTTTTTGCCCATTTTTCGACATAAAAGTACTGGTGTGATATGAATCTTCAGAAAATGTTCTGGTTTTGACTCAAATCGATTTTATATTAATTATCAATCATAACTGGGGGTAAAATACAACCATTTACAAAATAAAAAATATTTTGTTAATGTTTATTGCCTTTTTAGACAATTTGGCCCCAAATTTTAAAGAATGCTCCATAAATGTTAAAATTTCTGTAATTAGGCAATGAAACGTACTCCAACTATTGAAATTAATTTTTAATTTTCACTCCAAGTGATATTAGAATGATCGCTTTACTGTTTGTCAGAAAAAAAATTGAATATGATCAAAATTTTTCAGAGCGTTACGCTTGCGACGGACATAACTTTTGAATTTAATCACCAGAAACCAGTCAAAAACTTGGGTTATTTCATAGATTAATAAAACGTCATAGATGTACTATATTTTGAGCCAATCCAGATTAAAAACAGAGCTTTCATAGCACTGTAGCATTTGAAAGTACTCTTGGCGTTACGCGTGCAACACATTCACCTTTCCAGCTATTCATTGGAATTTTTCCATGAACCAGGTTTTCCAGAATCATAAAAAGCTCCAAAACAACTAAGTAGATGTAATACTAGATCTCAATGGCAAAAAGATTCAACTGAAATATTTTAAAGGGAAACTAGAGCATTTCTGATCAGGAACATTCAAATTTGACTCAATTGTACAAAGTCAACCTTTGAACCCAAAAAACTCAATCATGTCAAAACAAGTGGATGGAAGTGCTTGTTTCAATGGATTTATGAAGCCTTGGGATGTGGAGATTCCAAAAATTATAAGGAAATAGCAATGGAACATGTCAAACTTTGTAAAATTGAAAGAATTCATCATGTGAAAAAGTCTATGTCACGCTAAATAAGTGAAAAAATGCATGTTTTCCGATATACTTTCCTCTCTATCTCAATAACCTTTTGACGAATTGCCATGAAATTTTCAGGATTTTGGCATAAGAATGTATTTAAGGCAAGACTGTAATTTGAAGTTGTTTCATACAGCTGTTATCAAAATGTGTGACCCTCAGTGAAAACCAGCTGTGTGGCTTCATTATTTTTGAGATAGGCCATATACGAGTTGTCTGGAACAAAATAATGCCCCTGAAATCTGTATTATTGTTATGTGTTCCATAGAAGTTAGAAAGCAATAAGGAGGCCTCACCTACAGAGCAGTCCTCTCCAGAAAAACCCAAAGGACAAATGCAATATCTAGTGTTTTGTCCCCGGACGCATGTGGCATCATTAAAACAGGGCTTGGATGTACACAGATCTGAAATCATAGAATCAAGTTAAAATGTTTTGAATTTTATTAAAGCAGAGGAAAGACAATTGATTACATTTGGCTGTTAGAAATTATCATTGATGCAGGCCAATGAAAGGCCAGGTATATTTGATTTTTAGCAGATTTTCTGCCTCCGGAAAAAAATTTAGCTTACTCACAATTTTTGTTAAACTGACATTTTAAAAAATTGAGATATACTTTGTCAGTTTTTTGTCACTGATGAGAGAATTGTCACATCATTAGTGAGTAATTATTGTCATGACCTCACTACAAACCCTATCCATTGCATTGAAATTAACTGTCAATTTATCATTGAGGAACTTGTGACCTCATTTGTACTGAGGTTGTGAATTGTTTTGATAGCATTGAAAGTATAGGTTTCAAGCGTATTTTTAGTACCCCCCCCTCGACATACAAAGCAATACACACATATATACTGTTATACAGGGCCAAGCGTACAGATTCGCGTCATTTCGTGGAATTTTGCGCGTAAAAAAGTCCACATAAAATGAGTTAATGTGTGTTTTTTAAAATATTTTCTTTGTTAGAATTTCTTACCCCCTCCCTTGGAAGTCATGTCAAAAATTAATACCCCCCTTGAAACACGTGTGAAAATTTAGTACCCCCTCGCCAAAACTCCCACCCCCCAGTCATAAATTCTGAACGGTCCCTTATTTGATCATATCACCAGAGACCTACATTAATTTCAAGGGGATTATTAAGGTAAATTTGTGAAAATGGCATTAGATTTCAAAAGGTTGCTCTGAAAAATTGGGATGTGTCAAAGTGATATGGGTGAGCATTGGCCATTGCTGTTTCATTGAGATATGTGTCCACTTGTTTGGAGCCATCAGTGTTTTTTAATACAACCCAGGAAACTGAATGCAATAGAAAATAACTGTACAATCCCTCTTCCTATCATATTTTCTTCTAATCAAGAATCCATGCACTCACAACGAAATTTGTGTAACATTAACCCAATGACAAGCAATATACGGTTTCTGAAATGTTTGCCTGCTGTGTAAGAAAAATGTCAAACCCATTGTGCAGTCAATGCCTCCATAACCCAGCTGACATACGCATTCTCGCCCAGTTGAGAACTCATGGCAAACTCCGTTGTTAGCACAAGGGTGCTTCTCACAGTCACTTTCTGGAAAACAAAATTATCAATTTCACATAAATTTGCATAATGAACCTCGTCTCAAATAGGCTACATGTACTTTTTTTAAACTTTTAGAGGTACCCTAGTTTAGGCTGTCTGTTCATTAAGGTCTTTCATGGTTAAAACAAGAAATTTTTTTTAAGAAAAACTAATTGTAGAAGGCTTTACATTTTTGAAATGTTTACTGTTTACTATGTATGTTTCAAAATATTTACATGAAATGCTCCATGTGAAATAGATAATGTGAAAAAAAAAATCAACAATTTTGTGTATGCGTATTTGAATAGAGGACACACTTCCTATGATATTTCGCCATCAATACCTCTATAATATCTACCAAAGCCTGGGGTTGAACCCTGGCCTGTTGGGTGGAAGATGAGCACGCTGGGACAGAGATGGATTTCCCATTGTGAGGTCTACAATACAGATACAGATACATACAGACACCAGAGCTTTGGAGTCGGAGTCGGAGTCGGGAGTCAGAGTCGTGGAGTCGGAGGTTTTTGGGTGGAGTCGGAGTCGGAGTCGAACTTTGACTTTCAGGTGGAGTCAGAGTCGGAGTCGAAAATTAAATTGGTGACTCCCGACTCCAACAAATAATTAATATAATTTACAAAAACACAGTTACAAACATTTTTTATGTTTTACAAATTTTATTCAACATGATGTAAAGATGTATTCATGTACAAAATCCAATGAAAACTTTGTAGAACTACTTTTTCTCCCCTGTTAACCATGTAGTATTTGTGCGCAATAATGCGGATAAGCGGAGTTGGGAGTCGGAGTCGTAATTCAGGAGACCTATAGCTAAGGAGTCGGCGTCGGAGTCGGAGTCGTTTCAGAAAGCCAAAGGAGTCGGGAGTCGGAGTCGCTTCACTTAACACCTGACTCCAAACCCCTGACAGATGCAGATACAGATACAGGCAGATGGCTGAATTTTAGGAGAGTCCTCCAAGCGCCTCTACTCTCCAAGATCCTTGGTGGCTTGTATAAGTTTGAAGGCTTAAGGCTTAGCTTAGGCCACACATAATTGATCTTTAGCTTCTCGGTTTCCTCTCAAGGCACTTTTTGTAGGGTCGGTCGGTAGGACAAAAAAAAAAGAAAAAAGGTGAAAAATTTTTTTTTTATAATGTCCAAAAAAAATTTTTTTTTTCCATCGGCAGGAAATCTATTGTGTCGGCGGGTCCGCGAAGCTAAGAATCAATTATGTGTGGCCTTATATATAACTAAGTGTGCAACCAGTGACGGGCAAAAGTGCAGATGAAGACATTCTCCGTGTCATTGCAATATGCCCTGCAGAGCACATCCGTAGACCTACAGTTGAGAAACTCGAAGACGTATGCCTATACAGAAGTAACAATATCATTGAGCCTAGCGCAGATGTGGAGCTCTTCTTGGCAATCCTCAATGGAGGACGTTTTAAGAAGAAGCACCTGACTTCAAATAAAAACCAAAATTTCAGTGTCATTGGTCAGATTTCCGGGGCTTTTTGTCTAAATATCAACAGATATAGGAACTCTTTTAACATAAACGATGTAAAGAACAATGTATGGCTATGTTTAACTCCCTGCAGGGAGGTGCGCCTATTGAAAGGCGGGAAGTCCAAAGAAGAAGAAGAAGAAGAAGGGCACAATTCAGCTATGTAAAATTTAATTCAATTCAATTCAATTCAATTCAATTGGGAATCAGTGCAAAATTGCAAATTGAATTCAATTCAATTCACTAGTTTTTTGAATGAGGTCAACGCAATTGCAGTTCATAGGGGTAGTTAATTCAATTCATTTCGTCGCATAACTTGTCTTCAGGAATTATATTGTAAGTACCAGGTATAGGGATTAGAATACTTGGATCAATACAACACAATCCATGTAACAATATTTTTGACTCTTCATAGATTGGAGGTGACCATTTAATATCAAAGGGCGGAGTTGCCGAGTTGGAGTTTTAAAAATAAATAATTACAACCTACTTTACTGAAATAAATAATTTCCCCGCCGAGGAAAACTCCATGCCCCCTGGAAATTAAATGGTCACTCCCTTAACAGATGTGTATATGTCAATGAACTCGCTGATGTAAATGCTGGATCATGATATGTTTTAAGATTTTAATGATGACACAGATGTGTGTCATAGAGGAGAGTGCCCCAAAACGCACCCCCTATAAGGGAGATCTTGAATATCAGGACGATGTTCACTAATAAACGTATCAGTTAGCTATTAGATTGTGCAGTGAGACACTTTCTATCAAAATATGCCTAGGATATGATATATTATACACATTATTTATTTTTTAACGGGATGAAATAGTTTTGGGGCAAAAAGGTGCTTTTCAGGCACCCCTATCTTAAAAAGCACACCCCCTATGTTGCCTAAAAGGCTCCTAGTCAGGTTGCCAAACCTGATTTTTGACCTGAACCCTGCAACGACGGATAAAGTTTTTTTCTCAATGGATTTGGGGTCCTTAGACCTTCCATAAAACATAAATGGCGGGTAACGAGAGCGTGTCCTTGAGCATTTTGAGAAAATTGCCGAATTCAAAATGGCCGCCAAAACGGGCATCGGTCAGCCTAACTTTCTTAATTAAATTAAGCAAAAAACAGCTTGGCGGACTCCATGTCAAGTTAAGTGAAGGCTGAGGTCACGAACGTGACATTCAGCATGATATTGTCATGTTTATTGGTTGTACACATCAAGATTAAGTTTAGATTTTTTGCGTATGTCGAAATTTTATGTCTGTGTTGTTGAGCCACAATGTGATTTTTGATGATTTTTACTAAAAATTATCAATTTTTCCGGGTACTCAAAGAAAGTTTTCAAATAATTCTCAGCAACTAAAATGGTTAATGATATCATTAATACATAAATCTGATGTCTGAGGAAAAAACTTTGCAATTCCACACATTCAATCACCAATTTTAGATCTTAGAAATCCTTACACTTTGAAAATCCAAATTATTCCAGCATTTTGATCAAGAGTGTATATATACAGCAGGCAAACTAACATTTCTATATTTTAGTATTATCATAAAATAATGTTGTTTGTGAATAAATTCTAATAATACTAGTTTATAAGCCTCGAAAAGAAATACTTTGGTTATTAGCATTTTGGTCAGTGCTTCACAATTTGACCATTGTCAATTGTTTTATCAATCATTTTTCATTAAATGTTTAATATGGAAGCCACTTACTGTTAACTGAATGTAGGTTTATTGATCTTAGAAAAAAATAGGAGAAATTAATAGACTATAGCTATAAATAGTCTATAAATTCCTCCTAGGCATTATTATAAAAACCAAGTGATAACTCACGTTGCATTCCAGTTTCATTGAAGAAAGTAGAGAATTTCTGTTTTATTTATTGACATTTAGGCCCAATCAAATATAGCCTAGTGGCTAGTGCTATACAAATTACAAAGTGAAAATAATTCCATTAAATACAAACTATACAAAAGCATGCATACCTTGGCAGTTGATGTAAGTGAGCAAGAACAGGAGGTTGATTAAAACGGCAGACTTCATAATAATTAGTAGGATCCACCAACTCCTGTTATTTCCCTGTGTTGTAATTTGGCTGCTTCCCAGTCTGTGCAAGTTGTTCAATTTGAATATTCACATTCGTAAGAAATGTAGTTCGAATGGAAACAGTGTAGGAAATAGTGGATGTCCAATCCTGCTGACCGCTTAAATATATATCACACTTGGGGTTGCAAGCAAAGATAATGATAAGTCCGATTGGCCTATAGTTCCAGATCAAAGGCCTTATATCTGTGGAAGTGTGGATCCACCAGTTTGTATGTTGCCCTTTGGTCCAGTTATCACTATTTCTCCAACCCTTTGTCTCTTAAATCAATGTGTATATTGCATCTAATATGATGATTTAACAACAGCTTACAGTCAATGGAACCTGGCAGTTCAGGACTGTATTCTTTAGAATTTAAATACTTAAATTGATAGAATTGTTAGCTTTTAAAGCAGCTTGAATTTTAAGTAATAGATAACACCCAAGTTTGCGATGATATATACTATTTATCTCTGGCTTGATGAGGTGGATAACACCCACATTTGTGATGATATGGAATTTATATGGACTTAATCTCAGGCTTGCCAAGGATGAATTGCATGTCATCAAAAACAAAGGTGTTATCTGATATTGTAATTATATGACTTCATGCCTTCAATAATATTTAAAGAGCAAACAACAAATCTTCAACATTGAGCCATTGGCTTTGCCTTCAGTGCTCATTATTTCACAATATTTAATTGTATGTGTTGCCAATTTATGTCCTTCGAATCGTTTATTTCTTGAATGACAGTGTTTGAGGCAATAGGCTAGAATTTTTCCATTCATGATTTTCTAAAATCAGAATATTGTATGTAACACATCTATATATATTGTAAATATCAATTTATTCCTTTTAGTAGTGTAGACATGTGTCAAAATGAATGCATGGCAATCATGCAGCAGTAAGTGTTTGAATAACTATAGTATAAACAAAATAATTACAATGTTGTTCAGGGGTTGACCATTATGTGTTCATGTGAGGGGGGATTTGCCCCATCCATGGATGATAGCTGCAATTGCCCCAAACGTTAGAAAGTGTGTCATTTTCTAAATACACTCACCAGCAAAAGAAATGCAACACTTGATTTTAGCTCATATTTTTGCAAGTACATTTTGTTTGCCAAAACCAAATTAATGGCATTGAATGCCATTGATTCTATAGTTGACAACTATATAATCGTACCAAAAATCATTCAACTGCGACCATTTCCTGTCTTCCTCTGGTCCGTCTTATCGAATTTGAGATTTTGCAAAAATTACGACCAAAAATATGGTGTCATTTGAAAGCCTGCCTAACAGAAGACCAAAAAATCACTTCAGCAACTTCATTTTTAGATTTTCCGCAGAACATTGAAAAATTGCGTTTCACCAAGTTTGAAACACATTGGAAATGATTGAGTAAATTTGAGTTTCATGCCTTTTGAATTGTGCGCTTTTTATGACATTTTCACAAGATGTTTTCAACATGTCTCAGACACCTTTACCAGAACCAACTTCAAGGCGAGATATGGATTTGAAAATAATCTTCTATTGGATTGAAGACCAAATTTTAAAATTGTAACTGACAATCACTACATAAAACATTAAAATCATGATGTCAGTAGAAGATCAGTCAACGGAAAACGTCATGCTGATAATGGCTTTTGACTTCTAATCTGTTTATTTAGGAAAAATGACTTTATATTTAAGTTAGGGTCGGATACGACCTAAAATAACCAATATGCAACACCAGACTGACATCACAATGCCCGATAAGGAATGAGCTAAAAAAAGCGATCATGTTCATGATCTTCACCAAACAGTTTTAGGAGCTACATGTACTTTTGAAAAAGTTAAAAGTGTAGGTTGTAACCACAAGAACACACCCTATCACTATTGAAATTGAAGATAAAAACAACCTTCGTCCAAGGCATCTCTTATTTTAAAATCAGGAGGAGAAAATGTGTCACATGTTCATGCAAGTGCAGTTGTTACCAATAAACAATAATTGAATATAGAAACCTCAGGCAGAGTTGTACCCATCATTCCAAGTCATACCATGACAAAATGGCCCATAACCTTTGCTAATTCATGAATACTTAATTAACTGACCCAGTTTTGGCTCAGCCAATAAGGGACTGTTGCATCACAGTTTGAAATTGTTGCTTCTGTTTCACACAGTTACAAATGGAGAAATTGTGTTTTGTTGATAGGTGCTATCACAGTTCCGAAAATTCCATTGAATTATGTTCTGAAATGAAACTGTTTGAAAGTTTGCATGTTTTACACTATTTTTCTTAGTTGCCAGTAATCCTCTAAGTGTCCATAATCAGACTAAATCTGCCTGCAAAATGCTTATGACCTAAATAAGCAGCCAATCACAGAAGAGGTTGGAAATAGCAGAAAGCCCTGTCCATTTTAGCAGGGCTTGCATGGGGAGGATGAGTTGTACCATGGTATACATACAAGACAGCTGAGCACTCTCAATGGAAATAGTGACACAGCCACCTCTAAACCTGGTCCTGCAGCCGGCTAGCTGGATCTGTTCTTCTGTGAATGATCTTGTTTACAGGAAAAGGCAGTCGAGCTGATCCAGTGAATGAGACACTGCAAAACCTACTTGGAAATTACTGCATGCACTGATGGGAAGAGTGTTAGCAATGTAGAAGCTGCAAAAGTACAATATTATGTTTCATGGCGTATCTCATTAAATGGCACAGGCAGGATAAATATAAGGCCCTACACTGAAATTTTGGATAATATTCTCTGCTTAATGTTGCGGTTAAACTGACACAACTTCCTTGGTATTATTCACAGTGTATTAAAATGCATCACTGACTCTCATCCTGGCTTACATGATCAAACCATTTTTAAAAATATATAATTAATGGATTTGAATAATTCAGCAGTGAGAGATTCACTGTAAAAATTACAGCTCTTGAGTAAAATACACAAATTAATGCCTCTAATAACTCACGCAACTACAAATTAAACAGTATCTTTACAGTAGAAGTTTTCACAGAGTGATTTAAAGTCATTGGTTTATAGGTTGGCTGATTCCATTGGAAACAAGCGTCTAAATTCTTCAGGTTTAATAGGACGAGTCACATTATCTTAAATGCCATTCATGCTATCCAACCTACTAACCCCATACACATACTGTGACATAGGCCTGCCTATCAGGCATCAATTCAATCTGCTGCCCGTTTCACCCATTGCTTATGCATCCTTGATTAGGCACGAAAGGACCTACAGTGGCACTGCACTAGGCCTCTGGTAATGGCAATTTCCAAGGTGTGATGAACTATTAATTTCTTTGACTGGTTTAAGTTGTGACAATGGGTATAACAACGACATTACCCCAATTATTATAGTCATGCAACCAAAATATTTTGCCAATATCATAAAATTCATAATAGAGTTTATTATTTTCTTCACAGCGTCTATACGCTATGCACCGAGTGCCAAGTTATTAGGCAGCGATCGTTTTTTTCCATATCTCCAAAAGTATTTGGAATATTTTTATTTCCTTCACCAACAAGGGTGGGTTAGGGTAGAACATTATTCTGAGCAACTTTTGTCCCATTCCATTAACACAGTCAGAAGTTACAGCATTTATTAGAGGTTTTGGTTGTGCCAAGTTATTAGGTACGTTAGCACGTTGCATTTAAATATTATAGAAAAAATTTTTTAAATCTCAGATGATAATGGCCTGAATATATTCCTTATATTAATTTCCATTAAGTTACAACATATTTGGAAGCTTTCGTGCCTGCACTTATTCTGCTCCATTGGAATACCATTGCATTTAGCTAAAATTCGATAAACAAAGCCTCTCCTTAATTGGAAATAAGTCATTTGAATAAAAACACTCCTCCTACTCTTATTTGATGCCATTGACTTTGTTCTGTGCCAATTTCAACCAATTCTGGCATTTGTATGTGAATACAGAGCAATTCAAAAACTTGTCAAATGTCTCATTACAAGCTCCCATTTGAATAACATTGCAAATAAGATGTGATAAATCATACTTTTTTTAATTTGCTGTTGACTTGGTTGATGAGCTACAATCTGGCTGAAACTCCTGCAGCACAAAGTTTATAGCATAAAGTAACCTACAAAACAATCTTTTTAGTGATATGACTTACTTTTAGTCAGAGAGAGGCTTTGTTTGTCAAAATTTGGGTAAATTCAATGGTATTCCAATGGAGCAGAATAAAGTGAATCGCTTCAAAGTGCAGGCATGAAAGCTTCCGAATATGGCATAACTTTATGGAAATTGATATTGGGAATATATCCAGGTCATTTTCATAGGTTTTGTCCATGTTTTAAATGCAACATGCAAATGAACCTAATAACTTGGCACACCCAAAACCTGTAATAAATGCTATAACGTCTGACTGCGTGAACAGAATGGGACAAAATTCACTCAGAATAATCTTCTACCCTAACCCACACTTGTGGGTGAAGGACATAAAAATATTCCAAATACTTTTGGAGATATGGCTAAAAGTCATCGCTGCTTAATAACTTGGCACTCGGTGTAGAAGCAATATTATGTTTCAATGAAGTCATAGAATCCTCCAAAATATTCCTATGAATAGATTATACATCTATTGTGAGAGAGAATAGTGCACAGTGACACACTGATGATTTATGACATAAGAACAACACTAATAGATTAGACTTTTCATTTGATAGGCAGTAACATAAAGGCATGATAGATTTGATAAATATTCACTGAATTAATCAGCAGTGAAATCATACTCCAGCTTTTCTCAAATCACTCCCTCCCAGAATAATACTCTCATCAAAAGTCTCTTTCCATAGATAACATGGGTAATTACCCTTACATGTTTTTGTCCAGAATTAGCATCTCACAAACTACACCACATCTTTGTACACTCTAAAAAATGTCAGGACAAAATTGGTTTTTTAGATTCAAAATGGTTTTTTGAAAAACCAAATTTCAATGCAAAACCAACATGGATTTTTAAAAAAATCCATGTTGGTTTTTTGCATTGAAATTTGGTTTTTCAAAAAACCATTTTGAATCTAAAAAACCAATTTTGTCTGAAATTTTTTAGAGTGTAAGCCATCCGTCATTTTACGCCAGATTACTTTCTTAAGCAATAAAATTCCAATTTGAAAACTTCCATGGTTTGCTACAGTCCACCCTCTGATGCCATAACCATAGATCCCATACCCATTTCACTGTAAAGAGAGTGCAGTAAAGTTTACTACCAATTGTGGTTCTGAAAGCAGCTGCATTTCCAACAGCTTCACGTGGGAATTTGAAATAAATGCTTGTTTTCCTTATATATATATCATTTATTTCGCCTCAAAAAAGATACATCATAAAAAGAGTTACAAAAAACAATGGAGAATTTACAAATAAAAATACAAAACAAATAGCACAAAACAGTACCATGCAAGCAAGTTTTCCATATGGATACAAATGAACACATGTGAGTTGTTGTAAAAATTACAGCAATGTTTGACAATTTAATTCCAGGAAACAGCAAGTTCCTATCAGAGACTGAGACTATACCAACTGGCAAGCCCCATAAGTCACATTGTTGTTTTGTGTGAGGAGAGCCTTATCTATAATTTAAGCACTAACTTACAACTGATACCAAGATGCCTATATCGTAGGAAGCACATTTATAATATTGTATTGATGCTTGGTAATGTGGGTAAGTTGGCAACTGTCCATTTTATCACATTGAAAAACCAGCACTACTTCGATTTGGGATACAACAGAAAGCGTCAAACTGGTGTAGTATGCAAACATGTACTTCCAGCAACAGCAGATAATATTAATTTTTAGATTAATTTTTTTAAATTCTCGTCCCTCATCATCTCATCTGCACTTCTCCATTCAGATACTCTTTTTATTATTTTGTTGTAAAAAAACCCTGCGGTGCCTCGTTTGAATTCAATCTGTGGCTCAATTTAATTGTCTAATGCTTAGGGGGGTCCTCATGTAAGCGCCTTTTCAAAAGGCTTGGTGAGGCCCTCCTGACCTATCCTGTATTCATGCTTAAATACTTTTTCTCTAAAAACTGTGACTTTTACTCTTTAAACTCTTTTATTTAATCTTTCTGTATCAAACTTGTGTATGGTCTAAATAAAAAGAATATCTATCCATCTATCTATCAAAGCAGTTCAATGTTTCTGTCGCTCATAGAAATGCCAAATGCAGAATCCATGCGAAGTTAGGTTTTGGTGGGTTGTTTAACCAACCTGCAAACCTTTTGGCCAGGGTCAACAATAGCCGTCAATGTTGGCCTTAGATGGGTCTCCTTCATAATGATAAAATGTACATTATTTAAAGCTTTTTGAAAATAGGTATGCTTAATTGTGCGTGATTTGTTATTTCTGTCTGTCTGTCTGTCCGAATAACTTAATTGTCAACAACTAGTGGCATAGAAGAAAGGATGTAAATTTATCTATTGGGCATGACTGACAAACTGCAATTTTCTGAAGTGACCTTTTGACAAAACTTTAGTAAAGAAGAAGCAATAGTGCATGCCATGTCATCGATGGGAAACATGAAAAAGCTCTCATGTTTTGGAAGAGTCCACTTGGATTTTTGATCCTTCCTTCTTTGTGATTTTACTTGTCATTTGCAGGCATGTGTGTTATCAGAAAATAGGGCAATTAAAAACTGACAACTATATGTTCCTAACAAAAACATGGCAAGGCAGAGTTTGACTTCATTTTGCTCTGCTGTGTGATTTTAAATGATACTAGTAATTAGTGTCCGTGAGAAGACTTTCATAATGGGAATTTAACCTTATAGGCCTTTGTATAGGATTATCACCCGTTAGAATGAAGCGTAACCCCCGGGGGGGGGGTACTTCGCGGACTTTTACATACGGATGCGCCACGGCAATTTTGAAAACCAGAACCATTTTAATCCGGAGACTGCGCCAAAACCACAAACCATTTTAATCCTTCACTAAAATTTTTTGGTAACCAATTTAATCTTCATGGTTTTTAAACCATTTTAATCCTCTTTTGAAGCCAATTCTAACGGTACCAAACATGTTGGAGTTGTGAAAACCAGAACCAAATTAATCAGAATTGTCAAAAAACCAAAACCATTTTAATCCAAGAAGGCCAACCTAAACCATCCAGCGGCGCCTCTATATACACCCTTATAGAGTGAGTACCCCCCCCCCCCGGGCGTAACTGTTATGTGTGAAAATGGTTATAGATTTAAATGAGGCCAGAAATATAACCTGATACTCAGAGGAAGGGAGCAACTGGTTAAGGTGGTTCTGGTAGAGAGGTTGCAGGTGCTGCCCTCTTGTGTATTTTATGTGAACCAGCTTAAAACCAATTATCATAAATTAGGACATTTCGAGGAATCCAATTTGGATGAAAATGTGGCGTTGGCGCCCTATGGGTATGAAGAAGACATGGGGAAAGTTAGAAGGCAAGGCATTTAGTAGAAACTGAGATAAATCCCGGACACTGTTATAAAATATTAGTAAGATTATGATAAATTCAAACATTGTCTGGCAGCTATTCTGATACTCCATGCAGCAGCACAACCGGCAGCAATATGATTTTCTTTCAGCATTCCAGGAAACATCAGCTTCATCTTTTAATCAAATATTTTGAAAGGTTTCAAAAGCCATAAAAACGTCTCTGACTAATAAGTCCTTTCATCATACAAAATGGCATTGTACCACCAAATTAATGACAAACCTCTTATCAAAGGCAAAAGGAAACCCTTTAAATGTGTTCTAATATTAGAAGACAGGGTCTTCTTTTTCCCTATAACATTTCACAATGCAAGTATATGCGAAATATGACATCATTCTACCAATAGAAAACCATGATACCAGGAAATATATTTATATAATATATATAACGTAGACAATATTAGACATTGAGCTAGACTTGGGTGTGGGTCTGAAAAGCCATAGGCATTAATACGGGTAGAAGCCCTGTCATAAAAGCGAAAATATTTTCAGTGACATGTGACTCACGCGTACCTGGTAATGATCAATTAATGTCACCACAACCAACAACTGTTTGGATAGAGAAGTCCTTAAAAATTGAAAAGATTGGACTAATGGGCGGAGCAGTCAAAGATGCTGACCTTCTTCGGATATGTCAAGGGTGAAGCCATAATCCTGTTGTTTACAACTTAAATGGTCATTTTACTACATCACGCAGTCATTTTGTTACTGCAGTACCATGACTGTGTAGGGGAACGAGGGGCAAAACGGAGTGGCGGGGCAAAATGGTTTTTTAAGTTTTCTCGGAACGTTTTGACCTGCCTTCTAATTTTTCGGTTGGAAAATAAAATAGGATACATTACCAACTTTTCCTGAAAGTTTCGTGGATGAGAACGCTACAGGTATGCAGCTATGTTAATTTGAAGTTTTTGAGCGATTTTCTTAAAAAATTCATAATTTTTGGAAACGGTGTAATACCTCCAATGACGTTCCCAGCCAAATAATCCATAGTCAGTGTTATTAGAGGACTACTAAACTTGCGTATTAAGCAAAAAATTGTAGTCTGGTGCTTAGTCATGTGTAAGTAGGTCATTATTATTCTACCCTGCAAGGTTGGGGCAAGATGGTGTCCTCCTGCAGGGGCAAAATGGGAAGCACAAAAAAGCAATCCCAGCCTAGAAAAGGTTGAAGCTTGATATTGGGTCAATTCAACCATGCCATTTGAGACATTTGATACACTGTCTAGTCATATAACAGGCAAAATTTGAAAAAATCGCAAGAGATTTGTGGATCTAATCAATGTCATCAGTTATACCTTGAGGATTTAGGCTTAGTGGTAAAACCATGTATTGTTGAAACTGAAACGAATGTAACTACCTTTCAAAAAGCATAGTCAAATCCAATACCAGTTTAAATTGTTAAATTATTAAGAAAACTCAGAAATCAGAGTTATGTGAAATTTCATAAAAATGTCACATTTCCACAAAATTTAACTAATTTTGTTTCTGTTGTAACCCAATGTTTATGCTTAAATAATCTGTCAAATAATTACATAGAATGTAGAATTACTAGCATCACTTCCCAGCTATAGGCGCATCCTGTATTGAGATGTTGATTTCATAATTTATTGCTATGTTTACTCTTAGTATTCTGCAATATTTTCACATTGCAATGACATGAATTAATGTATTTTTGATAGTCAACATGCTTTTTAGTTAGGCTTTTATCAAAACAGCTGATTTAATGCAGAACTTTTGCAACTTTATTTCTTCCCATTTTGCCCCATATGAAATTCCATTTTGCCCCAAGCATGGGGCAAAACGGGTTAAAGTTGCATTTTTGAAAATAGGGAAAAATTTGAATTGGAAATATTAAAAAAGCACTTTTCTGAGTTTGAGCAAGTGGTATTGGTACTTCTTCATGAATCTGACCTTATTTGGCATTCGCATGATATACCACCTTCGTGCAGCGAGCCTTCGAAGTTAGGCGGCCCGTTTTGCCCCTCGTTCCCCTAAATGTCAATTTTTAAAAAGAAATAAAGACAATTTTAGACACAGTTGACTGAATTCAACCTTGAACATTTTTGTATGAAGCTGGGAAGCTGAAACTTTGAAGTAGTATAGAATAGATGTTACTGCATTCAACAAAAAAATCATTATGCTTCTAGCTGTATTCAATCTCATTTAAATGGCAATTTACTAGCAGCTGTGCTGTCAGAATCAAAATGTAGAAAATGGTAACGTCACAACTTTTCAGGGCCTAAGGCAATCGTGACGCTATTATATTATATGTTGCTAGGCAACCAGGCTGCTCAGAAATATGTGCACTGTACCATGCGTGAGTCACCTTCAGTAATTTTACTTGGTAGTCTTTCCCTGGTTCCATTGTTTGAGCTCAGAAACTTTCAACATTGCATCTTACAAAACAATAAAAGCTGTAATTTCAACATCGACTTTTGCAAGTAAAGCCTGATATAGCTCTTTCAGCGAAATAGGCAAATTTAAAGCTTTTGATTAATCTTCAAAGTAAACTCAAGGTTGTTTGCCTTTTATGAACTTAATTCTGAAGAACTGCAAGTTAAGATGTAATTTCTGAAGATTGCCTCCTCAAAGCAGATAGGCAATTCCGGAATTGATGTTGACTCAAGTCATCATTTTATGCCTGGAACAGTGGCTTTGACACTGCTGGTCAGTAATGTCCTCTCAAATTAAGACTAATGTCCAAGATATAAACGGAAAGAAAGATGAGGTTTTGAAGTTACAAACAACTAAGCAACTAAATGTGACTCAGGATTGCCTTGTGGCATTTCTTGAGGATAATCGAGACATTTACATAAAATGTGGGTGCATTTAGACCATATTTCTCACAGAGCCAATCCAAAGTGTATTTCCTGTGTGAAATGGCAGGCAAGAGATAAAGGAGAGAAAGCAAGAGAAGGGGGGGGAGAAAAGATGAGAAGATAATTAAATCATGTACATTAGAAATCCTTCATAGAAGTGAATGTTAGCACCGATAGTGTTGGGAATTGGGAGCCCTTAATATCTGACGCAGATATGGTGAGCCAGCTTGATTGAAGCAATCATACTATTAATTCACGGACCCCTTACGCTACTCCTACAAAACTACTGATTGTCCAGTTATGAAAACTTGCAAGCTGCTTTTCTGTCTTTTCTACAATGTCTGTTTATTCAGGTAACAATTTCCTTTATGTGCTAAATTAACAGACTCACCTTAAATCGTATCCGCCCACAGGAGATTAAGTTACGGATGGCACCACAGGCGTTCACACAAAGAATCAATTCAAAAGGTTCCACTTCCTGTTAACTATAACAGATTGCTCTGCTCTATTCTCTAAGAAATGTATGATTACATCTTGTGACAACAAACAAACAGTGCAAATGTTTCTTTGCATAAGTTATTATATCATTCATCATGTTGATTACTATTTGATGGTATTCAAATGCAATGGGCCTAAATATTACGAGGTAGCCCAATGACATTTACCTATTTTTGCTATTTGTAAGAACATTTCAGGAAAGACGGGATTTGGATAATTCATTTTCTTTCAATAAACCTTGGCCCATAGTAATGGGAGTGATTATCGCCCAAGAAAGCTAAAAGGTTTATAACCATTAGGTAGAGAGAGCACTCTGTTCAGTGTGTTGCCTCTGCCTACCATGTATTTTGACTTTCCAGGAAGTTGGTGTAAATGCAGTACAAATGAAGAAATTGCTGACTCCTGCTTTCAGAAGCTGCCTGAATAAACCCGTCATCATGATCATCTGTAATTATTCCACCTACATCGCACTACAGTTCATGCATAGGTGTAATAGACATACATGTATGTAGGGGAGCGTAGGCGTAATTTGTTGTAAAATAAGAATTTTTTGTGACTTTTTTTAGTAACTTTGATTCATCGGAAGTCAAAGTGGATAAGCAGATTGTATATAATGATACAAGATTCAAGATACAAGATACAAGAATTTATTTACCCTCAGTGGTTTAACAAATCAACATTAGCACAGTTGTGGCTAGTGACACCGAGCATGTGACATTTAACAAGTGAGAGACATTTAAGTAAATAACGCATAAAATTTGAGAAAATCGAGATTGTAGAAATTGGATAAAATCGACATTTGTTAAAATCGAATAAAATCGGTAGAGTCAGTATCAGAGTTTATATATTCACTTGACTCCTGCAAAAATTACATTTGCATGAAAAACCGAACCATGTATTTATTTGAATTTTAAAAGTCTTGAGTTCAGTGTTGTTGCGCATTGCAGCCGGCAGATTGTTCCAGATTTTGACCCCGAATGTACGAAATGAATGGAGTCCGTATTTGGTTGTATTCGAGTGTCTTTGTAATAAGGTACATCCCGATCGTAAATTGTACCTGTTTTCGGGTTGAATAAAGCCATCTTTAATGAAGGCGGGGCTGAGGTCATTATAGATTTTAAATACCTCGATTGCAAAAGTTCTCAGACGGGAAACTTCCAGTGAGGGCATGTTTGCTTTTTTAAGAAGAGCATCATAATCCGAAGCATAGTCATTGTAGATAAACTTCAATGCCCTGAATTGTAGTTTTTCAAGTTTTGCAGTATTTGAGGCCCCACAGTGGTGCCATACCAGGGGGCAATAGTTAAAGTTGGATCCTACAAAGGATTTGTACAGCATTAATTTGATGTCAGTCGACAGGGAGTGAGCCACTCTCTTCAGGCAATTTAATTGGCGAGAGCTTTTCCGAATGATTTCGCCAATTTGTTTAGTAAAGTTTAATTTATTGTCCAGATAAATTCCAAGTAATTTGACATGGGATTCACTTGTCACTGCGTTGGTATCATTAATTTGATGCTTGTAGGTTCACTTTCATCAGCAAGCATGATCTGAAATTTTGAGGGGTTTGCCTCCATCTGATTTGAGGCACACCAGGACACTATAGCATGGGCAGCAGATTTAATTTTGCCGATGACGTCTTCTTTCGATCGACCATTTACTAGCTTCCAAAACTTTTTTGTCGAATAAATTAATCAATCAATCAATCAGCACAGAGTTATCATCTGCATAGTTATACAGGGTTCCACTCAGGTCTTCCCAGAAAATGTCATTCATGAATAAATTGAATATTATGGGACCCATGATTGATCCTTGGGGAATACCCTTGTGAATTCTCGACCACGAACTAGTCGTCTCGCCTATTTTCACACGTTGGTAACGATTTATCAGATAGTCAGTGATAAAATGGAGGGATTTGGTGTCCATTCCATATGCATGTAACTTAGCCACCACTAGAGAGTGGGGCAAACAGTCAAACGCCTTAGATAGGTCAGCTAGTAAGACTCCGGGAATGCGTTTCATTTCTTTTATCATCGTTCAGTTGTCAGAGAGGGATAGAAGCACATGCTGGCAGCTAAAACCAGCTCTGAAAGCTGCCAATGAATTGTTGTAGACCGAGTTTAGCCAGCGTTCATTTAAATTTGTTTCAATAATTTTCTCCAGCACCTTGGAGGTGCTTGTTAGTATGCTGACTGGCCTATGATTTTTCCTTTCGAGAGCGTTGTCTTTTTTGAAAACAGGGGTCACTTCCGTTAATTTGGCTTCACGTGGGAAGGAGCTATTTTCTAGACAGTTATTAAAAAGTCTTGCATAGGGAGCTGCTATGATGTCATAGCCACTTTTGAGGGCCTTGGCTGGAATTCTGTCGGCTCCAGTAGACTTTTTGGGATTTAAGTTTTTCAATATATTCGATACTGTTTCCTCACTAGCACAGTGGAAACTAAAGTCAGTTGCAGGGGATTTGTTTCTGGCAATATGGGCCACACTAGGATGAGTAGCATGATAATCCACAGCAGCTCTAATAAAGTCAGATGTTGATTCAAAGTCAGTGGAGATGGGGATGTCTTTGTCTTCACCAATATTTGCTGCTATGTTGGTGTAAAAAGAGTTCATCGAGTCTGCTACTTGTTTCGGATCTGTAAGAAGTTGACTTCCATCCTGAATCATTAGGGTTGAGTCACTTCGATGTTTTGAAGAAAGAAACGGTTTAATTGTTTTATAGAAATGTTCGTTTCTAGGTCCACCGTCACACCGTTCCTTAAAATACTGCTTGATCGATGCCCTTCTTATATTAGTTGTTAAATTTCTTTGAATGCGAAATTTTTCCCAGTCCGCTGGCCTTTTATACTTAAGGTAGCGGTTTCGCAATTTTGTCTTTTTGAGAATACTCTTACGGAGGGCGTTGTTCATGAATGGCGGCTGGTTTGGTCTGATTTTCTTCGTCTTCATCGGGGCGTGGGTGTCAAGGACTTCCTTGACAAGGACGCTGTATCCCCATAACATGTCATCAGGATCCAGGTATTCGCGTGCCGAGAAGGGGACTCGGGATAGGTCTTCGCGATAGGCCTCTGGTTGGAAAGTTTTATAGGATCTGTATGTTATGGATTTCGGTGGCAGTCCGGGGAGATGAACTTTAGCGATGGCACTTATCATGGAGTGACCATCACTGCAGCCAATGTCTGTGACTGCACTGCCTTGGAAGGAGCATGGCTTGTTGGTGAGAGCAGCGTCTATGAGGGATGGGCCATGTTGTGATATAAAGGTGGGCTCTTTTATCAAGTTGTCCAAGGCGAAATTATCCATGAGTTCATCAAGCGGTTTGGATTTGGCAGGGTCAAGTAGATTGTAGTTCATGTCGCCAAGGATTAAAGTTCTATCATAAAGCGATGTTGATTTTTCACATAGGAACTCCATGTCCTTAGTGAATTCGGAATCAGAGGTTTTTCCAGGCGATTTGTACACTATAATTATATTCCATAGCACCTTTTTGATTGAGATTTCAATAGACAGGGATTCAACATTGGGGGTGGGGAGGTCAAGTTTCCGACATGGGATGTCGGAGCGAATGTAGACCATCAGGCCTCCTCCATGGGCAGTTCTGTCTCGTCGCATGGGTGGATGGTGTCCCTCCATGTGAAATTGTCCATTATGGAATGAGCTGTCAATTTTTGTCTCGGCAATGGCAAGTACTGCTGGTTGCAGTTTGCAGGCCACTTGCTTAAGTTCGTTCATTTTATATCTGACACTATTTACGTTTATATAGGAGAAAAAACAGTTTTCGGGGTAACTTGCTTTAAGCAGTTCACATGAGCGTAGGTAATTTCTCTCAGTACGATCTTCAGGACAAACAGGAGTGTCAGCTTGTTCAGGTCTAGCTGGCGGGTTATCACTTAATCCGTCCTCAGGGTGAGTACTGGCGTCAGGCTCAGAATCTGGTTCTGACTCAGAATCAGTGACTGACCCAGAAACGTTTTGTAGGTCCTCAAAGAAACTGTCACTGTCACTGAATCTTTGCATAAAGGTTTTCTTCAGCTTCTTTTAGAGTCAGACATGTAGGGCAAATCCAAGGAGCGTCACTTGCGCTTAACACATTGTACATAGTGACAGTTACATTGGGCAGACATTTCAGGTGCACCCATAGGCAGCATCGTTCACAGAAAATGGCTCTCTTTCCCTGTTTCTTAACTGCGTAGCAACATACACCACAGGGGTATTCGGCTCTTCGTGGCCCTGGATTTATAGATACATCACCGGCTATTAACAGTAGCAGCAGGCTAACCATCTTACAGTCATCTGGGGATCGACATCTTTGTTGTTGTTTACATTCTTGAGTGGCACTCGTAGCACTTCCGGTGAGCAAAAGTTTGTGTAGGACCATGTAGTTTTGGTCAAAATTCGAGTCAAAAACGATTTGACTTCCATTAAATACGTATCCATAATGTTCAGTAGGTATCACATAGTCATTTGAATGTCTATAAAACTTTCCAAAGGGATTTGAACTCATTAAAAACACAATAAAAGTGAGGAGCAAATTTCGGAACGCAATGATCGTAAAGCTGCGTGCGCATTCGAACGTGATCGAAAAGTGCCTAATGTATATAGTGGGTGTCAGAAATGAGCACTTACCTACTCCCTATGTGTAGGCATGGTTAATAACAGGGACTTCTATCCTTTATTTTAAAGGCAATCACAGAAAATTCCTTTCCTGATCGAGGGATGAATTAAGTTTTAAACAACTCTCCCTGGATGTTATATATAATAACTAAGTCATTACGACAGTAGCAAAAACCACAAACAATGGTTTGCACTGTGGTATCTCATATTATCTGAAAGGGTAGTATGGTACAATATTGACAGACTTCTTTTATGGACCTCAGACACCATAGGTAATAGTGCAATTATGACATCACCACATTGTCCATGTCATCACTTTCATGTTTATGATGCCATATTCTTTCCCTTTGTGTGAGCAATCATAGTGTAACAAATGCAGATATAAAACATATTAATATTGTCACATAATTATAGATGTCAGATATATCATGTTAATTGATATCTCAGATTTATAGAAGGTATTATTTTATATAACTATATGTAGAAATGTACTTTGACCAAAGTGTGGATAGGGCTTAGTAATTATGTTGATGCAACTTAAGCTCAGCTCAACTTAAAGATAAGTGTTATCAAAGCCCACAATTGTAGAATGCCACAAAGGCCTAATGTCCTTTGTGACATAAGCAGGTTGTATAATTTATTGGCACACCTGCCACCTGTGAAGCAGGATTAATTGTAGAGCAGATTGTACCTCAAAGAAGTGTCAAGCCTAGGGAGACCACCCTAATTGCACTGCCTACAATTAGTGTAGTCAGCCCTGATAGCCAATGTATATATAATTGCTTAACTTTGTATTGAAGTCCACTCAAAGTGGCATGTGTGTATAAGCTATTAATACTTAAGTAGCTTGGGGTATGTAACCCTTAATTGTATGCAGGTCAATTGTGTAATGTATGCCAGGAAGAGCCAGCAGTGCCACCTGTGAGTAGAGAATGTGAATGTAGTGTATACTGGTTGCCAGGCAACCAGGGTGGCCCTCTGTGGTAAAATGTAGGAAGTAATATGTGACCAACAGGGACAGGCTAGCAGAGCCCCCTATTGATATTGTGAGAATCATGTGTGTATGTGTTGGGGCATGACCCAGCTGTCAATCAACTCTATGTATAACTGTTACTGGCTTGTGATTGGTTGAGGAGGTGGGGGCCCATAGCCAGGGGCCGGATTGCTTGAATGAATGTTTTGTTGAATAAAGTAACTTTAGTCTTGAGAAATCCTTCTACTGAAAAGTACTACTTGTCTGGAACTTATTTACTTATATATATTTAGCAGAGTTAAATAGCTGGCTTGGAACTCAACATCTATGGTTATTGGTAAAGTAGACCAGAAGCACAATTTGGGAAGCACAGCCATGGATCATGAGTGCTCAGATTAATAACTTATCTGGGAAAAGATAAGCCGGTTATAATGGTGACCCGACCTGATTTGAACATTGCAAAAGGATTATTTTAGAAACAAGTGTACTCAAAGGATACAAAAATTTTTTCAAAATTTTGAACTGTCAAGAACTCACAAAATTTTATGATGGCTAATGTACCAGCCCACCCACTCGGCCCCAGAGCTGCAAACCCGGCAGCAGCCCAGGGACAAATTCCAGCAGCAGCAGCAGCTCAGCCGTTGTCTGTACAGAACTTTGCAAGCTACCTCGACCAAGAGAGGAGAATTAGAGAGAAAGAACATGGCGACCTCATGGCGGAAATGATAAGAGACCGTAAACAAAACACGGCATTCTACCAAGAACGTATTGATCAGGAGGCACGTCTCCTTGATCGTCAGCAGGAAGAAGCTGAACAGAGACTAGCAGCCGAAATTGCACAGACAGTCCCGAGATGTGATGGAGCCACACCAGATTCAGTAAGAAACTGGCTTAAAGAAATAGACATGACGGTGCCTTACACAGACAGAACAGTTGTCGTAGCATGCAAATCGGCTACAGGATTATTAAAAGAAGAAATTGAACATCATTTGGGACCAAATGCCAACAGAACGCGAGCAAGTTGGCCCCTCCTAAAAACACATTTGCAGCAGTCATTTCTCACACCCGAAGAAGCTGAACGTTATAAGTGCGAGGTGGAACATATGAAACAAGGCCCATATGAAACGACGGGTGCATATGGAAGACGCTTCAGACGCACAGCAGATGCAGCTTACCCACGATATGCGGGCGCACAAAGAAATGACACCGAAAAGCGATTGCTATGGAAGCATTATGTAGGAGGCCTCAAAAACACCAAAATGGCAGATAGGATCATAAACGAAGGCAAAGACACTGACTACGAAGTTGCAATCAAACAGGCAGAGAAGTTTGAGGCCAACCAACACAGGATTAAAATGGTCCGTGGCAATGCCTTCACAGACACTGCCAATCAAGAGAGAGACGAGGAACCAATGGACGTAAATGCAGTGACAGATCCTAACTCGCAGACGCCTGAATTTAGAGACATGAAGCGTCAAGTCTCAGGCATGGCCAACCAAATAACGAAAATGACCGCCATGATGATGCAGATGCAGATGGACCTGGCACAGTCAAGGCAGCAGCCATCGCAGCCACCACACAGGGCGTCATATCAAGCACATGACCCCATACCCCCGGCACAGGACGCCCCACGCCACCCGCCCCGATCAAGTAAGCCTCGCCACCAACAAGCCCCGACGCACGCCCGGGCTCAAGACGGACAATGGCCCTCGAACGATTATGCCTATGCAGAAAATGGAGCGCCAGTGTGCAGCTATTGCAACAAGGTCGGCCACACAGTCAAGATCTGCAGGATGAGACTTCGTCACAGGACCCAACAACAGCAGGTCCCACGTAACCAGTCGTCATCGGGGGAATACTGAGCGCCGCAAATCCTGACAGCCTCGTGTATGTATGCTTGCATTTATATGGATGTCGCATTATGGCATTAATCGATACCGGGGCGTCAAGGTCAATTTTGCGGCGCAACGAATTTGAACAATTATGCAGGATTACTGGAAGAGCACCAATTTTGAAAAAGACTGTGCAACTTGTGGGTGTAACGGGACATGATTTAAAAGTACTGGGTAGCACGGAATTTCTGGAAAGTCAAGTGGGCAACATCGAGCTAATTGTGGTTGAAGGCATGGGACATCCAATGATTCTGGGCAGAGATGTCATGAGCATGGACGGAGCACAAATAGATTATGAAGCAGGAAAGCTCAGGTGGCGAAATGTTGTCTTCAACATGCTTCCTAGACTCGAGGAACTCCCTGTTGACTCGTTGGGGGAAAATCCACCCAAGATCAAGGACAATATAGTCGAGCAATTTGTCAGCAAACATCAGGACATATTTGCTGCTAAAGGGGAAAATCTTGGTTGTCACCCAGAAATCATGGTACGAATCAACACTACTGGAGGCCCTATAAAACGACGTCCATATCGAATACCCCTGGCAAAGAAGCAAGCGCTCGACGATCACATTGACAATTTGCTGAAGCAGGGTATAATTACACCCTCGTCATCGCCTTGGGCATCGCCTGTAGTCCTAGTGCCCAAGAAAAATTTGGATGAACCCCCCCGCTTCACAGTTGACTACACTGCGTTAAACAAACTGACAAAGAAGGACGCATATCCCATCCCATTAATCAGGGATATCTTTGATCAGTTACAGGGAGCAAGGGTGTTTACCACACTCGATATGAAATCAGGGTTTCACCAACTGCCATTGCATCCAGACGATCGTGAAAAAACAGCCTTTATATGTCATAGAGGACTGTTTGAATGGACCAGACTCCCGATGGGCCTCTCGAACAGTAGCAGTCAATTCCAAAGGGCCATGGAAGTTGTCTTACATGGATTAATAGGATCAATAGCTTTGATCTATATTGACGACATCGTCTTATATTCACGTAACGAACAGGAACACGTCAAACACTTGGAAATCGTCTTTGAACGCTTCAGACAATTTAACTTGCGACTGAACCCTGCGAAATGTGTATTTGCCATGAAACAAGTCAAGCTGCTAGGATACATAGTCAGCGAACATGGCATAGCAGCGGATCCCGACAAAGTTGCGGTGATCAAAAACATGAAAGCACCGACCAACGTCTCAGAACTGCGTTCTCTACTGGGCATGACTAATTACTATCGGTCATGCATGCAGGACTATGCGAAGATCGCGGAGCCTTTGATCAACCTCACGAAAAAGAAAGTACCGTTCGAGTGGACCGAGAGGCATCAAGCAGCGTTTCATCACCTCAAGATGCAACTGACCAGTGACAATGTCATGGCCCATCCACAGACTGACAAGCCATTCCACGTCTACACAGACGCATGTCAATACGCTGTGGGGGGCCTATTATGTCAATTAGATGATCGAGGGATCGAAAGGCCCATTGTGTATCTGTCAAAACAACTCTCCGATACACAACGTCGATGGTCAACCATAGAAAAAGAAGCATTCGGAGTTTTCTATTGTCTCACCCAACTCAGACACTACTTGCTGGGTAGTGAGTTTAGGACATTTGTTGATCATCGTCCATTGACCAGCCTGTTCACCAAAGAGATCAATAACAGCAAGATCCAAAGATGGGCCCTCTTACTGGCAGAATTTGGGTGTAAGATCGAATACCATAAAGGGAAACTTAACACACGGGCCGACATGCTGTCAAGACTGAAGCCAGACCAATCGATCAACACGTTTGACACAGGATATTGGCAGCTGGGCGACGAATTGCCAGACGGCCCTGATGGCGTCATAGGATTGGCGGCACATGGATTGGATCTTAAGCAATTAGCTGAGCAGCAGAAGCTTATGACACAGTGGACGGAGCTAAACGATGATGACAGCGAGTATGAGCTTGTGAATGGCCTACTATATAGCAGCAGAAAACCATATAAGTCAGCCACACACCATCTACGCTTAGTCGTGCCATCGGAACAACGTCAGCAACTCATCAGGCAAGCCCATCAAGAAGTTGGCCACCTGGCGGTGCACAAGACAATGAGGAAGCTGCAGGAGGTGTTCGTATGGCCCAACATGAAAATTGATGTGGCCAATTTCCTGAAGACATGCCAAGCCTGCATCATCCACAACAAGCGATTTCCTAAAGCGCCCATGGGTGACATGCCCATTGCCGACGCCCCGCTCCAATATGTGGCGATGGATCTAATTGGACCACTCATCAAGACTCCTGATGGCAACCAATACATACTAACCATCATTGATCACGCCACTGGATGGGCTGAAGCGTTTCCCATACCAAACAAAACTAGCTTTGAAGTATGGAAGAAACTGACGAGAGAATATTTTCCCAGACATGGCTTTATGGACGTGCTCATATCGGACAATGGCTTAGAATTTGCAGCTAACGCACTGAAAGAATACCTAAAAGCCATTGGCATTGACCATCGACACACCACTGCATACAATCCGCAGGCAAACGGCAAGTGTGAACGATTCAATGGAACACTGAAGCACATCATCACACGTCTCATTAATAACTCTCGCAGCTCATGGGAACAAAAGTTAGGGGAAGCATTGATGTGTTACAACAACGCAGTATCGGAGGTCACCAACCACACCCCGTACTTCTTGATGTACGGCAGAAGGGCGAAGCTACCGTTGTCACGACTGCTGCCAGACCAACACATCTTGGACGGACGCCTGCAGGACCTGTCAGACTCACTGCGCACAGCGGCGCACCTGACACGAGAAGCAAGGCATAACAACAGACAACGCCTTGCTAAACAAGCAAATACAGGCGTTATCAACGTGGGTGACACTGTGGTATTGAAGGCAAATGACCCATTAAGTATGACGTCTAAATGGGATCCACAGTGGCTAGTGACGAGAGTCAGGGGCAAAGTGATAACTGTCAGGCATCAACAGACCAATACACAAAAGAATGTCAATATCAACAAGGTCAGAATCGTTGATCCAAACATAGCATGGGATGAAGTTAACCCCCGTCCTGTCAGGAACAGCTATAGGAGCAGCAAGCTGCCAGAACAGCGTCAAGACCCCCCTCAGCCACCCAAGCAGAACAGTGCGCGTCAGCAGACCATGAAGAGGAAACGCACGCTATTGGACACTCCTGATGACAAGGCGCATGCGCGTCCCCCTCTACAGGGCGCGCAAACAGGGCCAAAACGTCGGACACAACTGGCACAGCCACAGGAGCGATCACATCAGCAGAAGCGCCTCAACCCTGCAACTCGCAACGCGCACACCAGGGGACCACAGCCGAAGCGTCTCAACAGACAAGCTCAACGCAGACTTGCACAGCAGCAGCTAAGTCGTCCAATTAAGCAGAGCAGAAACCAGGGACCAGGTGGAACAGTCAGACCTGCCACAACACAGCTGAATCATCCAGCAAAACGGGCTCGCACGTACTTGGCCAGGGCAGTCAAGAGGCAAATTTCACCAGAAATCACCCCTGATCCTGAACAGCAAAAACGCCAGCGCCTCGACGCCATATCATTGTTGAAAGCGCATCTTAAGAAAACAACACAATGAGTATGCTACTATTATTGATGACTTTTATGCTGTGTACAACACAGGCCTATGTGCCTGCTATTGAGGTTACATACTTGCCAGACGGCATCACAATCTCAGGAGGCCAAGCTCTACGTCAAGTGACAGCAACTTGGGATGTATATGTAACTCTCGAGAAACCCCATTATCCAATAGAACTGGAGCAACAACTGAAACAGTTGGATAAAACCTTTGATGAAATCGAAAAATTAAACGGACAGGGCATCACAGTCGACTTAGAAGCCCATTCCTCACGCCTCAGACACTTAGTGAACATGCTCACTAATGCACAAAATCACCGAGTCAAGAGAGGACTTCTCGACATTGGCGGATCGATATTGAATGCGTTATTTGGTGTCGCCACCAACGATCAACTTGACAGATTCAAGGACGCCCTATCAACTGTGGCATCAAATCAAAAAGAGGTCTCACATGCTCACAACCATCTAGTAACGATTGTCAACAAAACTAGGACGTACGTCAGAAAAATTGCGCAACGCCAGCAGCAGATGGAGCAGCACTTGAATCAACTCAACAAAGCAATCGTGGTGATAGCCAAGCAAGTCGATCAACAGACGAAACGAATAGCCCAACTCGAGATGGTAACTGAACTTGACCGGTATATGGACACTCTGGAGAACGCCATAAGCGATTATGTGAATCAAGTCAGAGTATACCAGAGGCAACAGTCAGAATTGGAAATGGGTAAACTCAACAGGGACCTCCTATCGGAAGATCAACTGTCACAGATACTCGCAGAAGCAAGCAAAACACATAAGCTGGTAAGTCATCTCTCTTGGTATTATAGATATTTAACTGTGACACCCATGTGGCATCCTGGTACTGGTCTTGTATATGAACTTGAAATACCACTTACTACAAATAACCCATATTTACTCTATGAAATTAGTGCACATCCTACCCCTGTAAATAGCTCAGATCTAACTGTGAAATTGAAATTGGGATCTGCTTATGCATTTGACACCATGACAGGTAAAATCTGGGAACCTGCAAGATGCATTGGATTTTTCCCAAGTCTATGCCAAGCTCAAGCTGAGTACTCAGGTCCCAATAAACAGTGCGCTCGGGGCATAATCACCAACAGAACAGCGCTTACCAATCAATGCAAAGCCATAGTGGAACATACCACGGGTGACACCATCATAAACTCAGTGGCTACTAATCAGTATATTGTAACTTCATGGAGTGAAACCATAGTGACTCGGTGCGCACGTGAGCCCGAGCATCATGTAACTTTACCCCTGGGCACATTTAATATTACATGTAAACGCCCATGCCAAGTCAGTGGTAGAGGCTGGTCCTTTACGTGCATTGATAGGCTATATCTCAATCGCCACTATACCCTGCCATTGTTAAGCGTACCAGCGCACTTTAATTTCACAACAAGATTAGATGCACAAGCATTGCATGATGTCATGCCATTAGCGGCTGATCAGTCAGCCATGCCCACGCTTGAAGCAGATGTCAACTACTTACTGACCACCAACCCAATAAAGCATGACACACAGACCCTAACGTGGACTAATGTATGGATTAATAGTGCATTAATCGCAGTGTTATGGATGCTGGTCATTTTTACCTTGCTGAAAGGCAAACATCTGTGGGCGAAATTTAAGCATGTCATGAAACGTCAACAAAATGCCATGCCAAGCAGGGCTACAACAAAAGACATTGAAATGTCAGACGCCCTCGCTCTTAGACCCCTAGCCCCCTCTGTCAGTCCAACTGCTCGCAGACCTGATCTCCCTGCGATTGCAGATCCAAATGCACGAATTTGGCCGTTAATTCCCAACATAGCAGAATGCATGAATCATTACCAGTAGGCTAACATGGAGTGCACACCTACATAATACCTTGAGAGTGACAAACAGGCTTTAAAGAAATTATTGTAAAATTAACCTTAATTATCATTACTATATACTATTGACTGTTAAATAACGGACCAGTGGCTGCCAATAAGTCGCATGTATCAATAATTGAAGCAGCATTTTAATATTAGGCAGTCACTGGCCACATGTATTGCGCATCTTCTAAGATGGATGCTATATGCATTCGCGCCCACAGACACTTATCGAAGCGCACTACAAAGATCGATGCTGAATGCATTGGCGCTAAAGTCGCTCGCGAAGATCAAGTACTGAGGACGCGAAGATCAAGTTCTGAGGTCGCGAAGATCAAGTCCTGGACCAAATTATTGTAACCATTGGATAACATATAGTAAATTAGATAATTGTAAAGCTATCAAACTGACATTGTATTAATATAAATTGATAATGTATGAATCTAAATAAGGTAAAACAACTATTTAAAGTAAGAAGAGAATCATATGTAATTGTTAATGCTTGTATAAAAAGGTATCTTATCATAAGTATAACTAGATGAGTCGCAAGACGCCTAGTAATATTATAACAGTGACATGATTTTCAGGAGTGACTCTCGACTGGCTGCACAAGTCAGCACAGCTAGCATACGCACAGCATATAATTAGTATCAAGTAACAATTGTAGCATATATAACAAAATTGTCAGATCTACTAATTGCATTGGATAATTAGCCATCACATGGTGGTGACATTGTGTATTGGACACTTAGCAAATATTGTAGCTTGTTTACTTAGTTTAGAGAAAACCCATTGTTAAAAGGGCAAAATATTTTTACTTTTCACATTTATAATGTTGGGACAATGCTCATTGTAATTATGACTACCAGGACGGGAGGCTCTTACCAGACCTTTAGCCGGCTATGTTTAATCTGTGATTAGGGTGGTTAGTTATAATTATCACATAAGCGCTTAATATTTTATGACATTTGTTAGGATTACTTACTTATAACGTGCGGTGCTAAAATATAGCACCACACTACTCTGGTGGGGGAGGAATGTAACAAATGCAGATATAAACATATTAATATTGTCACATAATTATAGATGTCAGATATATCATGTTAATTGATATCTCAGATTTATAGAAGGTATTATTTTATATAACTATATGTAGAAATGTACTTTGACCAAAGTGTGGATAGGGCTTAGTAATTATGTTGATGCAACTTAAGCTCAGCTCAACTTAAAGATAAGTGTTATCAAAGCCCACAATTGTAGAATGCCACAAAGGCCTAATGTCCTTTGTGACATAAGCAGGTTGTATAATTTATTGGCACACCTGCCACCTGTGAAGCAGGATTAATTGTAGAGCAGATTGTACCTCAAAGAAGTGTCAAGCCTAGGGAGACCACCCTAATTGCACTGCCTACAATTAGTGTAGTCAGCCCTGATAGCCAATGTATATATAATTGCTTAACTTTGTATTGAAGTCCACTCAAAGTGGCATGTGTGTATAAGCTATTAATACTTAAGTAGCTTGGGGTATGTAACCCTTAATTGTATGCAGGTCAATTGTGTAATGTATGCCAGGAAGAGCCAGCAGTGCCACCTGTGAGTAGAGAATGTGAATGTAGTGTATACTGGTTGCCAGGCAACCAGGGTGGCCCTCTGTGGTAAAATGTAGGAAGTAATATGTGACCAACAGGGACAGGCTAGCAGAGCCCCCTATTGATATTGTGAGAATCATGTGTGTATGTGTTGGGGCATGACCCAGCTGTCAATCAACTCTATGTATAACTGTTACTGGCTTGTGATTGGTTGAGGAGGTGGGGGCCCATAGCCAGGGGCCGGATTGCTTGAATGAATGTTTTGTTGAATAAAGTAACTTTAGTCTTGAGAAATCCTTCTACTGAAAAGTACTACTTGTCTGGAACTTATTTACTTATATATATTTAGCAGAGTTAAATAGCTGGCTTGGAACTCAACATCTATGGTTATTGGTAAAGTAGACCAGAAGCACAATTTGGGAAGCACAGCCATGGATCATGAGTGCTCAGATTAATAACTTATCTGGGAAAAGATAAGCCGGTTATAATAGGCCTTATATAAGTGTCATCATAAAGAACCCATATCAAAGATTGCGTAAACAACGTTCTCTCCATTGTACCATTATGACGCCATATTTCACATAATTATTCACTCTTCATGATATTTTCATGTTGCAGCTGAAGGACTGCATTGTTGTGAGACAACAGTTGCGGTCACATAAAAAATGCACACATCCGATTTTGCTCTGAATGTGTTACAGGTGTCATTCTACTGGCCACACTGGACTAGTTTGGAAAAAAGGTATGGGCTAGAATATTGAAGTACGCTGTACAATCGATTTACAAAATATATCATCTTAGAGCACCACAAGTACATGTATGTCTAAAATTCTTCCATTTTAGCTACACAAGAAAGTTTCAATGTTTTCAGTGTGATATACAGAAGACTGAAAACTTTGCACTTAAAAGGTTTTCCATTTTCTTCAGTGTAATTTACTTCCCATTCTGATAGCTGTTGTCATTAAGACTTGCGAGAGCTGCAATTAAATCACATTAATGACTTTAATTCTACTCCGTGTAAACTCAATAGAATGTACAAAAAAGGCAAGACAGTTAGCTTGAAAGATGAACAACATTACCATCTATTTGAAAGTAGATCTTGCAAAGATGATTTTTTCCCCTGATGGCTCTGTCCTTTAAATGGGTGCATTGAATAACTAATCCTTAATTATTTTCCCGCTGATTTTCTTTGCAAATTGTGGCATTTCGCAATATCAAGTTGCAATCTTAGAATCTGTGACATGTTATTTCAGTACAATCTACAGGAACATATGGTGGGTAATTTTTTTTTTTTCAAACATTTATGGTAGTCACGCGTGATGAGAAAAAAGTGCCAGGATCATATTATGAGATGTCTGAATCACTTTTTTTGATTGAACCATCTGGCTGGTTCACTCCTCACATGTTTGCCATAAGGGACGAGACACCTCCCTTCGCTCGGTGAGCCGGTGGCTCTGTCCCGTCTATAAAAGTGGCCCCTGGTGAGCCTCCCCTGTTCACTAAAATATAAGGCTTGGTAGTAACCTTAGAATTGTATAACAATTGTATAACAATACATACACTGTATGTGCACATGGTTGAGACATCACCTGAAAAAAATCAGCTTCCAGCTCCACATATTAGAAATTGACTGTGAACTACCAGCTTCAATTTTCTTCAATTTGTCATGACTGAAACCAGGTTGTAGTTCAGAAGAGTTCTCTTTATAAACAGATTCGAAATTATATGTTGGATTTCAAATTTACAACATTGTTGTTACTTCAAATAAACTTAGCCTTGAAAATATACTATGGTCTCTTTATTCTGTAAAAACATTGATACAACTTCCTTTTGCGGGGCCATCCTCTTCCAATTGCATTCCATTTTCACAGCGCATAACAATGAAAATTCCTTGAGGATGAGCCTCCTGCCTCTTACACAAATCATGCAACAGTTATAAGAATCTTCTCGGTTCTCAGTCTGCAATATCCGCTGCGGTCCTTTTTGTTCTTGCCTTTGTGTTTTATTTTCACTTGTAAAATAATGTCTTTCATTAATCATCTATTAGTTTAGTTGTGGGGATTTGCACCTCCAGGTTTCTCCATAATTGAAAATTGCAACTTGGTCTTTTGTTGACTTATTTTTACTCAAAGCAGATCCATCATTCTCAATTTCCTATTTTGACTTCCCTTCGGTCTGCTTGCCTGTTTTCGAATCTGCAGATGGTTGTCTTTTTTTTGTTTTTTTTTGTTTTGTGTTTTACGCCTCTGCAGCACCTAAGTGGGCTATATTGAGGCAGGCGATCGCCGTATGATGATGAGATGAGAAGACTGTGAGTCTGGAACATACCCTATTAATTCAGGGATGCCCAGGTCTTTCAGTTGCCCCAGCATAGAATACTGGATACAACCCGCCTCCATTTAACGTCCCATGGGCTCGGACTAAAGTGAGTTCCCGGGGTGAGATTTGAACCCACGCCCTCAAAGCCGAATCGAATCTGGTTGTCTACATAATAACAATACAGATATCTGTTCTCCTTCCCTTCTTCCTGTCTGCCAAGGCCGAACGGTGTTCGGAAGTTCTGACCCTTTTTCATTTGAAGTAGCCCAGCCATTGAAAAGTAATTTACTGATAAAGAGGGTATAAAAAACCTCAAAACTGTCTTCAATTGTCAATAATGTTTCTGGACAAAACTATCCAAGATATTGTCATTTATGGAGCTGAAACTTTGCACACATGCATTACAAAACTAGAGGTTTGGTTTTTTTTATTTCAGATGAATCTGACAGGGTAGAATGAGAGGCATTTGTTCAATTGACATGGAATGAACCCATACAAAGTTTAGAGGATAGTTCGGCTACCCCATACTCCCAGGCAGTTACACTGCCCACACAGCCAGTCTCTGCAACTATTCCAGGCTTTGACCCAGTTGGCCTTCTCAGCCAATCAGCTGACGGAATGAAGAGACCCTAAGTGTATAATTTATGTGACCTTCCAAGTTGAAGACAAGGAATCTATTTTGAATCTTTAAACTTGCTAACCGCAAAAATAGCAACCCCTTCATGGATAACGGATGGGCTAGTCTGGGCATTAGAGAGCAGATTGTGAGATAAACTCCCATTAAAAAGTAGTTTACACCGTTTTGAAAACGACAAAAATTTTGTATGGTAGTAATGATCAGCAGCTCATGAATATTCAATTTTTACCCAGAATAGTCACTTTTTCAGCCTGTGTGGGCAGGGGTTCACTCTAAAAAAATGTTTGGACAAAATTGGTTTTTTAGATTCACAAACATGTTTTTTTTTTAATCACCAACATTGTTTTTTTTTTTTTTAATCCATGTTGGTTTTGCATTGAAATTTGGTTTTTCAAAAAACCATTTTGTGAATCTAAAAAACCAATTTTGTCTGAAATTGTTTAGAGTGTTGTCTTGGCAGGGTGAGTTATGCAGGAGGTTTTGTACCTGTCTAGTTTTCAGGATATGCCTATTGATCTATCTATCTATATGTTTTCTATTCTTCTATCTATTTAAGAAAACACAATTTTCTTCTCATAGCCGCCATTTTCCAGTTAATTAGGGGATGACCATTTGATATCGCGGGTTGGAGTTTTTAAAAAATAAACGATTTCTTGCTTAGTTTTGGTGAAATCAATAAATTGTTTTTGGGCAGTCTCGAAATAAATAATTTCTGCTGGGGGCATTTCTTAGTAAGGCGTTTCTTGATTCAGCAATGAATATTTGGAGACATCGCATGCTTGAAATAAATAAATGCTGTCGCCGTTACCATGAATAAATAATTGCCCATCGAGGAAGATGCCAAGCCCCCTCCTGGAAATTAAATGGTCGCCCCCTTGCTAATTCCACTCAATTAGTGAAGAAATTAGCTTATCGAGATATTTTAAGACAAGAAATGAGGCTAATTAGTGAGATCAAGATTATATGAAGCTAGGTAAACCTGCTAACAAGCTATGATACAAGGTTAATTGATGGGCCTTGCTATACACTTTCATTAGTTAGTTAGTCAGTTAGTGTATTTAAAGGAACATTAAATGCTGTTTAAAGGGAGAAACCATTTAATTACGAATAGATACCTAATCTTAGAGACTTAGGATTTTGGAGGACGTTTTACTGAGCATTGACCAATTAGGCAAGCTGAAAATGTTATGTAGGCGGGTCAAAATTTGAAAACGTTGAAATTTCAGCTGAAAAAAAATTTGAAAATTTTTCGCTCGAGAAATGCCTTTTGAAGTTTACATTGGGTCGGTCAAACAATCAGCTATCACTGCACTTTCATGTCCAAGGGTCCCAATGCTCTGCTGGTCTGTACTGAGGTGATAAACACAGTTGTAGTGTTTTTTGACTGTCATTAAAATCACACTTATAACTAAAAAATCCTGACCTCTTTGGGCTAAAAAATCGATTGCCTATGATTAGGCAAGTTGCTTGCACATTTTGGGCCAAGTTCCAGGTCTCTAGGCCAATTATTTTTAAGAAACTGCATTTTGATCAATTAAAATACCAATTATGTGTGTCATTAGCATCATGCCTATAACTTGAAATCCGTACCACTTAGAGCCGAAGAATGTATTACCAACGTATAGGAAAGTGGCTATTCTGCACACATTGAGTTATATTTCAGGTCTCTGTGACCAATAGTTATGGAGATAGAACATATCCTTGAACCAGAAATTTACAAACACAAGCAAAAATACTCTTTTCATCAATAGTTTGGATTCTGAATAATAAAAATGATCTCCACTACTCCCTCCAGTGCCCAATGTCTTTGCTAAACCATATTTCAGACACTAGGCAATGATAAAATGTTACTGGCACCCCTTATTTGATTAGTAGTTTCAGAGAAGCATCAAACTTCATACTTAGCATGTCAGAGGCAAGGAAAATGCAAAAATGTTATGTAATATTCTGTTGAAACATTTATTGATATTATATGTTCAACTGATTTCAACTCCAGTCACCTGAAACAAAATTTTAGTGAGATTAAGGTGATGAGCCATTTTTGACATGATGCTAATGACAGCGTGATGCTAGTGATAATTAATGTAAAAATCTTTGCAGAGACCAGTGCAAAACTGGCAGTCTGGCAATTTGTGCATGCAATGACCTTATGAACACCAGAAACATGTTCACAGTGATTTTGGTACAGAAATATGCTGTCAAAATAGAGTAGCAAGGCGTTTGCTAATGACAAATTGAGATAGGACAACTGACATGCCAACAGAAACACTCTAATATTTTGGTGTACATAAATGATACAGAGCTACAGAGAGTTCAGTTATTTTCTTGGGTTCCTAGACAATGTCAGACATAAGGTTTTCTCACAGAATGTTTGTCCCTTTAATTTTTATTAAGAAACAAATCCGGAGTGATGCTAATGACACAATATTGGAGACACTGATACAACAGCCTCCTGCTCTTATACAGAATATTATTTCAGCTATTGGTAACAAGAATTTAGAAGACTGGCAGTCAAGTTTCCATGTATGGAAGAGTTTAATTGAATCAGGATCCTGTACCAGTTTTTGTGATGCGATCTTTTAAAGAAGATGTTGGTGGAGACAGGCCATTTTCAGGGGGTTGGCCACTTCAATGGTATTTTTGGATGGGATAAAAATATTCTGCCACATATTTTTTGTGTTAAAATTTTTGCTAATATCCTTGTCTATGACAAATGACAACAGGAGGTCCTCTACGTGCCTCCCTGCCCTCATGAATTATTGTTAAATGCCGGAGACAAGAGTTACAGACTTACCAAATTTTGACCCAGGCAGTGATAACCAATAGAAACTCATACAAAGTGAATCTGCTGTAACGATGCAAAATTGTGAATAATATAACATTATTTGTTATACTACTAACTGAAATGTTTAATTACACAACAATGATGTCATCTACCAATACATTGTGGTTCTGTATTACCAAAATTGTATATTCTCCTTAATTGTACCTCTAGCTTTACACACTCTGTCATCGAGAATACACAAAATCTGCTTCACAAAATTGACCTCTATAGCATACAGTCAACGAATGCCGGGTGTCAATTTTTCCTGTGGTGTGACACATTAAATTACTAACCATGATATCATTGCCAGTATAGGCTATATTGCTAATGGTTCACAGAATATAACATGGCAGTGAGGAGCATTTGTACGTAAGTTGATTCAAGCATATTGCTTATGTGCAATTCTGTACATTCGTCTACTGTAATAGCTTTATTTATTGTGTATGTGTATACAGGTCAAGTGATTGAAAAAATAAAATGATAATGATGATAAATTGTGAAAATTTTAAAACCACTAAGAGTTTCTCTTTTTTTTGGAGACCACATAAAGTATATAATTATCACTATATTAATTCATGACCATGACTTAACTGAGTAATGAGGAATTTGATTGATTAAAACCAGTGGTCAAAATAGGCCATGCTATTTGGGGGGGTCTTTCAGATGGAAGACCCAAAGGGTTGAAGCTTTTGTAACTGGCAGTCCGCGGGTCGCTAGCAGGCCACCAGAGGTGCCCTGAAGCCAAAGTTTTTCAGATGCTCTAAAAATGAATTCTGGGCTTTTTAAAGGTATGTTTTATCTCAGAAAATGAGTTGTGAAAACTCTATTGGACAGGTAATGTATATAAATTACAAGAGGTTGTTGTTTGCTGATTAGGCTTTACTTGCTGCTTCATGCTCACTTCTCAGCACACTTTCAGTATTTGGGGGGGTTTTTTGAGGACCCCCTCTGGGTCCTTTTGAAAAATGTATTTGAGGGGGTCACATGAACATTTGGGGGGGTCAAACACCCCCTGACCCCCCCTTATTTCGACCACTGATTAAAACACTGATTTGATGTTCAGCGTTTAGTAACAAAAGACCTAAGAATTTCAATCACCAGGGAAAATTTCCATTATCTCTCATATATTGTCAGAAAATGTCAGACATTTTTCATGTGGCCATCAAACAATGGATGGTGAGGGAGCAATATTTTACAACTCCAAGAAGGAATTCACCACTCACAAGGACACACACTCTAAACATGTCGGGACAAAATTGGCTTTTTAGATTCAAAATGGTTTTTTGAAAAACCAAATTTCAATGCAAAAAACCAACATTTTATAGCTACAATTTTGTCTGAAATTGTTTAGAGTGCACTTTATCCATTAAAAGGGAGTCCTATGCAGCAATATTATGCATAATGGTCTGTTACTTCAACATTACTGTCATGATTAGTGATAATGGCCATAAGAAAATATTTCTCTTCAATAATCATTTCCCAATGTTTCTGGCCAAAGATATGGGCTTGTAGCATGGGAATGCGTACAGATTCCGGCCTCCTCATGGTGGAAAATAAAGTGTCTTTAATATCCAAAATTAAGCTCCATTTCAAAGGGGACCCTCCCGGGAAATTTCAGAGCTAATACCTCGTATGTATTGAGATACATACATACTCTGCAATTCGACAATTCAAGACATAGGCTTTACTTCAAACCTGCAATACAAAATTGCTTTATTCCCAGTGCTTGATCTTGTGGCTATGTCTGCTTCCCCAAAATTGATAACCCTCCAAAGCTTATTGGCTTGTAGCACGGGAATGTGTACACTCACTTTCAGTTTGCTTCTAGAGCTTATATGTTTTTGAATATTTATTCTTAATTGTTGCAACTTACATAAGGTGATAGCTTGTTTTTCAACGGACAATCTGACGTATAATTTGTAAAGGGTCCCATTGTTCTGCGGATCCCACAAGGCAATTTTAGAGTAAAAAACAAGGAATTTTGAACATTATATAGGGACACGCCACTTAAAGGGGGTCACAGAAGTAAGAGGAAAATAATTCTAAGCAGTACCAGCTACTTGGAAACACTCACAATATAACAGAAATACATGTCAGTCCACAGGGAAAAGCAATAATGAAGCAGCTGCACATATTTGGTGCCAAAATATCTCACTGTTTATTCCTTCATTGATTACATCAAGGAAAATATTTTTAAATCACCTGTGATATGTATGCTACCAGATCGAAATAGGTTGCATGTTGTATTAAGATAGCCTTGTAGTGTACAGCAAAATCATATCACAAGTACACCTATTCACTCGGGAGATCACTCCGTCACCATAGCCTTTCTTGACTGCCGCCAAATGTGAAAGAGTACGGTAATTTCTTTTATGGTTGCGAACAACACCCATAAAGCTGCTTCATGAAAGTGTTTTTAATACAGATTAATCATATATTGTATGATTAAGATGTTTGTGCAACATTGTCAACCTAGAGCATCAGGACTTCCAATGGTGGACAATAATGCGGTGTGACAGTGTACGGTAATTCTTGTATGTCACAAAACTCGCGACAGCAGAGACATACCAATGATTCAAGGCAGCTGTTTATGGTATGTTAGTATTGTACTACCTGGTCATATTTTTAGCCTATGTACTTAACTGGTTCTTTGAATGTATTTAATAAAACGTCCAATAATGATACACAAAAAAATAAGCCACGTTTTTCGTACGTCCCGCTCTCTCTCTTTTTCTAATTGACAGAAACAGTTTTGAATCATGTCAAGAGGTAGTATATACTATTGTCTGGAACATACAATAGGGTATTACCCTGAAAAGTTCAAGCATTAGCTATAGTTTTCAAAAAGTTTTTTCAACGTCTCTGTCAAAATACGTCACGTTTTTCGTACATCCCATTTTCAGGCATCACATATTGGGCCAAATATGGAAACCTACTTTGGAGAATTACTAATTTTGGGGAAGTAGGCATAGCCACAAGGCCAAGCACTGGTAACAAAAGCATTTTTGTATTGCAGGCCTGAAGTAAAGCCCATGTCATGAGTGGGTAGAATTGCAGAAAATGCCCCGTGTTATTGTGCGTCTGTCCAGCAGAGGTTCATCACTGAAAATCCTTTCGACCAACTACCCTAGTCAAAATGACTAATTAGGTTAGTTATTTGATGGTGCCTTAATTTCTTAGTCATGCTAATCAAGTGACTAACTTAATCAGTCAGTTGACTAAGTAAATTACTACAAAGAGAGCCAATTGAAAAAAAGTACCTTGTGAGGCTTGAACAATCAACTTTTAACTCAGGTTCCAAGCTGTAAGACTTTACTATAGAGACACAACACATTACCACTGTGCCGCAGAGACCAACTGCTGGAGAAGGTGTTGAACTTAATAATATAAGACAACTTTAGACCTATATATATATCTTTAGCGCCACCAAAACATCCATGACCAACTAAATTAGTCAGATCACCACTTAAATTAACTATTTGGCTAATTAAATTAGTCAAATTGACCAACTAAATTAGTCAATATGACTAATTGACTGAGTGAAATTACTAACTTAGTAAGTCAAAAGACAAACTAAATTTGTAAAAATGACTAACTTTCTTGGTCAACTGAAGTATGATAATGAGTAACTAAATTAGTTAAAAGTCTAACTACATCTGTAACTTGACTAAGTCAGACATTTGGCTAAATTTTGGTATTTGACTAACTTAATTCGTCAAACAATTTTCAGTGCAGGTGACCCAGCCTGCATTGGAACATAACTTGTGAACCTGGTGAGAGCAATCACAGTTAAGACAAAACCATTGTATTTTGAAAAACAAATTTTTAGTGCTTGCTTGTTTAACACTTGACCCTAGGCACTTGACGATACCGAAAGATAGATAGTTCCTCGGGCTGACAAGGAATCGTAGGGCTGTCAACCACCCATAACGCCCTTCACAGGTCATGTTATTGTTATATTGACACCACCAATGAACAGTATTTAGATGCTACTTCTCTTGAAAAGTTCGCTACGCATGAACATTATTGCTTGCAAGAAATCCATCATTACATTTGGTTTCTGAGCAGTTTACTGAAAGAGGCGATGCAGAAATGGATATAATAATTTATATATTTCTATGGCGCTGTTTTTGATGCAGCAATGGATTTCTGTTCATTCCTCATAATGCTAGAACACAAATGTGATAATTGGCAGAATGTTTCGTTCTGGGCCCTACTCAAGGGAGGGAATTATCCTGGAGAGAAAAGGGATAATCTCCCACCTGTCTACATGGCCATCCAAGGAAACCACATCTGCTCGAACTTCTGTGGGAGCTTGGACCTCATGAGGGCTATAGTAAGTAAATCCTGCCAGTGAGTGTGCCAACCAGATAGACCAAGTTACTGAATGTCCACACCTGTTCAGACAAAAGCCTTTCTCACCATCATTTGGTGTAGCAAATGGACTAAGCTTTTATGCAGGCAAGCCAAACATTTGCCTTATAGCATAGGGTTACCAGCAACTTCTGAATTTGCCGTTTTGTTGAGTGATAAGCTCTTGCGCTGGTCATGTATGCACCCACCCCAGACAATTGAGCATCAAAGTTTGGCATCCTACAGACAAGCTTGCATGGTTTGGAATCCTGCTAAAATGTGCAGAATGTGTCAAATACATAAGAAAACTCCCAAAGCAAGAATGACAAACAGATGGACAGACAGTCAGGCAGGAGAATACACTGTGGATAGAAGATATATGATAACACAGAAGTGGATGATACCATTAATGAATAACATCAAAAAATGTAATTGACAAATGGTAAAAACTGGTGCACATCATGAGAATATTGCCGATCATATATTCCAATTTGAATCCTACTTATTTATCACTCCAATATTACTTTAACGTATTAACTAAAAAAATTGTCTATTTCTTTATCTCTCTACCTTAACATCTTTCTCACTATACTTCCTTTCCAAAAACTAAATGTACTAAAAGATTTTTAAAACAATGGTAGAACCTGAAAACTACCAATATTAATTTCTTCACTGCATGTTTTTTTGAAGCCCAATGTAATATCCTCTCTCCCACCTGCTCACCTGCATGTGTCTTTCCTTCATATTTTTGGCAATATCAGTTTCATGATCCCATGTATCAATGAACTTTAATAATGTCACCTCCCACTCAGATTGAAGAAGTATCTAAATTGCCTCAATAACAGAAATAATGAGAAATCCAATACACCGAGAACCCCGACAAACATTGTTTTTTTTTATGAGGATCGTGTAATCAGAAAATTCAGAGACGTTCAGGTACTGAGTGGCTTGGCATATTTTATGATCTGAGTATTTAATGACATGTAAACCCCATTTAATGTTACTTTCAATATTACGCCAATATATGTGTAAGATTTTACAAAATAATCTTCAGAATCATTAATTTGTACTTTTGAGATACTTTCACCTCTCCAAATGAATAAAAGTTTATAATCTGAATTGCACGTAGCTAGACCAAGACTCATGAAATGACATGCATGTATTCGGCGACTTGAGAATAGTACAAATAATTAATAAAATAAATGTTAATTCAATTCTTTTGAGCCGCATAGCTTGTTGTTTACAGCTAAGATAATCTGTCCGTTATCAAAACTTAAAACAACAAGCAATATTTTACTGCAATGTCTGCCACTCGCTGTAATCAAACAGAGGATCCAGTGATGCATGGGAGAGCAAAGCTCGACAAAGATGAAGATGCAACAACTTGCAGTATTTGCATGAAGTGTACATGTTGGTAGCTCGCATAAAACCCCTCTGACACACTGAATGGCGAATAATGCAGGTTCCCAGAATCTGTACCAACAAAGAAATAGCAAACAATTTTGTATACTTGCATAAGATATGTTTTGCAAATTGCAACCTGCCATGAAATATGATATCACAACTCTCAAAATGTGCACACAGAGGAAATGACCTATTACGGGTTACGTATCAGATTTCAGGGCAATATCATATTGCAGAAAAAACAAGAGAGACTTATGAGTATATATATATATATATATATATATGTTTATGTTTCCATTCCTAAAATAGGATTGCAGCTGATACAGATCCCCCCTTTAGTTCTTTTCTATTGAACACATGGATTATACCTACCACATTAAATTTATTTCTCATAAATTGTTCTTATTGAAATAAAATGTGTTGCAAAGTGTTGTGCCTTGATGTAATTTATGAACATTGGGGTTCCCTAGTCTAAATGGATGGATGGATGGATGATTGGGGCTTTACGTCCTGCGTTTTTGCACTTGGTAGGCTAATAAGGACAGGACGAGGACACGGCAATGAGGTGAAGGATGATTGAAACAGCCATCCAACATAGGCCCAGGTGACCCCGCAAGAGCCGGATTCGAACCCTGGACCCAGCGATTGGCAGCCCAGCACACTACCGATAGACCAACCCTCCCCCCTCCTTAGTCTGGGACTAGACTTCTCTTTTCCTGTAGCCCTAAAATGACTATATCAATAGCTATCAATGATCCCAAAATTCAAGTTATTGCATGCTCCCTAGCATTAAAATACAGTATGTTCCCTGTAGTCATCATCTTTCGAACATAATTAGCAGTCTGGAAGAATTCAGTATAAATTGAGCTAAATTTGAATCGTATGAGGGGAACAGAGACAGAAACGATATCAAGGCGAAAAGAAAGTACTTGAAGTGCACTTGGAGCACTGGTGCAAAATAACAACTGCTTCCCAAAGAGTCAGACCATAGCATAGCATAAGATATGTTTTGCAAATTGCAACCTGCCATGAAATATGATATCACTACTCTCAAAATATGCACACAGAGGAAATGACATATTACGGGTTACGTATCAGATTTCAGGGCAATATCATATTGCAGTAAAAACAAGAGTGACTTATGAGTATATATATATATATATATGTTTATGTTTCCATTCCTAAAATAGGATTGCAGCTGATACAGATCCCCCCTTTAGTTCTTTTCTATTGAACACATGGATTATACCTACCACATTAAATTTATTTCTCATAAATTGTTCTTATTGAAATAACATGTGTTGCAAGCTGTTGTGCCTTGATGCGATTTCCCTAGTCTAAATGGATGGATGGATGGATGATCGGGCTGTACTTCCTGTATTTTTGCACTTGATAGGCTAATAAGGACAGGAGGAGGACATGGCAATGAGGTGAAGGATGATTGAAACAGCCATCCAACATAGGCCCAGGTGACCCCGCAAGAGCCGGATTCGAACCCTGGACCCAGCGATTGGCAGCCCAGCACCCTACTGCTAGACCAACCCGCCCCCCTCCTTAGTCTGGAACTAGACTTCTTCTTTCCCGTAGCCCTAAAATGACTATATCAATGATCCCAAAATTCAAGTTATTGCATGCTCCCTAGCATTAAAATACAGTATGTTCCCTGTAGTCATCATCTTTCGAACATAATTAGCAGTCTGGAAGAATTCAGTATAAATTGAGCTAAATTGGAATCATATGAGGGGAACAGAGAAGAAACGATATCAAGGCGAAAAGAAAGTACTTGAAGTGCACTTGGAGCACTGGTGCAAAATAACAACTGCTTCCCAAAGAGTCAGACCACAGCTCTTAAAAAGTCAAGAGAGACCTTTTTTTGTTTCTTATACCATATAATCAATCAAACTACCCATCAATCAATTAATACACATTATTTACACACACATCATTATCTTCCCAAGGCTTTCATCATGCAATCAATCAATTAACCTCATTCTCCGGAAGCAAACTAACGAAAAAGCTTAATTTCTTCACAACATATAATCTAGTTTTAAATTGGCCTGTCAAGAGGTAACAGATCACATTTATATAATCATCTGGTCAACACCAAATACTAAATTGGTTGGTCAAGAAACTGCTCCGGGGTCTCATCTATCATTCGGTGTGACAGGAATTTGTGCTGCAACTTGGAACGAGTAGAGAAAAACTCATTTTCTGGCTAACTGAAGAACAGTACCTTTTTTAATATGTTGTCATTGTTTTTACAGTCCTTGTCATACGTACGTGGAATCTCAATTTTTTTTCTATGCTGTTGAACTGTGATGTCAGAGATGACTCTATTCTAGCATTGCAATATATGTAAATTAACTACAAGCTGTGATGTCATTTCTAACTGGGTCAGATTCCCCAGCTTCTAACCAATGCGAATCCACCAAACTGAGCATCACAGTTTCAACTCAGTGTCAGAGTTAAAAATTGGGTCTGGGAAAAACCCATGCAAGTTTGACATCACAGCCTCTCAGCCAATGGGCTGCCAGAACAAATATACATAAAATAAGCCATGTGTTTACAAACAAATTGTCAAAGCCTTCTGTTTATACCAACTTCCATCAAAGTTTAAAGTTGTAAGTTAGCAAGTTTGTAGATTTATCAAACAACTCTGTGGGGATTATAACAGTTGTCTACTGTGAATGCTCACAAAGCTGCCATTTGGTATGATTAGACTGGTTATTGCTGTGATAAATCATTGGGATAAAAAATGTAATGCTTCCTTCAATATATCAATGTTTGAACTGTGATGAAGTAGTTTACGGTCAGCCCATTGGCTATCAAGCTGTGATGACGTGGTTGTAGGGGCTATCCCTGATAAAACTCTTACTCTGACACTGTGTTGAAACTGTGACGCTCAATTCAGGAGGATCAACATGGGCTAGAAGCTGGGGAATCTGACCCAGTTTGAAATGACATCACAGTTTGTAGTTAATTTACATATATTGCAATGCTAGAATAGAGTCATCTCTGACATCACAGTTCAACAGCATAGAAAAAAAACTTGAGATTCCACGTAAGTATGACAAGGACTGTAATTGCTCAAGTTCAGATTTTTTTGCCATGGAAATTTTGCACACTTCCTAAAATTCCAAATATACTTTTCTAAATGAAGCATACATAAACATTCTCATTTAGCGACCATACTTAATACCTCCATGATGAGACCTGGGAACCATCTAGAGCTGTTTTTAAGAAATGGGAGTAGCATTCAAGTAAATCTAAAAAGAAAAGAGGCAGAGTACTAAGAAGAAAGCAATAGAACCGTCAAGTGCATGGTGGCCAATATCGACGATATTACAAACTGAAATGGCTTGCAGGGAAAGAAAGTGGCTTACAAGACCTCCAAATCAGCAAAACATATCTCTACTCTGCCACAATAGCATTATTCTTTGGGACAATAACCCTGCAAGATTACTTGAAAGGGAATAATGACAAGAAAATTGTCGCCAGTGGTGACACACTGACAATGGGAGCAAATAAATAGAGAAGTAGAGTTCCCCAAGGTCTCCTTTGAGACCGGCCAGAGTTCTTAGAGTTTGTTATGGTATAATTGCATAATATTAGTTTTGTCAGTGTGGATCTTAGTTTGTGAATCCCATGCACTAATTGAATTGAAGGAACATAAGCACATTCAGCACAGTGTCGGACTAATTGCAACAAAGGCATATTCATTAGTCTAATGGTGTCACAAGAGAGCAAGTATATACTGTTTATTTACATAATGTTGTACTCTTGCCAGGTCTACCACCTCATTGTGGATCTTTGGGAGCATAGGCGTACTGGAGGGGGGGCGGTCGCCCCCCCCCCAAAATTTAAGAAACAGTGAGATTCGGGCAAAAAGGTTAAAAATTCGGGCAGATGATTAAATAAAAATAATTGAAAATTAATGATTTCCACGCAATTTCACTTGAAATGGTATTCAATTTAAATCTTTCAATTCAGGCAAATGTCGCTCGCCACCCCAAAAATCGTGCGTCTGGTATGCCTATGTTTGGGAGAAATTAACACTTGTAGTGGTGGTCTTATGGCTGGCAACCAGTCTTCCAATCCACTCTTCACCTCAGTGGAAACTGCTGCTGACTATATCCCCAATCATAAATTTAATATGCAGCTCTTATGAGGGTATTCAGACAACTGTAGTACTGATGTTTCCCATTATGACAATGAGGGTGTCCTGTCCTGTTGCGAACACAATAGCAATGAAAGTCAGGAATCAAAACTGGAACATAGTCATTTAATACCAACCATACCACAGATCTTGGTCGACATAGTATAAGACACAGCCAATATTACAGCCTGTAACTTTGATACCGAAAAAGTGTGTACCGTTGCACTGTGAAAATGGCACTTCGTGTGTCATCATACTCAGGGGCGTAGCCAGAAACCAGGAAAGGGGGGGGGTTTTGTTCCAGATGACCCTGGCGAGGCCCGCAGGGCCGAAGCCCATTTGGCAGGGGGTGTGGGGGCCGCTTTAGGCCCCCAGAAGCCAACGGTTTTATGTTGCTGGATATTGATTCTGAGCAGTCATAAGGCCATTATTTTTTCATGGAAGGTCTAGTATAAAAAGCTAAAAATGCTGGTTTTTCAAAACTTTTCTGTCACTTACCACTGACAACTTCTGATTTCGACACAACAGTTGAATTCAACCTGCACACTAGTGAGCTCTCAAGTGCATCTTATGTTTGCACCACTTGGAGTATAATTCGTTATAGAGTAGCCAAAATGTCAACAACTTGCTGGACTGTTTGGATCACTTGCCAGGCAGGTTGGTGAATGTCGAATTCAACTGTCATGCCAAAATTAGATGTCGTTGATGGTATCATCATACAAACTATTTGAGAATCCCCCCTTACTCTGCGCCATGATCAGGATATGACAAAATTGTCCAATAATGAACCAATGTATATTTGATCCTGACTCTGGGTATTCCATATGAGATAATTATAATAGTCTCTCAGAGTCTAAAAATTTTAGCTTACCAAAGCTTTCAGCCATCTCTCATGGCTTTCTTCAGTGTTGTGAAATAGCTCAGCTACAACCATCTTTTGTTACCCAACTAACACCTAACTTTTGGGTAACAAACTAAAGAAGTGACAACAACACCAGTCAGCTGAGCTATTTCACAACACTGAAGAAAGCCATGAGAGATGGCTGAAAGCTTTGGTAAGCTAAAATTTTTAGACTCTGAGAGACTATTATAATTGTCCAATAATGTTTTTCAAAATTCTTTTTTGTATTTTGGATTTGATTGGAATATTTGCCATAATTGTCAAGTTGCAAGGGAGTGTGTGAAACTCTCATCCTTGGGTGTTTAGCATAATCAGAGACAGCACTGGAGATTCCTATATGAATACATAAGTGTCCATAACACATCAGCCCTTATTCTAAATATGTGTAAAATTAATAAGGATGTGATTTTCTGGAATCTAAATCCATTGATAATTTGATATAGACTTCTGGGTTTAAAATGACCAACATTCTCCAATTGGCAAACATGCTGCCTGTTATGTTTTTTTTTGGTAAAGCATAGTAATGCAAAAATAGTCTCTCAGAAGAAAACACCATAAACTTAAAAGACAATTCTTTTAAACAAAAGTTGCGGTTCAACTTTCAGAAGAACAATTTACAGGCCCCACAAGTCTTGATTTTACATTTTTATCTATATCAAAGCTGATGAGCAGACATTCCATCGATTTATATTCTTGACTTAATTACATTAAAATTGCAACAGATGGAATTTATGTTAAGAATAGGCTAGATCTACATGTAAAGGTACGAGTCAAAGAAATATTTAAAAATTTTTGCAAAATCCGCACTCATTGCCCAATAAATGTGGGTCTAACGTCGAGGTAAACCCCTGGAACAAACTTATGTGATAAAAAATATAATCTTAAAATTGTATTTTCGCATCAAGTTCACACGCATTTGGCACTTGTCAGGACTTACTTTTAAAAGTCTGGTAAATGTGACTTAAGTTTTGGGCCAAAGGGGGGGGTTCTGACCCCTATATCCCCCCCCTTGGCTACGCCCCTGATCATACTGATGATTTGTCATTTTCATACTCAATACTTTCAATGTCAATTTGATTTAAGAAGACTTATCCCTCCAGTTGGTGACAGCCAAACGAAAGGATTATGCATCCTATTTTCAATCGCAAATCAGTTATGACAAGTCAAATCGCCTTCTCTAGATCATGACTAATCAAACTGCCTCAATGTTTCCCATGTTGAAAGTAGAGAAGATGACACTTCATCAGCTATCATGAGTCATGAAGTGCATTTTTCACAGTGAATTGGTCCTCATTTTTTCTTTGTCAAAGTGAAAGGCTGTAAATGTAATGCGTAACACTGTATACATGAAGCATGACTAATTTGTACCACAACTGTCAGGCTAATGTGAAAATTATGGTAGAACCTTGGTGAGTCTTGAACTGGTCTTTACTTCAATTAAGTAAACTCATTACTATGGCAAATAAGCCAATAACACAATACACACATGGTTAATATGGCTAATACTCAATGGAAGTGGACTGATTGTATTTCTGAGAAACTAGGAGAGGTCTGAATGGACATTGCCAAACCCCGACCAAAACATTGTTCAGTGGTCTACCATTGTCATCTCCACAATGCCAATTTTTAATCAGTGTTGATTTGTATGCCTCAGGTAAGTTAAGAAATCTTTGTAACGTGACATGTGCTGAGAGAACGAAATTAATATTGTAGAAAAATGATGAACCGATTTCTTTTTGCAGACATAGTCAAGCTGAAACATTTAGAATGACATGGAAAACATCAGTATCGCTATCATCAAGCCATTCAAGGCTTGAAGCCAACACAAACTTTTTAATAAATGGACCAATTGGACTTACCCTGGATTATTGCCCTGCAAAGTTAACTGACAGATATTTGAGCAAAGACAGTTCATCACATTAACAATGCTGAAAAGGTGACATCAGTGAGTGTCTGGTGTTGTAAGGTGACTCAAGCGTGGTACACTGCACATACTTCTGAGCAGCCAGGTTGCCTAGCAACATAGCGTCACAACTGCTGCAGGCCCTGAAACATTGTGATGTTACCATTTTCTGTTCTCTTTTTTTTAACAGCATGGCAGCCAGTAATTTGCTATTTAAATTAGATCTAATGCAGCTAGAAGCATAATTATTTTTTTATTGAATGCAGTAACATCTATGCTATGCTAGTTTAAAGTTTCAGCTTCTCAGCTTTATCCAAAAAATTTCTTGGTTGATTTCAATCAACTCTGTCTAAAGTTGTCTTTATTTATTTAAATTGACATTGGCACAGTCATGGTACTGCAGTAAAAAAATAACTCCGTGAATTTTTTATATTTTTTGCCATTTGTTTGACAATAACTTGTTTATGATATATGCAAATTTAAAAAAAAATCTGTATGATCGTTTTTCTAAAATTTGATTACTGCCAAAATTGATACATGCAAAATCAGCAATTAATTAGCGTATTGGTGCCCTTTCAGCTCTTACAGAAAAAAGCATTTTAACCTTTTTCTTCAAATTTATGGCAAATGTATTGGTGTAAATCCTTGGGAAGACATTTCTGACATTTTTGTTTGACAAATGTATGTAATGCTTTATTCTGTGGTACATAACAAAAAACTCAATTTATGACTTTTAAGCAGTCATCAGGCAAAACATGCCGTTACCATAGCAACCAAACGAGTCGGTGAAATTTTTCATTTTTGAAATGTATGGGTCCCATAGAGTACCTGTGCAAAATTTTAGAAAAATCTGTATGATCTAACTACCATGCTCTGGGTCAGATATATTATGATTAATGTGATTATGTACTACAGCAATAATGCAGCAATAATGAAGCTGCAAATGAAGCAATAATTATGACCCATCTCATTTCAGACAAGACTCCCATTGTCTTTGCATATGACATCGTAACCTAGCTGATTTGGTTCTCTAGATGGTTTCTTCTGGTGTCAATTGACAATCTTCAGTATGTCATCCTTGAATGAGAAGTCAGCCTTAACAGTGTCCTTGGAGGGCCTCTTTTTGATTGGCAGACATTAACTGCATTCTGAGGCCAAATTGCTTCCAAGAAAGTTACGGAGGGGAGTGACTTGTTTATCACTATATCCCTCAGCTAATTTCCAAGTGCACACCTAGTCAGGTGCAAAAAAACATCTCACATACATGTAATGCACGGAATTTCAGTGATTTTATCAGCCCTGGGCGTATCTAGAAATGGCGGAGCGCTCCGCGACTTTTCCTATCTCTTCCATGTTAATTTTGGGCCTGGGGGGGGGATTGGCCCAATGGCCCCCCCTCTTAATACGCCACTGGATTTTATGCACTGCCACTCCATCTCATTGTTCCATTTTGAAATGCAGAGAGCCAGAGGAGTAACATCAGACAAATTTAAAGAAGATGAAATCAAATTTGGTTGGAAGAATTTAGCACACCATTTAAGTAAATCACCTGCAATGTACTAAGCTTTTGTGAGATACAATCAGAAAATGCAAAAAAATAAATTGCATAGGCCTACAACTAAATGAAAAATGTCTTTTAAAACTTACGGTTTCTAAAGTACAATGACAAAAACATTGTACAGCCCTGAGGCTCAACTGACGAATGGAGGATATACAATGTCAGCACACACATGTACTGTAAGACTAATGCAAATATCAATGTAAACCTGTGATTTGTATTATTATATGGTGTACAAGGGTTGTAATAAGTACCAGATCTTCTAAATTATTCGGCATCAAAAGAATCATTGGGCATACTCCTGAGATCCCTTTGTAGCTAATATTAAGGTGAATTTACTTTATGACTCCCTTAGAACAAAGGAAATATATGGGTAGACAGTTATCATCCCTTTTGGGTATAGAAGATAATTATATTGTTCATGTGTATTGTTCTAGCTTATCCATCTTCGTATTTTGAAAACATTCTTGCATTCTTTATCGCATATAAGGCAGACAGGGAATCAGAATGCCACAAATATCCAACAAATATGTTTAGTGGAAGAAAGCTTGACAAATGAGATGGATGAGAATGTTATATTTTAAGGCGGCATTTAATCTTGTTAATCGTGGTGATTTAATACGAGGAGGATTTTTTAAGCTATCCTTATCAAGTCAAGATCTTTCGTCAGCTGAGTAAATGGCCATTCTTGCATATTGAAATGACAGTTCTGGTTTCTTCATCCATATAACACACCAATTCATTCAACGTTTCTCTTGGACACATTCACATAATTTACCTGTAATTGGTTATTTCCATAGAAATACATAGAACGGACATGAGGCTCTGGCAGATGAAGCAACCAAATCCACCATCTTGGAACTGCCCTGTATCCTGAAACAATGGTATCATGACGTCACCAATAACAGTGATGTCACTTTAAACAATGGCATGACGTCACATAATAATTATTCTATTGTGACATCATGTCTCAGGGCAGTTCCAATATGGTGGATTTGGTGACCTCATCTTGAGGTGGCTTCATACAGCCTCATGTCCGTTCTATGTATTTCTATGGTTATTTCAGCGATTTTGCAAAAATAATAATACTAAATCTTACAATATCTAACAATCCGCAGATCCAAACACAATCTCATACGACTTCAATGTTTTTGTTGCAAGTGTTTTGACTAAGGCAAGAGTGATGGAATGGCATCATAGTAGCCATTTCTCGAATTGAGTGAATTGGCTGTCAAATAATATGACAAATGGCTGATAAAAGGAAAAGAGCAAGAAGAAAAGAAAGGAAAATTTTTGCAAAATCGATATTATCACAAGAAGTCAAGAAGAAGTCAAGAACAACAATGAATATGACAAACATTGTCAAGACACAAAGAAGCAGGGGACAGTGAGTCCACCAGTCAATAACCACAACAACCCCCAGGAGTGCCGTTAGTTGTCCACACATAAGTGACAAAGGAAAAACTTCCGGATTTCTCCACTGTGAAACTGGGCTGTGATATCAGCATTATGAATTTTGACCGGAAGGATTTAGGATTGGGAGAACTTTGAGTTTTTGTTTAGCGTTAAACATTGTATTGGTAGAAAAGGGGACAAGAAGGGTTGGGGTGATTTTCAGCATATCCATAATTAAAGGGAATACTACTTAATGTCTTGTATAACTGATAATATGAGTGCTGAAACAAGAGAGTGTGGGTTGCCTATGTAAGGCCACACATATATGATTTTAAGCTTCTCATATTGACCCACCCAACAGATTAACTGCTGATGAAAAAAAATTAGCTTTGCCAAAATTTTCATCAAATTGACATAATGAAAAATCGAGAGATTAACATTTTTTAAAAATTGTTCGAAAGTCAAAGAACTTGTTTATTTCATTCTATTGATTGTCTAAACCAGACAAGCGGGAAAATTAAAAAAACAAATTCTTCAACATTTTGAACAATTAAATTGTCTGGGTTAGACAATCACTTGATTGCACAAATGTTAGACAACAATTTTCTGATTAAGACAATTTTTTTTCAGTGTATCACGACAGTTGAGCTAAATGCAATTGGGACATGGTTCACAGTTCCTAGCCAATGACCCACCTACCAGATGTGTGCACATTTTTTATCTAATTATAGCCTAAACTTCCACCACTCTGGCATCATCCAAAGATTGTGTACAACAGGAAATTATTCAACTGAATCTTTACAGCAGGCTGCTTATATGGATGGATTGCATGCCAGCCAAAAATCAAATGTCCAGAAAAGCTCTCCATTGATCCTACATTAATATTCTCCTGTCCCTCGTCAATGTCTCGACATTGTCTCTAGGGATGCACGGAAATCCGGCACAGTATCCGGTATGCGGCCGGATTGTGGAATTTGCAGGATATCCGGTATCCGGCAAAATGAGGGTATGAGAACCGGATATCAGAACCGGATATATCTGGCATGTTCAAGACTTAATGAAAGGCTAAAATTTTGATAATGACCAAAGGAACGTTACCACGACAGAGTCAACATTTCACCATCTTCAATATCAGAATTCAGTTACCGAACAAAACGAAAAACATTCTATCAGAGGAATAGTCCTCCTGCCGGACCAATATGTCTCAGCTCTCATGAAAAATATTCATAATCAACCACAAATGCCAAGTTTACTATCCGGTTCCAACTATCCGGTTGCTATTCGGTATCCGGCAGTTGGTGTTGCCGGATTATCCGGTATCCGGTATCTGGCTATTTTCACTATCCGTGCATCACTAATTGTCTCGTACCCCTAGTGGAAGAAGATGGCATGTATTGCCCATGAGAACGTCTAGATTTAGAAACTCCTTTGCTCCCAGTGCCATTAGTTTACTTAATCAAAGTCACATTATTATGTAAATCAGTTCTTATTTTTTTAGATATAATTAATATTCCTAATTATAAATTAATTGTGTGTACCATTCCAATGACCAACCAAAATTTCACATGTACTTTGTTACGAGGTGACCAATAAAACGTCTTATTCTTATATTCTAATTCTTATTCTAATTCTTACATGGGGTCATGCTGTCATCAATATTGACACTTTAATGTCAACAATTTGTTGCCAACATACAGTTAAGGACAGCAACTAAGTATTAAACTCGGTGGAATTCTCTTGCAAAATTTAGTTTCAGAACAGCAACACTGACAATAGGCAGCTTCAAGGGCTAAGTTCTTTTTTACATGGGAAATCATTTCATAAGATTTTGTAATCTACTACTTAACTCATGGGTCTGGCTCTATGGTTTTTCTACAGCTAGGTCAATTCTCCAAAAGAAAAATGCACATTTTGACAAAACTGCTTTATATTGAAATACTTCAATAAAAAAAAATCTGAAGGAAAAATTGCACTGATTTGAAGAAATGAAATACAGAGCTGAAAAGAAAAAATGTCTACCTCCTTCTTTCAAACATCTTCAAAATTTAGTTTTTTTCCAGAAAGGGATCAATAAACCTATAAGTAATGGATGTAGGTACTGTATGAAAAATCTGACTGTTATAAAAAACATTGATTTTCATTACAATGAGGTCATTATACTCTTTAGAGGTATTGCTCAAATTGTAATCCAAGATACTCAATATACGTCATTCACCAATCTACGAAGATAGCCCTGGAACGTATTTCGAATCAGATGACCTAAGGGTGCCAAAGGACGACAGCATCGTGGACATTCACAAAGGGCCTGTCTTCCACTAGAGGGCAGCAGAGGTCATCTGACTTCCGGGGGTTTTCTTGGAACTTAGTGGTTGGTCCCTAACTTCATTTTCTTGTGACATGCAAAACCAATAATATCCTTATTTAACTGTACAATACTGCATGATCATCTTAATCTTTGATTGTGGTGGAACGGGTATGGCAATATAAGAAGAGAATGGACATTTTTTGTGAACGGCTATTTGCATTGGATCGAAGGAGGTTAAGGAGGCTCAAGACTTATGTCTCTTTTTCATGGACCAGCTTGACTGTATAGAAACAGATAGACTGCAATGCAAGACAAGGGTGAAAGGTTGCAGAATGTGCAATAATTATTGTGCATCATATAAAACCAAACGGTTAAAGAATGACTTCATGGTAAATGTCTATGAAACAGGGACAATGGGACATGCATGCCCGATAAATGGCAACATTGAACATTCTATTCCAGAACAAATATATTAATTGTAGTTGTACAATCTTATGCAGTGTTGTCTCAACTTGTAATCAACAATCTTTGGATGATTGTATACTATATCCATATAAATGAGCACTGTGATGTCAAAGTTATTGAAGCACTGATCTTCCACTGCCGAGTTAAAAAAATTTGAAGGCCTCATGACAGGATACACCCCCACCCTATGGGGTAACTATGGGGAATTGGGGGGAAAGGAGGAGGTTATGCGGGGAAGTGGGGGCAAGTGGGGGAAGTTGGGTGCAAGATGGGGTAAGTTGGGGTAACCGGGGGCTAGCGGGAGGCAACTTGGGGGAAGTGGGGGGAAAGCGGGGGCTAGTGGGGGGAAGTGGGGGCAAATGGGGGCAAGTGGGGGATAAGTGGGGGCAAGTGGAGGGGTAAGCGGGGGTTAGTGGGGGGAAGCAGGGGGCAAAACAGGGGTAAAATGGGGGGAAGCTGATATTACGGGAATAACAAAAGGGAGTGGGGGGTGTATCCTGTCATGAGGCCTATTTGACTAGTCTACCTGTCAATCTACAAGTCACTCACTTAATAAAATAGTCAGTCACTCCATCAGCTAGTCACTCGGTCAGTCAGTCTGCAAGTCATTCAAGCAGAATTTAGCTTGATCCCATGGGAACACACAGCTGCAGAGTGATGTTCCTGCCACATTTGGCAATCCAGCCTGTCTCAACCTGTAGCCTGGCTTCCATTTACTTCTTAAATGGACTGAAGCATTGGATGATCCTCTAAATGGAAACTGAAACACCTACAAACTCAGTTGAAGAATTAAACTAACTTTGCTGCCAAATAAGTATTTAAACCACAGGGGCCTCTGAACCAGGCTGTTTTGGATTATATATATGCTATTTATACAATTTTGACATAATTGGTCTGTATACTGTGTATAGTTGCCTTTGAATGAAGATGATTTCTTTACAGTCCTTGTCATACTTACGTGGAATCTCAAGTTTTTTTTCTATGCTGTTGAACTGTGATGTCAGAGATGACTCTATTCTAGCATTGCAACATATGTAAATTAACTACAAGCTGTGATGTCATTTCAAACTGGGTCAGATTCCCCAGCTTCTAGCCAATGTTGATCCTCCTGAACTGAGCGTCACAGTTTCAACACAGTGTCAGAGTAAGAGTTTTATCAGGGATAGCCCCTACAACTACGTCATCACAGCTTGATAGCCAATGGGCTGACCGTAAACTACGTCATCACAGTTCAAACATTTATTTATTGAAGGAAGCATTTCATTTTTGATCCCAATGATTTATCACAGCAATCACCAGTCTAATCCTACCAAATGGCAGCTTTGTGAGCATTCACAGTAGACAACTGTTATAATTCCCACAGAGTTGTTTGATAAATCTACAAACTTGCTAACTTACAACTTTAAACTTTGATGGAAGTTGGTATAAACAGAAGGCTTTGACAATTTGCTTGTAAACACATGGCTCATGTTATGTATATTTGTTCTGGCAGCCCATTGGCTGAGAGGCTGTGATGTCAAACTTGCATGGGTTTTTCCCAGACCCAATTTTAACTCTGACACAGAGTTGAAACTGTGATGCTCAGTTTGGTGGATTCGCATTGGTTAGAAGCTGGGGAATCTGACCCAGTTTGAAATGACATCACAGCTTGTAGTTAATTTACATATATTGCAATGCTAGAATCTCTGACATCACAGTTCAACAGCATAGAAAAAAAACTTGAGATTCCACGTAAATATGACAAGGACTATAAAATGGAGCATTTAAATCACAGGGGCCTCTGAACCAGGCTGTTTGGACTATACACTCGTATATTACACATGCATGTATATAAATATAATACTTCATAATCTTGGTTCATCTAAATCTGCAAAAAACAAAAAGAAGGTGAAAGAATAAAAAAAAAGCCAAAATTACAACCGCAATCCTACCGAACGAACCTATCATATTTAATGACTAAAAATTGACGCCTCTTTCCCATTGACTTTCCGAAGGAGTTTTCGACAACAGAAAGAAGTGAGAAAAGGAATAGAACATAGTTCATGTAAAGATTGCGTGATAATCTTGCAACAGAGCTAGCCCAGATATTATTCACATATTTATTATAACAATCTCCAATGACATTGTGAGCTCTAGAAAACAAAATGATGATCACTACACAATACAGGGAACCAGCAATGTCCAGCATTTTATTATTAAAACTTGGACGCACACATAGTTCCAAAGCATACAATGCACCACATTATGTAGGACTTAATTGTGAGACATGAGTTGCTCATGAAGTTTTCATGAGCAGCTGTTCGCTTTTTGGTTTTTGAAGAATGCATTGCCTTGTTATGTAGCCCTTGCACTCTTCTCATCCATTTAGTTGATACACTGTTAAATGTGGACACCCATTGGTACTCCTTGTATGACATGGTATGCAACAGTTATTCCTATATCATTTGCCTGTGCTTTACCGGTGCTGAACCACCTTCAAAATTATTTGCAAACTGGATCAAACTGGCTTGGCCACAATGGTGTGATAATGATTGATAGGAACATGTTCTTCCTGCTTTCAATTCCCACAAATCTCATTTTATTTTCCTTTCCTTAAATGTCGAGTTCTCTTTCAAGATTCCCATGTGGAGGCTCTATAAACCTACTCCTAAATTGGGAATTCAGCTATGAATATGACACATTCACATGTGAAGCTCTCACATAGTGTCAATATGTCTAGAAAATATGCTGATTTAATGCAATAGCAAGGAATATCCAAACGCTCTAGTAAGAGCAGCCTCTGTTGCATCTGTCATTTTACAGCTAGAACTTCTACAATGTCCTTTTGGGCTGCAAATGATGTTATTTAACTCTTGCTAGTCCAAGGCCATACTAATGGGTATAGCAGGTATCAAAAGCTATTGCTGGGCAAGGCCCTTTGTTCTTTGGTAGTGTGTCTACTCCAACCCTGAAAGAATATGCGCATAGGCAGAGCCACGGGGGAACCTAAAACCCGGGACAAGCGCCCGGGACGACCCGGGATGGCCGGGACGGACTAATTGCCGTGACAGAGTTCCGGGACAGCCCTTGCTGATTAAATTTGTTACAGTTAAATAGCTATTTGATGTACAAAAATGGCAGACCACTTTTTGGAAAGCTGAGATGATTACCTATCGATGTGATTGAAAGAAATAAGCATGACAGAAGTTTTTCCATGAAAAAAGAACACTTTTTCACCAAGTTGCATAAAAAATTATATTGCAAAGGTGAAAAAACATAACATCTTAAATATCAAATATAACTAATTTCCCCACCTTTGGCATTGATGAAACTTGGCATATAATGAAGTCTGAATGTCAGTTTATGAAATGTATTAATTTCACTGGTATGCGCATTATATCGACTTCTGCTTAGTATTCGCATTGCCTTTTTCTGTAAAATTTCTATCTGTCGATGTCTCATGCCCCAAAGAAAAACACCATAGTTAAGATGAGGAACAATCAAAGAGTAATAATGTTTAGCAGAGCTTCAATGGGTAAAATGTTTTTCAATTTATTTAAGATACCAATTGTTCGTGATATCTTTTTGGACACATAGTCGGAATGAGCTATAGGTCTATAGATATCCATGCAGGTCTATGTTTTCACAGTCATCAAATGTCATGTTATCAGAAACTATAAAACTGAAATTGAATTTTTATGACATATTTAAAAGTGACTTTTCCATGTTTTTTTTTTAGTAAATGAAACTTTTTTGAAGTGATATTTAAATATTTCGATATAAAAATCTTTTGTGTATTCCTGTGACTGTGAGTATTGAAATGATTAAGTGTTTTGCGAATGTGCGTAAATTTCTTGAAGTTTAAGATAACCAGTTTTCCAATTCTGAAGAAGACACTTTCAAAATGCAATTAAACACCTACTACAAGCATTTTATCCTGCGTTCACAATTTGCAGTCATTTATTGAAAAATAAATATGTATTTTCTTAAGTGAATCAACACTGCAAAAAATTCCCGTTAAATTTTACAGTTAAATTAACTGGCAACTTTGTTCCAGGTCTAAGAACTGTAAAAGTACTAATACACCTGAACAGGACAATGAACCGTAAAATGCAGATTGGTACATTGAACTGTAATTTTGCGGATTCAACAAAGTGATATTACGGTATAATGTACATATATAAAACAGTTTATTTAAAGTATATTTTACAGTTATATCATCTGTCAAACATAGAATGTAAAGGGCTGTAGAATCTACTGTAAAAATACGGATAGTATTTGATTTAACTGTCACATAGCTGTAGGGATGTATCGAAGCTGGAATCAGCTGAGAGAGTGAGAGAGCCAGTGACTCCAGGCTCGGCCTTGCTCATCTCCTGGTTGACAGCAGGGAAGTAAGTCCATCAATTAGTTTGCTCACAAACCATAAAATGGATGGATATTTTCCGAGAGAACCAGGTGTCAAGTTTATCGAAGTATGTTCTATTGATGCAGACTGCGCTTGGGTTATTTTGGTTTTAATAGTGTCATTCTTTAGATCACATCATGAGACTCACACAAATGTCAATGTCACATATAGACATTACAACTTTTGCGTAATGACAGCATCTTTAAGATCATATGAATGAGGATGTTCCCTTACCTTCAGATAAGTTATAAATTAAGTTTGATTAACAGCTGTGTAAAGCATATGTTATAGATGGCACCACATGTTCTGTGGTTGAAGTCCATGCAATCTCTTGTTTATAGTTCCTAATCTGACCAGGTGTATTGATTGTTTGGCCAATTCAAATGTTTTTGTCTCCATATTACAAGTTGCCAGTAAATTAACGGTTGAAGTAATTGTTCATTAACGTGAACTGAATGTTGAATGACATGTCGCAGTAAATTTATCTTGTAGCCATTTTGTAACTGACAAAGAACTGTAAATTCCCGGACAAAGTCTGTATTAAAAAAATACTGGTAAAATAACAATAAATTTACGGTTCTTTTAGCCAGAAAAACACAGTCATTTCTTACAGTGAACTGATCATTTTGAGATTTTTCACTTCTCTATTATGCTTTGTAGATTTGGTTACACAGAATGAAACTCAAATTCCTGCAGATTCCTGCTACAACAGTAGTTTTGCCTCCTATCATTTTATCTAACATAACAGCTTGATCTTTCACATTTCAAGCAAATTTTTTATTTCTGCAGCTGATGCTTTACATGCTATGCATGGTATTTTTATTTATTTCCCTGTTATTTTTAGCATTTCCCTCAATTCTGGTCATTTCCCCATTTTGCTAAGCATTTCCCAATTTTTCTTACTATTTCCCCTTTTTCTTCCTATTTTCTTCCTATTTTGGGCAATATATCAGCAAATATTTCCCCAAAATCCAAGTTAGTCATTCTTCACCAGATGAAAATCAAGTGAGAGAAGTGAAGCTGAAGCCACTTAAGTGAAGTTAGCAGAAACATCTCAGTTAAGTCAGTGAGACTTTGCAATTTCACTTGCTTATGGGTCTAACAGATAGACAGATAGATAGGGCCTACTCATAGATCTACAGATAGATAGATAGATCTATAGATAGATAGATAGATAGATAGATAGATAGATAGATAGATAGATACAGAATAATATAGACAGGCAACTCACACAGGGCTGTAATTTAGGCCTAATTTTTTACTTTTTGGAAAAAAAAATTGCATAAATTCAAACTCAATGACAAATAAGGTTGAATATTTTTTAAAACAAACCGGAATATTGAGAATTAAAGTTTCTCTGGAGATAGAACATGACCTCAGCTTTCTAAAAAGTGGTCTGCCGTTTCTGTACATCAAGTGGTTGTTCCTCTTTTGGCTAAAACTCATTAAATTTGCTGTCCCGGAACTCTGTCCCGGCAATTAGTTCATCCCGGCCGTCCCGTGTCGTCCCGGGCGCTTGTCCCGGCTTTTAGGTTCTCCCCAGAGCCACCCACTTCGAAATATAGTAAGAGTGTGAAGTTGGTTGGAACAACGTTTGAAAACTAAATTCGTTGCATGCCTTCAACTGATAATACAAGATGTCGTTTTGCAACAATGATAAAAATATTGTAATGTTATACTTAACTGTTATGCACCGTAATATTACGCTTCTAGACTGTATTGTTTCAAAAAAATACAGCCAATATGGATGCATTCCTGTAAAAGCTGTAAAAATTAACCCTGTGAGTTCAGAAGTGTGATGAGCTCAATTTACTATACCCTAGGGTCCCAATTAACCCTGCTGAGGACCTAATTGGAGGGTTTGTATGTTGGATTACTTTGCGTTAATGTCTAGTTTTTGGCGCCTGGGTTCCAAGAACTGGTAATTGCACAGCCAGCTAGAATTCCAGCTGTTGGCAGCAATACTGAGTCCCAAAAATGCTCAATTGTAAGAGCCAACGACAAACTGAGGCAAGTAAATGAGAAGCTTCAGAGATGCTCTCTGCGCGAAAACATGGTACTATATTGTGAGCAATTATTATTGTATTGCCATTGTGCTATGGTTCTAAAACGTGCAATACGGTATGATTTTCATGACTGTGACATGAAATGAGATGAGCTGAGATGATATGGAGATTGATTGATGAAAAAAAAAATACAAAAATTAATATAGATCACAAATATTAAACATTAAACAGATAAATTTGTCAGATTAAAAAAAAAGTCAAGATACCTAAGGCAGATTTCATGAAAAGTGCTCTAAAAGTGTACCTTAAACTTTCCAACCCTTTTGTTATCTATCTGTTGCTTACTGAAGCAATTAAACCTAGTATTAAGTACATCTGTGAGGTAACAAATAAATATCAATAAAATATTCCTCAAATATGTAGCTTTTTCCTCTTAAAAAGATTTTTTTTATCCCTCATGAGGACAATTTTGGACGACCAAAATTACTGGTGATCAAACATGCTTACTTTGGCACTCTGTGGGATCTGCTAAAGCCAATTCAGGAAAATTTAATGATATGTGATTGATAAAAAACATCTTGAAAAACATTTTGGAACCATTTTTAATTGTGTTGGTCATTATAAAACTTGAAAAAAATGAAAAATAAAAAAAGTCTGCTAATGTAAATCAATTCCGTCACAGGACACTGAGGTTACATTAGCAACTTTTACATGGGAATTTTTCTGTGTTCTCGCTACTTATGCCAATTTCAAACGTGAAATTCTTATGTTTTATTGAAAAACGTATCTTATTTGCCTATATACATCACCAAAAACATAAACGACCGGGTGTGGTCCCTGTTCTTTTATTGCAAATGTAACTGCAATTTCGCATCTGTCCATTTCATAGTGTTACATTAGCAAAATGTGTATATATAAATTAAGTTAACGAACACATGATTAGATCTCAAATTCATTCTGAAATGAAAGCCAGGTCTCCCAAGAGCATTCCAGGGGTGGTACAGTGGTTAGCATTCCTGCCTTGTACACATGAGGACGTGGGTTCGAACCCCGCTCCGTCCATGTCCAGAGGTTATCACTATAATGATTGGTGTGATTGCCGTTCAGAATGGTGAGCGCCGGTGAGCAGATTTATCTGGAATGGGCGCTATATAAAATCATACTATATTACTATATTATATATCATATTATTACCCTGCTGGTGATTTCAGTTATATTACAGTAGGATCAGCACTAAAAGTTCCATCCTTCATCATTTAATGTTGTTACATTAGCACAAGGCCGTATTTTTCATTACTCTGATCTACCAATCCAACAGAAAACAGTGTTTACCCATGATTTTATTTAATGGATTGACATAATAAAATAGGCCCTATTTAGATTTCAGCTTATTTTTGTCCTGCCAGCTATCCTTAGAAATAACACCCTGAGAAAATCTGAGAAGCTGCGAATCAATTATGTCTGGCCTTTTCAGTATTATGCTAATGTAACTTGTGGACAAGTTGTGGTAAGTCATTTTGCAGCTTTTCGTGAAATCTGCCCTAATACAATTCATTAAGACTTGATGTTGTATTCATTCTGATAAGCATGTAAGATGGGATTGCTGCTAATTGATGATAGATTTCGGAAGACCAATGATACTTCGCTGATAGCCCTGCGTTGCTGCAGTGTCTGCCATTTCAGGGTGTTTAACATGGCACTGACACTGCTGCTGCGGTGGTATTCTCCAGTAATGAATCTGGCTGATCTGCGCTGAGAACCTCACAACATGGGCTATCAGACACATGGACATAAACTGCTAATTTGCCAATAAGTAGCTTGTGACCTCATTGATGAGTCATATGACACATCATATAACTTTTCCTAATAGCATTGCAAGTATAGGATATGACCTCACAAACTGCTTATGACTCACACAGAATAACATGGCAGGGATAGGGATGTGACCTCACAAGAAATATTCCAGTGCTTTTCCATCAGCATTTGTCATTTGTCTACTGTCACCCATTTAGAATGAACCATACATGTACTTTTTATAAAATCCCTTGTTTACCGGGTAGGTGCAAGATACTTTTGTAATTTGATAAATTCCTTTGTGATCTCCAGACTGTGCAACAATGCCTCCATTTCTGGAAATAGGCATGATAGTAGGGGGCGCTAACCAAAAAATCGTTACGGAGTGGATAAAGCTACGAAACTTGGCAGGAATGAAGCTCAGGATCTAAGCTTTAATTTTTTCCTAAGCTCCAAAAATTATTTTAAGTGGAGCTGTTTCAATAATGCGTTTCCAGGGCAACAAGTCACTGAAATTTTGCAGTTTCCAGAAAACGTATTATTTTCCCATAAAATTCACAAAAATTTAGATATAAGCAAAATATCCGGGATTATCAATCTTAGTGATGGGCCGCATTAATTTCTTATATCAAATCCAAATTTGTTGTCTTTAGTTGCCATGGAGATGGAATGCAAATTCAATATATTGCATTTTTTAACAACAATTGTCTATTTCATTACACATTATGGCTAATCTGTATTAATCAGATGAGGACTGAATTCATGCTAAAAACCCTGAACCATTTGCCATTAATTATGGCAAATTTGAAAAACATGGTTCTTTAAATAAGTCCATGAAATGTGTTTCTATGGTAACAAATCAATTTGTGAAGTTTATAAATTTGAGAATAAATATGTACATTTCAAGAGAACTCTTGTATCTAGACACTTCATTTTAGGAAAATGTGACCCCTCTATGATATGGGATGTGCTGGAGTATTTGTTTATCATATTGTTGAGGTTGGTTACCATGGTTACCATTGTTATCTTTCTAAAAACTAACAAAATTTAATTTATTAATGCTCAATATTGTGGACTTAGGTTTATCAATATATAATGACAAGGATTTGTTGTTAAAACATTTCATAGTTCTAAGGAGATATACATATTTCCAAATTGGTTTCCATGGCAACATACAGAGTGTCTACAGAAAAAGAAGACAGTCAACACAATTGGATTTGTTTTCATTTTATTTTGTGCCAAGCATCATTATTCAACAAAACATGATTTGTATATGAACAGTATATTCAGAACAGTCAAATTACCCATTATTAGCACCCCTTGATGTGGTAACTTTCTGCAGATGAGACATAAATGATGCAAAAGCATGTTTGATGCTCTCCACGAACATTTTGCCCCATGCAGACATGGCGGAGGTCTTTAACTTTAAGGCGAGGGTTGCGATAACTTGCTGGATTCTGTCTCCCAATTTGCCCATACTGAATAATCCACTGGGTCCAGCTAAGGAGACAAGGGATGACACTCTACCTGGCTCAGGAGGCTTGTGTTGAGGCACTCCTGAGTCTTCTTTGCAGTATGAACAGGTGCTACACCTTGTAGGAAGATTATTTTGCCAACAAAAGATTTTCTCGTCTGACGCCATGGCACCCCAAATTATTTCAGAATGTTATTATAAACATTTGCATTGATTCCGGCACCCTGGTCAATGGTTTATTTGAGACATTTGTGTGATTTTCTTGGTCATCAGATGACTCCATGTTGAAGACCAAGTGTTAGGTCCTGAATTGAATTATCGGCAGCTAGAGCATCAGCAAATGTCCCACTATTCACGCATGAATCATTCCTACTCTCACAAGCACAATAAATGGTGAAAAATTTCTCATCAAGAATGAGGAAAACAGGACGACCTTTTTCAGCTTAGAGCAATGCAAGCACTTTTGCATATCATGCTTGCATTTTGCCTTTAGTAGTGATCTAATTCACAAATAAACTTATTTGCAATAGACCTTTAAAATTTAGAAAACTCCTCTCACATTATACATAGTGAAAAAATTGTAAAAAAGCGCACCCACACAAAAATGCCATATCAAATTGGTATTCATATATGTAAAAAAAAAAGTGTTTTTTTGATCAATTTTTATCTCTTATATTTGAAGCAATAATATTTGAAATGACACAATTGGGTTTTTTTTACTACATATGTAACTACTGGCAATGAAGGTGGGGCGATGATAACCAATCAATATTGGTCAAGGAAACTATGATAAAAAATGACTGGCAAACAGTATGTTGTTGGTTTAGAGATGATTTTATATATATTATATACATATCGGTATTGTCTACTGGAAAAATAAACTGTTCCCATTATTGGTTTTACTTGCAGTCACAAGAGTGAAACGACACATTATGCTCATTAAAAATCCAGTTCTGGTTAACTCTTGAAGAAAAGCTCTAACTATATCTTCACCTATCAATTGTTAAGAGATTCTTCCATACATGTATAAGGAGAACAAGCATGGCTATACTTTTTTTAACAGGGGCATTCTAAATTTTTTTAACAGACATTGTTAAACATGTTTATCAGCTGTGTATACTAGTTTTATGGCAACCAGACTATAGTCACACAAATTTGAAATCATGAGCTCCATCAGGTCAATTTTGTTTAAGCTGTAAGAATACTAAAAATATTTTGAGAACTTACATAAATTTGTTGTCAAAATGTATATTGATACATATGTACAGGTTAAGTTGTCAATAATTCACCACTGCTTGCCTGCCCTGCAGTTATGGTATACCAGAAAAGTTCTAAAATATGTTACTACAGCTATATAAATTACAACTGACAAAAGTGCATTTGGCACTCTTTGGCATTCTCTTTCACAAGAACTTCTTCGCTTTGATCGGGGGACTTCTATGTGTTCATTCTGTACTATTTTCTCACTTCTTTGTTCATTCTGTGTGCCAACTTGTTCCGGAGCAGTATCTATTCTTTTTGATTGTGAGAACTCTTTCTCTTTCAGGGGCACTTTGCGTCTTCCTTCATTCAGCAAGAACTCTTTCTTCTTTTGGGGCACTCCAGCACTCTTTGTCCATTCTGTGAGAACTCTTTCTCTTTTGGGGAGGGGAGTGCATGGACCTTGTCCTTTTGTTAATGCTGTCAGAACTCCTGCAAGTTCACCCTCTCTTTCATTGAGACTTTCTTTGTTCACTCTGAGGAATCTGTTTCTCTTTCTGGGATCTTTACTTCTTTGGCCATTCTTTTGGAACTCATTCTCTTTTAGGAGCTACTTCACTACACTTTCTGGGGCATTTACGTCTCTGGTTGTTGTATCCGATCTCTTTCTCTTTCTGGGAGCTCTGTGTTTTTTGTTCATTCTGTGAGAACTCTTTCTCTTTCAGTGGTTGAAATGCAAGCCATGCTTGATGCAGTGAACGACTACACCAAAGAGCATCTCTACACTATTTGCCCCAAAAGAGTTTGGCTACCATGCGGACTCCCTCCAGCACATCTACACTATTCTTGAAATTACGAAACGAAGATATGCCAGAATCTGCTTCTTAACTCACTTGTGTCTGGACTGGTGTACAGGCAAAGCAGGACCCTGTATTTCAAACAGAATACAAAAAGTCGAGAGATCTGCGTATGCCCTCATGGACAAAGGTTTACGTGATGCAAATGGTCTTAATCCAAAGGTGTCAACCAAAGTACATAGTCCCCAGGTTACTTTTTGGTTGGACACTGTTATACAATCAAGAAAGGAAATCAACGCACTGGACGCGTATGTACCATAAGCAGCTACTTAGACAGGTTCAAGGTTTCCGAACAGTACAACATGCAAAGCAATCTATCTGACAACTGGTCATACCCGTAGAAGCAGATTACATATCAGGACATTGAGTCTGTTTGTAGCCATTTGCGGGGCAAGTAAAGAGTCTCAAGTAATTAGCAAGCAGACAGCTTGGTCTTGGCAATAGAGGAAGTTGATTTACCTATGCTACAAACATTTCCCAATCCTGCAATATTATTTGACAGAAGCCGGCATTGCAGTACCCTGGAGTAAAACCAAATGGAAGAGGCACATACAGTCTACTGTCCATGGTAAATGGAGGCAGTCCATGTCGGAAAGTAAAGGCCAAATGATATCACTCCCCACCGGTGCAGTACCACATCCACCATGGACATTGTATGAAGGCCCAGGCTGGTCACTCCAGCTTCAACAAGAGCAAGATTCATTACTGATGTTTACACACCTCAACAGAAGAGGGTAAAAAAGAGACATCAGCAAGACACTACATTCCAACAAGAAGAAGAAAACATCTGCCATATAACCTTTAGATGTAGCAGGCTTCAGCTGGAAGAGCTGAACTTCGAAGTGAAAGGAAGAGGCCAAGAAGAGCTTAGGCAACTCCTCTGTGAGCCTTTTTTCCAACTAAGTTTTCCTTGGTCATTTTGTGAGAACTCTTCTTCCTCTCTGGTTGACTTCTCAACACCATTGTTCATTCTGAAAGAGGGGGGGGGGTTGGGCTAGTGGTAGTGTGCTGGGCTGCCAATCACTGGGTCCAGGGTTTGACTCCAGCTCTGGGTCCCCTGAGCCTATGTTGGACGGCGGTTTCAATAATCCTTTGCCTCATTGCTGTGTCCTCCTCCTGTCCTAATCAGCCTACCAAGTGCATGATACAGGACGTAAAGCCCCAATCATCCATCCATCGTTCTGAAAGATCTCTCTATCTCTTGCGGGACAATCAGAGCATAGAAATAAACACAAATGGTTAAACTTTGAAATGGAATCAACTTCTATTTCACAATTTTGAGTCAAGTTTTGTGACTATTTTGTGACTTGCTGGGCAATGAGCAAAATGTTGGTCACGATGAAAGAAAAACGGTTACATCAAAAATCACATTTTCACCACTCTTCTAGATAAGAAAATGTGTCATAAAGATGTAGAAACAATGCAAGACATAAATCTGCATCACATATAAAGAGATGCTCACTGTCCTGCTTACCAGGGAACAATTTTGCACAGGGAACTTTATCTTTAATGTATTGGTGTTGTAATGTTGGAAAAATATACGTAAAACGTTCACATGCAATATCAAGCCCATAAGCAAAAAATGACCCAACTTGCATTTATATATAGCTTATCATATCTAGACCAGTAAAAGATGGACACACTTTCTGCTCTTCATCTGAAAGACAACAATTTTGCCTTTCATATGACCCATAATACGAGCAAAAATTCCATTTCTAAGTCAAGATATGACCTAAAACATCCATTTTGGGCCAAATGTGAATGGGACATTTTACCGCATAGCATCCTTGGATCACAGGTAACCATGGTAACCAATATCCACATGATATCAATCCCAACCCTATTACATCTAAAACTACCAAGGGCACAATATACCTTAACCGCCAAATGAGATCCTTGCATCTACAATAATTTTCTTGACATTGATAGATTTATGACCATCTTACTAGAAATTGGTCAACTTATGTTGCCATGGAAACCAATTTGGAAATATGGGTATCTCCTTAGAACTATGAAATGTTTAAACAACAAATTCTTGTCATTATTTATTGATAAACCTAAGTCCACAATATCGAGCAATAATAAAAGTAACTTTTGTTAGTTTTTAAAACAGATAACATGGTTACCATGGTAACCAACCTCAACAATATGATAAACAAATACTCCAACACATCCTATATCATAGAGAGGTCACATTTTCCAAAAATGAAGTGTCTAGATACAAGAGTTCTCTTGAAATGTATATATTTATTCTCAAATTTATAAACTTCACAAATTGATTTGTTACCATAGAAACACATTTCATGGATTTACTTAAAGAACCATGTTTTCAAATTTGCCATAATTAATGGCAAATGGTTCAGGGTTTTTAGCATGAATTCAGTCCTCATCTGATTAATACAGATTAGCCATAATGTGTATTGAAATAGACAAAAGTTGTTAAAAAATGCAATATTTTGAATTTGCGTTCCATCTCCATGGCAACTAAAGACAACAAATTTGGATTTGATATAAGGAATTAATGCGGTCCATCACTAAGATTGATAATCCCGGATATTTTGCTTATATCTAAATTTTTGTGAATTTTATGGGAAAATAATATGTTTTCTTGAAACTGTAAAATTTCAGTGACTTGTTGCCATGGAAATGCATTTTTGAAACAGCACCACTTAAAATAATTTTTAGAGCTTAGGAAAAAATTAAAGCTTAGATCCTCAGCTTCATTCCTGCCAAGTTTCGTAGCTTTATCCACTCCGTAACGATAATGCCAAATTTTGGCCTTAAGGCCCCCTACTATGACAGGAGTAACCCTCCAGCAAGTCAAGGAAAAAAAGACTTCTCGACAACTCATATTATCATCTTCACCCCCCACATGACGCCAGGGATTGTCAAAATTCACAGAGAAGAACTCAACGCAACTGTGGTGATTAATTATGATGGCGAATTGTCCTCCTGTCTTTTTCACACAGGAATGAACTGACTGTAAGCTAATTTCTAAGAAATTCAGACATGGACAATTGGACATGATTACAAGAGGCAGTGATCTGGGACAGGGTCCCAAAGTCAGTCTCTGATAGTAAAAAATGCTTCAAAAATGGTAATATAACACCCCACAATACTTGATCTATTTGGATATTCCAAAATTAATAGTGTCCCCAAGATTTTTGCCATTGCATAGCCATCATTTCCAGATTCCTTTGCAATTGCTTCAAACAAATTCCTCTCTCACAAACGCTGACCAAGGAGCTTTAAGTCTAACTCTGATGGATTTTAGGAGATTTGAGTAGGAAACCTGGCATTTCATGGTATTAAGCCAAAGGGACCTTTATGCTTAGGATAGTGGCATCAACCGATTGTGGAGTGCCACTAAATACAGGTTCTATTGGTCCCATTACTCAAAATATGAATAAGCAACCCCTTTTCTCAAAAAGTAACTGCCTTATTTTTGCCCTGAAGTAAACCTTTTTTATTACTATCTTCCACATAAATCATTTCATATAAAAATACTCTATTTTATTGTGATTATCTCACAGAAGGCTATCTACAAACGATTTCCTGCAACATAGTCCGCATTCAGTAATGGCACGAGTGAGGCAACTTTGATATTATGCCAGTCTATATTTTTCAAACAAAATTGCTTCAAGATAAATCGGAAAGTGATTTCACCAGGAATAACAATTTCAGTTAGGTTTCATTCCACATTCCACTAAACAAATACCACGGGGACCATCTATTGAGTTAGGCCTGCCTCATATCTCAAACCAATTTGCAATCTCCTCAAACAAACCTCCCAAAATCATGCTCACCAAACATTTACTTCTGACAATGGATCATATCCTGTATATATATTCAGAGAGCCTTGATTGATCTGAAATATCGATGACTTAAAGTGCATCAAGATGATGCATGAAAATTATAGCAGATTGGGAATTTTGGCATCTTGAAGTGAAAAGAGGAATCATTCAACAAAGCTTCGTGTCTCAAGCTCAGCTTCAGCCTTGTCAGAAGGGTTTCATCAGTTGTTTCAAGGCTCTCCGACTTATGGTCTGTAACTGATCATTTCAAGCAAGATAAAAACCATAGTACATTAGAAACCTTTTTGCCATTTATTTGGCTGCCGAAAGATAGTTGATACAAATAGGCCAAATAATACCTGCCAGGAGTACACCTTTTGTTACCATATTAAATTTCATAAGTTTTTTTGAAGGTTCATGGGGATTTGAAGCTATTAGACCAAAAGAAATCATTTCCTGTCTCATCCAAAAACATATATTTTGATACGTGATACTGACCTTTTTAAATAGATTCATTCCTTCATAAAATTCTAAAGAACAAACATCAAAGTGTAGCTACATCAAACTTTGCACTAAATCTCTTATCTTGAAAAAGTGAGATATTAGTTACAGTACTGGTCACACAAGTCTTAAAATTTTTGTAACAATAAGATAAGGAAGTTTGAAAGCAAAGAAAACCAACAAAATCATGGAAGAAAAACTTAAGTATACTTCATCTTTAATGTACATTTTGTGTCCGTAAGTCCCTGAAGCAGCTGCAGGGTAATTGTAAGTTCAGTATAACTGGCGAGTGTTGTCGCAGAGGAAAACATTGGCACTGGGATAAAAAGCTCCAAACACAACAAGATTGGCTAAAACATATCGACCTCCCAGGGGGCCTAAATGCAAAAGACATGGTAAAATAATGCTTTAGAAACAGAGACAGGAAGGAGGAATGGCTCAGAAAAATGTGTCCCAAGCCTGTGGTCAATATACAGTACAACCCGAAATAAAGAAAGAACATTTTCTGCCAGAAGTTCTCTGTTTACCTATTTGCCTTCCTTTCTCTTTTCCAACCCAAATCTACTTACAAAAGTTATTAACTCTGTAAATAGGCGCATCTGGTTTAACAGTGAAATGGTTTGGATAGGAATATGATGTGACAAGATAGAGAAAAATAAAGAAAGCTTAAATGACTTTCTGTATTTTGGCACACAAATGGGTGTGTGCACATAAAAGATCTGCCTTGCTAGTTATTTCAGTATTTTTAGTAAATGAGTTACACCAACAATGACATCATGATTTTCATATTTCGACATTTTGTCTTCTACGTTACACTGTTTTAGAATGGAAGAGAAGGCTTGCTCAATTAAGATGATCAGATGTGCCGGGAAAACCATGGAAAACCCAACAAGAACTATGTGTTGTTTTGGTCACCAAGAATAAAACTAATGAAACATCAAATCACAGCCTTATTATATACCTTGGCCTTTTAACATGAAAGTTCTCTCAAAATCGTGTACTTCAAATGCCTGACAAATAGTTGTGTCATTTGACCAACAAGTTCTCTTTTGATATCACTACTGATGCTTCCAGATATTTAGTATTATATTTCTGGATGGGACCTAACTGCACTGTTAAACCAATCTTCCTTCAAATTGCTTCCTGATACCTATGTGTTTTATTACAGAACCTAAGTGCACTGTTGTATGTCAGAGTGACAGGCAATTTTCTGTTGGGTCGTGCTCTAGGCTGCCCTTTTTGTGCTTACAATGACGCAGACACCAAATTGAGTATTCGAGGGCTTCTGTGGTCTTCATAATATTTGGTTAAACACAGCTCATTCCTGCCTTGTGGGGACTCCCAGCATATTAGCTTTAAGCCACCTGTTTTTATATGGACCAGTGCAGTATTTAATTTAGTACCAAAATAACTTATTGTTATAAAAAAAACTTTACCAAGGAAATTTCATTGCATAAATTTATGATGTTAGATAATTTCGAGGTTATTGTAGCATTCATGGTAAAACAAACCATGCAGACTTATTGTCATAATGCAGAATGCTCTTTTAAGTGGCTTGTGCACGTTGTATTTTAATATTCATTTTATGTTAATAACATTTTGATAATATGTAAATAGCACAGCCAGGAAATTCGCGCAGCTCTTAAAAAGATTTTTAGGACTAATAGTTTTACCATAGCTTTCATTAAATTTATTTCATATTGAATATATGAAAGGCAGTTATGTTACAGTTTCAAAGAAATTCAAAGACGGATATAGAGAAAAATAGAGAGAAATTTAGACTAGAAACTATTAGAAAGACAAAATAGATCAAAAATAGAATAGATAGATAGATAGATAGATAGATAGATAGATAGATAGATAGATAGATAGATAGATAGAGAGATAGATAGATAGATAGATAGATAGAGAGATAGATAGATAGAGAGATAGATAGATAGATAGGATAGCTAGTGAATAGGATTAAGAATAAATAGAATTGATAGCTAGATAATCAGCTAAATAGTAAAAAGGAAGACAACATTGAAAGCTGCCATATTTAAGTCTATGCTAGATTGTTGATATTACATAATAGTGATAACAAAAACAATAACATGATCTGCATGTAGATTAATTGCTCACTGTTACATAATCATCAGTTGACAAAGATTATGTCACCTTAATTTTGTTACGTTTTCTTGTTGACTGTTTTGAAATGAAATGAATAACATGTTTTATAAAATAATTTAATTTAGCTTGTCAAGGCTTATAATTAACTAGTCCATAAAAATAATAGATACAGGGAATATTAATGGAGAAGATTGAATTTTTAAAACACTTTTGAATATGAATATGTCATGTTTTGTTAAATTCGAAACTAAATCATTGATAAGTAGCTGGTCCCACTTGACCTAATTTCCTGCTGTCGACCATTGATGTTGATACTGTCACTGCACAGATTTTTGAAACCTTTCTTTTGCTCAATTCGCTCTGTGCGAAACGGCCTATGGCCGTTTCGCTGCGCGTATATTAAAAATAGCAATAAAAAAAAATCCAATAAATAAATATCAATATTTGTTTTTTGACATAAAATCCAGATCTATATTTGTGCACCGCGATGGTCATGTTGTACACAGTAATGGATTGGATGAACTGCTGTTTTACATGTATGTGATGGGCATCTATTAAAAAGATAGTAACACACAGACAGACATGTATGTTACACTAAACATTACGATTGGATGTCATTAGCGTTGTGTAGGCCTACTGTTGAGTCTTTGGAGCTCAGGTTCTTTGGTTGCAGATCAAACGGCCAGAGGCATTAATTTCCAAAGGCAGCAACCTTATTATGAAAGCAAAAATGAAAGCTTTATCAGGTCAAGGCCCACTGCAGATTGAAGGACGTCCTTAAAATGAGAGATGTACGTCCTTCTAAGTATGCTTGCCCTTCCTTTGAAGTATGATCAAGTTTCAGAAGAAAACTTTGTTTTCTCAGATTCTAGGCTTTCCTCAATGGTCAGTTGTGTTTGTAGGTCAAGAATGATGTCATAAGTCTCATTCTGATTACGAATGTCCCTCCAAATGTTTGATGACTTTGAAATATGGGAGTAATAAAATGTAGCACTTTACAAAATGGATTACACTGGATTACTAAATGCATTGGCAGTTAAAAATACTGCATGGATTTGATGCTTTTATATTTGTTTTGCAGATGAGCAACTTCTTTTTGAAATTCTATATGTGCATTTCACAGAAATTGCCATTTAAAGTAGCATCTCAGCATACTTTGATTGAAGGATGGCTGTACTTCCTTTGAAGTATACTATGTTGTTTGGGTCAAATTTGATGTCATCCTTCTTGAAATGAGGTGCCCTTTCTTCCAAGTACGGGCATACTTCAAACAAAGTGCACTCGTGAAACAACTGACTTTAAAAGACAATAGCTCAGTTTGCACAAATGGAATTGTCATTATTTTGGTTATGCACTTTCTTATGGGTTGTTTTTCAATCGGGGTACATAGTTTTGTCTCAAGGGGGTAAAAAATAAATGTCTTTTTTTTCTGGCCAAATTGACTTTTTTCTGTTGCTATATACTGTGCCATGGATTTCTGAAAATTTTAGGGCTACAAGTATTCTGAATTTTATTTTTTGACCTTTTGAAAATTTGACCAAAGTCAATATTCTGCTCATCCCTCTATTACCGGATGTATAGGACACCCAGTTGTATGGGCTTGTTCTGAGTGGATAGATATATATCTGACAATGAAAAATCATCTTACTTGCTTAATTTTGGCCAAGAACTTTTGTGCGTGCCAAGGAAAATAGATATTTTCGGAGAGGACGGAGAGGACAGTTTATTTGACGAAGCTGTTTTTGGTGTTTTCCGCTACGAGCATTTTGCAGTACGTACAACTGAAGTGAAACACTTACCAAAACTTTGTCTAATCTATTGAAGGAGAATTTCTATAAAATAAAAATCCTCTTAATTTAATGTTATTGCTGTTTTGTTGACCCTATTTCAGAGAGGACAATATTTGACGGAAATTACCATCATGTGTTCAATGCAGGATGCTGAAGAGACTAATCATAGTTGTTGCATGTACCGTAATATGGGGTGAATTGGGACACTGGGGTGAATCGGGACAGAACAGGGAAACATTTTATTTGCTCAAAAGCACCAATTTATTCTTGCCTTAGGAATGATTTTTGGCACACTTTTATTGAACATACAAACACATAATGTGGTATGATTTTGTATTTCCAACTGCAGGCAGTGATGAGCGGCAGCACCTTAAACTTGGCCCTGCAGAAATGCCATTTTTACAGGTGGTCAAAACTTTGCGTGTAAAATATAAAGTATTAATATTGCAGCCACCAAACTTGCAGCAAACTTTAAAATCAGTTTAAAATGGTCAAAGAGGACCATGATTATAGACTGGATATTGGATATTGATTGTTTGGTCCTAGGTTCAGATCCAGGTCTATAGCAAAGTTTCGGGATTGAACAAAATAACCCTACTTATTTTCATTTGAGTGTGCTGGTGTGGCTTTTTGATGGATACTATTGTACTTGGCATCATTTATAGGGGATTTAGTCCAGAATTATTAATCACCAGCAAAATTTGAAGAAAAATACAGTTTTCAAACTTTTCTGTCATTTATGACATTTTTATAAATCTGTATATTATCAATGAAATTGATTTCAAGTTTCCTTCAAAATAATTTGTTTGCATATTAAACATGTTTTCTATTGTTTATTCACGAGTAGCAATCAATCAAAGAAGTTAGGGAGTTTTGATTATGGAAATAATGGAGTGTCCCGATTCACCCCAAAGTAAAGGGTGAATTGGGACAGTGGTTTTCTGGGCCCTGATCATTGGAAATTTAAGATATCACTTGAAGCTCCAAGGGATCGTTAGACCTTTTGCTTGGACACAATTTCACACCATATTTTCATTTCTGGGTTGATTTGTGGCCATTCTATAACAGAAAAACGGCCAAAAGTGTCCCGATTCACCCCATATTACGGTAATTCTAATGTTGAACTCTTGGGACCATGTTGAAAGCATTTTCACATTGGTTAAAACTTACTGTTAGGTCAGGACTGAAATATCTGAAGCGATATTTGCCTAATATGAAAATTCTATTGCACAGATCAGACAGGCAACCCATCCTGCTTCTTGTAAAGCAATCGGTGATAAAATTGTCGTTAAAATGGATGATTGGTTGCCAGTTGCCAAAAGAGAACTCGAAAAGGCATGTTTTGCAAAATTTTCCCAAGATGAAAGGGCCAAAAATTTTCTACTGGGAACAGAGGAAACTACTCTAGGAGAGGCTACTCGTAGCAAAATCTGGGGTATCGGCATGACCCTAAAGGACAAGAAAGTATGTGACATAAACGAGTGGGGTCAAAATATTGTTGGGAAAATTCTAACTGACATAAGATCAGCTTTACAGTAATTTTACTGACTCTTAACAATTTACATGTGTCGAAAATTACATTTTACATGTGCTGAGAATGGTATTTTCTAATGTAATCTCTGTTTAACTTATTGCATCACTGTATTTAATACCCAAGATAACTTAATTGTTGGTTATCTTTTTCTGTAATTTCAGATGTATATATTTTATTTGTCATATATCCTCCACCTGTGTATTGCATGACTCAAGTAATTCTGAACTAACCGCTATTTATTAAAAAAATAACGGCTATTTATTTAATTAATTTTTCTCCCTATAACACTTTCTGAATATTCTGCATGTTTCTGTTTTGCCCCAGATAATTGTGTGATCTTCTTAATGTGCAAGTTGATGTTTCTAACACAAGTGTTGATCACAGTTTCTAAATTGATTTGTTCATGTCATAACATGTAATTCATTAACTTTTATATATTCATTTGTATACAATCATTATTTGCCCAATATAGCATAATTGGTAAATTTAACTATTTTAAGATCATTATTCACCTGTCAGATCAAATCACGTAATACTAATATTTGGCTGACCATGTGCCAGTAATTGTCTATGAATCTTTACATTTATATTTGTTTCATTTCATCAAAAATCTTTGACACATCAATTTTACAGTTTTATGTTTGTTTGTTGTATAATGAATGGATTGTTTTATCAATTCTTAAGGATGATAATAGTGTAATAACCAAGTTACTTATAACAAGAAACCATGATAACTGTTATCAATACAATCTCCAAAATTCCATGTTTTGTATGATTAAGTATGACAGTTGATCCAAACACTATACTTGATAATGAGACATCTTTGCTTGATCTGTTTGCAGGCAGTGGACTGGATTCCCAGGAGGACACTGATGAACCCACCTTGTTAGATCTCTCTCCATATTATAACAACTCAGGTTTTACAGAATTTGTTTTGAATACTTATAATAATTTTACAGTCCTTAGTTTAAACTGTCAGTCTCTAGCAGCCAAATTCGAAAAATTACAAATATATGTTAACTTGTACAATTCTTCTCATTCCAGACTCGGTGCCATTTGCTTGCAGGAGACATGGCTCACAGCAGACAGCGACCTTTCTCTGTTTCAAATAGAAGGATACAACCTAATTTCATCTGGTAGATCGAGCAGTGCACATGGAGGGGTAGCTATATATATATGTGAAATATTTAAATTTAATCAAATTGATAAATTCATACACTCTGAAAGTTGGGACGGGCAATTCATAGAAGTTATGTTAGGAAATAATTATCATGACAACACTAAAATTATTATAGGAAATATTTATAGACCTCCTCGTCAAACAATAGAAAATGTTACAACATTTATAAATGAGCTGAATGTAGTATTCAATCATTTTCGAAACAACAGAGATGTGTTACTAACTGGAGACTTTAACTTAAACATCCTGAAATTTAAAGAAGTTAACTATGTGAATCAATTTCTTGAGTCAATAATCTCAAATGGTTACATTCCCAAAATTACTTTTCCTACGCGTCTAACTGAAAGAAAGGGAACTTTAATTGACAATTTTTTCATTAAAATATCCGATAGACTTAATAATATTAAAGCTGGTATAATCATTAATCAAATTTCTGACCATCTGCCTTACTTTATAAGCTTAAATCTTTTAAACCGAAATCATGAAAAGAAAAAGTATGTCAAGATTACAACTTATAATAATACCACAATTCTTGGCTTCAAAACCGAATTACAAAGTCCATCTACTGCACAAAGACTAAATGAGATTCTAGGCCAAACACCTGACATAAGCTATGATCGATTCAATTCTATTCTAAAAGATTTAGTTCATAAATATTTTCCGACAAAATCTGTTCGATTTAATAAGTACAGACACAAAAAAAGTAAATGGATAACTGCAGAAATTCTAAAATCTATAAAATATAAAGATAAGCTATACCACTTACTAAAATCAACTGACACAATTGATCCTAATTATAATAGTAGGAGACTAAATTTCCAGACTTACAACAGGATTCTTAAAAGTAGTATCAGAATTGCGAAGAAAAATTATTATCATAACCAATTTGAAATGTTCAAGAGTGATATCAGAAAAACTTGGTCAACAATTAATGAAATAATGAATAAAACAAAAAAGAAGCAAGAGTTCCCTGAATTTTTCTTAATCAATGGCAATACAACTTCTGACAAAAGAGTGATTACAAACAAATTTAATCAATATTTCGTAGAAATTGGACCAAAGAAGGAATACAGATGTCTTAGAAGGAATACAGATGCCTATAAACAAATCGTTCAAAGATTACATAAAACATCCAATTCTGGAGTCATTTCAATTCACAAAAGTAGATACGATAACACTGATAAAAGTAATTGATTCTCTTAAGCCAAAGTCTAGCTATGGACATGATAGAATTTCGAATAAACTACTAAAATTTGTTAAATTTGAACTTGCAGATACCTTGAAAGTCTTAATTAACCAATCAATAGAACATGGTACATTTCCTAAAAAGTTGAAAATAGCTAAAGTTACACCTCTCCACAAGAAAGACAATGATCAACTATTTTCCAACTATAGACCTATTTCTATTCTTCCAAGTATATCAAAGGTCTTCGAGAGAATAATGTATAATCAAATATATGAATTTTTCACCAAAAACAAAATTTTCTACAACAGCCAATATGGCTTCAGGCAGTCACATTCCACAGAATTAGCAGCTTTAGAATTAATAGACAGAATCATTTATGAAATGGATAACAACAGAATTCCAATTAACATTTACTTAGATCTCTCGAAGGCCTTTGATACACTCGATCACGAAATTCTGATGTTTAAGCTGTCACATTATGGAATTAGGAATACCTCATATGATCTTTTGAAAAGTTATCTGACTGATCGAATGCAATATGTACAAATGAATGATATTACTTCTGAATTTCTTGAAATAAAATGTGGAGTCCCTCAAGGATCCATACTAGGCCCTCTACTTTTTATAATTTATGCAAATGACTTAATCAATGCTACTGACAAATTTCATCCTGTCATATATGCTGATGATACAACACTTTCAGCTACTTTAAATGTTTTTGAAAATGACCATGTAACAACCGCAAGTATCAATGACGAATTAAAAGCAATAACTGAATGGCTGAAATTAAATAAACTTTCTTTAAATATTAGTAAAACAAAGGCAATGGTGTTCCATACAGCCAATCGCACCATTTCATTGCCTGATCTTGTAATGGAAGAGACTCCAATAGAATTTGTAAATGAGTTTAACTTTCTGGGACTTATAATTGATAAAAATCTGAAATGGAAACCACATATAGATAATATTTCTAAAAAGATGTCAAAAACAACAGGTATAATGAACAGGCTGAAAAATTTTGTACCATCCGAGGTATTACATATAATTTACAATTCTTTAATTCTTTCTTATCTAAACTATGGCTTGATTATATGGGGTTGGAAAGCAAATAAACTGATAAAGCTTCAAAAGAAATCATTGAGAATAATAGCTAAAGCAAAATATAATGCTCACACAAGTCCCCTTTTTAAGTACTTCAATATTTTGAAGATCCCTGATCTATGTGCACTGCAAGATCTTAAGTTCTGCTATAAATTAAACAATAATATGCTTCCACTATATTTTTACTCTGAAAAATTTCTTTTACATAATTATTCTCATAACTACCCCACACGTCACTCAAATAGAAACCTTCCTGTTCCTGCTGTGAGACATGACTTCGCAAGAAATGGTATGAGTTACAGGTGCCCAATAGTGTTTAATGATATGTCTTCAAAATATAAGGATAAAATCTTTACTCACAGTTTTGATGGTTTTAAGTTTTATGTCAAACAGAATCTTACAGATCAGTATGAAACGAATTGTTCAATATCAAATTGTTATGTTTGCGGGTCATCAGTCTCCTCTTGTGAGCCAGAAGCTGTCTTGCATTCAGGTAGGTAAAGCATTGCCTCATTATCTCTAACATCATTTCACTTTCTTAATCTTAATTGTTTTATTTACAAATTACTTTAAAAAAAAACAGAGATTGTCATGGTTTCATCAAAAAAGTAAGCACTTACATCATTAAACTGTAAAATAATATCCTCTTCAATACATTAAGAATAATTTTAACAATATTTTTACACAAGGTGGCCCTCCGATAGCGACAAGTATTTTGTCTTTGGAGGTCTCCTGGCTCCTTAATTATCAATTTTTCTGTAAAACTACATACTGTACACTGTAAGAGCTAAATAAAATATGTGTCATTGTCATAATTTGCAAATGAGACAGTCAATTTTATTCAAAATGACACAAATCTTTTTTTTTTTGGGGCAGTTATCAACCGATTTTAATAATTTTTTTTGCTACTGTAGGTCCTTCTCAGTATGTTTAATCTTTCTGTGTAACGTTTTTTCAACATATATGCATGGTATTTCTGGTATTTTGGATATCGTGTGACTTTCCAGAGCGTACCCCGATTGAAAAACAGCCCTTATAGTGTTTTTCCTCCAATTCAAAGTGCCATAATGACAGCCAATGCCTTAAATTGGCCAAAACTAGGATTTTAATTTTCACAAAATTTGCAGTCGCTTGTGTTTACAGGCTCAGGAAAAATTGTCCAGGATGTTTTTATGAAGTTCATTCAAATTGAAATTAAAGTTTATATTGTTCTCTGCCAGTTTATGCTCATGGGCTTCAAAACTGGGCAATACAATGCTTAATATCTGCAGTTTACAAAACAGTCTTCAGTTTTTCTAATGCATACTTCAAACAAGGACATCCTTCGATCTAAGTACGTCCTTCGATCTGCGGGTGGGCCTTGACCTGTTTATGACTGTGCATGACACATGCTCGGTAATGTCACAATGACATTGCGTGTGTTTTGTATTGACTAGATTTCACTAATGATTTGTGAAGTCAAGGTTTATTTTGAAACTGAAGTTCAGCTGTTCACAAAGCCGTTTCATCAGACCTCGTATACCACACGATACAGTTAATCACCATTTTTGAAATAAACAGTCAATCCCTTATTAATTTCGTCAAAGTAATTTTGCCTGGAAGCAGCCTTTACATGGACAGTAACCCTCACTCTAATTCAGAAAATCAACAGCATGCAAGATACATCAGAGAAAAGAGTAAGTGTCAATTGCTCTATTGACTCTTCAAGTACTACCAGATAAAAGCTATAAAATATATCCAGATCTAATGTAGCGAAGAAGAGGCAACTGCTTTTGATCATATCTTCAAAGGTAACTCAAGGTCATAAGTAATTTATTTGCCTTTTTATGATTTAAATCCAAAAGAAGATTGGGGCAAAATCCGATGTAATTTCTGAAGATTACCTCCTCATGGCAGATGGGCCATTCAGGGATACATGTAGATGTTGACTCTAGTCATCCTATCATGCCTTTGATCACTGCTTGTCAATAATGCACATTGAAAGGAAAATGGTTTTCAGGACGGCAAAAAAGAAAAGGAAAGATATGTTTTGAAGTTTTATCGTTAAGGGACAAAAGGATATACTTATCAAATGGGGTTGTTTGAGAGTGAGATTAAGAGTTTTAAGGCTAATGTAGCCATTTTTAGACAACATGATTTCCCGCAGAGAACACAAATGTATATCACTGTAATTCAAATGGAGACAAAGGATGTGCAGGGATAAGGATAGAATAAAAAACCTGTCCTAGTATGACAGCAGAATATAACCACACCCACAGCCACTTGTTGAGCATAACTAAATGACGAAGGCCTATGGAATGACATACAGAATGGCATTATGAAATGGTCATTGCCTCATCTCACTTGACCAGTGGCCTATGTTATTATCCTTCTCCTGCCTGACACTCAGGACTATCATTTTCTGAGATATTAACAATCCCATGAAATAATGGCGATATTGTATTGAAGCTAAACATGCCATATTGTCCAGATGTTTTTTGTACTGCACTTTTGTGTTAGCATAAAGACTGAAGAGAAATAGTCACATCACATATATACATTTACCGCCCTTCCAAAGATACCAAAAATAACAAACTATAATACCAGCTCCTGTTGCATCAAAATGACATAACAATCAGGGATATAAAGCTAGTATTGACGCCAGATGATGAAGCAATGGTTTTAATAATTGGAGCCCATACATATATGCCTTGCTGAGCCAGCTTGATTGAAGCAATGGACTCCAATTTGTGTCAATGACTGAGCTGCTATGCCACAATATATATGAGATGGTTCAGCTATGTCAGCATCAGCGGAGAATTTAATATTGTAATATGATACATGTGGTTGCTGTTGTGCTTTGATACTTGAAAATGAAAGACTAAATTGTGGGTGCATTATGTTAGTTTATGATGGAGATGAAGTATAGAAAGCAAATAGTATTTGTGCTGTGTTCTCAGTTGGTCCGTAAGTGTGTAGTTTGCTTGGTTGGTGCACCGCCTCAGTAGATACAGATATCATCCACTCCTTTTTCATGTTGTATCATACTATTGTAAACAGTAGCGGGTAAAGATCTATATCGATTAACAAGTGTTTGCATGACACAGAATACAATAAGTCAAATTACTACCATATAAAGGCACAGGCCTATATATTTTATTGGCAAACCTCTGGTAAGACGATCCATGTTAAAAAATTTGGCATATATTACATTCATTTAAGATGTTTCTCTCACCACTACCTCAGTCCGGGAGTGACTTTCTTCCTGGAAAGCAAAACGGTCTGACACTGAAGGTCCATGAAGCAGACCACTCAATTAATTGCCGGGAGTCCGGGACCAAAAAGGCATTTTGACTTTCTAAGAAGCTAGTATAAACTCAGTACAAAAGAGGAAATTGCTTATCAAAGTTACATGAATGGGCATACCAGACTAACCTTATCAAATACATTTACTCTAGCTTTTTAAATTATGTGCATGTACCAACCTTATACGTATGCTCAAAGCATCTATTCAATCATTTATAGGAGTGTATAAACATGATCAATCTCCTCCACAGACCACAGTGATATACAAAATTTGTAATAATTTGCCACGTGTAGAACAATGAATTATTGCACAACCCTAAGGTTTGGTGCATATAAACTCTGTCCTCATATTTCAGGGGCACCTCACGACAGTGTGTTATTATAATGCCCATATCAGTGTAAGCTCCTGGTTGCACATCTTTGGCACTTAGAATGATTTTTTTTAAGCAACTGGGAGAAAATATTTCTATAGCTGCCCGCTGGGTTGCCCGCCAGCCCAAGCGTCATTCAGCACCTCCCAGCCAGTTGATATAAATAAATTTTTTCCCCCAGCCAGCCGCCTCAACCGCTTTCTCATTACCTGACTGCAAATTTCATCGGTTTAACACAAAAAATTGACTCCCAGCTGACAACTTTGCCAGCTGGGAAAATCCTAGCTGACAGTCTGCCAGCCAGCGGGGCACCTGCTGCATAACAGATATTTGGTGTAACAGATCATGGGGTGCCCCTGATATTTGCTCTATAACATCAATGATCAAGAAAGTGAAACAACCAAAAGATCCTTTGCACTATGATGTCCTGCATTATTCACATAAACTCCAAACGGCATCAGTGATATGGGAGTGCATTTATGATGTTGACAGACTCTTTTATGGAGCTAAGCCACTGTACTCCCACCATTATGACATCATCACATTGTATTTCACCCTGCGATGTTATTTTCATGTTTATGATGTCACTACTTTCCCTTCGTGTGAGCAATCATAAGTGTCATCATAAAGAACCCTTGCAAAGGATTGTGCAAACAATATCATCACTATCACACAATTATGACCTCATATTTCACATATATTTCCTGGTCATTATACTTTACGTTCTACTTGTAGGACCACAGTTTTGTGGGACAACATGTGCGGTCACATAAAAAATTCACACACATCTGATTGTGCTCTGAATGTGTTGCATTTGTCCTTCTACAGGCCACAATGCTAGTTTTGTAAATTGGGATGGGTTTGTATAAAGCCATGCAGTAAATTTAGAAAAGGTACCAGGCTCTAAAGGTGGACATTAGAAGTTTTTTAATATGCAGGTTAGGCCACACATAATTGATCTTTAGCTTTGCGGACCCGCCGACACAATAGATTTCCTGCCGATGGAAAAAAAAAATTGAAAAAAAGAAAAAATTTTTTTTTTTGACATTAGGCGACACTTAATTGATCTTTAGCTTCTCGTGCCCGCCGACACAACAGAATTTGTGCCGACCAAGAAAAAAAATAACCACTTACCAATTTATTTATTTGGCCCACCGCCGACCTTACCTGATATGGGGCAAATTTCCGATGGTGAAGAGCCAGAGAAACAACACCAAACTCACCTGTATGGCACTTGAAAAAAAAGTGCAAGGATTTCTCTTTGTAACCTGCCTTACTTGCATCCCACATCAGTTATTTCACCCATATTCAGGTCACTTTTGCATTGTTATTTCTTCTCTGGTTATTGCTAAAATGTCACTTTTTATTCACCAATAAGGTATTTTACACTAAGCACTGTGTGCTAACTCTTATTTCAACATCATATTCCTTTGTAAAATGACCAAAAATCAGGTCAGTCTGACTCTTGGTGGAACCTCAGTGGAGAGAGCCAAGAGAGTCATTGTGGCTCCCTCTATAATTTTACATGTACATCAGAGCAATGGCTCCATCCATGATACATATTATCACTGGTTTAATTTCTTTGTCAATGACCAACAGAGCTACAAATTGGATGCTCAATTAGACATTTATGTTCTATCACAGCAGTTTCACTACTTACATGAAAATAGAGGACTGTTTCACACATTTCCACTGGGTGAATCATGCCAGTGCCAGACTGCCAAGCAAGCAGTCCAAGTCAGCCTCCATTGATATTGAAATACAGGCCTAAGATAAACTGGTTATAGCATAGGGGGTTATAAGTCAATGATCTCAACTCATAATATACATATACTTAAGTTATTAATACATATAAATGATTTGACATAATATTATGCTTAACTTACGGGCCCCTATGCTATCAGCACAATCAAGGAATACCAGTACCAGCTTCTTTTATCAATTCAAACATTAATAGCACAAGGTATTCATGGTACAGGAAATATGTAAATATGTTTGAGTAGTTAGTTTCTCTTTAACAGTATGTTATTAGTTTTTTATCATAATGTTTATTTTTTGCTCCATATCACATTGACTGATCTGAGCTAATAAAAACTTGAAACTTGAAACTGCAGCCACATGGCAAATCTGGACCCAAGAGATCAAATAAAACAGTAGCAAACAAGCAAACATTACTTTTTGTCACTGTTTTGGATTATTATTAGGTACCTGCTGTTGATTTTTTGTTTGTCATGTGCACTGCATAATGATGATATTATATTTTGTATCACGTTGTCACTTTGAAATCAATATATACATGTATATCCATTTTGAGATAATCTACAAACTATTGTGATAGCCCTAATTTGCACAAAAAAATGTTGTTGGCAAAATGCAGAACTTGGCAATTTTTTTTTTTTTTTTTCGACCGACCGACCCATGAAAATTGTGATTTGAGACAACAACAAAAAATTGAGAATTCAGTTGTTTTTTTTTTCGTCCTACCGACCGACCTAAGAAAAAGAGCCTCGAGAGGATCCGAGAAGCTAAAGATCAATTATGTGTGGCCTTATAAATTTTTTTTTTTTCACCTTTTTTTTTTTGTCCTACCGACCGACCCTACAAAAAGGGCCTTGAGACAAATCCGAGAAGCTAAAGATCAATTATGTGTGGCCTTAATGGTCCACCTGATAGACTGTCATCAGAAAGGAATTTAAAGTTTTTAGTTATTTTAACAAATTTTTGAAAGACATTTGGCATCGAGAATATGGTGGGATTAATTGTTCTATAGGCCTAAGCCATTATTTTTAATGGATAGGTATGGCTAGATCTAATTGTCAGGTTGATGAGTGGCTTTTTTTGACTCTATCACATATAACCACTACAATGTCCTTCATCCATTGTTCAGTAGAACATCAGAAACAGAAACCATCCATTTAATGCGCAACTACAGCATTTATCCAGTTGTACCATCCTGGAACACCAGTAATCAAAAGGAGTCTAAAACTTATATTATACCCATGTAAATTGCAGCTACGCTAACATTTAGATAAGTTGCAACATTTTCAATGTAGCCTACTGTTCCATTGACTAAAAAGCTTTGTACTTAAAGAGTCCCTCCATTCCATTCAGTGTAATTTCTCCATTTCATTCGGTGTAATTTCCTTTCCATCCACAATGTGTTGTTGTCATTAGGATTTGCGAAAGCTGCAATTAAATCACATTAATGAGTTTCATCCCACTGCAGAATCTTTGTACAAAGCGAAGGAGTTTATTTGACAGAAGTTACACAAGAGTTTTGAGCTGTTTGATCGTAAATCTTTCAAAGATGATAATTTCAAATCATTTGTGTGCATTTTCCCAATGGCTCTGTCCAACAAATTGGTAAAATTCAATCACTGCACATTTCCAAACACAAAAACTATACATAAAATACTCAATTGGATTGTTTGGACCTTGACATACCAGAAATCTAGATAAGCATAGCGTAGATAACTGAGCAACCCTCACAGGGCACCAGCAAAAGTGGAGAGGAAGAATTAGAGATATGTCATTAAACCCCAGATACAATTAAACCAAGACATGCATAAAACCGGACCATATGATGCCACATCATAATTAAGAACACTTGTAAGAGCAGCATATAATAGAGGGCCAGCACAGGCCTCCCCCAAGGTCACAGCATGTGCGACCTGTCAATCAACTGCTCCAGCCTACGATCTGATTTACTCTGCGTCGTGTTTTGTTTGGTTTATTTATAGCACAATGCTGTGACGTCACCAGCAGCAACCAAGTGTCAGCGCTGTGACGTCATTCAGACACAATGGAGACGACGTCACAGCCAAAGATTATGTACACAACAAAGACTGCTAGAGATGACGTCATGTTTTGCAAAGTTGCTATAAATAGCTGCTGCAGGTATATGACGCCAGGAGGCAGGAGCGCTCAGTTCAGTTATTACGTCACCACAGCAGCATGAAGTAGTAGGCCTACTACACAGTGTATAGACATGCAGTAGTACCAACATGAATTTATCTTAAAGTACAACCATCATATTTAGGCAAGCTTATATAAGCTTATATATATATATATTATATATATAATTATTACAGACACTTGATAGGTGTACATTGAAAAAATTGACATTTTGGTAATATAATTTAAAACAGAATGAATATATACAACTTAATATTCACATAATGAATGCAAGAGTTCAAGTTGTTCAACAATCGTAAATTTTGTAAGTCCATTATCTTTTATGTCTTTGATTGCCTGAACAATGGCCAGATCTTCAGACGAGCACCTGCAGGAGTTCAACAGAACACTTCACATCAGACAACTGAAAATAGTTCTGAATGTAATTTAAATTGTCACCTATTATTGTCTGAATATTTGTGTCACCTCTGGCTGCAATGAATCTGACAAGATCATTGTCATCATATTGTAGATTCTCAGGAACATCGCACAAATTTTGTCATGTGGGTTTCTCTTTTCTGCAATGTTGGGGAGAAACCGACAGTGCGTTTTTGGAGGTAACTGACCGAAGCGTCTAACACAGCGGTTCCATAAAATAAGATATCGCCTTGAAATTTTGGATCAATGACCCTAGGAATATGACGGACATGACTGATAGACATCATAGAGCTGGTGTAGTTAGATCCTGAGATATAAAATTAAACCACCATGGAACTGAAAAACACGTTGACTTAAATCTGTGATTTCACGCCAGAACTGAAAATTCTTGTTTTAGTTATAATTTTTTTGTGGCAAGAGTTTTTGAGATATCGTCATGAAATTTTTGATTTGATATCTATGCTATATGTATAACATCACCTGCTACTTTTTATACGTCTAGGATGCTGAAATTTAGAGAAATAAAATAAAACGGCAGTGGAATGCAGAAAAACGTTTCTGAAATAAATGAACCACAGTGCTGATACTATACCAATAAACATAATTTAACAATATTACTTAGCCATGTGTTGTGAAACATTGTCTTAAATCAATATAAGAAAATATAAAGGGGTCCTCATCATGATGGAAATTAATATAAATCAGAATTTGTACAACAAAGTCATTTTGGAAAAATTAAACAAGTTTCAACAGAGAGACATCACTTATTTCTTATTTGAAATTCTATGTATTTTGAGCTTAACAACGTTTTTGGCTGATATATATACAAAAACATTCTGAGAAGTAGGTAGGCCTATATATGCCCAGGGGCGGACTGGCGGCATTTCGGGCCCCGTGGCAAGATAACTCAAGGGGCCCCTACGTCCTTACCGTCGATGGTATTTTATAGAAATGAAAAATACTACTTGTAAACCTTATTTGGCAAACTGTTAATATTAAGATGGGGGCCCCAAATGAGAGGGTGCTGTCCTTTCCAGTTAGTGTGGTTCACAATCATGAACCTTGGAGCAAAATGTTGCCCTTTTCTTGCAATTTTAATTTTTTGACATCTTGCATGGGCCCCCCTGAGTGGATGGGCCCGTGGCAGCTGCCACTTTGCCACATAGGCCAGTCCGCCCCTGTAATATGCCTAATAAAAAATAAAATAAAGTTTTGTCAGTTCTTATTTTCTCATTCTTGGAAAATGGCGATTGTCATGTTTCCTATTTTGAAGCTTTGGATATAATATTGGTGGATAGATATCTGATTGGCTCTGGATCTTGCATGGCTAGATTGGTCACTGCATTTTTGCAAGTCTATTTTCTGTGCTAACAGCATTTTTATTCGTTCTCATAAAATTTCTTATTCTGTAATACTTTGTTCTTCTTCGTAAACCCATGCGCCATAATGACTCAAAACTAGTTTAACAATTGTGTATGTATTATTTTCATCGCCGAGGCGCAGCCGAGACGTAAAAAAATTAGTGACTATAATTATATGATATCATATATATCAAGACTTTGTTAAAATTTACCTCTCGGCCCTCTACACTAGACGTTGTCTACATAATTATATTATCATAATGTCCAGACATTCTTAAAATATTGAAATGTGTAAAACCAGATTATCAGTAGAGAATATTTCCTTTGTTGATCGGAAACTCGGAGGACATTGCACTGTAACCACCAAGTCTCACGAGTTGAGGCAACAACAGACCAGCACCTAACAAGATCAAACTGGAACACACAGCACGACAGGGACACACAAGAACTCATCAGGATGTCCTGTCAGCATTGCATGTCAGCTAAAAGACCAGTGTTATCAGAGTGACTGGAGCATTGCATATTAGTGAGAACAAGTGATGAGGTATTTTCTACTTGTCCATCTCATCATTGCGCCAATTCTTATTGATATACTCATGCAAACTAGATGGTGGCAGAAATTGGGAGAACATCTTGTAATGTCATCATGTGACATATCGTCAGCCTAAAGCAAAATTGGCCTAAGTCATTTTTGGCAATTTTCGGCAAACAGCCAAAAACTGACTTAGGCCAAATTTATTTTTGAAACAAAAATGACTTAGGCCAAAATTCGCTTGTGGTGTAGCTGTGTTATTAAGCAATTCTCCCAAAAAATTATGGATGAAATGCGAGGAAACAACTTCAATAAAATTAATACTCACAATTATGACCGAAAAATATTCGTGATATCCACTAAAATTAGTGATAACGAAATTGGCCTAAGTCCAAATGGCCTAAGTCAACAGGACTTAGGCCATTTGTTTATTATTAATTTAGGAGTACAAATTTTTTTTAGCAGATGTGTTATCATAAGGGCCTTCCTATGGTCAGATTTTAGGCAGTTCCTTGAATCAGTGTCTAAGTGTGTATGGTTGGTAGGCTTGTGGAATGTTCTGATCCCCTCTCATCTTGTCAATGAACCCTTGCAAGGGACAATCCCTGTCTTTGATTGCTCCCACTACCAATGTAGCGGAAGACCATTGTAACCAAGATGGTTTGGCTCATTAAAACTCAAATAGGTGACATCAGCGTGTTGCTGATGTCGTCCTCCAAACTTACTGTTACTGCCAGCAATTATCATAGTATTGCATTATTGACTTACAATGCAATGATGATGTTATGGCTAATAAAAGGTGCTAATCACCGGTGGGTCAGATTGTTACTATTTAGGTACTACAGCAATATTGTAGGAATGGCATAGCAATTATGAAGCTTTAATGAAGCAATATGATCCATCTCATTTAGACAAGACTCGCATTGTCTTTGCATATGACATCATAACCCAGCTAATTTGGTTCTCCAGATGGTTTCTTTGGGTGTCAATTGACAATTGTCAGTGTGTCATCCTTGAGTGAGAAGTCAGCCTTAACAGTGGCTTTGGAGTGCCTCTTTTTGATTGGCAGACATTAACTGCATTCTGAGGCCAAATTGCTTCCAAGAAAGTGATGGAGGGGAGTGACTCATTTATCACCATATCCCTCAGCTAATTTCCAAGTGCACAACTAGACAGGTGCCAAAAAACATCTCACATAATGCACCGAATTTCAGTGATTTTATCAGCCCTGGGGGTATCTAGAAATGGCGTTAGGGGGGGGGCATTACATGGGGTGAATATGGGGCGCTCCATGACTTTTCCTATCTCTTCCATGTTAATTTTGGGTCTAAGGGGGGGGGGCAAGGCCCAATGCCCCCCCCCCCTAAATACGCCACTGTCATTGTTCCATTTTGAAATGCACTGAACCTGAGGAGTAAAATGAGACAATTTGAAAGAAGATGAAATCAAATTTGGTTGGAAGATTTTAGCACAATAGTATCATTTAAGTAACGTATGAAATCACTTATAATGTATAAGCCTGTGTGTGATACAATCAGAAAATGCAAAAAAAAGTTCATGCAAGTAAATGAAAAGTGTCTTTTAAAACTTACAGATTCTAAAGTAGAACAACAAAAACATTGTGCAACCCTGAGGCTTAACTGATGAAGGGAGGATATAGCAATGTCAGTACACATATGTACTGTAAGTCTAATGCAACTTATGCAAGTATCAATGTAAACCTGTAATTTGTATTATTATATGGCGTACAAGGGTTGTAATAAGTACCAGATCTTCTAAATTATTCGGCATCAAAAGAATCATTGGGCATACTTCTGAGATCCCTTTGTAGCTAATATTAAGGTGAATTTACTTTATGACTCCCTTAGAACAAAGGAAATATATGGGTAGACAGTTATCATCCCTTTTGGGTATAGAAGATAATTATATTGTTCATGTGTATTGTTCTAGCTTATCCATCTTCATATTTTGAAAACATTCTTGCATTCTTTATCGTATATAAGGCAGACAGGGAATCAGAATGCCACAAATATCCAACAAATATGTTTAGTGGAAGAAAGCTTGACAAATGAGATGGATGAGAATGTTATATTTTAAGGCGGCATTTAATCTTGTTAATCATGCTGATTTAATACGAGGAGGATTTTTTAAGCTGTCCTTATCAAGTCAAGATCTTTCGTCTGCTGAGTAAATGGCCATTCTTGCATATTGAAATGACAGTTCTGGTTTCTTCATCGATGTAACATACCAATTCATTCAGTGTGTCTCTTGGACACATTCACATAATTTACCTGTAATTGGTTATTTCAGCGATTTTGCAAAAATAATAATACTAAATCTTACAATATCTAACAATCCGCAGATCCAAACACAATCTCATACGAATTCAATGTTTTTGTTGCAAGTGTTTTGACTAAGGCAAGAGTGATGGAATGGCATCATAGTAGCCATTTCTCGAATTGAGTGAATTGGCTGTCAAATAATATGACGAATGGCTGATAAAAGGAAAAGAGCAAGAAGAAAAGAAAGGAAAATTTTTGCAAAATCGATATTATCACAAGAAGTCAAGAAGAAGTCAAGAACAACAATGAATATGACAAACATTGTCAAGACCCAAAGAAGCAGGGGATTGTGAGTCCACCAGTCAATAACCACAACAGCCCCCAGGAGTGCCATTACTTGTCCACACATAAATGACAAAGGAAAAACTTCTGGATTTCTCCACTGTAAAACTGGGCTGTGATATCAGCATTATGAATTTTGGCAGGGTGGATTTAGGATTGGGTGAACTTTGAGTTTCTGTATATCTTGAAACATTGCATCAGAAGACAAAGGGGCAAGAAGGAATGGCCCCCGGATTGGGTGATCTTCAGCATATCCACAGAAAAAGGGAATACTACTTGAAGTATAACCGATAATAAAAGTGTAGAGCAGGATAGTGTGGGTCATCGATTGTAACGCCACACATATTTGATTTTTAGCTTCTAAGATTGACCAACCCAACAGATTCACTACCAATTAAAAAAAATGTGACTTTGCCAAACAATTACAGTTTTTTTTGCCCCACCATGCAACCAAGAACCTGGTTTTAAGTGTCTTGAGAACATCTGAGAAGCTAAAAATCTATTATTATATGGCTGGCATAATTAGCAAAAGAAGGATGGCTACTGAACAAAAATATTATCTTCTACAATCTACATTTAAATGAAATAAAACCAAAGTATACTACATGTAATTGGAGAAGAAACTGATTGAAATGTAGATCTATATATGACATATTTCAGTGTTGCAGACCTCGAGGCCAGCCTCAGGGCCATTTTTGATGGCCTTGGTCTCGGTCTCGGATGACCAATCCTTGGCCTTACACTCGGTCTCGGACCCTCTTGCCTCGGATATTAGTCCGGGGCACGACTGATGCCAGCGAACTTTATAAAGTACAATTTTGCTGGAACAGTCAAACAAAATTTTCCTGTCAGTTAAGTATAATCATCTGTCAGTTTATCCAGTATAAGGAACATATTATCCTATATATTAGAATCTGATAGAATCATTTTCTGCAGGCCTGTCTTTTAAGACTGTCGATATCTAGGCCTGTTTTAGGCTGAGTGCCAAGTTATAAGCAGTGCCATTTCTGCAATATTTATGAAATTACTAATTGACCAACAGTATTGAATACTTTCGAAATGTTATTTTCCTTCACTAATTGAGTTGAACATTATTTTAAGTAGTTTCGACCATAAAAATTTGAAGTTTTAAAGTTTTTGTTTGCAAGTAATGCTGGAAGCGTTAGTACCTAATCATTGACTTTACACACCAGAGCGCCTGTCTTAAAACACAACTCATCAAAATGGAAAGGGACAAAATTTGTGACAGAACCTCAATCATGCCTCAAAAAATATTCCAAATAACTTTAATGTAAAAAAAATATGCCACTGCCTAATAAATTGGAACCCAGCAATTCAGAGTATACATGTATGTATCTAGATTCTAGAAAGTGTAATTTTTTAAGCAGCTATAGTAAAGCCCGTAATGAAAGTGATAAGTTACCTTAGATTTTTTTTTAAACTAACCAATTTTTTTCCAGTATGTAGCCTCACTGTGAAAAAGATTAATTAATTCATTCCCAATAGTCTTGAAATGAATTTCTGGTGGATGGGCTATCTCATTCAGCAATGTTTGATGTAGAAGTAAATAATTAACTATAATTGAGGTTGTCAGACACTCAAAACAAATTTGATCTGTCACTGTTTCCATAGAGGAACAAATTCCCAGTGAGATTAGTTCCATGCCCTGTTCTTTAAAAATGTAATGGTTGCCCCCTTATTGTCTTCATTTCAGTGTTTTATTTGAGTCATTGAGTGAATCTCTAATTGTACGGTTATAGCCTTATCGTAAGCGATGGCTAAATACCAATAATACACTAAGCTAAAATATTTCGGCAGTCAACCATCATTTTTGTCCAGCCAGCCTCGGTCTTGGTCTTGGATGCTCATGCCTCGTTCTCGGTCTCAGTCTCGGAGGGTCAATTCCTTGGTCTCGGTCTAGGTCTCGGATGCTCATGCCTCAGTCTTGGTCTCAGTCTCGGATGTCCTGGCCTTGGCTCCTACACTGACATATTTACTACATCTCACAACAGACTGAAACATGGCTTTGAGCAAAATACCGTTGGGACGTTGTACACAAAGGCACAGTTCCTAGTAAATGACCTGCAAACATGCGACTAAGTTGTGCACATTATCACTCTAACTACTATACAGTAAGAACTACCATCACTCTGGCATCATCTAACATCTTTAAAAACTTCTGTTGTCTAGAGAGAGCAATCTATAAACCCATCCATGTCAGGCTGATAATTGAGAGTTGAAAATTAAAATTTGTCGATGTGAAAGGCACTCAATTTCATCACAATGTGGCTTTACTCTTCACAGGGTATTTCTCTCATTGTAATCCAAGATGCTCAATATACATCATTCACCAATATACGAAGGTGATGAATATAATTCAAATCAGATGGTGCAAGGGTGTCAAAGGATGACAGGATTGTGGACATTCACAAAGGGCCTGTCTTCCACAAGGGGGCAGCAGAGGTCATCTGACTTCCGGGGGTTTTCTTGGAACTTAGTGGTTGGTCCCTAACTTCATTTTCTTGTGACATCCAAAACCAATAAGAAAAGTATACTGCCCACTCACAACAATGGGCTGTGGCAGGGCAGTAAGAACAACAAAGGAAGATATTTGGCAAATGTCTGGTAAATCTTGGTTCTGACGAACAGACAGACAGATAAAGAACTCGAATAATAGATTCAGGATATATTGCAGGCAAATACCACAAGCAGCAACCATAAAAAGAAATCAAGAAGCAGCAATAAGACAATATGAAAGAAAATAGCATAATTATTATAATAATAACTGGAAAAGAAGATATTCATAACAAAAAACACATGGAAGAAAAAAACACAGAAAGAGGGCCAAAGTGAGGACAAGAAATCATGAAATTCCATAAAATAAAATGTTAGTGTAAGAAATTGGATTGAAATCAAGTTCAACAGTCAACAAGGACAGTAAATTACACCAATCTGTATTGAATCATTCAACACAAAAAAAGTATGTATACTGTTTCTCAAAACCAACAAGCATGAGTCAGGTCAAGTTATCAACAGTAAACAGAAGATGATATGAATTGAACTAAACAGAAAAATACTTGAGAACAAAGAAACATATTTTTGATCAGTAAAGCAGGAAAAGAAACATATTACTGTGGGCATTGCAGAATTGCAGACAAGGTATAAACTAGACAGTGCATGGAATGCACACCTCCATAGCCGGATAGTTGGGTTGCCCCCAGTCCCCCTAGGCCAAAGTTATGTTGGGGCAACTGAAAGACCCTGGACATCCCTGAATGAATATGTCTCATAGAGACAGCAAGACAACGTAGGGCAACACAGGAAGCAATTCCATTGGCTGCCTGTTCCTGCTAGAATACAATTGAAGCTGATGAGTACAACATGGCAATTATGTACTCAGCTGGTCAGTCTCAAGGGCCAACAGCATCCATGTTTTAAAATATGATTTGGGAGTACTTATTTAAATTCAAGTAACTCATCAAGATTTACAAGAACAACAACTTTGAAACAGCATTTGTATGCCTGCTTCCTTAACTTCCTTTCCAAGCATGACAAGAAAAGGACAAAATAGACCTTGGGGATATAGAGTCAGCACCTGCTCATGTTTATGTTAAATTGATAGAAATGACAGTTTTTAGGGGTTGACAAGCCATGTTAAAAGTGAATTATGTAGAGTAACATAATATTATGATGCATTTTTGTCCATGGCACATGAATGCATATTATTGACAAAACAAGGCAAATATCAAAGCAAACAGATATTGGACTTCATCAGGCACTTACTTGGAAGTGCCATTGATTTTAGATTTGCCAGCAGTTCAAGGGCAATCATTCAATTGACCTGTCAGATGTACACAGGTTAATTGTATTATGGAGAATAAGGTAATCATTATATAAGGTTAATTGTAGTTTATTTCACCAATTTTTGTAATCAACCTAATTGGGTGTCACACTGATGAAATTGCAATCAGGTGAGCTTTGCCATGACAGTTGACAGGAGCTCAAGCAAATTGCAATCAGCTGAGCTATTCTTGTAAATTTGGCAGCAGCTCAAGTTAATTGCAATCAGGTGAGCTTTTCTTTAAAAGTTGACAGCAGTTCAGAGAAATTGCAATCATGATGACACTAGTTGAACTATTTGCATAGTATATAACTGGAGGCATTTGACTTCATCATTCACTTCCAGCAGAGCAGACAGAGGAGACATCATGGCTATGGACATCTTATGCTAAGGTAGACTCCTTTTTTAAGTTTGGCACAGGCCTAGGTTTATTAAGGAATATCCATTTCTATGCATGGTTTTATTTTATATAGGACTAGCCTTTGGACAGCACATAGCATCCAACTTCTTCTTCCAAGTAAATGTCTGTGAGGGCTAAACCTTTATTGGAATCAACTGAAGCAGTAACACATCCTATAGACTAGTATTATGTATGACCTTGTGATTTTTTTTTTACTTCAGCTATCAAATACAGGGGCAGTGGGTTGTGTATAGGACAGTTAATCCTTATTAAGGCCAACACATAGGGTGAGACAGTTGACTACCAGTACCTGAATATTGTCAGAGACAAAATTACATGTATATGAAAGCAAACTGTCTTTTCTTTTTATTACTAATCAATTAAGTAAAGTTATTTAATTAAGTAATTTCCATCAATTGATATTACCTTGACACTGACTGAGGTCAATGAGTAATTGCAATCATTAGACACTAGCTGCCAACTCAAGTCAATTGAGTTGATGCTTTTTTTGACACATCTCAATGAGCAATTGCAATCAATAGACACCACCTGCCAACTAAAGCCAATTGAGTTGACACTCTCTTTGACACTGTTCAATTAGTAATTGCAATCAATAGACACCACCTGCCAACTCAAGCCAATTGAGTTGACACTCTCTTTGACACTGTTTAATTAGTAATTGCAATCAATAGACACCATATGTCAAGTGTGAGCTCAGTTACTGCTCAGTAAACAGTATATAAAGAGTACCAACATTGGTAGCCTCATTCAGTGTACTTCAAGACATGAAGTTGAGAGGAACAGAAGAAAGGGCCATGGCTTTTGTGGACATCTTGACAAAAAAGGTATTTGTTGTTATTTTATGCATTCTACTTGCTAGGCTCAGTGATGTGTAATTCTTGTTATTTGTAAGCTGTATCTCCATAAGCATATATTGACCTTGTGGATTGTGTAGACTGTGCCACAGTCCTGACATCTTGTGGTATTTGCCTATGGTCTTACTGATACTACACAGGCATGTATGTATGATACTGGTAAGTAGGCAAGGTAAATTTCTCATCACTGTAACTCATCACTTTGAAAATTATAAATTCATATCTTGTAATTAGAATCTCTGAAAGCTCATCAGTGAAACCACAGAATTGTCTAACAGCATGTTTTTCCAACAACCATCATCAAAATACAGCATTGGTTTGTCAGAGTTTCTAAAGTGCTGCTTGGCAACAACTTGGTCAAGTACATGAGTAGTTAGGAGAACCGAATTTTCGTAAGTTTCCAAAAGTGTGTATTACATCTTGTTTTGCATTTCATTCAATTGCATTGAATGATGTTACTCAAACATATTGTTACGACTCAGCTATGCGGTGGTTCAAATCATTTATTGAAGTTCAACTATGGCGTTGAGGTTAACAATTTTAGGATAATGGGTAGCAAGTTCTTTATCTTAGTCAATGCATGTGCTAGCGTAATGTTTCTCAGATTAAATAAAGTAAGCGTCTTTCCTATAAATATGAATAGGAGTCTTTTGACAGCCAAGTCTTAGACTTGAACCAAATGGCTAGAAACTTCTCTGAGATGTTGAGGATCTGGTAGCCTTTGTGACTTCTGGTTGACTTGACAGCAGTGTGGCAGGCATGTATCCTTGCAGATCAGTAGGCCTAATTCAGTGTCTGCGCCTTGTTGAATTTGCTAGTGGTCCAAACGGACCTACTGGTCCGGGCATATTCTTGCTGGTCCAAATTATTTCAGGCGTATTTTTTTTCATTGGTTCTTTTCCTTAATATGTCAAAAATATTATAATTATTGATTGATATGCTCTAAAATAGCTCTGGTCAATCAATCCTCTCTGACAAAAAACATTCAGTCTTTTACCAATTGATCACCTAGTGACTTTATGTGGACCCAATTAATTACAGATGACGGTCCTCCAAAAAAGGTGACATAACAATGAAAGTTATGGCAAGGTTATATAAGGCTCACCAGCTTTTTTTATTCAATGATTTTGGAGTATTACTGGGACATGTGCATATCCATGAAGTAAAAATATGTGTAAACTGACCCAAGCTGAACAAGCTTAATTGCTGAATTGCACTTCAGCTGCTGGTGTCAACTTTGACAGATCATCTCAATAGCACTTGACTGAATCATGTGAATGGAGGTAAAATCACTTCAGAAGGTGTCAAAAGGATTAAGGCCAGAAAAGTCTGGATTGCAATCAGGTGATTTGATTGCAATCTTGACCAAATAGTCTTCAAAAGCATGGCTAATTGCTCTGTATCTATGCACGTTAGTGACGCTAGCAGATGCGCGCTAATAGGCATGCAGGAGCTACTCGCCGAAACTGACCAGTTCAGCTAGAATTCCTCACTGCTGTCTTGGTCTCTTGCCTTGGTTGAAGCTTCCAAGGCCATGATCCCCTCATCATTCAGCTGACAAATAATTTTGACAACAGCATTGCTCTCTATCAAATGACAACAGCTGAAGCGCTGGACAAAACGGAAGATTTCTCCGGTTATATTAGCCGTAGAAACACCAAACACAGTGCAAAATGAAGCAGAGAAGATAGCCAACAAGATCAATATGATAGATTAATATGACAGACCTTATTTTCGATCAGTGTGGCCTATTTAATCCAGCAATCAGATCGAGATTTCAAGTTTTCTGTCATTTTAGAGACCGGTGTCTCACGAAATATTCGCCCCGCGAAAATCGCGCACCTCTACGAAGGTTCACGACGAGTGCCGAAGTCAGAGTCAATTTGCTCGCCAGGGGGCGTCTCCTAGTAGGAGGCGCTGCAAGCAGCTTGGGAGCCAGCCAGACCGACCAATCAGATCGCTTCATTCCGACGGGAACCCGTCGACTACGCCGCACATGACGCCGGTCGATCCTTTTGATGGTCAAAGTTAGAGACAGGCCGGGGCAGACATATTGAATCGACCATGATTCTAGCGCGACGCTGTGTCAAAAATGCATCGAAAATGTCCGATTTCTGATGATTCTCGGCAATGCGGACATCTATTGACAGATGTCACTGATAGATCTATCCCTAATCTATCAGCCACATCACTCTGACCCTTTAGGATGCCGTGTGTGCAGGGGTGGAGGGAAAAATTTGAGGTGTGTTGCGTAAATCACTGTATGTCATGTTTACTGAATGTCGGAAATGAACGCTGACGGATCAGCTGGCGTACCCGTCCAATCCTCCATAGCCCGCTGGGCTATGGAGGAATTAGGCCAAATATGGCAAGAAAAAGGAGTGCAGTTATTTTCCATGGGACATTTCTTAAGCGCAACACAAATCCAATCCAATCTCCGTGGCGCTGACTTTACTGATTTCCTATCTGTTGACTCTTTCCCGTTCAACCTTGAATATCAAATTGATTTTGACTGAAATATATCGACATATCCATTTTTTCGGTACACATCAAAAGATAGAAACTTCTTGAGACCTTGCAAAATATTGGGGACCCAGTCAAGGTCATGGCTACCAAACTGAAGTTGTTTATTGATACAAATAATTGATGATTTCGGGAAGACTAAGACATTTATTCCAGCTTCCTGTTTTATGTTGAGCTTGAGTTCTCCTTCTATAATTTGTTATTGCACAGCAACAATATAACAATTATCTTTCATGTTTTTCCCGACAACCATCCTTTCTGTATTTATGTAATGGTCTTTCATGGAATTACTATCAAATCCAACTGCTTTTCATGAAGAAGAAAGACCTGCAATTAGAAACAGAAAAAACAACATTAGTTCCTATTCTTAATGAGCCAGGAAACTAAGCTCATTTAGCTCCAATATAAATTAGTAAACACTGAAAAGCAGGGCCATTTCCTGTGGGACGGGAGTACACTGTCACTGGTATTGTATTGTGGGCGTGATCTTTGCTACACAGGTGGCATCTCATGGGATGCATAGACAAAGCCATCGCATGCAAAGATTCCTTGTAGGGACAAGGGGATACAATTTGTTGTCTGTGACTTTCCTCTGACAATGTCTGATATTGACTATACAGGAGAGCCTTTGGCTGTTTATAATATAAAAGAGCTATAGAATGATTTTGGTCTGAATATATTCTAGTGAAACAGAGACAATGAGTGGTTTTAAAAGAAATGGAAGGGGGGAAATATCACTTCCTTTACAAGAATATTGTTGTGTACTGTACCTGCCGACGATCAAATACTTGCAGGGGCGACTAAGACACCAATTGCTTGTTCATATGACAGCTCATAGCTGCAGTGATCCTATGGAAATGAATGGCGAGCTCAGACAATTACCAAATGCAACCACACAATGATTTTAACGATTACAGTCACAATTACAGAATGATAGAGTAGAAGCAAAATATAGTGACTGGCATTTAGCAATAGCCTCAGTCAGTTCTAAGCTTAAAATTATTCGCATTTCTGACAACGCATGGATGGGTCAAAATTTGAAAACCTTGAAATTTCAGCTGAAAAAATTTTGAAAATTTTTCGCTCCGGAAATGCCTTTAAAAGTTTGCGTTGGGTAGGTCAAACAATCAGCTATCACTGCGCTTTCATGTCCAAGGGTCCCAATGCCCTGCTGATCTGTACTGAGGTGATAAACATAACTGTAATGTTTTTCGACTGTCATTGAAATCACACTTCTGACTAAAAAATCCTGACCATTTGGGGCTAAACAATCTATTGCCAATGATTAGGCAAGTGACTGGCACATTTTGGGCAAGTTACAGGTCTCTAATGGCAATTATTTTTGAGAAACTGCATTTTGATCAATTAAAACACCAAATATGTGTGTCATTAGCATCATGCCCATAACTTGAAATCCATACCATTTAGAGCTGAATAATGTATTGCCAACAAATAGGAAAAAGGCTATTCTGCACACAATGAGCTATATTTCAGGTCTCTATGACCAATAGTTATTGAGATAGAACAAATCCTTGAACCAGAAATTTACAAAAACAAACAAAAATACTCTTTTCATCAATAGTTTGGATTCTGAATAATAAAGATGATCTCCACTACTCCCTCCAGTGCCCAATGTCTTTGCTAAACCATATTTCAGATGCTAGACAATAGTAAAATGTTGCTGGCACCCCATATTTGGTTAGTAGTTTCAGAGAAGAATCAAACTTCATACTAAGCATGTCAGATGCAAGGAAAATGCAAAAATGTTATGTAATAGTCTGTTGAAACATTTATTGATAATATATATTCAACTAATTTCAATTCCGGTCACCTGCAACAAAATTTTAGTGAGATAAAGGCAATAAGCCATTTTTGACATGATGCTAATGACAGCGTGATGATAATGATAATTACAGTAAAAATCTTTGTAGGGACCAGTGCAAAACTGGCAGTCTGGCAATATGTGCATGCAATGACCTTATGAACACCAGAAACATGTTCACAGTGATTTTGGTCAAGAAATATGCAGTAAAAATAGAGTAGCAAGGCGTTTGCTAATGACAAATTGAGATAGGACAACTGACATGCCGACAGAAATACTCTAATATTTTGGTTTACATAAATGATATAGGGCTACAGATAGTTCAGTTATTTTTTTGGGTTGTCAGACAACATCAGACACAAGGTTTTCTCACAGAATGTGTGTCCCTTTATTTTTTATTAAGAAACAAAACCGGCGTGATGCTAATGACGCAATATTGGAGACGTTGACACAACAACCTCCTGCTCTTATACAGAATATTATTTCAGCTATTGGTGACCAGATTTTAGAAGACTGACAGTCAATTGCAAGTCTCCATGTATGGAAGAGTTTAATTGAATCAGAATCCTGTACTAGTTTTTGTGATGCGATCTTTCAAAGAAAGTGTTGGTGGAGACAGGCCATTTTCAGGGGGGTTGGCCACTTCAATGCTATTTTTGGATGGGATAGAAATATTCTACCACATATTTTTTGCGTTATAAGTTTTGCTAATATCCTTGTCTATGACAAATGACAACAAGAGGTCCTCTATTGCTCTTCCTGCCATCATGAATTATCGTTAAACACTGGAGACAAGAATTTCAGACTTTTGACCCGGCTGTGTAATTGCCACTTGCCAAAAGCAAAGATCAAGGGAGCAATTGGAGTGGAGTTAATGCCCGAGGAAATTGAAGCTCAAAAAAGCTTTGTTGAATTCAGTGAATTAGCGGGTGTAGATGAAATGTTAGATAAACAACTTTGCGAAACATAAACAGAGTTTAATCAAGCTTGTTGCAAGTTTTCAACATAGATGTATTAACTATTGTTTGATAATTCAGAATCCATATTGAAAATTGGTGCCATTGGTTGGCAAAGCTCTTGGCATTTTATGTTATGCAAATGATTTTTTATAGTTCAATTATTTCCCAAGTCTTTTTCCTCTCCTGTGTCTTGTCCTCCTACCTTGTGTACCTTCATGAAAGTTACTTTCTACGGACAAGGTGCATGTACAGACTGACTGCTCAAAATAAGGCAGCAGCCATCTTTTAGATCTTAGCCGGTGTTATATTACACTGAGAAAAGACCAAAGAGTGCACACCTCATTAGTCTGTTCATATCTTTTTTGTATACCACATGTTTGGGAGGAATCCCAAGGAATTAGCAAGTAAAGGTAAAAAAAGCCTATTTGCCCTTCCTCATACTTCAGCACAGATTTTGTCATCTGTGTTAACCAAAATGTTTTCAAATACGTTGAGAATTTTCCTGTGTCTCTTTTGTGCCATACAACGATGTATATATACGAGTACTGTTTGATAGTATGAATAGAATCGAAACTTTCTCTTAATATACTCCCTTTTGTATTTGTACTTTCTTTTACTGTATTAATCACAATTAAAAAATATCTATTGACAATTGTTTGATTGTCATAATCCCAAATATACTCAGGCAATGATACATGTTTCTACAATCAGAGACAAAGAACACAATGGCATTGTATGGCTGCTATAAAGCTACATTTATATGGAAGAGCCAAATAGATACCGAGCTCATTTAGGTGGTATGAATGAGTAAACACCGAGATCACAGAGTGATTTCCTGGGGGATGAACTTGTTGAGGGACAGAAGGCATGTGTTCCTAACTGGACTGGTAGCATCTCACGGGAGGCAAAGACAAATCAAACTGAGTTCAGTAATGGGCCAAGAAAGGGACATATAAAGTAGAGCTGTAGGTTGTTTGGTGGTGTTTTATAGACCTGTAAGGACACAACTAATATACTCAGCTTCAAAAGACATCCCTCGATTCGTTCATACGTCCATGTTCTCCGATATTAGAATCATATGTAAAATCGGTAAATTAAAACTTCAAAAATGGCTTTATATTCATCAAACTATTTAGAACCACAATAAAAAAGTAATGGTACAGGTTCACCTTCAGCACCCATAATGACAAGAATATGTAACTGTGCACAGGTTCAATTCCTCAACATGACATTGTATTCCATACCAGAGGTTAGTTTTCCAAATTGATGTCAAAGGTTGAATGACAAGTCAACTAAGGAGCCAGCACTTGTATTGCGAGATAAAAAATCGTATTGATTTTTCAAACAAAGTTATGAACTGACTTTCTTCTAAAGTTAGTGATATTCACCAATCTGTGAAAGAGATTGGTGCTTTTCTGACAGCATGACAAAGGTCAGAAACTGGGATTAAGCTTATCAAGAACACAGGCTGAGATGACATTTAGTCAGCCAAGTTTGCTCCTCTATATCTGTTGTCTCCATGCTGTTTCAACTGAGAAGTCATGAACTTGAGTCAATTAGCTTTAACCAAAACAATTGATTTTTTTCTCTTCAATGGCGTTTAATGGATTTGTATCATGGATGGGTTGATGGTTGATTAGGACTTCATTTCCTGCATTTATGTTCTCAAGTCTGGTACTGTAAGGCTAATTAATAGACATCTTATGACAGGTAAGGCAAGTATATCAAAAGAATGTGTTAGCTTCAGTAAGAAACAGGAAAAGCATAATTTTAAGAATCATCACTTTTTTTATAGTGTCATACATAAAGAATTGATAATGCCTGGAAACGCTTTCAGATCTTAGATAGGCTTATACTTGTAAAAGAAAGTCATCAATTAGTTAACTTCAACACGGAATGGAAAAAAGAGACCTTCATCACAATTAAAGGCTCTGAAGGCTGTGATATTTCAAACTAAAGAGCAAGGAAAACATTTTTCCAACATGAATTTCAATGTTTAATGATCACTTATCACCTGTTTTTGCAAACTTCTGACTATCATTGAAATCTTCTGCTGCCTTCAATAGAACTACTAAGACAGTCAGAGAATTGGGTAAACCATATTTGAAAAAACACCTGCAATAATTGTATAAAAGTGATCACGGATCAGCACAGCGACTGAAGAAACCACAATTCTCACTCTGAACAAACTAAACCTTAAAGGGCCTCATATCGATTGTAAATAGCATTGCAACTGAAGACCCACAAAGCAATGGGGAGTGACAAATGAACTTAGGAAAAGACTTAGAATCAAAGTCACAGCTGCTACAGCCGATTCTGGACAAACAAGAGCTCCAAGGTTTCTCTCTGTTTAACGTGTCTGCAAGGAAGTTCAGGTTGTTCAGAGAGTTGAGAATCAGGTCGCACTGCAGCAGGAAATTGTCTCTGATATCTAAATATCCAGTTAACAGTATGGCGGAGAAGTCTAATACTTCAGTCTGTCATCTGTTTTTACCAAAATGGTTTCAAATGTATTGTTTTTATTGTATTCACTTTGAATCTTTTACATCTACATTTAAAAGAGTTTGAAATAAATATATATATTGAGAATGTGCCTTGGTATATTTTGTGCCATGTGACAATTTATAAATGCTTAATAGACTATTGCTTGATGGTCCGGAATCAAAATTTACTCAAGTGTTATAAGAGCAATGAAAATAATTTGTATCATCATAAACAAATAACATAATCATAGCTACTGTTTGGAAAAGTCAAAGGGATACCAAGCTCATTTTGGCAGTATGAATGAGCAAACACGGAAATCACAGAGTGATTTCCTAGGGGATGTAGTTGTTGAGGGATGCAAGGCGAGTGATCCTTGCTGGACTGGCAGCCTCTCATGGGATGGCAGAGACAATTCAACCTAGTTCAGTAATGAGCAAAGAAAGGGACATAATATTGAGATAAAGCAGAGCCATAGGTTGGTTGGCGGTGTTTTATTGACCTATAAGGACACAATTATGTGATTTCCTAATATACCCAGCTTCAAAAGACATCCCTCGATTCGTTCATACGTCTGTTATATATGACACATGTTCTCCATGAGAATCATTTGTAAAATCTGCAAATTAAGACTTAAAAAATGGCTTTATATTAATCAAACCATTTAGAACCACTAGAAAAATTGTATGGTACAGGTTGACCTTCTGCACCCATATATGGCCATAATGATAAGAATATGTAACAGTGCATAGATGAACTTCTTGGAGGAAAAAGCTGAAATAACATTCTGCCTTTTATTGACAAAAACATCACACAATTCCTATTCCTCCTCAACATGACATTGTATTCCAAGGCAGAAGTTAGTTTTTCAGTTGGACTTCAAGAGTCGATTGAGGAGACAACTGAGGCATCTGAGAGGATGCACTTGTACTGGGAGATGAAATATGCTTGATCTTTGCAAATCCCAGCAGTATCTCATTTAATGTCATAAACATTATGCCAGTCAGTCTTTTGTTGTGCAAGTGAGTGATAGATAGATAGATATTTATTTTCACCCAAGCTTGTGACATTCACCTGTCCGAGTAATCTTGAGATCAATGCTTTCCACACAAAGGTCACAAACTGGATTAAGCTAATCAAGAACACAGAGATGACATTTACTCAGCCGTGTTTGCTGCACTGTCTGTTGTCTCCTTTTTGATGTCTTGTGATACAATCCCAACTAACAATGCATCAACATGAGAGAATTAGCTTAAAACAACACAATTGGTTTTTGTACTGTTTGGCATTAAGTGTATTTTTATTCATGGATAAGTAGATCTATTTTTGCTTCATTTCCTTCTTTATTTTCTCTGGCAGGCTAATTAAGACACATCTTATGCCAGGTACAGCTGGTACATCAAGACGAAAGATGTATATAAATTCTTTGGTTGCCCATGCAAGAAGATCAATGAACGATATCAGTCTTGTAGCTATGAGCAAGGACAACATTTTCCCAACATGAATTTCAATATTAAATACATCATATTGCCTATTTTAGGGGACTTATGACTATCATTGAAATATTCAGTATGAGAAAGTCAAAGAATTGCAGAAACACTATTCGAAAAAAGCAAACATGCATCTTTTTATGAAGCTAATCACAGATCAGCAGAGAGGTTGAAGAAACCACAATTCTCACTCTGAACAAACCAAACACCACCTTAAAGGGCCTCAAATCGATTGCACAAGGCATTGCAAGTGAAGACCCAAAAAGCACTGGGGAGTGACAAATGAACTTAGGAATAAACTTAGAATCAAAGTCACAGCTGTCACCCCTGATTCTGGACAAACAAGAGCTTCAAGATTTCTCTCTGTGAAATGTGTCTGGTAGTTGAGGTTGTTCCGAGAGTTGAGAATCAGGTCACACTGCAGCAGGAAATTGCCACTGTTATCACACCATATCGGGTGGCCATCAATTGACTGACCAAGCAACATGCGGGAAGATCTGTCTTTCGGATGGTTCAATGAATCAGGCTGAAGACACCACATAAGAAAAAAATCTCACTCTCAACATACCAAACCTTAAAGGCCTCAAATCGATTGCAAATAGCAATGCAACTGAAGACCCACAAAGCACTGGGAGTGACAAATGAACATAGAAATAGACTTAGAATCAAAGTCAAAGCTGTCACAGCTGGTTCAGGACAAACATGACCAGCAAGGTTTCGGGCACTCGCTGTCGAATGAGTCTGGAAGGAAGTTGAGGTCATTCAGAGAGTTGAGAATCGGGCTGCAATACTGCCAGAAATTTTCACTGTTATCTCAATATCAGGTTGCCCAGTCAACAGACTGACCAAGAGAAATGCAGGCAGGTCTCCCTTTTTGCTTAGCTTCATAAGAAATCTTGAATGTAACAAATAGTTCATTTGTAAGCAGCTCTGATTTATACACTATCAATTGTGTAGCGTATGAATTACGTACGTAAATTCTACGTACGAAACAAAAAAGATCCGATCCGTAGAACGTACGTACGTTTTCGTACAAATTTCGTACGAATTCATAAAAATTTCACACAGGCACTTTTCAGTTACTTTGGCCATTTTAGTGCAATATGGTTATCATAAACAGTGTAAGATTAGACCTTGTATTTGTGTATGTGAAAAAAAATCAGTAAAAAAATCAAGTTAATGCCCCAAAAAAACCAACTTTATACGTATGAAATCCATACGAAAATTTACGTACGTAAAACATACGTAAATTTTCGTATGGATTTCATACGTATAAAGTAATTCATACGTGAAAACAACTGATTTACGTACGAAATACGCAAGAAAGAGCAACGTACGTTTTACGTACGTTGCACAATTGGCCATGTATATGTCCGAAAAATGGAAAAAACTCAAGTCTCCCTAAAAGAGTAATCGAAAGCATCCTCTGAATAATTGCCAATTGTGAAGATAAATTTGACATTAAAATGTGTATATTCCTTAGTTAACTGTACAAGTGTACTACTGCATGGTTATCTTAATCTTTGATTGTGGTGGAACAGGCATGGAAATATAAGAAGAGAATGGACATTTTTTGTGACCGGCTATTTGCATTGGATCAAAGGGGGTTAAGGAGGCTCAAGACTTATGTCTCTTTTTCATGCACCAGCTGGACTGGATAGAAATAGAGAGACTACAATGCAAGACAAGGGTGAAAGGATGTAGAATGTGCAATTGTGCATCTTATAGCATCTAACGGCTAAAAAATGACTTCACGGTAAATCCCTATATGAAACAGGGACATGCCCAATTAAAGGCAACATTGAACATTCTATTCCAGAGCAAATATGTTATTTTGCTGTTGTACACCTTATGCAGTGCTATCTTAATGTGTAATCGACATCTTTGGATGATTATATTTTATCATTTATCCATATAAATGAGCACTGTGATGTCAAAGTTATTGAAGCACTGATCCTCCACTGCCGAGTTAAACAAATTTGAAAGCCTCATGACAGGATTCACCCCCCACCCTATGGGGTAACTAGGGGGAATTGGGGGGAAAGGAGGAGGTTATGCGGGGAAGTGATGGCAAGTGGGGGGAGGTGGGGTGCAAGATGGGGTAAGTTGGGGTAACCGGAGGCTAGTGGGAGGCAACTTGGGGGAAGTGGGGGAAAACGGGGGGCTAATGGGGGGAAGTGGGGGGAAGCGGGGGCAAGTGGGGGGAAGTGGGGGGTAAGCGAGCGGAAGCGGGTTGTTAGCGGGGGCAAGTGGGGGATAAGTGGGGGGGGGGGTAAGCGGGGGTAAGCGGGGGTAAGCGGGGGTTAGGTGGGGGGAGGAGGGGGAAGCAGGAGGGCAAAACAGGGGTAAAATGTGGGGAAGCCAATATTACGGGAATAACAAAAGGGAGCGGGGGGTGTATCCTGTCATGAGGCCTATTTGACTAGTCTACCTGTCAATCTACATGTACAAGTCACTTACTTTTAAATAAAATAGTCAGTCACTCCATCATCAGCTAGTCACTCGGTCAGTCAGTCTGCAAGTCATTCAAGCAGCATCTAGCTTGATCCCATGGGAGCACACAGCTGCAGAGTGATATTCCTGCCACATTTGGCAATCAAACCTGTCTCAACCTATAGGCTGGCTTCCATTTACTTCTTAATTGGACTGAAGCATTGGTTTAAGGATTATCCTTTAAATTGAATCCAAACCACCTACAAATTCAGTTGAATAATTAAACTAAGTTTGCTGTCAAATAAGTATTTAAACCACAGGGGCCTCTAGACCAGGTACACTGCACCACATCATGCAGTACTTAATTGTGATACATTGGTTGCTCATGAAGTTTTCATGAGCAGCTGCGCACTTTTTGGTTTTTGAAGAATGCATGCATTGTTATGACAATGTTATGTTGCCCTTGTACTCTTCTCATCCATTTAGTTTCTGAGTTGATACACTGTCAAATGTTCACACTCACTGGTACTCCTTGTATGACATGGTATATGCAACAGTTATTCCTATATCAAATGCATGCCTGTGCTTTTCCGGTGCTGAACCACCTTCAAAATGATTAGCAAACTAGATCAAATTCACTTGGCCGCAATGGTGTGATAATGATGAATAGGAACATGATTTTCCTGCTTCCCATTCCCACATATGTCGCTTTATTTTCCTTTCCTTAAATGTCGAGTTGTCTTTCAAGATTTCCATGTCGAGGACTTGAGGCACTATAAACCCACTCCTAAATTGGGAATTCGGCTCTGAATATGACACATTCACATGTGAAGCTCTGACAATGTGTCAATATGTCTAGAAATTATTCTGATTTAATGCAATAGTGAGGAATATCCAAACACTCTGGTAAGAGCAGCTTCTGTTGCGTCTGTCATTTTACAGCTAGAACTTCTACAATGTCCTTTTGGGCTGCAAATGATGCTATTTGACTCTTGCTTGTCCCAGGCCATACTAATAGGCATAGCTGGTATCAAAGGCTATTGCTGGGCAAGGCCTTTTGTTCTTTGGTAGTCTGTCGACTCCAACCCTCAAAGAATGTGCACATTGGGAGAGCCTTCACTTCGAAACATAGTAAGAGTGTGAAGCTGGATTGCAGAGAGTTTGAAAATAAAAGTAGTTGCATGCCTTCAACTGATACCAGATGTCCTTTTTGCAATAATGGTAAAAATATTGTAACGTTACACTTTACACTTATGCCCCATTATAAAATTCTAGACTGTATTGTTTCACTTCTCCCCAACAAAAAAATGAACTCAGTATTTGCAGTTCTTCATTTTAGCACCTTGGCAATTATTAAATGGTAAAAGACAGCCACCAGTATAAGTTATACACATTGAGTCTGTGAGTTTAGAAGTGTGAGAAGCTGAATTTATACTATACCCTAGGGTCCCAATTAACCCAGCTAAGGCCCTAATTGGAGGTTCTGTATGTTGGATTACTTTGCGTTAATGTCTAGTTTTTGGTGCTCTGTGGGGCTTGGGTCTTCCAAGAACTGGTAATTGCATGGTCAGACAGTATTCCAGCTGTTGCCTGCAATACGTTGTCCCAAAAATACTCCTTTGTAAGAACCAGTAACTGAGGCAAGCGAATGAGCAGCTTCAGAGCTGCTCTCTCTGCACACAAGCATGGTATATTGTGAGTAATTGTTATCATGTTGCAAGTTGTGCTAAGGTTCTAAAAAGTATATGACTTTCCCTGATAGCATTGCAAGTATAGGATGTAACCTCACAAACTGCTTATGACTCACACAGAATAACATGGCAGGGATAGGGATGTTACCTCACAAGAAATATTCTAGTGCTTTTCTGGAAGCACTTGTCATTCATCTACTGCAACCCACTTAGAATGATCCATACTTTCATACAAATTCCTGGTTTCTATGGTGGGTGATGAGATACTTTTGTAATTGAATGAATTCCGTTGTCATCTCTAGACTGTGCTACAATGCCTCCATTTCACAGAAATAGGCATGACAGGAGTACCCCTCCAGCAAGTCAAGGAAAGAGAACTTCTCAACAACTGAAATTATCATCTGCACCCCCCACATGCCTCTGGGGACTGTAAAATTCACCCAGAAAAACTCTGTAGAACTGTGGCGATCGGTTATGTTGGTGAATTGTCACCTGCCTTTTTCACACATGAATGAACTGACTGTAGGCTAATTTCTAAGAAATTCTGACATAGACATGATTACAAGAGGCAGTGATCGGGTACAGGGTCCCAAAGTCAGTCTCTGATAGTAAAAAAGTGCTTCAAAAATGGTAATATAACACCCCAACATACTAGACCTATTTGGATGTTCCAAATAGTGCCCCCAAGATTTTTGCCATTGCGTCAGTTTTTATAGCCATCATTTCCAGATTCCTTCGCAATTGCTTCAAACAAATTCCTCTCTCACAAATGCTGACCAAGGAGCTTTGAGTCTGCCTCTGATGGATTTTAGGAGATGCGAGTAGGAAACCTGGCATTTCATAGTATTAGGCCAAAGGGACCTTTATACTTAGGATAGCGGCATCAACTGATCATGGAGTGCCACTCAATACAGATCTTTTTTGGTTCTATTGGTCCCATTCCTCAAAATATTAATAAGCAACACATTTTTCAAAAAGTAACTGCCATATTTTTGCCTTGAAGTAAACCTTTTTTGTTACTATCTTCCACATAAATCATTCCATATAAAAATACACTGTTATTGTGATTGTCTCTCAGAAGGTTATAGATACAAACGATTTACTGCAACATAGTCCGTATTCAATAATGGCGTGAGCCAGGCAACTTTGATATTATGCCAGTCTATATTTTTCCAACAAAATTACTTCAAGATAAATCAGAAAATGGTTTCACCAGGAATAGCAATTTCAGTTAGGTTTCATTCCACACTAAACAAATACCACAGGGACCATCTATTGAGTCAGGCCTGCCTCATATCTCAAACCAATTTCTTCAATAAAGCTCTCGAAATCATGCTCACCAAACATTTACTTCTGACAATGTATCATATTCTGCATATATATTCAGAAAGCCTTGATTGATCTGAAATGTTGCTGACATAAAGTGCATCCAGATGATGCATGCAAATGATAGCAGATTGTGAATTTTGGCATTTCGAAGTGAAAAGAGAGTTCCATCATTCCTCAAAGCTTCATGTCTCAAGCACAGCTTCAGCCTTGTCAGAAGGCCTTCATCAGTTGTTTCATGGCTCTCCAACTCGCAGTCTGTAACTCTTTACTTTTAAGCATATAAACCAAGAAGATCTTAATTACCAAAGTAAATGAAGAAGCCCATTTGCCATTTTGTAGCTGTCCCGAAAGTTAGTTGATACAAATGGGCCATATATTAAATACTTTCCAGTGGAAGATAAATGATTGGGGTTCTTACTTCTTCAATTTGGACTTCACAGAACTGTGCCGACACGTGCATGATAATGAGGAGAGTGACATAGGACATTTGTAGCCATTTCAGTGTGTATACAGCACCCTGTTGTGTAGTGCCGGGAGTCTGAGTTGAACCCGATCCCTGAGAGCCTAACTGGATTCAAGCACGGGCACTCGAACCGTTAATAGCACACTTTCTCTCACCATATTAAATTTTATAGGTGTTTTTGAAGGTTCATGATGATTTGAAACTATTTGAATTTTGAACATCATTTAGATTTACCTAAGAAATTCTTACCCATCTCATTCGAAAACATATATATTGATACTTGATACTGACTTTTTCAAATATATATTAATTCTTTCACAAAATTCAGAAGAACAAACATCAAAGTGTATCCACATCAAACTTTGCACTAACTCTCTTATCTTGGAAAAGTGAGATATTAGTTACAGTACTGGTCACACAAGACTTAAAACTTTCCTAACGATAAGACAAAGTAGCCTGAAAGCAAAGAACACCAGCAAAATCCTGGAAGAAAAACTAAAGTACACTTCATCTTTAATGTACATTGTGTGTCAGTAAGTCCCTGAAGCAGCTGCAGGGTAAGTCCATGTTCAGTAGAACCGGCGAGTGTTGTCAAAGAAGAAAACATTGGCACTGGCATAAAAAGCTCCAAATACCACAAGATTGGCTGAAACAGATAGACCTCCCAGGTGCCTAAAAACAAAAGGGATGGAAAAATAATGGTGTAGAAACAGAGACAGGAAAGAGGAAAGAATAAATAAGACAGGAAAGATGGCTCAGAAAAATGTGTCCCAAGCCTGTGGTCAATATACAGTGCCTCCCAAAATAAAGTAAGATCATTTTCTGCCAGAAGTTCTCTGTTTACCAATTTGCCCTCCTTTCTCTTCTCCACCCCAAATCTACTTATAAAAGTTATTAACTCTGTAAATAGGCCATCTGGTTTAACAGTGAAAGGGTTTGGATAGGAAGATGATGTGACAAGATAGAGAAAAATAAAGAAAGCTTAAGTGACTTTCTGTATTTTGGCACACAAATGGGTGTGTGCACATAAAATATCTGCCTTGCTAGTTATTTCAGTATTTTTAGTAAATGAGTTACACCCACAATGACATCATGATTTTCATATTTCGGCATTTTGTCTTCTACGTTACACTGTTTTAGAATGGAAGAGAAGGCTTGCTCAATTAAGATGATCAGATGTGCCGGGAAAACCATGGAAAACCCAACAAGAACTATGTGTTGTTTTGGTCACCAAGAATAAAACTAATGAAACATCAAATCACAGCCTTATTATATACCTTGGCCTTTTAACATGAAAGTTCTCTCAAAATCGTGTACTTCAAATGCCTGACAAATAGTTGTGTCATTTGACCAACAAGTTCTCTTTTGATATCACTACTGATGCTTCCAGATATTTAGTATTATATTTCTGGATGGGACCTAACTGCACTGTTAAACCAATCTTCCTTCTAATTGCTTCCTGATACCTATGTGTTTTATTACAGAACCTAAGTGCACTGTTGTATGTCAGAGTGACAGGCAATTTTCTGTTGGGTCGTGCTCTAGGCTGCCCTTTTTGTGCTTACAATGACGCAGACACCAAATTGAGTATTCGAGGGCTTCTGTGGTCTTCATAATATTTGGTTAAAAACAGCTCATTCCTGCCTTGTGGGGACTCCCAGCATATTAGCTTTAAGCCACCTGTTTTTATATGGACCAGTGCAGTATTTAATTTAGTACCAAAATAACTTATTGTTATAAAAAAAACTTTACCAAGGAAATTTCATTGCATAAATTTATGATGTTAGATAATTTCGAGGTTATTGTAGCATTCATGGTAAAACAAACCATGCAGACTTATTGTCATAATGCAGAATGCTCTTTTAAGTGGCTTGTGCACGTTGTATTTTAATATTCATTTTATGTTAATAACATTTTGATAATATGTAAATAGCACAGCCAGGAAATTCGCGCAGCTCTTAAAAAGATTTTTAGGACTAATAGTTTTACCATAGCTTTCATTAATTTTATTTCATATTGAATATATGAAAGGCAGTTATGTTACAGTTTCAAAGAAATTCAAAGACGGATATAGAGAAAAATAGAGAGAAATTTAGACTAGAAACTATTAGAAAGACAAAATAGATCAAAAATAGAATAGATAGATAGATAGATAGATAGATAGATAGATAGATAGGTAGATAGAGAGAGAGATAGATAGATAGATAGATAGATAGATAGATAGATAGATAGATAGATAGATAGAGAGATAGATAGATAGATAGGATAGCTAGTGAATAGGATTAAGAATAAATAGAATTGATAGCTAGATAATCAGCTAAATAGTAAAAAGGAAGACAACATTGAAAGCTGCCATATTTAAGTCTATGCTAGATTGTTGATATTACATAATAGTGATAACAAAAACAATAACATGATCTGCATGTAGATTAATTGCTCACTGTTACATAATCATCAGTTGACAAAGATTATGTCACCTTAATTTTGTTACGTTTTCTTGTTGACTGTTTTGAAATGAAATGAATAACATGTTTTATAAAATAATTTAATTTAGCTTGTCAAGGCTTATAATTAACTAGTCCATAAAAATAATAGATACAGGGAATATTAATGGAGAAGATTGAATTTTTAAAACACTTTTGAATATGAATATGTCATGTTTTGTTAAATTCGAAACTAAATCATTGATAAGAAGCTGGTCCCACTTGACCTAATTTCCTGCTGTCGACCATTGATGTTGATACTGTCACTGCACCGATTTTTGAAACCTTTCTTTTGCTCAATTCGCTCTGTGCGAAACGGCCTACGGCCGTTTCGCTGCGCGTGTATTAAAAATAGCAATAAAAAAAAATCCAATAAATAAATATCAATATTTGTTTTTTGACATAAAATCCAGATCTATATTTGTGCACCGCGATGGTCATGTTGTACACAGTAATGGATTGGATGAACTGCTGTTTTACATGTATGTGATGGGCATCTATTAAAAAGATAGTAACACACAGACAGACATGTATGTTACACTAAACATTACGATTGGATGTCATTAGCTTTGTGTAGGCCTACTGTTGAGTCTTTGGAGCTCAGGTTCTTTGGTTGCAGATCAAACGGCCAGAGGCATTAATTTCCAAAGGCAGCAACCTTATTATGAAAGCAAAAATGAAAGCTTTATCAGGTCAAGGCCCACTGCAGATTGAAGGACGTCCTTAAAATGAGAGATGTACGTCCTTCTAAGTATGCTTGCCCTTCCTTTGAAGTATGATCAAGTTTCAGAAGAAAACTTTGTTTTCTCAGATTCTAGGCTTTCCTCAATGGTCAGTTGTGTTTGTAGGTCAAGAATGATGTCATAAGTCTCATTCTGATTACGAATGTCCCTCCAAATGTTTGATGACTTTGAAATATGGGAGTAATAAAATGTAGCACTTTACAAAATGGATTACACTGGATTACTAAATGCATTGGCAGTTAAAAATACTGCATGGATTTGATGCTTTTATATTTGTTTTGCAGATGAGCAACTTCTTTTTGCAATTCTATATGTGCATTTCACAGAAATTGCCATTTAAAGTAGCATCTCAGCATACTTTGATTGAAGGATGGCTGTACTTCCTTTGAAGTATACTATGTTGTTTGGGTCAAATTTGATGTCATCCTTCTTGAAATGAGGTGCCCTTTCTTCCAAGTACGGGCATACTTCAAACAAAGTGCACTCGTGAAACAACTGACTTTAAAAGACAATAGCTCAGTTTGCACAAATGGAATTGTCATTATTTTGGTTATGCACTTTCTTATGGGTTGTTTTTCAATCGGGGTACATAGTTTTGTCTCAAGGGGGTAAAAAATAAAGGTCTTTTTTTTCCGGCCAAATTGACTTTTTTCTGTTGCTATATACTGTGCCATGGATTTCTGAAAATTTTAGGGCTACAAGTATTCTGAATTTTATTTTTTGACCTTTTGAAAATTTGACCAAAGTCAATATTCTGCTCATCCCTCTATTACCGGATGTATAGGACACCCAGTTGTATGGGCTTGTTCTGAGTGGATAGATATATATCTGACAATGAAAAATCATCTTACTTGCTTAATTTTGGCCAAGAACTTTTGTGCGTGCCAAGGAAAATAGATATTTTCGGAGAGGACGGAGAGGACAGTTTATTTGACGAAGCTGTTTTTGGTGTTTTCCGCTACGAGCATTTTGCAGTTCGTACAACTGAAGTGAAACACTTACCAAAACTTTGTCTAATCTATTGAAGGAGAATTTCTATTAAATAAAAATCCTCTTAATTTAATGTTATTGCTGTTTTGTTGACCCTATTTCAGAGAGGACAATATTTGACGGAAATGACCATCATGTGTTCAATGCAGGATGCTGAAGAGACTAATCATAGTTGTTGCATGTACCGTAATATGGGGTGAATTGGGACACTGGGGTGAATCGGGACAGAACAGGGAAACATTTTATTTGCTCAAAAGCACCAATTTATTCTTGCCTTAGGAATGATTTTTGGCACACTTTTAGTGAACATACAAACACATAATGTGGTATGATTTTGTATTTCCAACTGCAGGCAGTGATGAGCGGCAGCACCTTAAACTTGGCCCTGCAGAAATGCCATTTTTACAGGTGGTCAAAACTTTGCGTGTAAAGTATAAAGTATAAATATTGCAGCCACCAAACTTGCAGCAAACTTTAAAATCAGTTTAAAATGGTCAAAGAGGACCATGATTATAGACTGGATATTGGATATTGATTGTGTGGTCCTAGGTTCAGATCCAGGTCTATAGCAAAGTTTCGGGATTGAACAAAATAACCCTACTTATTTTCATTTGAGTGTGCTGGTGTGGCTTTTTGATGGATACTATTGTACTTGGCATCATTTATAGGGGATTTAGTCCAGAATTATTAATCACCAGCAAAATTTGAAGAAAAATACAGTTTTCAAACTTTTCTGTCATTTATGACATTTTTATAAATCTGTATATTATCAATGAAATTGATTTCAAGTTTCCTTCAAAATAATTTGTTTGCATATTAAACATGTTTTCTATTGTTTATTCACGAGTAGCAATCAATCAAAGAAGGTAGGGAGTTTTGATTATGGAAATAATGGAGTGTCCCGATTCACCCCAAAGTAAAGGGTGAATTGGGACAGTGGTTTTCTGGGCCCTGATCATTGGAAATTTAAGATATCACTTGAAGCTCCAAGGGATCGTTAGACCTTTTGCTTGGACACAATTTCACACCATATTTTCATTTCTGGGTTGATTTGTGGCCATTCTATAACAGAAAAACGGCCAAAAGTGTCCCGATTCACCCCATATTACGGTAATTCTAATGTTGAACTCTTGGGACCATGTTGAAAGCATTTTCACATTGGTTAAAACTTACTGTTAGGTCAGGACTGAAATATCTGAAGCGATATTTGCCTAATTTGCAAATGAGACAGTCAATTTTATTCAAAATGACACAAATCTTTTTTTTTTTGGGGCAGTTATCAACCGATTTTAATAATTTTTTTTGCTACTGTAGGTCCTTCTCAGTATGTTTAATCTTTCTGTGTAACGTTTTTTCCACATATATGCATGGTATTTCTGGTATTTTGGATATCGTGTGACTTTCCAGAGCGTACCCCGATTGAAAAACAACCCTTATAGTGTTTTTCCTCCAATTCAAAGTGCCATAATGACAGCCAATGCCTTAAATTGGCCAAAACTAGGATTTTAATTTTGACAAAATTTGCAGTCGCTTGTGTTCACAGGCTCAGGAAAAATTGTCCAGGATGTTTTTATGAAGTTCATTCAAATTGAAATTAAAGTTTATATTGTTCTCTGCCAGTTTATGCTCATGGGCTTCAAAACTGGGCAATACAATCCTTAATATCTGCAGTTTACAAAACAGTCTTCAGTTTTTCTAATGCATACTTCAAACAAGGACATCCTTCGATCTAAGTACGTCCTTCGATCTGCGGGTGGGCCTTGACCTGTTTATGACTGTGCATGACACATGCTCGGTAATGTCACAATGACATTGCGTGTGTTTTGTATTGACTAGATTTCACTAATGATTTGTGAAGTCAAGGTTTATTTTGAAACTGAAGTTCAGCTGTTCACAAAGCTGTTTCATCAGACCTCGTATACCACACGATACAGTTAATCACCATTTTTGAAATAAACAGTCAATCCCTTATTAATTTCGTCAAAGTAATTTTGCCTGGAAGCAGCCTTTACATGGACAGTAACCCTCACTCTAATTCAGAAAATCAACAGCATGCAAGATACATCAGAGAAAAGAGTAAGTGTCAATTACTCTATTGACTGTTCAAGTACTACCAGATAAAAGCTATAAAATATATCCAGATCTAATGTAGCGAAGAAGAGGCAACTGCTTTTGATCATATCTTCAAAGGTAACTCAAGATCAAAAGTAATTTATTTGCCTTTTTATGATTTAAATCCAAAAGAAGATTGGGGCAAAATCCGATGTAATTTCTGAAGATTACCTCCTCATGGCAGATGGGCCATTCTGGGATACATGTAGATGTTGACTCTAGTCATCCTATCATGCCTTTGATCACTGCTTGTCAATAATGCACATTGAAAGGAAAATGGTTTTCAGGACGGCAAAAAAGAAAAGGAAAGATATGTTTTGAAGTTTTATCGTTAAGGGACAAAAGGATATACTTATCAAATGGGGTTGTTTGAGAGTGAGATTAAGAGTTTTAAGGCTAATGTAGCCATTTTTAGACAACATGATTTCCCGCAGAGAACACAAATGTATATCACTGTAATTCAAATGGAGACAAAGGATGTGCAGGGATAAGGATAGAATAAAAAACCTGTCCTGGTATGACAGCAGAATATAACCACACCCACAGCCACTTGTTGAGCATAACTAAATGACGAAGGCCTATGGAATGACATACAGAATGGCATTATGAAATGGTCATTGCCTCATCTCACTTGACCAGTGGCCTATGTTATTATCCTTCTCCTGCCTGACACTCAGGACTATCATTTTCTGAGATATTAACAATCCCATGAAATAATGGCGATATTGTATTGAAGCTAAACATGCCATATTGTCCAGATGTTTTTTGTACTGCACTTTTATGTTAGCATAAAGACTGAAGAGAAATAGTCACATCACATATATACATTTACCGCCCTTCCAAAGATACCAAAAATAACAAACTATAATACCAGCTCCTGTTGCATCAAAATGACATAACAATCAGGGAAAAAAGCCAGTATTGAGGCAGGATATTGAAGGCAATGGTTTTAATAATTGGAGCCCACACATATATGCCTTACTGAGCCAGTTTGATTGAAGCAATGGACAACAACCTGTGTCAATGACCGAGCTGCTATGCCACAATATATGAGATGGTTCAGCTATGTCAGCATCAGGGAAATTTGATATTGTTATATGATACATGTGGATGCTGTTGTGCTTTTGATACTTGAAAGATTAAATTGTGGGTGCATTATGTTAGTTTATGATCGAGATGAAGTATAGAGAGCAAACAGCATTTGTGCTGTCTTCTCAGTTGGTCCGTAAGTCTGTAGTTTGCTTGGTTGGTGCACCGCTTCAGTAGATACAGATATCATCCACTCCTTTTTCATGTTGTATCATAGTATTGTAAACAGTAGTGGGTAAAGATCTATATCGACTAACAAGTGTTTGCATGACATAGAATACAATAAGCCATATAATGACAGAGGCCTATTTTATTGGCACACTTCCGGCAAGACGATACGTGTTTAAAAGTTTGGCATATATTAGATTCATTTAAGATGTTTCTCTCACCACTACCTAAGTCTGGGAGTGACTTTCTTCCAGGAAAGCAAAACGGTCTGACGCTGAAGGTTCATGAAGCAGACCATTCAATTAATTGCCGGGAGTCCGCGATCAAAAACGCATTTTCACTTTCTAAGGGACTGTTCAGAATGTATGACTGGGGGGGGGGGTGGGAGTTTTGCTGGAACTTCCCGTCAAAAATTGATATCCCCCCTTGAGTTTCATGTGAATTTTTAATACCCCACCCTTAGGTTTCACGTGTATTTTTAGTACCCCCCCCCCCTTGACATACAAAGCAATACACACATAAATTATTTACTGTTATACATGGCCACGTGTACAGATTCGCGTCATTTCGCGGACTTTTGCGCGTAAAAAAGTCCAAATAAAATGAGTTTATGCGTGTTTTTTAACATTTTTTCTTTGTTAAAATTTCTTACCCCCCCTTGGAAGTGTTGTCAAAAATTAATAGCCCCCCTTGAAACACGTGTGAAAAGTTAGTACCCCCTCGGCCAAAACTCCCACCCCCCCCCAGTCATAAATTCTGAACGTTCCCTAAGAAGCTAGTATTAACTCAGTACAAAAGAAGAAATTGCTTATCAAAGTTACATGCATGGGAATACCTGAGCAACCTTATCAAATACACTTACTCTAGCTTTCTAAATTGTGGGCATGTACCAACCTTATGCATGCATGTATGCTCAAAGCATCTATTCAATCATTTATAGGAGTGTACAAACATGATCAATCTCCCCCCACAGACCGCAGCGATATACAAAATTAGTAAAAATTTGCCACATGTAGAACGATGAATTATTGCACAACCCTACGGTTTGGTGCATATTAACTCTGTTCTCATATTTGCTCCGTAACATCAATGATCAAGATGATGAAACAACCTAATAATCCTTTGCACTATGATGTCCAGCATTATTCACATAAATCCCCTTCAGCATCAATGATCTGTGAGTGCATGCATTTATGATGTTGACATACTCTTTTATGGACCTAAGCCACTGTACTCCTACCATTATGACATCATCACATTGTAATTCACCCTGTGATGTCATTTTCATGTTTATAATGTCACTACTTTCCCTTTGTGTGAGCAATCATAAGCGTCATCATAAAGAACCCATATCAAGGATTGTGCAAACAATATCATCACTATCACACAATTATGACCCCATATTTCACATATATTCCCTTGTCATAATACTTTATGTTCTACTTGTAGGACCACAGTTTTGTGAGACAACAGGTGCGGTCACATAAAAAAATGCACAGATTTGATTGCGCTCTACATGTATTTGCAGTTGTCCTTCCACAGGCCGCAAAGTCTAGTTTTTTGAAGTGGAATGGGTCTAAATAATGCTTTGCAATCAAAGATATCAGGCTCCAGAGGTGGACCATCAGAAAATTTTTGAATATGCAGGTTAATGGTCCATCTGATCGACTGAAGCCAAGAAGTCATCAGAAAAGGAATTTAAAGTTTTTAGTTACTGTAATAAATTTTTGAAAGACATTTGGCATCAAGAATATGGTGGGATTAATTGTTCTATAGGCCTAAGCCATTATTTTTAATGGATAGGCATGGCTAGATCTAATTGTCAGGTTGATGAGTGGCTTTTTTTGAGTCTATCACATATAACCACTACAATGTCCTTCATCCATCGTTCAGTAGAACATTTGAGACAGAATCCATCCATTTAATGCGCAACTACAGCATTTATCCAGTTGTACCATCCTGGGACACCAGTCATCAAAAGGAGTCTAAAACTTATATTATACCCTTGTACATTGCAGCTACGCTAATATTTAGATAAGTTACAACATTTTCAATGCAGCCTACTGTTCCATTGACTAAAAAGCTTTGTACTTAAAAAGTCCCTCCATTTCATTCAGTGTAATTTCTCCATTTCATTCGGTGTAATTTCCTTTTCATCCACAATGTGTTGTAGTCATTAGGATTTGCGAAAGCTGCAAGTAAATCACATGAATGACTTTCATCCCACTGCAGAATCTTTGTACCTTGTCGGGCAAAGCTTTGTAGCTTGTGTTGCTTGTTTTATTTTTCATCACCGACTTTAAATAAAATTTTACTTACTTACTTATTTACTTACTTACTTAGAGACATGTCAGTAAACCAAGAAATGAATAAAACTGGGCAATATGTGTATGATGCTGCATCATAATTAAGCACATAAGAGCAGCATAATATCATGATTTCCAGACCTTCTTCGAATTTTGAAATGTGTAAAACCAGATTATCAGTCGCGAATATTTCCTATGTTGATCAGAACCTCAGAGGACATTGCACTGTAACCACCAAGTCTCAGGACTTGAGACAACAGTATACCAGCACCTAACAAGATCACACTGGAACACACAACACAACAGGGACACACAAGAACTCATCAGGATGTCCTGACAGCATTGCATGTCAGCCCATGGACCTGTGTTATCAGAGTGACTTGAGCATTGCATATTCGTGAGAACAAGTGATGAGATATTTACTACTTGTCGATCTCATCACCGCGCCATTTCTCATTGATATACTCATGCAAACTATATGGTGGCAGAAATTGTGAGAACATCTTGCAATGTCCTCATGTGATGTTACATGATTTTGCAGAAAAGTGTTTACTTCGTTCTGGATGGGTCAAGTGCAAGCTTACTCAACGAAAACTGTGGAAGATAAATAGCAAAAAAGGAGACAGTTTGGAAATTGAGTATGGCAAAAGACCAAATCTGGATGCAAGAAAGATATGATCCCATGCATTTAGATAAGCCTTTAATTCTAGGAATCAATTCCGCTTCTAATATATATACCAAAGTGCTCATCGCTCTTGTCCATTCATTCCTTTCAGACAAATGGCCTTTCCCTGCCTGGTGTCACATTTCTCCCTTATATCACTGGGACAAACTGTCTTGAGCTGACGAAAGCTATATATAAAATGACAATACATCAGAAAGGAGTTTGCAAGTCTCACTGTTAAAAGTGCGAGTGAAGTATTTACCCGAAATTTCTGGGTTGAAATACTGTTTTGTGGGAATAAACAATGAGTAAGGGCTAATACCTGAAAACATAGATTTGCAAGTGTATGCATCAATACTCAGAGCTCTATTTATAAACCAATACTGTTAGATCTTGGGCCAGCTTTATTTTCAATTTTACACAACTACAGCCAGGTTGCAAGAAGTAAAAGAATTGTATTCCTTAAAATTTTCTTCATAATCTTAATCATTTGAGATAAATCTACAGCTGATTAAGAAGTTCACAATATTGTGGTGACCATAAATCAAAATTGAATGGACTAAGCCTAAACAATATGCAATCTCTTTATTCTGTTGTACAGAGCATTGCTGTGGCACAGCTGTTTACTCCTGTTACGGGACAAACCTCTTTAACTATAGCAACCTTTCAGACTACACAAATAAGGACAATTCATCGGACATGAGCATCTACCTCTCAGGCAAATTATGCCATATAGTTATGTAAAAATCTTCCCAATTTTGGTTACAGGAAAACTTCACGCATCAGCAAGAATGAATTTTTAACAGTGCAGTGAGTGCATAAACATAGACAATTCCATTTGAATGAGCTTCTTGCCTCTTGTAAAACTCTACTTGCAATGTCCAGAAGGCAACAGACCTTTTTGTGCTTGCCTTTTCGCTTCATTTTCTTTTATTTCTTTTCCACTGGTCGTCAATTACTAGGATTCTCCATAATTGGAAATTACATGCCTTTTATTGGTTGGCTAAAGTTTTGTTATCTGTACAAAATGGATCATTGTTGATTTCCTATTTTACTTCTCTTCCACTTGCTTGTCATGTTTGAACATGTACCACCTCACCATTAATTGAAAAAAACAAACATGAAATTTATGGAATTTCCTCAACAACTGTTTATCATGTAATGAAGCTCACAAGTTCAGGTGATTAGAAGCATCAAGATTGTGAAGATCAGCTAACCTTCACTAACAAGCACAATTAACTGTTGACATACATATTACATAGTTTTATCAGTATAGTGATCAAACATAGAATAATAATGATGACATCCATGACCTATGACCATGACTTAATTGAACAAAAAAGAATTGATTAATTAAAAGCATGAATCAATGTTAAGCCTTTAATAACCACGACTGCATCATTTCAATCATCAGGAACGAATTTCAATTATCTCTCTGATATTGTCAGAAAATGTCAGACATTTTTAATTTAATCATCTAACAATGGATAGTGAAGAAGCTACATTTTATAGCCCCAACAAGGAATTCATTACAAGGACTTGTGTCTTGTGCTTACTTAAGAAGATATTAAAGGAGTAATAAGCAGCTTTTTAATGCATATTATAATGTATTATTTAATATATATAGTCATGATATGTCATATCTAAAGAATAAATTTCAATGATCATTTCTTTAAAAAAAACTTAATTAAACCACAAATCTACACACTTTAGCTTGCCAGTTTGAGCTTCCAACATTGAACTAGTGATTCAACCATTAAAACAATGTTTGACTAAACAACTACAATGTATGCCTTATGCATGTCCTGTCTCTTACTTATATATATTTCCAGAAACAAATCATATTATTTCTGCCCATTTAACATAGCATACAAAATGCATTTATAACTCCCGAAACCAGATAATTCATTGCACCATCTTCTAATTCATACATATTTTTCACAACTTTCTTCTTCATGAACAATATCTGAGTCTTCTCCTTAGGCATTCATTGACACGTCTTTACCAAGAAATGCAACGACCCGCACACGTGCCATTGACCTGTCTCCTAAGAAATGCTTCATTGCAGTATTAATGCGTGTAACTGCAGATAATTGAACGCAATAACAGATAATAATAAGGTAAATTTGCATGCCCCGTGATACACATTATGCATATCCAATGTTATTGCTCACCTTATGAATAATTATTCTGTGAGTAAGCATGCAAATTGTGTGCAAAAGACCTTAAAGTCATACTGGATGACAAATAGTAGTATTTGGGATGAGCAAATCATATTTTGGGAAGTTCATCACATGTACCCTCTGTAAATCCACAATATGTTTATAAAAATACAATTTTCGACATATATATGTGACAATCAAAAGCTTACAAATGACCACTGGACAGTCCTTCAATTTGTTTCCAAAGAAGATAGCTGAGGAATAATGAGTGCTTACAGAAATGCACCAGAACATGTGAGGTCATGTCCTATACACTGTCTACAAGCGGACTGCTCTTGCATTGCCATAGATCAGTACATATGCTGTCTTGTGTTGCCACCTAGTGATTAGTGTACTATTCCGCGAGCTCCTGCGAGCATCAACATCATTTCGATCAGAGGAACACACACAATTTTGTCTGGAATACACCTGGGCTGTTTCTGAGTGTGCTGATGGCCTTTTCTACTTCCTTAGAGAATGTGATTGCAGAGTCTGACTCTGGTAAACATCAATGTTGAATAGAAATTTTGTGAATGTGCGATGAAATTGGAACTATTTCTTGAGACAGCAACGATGTAGCGTACAAAATCAACTTTTTTGCCAGGTGGCAGCAGCATACTGTTCTCATTTTCACCAGACTGTCCTATATGTATACTGGCCATGCAATCAGCCAAAGTCATTAACTGAGTGACATAACTCACCAGTGCAGTGAGGTCACAAGTTATGCAAGGACAATTTGATAATTTATTACAATGTGAAAGATTGCAGTGCCACGTGTACAAAAAACACAGATGAAGAATTATTATCCATATTTTTGCGGACTAATATGAGGGTACATTTCAGGTATCAAGACAGCGAGCAATAATGCACGATATCTGAGACAAAGACTGAAGACAACACAGTAAAATGAGCTTGAAACTTGAGCGGATTGATCCAAGAATAATGATTTACAGGAGACAATTTCATTGTGTCACAAGGTGGAGTTGTAACGCCACCAATTTTACCCACATTTCATATCAGATTTGAAATGGTGAAGCACTAATCAACCATGTAGCCCAGTTGAATCTGATATCCACAATGTCATTACAAAATCGGTTGGACTTGAGCCTGCTATAAATGGCTTATTTTGCCCCAATAGATCAGCTCAATGTTTTTACCCAAGAAATTCTTCATTCTCAAGGCTAATTAAAAGAATTTAGAGCGAATAATTTAAGAGTACAGAAAAATAAATACTGGGCTTAGAAATTCAAAATCTGCTGAACTGAAGTTCATCTGTACACATATATCCAAGGAGTTTGCATCATAAGCTATCACACAATTCACAGAAATGGTAAATTATGCAGCCCCAGTACTCAGATCAAATTTTCAGATGGATTGCCTAATTGGCAACTTTCTGATGAATTAATAACATTTGAGTCATGATTGTTCATAGTATTAGTGGCAGTAAAAGACTTAAAAAATTCCTTTACATGCAGACATCGTAAATCCACAAGCATTTTATTCTGGTGTCATATGGGGTATCTGAGTAAAGCTTGCCAGTGAGTTCATCAAATCGAAAGATAGGTCTGCTGAATGTCCACATCTGTACATTCACACGCCTTTCTCCCACTATTTGGTATAGCAAATGGACTAAGCTTTTATACTGGCCAGCCCAACATTTGCTCTAATGGCATAAAGTTACCGGCAACTTCTGCATTTGCAGTTTCTCTGATAAGCTCTTGTATATGTTCCCACCCAAGAGAATTGGGCGTCAAAGATTGACTGCCTATTGCCTTGCTGGGTGAGGAACTTTGCTGAATGCTTAAACATTTGCAGAATGTGTAAAACATAATGTATAGAAGCAGAAAGACAAACAGATAGAAAGACAGATATGCAGTCAGGTAAGAGAACATAGACAGAGGATATGGTTATTATGGAGAAAAAGAAATAACAACAGAAACAAGGACAGTAATTGCAAAACATGAAAAGATTTTAATGTGGATAATCTACAACAGTTTCCCTCTGAAGTGGAGTGTGGATGGAAAGCCACTTCCTTAACTGCAGGCCCAGATTAGGGTGCCTCATTTCAGAAAAAGTTTTTAATATCCCACTACCTGGTATTTCATGGTGTTACTTATGTCAGAATACAAGTCCATGCCAAATTTCAAGAAAAAATATTGATGTTCTAAGGTCCCTCAAGAGCTCTGAAGATAACAGGGTTAAAATTAAGCGTTTTTAGCAATTTTCGTCAGGTATTCATGTTTCTATTCATAATGTTATCATTGTGAGAGCACACATCATGCAAAATGTCCATGTTAGTAAATCTGGAAACATGAAGATGCATTTTCCAACCCTAAAAATAATTTTTAAGGTAATATTACCACTATTGAAGTATTTTACAATGGTTTTAAGAGAAAATCACCCATTTTAACAGAAATATCACTGATATACAGTACAAATTGGAACAGTTATACTTAATCCCTACCCTTAGGAGTCTGGGAGGCTCAATTATAAATACCAGGCCTCAAGGTGATTCATTAGTTTCCACCCTCACATTAGACTGTTTGACAGATTGACCAGCATTGGCCAAAAAATGAAAATATAACTGAAGTCATATCCAACTCATTTCTGCAACAAGTTCAACAATTTCCGTCTGAACTTTCTGAATCATCGAGGCAATTTGAAATAATTTCATTACCTACCTGATATCTGTACAAATTTACTAAATTTTAGATTGCAAAACATTGCATACCCCTGACTCCTGTACCAATATAATACTGAAGCATCAGACTCAAAATTCAGGCAATTATAGAATTAGTCAGAGGTCTCGTCATCTGACTGGCTCTGCAACACATAAATATTCTATCTGTAGTTGGCTTTATTAAAATCTCAATAAAATAGTTGCAAACTGTACCAAAAAAAATACAAAAATAATACAATACAAGTTTGTGGAACTCATAGCAGTTATTAATGTGTCTAAATATCAACACTGACTCATCAGTGCAAAACAAATATTTTTAAATTCATAGAAATCAACTACAATGTTCCAAAAGTCTTAAAACCCTCCTTTTCTCCTTCCTGCTTACTCATCTTCCTAGAACTGACAAGTCAACCACAAGTTATTGTAAATTTTCTTGTTGCAAATCAAGTACTGTTTATCTGTTACAGTAGCTTTGTATTTTATTTCAACACAAACGTTAATTATGTAAAAAAAACAAGCCTTTCTGTCATTTCACAATTGATCTATGTGTGTGTCCTGCAGACAGTAGGAAGATGACAACATCTTGTGCACGTCCATCTCAGAATAACAAGGAACGACGATAATCTGAGCAGGAAACAAAATGAGGAACATGCAACTCATTCATATTTGTTTTGGGCATCCATTGATTTGTACCTAGTACTTTGCAAACATATATGCTTTAAGACAAATATTTCATGGCTTTCTTGGCAACTTGCCTGTAGTCATATTCACTTTGAACAAGCAAACTTAGTACATGATTGCACGATTACGCATCGGGCCAGTATGGTACCAAAGTATTACTGTATTAGTAATCCATGCAAGACATGACATATTCAAGTCAGCCAATGGCAATTGGACAAAACCTTTATTTCTAATTCTGAAAAGTTTGTTATAATGAATTAAGAGAAAATAGTGTCCAGCATGTGCTCTTAATCCATTCCATAAAAGGTATCATCAATATTTTGAACAGATGATTTTTGTGTGGCAGACAACTGACTGTTAAATGCCCTGCAATAAGTTCTGTTTAACATCTTGAATCAAACTAATACAGACTGAGAACCTTTTACACTAAATTCTTCTATTCTGATACAATGGAGTTGCATCATTGTGACCACTTTATCTTGCAAACATCTTTCCTCCATTTTGAAAGCATTAAGAACTCATTAAAAAAATTCCAAGAGTTTTGCAACCTTTTGAATTTCTGTTAACCTGGTAATTGTACCTTGAAGTATCAATATGGAAGATTACAGCCTGTCTCAGAAGTTGTTACATGTTATTACTTGCATTGTACACAAAACGTGTTTGCCTATGCACTCAATCTACACAGGACAAATAAATTGTGGCATAGTCCTGTAAAATGGCTGATTTTACAGTATTTTTGGCTCACTTCATTAAATACTCCTGAGAAACACATTAAATTAGCAATTTCAGGAAAAATTTTAGCACTGTTCAATCTTACTGTATATCAGTGATATTGCCATTAAAGTGGGCGGTTTTCGCCTAAAATCACATTAAAATACTTAAATATTGGTAATATTACAATAAAAAATATTTTTGGGGTTGGAAAATGCATCTTTCATGTTCCAGATTTACTAAGATGGACAGTTTGCATGATGTGTGCTCTGACAATGATAACATTATGAATAGAAACATGTATACCTGACGAAAATTGCTAAAAACGCTTAATTTTAACCCTGTTATCTTCAGAGCTCTTGAGGGACCTTAGAACATCAATATTTTTTCTTGAAATTTGGCATGGACTTGTATTCTGACATAAGTAACACCATGAAATACCAGGTAGTGGGATATTTAAAACTTTTTCTAAAATGAGGCACCCTAGCCCAGATGGCCTCAGCGAGCCAATTTTAATGCTCAATATTTTTTACATGAAGTCTTTGAAGAGTCAGTTAGTAGTACTATAACTACCAGGCTAATTTGAAAATGATAAATCAATATTACAGGGCATTGGGCTGGTCTTTACATTTATTAATTAAACCTGATTAAGACAAATAAGCCAAAAACACAATATACTTGACATTATGCAATATACAGCTAATACTAAAAGGAAGTGGACAAATTGCATTCTGAGAAACAGGGAGAGGTCTGAAAGGCATAGTACAACATACATCCCAACCAAACACATTGTGAGCAGTCTGACATTGTCATTTGTACAATGGCACATTTTTATTAGCATTGATTTACTCATATGCCTCAGATAAACGGATGTGTTTTGCACATATTGTCAAACTAGAATTTGCAGAATGAAATGGAAACATCAGTATACCATCATTGCTTGAAGCCAATACCAACATTTTCATTCGTGATTTTAATTTCTTAGGATTTCCAATTTCATTTCTGAATTTGATTTCTTGTTTGTACTACATATGTCATCTTTTATGATTCTGGTTTCAGATGGACCACATCATACTCGTAGATGTATAAGTAATGTGTATACATGTAAAATGTATGTGTCTGAGGCATGGGCGGAAGCACCAGTTATTGACGGACATGATACTGTATGTTGCTTGCAAAATAGCTCTGCTTCTCCAGTCTCCCATTTTGAATGAAATAAGCTTGTAATTATTTTATTATAGTAGGCCTATTATATTACTCATGGACGAAGTCTAAGGTAAAGGTAATCAGAAAACAAACGAAGTACTCCCAATCATGCATTCACTTTCTTTACATTTGAGTGGAATCGATAAATGAATGGGGCTTCTGTAACATTTCAGCAACATATCTTTAATTCGGTCTAGTCTTTTCAGTGAAGCGAAAATCAATTTCTATCCGAATAACAAATGAAATTTTTTCTGAATATTTTCTTTTGCAAACGGATTGTTGGCAGTTCCTTGAATGAATGTCTAAGTGTGCTTGGTTGGTAGCTCGTGGAATGTTCTGAACCCCACTCATCTCGTAAATGAACCCTTGTAAGGGACAAACCCTGTCTTGTATTGCTGCACTATACCAATGTAGCAGAAGACTACTGTAACCAAGACAGTTTCAATCTAACAACTCAAATATGCGAAATCCTGTGTTGCTGATGTTGTCATCTGCACTTCCTGTTACTGCCAGCAATTATCATACATGTATTATAGCCTTGAAATGGAATTATGATGTCATTGCTAATAAAAGGTGCTAATCATCTGTGGTTCAGATCTATACTGTTAAGGTACTATGGCAATAATGAAGCAATGACTTTGCAAAAATGAAGCTGTAATAAAGCAATATGATCCATGTCATTCCATCCCAAGACTCCCATTGTCTTTGTACATTGTAACTCGGCTAATTTGGTTTTCTGGATTGTTTCTTTGGGTGTCAATTGACAATTGTCAGTGTGTCATCCTTGAGTGAGAAGTCAGCCTTAACAGCGGCCTTGGAGGGCCTCCTTTTGATTGGCAGGCATTAACTGCATACTGATTCACCAAATTGCTTCTAAGAAAGTGACGGAGAGGAGTGCCTGGCGCATCACAAAAACGTCTCATAATGGCATTTTTGAGACACAAATCCACATCTTCCCATTTTTCTGTTTTGAAATGCAATGAGCCTTAAAAGTGAAAATGAGATACACTCCAATGCAGAGACCTGACAGCCAACTGACAGAACTGTAAAAGCACAACGCTGTTGCATCTTATGACCCCAAGTACATGTACCAGATCTATAGATCTATTCCACATCAAAAGAATCACTGCGCATCTTCCTGATATTGCCTTTGTAGATATAATGGCCATCAGGTTAATGAGACTTCCTTATTTGTTGAAAACAAAGGGAAATATATGGGTTGGCAGATATCATCTTTGGGATTAAGAAAAATCATATTGCTCATATTCATTGTTCCAGCTAATCAATTTCCTTATTTGAAAACGCAAGCTCATTTTTTGTGTTATATCAGGCAGTCAAGGAATCAGAATGTCACATAATTTGATGGCAGAAAGCCCGAAAAGATAATATTGAAGACAAAGTGATATTTTTAGGGCTGCATTCAATCATGTCACTGTGTCATTTGGAAGAGGCTGAAGACAACACACAAGAAATCTCACTTTCAACGCACTAAACACAACCTTAAAGGGCTTGAAAGCAATATCAAATATCATTGCAACTGAAGACCCACAAAGCACCAAAGAGTGACAAAAAACTTTGGAAAAGACTTAGAATCAAAGTCACAGCTACCACAGTAGCTTCTAGACATACATGAGCTGCAAAGTTTTTGGCATTACATGTGGTATGAGTCTAGAAGGAAGTTGAGGTTGTTCAGAGAGTTAAGAATCAAGCCGTACTGCAGCAGGAAATTGTCTCTGTTATCACACTATATCGGGTGGCCTGTTTAATTGACTGACCACGAGACATGTAGGCAGATCAACCATTTGGTTTGGTTCATTTTCCAGACACTTGCCTTTTTTTAAGTACACAGTCGCATTGTACATCAAGACGAACAAATAAATCTCAAATCTTTGATAATGACAGCGTAAAGCTGTATGAGAGATTGGAAATTTATAATTTTATCAGCAGCTGCAGTGGATCTAAGAAAGTTCACAAGGTGTAAGATTTATGCTTCCTTTTCATGCACCAGCAGTGCCACCATCATTTTATTTTGTGGCAGTAAGTTTTTGGCCGATAATTAAAGACATACCTTACTCTTGACAAAAATACAAGTTTGTCTCCTCCTGTTCCTGACACCTTGACCAAACAGTTTCATAAACATTTGGAGGTATTGGCACGTTGAAGGGATAGTTTTGAGGTAATCCCATTAGTGAGTGAGTGAGTGAATTAGTGTTTTACGTCTCGGTAATCCCATTAGAATAACATTGCTGTCAAAACAGATGAAGAAGCCATTTTCTTCTACTGCTTCTATTGCTGCTGTTGTGACGTCACTATAGTTTCAGTGATGTCATAGAGCCAACAACGCTGATGACGTCACAACAGGAGGCTAAAAATAGCTCTAAATGTGCTGAAGAGAAGCAGCAATTTAACATTGTAAGTTCCTGTATGATGAAGCTGGGGGATTAGAGGACATATATGTAATCCTAATCCTGTTTGGTCATGGTGTACCCATTCTGATAAACCAAATATTAAACCTCAGACATAATCATGGACTGTTTCATTGGCTAAAAACGTACTGCCAAAATAAAATGTCTGGACTTTAAAAATGTGAACAGAAAAGCTAAGCAGCAAGGAAAGGCAATCTGAAACCTTCTCTTTATATACATTGTAACACAAAGTCATTTCATAAAACCCCTTGGATCTTTTCCATTGATATTTAGGCCTAGGAAATTTCAGGCAATGAAAAACTCAAACTCCCTGCTTTTTCCCCAGCAGATCGCACCAGTTGATCATATGACATTGTATTTTATGCATTGGTTTTTGGATACATATCACACTAAGCTACATATCTATATGTACGCTGAATACCATGTGTGATGTGAAAGTTGACTTATTTTCAATAAAAGTATTAAAACCATTAGAGTGTTGTAGCTCCGGTTAAGTACACTATCACACATATTTCAGATCATCAACAGCAGAGGTTGACAAATTCAACTACCATGTGGTCAGTCAATCTACAATTCAGCTAGTTAATAAAAACAGTTAGTCGCCCAATCAGCAAGTAGGTCGGTCAGCCAGTCAACTTGTCAGTCAAGCAGAATGCATCTCAATCTCGTGGGAGCACACAGCTGCAGTGTGGGATCATGCCACATTGGGCAATCCAGAATGTCTTATCCTATAACTTGGCCTCCATCTACTTCTTAAATGGACTGAACAACTAGTTTAAGGATGATCTTCTAGATTTAAGGGAAACTAAAACACATCTTCTCAATCAGTGGAAGTGCCAAACTAACTTTCTTTCAAATAAACTGTGATATTAGACCAAGCAAAACGACTGCTTATATTTTCTGATCTCATCTTAAATCTGATGCGCTACCTCTCTAAGAAACAACTCAGAATCATATGTACAGAAAATGTAATAAAGGAAGGCTTACCATTTTTTGACATTTCTGATTCTATTTAATCTGGTGTATCATCTTCGCAAATGTCATAAGGCATATTTCCATCAGCATTAAGGGGAGAGCGGGGCACAGTGAGACGGCAGGCACAGTGAGACAAAGCCCATAGCGTCTAGCTGGTACTGTTTACAGATCAATCCTCTTTTGTATAGTACAAAAAGTAAGTAAGTGAGAGTCTGACCTTTTGGTTTTTAGCCAGTAAAAGTAAATAATTTTGCTAAACGACTTTTTGTTATAATTCCCGAGAAAAATGGTTTAATGCAAATCAATTGCCAGGGATTCAAACCTTGATTATTTGTCTTATTTTAGTGAGATGATGAACCACAATACAGGCATCCAGTCCGCAGGATTCAAAAATTTTATAGAGACAGCTGCGTTGGGCACAGTGAGACAGTTGAAGGCGGGGCACAGTGAGACATCACAAAATACACTCGAAATGACCTGAATGTAAGGCATAGCTTACAATTCACTATTAAAAACAAAATGCCTGCTATAAACGACAGATTTTAGTGGGTCATATCCAAAGAGAAGCATCAGAAAGAATTTTGATTAGTATGTAACAGGTGCGGCAGGTTTAATAAGTCGTGCATGTGTCCTGTGCGATGAAGTTTCGAAACATGCTCAAAAAAGGACCTAAAAAATCACCTAGCCAGCTGCTTTTATAAGAGTATAGTAGTTTCTGTAGCAACGATTGATAGAACAATTCCGCAGGTCCTGAGGATTGGTGGTTATGGCAGTACATGCCATGTCTCACTCTGCCCCGCCTGCTGTCTCACTGTGGCCCATCCACCGGGCACAGTGAGACACTTAACGAGCATGGACATAACTCAAGATTTCTCCAAACTTGTAAAAGGTAGGAACCTGAAACTACTGGACAATATACCCAACGTCATTATCTATAATGTGGACTTGATCTCATTTAACTCGTTACTGCCAACATTTTGGAACACTTGAAAATAAAAAAAGGGTCTCACTGTGCCCCGCTCTCCCCTACAGCTAAGAATTCTGCTCCCCTGAATCACATGAAAATATATTCATGCAGTATAATGAATCATATTGTTTATTGCACTTGTGTAATGTAACTCGGATTGATTAAGTCATTTAAAGATAATATCATGGTAGTATGGTGACAACATTTAGAGAAAACCTTTAATTCTCTTGGTGTTGCTTTCAATTGTATTTGTTGACTAATTAATGTAGTTGGAAAAGAATTTTGTGTAATCCATATAAATCTTTACAAGTTATACTTCATAACAGGAGATCGAAATTACTTTTAAAATGTTGAAAGGTGTCTTAAATATCCTCACTTACTTTTCAATCAGGTATTTGTCTTAAATATCATCACTTACTTTTCGATTAAGTACTTGCAAAGATGCAAGTGGCCACATATTGCTGCAGCATGTAATGGTGTCCATGATGCGCTGTCATGCAATACAGCGCATAAATTAGCAGAAAATCAAGTTCAGACAAATTGTTTTTGAAATCGTCAATAACAAATGCTCCAATTGAAACATATATAAGTTTCGAACCAATCCTTTTTTTTTATCAATAACTTATCAATACTGATGAAGTTCACAATTTGGAGGCAAGGAACATCCGAACATAATGTAAGAACTTGACAGCTTGTACCTCATATCAAGAATACCTTCACTATTGTTCCTAAAAATGATGAATTTTCTTCTATTCAAAGCACCATTACTCGTAGTCCATAACTCATGAAAGATGAAAATCAATCATTCATAAACTCAGTCAGCAGCCTTTTGAGTCACTTGGCTTTAGAAATAACTGGAGTCAGTAGTATCCTCAAGCCATGCTATTAAATATGCTTTGAACGATAAATAAAACACATCTCATTTGATTTACATGTAGTTGAAGAGTCTTTTTATGAACTGTGAAACTGACATCAAAGAATATTTTCAGCAAAACATTGTTCATGTTATGATGAACATTAAATTAAATATACACAAGAATACTACTTGCAGTACCAACAGTTGTACAGCTGGTTGAATTGAAGAAACCTTCAGCCTTTCAAATATAGGCAAGCCTGGCAAGGGCCCTTTGAATGCCTCTTAATGGAAAACAATCAAGCCTCTTTGTAAACAACAATTACCAACCATTGTTAAGCTTGGTGATCGTGCTCCCTTGAATAGAGCAATCATTTGCTACAAGATTGAGACGGTATAGAGGGAGTCAGATTACAAGAGTAAATGAGAAATTTATTTCAAATAGAAACTAGATTAATTTGAAATTTAAATGCTGACAAGACTATCAATAAAGAAATGGCCATGAACTTGCATGGGTTCGAACCCCGGAACCTTGACAAACCTTAAATTTTCAGTGGACTTTCATGAGCAAAATCCCAGCTGGATGTCATTCAGATGAAACATTAAATTGGTGGCTCCTTGTATCAGTGTCTGTGCTGGGCAAGTAAAAGATCCCTCGCATGGGTGAAAATGTGTTACATGTTGAGGACTCCCGCTCTCTTTCCCATCTCATCAGTCAACCCTTGTGAATGCCCAAATCTGGGTTTAGAGGGCTGCGCTTAGCCACTTACCATATCTATCTATCTATGTTTATCTATCAACCTGTATGTTTTCAATCACACTTTAAATTGTGTCAAAACAAAATAGAAATTTTAGCGTATTGATCAAGTGTATGATACTAAGATACTTAGTAATTACTAAGATACTAGCATTTCCATGCAAAATACTGCAACAAGAAAATTTATTGTAAAATGTGCCTACATTGATTGTAAAATGTGTATATTTGATTGTAAAATGTGTACAGTTGATTGTAAAATTTGTAAATTTTCATCATAATTTTCACAATGACATTTTTTGTCAAGACCTACAACACTGATACGTAGTTTCAAGATATACAATCTATCATACAGCGTCGCATCATGCAGTTTTTGGATTGCTCATGAAGTTTTCATCAAGAGTTGCCCTGTTTTTGGTCTATGAAGAATGCATTGCCTTCCAAGATAACCATTGCACTCTTCTTATCCTTTTAGTTTCTGAGATGATACCGTGTTAAATGTTGATACTCATTAGTGCTCCCTGGTATTTCCAACTGCCATTGCATGACCTCATTAAAACGTGTTTTACACATGGTATGCAACATAATTATTTCTATATTAAATGCCTGTGTTTCACCCTCCTCTTTATTGCCTAAGCACACGCCAAATAAATTGCACTTCTGGATTGTACAACCGGTCTGAACCAGGTTGTTTGCAATGCAATGATCTCACTTCGTTTTACAGTCTTGTAACATGGATGACTCCTGTCCCAAGATTCCCCAGTAGAGGCTCTATGTCTGTTAACATGCTCCTGAATTGGTAATTCAGCTATGAAAATGACACATTCACACGTGACACTCTCACATTGTGTCAGTATTTATAGAAACTATGCTGATTTAGTACTATACTCCCAACGCACAAGCAAGACAGCTTCCGCGGTATTCCGTCATCTTACAACCACAGCTTCCGCCATATCCTGTGGACTGCAAATGATGCTATTTGACTCTAGTTAGTCCCAGGCCATACCAACAGGCAGTTGGTATCAGAGGCTATTGTTGGGCAAGACCTTGCTGTTTGGTTGCTGTGACTGCTTTGAACTCAAAGAATGTGTGCAATGTGACTGTCTTGCCACAAAGACACATACTATACAATATGTTGTGTGGTCTCCGGTCTGGTTGTTGTGTGAAGTATGTTGTACAGCAAGAGTGTGAGGTTGGTTGCCACTGCAACTGACAATCCCAAAGCAAGCATGGATATATTTGATGTCAACAAACTGTTTTACAGATGATTTCATATTTGTAGACATAAATCAAATAACAAAAAATTTAGCAAAATTTTTGATCTGACATCAGAAAATCCTGCCAGGTGATTGGCCAAGCCGTACATAGCGTGTCACTTTTTTTCAGTTTGCTTCAAGCAAGTGATGTTGGCTGGAAAAATTATGTAATAATTTCAACCAATAAGCTGCTGCAAAGGCCAACTTGGTATTTTGGCAGTTGTTCACACATGTCAAATCGCAATCCTCATGAACTGTTGTATTTCACACTCCTGTGTTACAGATGATTGCTTCAGTTGATATTAAATCAGTCTCAAGCCAACTCTGAATGGCTTCAAATCTCTGAAAGCTAAATCATCATACCTTGACCAAAAGCATTGTAGGCCTATGTGATAAAAGTAAAGGACTATTCAGAATTAAATTTTACGAGTGGGTCGAGGTGGTTGGTAGTTTCTATAGTTTTACTTCGTTGGGAACCACCTTTTGCACATGCTTCTTATGACATAGGATAATGGGAATATTTCCCAACAGGGTACCAATTTTTCCCACATGTTTCAAGGGGGGTACTTATTTTTCACAACATGCTTAATTGTCGAATGAAATTTTAACAAAAGAAAATTGTGGTACTATAAATATTTGTGAAACCAAAGCGGGGTATCACTTTTCACAGAAAGTTGCATAAAAACTCCCCAACAACCCCCCCCCCCCCAGTCATAAATTTTGAATTATCCCTTAGAATAGGGAGATGATCCAGTGATGGTGCCAACATTCATTAGAAAATCATAATAGGGATCAAACCAGGGTCCCAGCAATTTGTAGCCAATTGTCATGTTTTCTGGGCAGAGCCCTGATCTGAGAAAATGTTACTCCCATGTTTGTTTGTTTTCTGTAAAAAATAATCATAGTATTGGACTTTGAGAATGTGTGTACTAAAAATGTGTGAAACACTAACAGAAACTCTCACTTGAAACAGCTAGAGTCAGTTCCATTGAGCAGATCAATGGATTAGAATGCCATGGTTACCCATGTAAAACGCTATGTCACTTTTCAGGAGAGAGCGGTGTCATACCTTCTCTCAGCCAATGAAAATTACAGGAAAAATGATGTATTTTCTTCCACAAATGTCTACAAATATGAAATCATCTGTAATGGCCCAATCCATAATGTTTCACTTCTGCACCATGTTTCACTTCTGCACCACAATGTTTCACTTCTGCACAATAATGTTTTACTTCAGCACCAAAACAAAACAATGACTTCATTGTTAGCCCCCTCGGTAATAGTATAGACAGGTAATATACAGTCACAAGAAGCTAAATATTTGCGAGCATTAACAGTGAAAGCTTATAAATGTGATGAGCTACGGTACCGTAATATGGGGTGAATAGGGACACTGGGGTGAATCGGGACAGAACAGAGAATCTTTTTATATGCTGAAAAACACCAATTTCTACTAGCCCTAGAAACTAGATTTTTGGCACACATATAGTAAACATACAAGCGCATAATGTGATGGAATTTTGTATTTCTAACTGCAGGAAGTTAGGAGCTGCAGCAACTTAAATTTGGCATTGCGGAATTGCCATTTTACAAGCTGGTCAAAACTTTGCTTGTGCCATATAAAATATAAATGATAGAGCCCTCAAACTTGCTGCAAACTTTTTAATTATTCTGATGTGGTTTTAAGGGATCATAGTTAAAGACTGGATATTGGATTGTGTATGTTTGGTCCTGGATTCAAATCCAGGTCAATGACAATGTTTTGGAATTTACCAAAATAACCCTACTAATTTTTCATTTGAGTGTACTGGCGTGGCTTTTTGATGAATATTATTGAACTTGGTATCATTTATAATGGATTAAGTCCATAATTATCACTTACCAGGAAAATTTGAAGAAAGCTGCATTTTTAATAGATTTCTCTCATTTATTGCATTTTTTTGAAAACTGCATTTTATTAATAAAATTAATCTAAGATTTTCGTCAAAATAAATTTTTGGCACGTTGAACATCTTTTCTAATGTTTATTCACAATTAGAAATAACCCAAAGAAGATAGGAGCTATTAATTGTGAAAATAATGAAGTGTCCCGATTCACCCCAAAGTATGGGGTGAATTGGGACAGTGGTTTTTGGGGCCTTGAGCATTGGGAATTTAAAATACCAAATCAAGCTCCAGGGGGTACTTAGACCTTGTGCCCAGACACAATTTGACACCAAAGTTTAATTTCTGGATTGATTTTTGTCCATGCTACGACAGAAAAACGGCCAATTCTGTCCCAATTCACCCCATATTACGGTACTATACTCTTGGGTCCCAATTAACCCAGCTGAGGCACTAATTGGTGGGTCTGTACGTTGGAATACATAGTGTTAATGATGGGTCTTTTGGTGCTTTGTGGTTCTTAAGTTCCTGGAAGTGAAAATGACACAGTCTGACAGAATTCCAGGTGTATCCATCAATAAATTGTCCCAAAAATACTCCATGGTTGGGAGGAGCGACAAACTGTGGCAACCAAATGAGCAGCATCACGGTAGCTGCCTGCACAGGACATGGTATACGGTTAAAAAAAAACACACATAGTTATTATAAAGAACAAACATAAAAATATAGCTCCATCGAAAAATTTGCACATAGTCTCCTATCTGGCGAAAAATTAGATATCAGTGGTCAAACAAGACTTAAAACTTACAAACTCCTTTTGGTTACGTTTTATTTGTCACAACAAAAATAAGCCAGAAAGCAAAGAAAAGCAATAGAAAAAGCTTAAGTACACAACTACACATCCTCTTAAATGTACTTTTGTGCCAGTAAGTCCCAGGAGCAGCTGCTAGGTAAGTCCATGTTCCATGGAACAGGAGAGTTTGTCGAAGAAAAAATAACACAATGACACTAAGATACTAAGCTCCAAACACAACAAGATTGCCAAAATCGCATTGACCTCCCGCGGGCTAAAAAATGAAACGGGTGAAAAAATAACGAGACAAAGACTGCAAGGAAGAAAGCATAACAAAGACGGGAAATATGGCCAACAAAAAGCTGTCAGATCCCACAACAAACGATTTTGCTCAAGGTCTTCAGTCAAAATAAGTAAAAGTTGGGAGAAAAAGATAACGGTGTAAACGAAAGACAAAGGCAAAGAAGGCTAACAACAATTATGATATTTGCTACTTCCCCTTTGTTTACATATAGGGTCACATATTTTAAGGATTTGCCTTGTGGAATCAATTTTGACCATCAGATATCAGATGTTCAGATATCATGTGAAGGGAAACAATATAATAACCGAACCCAGCAAAAACAATAATATGTTGCTTTGGGCACCAAAATCATGAAATAAAATCCTGACAAATACTGTGATATTTAGATCTACCATATTATCTTTATCCAGCCATTCCTTCCTGATATTATAGCGTGGGGCCTAACTGTACCATTGTACCAAATTCCTTCTAATTGCTTCCTAACAACTATGTGTTATACAGCTTGTGTCTACAAAACACATGGGCCTTAACACCTTAACTCAAAATGTCAAAGCTAAGTCTGTAAACATTTCAACCAAACATACCGCCAAGACCAGAATATAAATGTCCTATTTTCCAATTATCTCATTGCCTTGCTAACTAACAATTTTGACCAAAAAAAACTATTTCTGAAGCCCAACATTTTACACAAAAGCAAAAGACCCTTGCATGAAATGGCTCAATGACTAGAGGCTGTTGGGACATTCATTAAGCTATGACATTAGCCCCTCCGTATTCAGCTGCCCTAAAGTCAAGTAGCTATGCCCAAATCCTTTCAAGCTGGTCAGTTTTCTCCCTGAGCTTTGTAATCATTGCACTAGTCAGTAGCATGATTCTGCTCTTCTTTTAGTTCTGTGATACGACAGTTTTTGGACAAAGAGTCTCCTGACATTTGGATGATTATGACTAAAAGATGGTGTTGACTGAAGTATTGAATATGGGTTTTTTCGCCTTTCTTATCTCTTACTTGAAACAGATTATTGTATTGGATGCAGCATTCCTTTCCAAATGAAGCTAGAAGCAGCTTGTTTTTCAAACTGGGTTCAATTGATGAATCTGTGGTTGTCTTATAATAAGGATAGGGATTTCTTCTAACTCCTCAGGTAACATTTTAACACTAGTAATAACAATATTGAGTTATTATCGTTTTCATAGCTATGTGTTTTTTGAAAACTTCGTTTTGCAGTTAAACCGTGACATCATCGGGTATCTGTCAATGTGATTGGTCTAATCTTCAATCTGTGACATATCAGTTCAGAGTTTGACATCACAGTTAAAGACAAAGGAATTTAAAACTGTCAGGCAATGTTACTATTAGTGTACAACCAAAACAAACAACGCATGTCTAAGCTGAGTGTTGCACCTCATTGTTTTCCTAACAAAATGTGTTGCTGTTTTTCACAAGACACCAGTCATCACAATTTCAAACAACTTTTTTGTCAGTAATTGCAACTCTCCTGTGAGGCTAAGTAGTCTGTTTGGTTCAGTTACAGTACATAGTGAAACATAACATCATCCATGTGTCACTGTAGTTGGTCAGTTTCCTGAAATCTGTCCTTATAACAAACAAAATTATTTAACTAATCTCTGACATCACAGTTTTGGAATGAAGCAAATTGCAATCTTGAAAAACATGTAGCTATGAAAACGATAATAACATAACAGGGATCCTTGTATACATGGAAACTAACCTAGATTTGGATGTATTAGACCTCAACACGAAAGGCATTTATTGAAACAGGTAGTAACGCCATTACGAGAGCGGAAATGTTAGCAGCTTTATCAGTGACAGTGTGTCACACGTGCTTGGTAATAGCCAATTAATGTCACACTGACATTTTTGTGGGATAAAGAAATCTTTAGAATTGGCAAGTTCACACTGGGGGCATTTTAGTCTTAGTAAAGTTCTTGAGAACTGCTTTGGATTTGTCAAGTCTGGGTTCATTATTTCAAACCTGTACAATACGATTTTTACCATTTCTAAAATATACTGTACGTCCCTCATAAAAAGTCATTCAGTTTATTTCAGGTAGAAGTTGTCTCACTCAGGTCAGCATCAACGTCAATACAAGTAAAGGAGATCCCTCTTATTTATAAAATAATTATTTTCAGGACACAATAAATGTAGCAAATCCACAATTGACATTCTAGTTGCAAATAGATAAAAGCTCTCATGTGTAATCTACATCTAAAACTAACCCAAGGTCAATAGCATTTCGTTTGTCTATTATGATGTTATCCCTGAGGAAGACTGGAGCACAATTCATATGTAATTTCCTAAGATTACCTCCTCAGAGCGGATAGGTAATTCAGGAATGATTGTTGACTCTAATCCTCCTTTTATGCCATGGGCATTGCTGGTCAGTAATGTCCGCTCTAAGGAAGACTAACGTCCTGGATAGAAAGGGAAAGGGAAAAACGTTTTGAAAGAATGCCACTGCAAACTTCCAGCAGGAGAACCTGAGTGGGAAACAACCACCTTGGTTTTGGCCTATATCAAGTCTACAGGTCTACAAGTACAGAGTGGCGACTGGGGATACGAGGATAAGATAAATCAAGCTGAGTTTTATGAGTTTTATGGTTAATTTTTGACTTTTTATACAACCAGCCATGTATATCTCTACATTTCAAAAGCAACATGAGTTAAGCCGTTATTACAGATCTCGTATTAGTGTGCCAAGTTCTTTTCAACTGCCACAGTGCTCTTGTGATGTCAGTATCAGCATAATGATTTCACAGTTGGTATATTCGCAGTTTCAGCTGTGTCACTTAGAACCCATACTGATCACACCATTACAAATCCACAATGAGCTGTTAGATTGTTGCTCAACATTGATTATTCAGTTTGATGTTTTGAATAAATCCAAAAGTTACAATATCCAGCTGTATATAATGCATGGATTTTGTGTATAACAGCTATCAGTTTTAGCACTTTTACAACAAAACAAATTCATTCACTCTCACATTCATTTGTTGGTCTGAGAGGTTATCATGTGCTGCTCTGTCTTGGCAAAAATAGTATACTCAGGTACCATTCAGAATTTAAGACCTAAGGGGGGGGGGGTTTTGCTTGGGGTATCCTTATCACTGATTTCCAATAATGTTTATTTAATGATTGAATTCTTAGCCTCCTTGTCCGACCTTTTCCCAAATTTTTGGGGAGCAACTACCCCCCCCCCCCCTATTTCTCGTCCTCTGTTATGCCCATGCAACACCGCCACGTTCAGATCCAAAAAATCTCCCCATCATCCCCATTCCAGTCATCAATTCTGAACAGTTTCTTTGGCGCAGATCTTATCTAAAAGGCTGAAAAGCCACAAGGTGCTGCCCTCAAGGAGAAATTTCACAACAGGACACCATGGATGTCCATGATGGATCAAGCAAGTGGCTCAAACATATCAGTTTCACTTGCTCCAACTGAATCAAACAACCATACCAATGAATGCAGATTAATCAATTGTTATTCACACTTAGACATCCCATAAGCCTGACTTGTTAGTAGCAGTTGGAATCAACACTCAAGCTTGGAGTGCCAATAGTGATGTCAGTATTGCAATACTGACATCATCTGTGCATACATGTATATTCACATGGAACATGGCACACTTACAGTCAGACCAAGAATTATTCAGACGCTTGCTATTTTGTTATTATTTTGAAGGAATTACGAAGTAAATGATGAAACATGCAATAGAAATCATCCTTGGCATTGCATGTAACCTACTCAAAACAAATTTATTGTAAATCGGCAATTAATTTGGTGATCAAAGCTACTTTTGTTGACTCCATGAACCAAAAATTATTCAGACACTCTCAGAAAGTTGAAGAAAATTAACTATTTACTATTATTTGTCAGTATTCATCCTAAAATACTGTTTGTAAACTGCGTAAGGACCATTAAGACAGCAGAGAATGGCAGTTGTGACCATTCATTGAGAAAATTAGGATAAATAATGGAGATAAACATTCTGTCCAGTTTATCACATTTTGATGCAGCTTTTCACCTCAAGCATGCCTTGCATTAATTCAAAATGTTTGAGATTATCTTAGAATTGTATTCTTAAAACTTAGAGTCAAAATATGAAAGATAAGAGGCCACATAGTAAGTTCAGTGCACTTTTGTATTTATTTGTAAAATTTACCAAAACAAAAACATGTCCATGTGGCACCAAAATCAAACAAATTTTTAGAAAGCAACATCCATTATCTTTTTCAAGCTATATTCCACACATGGTGCGATTGGCAACTGAATGGGACACTTTTAACTTCATCTGTGGAGGGGTCAAAACTATCGTTCTTAGGCCTCAATGCTATTCCAATGGAGATTGCTGCATGAAAGCGCTCTATAGTTTAGTATGGCACACAACTTGTAAACAACTATTGTAAACTGGCTTTCCTGTATATGCAATAGAGTGAACAACCTTAGGAAGGCCATGGAACTTTATTTTAAGTGACCTGATGGACTGCAGTGGTACAATTGGTAAGGATTCATGAAGCAGTAGATGCCAAAATCAAAAGTAAAATACCAAAGTGCATAAAATTTGTCAAGTAAGCCTGTATTTCAGTTTTATCTTGATGAAAGAGTTAACAGTAGTCATTTTATGATATTTTGAAATATTTCCGGTTGATATCTGACAGATTTTAGCCATATTAGTCAAGAAAATGTGATAAACTGAATCAGATGTTCATCTCACATATTCATCCAAATTTTCTTTACTGATGATCATACCTGTCATCCAATGTGATCACAGTGATCCTATGGTAGTTTATTAGCTGTATTTGGGATACATTTAAGTAAATAGGTAACTTTCTACAACTTTGTAGAAGTGTCTGAATATTTTTTGTTTTCTGAAATCATCAAAAGTAGCTATTTTTGGCAGATTTTGTGTCAATTTGCAATAAATTTGTATTGGATGGATTACATTTAATGCCAAGAATGATTTCAAGTGCATGTTTCATTGCTTGCTTGAAATTCCTTCAAAATAAAAAGGAAACAGCAAGTGTCTGAATAATTCTTGGTCTGACTGTATACCAGATCTGTAATAACATGGGAGGTGATTATCAATGTCCAGGGGAGAGGAGGAGGATAACGAAATCATGAACTTTAGAAATCCGCAATTGATTTTGGAGTCATTATGAACAGATAATAAGATGGTTTGGTAGGACATACAGAAAACAGGGATTTATACTGGGATATTATATGATAGGACAATGTTTCCGTGACATGCTTTCAAATGGCATTACAAACATTTCTTAGTATGACATGCTGCACTGTCACATAATGGGTAATTTTCCTCCATGTTATAACATACAAACTAGTTTCAAAACATTGCAATCAAGAAATGAAATTGTTTTGAGGCTTTCAATGCTTAACAGCTAGCTGACAACTTTTGTAACCGCTGCTCTACCATAAAGGCAAATACAACACAATACTCCATCGCAGAAAATAAAATGGCCTTCTGTAATCAAAATTATCAACCACAACGTGGTACTGTATTCTATTATATTACAGTGTACCAGCCCATAATATTATACCTCTACCGGTATCACAGCACAGACCACACAGCGTTTATCTGAGCATTATGAAATGGCTTATGCAGTGGCACACAGAATTGCATAACAAATTGGACATTGCCTCCTCTCGCTTGACCAATGGCCGATGTTATGATCCTATCCCTGCCTGACGCTCATATTGCTGACTCAATGTCAATCCATAGAATAATACTGATATTGTCCTGAAGCTAAACATAGCATATTGTCCAGATATTTTTGTATTGTACTTTTGTGTCACAGTAAAGAACCAAAAATTCACCATCCACAATATATGAGGCACAGCACATACATAAACTCACCTGCTTCGGCCTCACCCAAATCGGTAACATAATACCAGCTTCGTTTTTATCATCATGACTTTGTGACAATCTGGGAAATAAAGCCAACAATAAGGCATTACATTACGTACTATATAACATCACTTCCACCCCTCCCCAGGGAACCAAGAAACCCATAATACCTTCCATTTTATCATCATGCTTTTTGTGATAATCAGGTAAATGAAATCAACAACGAGGCCACAAAACAGTGGCAAGGGTTTCGGGAATTGAAGCCCATACAGATAGAGTAGGTCGGGGCAAAAGGCCCAGGTTAGGTGAGAAGCCCCCCCAGATTTATATCTAAACTTACATTTTTGGTGCGTTTTCTTATTTATAGGATTGAAGCTAGAGGCGTTTTAGGTGACGTCACAAATTTTCAGGGCAAACAGGACCAAACTATAGTTGAAGTTAAAGAAATAAAAAATGTGCATGGTTTTTGTTACTTTGACAAATACTTTGAAAGGGGTTGTCAGAAATAACTTTGGAAATATTTAAAAGCAAAATGGATATCTGCATTGTTTCACTTTTTGACCATCACATAAATATGATATGGATCATGTTTTTGCATTTTAGTTCAAAATATAGAGGTCAAATTAAAATATGTGTGTTTGGGGCGAGAGGCCCCACATCATATGGGGCATGAGGCCCCCTTCACTGGGGGGTCGAAGCTGCTTCAGGAACCATTTAATAATGTGTACTTTACCTTAAATCTTGATAGAATAGCTTATTAAAATAGAAAAAAATTGGCCCGAAATTGAAACAGGGCAAAAAATATTAAAAAATAAAAGTAAGAACAGAAAAATTCTGAAATTCAGAAAAAGTGAATAGAATGCCTTAAGAATGATAGAAGAACCCCAAGAAATATCTTTCAAGCAGAATGCGCTCGCAAAAAAATTTCCATAGGATTATCATTGTGGGGCTTCTTGCCCGATGGGTGGGGTAAGAAGGCTATTTTAATTTTTTTACAAAAATGGCCGTTACTCCTTTATTAAAAATGGTAGACATTTGTTTCACTAGTTATAAGTGGAGTCAAGTGATCCCTTCCTGACAGCATAAACATTCAAATAATCGACTATATAAAGTAGGTCAAATCGTGCCTTGAAGTTAAGGGGGGCTGCATGCCCCGACCTACTCTATGCCCTGAGCCAGCTTGATTGAAGCAATGGACTACAATTTGTGCTAATGACTGAGCTGCCATGTCGCAATTTATGAGATGGTTCAGCAATGTCAGCATCAGGAGAGAATTTAATATTGTTATATGATACATGTGGGGTGGCTGTTATCACGTTTAGATGCTGAAAAAGAAGGGCATGTACATCATATGGTGTTGGTTTGTGATGGAGTGGAAGGTATAGAAAGCAAATAGTATTTTTGTTGGCCTCCCTGTTGGTATGTTGTTGTTTGCTCGGTTGTGTGTCACTTCATTTGATAGATCTAGATAAATAGACAATTACAAGAATGTGTCTATATGAATGGCGTAAATTAACTAAGAGGTTTTACGGATATAAGCAACATGCCCGTTATGTTTTATGTAAATAGAATCCAATAACAAGAATTGTTTCTGTTGAACTAAGCCACCACATTTCTGCCATTATCACATTGTAACTCACGCTGTGATGTAACTTAAATGTTTGTTATTGTTATGATTCACAGGCTTGTGATTGAGTGAGCAATCATTCGATATCTTCCCAATTTTATAAATAATGGCATACCCATTACACCGCTAAAAACCAAATTTTCACATTTTGCACTTGTGGCCTATTCATGATATTTCCATATTCTACTCGAAGAATGTTGTGATTGTGAGACAACAGGTGCGGTCACATAAAAAATTCACACATCTGATTGCGCTCAGAATGTGTTGCAGTTGCTTTTCTACTGGCCACACTGGACAAGTTTGGAAGATTGGGATGGGCCACAAATGCCGTTCAAACATTCAACAAATTTATCAAAATATGCTGAAAGTCAAATACTGATTTGATTATAGTTTCTTGACCTCCTTTAAATGTTGTATTGAGTGAAGCAGATGATCAATTGACAATAATGCTATGCTGGTTCAAGGACATTGCACTGCAACTGTTGAGCCTCACAAGTTGAAAAAACAACACACCAGTTCCTAACAAGATCACAGTGAAACGCACAACACAACGGAGACTCACAAGAACTCATCAGGATGTCCTGACAGTATTGCATGTCAGCCCATGGACCTGTGTTATCAGAGTGACTGGAGCATTGCCTATTCGTGAGAAGAAGAGATGAGGTATTTTCTACTTGTCCATCTCATCACAACACCATTTCTCATCTCAGCCATATAATCTGACATGGCAAACTGCATGGTAGTAAGGGAGTGATTGGGACAGTATATTGCACTGTCCTCATGTGATATTACAGCTCGCCCAATATGACAAGCAAAAGCATAAAAATATTAGTAGCAGTATTACCATTTTAGTCAATACGGTGACAAAAAAAACAACACCTATAACAGCTCCATTAAATTCTTCTACATCAAATAGTCAAGTAAAGAACGAGATACATCCACTGAGTGAAAAATATAAGCAAAACAGAGAAAAACAATTATTTTAAGTGCACATGAGACTGATACAAAAGGCAAACAAATGGATATTACCTGATGCAAAGGAGAAAGCCTGTCATAGCTACAGCAGAACAACTAAATATATATTATATCACTATTGATGGCATGTGGTAAATGTAATTAAGATCTGGGTAAATGCAATATATTCTGCTCTGTGATCAGCAGTGCAACGAGGTCACAGATTAACTTATATACAATGACAAGCAAATATTCAGATATCTCACACACTGCATCAGGCAGTACATGTCCTTATCAGTGCATAGCACAATTCACCTGAGACCTCAATATTGAAAGGCAGGACAAACACAGAGTGCAGCAGGCCACATATATACCACACATAGTAGAGAAACATTATGGACAGGTTAATATGCACCACAAACATTGGACAAGAGCATAAGGGTGAATATGAGAACTCTCTGAGGTTGATGACACAGCTTTAAAACGCTGGCCATTGTGGAGCAACACCAGGAACAAACATTACAACCAGCGTACGTGACAGTAGTGTCGTTTCAGTTGCCTTCTATTGCGCTACTCTGGTTCTTGTTGTTCTTATCAAGGCTCTGGGAAACCTTTGGTAATATTTATGGTCATCTAAGACATTCAAGATATTTGTAATAATAACACCACATGTGGCATTTTCTGGATATTTTTCAGAATATTTGAGTTATTTTACCAGAAACAAAAAGCAATTCCATGAAGTAAGTTAATTATAGTCCTGAGTTGTTTATGACTTTCTGGAGGGAAAAGAAATCCAGGGGATAAAAGAGACAAAAGAAGTGCATTGAACAAGAAACAACATGATTTAGATATAGGAAGGACCTGAAATTCGGGTCTGGTCAACATGAGGAAATTTCTGAAATTCTGAAGTTAATAAATCAAATGAACTTCCAAGGAGACCTAGATATGGAGGTAGATTATGAAGGAGAAAAGACAGAACCATCAAGATCTGATGATCATACAGAATTGAACAGATTATGGTAAAACGAAGGAGATGGGTGGAACATGAGTAGCCTATGGCAAGAGATCAAGACAAGTAGTAATGAAGATAAAAATTGCTAAAAAGCTGCACGAATGCAGTTTTTCTTAAAGTTTGGACAGGCCGTGGGCCTTGCATGATGATCTGATATTTCAAAAAAAGATGAAGATATGTTGGAAATATTCTTGTTAATTAGATTGACAAGTTTCATGATGATACACTGAAAATTGGATGAGTAGGAGCATTTGCAAGACAGGTAGATCTGGAAAAAAGCAGTCGAGGGGGCAAATTTTAATACTAACTACCTCATCTATATATGGCAGTAACTTGAAAACTATTAAGAATTGGCTTCAATCGTTTTGCGTATCTTCATTATATAGTTAGACACACTAAACAGAAAAATTGGAAATTTTTTTGAAGACCCACCCATGGAAAGTTACCTAATTTTGGTCCATTTGACATGGAATGACCCATCATTGTTAATTTCCTATTTGACTTCCCATCTATCTGCCGGGCTTGTTTTCCGACCTGCTTTAATTAAGCATATGTGGCTACTTTTTTCTTCCCTTCCCCACCTTACTTCTGCAGCACTGCTAGTTCATACAACCACCCATCTGCCTGTATCTACAGTTATATCTATGTAGGATGTATATCTATCATCGTTATCTGCTTATAAATGAATACACACATACCACCGCATCATCCATTAAAAAAAACATAAAGAGCAGGGAATTTCATCAAAATTGTATAGTCAATGACTTTTAATGAAGCACAGGATGTTCAGCAATAACCACTTTGTACCAGCTAATTGCTAATTCCACTTAATTTCTAGAGTTGTTAGTTTGAAAATGTATCGGGCTATTCCACACTGAATGGACCTATACCTCCGAAATCATTTCTAGAGAGAAATTATTGGACAAGCTGCAATCAGGATGTCCTGACACCATTGCAATTCAGACCCGTGTTATCAGATCGAGGAGCAATGCATATTCGTGTGAAGAAGAGATGAGGTATTTTCTCCCTGTCTCATCACCACGTCACTTCACGTCTCATCCTAATGCCTAGATCTCACGGCACTTTACGGAGAACTTCTTACGCCCGTGGGATAGCTTAAGATAATTTCTAGGAAAAAAAATGACTAACCGGGCGACACACAAGGATTATATAGAAATAATATAATTAACTAAAAGCATATCACGGCGGAATAAGATCTTAATTCGTCAGGATATGATAGTAAATCGGCGGGATAAGATCATAAATCGGCGGGGGCAGGATCATAATATTAACCTATAAGTCATATATTCAGCCTATATTTGACTATGCTTGTAGTGTATGGGGCTGTAGTAATGTTAATGTTAGTACCATCCAAAGATTACAAAATAGAGCTGCCAGGATAATCTGTTCCAATTTCGATATTATAAATGTTAGAGGTGAAGATCTGGTTAGACAACTAAAATGCCAAAATGTTTCCCACAGAATAAATTATTTTTTAGCTACACAAATGTACAACTGTATTTATGGAAATGCACCAGACTATTTATGTAATTCAATTGTTATTGCATGTGAGACTAATAATTTTAATACTAGAAGTAACAATACTATGGATGTTCAGATTCCGTTTTGCCGAACCAACATTTTAAAGAAATCGTTTATTTATAGAGGTTCTAATGTATGGAACAGTATACCTGGTCACATTCAGGAATCATCGTCAATTGAAGTTTTTAAATCTAATGTTAGAAATGTTTTTAATTAATGATTTTATATGTTACCTATTTATCTATTTACATATTCATTGATGGCTGGACCACATGAAAAACTGTTTTATTTATCAGATTGTGTTATCCAGCTTGTAAATATATTTTTAAATAAATAAATAAATAAATATGCCTGTGGGCAAGATCTAAATCCCTGTGGGGCAAGATCTAACTGTCAGCGGGATATCAAAAACTGTTGGCGGGATGTGAAAAACCGTCGGCGGGATGTGAAAAACCGTTGGCGGGATGTCAAAAACAGTCGGCGGGATGTCTGCGCTGTCCTCATGTTATATAACATGTAGAGCGGCAAGCACAACATGACAGATTGAGACATAATATATTATTAGCAGTATAAAATAAAATGTCTAATCAATATGGCAGCTAAAAGAACAATTCATAGACAACAATAACAGCTCTAGATAAACATTATGCCATAGGGGGTTCTAAGTCAATGATCAACAGTTCAACACTCATAATATTTAAGCTATCAATAGATATTTATAAGTGATTTTATAGGCTCAAAGCCCCTATGCATTATACAAGAACATTATGGACAAATGAATATGCACCATCAACATTGGACAAGAGCGTAAGGATAAATATATGAACTCTGAGATTGGTACACTGTAAAATCTGAATTTTGAGTTAGCTCAAGTGATTGAGTGAGACGGTTGCACAATTCCTTTTAGCTATCATAGCTTGTTGTTTGAAGTTATAACAACGAAAAGATTATCATAACTCAAAATATCAAGCTATGTTAGCTCAAACAAATTGTGCAACCATCTCACTCAATCATTTGAGCTGACTCAAAATTTCAAATTTTACAGTGTAGAACACCAATTATTATGGGACAATACTATGAACAAACATTACAGCCAGCACACCTGACATCGTTGTTGCTTCAGTTGCCTTTTATGCGTTGTTGTAGGTATCTACTCAATGCTCTGGGAAAATTTTGGTATCTAAAAAGTTCGAGATGTTTGCGAAAGCAACACCAAATGTGACATCTTTTGGACTTTTTTTCAGAATAATAACTGAGTCTATCAATAGAACAAAACAATTCCAAGAATTAAGAAATATTCTTCAGTTGCTTGTGAATTTCAGGAGGAAAAAAGAAAACACAACAAGAAAAAAAGAGAGAAAATATGACATTTAACATGAAACAGCATGATTTAGACAGTCCAGGCCTGATATTCAGGCATGGTCAACATGAGAAAGTATCTGAAGTTTTAATAGGCCTACATGAGATGAACTTCCAAGAGACCTAGGTAGATGATGAAGAGGAAAAGACAGATCCATCATGCAAGCTATATAGAATGGATATATAGTAAAAAAGAAGGATGCGGGTGGAATAATGATGAGTATAACACGAGATTAAGACCAAATCTGGATGCAGGAAATATATGGTCCCATGCATTTAGATAAGCCTTCTATTCCAGGAATTAATCCTGTCTCTAATATATATACCGAAGTGCTCATCATTTTTGTTTATTCATTTCTTTTCAGATAAATGGCCTCCCCTAGCTCAGTGTCACATTTCTCTTTTGTTTATCAAGGGGCAATGTTTCTTGAGCAAAAGAAAGCTACAAATAATAACAATATGCCTCAGATAGGAGTTTGCAAGTCTCATTGTTAAGGAGACTTGCAAACTTTTATGCCTGGTGCTCTTCATATAATCATACACTGTAAAATCTTACTCGCTGATTCAGCTCAATTGATTGAGTGAGATGGTTGCACAAGTTGATTGAGCTAACATAGATTAATGTTTTAAGCTGAGATAACTCAAAATACTGAGCTGAGATAGCTCAAAATACTAAGCTATGTTGACTAAGGTATTCAAGCTGAGAAAACTCAAAACAATGAGTTGTGTTGACTTACAGCTCAAAATATTGAGTTTTGTTGATTTATTGATCCAAGCTGACACAACTCAAAATTTAGAGCTGTGTTGACTTATTTTTAGTTGTTTTTTGTTTATATTTGTGACCTGTCTTATAAAGTTATTTATGAATGTGGGCTGTAATCCCAAAATATTGTTTGATCTCTCAAGGGGATCCACCTGATCCAGTATGCTTCATTTCAGCACATCATGGACAGGCCCAAGACGCATTCAACAAAGACCATTGCATCACAAGGAGATTTAAAAATTAATTTCTTGTGAATAAATCCCAATGGCCTGTGGCTCATCTCATTTGGTATACAGTGCTAGAAGCCTATATTTGAACACACTCTGACTTGGAAATGTTGGTTGACGTGTGAAAGCATGCATCTAATTACTCCCACAAATTAATTAAAGAGAGATAAAAATAAAAAAGTAACCAGCTAAAGTGGTGTGCTGCTCATTTTTTCTCTGGGATAGTGTAAGATAAATGTTATTTTTTCTTGTAAGTAAATAATTATTTAAAACTAAATGCAGTCTTATGAGAAGTGCATGTTATAGATGGCACTATATGTGGCATGACTGAGATGTCAAGCTATCTGCAACAACTGAAGCTTTCATGTTTTCACAGCTTGATGTTATGATTCGTTTGGAAAACTTACAGCATTGAGCTATCATACCTTGACAACTTATAGGATTGAGCTATCATAGCTTGAAAATTATAAACATTCTCAGACAGCTCAAATTATTGCATCAACTCAGTTTTCAAATTTTACAGTGTATGAAGAATCGGCGTTGAGCTTCCAGCTTAATTTTTCAATTTGTTGCAACTAAAATCAGCAACATTAAAAACGCACACTCTTAAAAAGGCTAAAAATAGTACTTCCTCTTAAGATATCGAGATTCAAATTTGTACACTTCTAGTAGTTGCCATCACGTTTATTCAAGAAAAATTTCAAATCTCTAAGTGCAGTACTTTTGTGTCAAATTAAATCGTCGTGGTCACTGTCGAAAATTTCCTCTGATCATTAATTTCAACAACTTAGCTGTTCTTTCCACAAACTTTTTTGATGAGCCAGGAAAGTTTATAATTTTCCTTACTTCATGAGTTAGGGAAAAGGGATAATTGACCCAACCACAATTAAAGAGGATGAAATTAATAAAAATTAAGTGTCAATGCTGACACGCCCCCTACTAGAGACTTTTGTCAAAACCTTAAAAAATGATGTTTTATTCAAATTTTCGAAACAATTGATATGGAATGATTGTCTGTGTGTGTGTTTCTACCCTGGGCATGCATAAAACCCCCATTATTTAACAGTTCTGGTTCACACACTTCATTTGAAGATGCAAACTCGTAAATTTTGTACTGCGACCTACCAATAATAGACGGGTCGTAGAGCCGCAGGCTCGCCGAGCGAAGCGAGGCGACTCGTCCCTTATGACAAACATGCGTGGATCCTGATCAGATGATCCAAAAAAAAATTTTGATTCAGACATCCCATAATATGATCCTGGCATTATTTTCTCGTCACGAACCAACGTGACAATGTCGGCAAATTTGTATTCTTTTATAAATTGTTTGTTTACATCTTGATTATTAAGAGACTGAATAATCCTGATGGAACTTCGTCAAAACAAACTGTTTTTACCGGTAGGATTCTCTCGGAGGTTTTATTTCGCGAATTTTCGCCATTCACGGCAATTCGTCGACAGACAATCGCAGTGACGTCATCTGTGACGTCATTGATGCACGATCGGGCCAGCTGGTCGCGTGACGTCATCATTTTGGTCTGGTCTTGCAGCGTCCCGTGCATCCTCCACGCTGCAATATTTTCCGCATTGCCATGGGCTCAGAGCTGTCAAAATCTTGGAATCAGTTGCAGTCAATTGATGCACACAGGTGTAGGCAGCTACTGACTCGATACTGCAGTTGTCAGTTGAAGATGAACAGCGCCGAAAGTGAATGAGCCATCAAAAGTAAGTAAGTAAAATCAAGGACTAGCGTTTGTGTTTGAGCAGGTTGTTGTCAATTCACTGGAACCTGTCGACGACGACTGCAGATTTTGTATTGGGTGCAAATCAGCTAGGACTATATAGAGTATTGTTTTGTGGTGGGTGTACACTTCAGTTGTGGCATGCAGGACCTACAGGAATTTGGAATGGCGGAGGGGGGCAGACTACTTGGGCAGTGGTCAAAATGTAACAATAACATGACATGTGTAGGGCGTTATTGTTATGGGTGGTTGACAGCCCAAGGGCTTGCTTGTCAGCCCTACGACTTCTTGTCAGCCCGAGTAACTTTTTAAAACATGACCCGAACCATTTCTGTGAGATGACAATTGTGATTGAGTTACTGAATTCAGTTTTGAATAATTTAAAGTATCCCATTGTTTCGGAAATTGGGGTGGGGCCCTCTCTGTACACGCCACGGCACTGGTTAATTAAAATAGGCCTATATTGAAATTAATTGTTTTAAACATGTTTGAGATTCAATTATAGAACAAAACATAACCAGTTGACTTTTACTTAATTCTCACCATGGATACTTGCAGATAGGCCTATAGAATATATAGCTATGCATTATTGATTATGCAAAAATAACATAAAGTATTTACCTCCACTGAAGACCATAGCCATGATGTAGAGAACTTGCCAGAGTGCAAAACAGCGTTGTTTGTGTTGTCTGCTTGTAGCCAACCATGTGTGTTTGACCTTGTTCAGCAATTTTCACAAGTTGTTGAACCTTAACAACTTAATAGCATTAAGAAAGGATTTTAAGGCCATGTCTGTGGATTATTTTGGTGTTGTGGCATTTAGAAATTTTGAATGTCACGTAATGGATGTACCTTTCCTGGTGCAGAGCATTGGAAATATAAACATTTAGGCAGGTAGGTGCCTTTATACCCAGACCAAAGAGAGGCACATTTGAGGCATAGACATTTTTCAGAGGTACATTTGAGGCATGTTTGAGGCATACTTGAGGCACATTTGAGGCATAGTCTACCAAGTGCAGTAAAACTGCACTTACAAAAATATGATTGAGATACCAATCAGTTAAACCTAATGTGCTCTGACATTACATGGGGTTGGACCTTTCCATAATTCCTCTGCATTTGCATCATTGGACTTACAAATTCTAAATATACTTAACTAGTGGTTAGTGTTTATATAGGAGAAACTCATACTGTATTATTATTATTATTGTGGTTGAAGAAAGTATAATTATCCAATATTGTTAGTGCCTTAACTATGCTAGCCATCTCCATCTCACCTCCCCAGTTTCTGCTGCATGGAGGGGACATCATGGAATTAAGTAGATGTCGGGAAGATGGGCGGAAAGGTCCAAATGTACCTGTAAAATACAACAATATATAGTTATATTATCAAGTGGTCTAATGATTCATCTTGGTGAGTACACGCTCAAGAGTGTCTATCTTCATTCTGTAGGGTGGTGTGTTCCACTTATTTTTCCAATCTCTAGTAAGTTTTATGATTGTATATACCATAGCTAGGATATACTTATATTCAGAATTTGAAGCCTTTTCATAAAAGATTTTACCAGAGTCTACGTCTATGTGATATTTCTCACTGATGTATTTGGTTATATCTGCAGCTCCTCTGCATCTCAGGAATGAGTGATCTCGTGACTGTATGAATGAGTAGTCACACATGGCGCAGTTCATTGACCTATTGTTTCGTTTGAGCCGATTGTAATGATCGGAGATCACTGTGTGCATAGGTATCTTATATTTGTTATTGAATGGTCTCCCTGCCCATGATTTCCATACATCACTCAAATCTCTTCCCATTTGCAGTTCAATATTGTATTGCTTATAGTTTTTGGCCATGATTTTTTGGTAGATTAATTTATAATTGCTGTTATCCCAGTTAACCAGTTTTGGATGTTTAAAGGTTGTAAAGAAGCTGTACATGTTGTCTGCGTTCTTTATGAGAGGCTTGTTGTCAAATTTGGTGTTGGTGCTAAATTTGTTTACAGTGTTCCCAGCTAACTGCCGAAACAGTATAGTCCAGGGATGCTTGGCACCCTCGTTTGCATAGTAATTCAACCACACACCATATTGCGCAAGACATTTGATCTTTATATTGGGGAGATTGAATCCTCCATCCTTGACTGGCCTAGCAAGATGGTTATTACTATAGTCCTCTGGTCTAGTATTGTATATAAAGTTATTGACATGTCTACCAATGGTATCTATGTGTTTTTTACTTGGAGGTATTATTCTATTGGTATAAGCCAATATGGACATTGCCTTTGAATGCAATATTGTAGACTTACCCAGTTGTGTCATGTGCCTATTTTTAAATCTACTTAGATTATTCTTTATTCTTGTAGCTACTTTGTCCCAATTCAGGTCTCTTGTTTTACTGAAATCATGATGAAATTGGAAACCTAATATCTCTATGGGATTCTGGTCAGCTATCCCAATTTTTTTGCGATAGCTTCCAAAATACAGAGTCTTAGTCTTTTCGGCATTACACTTCGCACCAGAGGCCCTCTCAAATATTTTAATGATTTTGTCACTTGTCTCAACTTCTTTTTTGTCTTTCAGGAAGAGTGTTGTGTCATCTGCATAAGCAGTGATCTTCACACAATTTGTATTGTCTAGTTTTACACCTGAAATATCTGAGCATTTGTTTATTGTTCTAATGAGAGGCTCTGCGCTAATAATAAACAGCACCATCGATAGTGGACAACCTTGCCTCACTGATCTCGTAACAGGGATGCGCTCAGTTAGACCATGGGGCGTCTGTACCTGAGAGTATATGTTTTCATATAGAATATTAATCCATTTTGTAATGTTGTTACCGAGGTTAAGTTTATGTAAGATATTATTAATATAGTCATATTCTACCCTGTCAAATGCCTTTTCTAGGTCAATAGCCTCTAAGATACCTCCTGGATATTTGTCATTACATAAGTACTCATCTCTTTCAATAAGATCATTAATTAGCCTAATATTTTCGAAAATGAATCTTCCTTTTACAGCGCATCCTTGTGTTGGAGTGATAATTTTCGGGACTATTTTAGATAAGCGATGTGCAATGACAGAGCTCAGAATTTTATAGTCAGTGTTAAGTAGACTAACTGGTCGCCAGTTTTTGAGATACCTCCTGTCGCCCTTCTTATATAATAATTTAACAATAGCTCCTCTTTGAGTGTCAGTCAGATGCCCCTGCAAAAATACCCCATTCAGTATTTCACACAGGTCATCAGATACAATATCCCATGCCTTTAGATAGAATTCCCTCGGCAGTCCATCATTACCTGGTGACTTATTATTGTGCATTCTGTCTAGTGCCATACGGATTTCATCCATGGTGATAAATTTATTAAGTGCAGCAAACTCATTGTCATCCAATTCCGGAGTTTTATCACAGGCTTCATTGCTAATACCTTCTGAGGTATATAGGTGGCTATAGAAGTCCCTTATTTCCTCACTTATTTTATCTGGATCACTTATTTCATTCTCATCAATAATCAATGATTGTACAGTTTCATTTACCTGATTTTTACTCTCCAGATTATAAAAATATCTGGAACCTCTCTCTTCTGCTGGCAGCAGTAGCTGCCTACTTCTAATTTTGGCACCCTCTACTTCATATTCAAGAATTTTATTTAGCTCTTCTTTTAGTTGATTTATTTCAGCAAAATCTTTTTTTTCCATACTTAGTTGTATTTCTAAGTCGGTATTTATTTTTGTCTTTTTGTCTTTTCGTAAGTCGGCTTCCTTCTTGCTTATTTCAATGAGTAGACTTTTTAGCCTACCTTTCCCTTTGTCCCACCAATCCCCGCTATCAACAAAATTGCATTTATATAGGCGCCATTCTTCCCAGAAATGCTTTATTTTAGTTATGGTATCTTCTTTGTCTAAAATACTTGTGTTTAGTTTCCAATGAGTTTTGCGTATCTTCTTTTTGCTCTCAGATGTTGTCTGAAATAAATCTATTTCAACCAAGCAGTGATCGCTGAAAGGACATAACTGTGAATTGTATGACTTGACGATGGCACAGTCCGATGCAAGGAATCTGTCAAGAAGTGCACAGTTGTTTTGACCTATGTAAGTTGGTCTTTTGTGATTGAAAATGTTTGTTAGATCATGTAAGTTACTGCCTTTTATGAAATTAACCAAATTAATGTCTTTTTGCTTACTTTGAGCATTTGATGTACGTTCCCAACTATTTGTTACCGTATTAAAGTCCCCTCCTATTATATAGGTGCAGTTTTGATCCTTGATTGATTTTGACAAGAAATCAAAATCTACATTCTGCTTTGATTTATCACCGGGATGGATATATGTATTTACAAGGCTGTATTGTCTATTATCTATTGTTATGTTTATTTTTATGGTCCTATCCTTATTAATGAATTCGCATTCATTGACTGTGAACAGCATACTATTTCTGATCAAGGTTGCTGTGCCAACGCCTGCTTTTTTTTCAGTTTTGCTATATTGGTATATTTTACAACTGAGTGTACTTTCAATCTTTTTTCTTGTACTCTCAGATATACATGATGTTTCCTGAAGAAATGCGAAGTCCCATTTTAATTTCCCTATGTAGTATAGTAATTTATCCAATTTACCCTTTCTATTTATCCCACCCCTGCAATTTAGAGATATTATCTTAGTCATCTCTTACCATTCTTCCCTGCATCCATCTGTGTCATCGTCTCGTCCTCTAGAAGTAGGGCCACAGGAGGTTCTCTTTTAGGAGGAGAATTCCGCCACTTGGTTTCTGCCACGAGTGACTCATCTCAACCCTGTCATCTGGTTTCAGCCACGGATGACATTATGCAACACAATTCATTTGGTTTCTGCCACGAATGATGTGTATACATTTACCTTGCCATTAGGTTTCAGCCTCAGATGACTTACATATGCATCATACCTCGGATGTTCGCCGAACATATGAAACAAAGGAAAGACATAATTTGTTAGGTATATATATAAAGTACAAGTTTCCATATTGTAATTAATCATTCTTGACACAATGGGATTATTAAAGGAAGGAAAAATAAATGAATAATTAAATAAATAAATGCATTTTTTGGATCTGCGGTGGACGACAGATGGTCCAGGCATCCCTGTATATTATATAATAAACATTTATCTATACTCCATTGCTTCATGTCCGCGGACAAACCAAGGCAGAGTGCACCTAAGAAGAACAAATGTCTTGCGCATTGACATACCCAGCTCTATCTGGTATGGCAGGTTCGTTTCCATTTTTAGGGTGATTCGCTTTCCATTCTGGAAGACTTTTTTTTATCCCTATTCCTACTATCGGTCCTGCCCTTCCTGTCTTTACTAGGCGAATTCTGTAGCTTAGTCTTCAAGTCAGGGTCTTCAGGCCTTACAAATTTGGTCATTGTTACCCTATTTTTTCTTGGTGGGGATTCCTTTGAATCCCTCTCTTCCCAGGTTCTCCCATTTTTGGGATCATCTGATGGGGCGGATGTCGTGGGCAATCTACTACCGGCCTGATTTATAAACAGTTCCAACTCTTCAATGGTGTCTTTGCCTTTTGGAGTTTGAGGCCTTAGGGATACATGCTCGTTTTCCAAATTGGCAGTTTTTTCCCTACCCTCCGTTATCCCAGCATAGCTTGGGGGCTTACTTGGGGGTTTACCAGGAGTTGGATGTGATGCATCCTTCTCATCAGCTTTTTGAGGTGTTTTTGGGATAGGTGATAAAGGCTCATGTAAAGGTTGAAATTCCAGGGCAATGTTACTCACTTCTCCGTTATCATAAACAGTACCTTGTTCATTTACAACCTCTTTGTTAAGAGGTGGAAAACCCATGATACCAGCATTCTTAGCCTGTTGTATCAACAAAGGGCAGTTGACTCTACGGTGACCCTCTTCATTACATTCGTAACATTTAGTTACAACCTGGCAGTCTCTTGCAAGATGTGTGTCTGCATCACATTTATTACACCTTAACTTGCGAACTTTTTCTCCTGGAGCCCTAACTAGGATTTTTGCTGCATCCCCCAGCACTATAGTCTCTGGCAGAGGTCGTACTATCTCCTGAAAGGTTACTATAATTCTACCATCAAAGATGCTGGGCATGTCTCGGTGTGTGGTTCTTTTCAAAGAAAATACCTCCCCGTACTGGTTCATAAGATCCTCAATGACACCATCAGGCATTTCAAAGGGGGTATCATATAATATCATTGTCGTCATTTTGCGAGCATAACGCACCTTGCATAAATTTGATCCTACCCACATGGGATAGGCATTCAATTCTTTGATAATTTCTAGGGCTTTTTCCTCTGAAGTTACAGACCAGTTAAAACGAGTCCTTGTTACTTGCTGCATGCATTTGGTATGCACAATAAATGCCCTATTAGATAGCTCTTCAAAGATCTCACCAACTTCTACTCTGTCATCTCTGTCAACATCTATTATAATTGTACACCTGCGTTCTACCTCATAACTTAGTTTGACTTCCATCACTATGAAAAATATCAATACTGATATCAAGACAAACCACACAGAAAAAAAAAAAAAAATATTATGAAGCAGGTTAATTAGGTTTTTTTTTTTTGCAAACGAGGGTGATTTTTATAAAATTTAAAACAAGTTTTGTGTACTCACCAAGACTTAGAAATGACCACAAGTATTGTTTCTTCCTCTCTATAATTCGTTGCTGCTGTCCACAAATGGATTTGACACTTTCAGTTGCAGGTATTGCTTATAACAGTTGCTATTTGCTGTATGGGCCAGGATGTTGTTATGTGCAATCGGCCATGACAGGGGAAAATCCCCAATACACAAGTGATTTTTTAATGAAAAAAGCAAAATTTCTACCAAAATATTGTATCTCACGACCTCAGGTTTTGCCTTGATTATACCATGGTTACTGCCAACGGATATTCACAAAAATCTGCAGGTAAGAATCCATAGGACTTCTTATTTTAGTTGATTTTGCTCAGAGCTCCTCAAGACACGTCTGCTCTCTTCAACAGCTCAGCTATCTTTTGATGTAGAGAACTCTCTCATATCTGGACATCGTGAACTGAATGACCAACACTGAAATGGCCTCACTTATATACTATTCTAAGTGTACAACTAGTGTCATCTTGATTGCAATTGCATGAGCTCCTGCCAAGTTTCAAACAAAAGCTCACCTGATTGCAATCAGTGACCACGACGATTTAATTTGACACAAAAGTACTGCACTTAGAGATTTGAAATTTTCTGTGAATATACCAGATGGCAACTACTAGAAGTGTGCAAATTTTCATCTTGATATCTTAAGAGGAAGTACTATTTTGAGCATTTTTAAAAGTGTGCGTTTTTAATGTTGCTGAGTTTATCATATTTGAAATGGAGAAGCACCATGCAATGAACCATGTGGGCCAGTTAAATCTGACATCTACAATGTCATCACTAAATCAGATAGACTTGAGCCTGCTTTGATCAAGCTAAATGTTTTACCCGAGAAATACTTCATTTTCAAGGCTAATTGAAGGAATTGAGACAATAATTTAAGAGAACAGATTCTGAAACATTTGAATATATACATTAAAGCTGCATGAATTATCAAACATTTCACAGAAATTATAAATTCTGCAGCCCCAGCATGCATTATATAAAGTTTACAGCTGCATAGGTTGATCATAACATAATTGGTACATGTAACTTTCTGATCAATTAAGAACATAATGAGTTATCATGATTCTTAACATTATTACTGACAGTAAAATACTAAGAGATATCTGTCATCATATAAGATTAAAATTAGCTTTGGAAACATTTAAGAAGCATTTCAAGCTTAAGTTTAGCAAGTCAAGTATCTCACTCCATTTCATGAACCATCTCACAAAACAGGCGACAGACCGCGAATCACTGAAAAATGTTTCAGAACGTCCTTTAATTTTATTGATTGCATCTTCTGCTGTTCAATATTGTCATATAAGCACAAAATATAGCCTCACTCGCTTTCAGGGAATTGATCCAGTCAAAATCAGGATATCAATCAAAGAATTTAGGCAGTTCCTTAGCATGGCTTGCCAATTTATATCATCCAACAAATCAACTGTTCGATTTCAATCTGATACTCAATAGTCTTCCGACAGATAAGATTGCCAAGATTTGATGATGAAAAGTGTAGACAAGGAAGAAAATGTAACATTGGAGAGTTTTTAAAATGTAATGCTTAAAAAATTATTGAATGTAGATTCTCTATCTCCGGATTCATAAAGATTGATGGGCAGGGGGGCAAGTGTGCCTTATTGATATCGAAAAAAAAAACATTATCAGGGCTTCATTTTTGCAAAATTTGTAAATATATTGAAATTATTATTGACGGTGCATTAAATTTTTGTCCCATGAATTCGATTTTGCCCTTTATTGTCCGACTGCCCCTGCCGCCATCATTTCCATCCTGCACCTTTACCGAGAGTCATTACATGTGACAGGAGCGAAGTGGAAACCTAAGCCCCCTCACAACGCCACTGATGAAAACGTCAAAAATTCTGGCACTGAATTTCATACAATCTCAGAAAATAACTTCATCAACCTGATAAAAACCTGATTTCAGTGTTTTTGTTTGGTGCATTAGCAGCCAAATTTTGATGATCTAATTAACCCACTTTTCATAAATGAAGAACCAGAAATTCTTGACGCAATGACTATCCAATGATCAGGGAGAATCAAAAGGAGAATAAAACACTCAATTTGGATAAATAGTTTGATCCAAAAATGGTTTGCAAATTAAATTTATGACGGAAAAAAACCAAACTGACTTCCTCTCACCCACCTGCTCCATAAAATTTCCTTCATATTTTTAGCATATCAGTTTCATTATCCCCTGCATCGATGAACTTCAATAATGTCGCCTCCCACACATTCTGACGAAAGATCTAAATTGCCTCAATAACAGAAATAATGAGAAATTCAATACTGTGTGAACCCAGACCTAACATTGAGCACTTCCTTTAATGAGAATTGCATAATCATAATCAGTGTAATGTTAGGAAAATTCTGCAATGAAAACAGTTCCACCAATGTCATTTTCTCCCATCAATTGAGTTGTCAGTCGTCACGAAAGTGTGAGGTAGTTTTCAAACAAAATGATAATTATTCAGGCCATAATCGAACTTTCAGGAATCCTTTATCAGTGTATAACTGTATATTACAGGGTACAATCCTAAAATGGCATGAATTGCGGGTATATGAATAAAAATTAACAGAGGTATTAAAAAAAAGTCATGAAAATTTACCTAAAAATCATTGTTTCTGTTGTGGCTAAAAGTATATTGCTTCGCACCAGTACAACATAGAACCTTAAAATTGTGCATGAGAGATGCCAGGCTAAGGTAAGACCAGTACCCCATGGGGTACTGGTAAGACATTGTAGAAAAAGTACAGTACTATACATGGAATGGTGATGTGAGCAACAAATGAGAATGAACTTTGAAAGTTCAAAAATGCAACTTGAAAGCGGAAAAGGCTGTGGTGGTTTTTAAATTTTTATGCTATTGTTTGATGTATATGAACATCAAACTTAGTCAGCCTCTAGGCAGTGGCTTAGCCAGAAATCCATGAGTTGGGAGGAGGGGGCGAGGGGGGGGGCCAGGTTCTGAACTATATATAAATCATTTATTCATACACAAATATTACAATTTGGTATACAGGTACAAAGAATAAAGTTAAGTAGATAAAAACTGTGTACAACCACAAATAAAAACAAATCAGTTAGTACACAAAAAGTTAAAAACGGTGGAAAGTTAATCATTGCTAAAACCAGGTATTGTTAGATCTCTCAACTCTTAAAATCTGACTAGCTAATTGTATATCACATTCCTTAAACTTGGAGCACCACATTCTCTTTTTATCATTAGTACTTGGGCGGCCAACCTTTCTCGGCATTTTTGCCACATTTTTGCGGCATTACATGGATAGAAATTGACACAGCGTTACAAGCCTTCTTTACGAAATGAATAAGCAATGTTGACCGTCTTATCTTTTGTGACTAATAAACAAATTGACCATGCATCTCATACTTATACTAAAATCAGTTTTGACCTATCAAAAAATAATGAAAGAGATTCCATGGGTCCGATATTATAGGTATGACAATGACACCTCACAAAATCATGAGTCACAAAGAGTATCTTAAGCAGTCAAGTGGTCCTCTTGTTTTTTTTTTTCATAACTGTCTTTGCAAGTTTTGAGTATATTCCTGCTGTGAATGTCTTCTTTTTTATATATTAGGTCTAAATCGAAAATTTATGAAAGTCCTTTTGATAGAAATCCTTCGAACTCCTCAAATAGGCCTAAAAGGTAGTAGCAATGTGTGCAAATGCCAGAAATACCAAAAATGTAGGGAAAATCCATACACATATATGAGAAATTGAGCGGTTTGTACAAATCACCCTGGTAAATCAAATCTCTCGAAGGAACATTATTCTTTAACTGAGCTATGGTGACGGAAATATTTCCTGAAAGCACCCTGATTTTAGATGTTGCATGGAATCTTTATAGATACATAGGCATACTGGAAGGGGGAGTAGTCACCCTCAGCCAAAAAGTTTGGGAAGCACTAAGATTCGGGCAAAAAGGCAAAACAATTTGGGCAGATAATTAAATAAACATAATTAAGAATCGATAGTTTTGAAAAGATATCTTTTGGAATATTACCAAATCTAGATCGTGATATTCAGGCAAATGTCGCTCACCCCCTAAAGGGTTTGCCTGCGGCACACATATTGCTAGATATATTCAAATAAGGATATAAGCCTCAGAACTTTTCAAAAAGGCAACTGTCATTCTAGAGAAAATTGGGTATAAGTGAGCGCCAGAGAAGGCCTTTAGATGCACGTGTGTTCCAGCGACTGTTGCTGCTCCAATAATTTTTTTAAATTTTCAAATCTCAAATGGAGGGGCCGGTTGGGGGCCACTTATCCATTTGGGGTGGCCCTGGCCCCCCAGGCCCCCAAGGCCCCCCAATAGCTCCGCCACTGCATGCCTCTAGGAAACCACCTGAGAAAAAAACCCTTCTGAAAGTTTAATGATGATTCACATATTTTACGAAAATCTAGAAAAAGCTAAAAAAAGATAGTTTAAATCATGATATGCACCTCCATAATATGTATAATAAAAACAACTGATAATTTTATGAAATTTACAATGTACAATATATGCATATTGTATCAAGATTAGACACAACTTATTTATAACATCCCCAAAGCCTTACTCCAGAATCATGAACTTGCATCTTCTCAATCATTGAACATTACAAATTCCAAATTTCTGACTAATCTTCAATAACACCAGTAAATCTCTTTTCCACCAAGACAATCACATCATATTATCCTTTCATGATCCGGTGAGTATCATTAGTGGCAGAATGATGTTAATTTGATGTAGAGCTTAACTACAGAGCAAGGAATAATGGTGGGATTGTCAGCAGCCCTGATTGGGTTGGACAGGACTGATTTCGATCGATTGTGAATTGGTCTGTTATTGTGATTGTGGCAGAAGAACTAGCACATGAAATAACCTTCTTGTATTTGGCCAACTTGGTTGATTGTGTCCGAATGAATCCTGTACATGTAATTGAAGATCTTGGGAATTTAAGACATCTTGAATGTCATATTGTCCCCGTTTTTACTGATATTTCAATCTCAGCATTGAAATAACCAACCACAACTACAACTGAGTAAGGTTTAGACTTCCATGTTGCTTAACAAAGGTGCACGACAATAGATTAGGTCGGGGCAAGAAGCCCGGGTTAGGTGAGAGGCCCCCCCAGGCTTATATCCAAACTTACATTTTTGGTGCTTTTATCTATTGATAGGATTGAAGCTAGAGGCATTTTAGGTGACCTCACAAATTTTCAGGGCAAACAGCACCAACCATAGTAGAAATCAAAGAAACAAAAAAATGTGCATGTTTTTGTAACTTTGACTAATTCTTGAAAGGGGTTGTCAGAAATAACTTCGGAAATTTTAAAAGTATAATGGATATCTGCATTGCTTCACTTTATGACCATCACATAAATATGTTTTGAATCATGTTTTTTTTGCATTTTAGTTCAAAATATAGAGGTCAAATCAAAATATGTGGGTTTGGGGCGAGAGGCCCCACATGATCTGGGGCATGAGGCCCCCTTCACTGGGGGTCGAAGCTGCTTCAAAAACCATTTAATAATGTGTACTTTACCTTAAATCTTGATAGAATAGATAATTAAAATAGAAAAAATTTGGCCCGAAATTGAAACAGGGCAAAAAATATTAAAAAAATTAAAGATTGAAAAAGTGAATAGAATGCCTTAAAAATGATAGAAGAACCCTGAGAAATAACTTTTAGGCTGAATGCACTCGCAAAAAAAATTGCCATAGGATTATAATAGGGGGGCTTCTTGCCCGATGGGTGGGGTAAGAAGGCCATTTTAATTTTTTTACAAAAATGGCTGTAACTCTTTTATTTAAATTGGTAGACATTTGTTTCACTAGTTATTAGTAGAGTCAATTGATCCCTTCCTTACAGCATAAGCATTCAAATAATGGCCGATAAAAAGTAGGTCAAATTGCACCTCGAAGTTAAGGGGGGCCGCATGCCCCGACCTACTCTATAAGTCATTCACTTTGTGATTTGAGAATGAAACAATTGATTGGAATTCTAATCAAACATCTGCCACAAGCTGTGATTGAATTCAAAATATCATGACAGGAGACCGAAGCCAATGAAAGATCCAGATCTATGCAACAACTTTTAAAACCAGTATTTGTGTTTGCCAATAGTAGAGGAATGTGCATGTTGGGAGCACAGGGTAACGTTGATAATGAAATCCATCACACTAAATGACAGAATGTTGCCGGCTTTTTAATTCTCTGTACTATTGGCCAATTAACAGATAAGAAGCCAATTTTGACCTTGTGAATCCTTTGCCTTACTGCTGTGTCCTATTTCTTTCATAATCAGCCAACCGAAGTGCATAAATACAGGACATAAAGCCCACTAATCTATCCATGAAATAGGATATTACCATTCGGCAGCATGCACACCAAGCAATTTTCCAGAGGAAATAAGATATTTCGGTTTATATCAAATTACAAGAGCACAATCATATTGAACAGAAAATTGGCGTGACAAATTAGTATGTTTATCTATATAGGGTTGCATTCTTGATATGGGCCTATAGTTGATGCAGGTACTGAAGAACTGGATTTAATCTTAAAGAGCTGGGAAAATCTATCAGTTCCGATACAATAGTCATCTACATTTACTAACAAGCAAATTTACAACAAATGAGAACTACCTGAGGCCCAGTTGCCTTATAGCAATATAAAGCCATGGTTACATCGGTCACTTCGACCATAAGAAAAGAAAAACATCTTCTTCAAAAAGGCCCATTAGAACAAAATGACAAACTAGACCATTTGGATAAGATTGTACCAACAAGTAAAACCTAATCAATCATTTCTTACACACATAAGACTTTCCCAAGGCTGTCTTCAATCAATCAATTGAGCTAATTTTTGAAAAGCCAAAAAAAAAAATTGAGTAACTCTAAACAGATAATTTACTTTTTATTCAACAATACGAATAGCTAGTGCAGGGGAAACAGTACACTTTGCTGTATATCATCTGGTCAACACCGCATTTTGTGCCCGTGCTTAACTGGTTGGTCAAGTCCATGCACTGGGGTCTCATCTATCATTCTGTGTGACAGGAATTTGGTGCTGCAGCAGGTTGGCAATTAGCAGAAATAACCTCATTTTCTGACTAAAAACAATGGTGTTGTTATGTTTTACCTTGAAATGTTGTATTCAGAGCATCAAGCACTAAAGTTGCACTCCCTAACAGAATGTGCTGTCACGGCCGTTAGTTTATGATAAGCTGCTATGCTTCAACATGGGGTTATTATCGTGACCAATAAATTAATAACAAAGTAAATACTTGCTCAATCTTCCCAAAAATCTCAAGAATTGCAGTGTGTATACATTGGAATATGTCTCGATAGAATATTTTTCATTAAAGGATGTTTTATGTTAAAAGTGAGGCAAATTCTGAATTTGTTGAAAAATAAGAATAAAATCATTCTGATGCTAAATGTTATTGGCAAGATGGTAATGGTCACCAAAGTGTGTGGATGTGTTAGGAAACCCCAACTAACCAACAGTAAAGTTGCATATTTAGCTTTAATTTCATCTAGAATGCTCAATTTTGTGTGTATCCAACACATCCAGACAGTTTGGTGACTATTAATTGCACACAAATGACATTTCATTAAAACTGATTATACGTATGCTTGTCTTTCAACTAGTTCAGTTTTTTGGCTTATGGTTATTATGTTACATTATTCCATAGTATTTTGCACAAAATGATGTGTGTGCGGTTGCCTTGACATTTAGACAATCCTAAATGCCAAATTACTTTTCGATGTTTTCCCAATTCTTTTAGTTCCTGGAAAGCTTGGAATAAAACTTGCTTTCAAGAATCCCAATTTGTACAATTAGTTCCCTGTATTTCAAAAATAAAATGTCGTCCATGTTCAGGACAAGTCCCTTGCCGATTTTAAAAACACCAAATATGGCTAATGCCAAAATATTAGAATAAACCTGTTGCACAACTGTGGACAAAGCTAAAATATTGCCCAACAAAGTCTGTTAAATTGTTTTTATGTGTACAACTGTACCAGCCAAGCAAAATCAAGTGAACTGACGATGAAAGTTATGTAAAAAAGACCTTCAACTGCAAGTAATAATTTCAACCTCATTACAGTCCTTGTCATACTTACGTGGAATCTCAAGTTTTTTTTTCTTTGCCGTTGAACTGTGATGTCAGAGATGACTCTATTCTAGCATTGCAATGTATGTAAATTAACTACAAGCTGTGATGTCATTTCAAACTGGGTTAGATTCCCCAGCTTCTAACCAATGCGAATCCAACAAACTGAGCATCACAGTTTCAACACAGTGTCAGAGTTAAAATTAGGTCTGGGAAAACCCATGCAAGTTTGACATCACAGCTTCTCAGCCAATGGGCTGCCAGAACAAATACACATAACATAAGCCATGTGTTTACAAACAAATTGTCAAAGCCTTCGGTTTATACCAACTCCCATCAAAGTTTAAAGTTGTAAGTTGGCAAATTTGTAGATTTATCAAACAACTCTGTGGGCATTATAACAGTTGTCTACTGTGAATGCTCACTAAGCTGCCATTTGGTAGGATTAGACTGGTGATTGCTGTGATAAATCATTGGGATCAAAAATGTAATGCTTCCTTCAATATATCAATGTTTGAACTGTGATGACGTAGTTTACGGTCAGCCCATTGGCTATCAAGCTGTGATGACGTAGTTGTAGGGGCTATCCCTGATAAAACTCTTACTCTGACACTGTGTTGAAACTGTGACGCTCAGTTCAGGAGGATCAACATTGGCTAGAAGCTGGGGAATCTGACCCAGTTTGAAATGACATCACAGCTTGTAGTTAATTTACATACATTGCAATGCTAGAATAGAGTCATCTCTGACATCACAGTTCAACGGCATAGAAAAAAAACTCGAGATTCCACGTAAATATGACAAGGACTGTAACATACATGTACATTCTACACTCAATTATCTTTTACAAATATTTACTGTAAATCAAAATTTAGAATTAGCATTTGTCGAACTCCCTTTAAAAAAAATTATACTCTAAAATGGAGCTGATATTTACACAGCACAAAGTTACCTTAGCTCTCCTTAACTACTCGTAATTTCATTTTAAAGGTGAATCTATAGGGGCAAGGCTTTTCCAAACTCGGACAAAACATGTTTTGGTATGACAATATTGTAACTTCGCTACTCAGGTTCTCTCGATAGTTTCTTTTGGTTGTCAATTGACAATTGTTAGTGTATCGTCATTGAGTAGCAAGTCAGCCTATTATAGTGGCCTTGGAGTGCCTCGTTCTGATTGGCAGACATTAATAACTGCATTTTGAAGCAAAATTTCTCCCAATAAAGTGACATAGAGGAATGCCCGGCTTATCACCTTCTCCATCAGCTGATTTCCAAGCTCGACACTGTCCAAGCACAAAAACTTCTCAGATAATAGCTTTTAATGCAAAACCATATCATCCTATTTATATATTTTAAATAGCAATGAGGCTTACAAGTGCAATGAGATACATTGTTCACTGGAGAGACCTGACAGCCATCTGACAGACCTGTGAAATCACAATTAACACTATTGCATGTTCTTTCCCATGACTATTGATTGACAGAGTGAGGCAAATTGAAGATCTTGTGCATTTTTGCTGGTGATGTGGGAGAAGAACACAAAGGATAAAGCAGAATGGCTGATAGATAAAGCAAAAGCATGAATATGTCGATACTCTTCTAGTCTTCTACACCACTGATGTCCCAGGTTCTATTCCTCAAATGTAATGCCAAGGTGCCATTTCTCACGCCTCCCTCTAATTATAATACTACACGTAATTAGTCAATATTATAACTCGTTCCTTGACCACAAGACCAGGATTTCATGCATATATTACATTCCCTATAATCCCCACAAGTTATTGTAGTTATACAATAACCCACACAATGGCCTGCATATTAATTAATTGTACACATGCAAATTGTATTATATACTGCCCAATCATTATTAATAATACCAAATATATAGTCTATAGAATTACATATTATTCCACATTGAAAGAATCATTGTGCATCCTGCTGACACAGCCTTTGAAGCCAATGGCCAATCTAATCAATGACTCTTCCTTACATCTTGAGAACAAAGGGAAATGTGGGGGTTGGCAGTTTAATTTTGATGGAGGTTATCTGGCATCCAAAATCAATCTTTTACTGTGTAGAACAGCAAAATATAATTCAGTAAATTAGATGAAAATGTAGTCAATAGAAACATGTATTTTACTCAACAGTTAAAGTTAATCACCCTGAAGTACACAAGAAACACCTATTGTTTGTTTGAGCTTGCCTGGTTGCTATAAACAACGCCTACAGAATCACACGACAGTCTGTTGTTCAGTTGTGACGTCACCACAGCTGATGAGGTCACAGTAGCCAAGCTCCCATTGTGACATCATGCCCCTGGTGGATTAGAGACAGAACAGCTAAATTTGCCTGTTGAATGTAGCTTTGACTGACCAAAGCTCAAAAACGGAAGCGGATTGACCACTTCAATTTTAACCAATTTACAGTTAATAAAGCAAGGATCATCTGGTAAGAATTTGAAAAACATGGTAATACTCTAGCTATTTTTATATCCATAAAAATTAATAATTAAAGTATTTTTTATTAATATTCTAATCTAAATTCAATTCGCCCTACAGAAAAAGTAAGTGCGGATAGAACTTTTTTTTTGGCTGGATATGTGGCATTTAGACCCAGTAACATCGTACTGAAATTTCAGAAATATGGTAATACTTCAGGACTTGATTAACTTTAACTAAATGCATACAAACAGGGGCATATCTAGAAATGGCCTGAAGGGGGTAGCATATCATGGGGCAAAAAGGCAAGTCTCAACAGATTGTTTCATTTGAAGCATCAAAATGTGTGTCTGACCTTCCTCTACATCACTGCGCTAACTGTTTTCTTGGTCAATTTTTTTAACCCCAAAGTTTATTCAGGCTCGCTGTGTAGACTGTCTTACAATGTCTCAACTTCACGAACAAAAGGTAGCAAAACATACCTCTTAGCAAGAATGAGAAGAATTTCTGCAACTCAAATTATCATCTTCACCCTCGAGGGATTGTCAAAATCTTCCAGAAGAACTCAGCAGAATATTTTGTGAGGCATTTTGTTATTATGGAAAATTGTCCACCTGCCTGTTTCACACAGGGATGAATTGACTCTAGGCTAAATTCTGACACAGACTCGATTGCAAGTAACAGTGAGCTAGTGAAGGGAGAATTTTTTGCTGCTATACAAGTCTATTCAGATAGACTAGAATCTTTTTTAAAGCTCGGGAAAATGTTACTGGCAAGTACAATAGTTTCCTTCTGGACATTTACATCTATAATATTTGTTTCAAGAGGAAAACAGGATCATAATAGGACAATTACAGTTGTATGATCTTGAAGTAAATCTGGATGAATTGATCAATTACACAGCAGTAAGGAGACAATTGCAACCAATTGTCTCCTTAAACAGTAAGAAAATGAAAAACCCAATAAAATAAACAATTCAAGGGTGACCCATAAACTCAAATCAGTCCGCAATGATGTTTGGGATGCTAGATGCTGTTGCAGCAGTTTACACAACCATCAATTCCAGATTCCCTTCCAGTTGCTTCAAACAAATTCCTCTCACACAAAAGCTGACCAAAGAGCCTCAGGTCTAACTCCTGATAGATTTCATGAGATTTGGAGCCAGTGCCTGGTATTAGGCTAAAGCGACCACTGCAGAGACGGTGGAAAACCTTGGTTCTCAGTGTTGTTAAACTTTGTAATAACTTAGGTCTATTTTGTTCTTGAACATGAAGGTAAAAAAACGTTTTTTGTTGCTGTTACTTCTCACTTCTCACAAGATATTATTTGAAAGTAATTTCACTTTATTTATTTTGTTGACTTAGTCAGTACATCATATTGAGCAGTCAGTGCCAGTCACCATTTATATGACATAAAAAAACCTGCAGTAACCACATTTTATGATTATTAAAATAATTGATTAGAAGGGTCAACATTTTAAAAGTATTTCAATTTGAGTTGGGTCATATTCCATATAATTGCACACTGATAAAATACATGAGTAATCAGCAAAATCAGATATTGAGTACACGTATGTATAATTTTTTAGTCTGTCTCATATCAGAAACACACATCCAATATCTGCAAATCTCATGTTCATTAAACATTAAAACATTTACTTTTGTTAATGGATCATATCCAAAATATTCAATGCAGTTTTGAATCATCTGAAAGATTGATGACTTAAAATAAAACAAGACGACGAAATTCGGATCACTAATATTGCAATTTGATTGAAACCGAAAATAATACATCTTTTCTCAGAGGTTAACACATACATATGTGGCATTCAGCTTTCTTCAACTCAAGCATATCAACTGAATTAATCTCTCCATCAAATCAAGTAAGAATTTTTGCCATTTGTGTGATAAAGTGTATGGTAAGAAAAGCAATGGATACAAAATCTAAATATAAGTCAAATCGTACACTTTTTGTCGCTAGACAAGTATTTTATATGGTATGTTGAGGATGGCAAACTACTTGAGCATCATCTGTAGCCCATATCCAAATTTTCCTTTATATATAAATTGCTTTGGTAAATTTTGTATACTTTTTAAAATTGCTTCACATCGCTTCTGAACTTTTTGAAAAACAAATACAGTGTATCAAAACCTAGCTACATTAAGATCTTATATCAGTACAGGTCATGGAAGACTTAAAACTGGCAAACATTTTGTGATCACTTTATATTTCTAACCAGAGAAAAAGAAGCCAGAAAAGCAAAGAAAAACTAAAGTATACATCCTCTTAAATGTAAATTTTGTGTCAGTAAGTCCAAGTTGCAGCTGCAGGCTCAGTCCTAGCTCAGCACCAAAGTGGAGTGTGTTGATGAAGAAGACAACAATGACAAAAAAATACTTAGCTCCAAATACAACGAGATTGCCAAAAGCTTACTGACCCCCTAGGTGCTAAAAAACCAAAGGGACGGAAAAATAAAGACACAAAGACAGAAAGTAAGAGAGGACAACAAAGACAGAGAAGATGGCTCAGGAAAAATCTGTCTGATCTCTCTACAAATGATTTCGCCCAAGGTCTGTGGTCAATATAAGTGAAAGTTTGGATATAAAGGTGATGGCGTGATGAGATATACATGTAGACGAAAACTACAAATCTGTAGTCACAAACTCCAAGTTATCCCACAAAGGTTTGTGTGTTTGCAAAATTTGCCTTGTTGAATCAATTCAGACCAACAGATGTTCAGATATGAAGGCAAGCAAAGGCTATAACCAAAAAGAACAATATAATATATATTATATGCATAGGGAACCAAAATTGTGAAATAAAAGCATGAAAAATAATGAGACATTTGGAACTACCAATATTATCTTTAGCCTGTGATTCTTTCCTTATGTTTTAGGGTTGGACCTAATTGCACTTTTGTATCAATTTTCTTGTAATCGCATCCAGGCACACAACATTATGTGTTATATTACAGGACCTCATTGCACCGTTGTATGTCAGAATGACAGGCAATTTTATGGAGATTGGTGCCCTATTCTTGCATTCAATATAATGCAAACACCAAATTTCGTATTCCAGAGCTTTGGTGGTCTTCATATTTTGATTAAGCGTCGCCTTCTCCGGTTTGGTAAGGGCTCCAAATATATTGACTATAAGCCACCTGTTTCTGTGTGGCCCCATCGTCGTCATCCCCATGCTGGGCTGATCTCTTTATCATTTTAAAATAATTGTCCATTGCCAAACACGTGTAAAGTGTGGATTAAGGATCAAATGCTTTAAAATTTACATTGCACTAGTATTACCAAATAATTGACTATCAGAAAAGTATCCTCTATATCTACCCATAGTGAAAATACGGATTTCAACTTTAAATATAAATTCTGTTCTGATGTCAAAGATTGTAATAAAGATAGCTAATATTCAATGACTATCACTACAATAATATGTGATACCATATGCCTGCATATCAGTTCAGTAGTCTTCTGCATTTCACCATTGCACCAGGAGCTGACATTGTGTGTGACCATTTTCTAAAAGATATAAGACTAATTATGATTTCAGTTTGGGCTTCGCTACGCTAGTAAAAGCACATCAGTCAATGGTCCAGTTAGTAATATTTGATGCTGGATGCATTAGACCTATTTGTACTCGGCGAATGCCAATAGTCTGGAAGTAGCATCATATGTACATCAGAAAGGGTGGGACAGCACATCATCATGCTCATGCTATGTACACAGCAATTGGTGTATGTACTACAGTAATGTGGCAATTAGAGGCATCAGACCTGCGCATGCAATGCATCCATTGAAAAGACAACATTGAGGTTAGTGTCATCAGCTTTGCAACTCTGAGAAGGCAGTTAGGTCAGAAAACAGCTCCAAGAAGTACCCTTTTGTCTGTATTAGACAGCTCACATGCACTTTGGCACCTTGTATGATACAGATAGATGTAGTGAACTTTACACTTGACAGTACCAAATAATACACCAGATCAACCGTTATTAAAGGCAACACTATAAATACCATGCAATATTGCTTTGTTAGCAATTATATGAATGTTTACTTTCGAATAATAATATTCATAAGACACACAAAGAGGTGTGATATGTACGACAGTTTTGAAATCATTAAATGCACAAAAAGATAATGTATAGTATTCATAATCGATTAATTTTAAGAAATCTATATATGAAAGGTATAAATTAAATTTGATTTTCTACCTGATATTAGCAACAAATATGTTGTCTGATTAATGTTTCATGAATGATAGAAATCCGTATATCCAATATGAAACTATTTAATCTGCATTTGATCAGCAAATCTTAATGTAGCAGTTTGATAGAATAAGATGTTTCACCTTTTCCCTTCTGTTCTTGTCATATTTCTGTGTTTTGCATGAAGAATGTTGTTGTGGCTGGTTTGGAAAGTCGGCATGGCCAATTTCTATGTTGGCCACAGGACATTGCACTTTCACTGCTGAGATTCATAAGTCAAGAAAAGAACAAACCAGCCCTTAACTAGATCACACTGTGACACACAACACAACAGGGACACACAAGAACTCATCAGGATGTCCTGACAGCATTGCATGTCAGCCCATGGACCTGTGTTATCAGAGTAACTGGAGCATTGCATATTCTTGAGAAGAAGAGATGAGGAATTTTCTACTTGTCTATCTCATCACCACGCCACTTCGCGCCTCATTCATACATTCTGACATGGCAGTAGCAGTTTGGGAGCAATTGGGACAAGCATCTTGTAAACATATATACATGCAGAGTAACAGACACAAATATCATATAACTAAAAACAGGAATTCACAGACGACAATAACAGCTCTGGATATGTGTAATTACACCTTTGTCTGCTATTGCTTTGGTTTTTTGTTTCTTGTTCTAGATACATCATTCAAGAATAATTTTCTATTTGGCTTCCCTTCCATTTGCCTGTCTTAACTCATCGATAACTTTTAAAAACTGCAGAGAATTTCCTCAAAAAGGCTTTATCAGCCACTGGAAACAACTTATGCAGAGGATGTCCAGCAATAACCACCACGTAGCTTGCAGCAGTTAACTACTGATGCCACTTACTGCAATTTCAAGAAGTATGAGTTCCTGCTAAAGGATAGTGAAACGTAGCAAATATAGTTCATATGATTGGTTGAGGCACTGAATTACATGTCATAAAACTCATTTGAATGACATAGAAACGTATTTATATTGCAGCTGACGTGCCTAAGAGCTGCAATGAATGTTTGTATTTACCTGATAATCTCATTTACGTTGTCAAACTCCTCTGGTCACTGAAGCAGAATAATACATATTTCATAGCTTTCTACGTTCAACTAACAAATTTGGAGGACGTTTTATTGTTCAGGTCCAATAAGATAAGCTGAAAATGCTACGTAGATAGTGAGAAAACTAGCCAGAGAAACTCATACTAATTGAATCTGTAGTAATTGGTTAGAGTCGTTAGTTAATCAATGTATTCTAAGCCAAAGTAAATCAGGTGATCAGAAAAATCAAGATTGTGGAGATAGGTAAAACTACTACCTGGCTATAAGACAAGGTTAAGCACTGTGGCTTGCTCTATTCTTGTGTTATATATTGTTGAAAGGTTAAATATTACTAATCATTTAATGACCTACAAGTATATTATCAACAAGACTTGTGTTGTGATAATAGAAAGAGGAATAAATGTTATTGGATTATATTTTTCATTGATATATAGCCTAGCAGTTTTATGACACAAAATGTTGCAACAGCATATCGGCAGAGATTGTACTGTCGACCTTAAAGGTAAATATAACACCCACGGATCTTTTATGTGTACAAAAGACAAGATGCATAGTGTCCATGTATTTATGGAATGATATCGGTAACAACTTACAAGCCTGAGAGCAATGCAGGATATCTGAGACTTACACTGACGTAAATCAAAATATTTACCAACAACAAAAGTGTCTGCTATTATACAACATTTTAGCTTCATAAAATTATGAAAGTGTTTAAAAATTTAGATAGTCTACAACAAGCTCCTGGAATCAATGCACATATCTTGCACCAGCGAGTAACCACAAATATCTGCTTTATTTGGCATTATTTTGTTATGTGACAAGTAAAATTACTTGACATGACAATTTTCCAATTATCAAGGGGAATCAACATGTGATTGGAACCAAAAAAAGATTTAGAGAAAAACGGAAAATGAAAATTACAATTAAAAATCCTCATTGGGAAATAGATGAGATCCGAAAAAATAAACATCCAGGAAATGCATTCAGAATTCACATGAAACTGAAATAATAAAAAAACTGAACTAGCCAAAAAAGTGGAATGAGACTGACATCAAGATATCAAAGCTTTGATTCTTCTATACCTATCAACACATTCAGTGCATCCCACTATGTATGTGTTCAACATGCATTTATGAGGCAATTATGGGGAACAGCATCTACTTCATTCATTAAATAAGAAAGAGGAGTCCATGCACATTCATAAGCAGCATGATACATGAATGATGTTTTCAAATATTGAATTTTATTCTGATGTTGCTTAACAAAAAATTGTATCTAAAAAACAACTTGCCAACTCAATGGCATTCCTATATATGCCAACTTCCACTTACCCACCCACTGACCTACCCACTGACCTACTTTTCCAACACATTTTTATCGGTATCTGTTTCATTATTTCCTTGTCCCCTTGTATCAATGAAATTCAATGTTGAATCTCACTCCTGATACATTGAGAAATTCAGTATTTTGTGAAACCAAGCAAACTTGCTTCCATAAATGAGGATTGGGAAGTCCTTGACAACAAAGAGGAACATAAGTTGACGCAATAGAAAATTAATGAAATTGGAATTCGCACAAAGATTATTTTATGCCTTCTTTCATCCCACAATGATTGAACAACAACTCGCCCTCTAAAAAAATCATTTGTGGAAAAGATCAAAAGATGAAATTCTAATGATTTGATCAACTTTATCATTACTATTATGACCAAGAACTTTCTTGGCTCAAATGAGCAGCACAGATTAACACACCCGGTGAAAAAATCAGAACTTTACAGTTTCCAACACTACCATTTGTATAAAAATGTGATTCTGGATAAAATCATTCTCCAGAACAAAACAATTGATCACTTGATAACAACAATTATATAAAATGTATCAGATGAAGTAAAAAATAATTCTTGAATAAACCATTTGAAACATTGCTGTTAGCTTAAACAACTTCCCAAGCCGAACTGAAGGATCAGAAACTTACAACATCTCAATCATTGAAAATTCCAATTCCAAATTTCCAACTAATCATCAATAACACCAATAAATCTCTTTCGACCAAGACAATCACATCATATTATCCTTTCATGATGTGGTGAGTATCATTAGTGGCAGAATGATGTTAATTTAATATAGAGCTCAACCACAGAACAAGGAATAATGGTGGGATTGTCTACAACTCGGATAGGGTTGGACAGGACTGCCTTCAATCGATTGTGGATCGTGTCTTTATTGTGATTGCAGAAGAAATAGCCTGCGAAATAGCCTTCTTGTAGTTGGCCAAGTCGGTCGATTGTATCTGAACGAATCCCGTAATTGAAGAACTCAGAATTTGATATCTACAGATCACAGTAGCACTAAATAAAAGCATATTTAACTTGTTCTTTTCAACTGAATCAGATTTTGGCATAATTGCAGCCCAATACTGTCATAGATTTTATGCATGTTCCCGAATGTCATATTGTCCCCATTTGACTGATATTTCATCTCAAAATTTAAATAACCAACTACAACTATGTACAAGTGAGAAAGGTTATACTTCCTTGTCTATACTGAGCCAAAGACAGATACACTGTATGTAACTGATTTTGTTCTTACATAATTATCCTTTGCCTTACTGCTGTGTCCTCCTCCTGTCCCAATAAGCCAACCAAAGTGCATAAATACAGGACAGCCCTATAATCCTTCAATCCATTGCACTTACACAAGCCTATTTGCAGTAAGACATGAAATATGATTTTACTACTCCGAAATATGCACATATGCCTTCACTGCAGAATTTTTCGAGGAAATAAGATATTTGGGTTTCATATCATATTGCAACAGCAGTATCATATAACAGAGGAAATTGGGGTGACAAATTAGTATGTTTCTAGGTAGTGTTGACATTCTTTATATAGTTTATAGTTAGTTAGTTAGTTATTTATTGACATGTTAAACATGTCCAACATTGGTTGTACATACATCTGAAGCAAGTGAAATTTGAATGTCCAAATTCAAACAAAAATGTCCAAATCGAAAATAAGTAAATAATTATGACAGTCATGCATTACTCAAACAATTTCAGCAAATTGAAGCAGTAATTGCATTGCAAAACAGCTTCATTATTTTCACAATCAAAAATGTCACTACATGTTTCCCCACGGATATTTAAGTCCTCTCTAAGATGTGCTGCTAATCCACAATGCAGCAAAATATGGCTCTCATTTTGGACACTCCCAAGATACAGATACTGGAGAATATGAGAATTTATTTTAAAGAGCCAGGAGAACCTATCAGTATCATGTGTGTGTTGCCACTCATTTTAGAAACTATGAAATAAACATGAATGTTCATTTTACCATAGAAGTGATGGATGGATGATTGGGGCTTAACATCCTGTATTTATGCACTTGGTAGGCTAATTAGGACAGGAGGAGGACAAAGCAATGAGATGAAGGATGATTGAAACAGCCATCCAACATAGGCCCAGGTGACCCTGCAAGAGCTGGATTCGAACCCTGGACCCAGCGATTGGTAGTCCAGCACGCTACCACTAGACCAACTCTCCCCCAACCATTGAAGTGAATCAAGTGATCATAACAAACAGCTTAGTCATTTGCAAATGTGTTTATTTTCTCATTCATTGATGAAGTATATTAATATACTTTATTCAACTGGATGTTAATGATCTAAAAAAGTCTCCTTTGTTAATAATAGCAAAGGTATCATGTGTGCACTACACAAATCTTAAAGTCAAGAATAACGTCATACAGTTTTGTCATACAGTTTCGTCATACAGTAAGCAATAGGATTCCTAGACTTGCTGGGCTCCCTTATATTTTATGTACAAGATTCTATACATAGAGCATCTTAGAAAAATATCTGTACAAAGCAATTCAACCTGGGTGTATTCATAACCCATCACAAGTGAGAAGATCTGTGTGCAATATTCATAATTAGTTATTAATTAATTAATAACATCAACAATTATCTATTCGGAACCTATATACATGTTATTACACACTGCGAGTACTCATCAAAAGCAAAATCTATTATAATGTAGACCTATACCATGCATCTATCAGAACATGATCCGGTAATCTTGAGTATTCAAACATCTAACCATTTGCAAACCAAAATTGCAACCAAAATATATATAGCAAAGAATTTAATAAGTCTTGGGGCCCGGATTACAGAGTATCCACTATTTTTGAGGATGGCTGAACAACAAAATGGTCACCATTAATCAGCCACTGAGCAGCCCGGGAGAGATGGTCCTCAGCGAATTGGGCTCCTTAATTATTGTGCACAGTTGTTATCAGCGACTGAATGTTCATTATCATTTCAAATCAACACAGTTAGGTAATTGTACAAATAGTCAGCAGATTGGACATATTATGTGATAAAAGAAAATTATAATTTAACCAAAGGCAAAGGGCAACAGATGATGTGCATTTCTGATTTTCATATTTTTTCGAATCACAAAGAGAATAAAATTCATCAGAATAAGTAGATGCACAAATTCAAATCTCAATGACAAGGTCTTCTTAGTGGGTTTAAAAGAATGATGTTTTTATCATATTTGAACTGATTGTTTTGTGCCAAATGATAATTTTTACATTAACCCAAAAAATCAGCAGGGGAGGGGGGGGGGTGGTCTTTACAGAAAGTAATAGGCCTACTGTAATTTCCATCATGGGTGTTGCTAATAACAAAATGTGCTTATGTTGCATGTTTTAGACAAATGAATTTAAAGTGTCTTAGTGTGGTTGTGTGAATAATAATAAGTCTTTTCCTAAAAGGAAAATCTCACCATTTGTGCAAATTTCAGTTTGACATAATTTTGAAATTACGATATAAATATTTAAGAAAGTTCAAGATGGAGAAACGTACGGCACATCTTAAGACCAATACAAGGAATTAACTGACGTTGAATCTCAATACCATTTAACAGTGAAGAACTTCAAGTTAGAACATCATGCATAGTCATAAAAATCAACCAGTACAAAGTTGGCAGGTAATTCAATTCAACATTCAGAGAAACATAGGCATACCGGACGTGTGATGTTTGGGGTGGCGAGCGACATTTGCCCGAATTTAAAGATTAAAATTTAATGCCATTTCAAATGAAATCGTGTAGTAATCATTAATTTTCAATAGTTTTTATTTAATCATCTACCCGAATTTTTTAACCTTTTTGCCGGAATCTAACTGTTTCCCAAACTTTTGTGGGGGGGGGGGGTGCGCCCCCCCTGCTACCCCCTCCGGTACGCCTATGCTAAGAAAGGCATTAATTCTACAACATTACCAAAAATAAGTTCTATGCATGAGAATAACTGTAAAATTATTTATTTTTTAGTCATACTGTGACACATGATAACAATATAAATACATTTCCTTATCTTTGGTCTGTCAAGAAATGTAAAAGTTTGAATTCTGGGGGTCCTTAGAAAACATGCATTTTACAAACATGTATACACACATATGCGGACTGTACATATTTACATACTATTGTAGATATTCATGGATTTCAGATTGTTTAATATAAGGTAGTGTGATTTTGCTTTTTCTGAAAATGCACAATATATATCCACACACGTGCACAAGAAGTTTTGTAGTAATTCATTGAAATTAATAGTTATACAAACTATGAACAGAATCTGAACTATCTATGGTCCTGGTACAGGAATTTGAGTTCAAATACTGTGTTATTTTAATTCGGATAAAAGAATTATTGACAGACCTACTTCAGAAAGAACAGTGCTTTATTATTTATAAAAACAACACTTCTTGACGTCTGAATATATCGAAACAAAAGTAGCTCTATTGTTATATTATACATTCCATAGTTTTTGTATTGCACCAAACTGGCCACCGAATGCAGGCATAATATGCATCCAACAAGCAAGTATATATATACTATCAATAACAAAATATTTCACTTAAATAAATATTATAGATTTACTAATAAAAGTTCCCCTCATATTATATACCTCTCAAAACAGACGAGTAAAAAGAACGACAAATTTAATTTGAAACTTAACATTGTTTCAAATAACTAACTTAGGTTACCAATTATCACATTGATGGTCCACTATTTGCAGCGTGCAACTGGGCGAAAAATCAACTGGGTGACAAACCAATTGAGGAAGAAGACAACTGGCGACAAACCGAGTCAGCGCCAAACCTGCTATTAAGCAACAACTCAACCAGGTGACACAAGGCGATAACAGATTAAGAAGTCAGAAGATTCGTTGAGACAAGCAAGTTTCAGTGACATTTCTTTAAAATGGTCCACAGCCAATTTCAAGGCTCAACATGCATTTAAAACATCTTTTCTCAGCTACGCATACATCATTTTATATATGAAATATTTTCGTCAGTAAACTTGTGAAAGAAGTTCAGGCTGGTCGAAAATAGCCAAAAAGAGGCAAGACGGACAAATCTTGTGAGGCAGAATCAACTGGCTGTCATTCTTTAGTTGCCTGCACTTCAGTTGTGATGTCGCCAAATAGTTGGGATGTCGCTCAGTTATGGGATGTCGCCCAGATATTGTCATCCAGTCGTTGGTAATCCACTAATCGGAACGACCAAATACTCAGGAGAATAATCTCAAAATATAGTTTCAATTGAAACGTACCATAGTTGGTTAATTGATGCAGCAAAGACAGAGCTTCATTTGACCAAATAATGTGAATTCTCAATAGAAGTTTGCATACATACTTAAATAACATCACAGTCAAGTAATTGCAGAGTCATCCACAATTGTTATGAAACAAAAAGTCTACATCCCTCAGAGATTACTAGTATTGAATTGCAACACATTGAACATCAAGAAATAACCAGAGGAACATAAATGTTTGCACTATCACACGAACACTGTATCTATCATAGCAGGAGGAAAAAAGCATACTTATTAAATAGTTACGTGGTATGTTTAAAGTTGTTATTCCGATTTATTTAGTTGGAAATATGCCTTTCTGCAGTGCTCTGAATAAACAACTGCATGTACCAGATGCTGGAAGTCGAATTTCACATGTCCTGTTTCCAAATATCATTCCTGGATTGTCCAATTCAAGGTTTAGTTGTCCGATCAACAGAATAACTTTTTAAGTACAGACAGACTGATTAGAAAAACAAATAACGAAACATCCTAGCAACAATCTTGTTATCTATGGAAATTAGGCTATCATGAACTAAAAGGTCAATACTTTAGTTTCTTAGCAGTTAGAATAATAGAAAAGTTAATCTAGCACACTATTATGTAGAATAGTCAAAATATGAGTACTTAAGCCAAAACATGAGTACTTAAGCATATATCCTATCTCATACGATGGCACATCACAAGAATAACTTTGTGAGACATATTTAGTGATTACTTAAACATTTAAAAAAACATGGTAAGTCCTATAAAATGTGATGGTGTACATAAACACATAACAAAAGGCCTAAGCAAACTCATGCAAATATCTTACATGAAGGGTTGGTGATATATACACAGATAATCAAGTCGTTTTTTGCAGTCTGTACATGTGTAACATCATTAAATTCCATTAAAATATCACCAACTTAATATAATGAATATCATTATTATTACATAAGGCATCATATAAATCAGGCTAATTATTCAAACATAAAAAAGTAAAAACAGTCTACAAATGGTGTACAAATTAGGTTTACAAATTTTGTGATCAAATAGTATACAAATATGTAGGGTTTGGTTGATAACTGATGATATATTCAGGTTGTCGATAATGATAACAATGATGCTAAACACTCAATGGAAGTAAAAATAGTTTGAAGGCTAAAGGATAACACAACAGTTGTTCTTTTCATCAGCGCCACCTATTATCTCACTTGGAGAGTTGGCTGTGAATCTGCGTTTTGGGGGGTCACCAGATTCAAGCATTGGAGAGCCAGGGGAGGTGGGTCGGGAGTCTGTTAAACTTGGACTGTGGCCATTCGTTTCACTAGTAGGTAGCATATTAGAAGAAGGAGATTGAGGGGAGATATCGGAAGAATTCTCTGAGTCTCCATTTAAAGTAGTTTGCGATGTTTGTAAGTTTTTCATTTTGTTCTGTAACTGGAGGGCCCGCATCTGTTTGAGATGAAACAGAGACCCACTCGGCAACAAAGGCGACTTCTTATCATTAGCCGCATTTGCATCGTTCATCTTATTGTCATTTCCCCGATCGTTCAGTGCTTGCCTGTTGTCATTTGTTACCGGGGCAACATTGTTAGCAACCGGGGTTTCCTTGTTGCTGTTACTATGATTGTTGCTAGGCGACGAGGGTGCAGGATGAGAGGGGGGTGAGGGAAATGCAGGTGCTGTATTGGGTTCTGGCATTTGGCCATTGCTTAGTTTATTCTCCCTATTCTCCTTATTCTCTTTATCGTCCATGTTATCATTATGCGACGTGTCCTCCATGAATATACTGTGAGACGGTGGGTGTACAAATGGTTTTTTGACCTTTTCTTTAGCGTCAGAATTGTTCTTAGAAACTTCCTTGTTATTGCCAGAGTTCTCCTTGTTGTCCTCTGAAGGTCCCGATATCACAACCGTCACCTGGTCAATGTCTGTTACTGGAACACCTTCCTGCGGGTCGTTTTGCACCTAAAAGACAAGAGGAACAATTTCCATGACATAATACATGATTATACAAACAAAGCAGTGAGCACCATCATCCTATAATGGAATCATGCTGAGTGTGCAAAGATTTGATTGCAATTCCGGTTCACAACAGATTCAACGATGTAGAGACTTTTAAACCTTCAGTCGATCACCAATTTGATGGATACTCAGTCGAATTGCTGAGGACCATCCATTTCTATTTCATTCAAACCACTTCCAGGTAGCCCAAATATGCTGCTGATGAAGGTCTGATAACTATATAATAGAATCAAAACCGACCGAAAGTCTAATCCGGTAACTTCAATGGAGCAGGCCAGGCCCTTTCTAGTTGACAAATATCAAATCATCACCTTAAGATATTATCATTACCTGGTTATTGAGAGTCATTTCTTCCTGGTGATTATTCCCGTTTAGTCTTAACTGTGCATTTTCCTCCTCTTCATCTGCATCTGAAGTTCCTTTGCGAAAACTTGCCTCTTCTCGAGCCTCCTTCCAAGACAAGGCAGACTTCTCTCGCATACTTGTGCGCCGTACTGATGCACTGCAATTGAAGGACAGTTTGTTATCATAAAAATACTGTTATCGTTTAAAATGTCCTTTGACAATGCTAAATCTGAGAATATGACAATCTTACATAGTTATACCGGTGCAAAATAAGCATTGAGCAATATCATTGATAATACTACAACTTTACATGTTCATGTGGTAATACTACAATTTTACATGTTGACGCTCCTTTACTTGCGCAGTGTAGAGCTCTCCTGGAAATTATACATTTGTATATTATAAAGAAAACAAGCTATGAGTTGTAGGTATTAAGGAAGAGTATTACATCCAGTTTCATTCGGGCTTGTCATAGTTGCATAAATAATTAAATATAATACCATAATTAAGACCTCTGCAATAATTGACAGACAAGATCAGCCAAATTTATTAAATTATCAATTCCTTTCCTAACCACACCTTGTTACCATAGAAACCATTTGCATCCATAGCAACCAGTTAGCATGCTCTTCCACCAAAATGTTGTTAGTAAGGAGGGTTAATATACAATATTTACATTATATTTTGTACAAGAACTTCGATTATATTTGTTGGTGAGGCTATATTTTTTTTCTTGTGTATTGTCCCGATTTGTAAAGTTTGTGTGTAACAATATGAGGTGTTGTAATGACATTTCTCAGCAAAATATTATAAATATATCTGAAACTGTTCCTCTAAAAATCTAGATTGTTATGTACAATGTATGTGCATATGTTTAATTTGAGAAAGCGTGCAAAAAATTGACATAAATGATTTAGATTAAAATCTTGAAAAAATACTGCATTCACAGCAACAACATAAAAGAAGCGTAAATTTTCATTGAAATAAGCGGAAAATGTAATTGAAAATTGATCTAAAGATAAGCTGGTTAGTAAAAAAAAACATCTAAAAAGTTGTTGGAAGATGAAATGTCGGTCATTTTTGAAAGATAGCTAAAGCGTAAGAAATGTTTGAAGCACTACAATCAAATGAAATAAGATGTGGCCGTTCTAATTATTCTTCATATCCTGAATCATTTCTTGATGACGTGTCATTTTTGTGACCAAAATCATTCATAAATTTGTTGTATGAATGAAACTTTCAAAGTTTCTCCAACATTAAAAAGTGAAAAGTTCAAGTCAAAATTGTAAAAATGATTATGGTGTCCCAATTCTTAGAACAAAGTACACAATTGGCATTTATCCTGCGTGATTGGATTAGTATCAAATGAAGTAATAATCTTATATATTCTCTTCACTGATTATTTAATATTCACCAAGCAAAAATATTAGGATATGTGAAAACTTTGTAAACAACAGCCACACTCTACAGCAAGTGGGTATGTAAGAGATGTTTTAACCGTGTTGCCATAGAAACCACACTAAGAGAGAGAGTCTGCGCAAGATTTTATACAGTTGGAAGGCGTTAGTTGAAAAAAAGATTTTCTGAAAGTTTTTTTCACTCCTGCCTAACCTGAAATGTCCTGAGAGGGACGCATTTGAATTATACATGTTGGCCGCACCACTGAAAGAGCTGTAAAGAATTTCATAAATAATTGTTAAAGGAAAAAAAAATCAGAATGTATGATCTAAATTTTAATTCAGATCTGGGAAGTTGGTAGACATTTGCACACAGATATTATCAAATGCCTGGAAGCAAAACATCTTCAAAGATCCAGGAAAACTGTCTGCAGTGACTGTATGTGCTTTTTTAGTGGAAAATCTATGATTCTAAAAGAGTTTTGCAAGCAAAGCCAACGTTAGAGACATGGCAGTCTTTATCATGACAACAATGTCAACTGGTAGCACTGTAATACTGAGATGAGGAGACAGTCCAATAGTTAGCAGGTCACCTGCTAATGTCAGGCATCGGGTTTGGGCCTTCCAACATTGCACTACACCTGAGATATTGAGACGTGACCTGCTCCAGTTATTTGAGCTGTTTCAAACCTTCATACAAATTCAAATTAAGATGCTGCAAACAGATTAGCTAGATGATGAGACTCTGGGACAAAATGTAAAATACCTAGCATCAAACATTCACTCCATGTTGACTTTTAATTTGTCTAAAGAGTAGAGTTGTAAGCTGATAATTTTAAAGCACTTGGCCTTATCCATAATAAACACAAACCAGAGGCCATAATCTCTCAACAAAAGCACCCTTAACTTAAGCATAAAAAGTCTTAATAAAAAATCAACTTATAGCCCTATTCCACATAACCCAATATTTAGATAACACATATCCTAACCGCAGCCGGTTCCAACTGCCGCTGTAAAAGAGACCAAAACATATGAGCCTTGGATTCTTGAATTGCAAGCAGGAGTAATTTTTTACAGTGTGAATAATGTAAATCTGACATAGAAATGACTGGATTTTATGCTACAAAATTTAACAAATTGTCTTATACCCTAAATCTTTTCAGACCTAAGATAAGTTCTCAATTTCTTGGGTGGATGCAAAAATTATCAGGAGAATAATATGTCCATGCTATACACTGGTGACTGGTCAGGGTAGAGGTATTTCAAATGTATATTTTCCTGATACCAGAGAACAGTTTAATCAGTCCAGCTGAATGAGAGTCACAGCATAATCTCAAAATGACTTCCAATTCAGATTCATTTGAGAAAGGGTAATTTGAAGTCATGCTTAATCACAGGATGGACTCATAATATGTGGAGATCATAATTACAGCTTTAAAGGAATAATAATATATCAGATGGATAGGACAATCTAAAACTGTGTGAACGGCATCTGCCAAGGCTCCGTCTTACCTCCACATATATGGTGACAATAATATATGTCCAGTTCTTTAAAACAAATAAGTTGTGATTTAACTCAAAAATAAATTTGCCATGCATTTTCACATGCTCAGAATTTCATGTCAAAAATAATTGAAACTCAAACCAACCAAGATTAAGAAAATTTCTTATCATCATAAATTTAATAATGGAATTTGTTCCATGGCATTCAATATATTACATGTATGTTGTGATCAAATTAATGCAAACATGGTTATTATAGATGTGATGTTATCATAACAGAAGTAGAATCAAACAATTAACAATTTGAATTTATTTGTGATATGGTGTTAAAAGTGACAAATTATTTATCAAAACATTTTATGGAAGTATGAACAATTGTTGCATGATAGTCCCTGACTGGTGAAAAAACACTTAAGTATGTTATTATTAAGTGGAACAAACAAATAAAATGGATTTTAAAAGTTTACCTTCTTGTATTTGCCGATCGTCGTCTTGATAACGTGGAAGTTCTTGTTGCTTTGTTAGATTCTATTTCCTCTCTCATTTCAAGTAGTCTCTGTCGCAACTCCGGGTCTTCACAAATGTCTGGCAAACAAAATTTATAAACTTTCTGTAATACATTGTATAAATTGCACAGTGCATGTCATTGCCTCATCAGCTTAAAATGTACATATTATGTTGCATTCTTTAGATGTGCTTTAATCAAGTTGATGTACATACGCACCAATAAATTATGAAAATATGTCGCAGCAAGTGATAAATCGGGAAACCTTTCTAAAAAAAATAGCTTGTTTTCTAAATACAAATCTGCAAAAAACTAATTGAGTCCTTGAAAGTCAAATAACAAATCTTACCAAGTGCTGATTCCCCTGTTTTTGTTTTGGCTTCTAAGTCTGCACCATGTTGTAAAAGTAATTCCAAAATTTGTAGCTGAAAAAGGGGAATATAAAGCAGTTGGTTGTGACACCATTTTGAAACATATATATTATAACATACACAGGGTGGCAAACTCAAAACTATGTAGCCTATTACTGAGCCCAAGTCATGGACTACAACAACATTTTAATTGACAAATACATTTTTATATTTAGTGTTAATGACACTCACATGTCCCCAACATGCAGCAGCATGGACCGGTTGCCATGAGTCGTCATCTACAGCTTCTGTTGAAACTCGGTGATCTAAAAGAAATTCAGCTACGCTTGTGTAACCATTAGCAGATGCTATGTGTAACTGGAAAAGAAGACATCACACTTGTATATATATATTGTATGTTTGACTATCATTTGTATGTGTCACTCAAAAGTTTTTGTGAAACAAATCACATTTTTGCGGGCATACAAGAAGTGTTTGTGAATTCCAGGCATAAAATTATTTTATCGGCTTATAAATACATAAATCAATTTACCAGCTTATTAGTATATTATGTTTACCACATAAAAAAGCAGATTGATCAGGGTTGCCTATTGTAAATTCACATTAGAATAAAAGACATCTTCAGTTTGTTCACTTACAGGTGTCTCTCCATATCTTCCTCTAAATTCGAGGTCGCCTCCTGATTCGGCCACGCTCCGGAGGTCTACCAGCATCCCTCGTTCCGTGGAAAGTCTTGTTTCATCTATCAATTCTTGAGTTACACCTGAAAAGCAGAAGATAAATATCATTCAAAATTACTAAATATTAAGACCTTCGCCTACCAGTTTCAAAAATAGAGCAGGTATGGTGTTTCCAGAAGATGGTGCTTCTACTATATTTGTTTTCCAAATTGAACGCTAACGCCACTAAGGCAAAGAAGTAGCTTTCAGTGAATTCTAAAATGTGACTTGCTCCTTGACCAAGGTTTATGCTCTTGCCTTTTAACAACAGTATTTACTTCTCACAATAGTTGCTCAGCCACAGAGTATGAATAGGAACAACTCAGCTGTTAAACTTCTATCAGCATCTAATCATAATATCAAGACCACATTTCGTTTAAATGGGCAAACAATTAGAACTATACAAACTTTGTAACTGCTTATTGAGGAACAAAAAGAACACAACTTCAATGACTTCAGGAGAACCAATTTTAAAAAAAACCTCAGGATTACATATTTTGAAAGAACACACATTCCTCTGACGGTATGAAGATAGACATATTGATAAGTCATATTGATAACTCTATAAAGTAACAATAAACAAATCAGAGATGAAATCCAAGCGCATAGGATAGTTGAAGTGCATCGTTTGTTGACAATATCAATGACTATGCCTTTGATGTCATACCTCATAATCTTTTAATTGCTAAATTGAAAGCCTATGGCTATGGAAATTCAATGGTAAAACTTGTTCTCAGTTATATTTCAAATCGCAAACAAAGAGTCAAAATTTTAAATGCAAGAAGTGAATGGAAAGTCATGAAAAAGGGTGTTCCCCAGGGCTCGGTCCTGGGACCAACTCTTTTCAATATATTTTTAAATGATATTTTCTTTGAAATGAAAGACTATGCTTTGTATAATTACGCAGATGATAATACTGTGTCATGTTACAGCCAATCGCCCACAGATCTAAAATGTCAAATTGAAAGAAGTGGTGAAAAAATGACTAACTGGTTCGAATTAAATGGAATGAAGGCAAACCCTGAAAAATATCAGGTTATTATGTTTGGAAATAAAAAAGATGTACCTACAAATGTAACTATAAAAGGTAACACTATAAATTGTCAACCGGATGTAAAACTTTTAGGTATAAATATAGATTCATCTTTGTCCTTCAATAAGCAAGTTCAAAATATATGTACTAAGGCAGGAAGACAAATTAATGTAATTATGCGGTTTAATAATGTACTTGATGCTGATGTAAAAGAAACAATTTATAAGTCTTTTATTCATTCAAACTTCAATTACTGCCCTGTTGTATGGTTATTAACAAGTGAAAGTAATTTAAAGAAATTATCAAAATTACAATATCGTGCTCTTAAATTTGTGTACAATGATTTCAGTTCTAGTTATGAAGATCTGTTACTCAAAGGGAATAATTTTTCTATGTCTGTTCATTTAATGCACAATATAGCAATTGAAGTGTATAGATGTATAAATGATATAGCTCCGGATTATTTACAAGAGTTATTTGTTAAACATGACCAAAGATATAATATGAGGAATTATAATAAGGTTGTTCTACAACGATTTGAGACAGTGAAATATGGTTACTACTCGTTTAAATATTTGGGAGCCAAGATTTGGAATAATCTTCCGAAAAATGTTAAGGAAGCTATTGATTTAAAAGACTTCAAAGCCAAGCTTAAAACTTGGAAAGATTGTACATGTCTGATGAGAGGAATGACATGATGTACTATGTCTTGGTACAGCCTTGTCCTGCTTAATCACCTTTTTGTTGTTGTGTTTTCTTGTCATGTAATAGCCGTTCGGCTAATGTTAATTGTTTTTATAAGTCATGACTTTAAATAAATTTTATTGTTATTGTTATTGTTATTGTTATTGTTACTCCAGAGTGACACAAAGAGAGACAAAACTGCTCCAGAGAAATAAAGTGGTTTACAATGACCTCCAAATCAGCAAAACATATATCTCCGCCATAACAACATTGTTCTTATAACTGTGTAGAATTGTTCTGGAGGACAATAACCCAGCAAGATGACCTAAAGGGAATAATGACAAGAAAATTGTGGCCAGGGTGACACACTGACATCTGGAGCAAATAGATAGAGAAGTGGAGTCCCCCATGAGACCTGGCTGTGTTCAGTGAGTGGATTACAGTACAACTGCATAACACTCATGTTGTTTGTTTAGTATGATATAGTACAAAAGTAAGTCCGAATAAAGACATTGTGTGTGTACAATATTTCGACCTTTATTTGGTCATCTTCAGGTACATAATGAATGGAATGTTAAAATATTGATAGAGGAAGATTATCACACAGAAAACAAAAACAAACATAAATGAAAAACTGTGAAAACAAATGATGGGTTACAGAAATTGTCAGGGAAAAATGATAGTACTAATTGTTTGCCTATTTAAAGGAAATGTGGTCTTGATATTATGATCAAATACTTTCCCTGACAATTTCTGTAACCCATAATTTGTTTTCACAGTTTTTCATGTGTGTTTGTTTTTGTTTTCTGTGTTATCGATAACCTTCCTCTATCAATATTTTAACATTCCTTTCATTATGTACCTGCAGCTGACCAAATGAAGGTCGAAATATTGTTCACACACAATTTCTTTTTTCGGACTTGCTTTTGTACTATATTATTTCGAAATATTCAGTGGAACATATGGATTTTTGTTTAGTGTGGATCATGGTCTGCAAAGTGTACAAATTTGAGCTAAATTTAGCAGCAACATGACTACCAAATTAACTAATTGCAATAAAGGAACCAGTAATTAGTCTGATGATTTCCCAAATGACCCAGTACTGATGTCTTTGTTTAATAACACAGTTGTACCAGCATTATGAGCTAAGACAAGATGTTGGAAGATGTTCATATTAGCCAGAAAGGACGAAATACAGGTATGTCCAACATCATACCAATTTTGGTCTGTAGCATGGTTGGCCTCAAATTCACAAATTGTTCTATTCCAATTCTGATTCGAGATTTTGACTGCTATTGCATTTCCATGTGACAGGACACTCTCACAGATATAAGAAGAAATTTCAGTATCAAAGCTTTATTCCATCTTTACATTAATGGTGTAACAGTATGTCAGCACACAAAAAATATTTTAATATGAATTTAGTCAGTAACAGTTTCAGTGGAGTGTGGATGGAAAGACAATTCCCAGCCTGAAGGCCAAGATGGCTTGCAGTGGGCCAAATGTAATGCTCAATACTTACTGTGCATGAAGTCTGAGTCAATTAGTACAAGAACCAAGGCTAATGTGAAAATCAATATTACAGGGCATTGGGCTGGTCTTTATCTTGATAAAGTAAACTCATGATTACTGCAATTTCAACAAGTATGAGTTTCTGTGGCAGGACACGAAAACGTGGCTAATATGGTCAATCTGATTGGTTTAGAGACTGAATTACATAGCAGAAATCTAATTTGAATACTTTAAAAACGTTTGTCAAAGCCACTGACGTGTTTCGTGGTATTATATTTGATATAGTTTGCTACGTTCAACTAAGAGATTTGGTGGACGTTTTATTGTACACCAATCAGGAAAGCTGAAAACATGACGTGGACACTGAGAAAATCAGCCAGAGAAACTCATACTTAATGAATCTGCAGTAAGGCAAATAAGCCGATAGCACAATATTCATGACATTGTGCCTTATACAGCTTAAACGGAAAGAAGTGGACAAATTCTGTGTACGAAAGCACATAGCTACACTGTACATGCAACCAAACACATTGACGTGAAGCAGTCTGCCATTGTCATCTGTGCAATGCCATATTTTTATCTGCAATGATTTACTCATATGCCTCAGATGAACGGATGTGTTTTGCACACATTTTCAAGTTGGCATTTGCAGAATGAAATGGAAACATCGGTGTATCATCTTGGCTAGAAGCCAATATCAACATTTTGATAAATGATATTTATTTCTCAGGAGATCGAATTTCAATTGTGAATTGGTTTATATTTCCACCTTACATGTCATCTTTGTGATGCTGGTTTCAGATTGACAGATATATATATTTATGTGTCTCTCTCAGGAAAGAAAAAAAACAGGAAAAGAATATTGTTCAAATCAGTAACAGCACAATAAACCAAGAACCAAGAACAGGCCAAGGAATATGACAAATGTTGTCCAGACCCAAGGAAGCTGGGACTGAGAGTGCAACACTGCAACAGTCAATATCTACAACAGCCACCAGTAGTACCGTCACTTGTCTACATGCAAATAACAAGGAAGGAAAAAAATTTCAGGATTTCTCCACTATAAAACTAGGCTGTGATATTACATCAGTATAATGTAAGAAGTTTGGTAGGATGGATAGAGGAGGCCCCTAAGTTCTTGTTTCTGAGTTCCTGTTTCTTGTTATACATTGTCTAAGAAAGAAAAGGACAGGAGGAGAGGAGACAGGATGATCCTCAGCATGGTCACAAACACAAGGAACTATTCTTGAAAAAATCATAATGTTACAAACACACAGGGCATGTGTTCACAATCAAAGATCTGCAAAAACTTGTCCAAAACTGAGCATACATATTATCTTAAACGTTATTGTATAGCAATTTAATTATGGCAAGAAGTAATTTTTTCCCCAAACAACTTTACAGTAAGCCATCATTGCATCACCTGGATGCCAAATAGACAGATTGCATGCCAGCCAAAAATCAAATGTCCAGAATAGCTCTCCATTGATCATACATCAATATTATCCTGTCCTCCATCATTGAAAGGTCATGCTGCCATCAATATAGACTCACAATGTCAACAATATAATAACTATGTGGTCAATAATAGTGTCAAGAACATTCACTTTCTTCAACTTCTGGAGATTTAAGAAGTTTCTTACAGACTCTTATTTGCGACCGACAACACAACTTCGAAAGGTAATGTTTCCTTTAGGAGGCTTTCTGGTAATAACATACCATAAAGAATTGATAATGGCCCCCAAAACATAAATTTATCTCTGTCAAAAACAATCTCTTAAAAAATGAGTTGGTATTAGGCAAGGGTCAAAGATGAAGAGCCTGTAAAGTCAAATAACTTTTAAAAGGCTTACTGGGTCAGTTGCCTTTTGCAAGTTTGTATTTTTTTTTATAAAGTGCTGGCACATTCAAGAATATAAATACCTCGTTCCACCACGGAATGAAAAAATATATTGCCAACACTAAAATTCTTTGACTATGCTTCTTTTTAGGCTATATTTTTGACCAAAGAAGCAGTAAGAACTCTCTCCCATAGTGAATATCAAGGTTCACTCAGAACATACTAAGTTTACACCACCTTCCAGGGCCTTAAACAACTGAAGACCCATAAAGCATTGGAGAGTGACAAACAAACAGAGAGAAAGACTTAGTATCAAAGTCACAGCCATCACAGCTTATTCTTCACAATCATGAGCTCCAAGGTTTCAGTCACTCTCTGTGTCGGATGAGTCTGGAATGAAGTTGAAGCCATCTATCTTTTGGTTGGTTGAATTAGGAAACCAACACTACAAATAGTTCTTCAACCTGGTCCTACAAAAGTGTATGAGTCTCCCGAGAAAAATAACCATGGATGAAAATAGGTCATTTTCAGCGAGAACCTGGAAAAATAATCCGTCTGTTGCAGAGTCAATTCACATTTGCTTTAATTTGCCTTTCATGTCATTTTCCAGACAATGTCATCTTTTAAAGTACGAATGTCACATTATTCTTTGAGGCAAACAAAGAAATCTTAAATCTTTGATAGTGGTAGAGTGGAGGAATACAAGAGAACGGAAATTTTCAATATATCAGCAGCAGGCCAGAAGTGGATCGAAGGAAATTCACAAGGTGTAAGATTTATGTTTATTCTTCATGCACCGGCAGTGCTACCAGCTGGACGGAATATGAACAGGAAAGCTAAGCAGCAAAGAAAGGAAGAGGCAATGTGAAACACCCTTTTATATTTCAAAGTCTCCTCACAGTGATTGCAGTGTGATTCAAAGGTTGGCTTATCTCCCATGAAACAGTAAGTCATTCCAGAATTCAGCTAGTTAATAAAAACAGTTAGTCAGTCAACAAGCTGCAATGTCTGCCAGCCAATTAACCAGTCAGTCAAGCAGAATCTATCTCAATCCCATGGGAGCATCCAGCTGCAATGAAGGATCATACAGCATAGGGCAATCCATAATGTCTCATCCTATAACCTGACTTCCATTTTAGGATGATCCTCTAAATTTGAGGGAAACTAAAATGAACCTACTTTTTAAGCAGTGGTAATGCTGAACTAACGTTGCTTCCAAATAAACTGTAAATAAGTCTAAATCAAACAATTGCAAATCTTTTTTATATATTTATTATCTCATCTTAAATCTGATGCACCATGTACCTGTCTGATAAACAACTTGGAATCCTTAAGAAAACAAAAATGGAATAAGGAAGACTTACCATTTTTTGACATTTCGGATTCTATGTAATCTAGCGTATCATCTTCGCAAATGTCATAAGGCATATTTCCATCAGCATTTACAGCTAATAAGTCTGCTCCCCTGAAACACAATAAAAGATATCCATGCAGTAAAATAAATGCTTTTGTTTAATGTACTGGTGTAAAATATAACCTGGTTTGACTTATCAACTAAAGATAATATACTACGGTAGAACTGCGACAACATAATATAGCAAATCTTTCGAACGTTTGGCATTTTTGCATTTACCGAAGTTTCAATTATTATTGTATTTGATAGCTTATTAATGCAGTTGTAAGATAATCTTTTGCAATCTATCGAAATCTTGACTAGAAATACCTAATTATATAAATGACTGAAAATGTTGAATGGTGTCATAGGTATCATCACTTACTTTTCGATAAGGTACTTGCATAGATGCAGGTGCCCACACGTGGCAGCTGCGTGCAATGGCGTCCATAATTCGCTGTCACGGGCATTTACGTCGGCACCAAATTCAATCAGCAGTTTCATCATCTCCTCACTGTCATCAATGCAGCACTGAAATGAGTAGAAAATCCAGTTAAGACAAATTATTGCTCTTGTAAATTATCCACGAAAAACATTCTGATTAAAATACATCAATGTTATGTTATGCCAGTAATATATATATATATATATATATATATGTTTATTGCGTACTCTTAGTACAATGAATATAATATAATTGTATTTGGGTGAACAATCCATCATCAATCATGTTCAGAATTTGGAGACAAGGAAAAAAATAAAATAAAACATCTGAACACTATGTTAAACTTGACAGCTTGTACCTCATCTCAAGAATGCCTGTACTATTCAATCTGGTCCTAAAAAGATGAATTTGCTCCTATGATTCAAAATTTTCCATCACTCATTTAGGATGAAAATCATTCATAATTTCTGCAAGCAGCCTTCAGAGTCAGTGGCTTCGGAATCAGCTGGAGTCAGTGACCTTTAGAATTATCAAGTATCCTCAAGCCAGGCTTTTAACTTTGTGTTCAAAGACAGATAAAACACATCTCCTCACAGTAAATCAATGTGACTTAAATTTATGAACTATGAAACTGATCAAAGAATACTTTGAGAAACAATTCTTCATGACTAGAAAATCAACTGATTGTTCAAAGAACCATTAAAGCTACATCAAGTCAAAAACATTTCCATTATGATAAAAATGTAAATTTTCTCTTGAAATCAAGTTCATCTGGACAAGATTTTAACCAACAAGCCTCATTGAATGAATTAAACTAATGAGAGAAATTAATGGAGTGAAACACAAGCATTTGTCAACAACTCTGCACAGTGCACATGAAATTTTTATGACAACCTCCATAAGAAAAGTAATCACTGGATGATTTGAAATGAAGCTGAATCATTCGTTGAAACCTAACTGTTCGAGTTATTTTCTCCACAAAATATTGCAAGTGCATCCTTAGTAGATAAAGTTGAAAAATAGCTTTAAAAATTAAGGTCAAGAGAAAGAAACTCATCAAATTACTGGTGTGGACCAATTTAATGTGCAATACCAAGAATAAGGATTATCAATGAAATACAGCAATCCTTATCAGTAAAATACAACATTCCACTTGATCTGATGAAGATTGGGTTGATCACGAGGAATCAACGACACAAACTGAATAAATTGTTCTCTGCCCAGATTACATAATTATATCCAAGTTGAATTATTCCATGTTATATCAATTTCACTTCATGATCCCTGATTAAGCAAAAACTTCATAAAAGAATGTCCGTGACCAATTAAAAGGAATCAATGACTCAATTCCCAGTGGTGGTGATTTACCACTTAACGACCTCACCTGGTCTCATTGTAACCCTGTAGTCATGCAACATTATCATGAAATCACGCTAGATTCATTATAATCACTCTGTTACCTAGATTTGAGGTAATTCCTTTTTCCAAGTTGATCACAACATATTTCAGTTAACTGATCATCACCATAGCCTGGCCATGTAATGCACAAAATCAATTCAACCTATTAAACCAGTCTCTGTTTACATAAACAAGAATCAATTAAGAGTTATAATCTAGAGTGAGTTATCTGACAATACAGCTTCTCAGTCAGACATTCTGTTCAGAGACATGATTTTATCTTAAATTATAATTTAGAGTCTTCAAATCACATGAGTATTATGATGAACATGACAATAAAACGCATGAATATTACTTGAGGTACCAACAATTGTACAGCTGGTCTGAATTCAAGAAGCCTTCAGCCTCTTAAAATATACAATGGCCTTAGAATGCCTGTTAACAATTACCAACCATTGTTAAGCTCGGTGTTCATGTTCCCTTGAATAGAGCAATTTTTTGCAACAAAATTGGGATATACAGAGGGAGGCAAATTACGAGAGTAAAATGAGAAATATATTTCAATAAAAATTAAATGAATTTGAAATAAATATACTAGCAATTATCAATAAATAACCCGCAATCAGCCAGCATGTTTGTAATCCAACTTTAAGTGTACATTTTCACCACAATGACACATTTTCTTACACTCAGAACAGAAAGGTCAGCAATGCTGTACACTTGTGACCGCAACGATACGCAATATAAATTTAGTATGAGCAATGAGCAGGAACAATAATAATGTTTCAGACACTCTTTTTTGATTTTTCAAATAAATGGTGCAAATTGGATGTTCAGATAATTCATTAATCAGAGCAAAATACAACTTGGCTCGCATTTAAAGGAGGTTATCAGATTTCATTCCCTTCAGTCTGATGGATTTCGGAGAGAAATTGATCTGACTATAATAGGCATCAAAAAGACTGGTCATGGAGTTAATCATAGGCATTTTGGTGGGAGTGGCAGGGCGGGCGATCGCTCCCCAAACCTTTGAGAAATGTCCTAAATTCGGGCAAGGAGGCTAAAAATTTGGGCGGATGATCAAATAAATATTATGAAAATCAGGTATTTCCTAGCAATTTCATTGGACATAGTATAAAATTTGGATCGTAAAATTCGGGCAAATGTTGCTCTCCCTGATAAAATTCTGTCCGCCGTACGCCTATGTGGAGTTTTGTCATTAATAAATAAAACGAATCAGCAAAGTTATGCATTTATGACAAAACTTGGATATACAATGTGTGCTTAGTTCTGCAGCCTGTACTCCGTCATACACTGCATCACACTAGGCAGTAATTGTAATGCATGGGTCACTCATGAAGTTTTCATGGACAGTTGTCCTCTTTTAGGTTTGTGATGAATGCATTGCCTTGTTATGTAGCAGTTGCAATGCCCTCATTCATTTTTTTTTCAGTGGTGGTACTCTGTCAAATGTTTACAATCATGGTATGCAACACATATTATTAAATGGAATGCCTGCATTTGACAAACTTCCTCTATAGTGCTAAAGCATCATGTCATGTCAAAATGTTGTGCAATCTGGATAGAACTGGGTTGGTCATCAGGTAAGAATAATTAAGGCTTTTTTTTGTTTTAAAGTCTTGTAATGATGAGTCCCATCCTATGATTTCCAAGTGGAGGTTCTATGCCTTTGAACACACTCCTAAATTGGGAATCAACTATGAAAACAACACATTCACAAGCGTAACTCTCACATCGTGTCAGTACTTCTAGAAACTGTGCTGATTCAATACTACAAGAAGGCATGTCCAAACACTCTAATAAGAGCATCTGTGTTCTGTGGTACTCTGACTGAAAGCCAGATCTTCCACAATGTCTTTGGCTGTAAATGATGCTATTTGACTCCTGCTAGTCCCAGGCCTACTAATAGGTAGTTGGTATCAAAGGCTGATGTTGGGCGTGGCCTTTTCTAGTTTCTAGGTCTCCGGTCATGTATAGTTGTGAGGCGTGAAGTAAGTTTGTAAGAGTGTGAAACAATGTCGGTGTACACCTTAAACTGACAACAAAGAATCCTACAACAATCACGGAAATGTGTGATGTCAGGAATCACAATGTTACACTCCTGCACCAAAATGAAACAATGGACTTCAGCATTTTCAGTTCGGCAGGTTAGCTCCTTGACATTTGTACAGACAAGTAATGTATACGAAGCATTCTAAATATTTTAAACATTAACAATAAGATCTTACAAGTATGAAGAGCTAAATAATATATTGCAGGGGTTCCAATTGACCCAGCATAAGCACTAATTGGAGGATCTTTATGTTACATTACATTGCATTAATCCTTGATTTTTGGTGCTCTGTGCTGCTCAGATTCGATGAACTGGTAATTGCATTGTCAGACAGAATTCCAGTCATTTACTGCAATATATTGTTCCAAAGAATACCCTGTTGTCAGGGCTGGTGACAAACTGAAGCAATAAATAAGCAGCCTGAGAGATGTCTGCAAAAAGAGTAATATACTCAACAAATCTGTATAGCCCATTTTCCACAGTAGAACTCATACAAAAATCATATCAGAGCTTTGGAAGCAGGTACAGACGATGCAAATAAATAAAATTTATGCAACCCCGCCCCCCGCCCCCAAAAAAAACATTGTAAAATATTGTAGAGTGAAAGTAAAGTGTGGCACAATACTGGCACATTGTGCATAAGTAAGGCTTTCATTATATCAAAATAGTTATCATCAGCAGTCATATCTCTCTACAGATAAATGTTTCCTGTTTTTTTAACAGTTTTCCCTTTATGCCCCAGCCAGTCTCAAGTCACCACAGAATAAAATCACTGACATTTCATGGAAATTAATTTGCATAACGACTCCACAAATATCAGATGCAGAATTTGCAGATGTAACATCACACGTTCAAGCTGGCATATACTTTGTCTTACTTTGCCATGCTACCCGTTCCTTGTAATGCATAAGCACAAAATCCATAAGATTATTTATAATTACATATCAAAAGCTCTATAATCTGTTTCTTATTATCCGTAATTAGTCTGATTAAAGAAAAAAAGGAAAGTACACTTGTGTAGTAGGTGGGTTCAAAAAAGGTTTTTTAAAATTTTATTTAAAATGTCACTGCTGTTGGTAAAGTTGGCAATCATGGCAGTCACAACAGAGGAAATTGTGTGCAAAGCAATCTTGTTGAGTCACAATGTGTGTTAACTACTACTGCTTACACAATGTGTGTTAGGCTATTACTGCTTAATGAATATGCATATTGCAGCTGTTATTTCAAAGCTGGCTTATAATTTTGTTCCAGAGAGTTCAATACAACATCCAAAACCATCTCTTGCTCTGTGAACAAATCAGACTATTCACTCAAAATGAAGTTTGTCTAATAACGCAAAACACAAACCTGATGAAGAGCAGTGAGGCCATCCTCATTCGTGACGTCAGGGGAAACTCCTTCTTTCAACAGAAGGCGAACTGCAATGGAACAAATATACAAATTTATAAACCAACAAAACAACATCAACAAAACAATAAGGTCCAAATTTATTACACAAATATAATTATCTGCAGAGACTCATTTCATTTCATATTGTTTCAGTAAATGTCCAAGCCATGTTGCCAAATGGAAACATCGCATCACAATGAATGGCAACGTCACAGTGGCATGAGAAAGATGATTGTTTCATGAGCTTAAGCCTAATGTTCATACAATCATTCTCTCTCATCATAGAAAACTACCTTATCATTACAACAAGCATCCAAGATGGATTTGGTTTTAGGCCAAATCTATTTTCGAAATTCTATCATATTTTGCTTCCACGGCCAACAACAATGCGCAAGTTAAGGATCATGACATGCAATACTCATCATATTCATTTTCAAAAATTTGTAAAATATTATGTTCCCTTATCAGACTTTTCTTTCAAATCTTCTTATAAACATGTCCAAGGGTAGAAAACTCGTAACAAAATCACACAATATTCATGAACTAACGACTAAATTTTTATATTGATTAGAAATTCCTCACTTCCCAAGTAACAAGAACATCTCTTTTTTAATAAATTTCTTTCCAAAATCATTCACAAACTGTGTAACATTTCCAGAACAGATTCTAGTAAAAAGATACCCCTGAGCAACAAAGAGAAAGAAGAATTTCAACAACTCAAATTATCGTCGTCACCCTGGAGGTATTGTCAAATTCCCAAAAGTAACTCAGCAGAACTTTTGGAAGGCAATTTGTTATTATGGTGAATTGTCCACCTGCCTGTTTCACACAGGGATAAAATGGCTGAAGGCTAATCTCTGACACAGACTTGATTGCAAGTAACAGTGAGCTAGTCAAAGGAGAATGTTTTGCTGCCAGACCTCTACTGACACCTACATGTAGTCTACAATTTGATTAAGCTTCGATACTGTTTAGTTCAATAATTTTTTTAATAGGCGCGATTGCAGGCTTTCAAATTTTATGTATTAATGCCCCGATTTTGAGATCCAGGCAAACATCCCATAAACCAAGCAGCTCAGTTTTTCAAATGCATTCATCAAACTTCAATAATTACAAATGAATAACCAGCTAAAATAAACAATTCAGTGTTCAACCATTAAACTCAAATCAGTTCTCAATTCCTGAGCTAAGAGCTGAGGGAAGTGAGATCAGATGCTGTTGCAGCAGTTCTTAAAGCCATTAATTCCAGATTCCTTTCCTATTGCTTCAAACAAATTCCTCTCACACAGAAGCTTAACCCTGATAGATTTCAGGAGATTTGGGACCAATACCTAGTATAACACCAAAGGGAACTCTGTAAAGTAGTGGAACAGCATAATTGGGTATAAATAAGACCAAATGGTTGGTATCGTGGTATTGTGAGATGCACTCCCACTGACGCACTCGTGGGTATAGAGGACTCAGGATATCTTCAACTAGTGGAGTACATCTCAAAATATCACCATACCCATTTCGTTGCAATTGCAATTTCTTTCGTCTCCTGAGACATTATCTGTTCAAAATTTTATTTTGCTAACACAGTCAGTACGTTGTAATGTAATTACCGATTATATGACACAAAAAGCCTCATTGCTGTAACCCTATATGCTGATGTTTATCAAACATCAATCATTTACTTCTAATAATGAATCATTAATGTATTTCTGATCACGAACCTTGGTGTTTGAAAGTGAGAATAGGGCATCATATCTCTAAAACCTCATGTCCCAAGCATATCTTACATCTCACACTCTGTAACTGTTTATTTTCAAGCACAGCATATCGATTATAAACATCTTTCACATCAAAGTGCAACTGATGTTTTGTGTCACAGTTTCAGAGAAATTTAATGAGAAGGTAAGTGTTGTGTTAGAAAGTCAGTAGATAGGAATAGTTGAAATAGCATCTCCCAGTAATACATTTTCCTTTACATTATAAGTTCTTTAGTAAGTTTATAAAACTATTTTATCGTCACTTATCCAAAGCTGATTACACGCTCTCTTATCTCATCCATAGGCCTACTCCTGATGCATACCTTTTAAAATGCTTTTATAATCTTTCTAATGAACAACCATTAATGTATAGCTACATCAAAACCTTTGCACTACATCCTCTATCTGGGAAAATGAGATATCAGTACTGGTCACTCGGGACTTCAAACTAAGAAACTTCTTGTGATTACTTTATATTTCTAAAAACAACAAAAAGAAGCCAGAATGTAAAGAAAACCAACAAACTACACATCCTCTCAAATGTACATTTTGCGTCAGTAAGTCCTAGAAGCAGCTGCAGGGTAAGTCCATGCTCAGTAAACAGGAGACTTTGTCGAAGAAAAAATAATGGCACTAAGATACTAAGCTACAAACACGACAAGATGGTCAAGAACTTACTGACCTCTGGAGGGCCAAAAAACAAAGGGGGCAGAAAAAAAGAGACAAAGACAGAAATAAAGAAAGGATAACAAAGACAGGGAATACGGCTCAGGAAAAAGCTGCATTGTTACACTACAAGCAATTCTGCCCAATGTGTTTGGTCAACATTAAATGATACATGTAAGTTTGGGTAAGAAGATGATGGTGTGAAAAGATAGAGGAAAACCGTGAAAGCCGTGGCAATAATATTATCTTTACTTCCAACAAAGGGTGCACATACTTGAAAGATTTGCCTTCTTAAATCGATTAACCCAGAAAGAACAGTATTTTGCTCTGGGTACTAAAATCATGTAGGCCTAATGAAGTTTTTTCAGGATAAGGGAACTTGGCTGGCTACTAAGAACTTATGTCCATTAAGGCTTAGTGCAGGTCTTTAAGATGGGGTAATTAATCAAACCGTTTTATGCAAATTATTTTGATAATCTTATTAAATATGTATGCAAACATATATTTCGCTTGAACAAACCTGCAGTGTGATTATTATGTAATGCATTACGGAGATCATAACATAAGCATTTAAGGGGACATTCTTAGTAGCCACCTTAGTTCCTATCCTGAAAAGCTTCAATAAATGCCTTACAAATAATGTGATATGTTAATTTATTATACCTCCACCACGAAAGCAGAGCTGTCATCGGCTGAGAGCTGGTCACATGTCAGTCATTATTCTAGTTTATGAACTACCAAATTATATCTAACTTGTCATTCCTTTCTGATATGGTGGGACCAATGGACCATACTGAAATGTTGTACCAATTCTCTTGTTTATGCATCCTCTAACAAATGTGTTATATTACAGGACCTGAGTCCACAGTTGTATTGCAGAGTTATAGGCAATTTTCTCGAGGTTAGCCCTTTTCTTGTGTTCAATATAATGCAGAGACCAAATTTTGTATTCCAGAGCATTGGTGGTCCTCATATTTTGATTAAGCACCGCCCTCTTCAGCTTGGTAAGGGCTCCAAATATATAGGCTGTAAGCCACCTGTTTCTATTTGGCCCCACCGGGTACCAACCACTTGCATGGCTGTGATAGTAGCTGGGTTGACCGTATTAGGCCACACATAATTGATCTATAGCTTCTCGGGATCTTCTCAAGGCCTTTTTTCTTGGGTCGGTCAGAAGGACGATAAATTTAAGGCTGTAATTTCAATTTTTTTAAGTAGGCAGAAAATCTGTTGGGTCGGTTGAACCAAGAAGCTAAAAATTAAAAAAGAGTTGTCTGGCCTTAACATTGCAAAAGAAGAGTGAATTGCCCAACATGTGCAAAGCGTGGATTAAGAATCAAATGTGAAAGTACCTTGGACTAGTATCATCAAATAATTTACTATCACAGAATAATTCTCAATATTTACCCATAGCCAAATACGGATTTCAACTTGAGAAAACATAAATTCTGTTCTGCATTTGGATGTACATCAGAAGGAGTGGGACAGCACATCACCATGCCCATAATATGCACACAGTAATTGGTTGTTTAACTATGGTAATATAGCAGTTACAGATGATTTCATATTTGTAGACGTTTCTCAAATAACAAACATTTTTTGCAAAATTTCTTGTCTGACATCAGAAAATCCTGCCAGGTGATTGGTCAAGTTGCCCATTGCTTGTCACTTTTTTTCAGCTTGCTTCAAGCAAGTGATATTTGCTGGAAAAATGATGTCATAATTTTGACCAATGGTATAACGCAAAGGCCAACTTGGCATTGTGGCAGTTGTTCACACACGTCAAACCACAATCCACATGAACTCTTTCATTTCTTCATGAGCTGTTGTATTTCACACTCCTGTGTACAACTGTTGATTGTTTCGATTGACATTAAATCCGTTTCAAGCTGACTCTGAATGACTTCACATCTATTTACACTAAGGGACTATTCAGAGTTTATGACTGGGTTGAGGGGGAGATGGGAGTTTTACCTGAGTGGGTGAGCACTGCATGCTTCGAGGGGGACACTGGGCAGTACTAATTTTTACCTTTCGTCCCAAATCTATTTGCCTTGCAGGCTAAATAGAATTTACGATTTGGGGGGAATTGGAGGTTTGCCCAATGGAGCACCAATTTTTCACACATGCTTCAAGGGGGGGGGTACTTATTACTCACAACATGCTTAGGGGGTATAAAATTTAAAAATAAGCATGAAACCAAAGGAGTGTATACATTTTTGACAGAAAGTTTCAACCAAACTGTCCCCCCCCCCCCCTCATAGAATCATAAATTCTGAATGGTCCCTCTGGACAGGATGGTGGCCCAGTGATGTGCGCAACAGTCATAAGAAAATCACAGTGGAAACAGAGCAGGGACCCCGTGATTTGTAGCCCATGGTCCTGCCCGCTGAGCTGAGCCCCTCCTCTGAGGAATGATGCATTCACAATTATTCATGTTTATTTTCTGTATAAACAGTCATTACATGGATCAACTGATCCCAATCATTGGAATGCACAGTATTGGACTTGCAGAATGTGTACTAAAAATGTGTGAAACACAAACTGAAATGCTCACTTGAAACTGTTAAATTCAATCCCTGTCAGGACATCAATGGCTTAGAATGCCATGGTCACCCATGTAAAACGCTATGTCACTTTTCAAGCTCTTTTCAGGAGAGAGTGGTGTCATACCTTCTCTCGACCAATGAAAATTTCAAGAAAAATTATGTATTTTCTACCTCAAATGTCTACAAATATGAAATCATCTGTAAAAGATGCATATTAGTCCCATTGAAAAGACTCATGTCAACAACATTTAGGCTGGGTGTTATCAGTTTTGTGACTTGTGACATTCTGCGGAGGCAGTTATAAATACCATGCAAGATTGCAATGTTAGAAATTATATGAAAGCTAACATTTGAATAATAATATTCGCAAGACACACAATGAGGTGTGTAATATATATGACAATTTTGCAATCACTAAATGCACAAAAAAGAAAATGTATAGTAATCATGATTTATTAATTTTTAGAATCTATACATGAAAGGTATAAATTAAATTTGATTTTCTACCTGATATTAGCAACAGATGTGTAGACCAATTAATGTTTTATGAATGAGAGAAATCCAATATGAAACTATTTAATTTGCATTTCATCAGCAAATCTTAATGTAACAGTTTGATTGAATAAGATACTTCACATTTTCTCTTGTGGCTTTGTCATTTTTCTGTGTTTTGCATAAATTAAGAATGCTGTCGTGGGGAGAGAACATGTGTGGTAATAAAATAAATGCCCACATCTGATTGTGTTCCTATGTGCTAAAGTTGTCCTTTTACTGGCCACACTGGACTGGTTTGGAAAGTTGGCATGGGCGAATTCCTATGTTGGTCAGAGGACTTTGCACTTTCACTGCTGAGCTTCATAAGTCAAGAAAAGAATTAACCAGCCCTTAACAAGATCACACTATAACACACAACACAACAGGAACACACAAGAACTCATCAGGATGTCCTGGCAGCATCGCATGTCAGCCCATGGACCTGTGTTATCAGAGTGATTGGAGCATTGCATATTCGCCAGAAGAAGAGATGAGGTATTATCTACTTGTCCATCACATCACCACGCCACTTCTCACCTCATCCATATACTATGACAATCTGACATGGCAAACTCAGTCGCAGTTTCAGAGGAACTGGGACTACATCTTGCTCATATATATCACATGAAATGCAACAGACACAACATGACAAGTACAGACATATCATCGTAGTAACAGTTTTAAAATTTTCTTCGATATGGTAACTAAAAACAACAATTCATAGAAACAACAGCTCTGGATATGTGTAATTATACCTTTGTCTGTTATAGCTTTGGTTTTCTATTTCTTGTTTAAGAACCATCATTCAACAATTAATTTCCTATTTCACCTCCCTCCCATTTGCCTGTCTGGTTTAAATACATGTACGTACGACCTCATCATTTATAAAAACAAACTGCAGAGAATTGCCTCAAAAAATCTTTATCAGAACTGGTAACAACTTAAGCAGAGGATGCTCATTAATAACCATCATGTAGCAGTTAACTAATGCCACTTAATTGGTTAGAGTTGTTACCGTAATATGGGGTGAATAGGGACAAGGGGGTGAATAGGGACAGAACCAGAAAAACTTTTATTTCTTCAAAAAACCATAACTTCCCCTTGACTTAGAAACGTGATTTTTGGCACATTTTCAGTAGGTATTGTACTGAATCTTTTGATGGGGTTATATAATTCATGCGTGCAGGTAGGTAGGAGCTGCAGCTACTTAAACCTACGCCTGCAGAATTTAGATTTTCAGAAAGTGGTCAAAACTTTCCTTCTGGCATAAAAAGTATAAGAGCTACAGACACCAAACTTACAGGGCACTTTTAATATATTGTTATGAGCGTTTCTGCCGAATATTACTAATGTAGTTAAATTGGCATATATTTTATTCAAAGAAAACCAAGCCACAGGCAATTTTAAGCTAATTTTTGTGTGTCAAGGGACAACAGTAATCATAAAATAATCACACTGGAACCCAAACAAGGGGTGGAGTAGTATCAAAAACATCTTGGATATGGCAGTTAGGTAGTTGAAAATTTACTTAAACTGACATAAGTTCTGAATATAGGTTAAAACCTTACAATTTGTAAAACATGCATTTACAAGAAATCATGTGAATTCTTAAAGGGATGGGCATAAAAAGAAAGGCAATTTTGACCCAGATCAGTTCCAAATAGTTTGAGAAGACAAGAACAATGGGCGAGATATGAGATTCTGCCTCTGTGGTCATGAGTTCAGATTCAAGTCCGCTGCAGAGTTCCAGAAAAACCAAAAGACCCACCTAATTTTCATTTAAACTCATTTTCCCGATTTTCGAGTCGAATTTTTCTAAATTAGTTTCATCTGCAGTAGATTTAGTCCAGAATCAGTTATCATTAGTAAAATTTGCAGAAAACTGCATTTTAAACATATCTTTTGTAATTTATCATTTTTTAAAAATAGTCCGGCAGAAAAATGAAGATTTTTGACCCGACCCAAAAGTCCCGGATATAGTTTTTTTTACTTTGGATTATTGTTCTATAGGGTCCAGGCTAACATTTTTTGGGTGATGTGAAACTCTCACCTTCGGGCAATTAGCATAATCCAAGATGGCGTCCCAAGATGGCCGCCGATACCAAAATGCCCATATCTCAGCCCCTAATTACAGTAGAAAGATAAACAAAACATCATTTTTAGGGTTTTCTGGGCCAAGGAATTCAACTACAGGCATTATAAAGTGATTGGATTGATTTTAAGACACAAAAAACATGAAATATTTCACATATTAGCGCGAATCGCAACTTTTCGGCATTATATTGAGTTGGCACAGGGAAAATGTCTTCACAGAGTGAATAAAAGCATGAAAATAAATGCAGTGTGGCATATGGAGATCTACTGATTTAACTAAGGGGGTAGAAGGAGGCCAAATAAAAATCTTCATGCAGGTGAAAAATCCAAGATTGTGTCCGGAATGGCCGTCTAACATCATATATTTGCTCAAGTAAAGAATTTTTGTGTCAAGAAAGGACTTACTTTGTGACACATCATATTAACAGACTTTGGTACAATTAGATAAAAACCTCATGGAAATAAGACTACCCTCTTTGCATTGGATGTGGGTTTGAAATATGGTTTTTGATGTTTTCTGAGGCAAAGAATGCATTTTATTTAGAAAAGACAGTAATTTTCCGATCTATATCAAGGGTAAAATAGGTATAGTGTACCAAAGCACAACTATTTTTGGTATGTGTTTGGTTGGAAGAGACTGCTTTCTACATTTATAACTTTTTGTCATATAAACTCAAGTAAAATCATTTACTCTTTTATTGGAGGTATTTTATTTGTATAAGTTTGTGACCCCAACTTTCCTCAAATGAAGTTTTAATTCAAAGGGAGAAATGTGGGTGACTGTTCTAGGATAGATAAGAATGGGCACAAGGCAGGGAGGTGTGATGGACAGTGGCGAACAGGGTAAGATGAGAGCAGGAAGAGTTTGTAACTCTGAATGTGCAAAACAGCCATGGGAATTGTTTTTTCAGCACCTTCTTTAAAGAAATGTTTAAATGAGCGTAGCTTTTGTCCAATTTTTCACAAATGCAGAAACACAGACAACAGTTAATGCTGGTTTTATCCAAACATTCTTGAAGTGCATGACCATGGAAGCATGGGAGGGGGAATTCAGCAAGGAAGAAGGAGACATCCAGGGGATAAACAGGATGAGGGCAGAGCAAAGAGGCGTGCTGGGAAAAGGCAGACAGACAGGAGGATGCCACAATGTTGTAGTTTCGATGGCACGTAGGGCAGAAACTGTAAAAAAAAAGGTAGTGGAGCAAGAGAGAATTAGGCATTGGTGATTGGCAGACAAGGAAACTGTAAAGGAAGGAATATGCAGGTTAGTATATATGGAGGGATATGGCAGAAGGAGGCATAGAGGGCAAATGAATCGACAGATGTGACAGTTGGGGTTGGTATTACAGGATGCATCTGGACGAAGGCCAGGAAAGAGGACTTGAGGAGGCAAAAAGAAATCATGCTAGACTACTGGGATGGGGTCGAGTACAAGGAGCAGAAGGACAGGTGGGAATGGAACATTTTCATTGTTTAGAATCTCCTTGACCTGCCCTCTCCATATATCCGAACCTCCTCCCCAGGGGAGGATCCAGAAAATTCCGGTGGGGGGGTCTATCAGGCTGTCGGGTCGCGGAACGCATAATTCGCGACATAACGCGACTGCGTGCTGATAAAATTAACATGTAAAAATATATAAATTTTGGTCCGGTGGGGGGGGATGCATCCCCCCCATCCCCCCCCCTGCGTCTGTCCCTGCAGTCCTCCCCCCTTTATCTTCTTCCCTCAATACATTCTCCTGCATGGTTATCTCTCTACTTGTCCTAAATTCCCATCCATCATCATCGACAAACACTTTTAATCTATTCATCCCCCTCTGTCTTCTTAATATTACAAATCTCTTGTTTCAGCACATCCTGCTTCAGAAGTGCTTCTTCCCTGTCTTTCCATCGCACATGCTCCTTCGATACCGTTCTTTCTCCTTCGCTCCTCCATTCATGCTATTCCCTTGCGCATGAATTACTTCTTGCTGCCTCCTATCCTCTAACCAGTTTCATGCGTCCTTGCATCCATGTCTCCTGGCTCACTGCATCCTCTCCTTCTTTCTGGCCTATCCCACCATGCATCCTCCTCCCTGTATTCATTCTACTTCCACATTTCTCCTCCCTTCTTCATTTGATCATCTTCCTGGTTATACCCCCTGTAATATTTCCTTAGTTTTACTGGTTTCATCTTTCCCTTCCTCCTTCCCTGTCACCTCTTCATGCCTCTGCTAGCCATTCACCTTCTGTGCCACTTCCTTCCATACATCTTCCCTCCACGCCTCCTCCTTCCCCATCTCTGCCATTCTCCGATTTCCTAGTCTTATTTTCACTCTAAGGTCTCTACCACTTTCTTCAATTGTTTCCTCCACACTGTATGCCTCCTAACTCCAGCACATCTCTTCCTTTCGAACTTCCTTGCAGTTTGTCACAACAAAATTTTCCTTCCCAGGGCCTATCCTCCCTGTCTCCTTCATCAGTCTAGTCATCCACCAAGGTTCACTTTCAATGCCTCCTCAATTGTGTGCACCTTTATCGTATCAATATTATACATCAACATTTCTTAATGCCCGCAAGAAAAAGTTGACACTCATGCTAATCTGTACCTTGATGTTACAAGATTTTCACAAATGCAACTGTTTATAATAACATAATACAAAATCATAGACAATGATTTATATATGACTCCCATTTGATATAAATCTACCCACCAGCACCCCCCATACTGAATGGCAATCATGCTAATCATTATGGTGATAATCTCTGGACATGAATCAAAATCTGCAAATTGAATGTGCCACAAATGTCAACTCCTTTCTAGACAGAAAATAATTTTTCTTGGGCAAATATATCCCGTTAGACGGCCATTGCGGACACCATATTGGAATTTTTACCTGCATGAACATTTTCATTTGACCCCCTTCTGTCCCTTTTAGTTAAATCAGTAGAATCCTATGCCACTCTGTATTTAGTTTCATGCTTTTATTCACTCTGTGATTGTATTTTCCCTGAGCCAATTCAGTATAATGCTGAAAAGTTGCGATTCGGGCTAATTTATCAATATTTCGTGTTTTATGTGTCTTAAAATTGATTCAATCACTTTATAATGCCTGTAGTTGAATTCCTTGGCCCAGAAAACCCTAAAAATGATGTTTTGTTTATCTTTCTACTGTAATTAGGGGCTGAGATATGGGCATTTTGGTATCGGCGGCCATCTTGGGACGCCATCTTGGATTATGCTAATTGCCCGAAGGTGAGAGTTTCACATCACCCAAAAAATGTTAGCCTGGACCCTATAGAACAATAATCCAAAGTAAAAAAAACTATATCCGGGACTTTTGGGTTACCCCACAGTTCTGCTGGACTAAAATAATGCCTATTTTACAGGAAATAGATTTTCAGATTTATTCAATATAAATTTTTGGCATGTAAAACATGTTTTCTGATGTATATTCACAAATATAAACCATCTAGACAAGATAGGAAGTAGTGGTTCTGGAAATAAGAGTCTGTCCCTATTCACCCCAAAGTGAGGGGTGAATAGGGACAACGGTTTTCTGGGCCTACATAATTGAAAATGTGAGATATCTTCAAAAGCCTCTAGGGATATTTAAAACTTAGGCCAGGCCATATTTTGACACTATATTTAGAATTCTGAGATGATTTTTACCCATGCTATGACAGAAAAATGCCCAATTTTGTCCCTATTCACCCAATATTACGGTAGTTTATCAACATATTCAAAGCGAAATGAATGAGGCGATTAGAAGGATCAAGGTCGTGAAGATAACTGAACATCCAAACTAGCTATAAGATGATGTGATGCACTGTGGCTTACTCTATTGCTGTTTTATATATTGTTAAAAGATTGTTACTAACCATTTAATGACCTTCAAATATCTTTATCAATCAGTTATGTGTAATGGCATGAGAAAGAGGAATGAATCTGTTATCGCATCATACTTTTTATTGAGGTATGGCAGTTTGATGACCCATTATTTCAAAATGTTATAACGCCATTTCTGCAAAGATTGGACAGTTGACGTCAAAGGTATAATGAGTGAAATACTACACCCAGGCATCTTTAATTTGTACAAAAGACAACGATGCATATTCGCCATATATTTATGGAATGATATCAGAAACAATAATAAGCCTGAGAGCAATGAAAGATATATGAGACTCCTGGAATCAACACACATCTTTTGTACCAGGGAGCAACGACAAATATCTGCTTTATTTGTCATCATTTTCTTATGTGACAAGTAAAATTACTTGACATGACAAATTTCCAATTATCAAGGAGAATCAACATGAGAGTGGAACAAAACCACATTCAGAAAAAGATTGCAAAATGGAAATTACCATTAAAAATCCTTATTGGGAAATAAATGAGATCTGAAAAAATTAACAACCAGGAAATGCATTCATAATTCGCAGAAACTGAAATAAACATGATAAACAAAATGGTGGAATGAGACTGAAATCAAGATATCAAAGGCAGATTTCACGAAAAGTGCTCTTAAAAGGTACCTTAAACTTTCCAACCCTTTTGTTATCTCCCTGTTGCTTCCTGAAGCAAGTAAACCTATTACTAAGTATATCTGTGAGGTAATGAATAAATATCAGTAAAATATTCCTCAAATATATAGCTTTTTCCTCTTAAAAAGATATTTTTTTATGCCTCATGAGGACAATTTTGGACGACCAAACTTACTGGTGATCAAACATGCTTACTTTGGCACTCTGTGGAATCTGCTAAAACCAATTCAGGAAAATGTAATGGTATGTGATTGATAAAAAACATCTTGAAAATTATTTTGGAACCATTTTTAATTGTCTTGGTCATTATAAAACTTGAAAAAAATAAATAATAAAAAAAGACTGCTAATGTAACTCGATTCCGTCTCAGGACACTGAGGTTACATTAGCAACTTTTACATGGACATTTTTCTGCGTTCTCGCTACTTATGCCAATTTCAAACATGAAATTATAATATTTTATTGAAAAACGTGTCTTATTTGCCTATTTACATCACCAAAAACATAAATGACTGGGTGTGGTACCTGTTTCTTTATTGCTAATGTAACTGCAATTTTGCATCCATCCATTTCATAGTGTTACATTAGCAAAATGTGTACATAAAAATTACGTTAAAAAACACATGATTAGTCCTCAAATTTTTTCTGAACTGATAGCCAGGTCTCCCAAGAGCAGGCCAGGGGTGGTACCCTGCTGGTGACTTCATTTATATTGCAGTAGGATCAACATGAAAAATTCCATCCTACATCATTCATCATTGTTACATTAGCACAAGGCCATATTTTTAGCTACTCTGACCTACCAATTGAACAGAAAAGATTGTTTACCCATGATTTTATTTAATGGATTGACACAATAAAAGATTTAGATTTCAGCTTTTTTTTTGTCCTGCCAGCTATCCTCAGAAGAAGCACCCTTAGAAAATCTGAGAATCTACGCATTCCTATCACCTTGAAGTCTCTACCAACTTCCCTTCCACACCCACACACTTACTTTTCCAACAAAGTTTTTGGCAGTATCTGTTTCATTATTTCCTTGTCCCCTTGTCACCCAGAGAATTGCCCCTTGTATCAATGGAATTCATTCAATAATTCATTTTCCTCAATTACAGAACTAATGAGAAAGTCAGTATGTTGTGAAACCAAACAAATTTGATTCTATTAATGAGGATTGGGTATTCCTTGACAACAAAGAAGAAAATAAGTTGATGCAATAGAAGATTTATAAAGTCATTAAAAATTGGAATTCGCACACAGATTATGATATGCCTTCTATCATCCCACAATGATTGAACAACAACTTACCCTCTAAAAATTCATTTTTGGAAAAGATCAAAAGATGAAATTCTAATGATTTGATCAATGTTATCATTACTATTATGACCAGGAATTTTATTGGCTCAAATGAGAAATGCAGATTAACTTTCTTATAACATGTATCAGATATAGTCAATTTAATTATCGATAAAATCATACTCCAGAAGAAAACAATTGATAACTTAATAACAATCATTATATACAATGTATCATACAAAGTAAAAAATAATTCTTGAATAAACCATTTAAACATTGCTGTTGGCCTAAACAGCTTCCCAAGCCAAACTGCAGAATCAGAAACTTGCAACTTCTCAATCATTGAACATTACCAATTCTAAATTTCCAACTAATCTTCAATAACACCAGTAAATCTCTTTCCACCAAGACAATCACATCATATTATCCTTTCATGATCTGGTGAGTACCAATAGTGGCAGAATGATGTTAATTTGATGTAGAGCTTAACTACAGAACCAGGCATAATGGTGGGATTGTCTACAACTCAGATTGGGTTGGACAGGACTGACTTCAATCGATTGGAGATCAGATCTTTATCGTGATTGCGGGAGAAGAAATAGCCTGCAAAATAGCCTTCTTGTAGTTAGCCAAGTTGGTCGATTGTATCTGAATGAATCCTGTAATTGAAGAACTTAGAATTTATATCTATGGATCACAGTAGCACTAAAGCATAACTTGTTCTTTTCAAATGAATCAGATTTTGGCATAATTGCAGCCCAATACTGTCATAAATCTTATACATGTTCCCGAATGTCATATTGTCCCCATTTGACTGATATTTCATCTCAAAATTTAAATTACCAACAGCAACTAGAAATGAGTAAGGTTTAGGCTTCCATGTCTATACTGAGCCAAAGACAGATATGTAACTAATTTTGTTCTTGCATATCCTTTGCCTTACTGATGTGCTGTGTCCTCCTCCTGTCCCAATAAGCCAACCAAAGTGCATAAATACAGGACATAAAGCCCAATCATCCTTCAATCCATTGCACTTACATAGATAGGAAGACCCACCTTGACAATGCAGTAGCCCGAGTGGGATATGGGAGTCCGAGGGTGAATATATTCCATATCCCATAAAGCAAGGTCACTGTATAATATTTATATCCTTTGACAATACTCCTAATCATTTTCTTTGTCTGGAAATGAGCTAAGCAATGCTGCATGGTGAAACATTTTTATAGACAAAATGAATTTCAGTTGCGGACTTTTCACAGAAATTATTATCTCATTATGTTGGGACCTATTTCAGATTAAACAAAATTAAATTTGCTAAATTTTGGTGTCAATAAATAGATGCTGCTCCTCATAGGAGTGGAGCCATGCAGTGACACATAACGCTTCTCATAAAAAGTCCAGAGCTGGTCAATCTGCAGTGGCGGATACAGGGGGGGGCCTAGGGGGCCGGGGCCCCCCCTAGACCACTGAGATTGATAATAGTATTGTGAAGAAAATACGCTGCGACGCGGACCCGCAAAAACCGAAACACGCCCGGGCCCCCCCTAGATGACCATGTCTGGATCCGCCACTGATCTGGTGACGTCACAATGGGTACATCTGCACTGGTGGGTGGTGACGTCATGGTAACATAACAATGTGATGATGTCATCTGATGGATATATTTCATATCCCACCTCATGAATATTCAATGAGGTGGATATATTTCATATCCACCAGGCCGCATATTTAATTAATGGATATGGAAATATATACTGTGACTAATCAGCCAATCAGAGCGCAGGATTTTTGCTAGTCACAGGATATATATAGATAGATAGATGGATGGATGGATGGATGGATGGATGCCATCATGGATAGATAGATAGATAGATAGATAGATAGATAGATAGATAGATAGATAGATAGATAGATAGATAGATTTTATTGACAGAAATAATATTTTAATTTCATTGAGTAGTTTTAGGAGTATTTAATATTTAGCTTGAGAGGATAGATAGATAGATAGATAGATAGATAGACAGATAGACAGACAGATAGATAGATAGATAGATAGATAGATAGATAGATAGACAGATTTTATTGAAAGAAATAACATTTTAATTTCATTGGGTAGTTTTAGGAGTATTTAATATTTAGCTTGATAGATAGATAGATAGATAGATAGATAGATAGATAGATAGATAGATAGATAGACAGATAGACAGACAGATAGATAGATAGATAGATAGATAGGTAGATAGATAGATAGATAGATAGATAGATAGATAGATAGACAGATTTTATTGAAAGAAATAACATTTTAATTTCATTGAGTAGTTTTAGGAGTATTTAATATTTAGCTTGAGAGGATAGATAGATAGATAGATAGATAGATAGATAGATAGATAGATAGATAGACAGATAGACAGACAGATAGATAGATAGATAGATAGATAGATAGATAGATAGATAGACAGATTTTATTGAAAGAAATAACATTTTAATTTCATTGAGTAGTTTTAGGACTATTTAGCTTGAGAGGATATTTTCAATTTCCCCAACAGACAATTAAGCAGTTCCTTTCTTTTTTTTCTGATATCTTACAGAATTTCCCAACTGTCAAACTTAGCACATCAGATTAAATTAGACTATCAGTTATACGTATGTCTGTTTGTCTGTTAGTTTGATTGTTTGTTATTATCACATATTGCTTGCAATTATTTCAAGAGTGCTCAGTCAATGCAATGTCCTCAGTCTACGTTGCCTACAGCAACGTGACTGTGACCTCTGTCTAGCACTTACACAAGCCTATTTGCAGTAAGCCATAAAATATGATATTGCTACTCCAAAATACGCACATATGATATGCCTTCCCTTCAGAATTTTTTTAGATGAAATAAGATATTTGGGTTTCATATCATATTGCAACAGCAGTATCATATAACAGAGGAAATTGGCGTGACAAATTAGAATGTTTCTAGGTAGTGTTGACATTCTTTATATAGTTTATACAGATACTGGGGAACATGAGAATTTATTTTAAAGAGTCGGGAGAACCTATCAGTATCATGTGCGTGTTGCCACTCTTTTTTGAAACTACGAAATAAACATAAATGTTCATTTTACCATTGAAGTGAATGGATGGATGGATGATTGGGGCTTTAAATCCTGTATTTATGCACTTGGCAGGCTAATTAGGACAGGAGGGGGACACAGCAATGAGATGAAGGATGACTGAAACAGCCGTCGAACAAAGGCCCAGGTAGGTGACCCTGCAAGAGCTGGATTCGAACCCTGGACCCAGCGATTGGTAGTCCAGCACGCTACTGCTAGGCCAACCCTCCCCCCACCATTGAAGTGAATCAAGTGATCATAACAAACAGCTTAGTTATTTGCAAATGTGTTTATTTTCTCATTCATTGATGAAGTATATTAATGTATACTTTATTCAATTGGATGTTAATGATCTAAAAAAGTCTCCTTTGTTAATAATAGCAACAGTATCATGTGTGCACTACACAAATCTTAATGTCAAGAATAACGTCATACAGTTTTGTCATACAGTTTCGTCATACAGTAAGCAATAGGATTCCTAGACTTACTGGGCTCCCTTATATTTTATGTACAAGATTCTATACATAGAGCATCTTAGAAAAATATATGTACAAAGCAATTCAACCTGGGTGTATTCATAACCCATCACAAGTGAGAAGATCTGTGTGCAATATTCATAATTAGTTATTAATTAATTAATAACATCAACAATTATCTAATCGGAACCTATATACATGTTATTACACACTGCGAGTACTCATCGAAAGCAAAATCCATTATAATGTAGACCTGTACCATGTATCTATCAGAACAATATCTGGTAATCTTGAGTATTCAAACATCTAACCATTTGCAAACCACAATTGCAACCAAAATATATATAGCAAAGAATTTAATAAGTCTTGGGGCCCGGATTACAGAGTATCCACTATTTTTGAGGATGGCTGAACAACAGAATGGTCACCATTAATCAGCCACTGAGCAGCCCGGGAGAGATGGTCCTCAGCGAATTGGGCTCCTCACTTATTGTGCACAGTTATTATCAGCGATTGAATGTTCATTATCATTTCAAATCAACACAGTTAAGTAATTGTACAAATAGTCAGCAGATTGGACATATGTGGTAAAAGAAAATTATAATTTAACCAAAGGCAAACGGCAACAGATGATGCGCATTTCTGATTTGGATATTTTTTCGAATCACAAAGAGAATAAAATTCATCAGAATAAGTAGATGCACAAATTCAAATCTCAATGACAAGGTCTTTTTAGTGGGTTTAAAAGAATGATGTTTTTATCATATTTGAACTGATTGTTTTGTGCCACATGATAATTTTTACATCAACCCAAAAAATCAGCAGATTATTACAGAAAGTAATGGGCCTACTGTAATTTCCATCATGGTTGTTGCTAATAACAGAATGTACTTATGTTGCATGTTTTAGACAAATGAATTTAAAGTGTCTTAGTGTGGTTGTTTGAATAATAATAAGTCTTTTGCTAAAAGGAAAATCTCACCATTTGTGCAAATTTCAGTTTGACATAATTTTGAAATTACGATATAAATATTTAAGACAGTTCAAAATGGAGAAACGTACGGCACAGAATCTTAAGACCAATACAAGGAATTAACTGACGTTGAATCTCAATACCATGTAACAGTGAAGAACTTCAAGTTAGAACATCATGCATAGTCATAAAAATCAACCAGTACAAAGTTGGCAGGTAATTCAATTCAACATTCTGAGAAACATAGGCATACCGGACGTGCGATGTTTGGGGTGGCGAGCGACATTTGCCCGAATTTAAAGGTTAAAATTTAATGCCATTTCAAATGAAATTGTGTGGTAATCATTAATTTTCAATAGTTTTTATTTAATCATCTACCCGAATTGTTTAACCTTTTTGCCGGAATCTAACTGTTTCCCAGCGATCGCCCCCCCCCTGCTACCCCCTCCGGTACGCCTATGCTAAGAAAGGCATTAATTATACAACATTACCAAAAATAAGTTCTATGCATTAGAATAACTGTAAAATTATTTATTTTTTAGTCATACTGTGACACATGATAAATATATAAATACACTTCCTAATCTTTGGTCTGTCAAGAAATGTAAAAGTTTGAATTCTGGGGGTCCTTAGAAAACATGCATTTTACAAACATGTATACACACATATGCGGACTGTACATATTTACATACTATTGTGGATATTCATGGATTTCAGATTGTTTAATATAAGGCTGTGTGATTTTGCTTTTTCTGAAAATGCACAATATATATCTACACACGTGCACAAGAAGTTTTGTAGTAATTCATTGAAATTAATAGTTATACAAACTATGAACAGAATCTGAACTGTCTATGGTCCTGGTACAGGAATTTGAGTTCAAATACTGTGTTATTATAATTCGGATGAAAGAATTATTGACAGACCTACTTCAGAAACAACAGTGCTTTATTATTTATAAAAACAACACTTCTTGACGTCTGAATATATCGAAACAAAAGTAGCTCTATTGTTATATTATACATTCCATAGTTTTTGTATTGCACCAAACTGGCCACCGAATGCAGGCATAATATGCATCCAACAAGCAAGTATATATATACTATCATTAACAAAATATTTCACTTAAATAAATATTATAGATTTACTAATAAAAGTTCCCCTCATATTATATACCTCTCAATACAGACGAGTAAAAAGAACCACAAATTTAATTTGAAACTTAACATTGTTTCAAATAACTAACTTAGGTTACCAATTATCACATTGATGGTCCACTATTTGCAGCGTGCAACTGGGCAAAAAATCAACTGGGTGACAAACCAATTGAGGAAGCAGACAACTGGCGACAAACCGAGTGGGCGACAAACCTGCTATTAAGCAACAACTCAACCAGGTGACACAAGGAGATAACAGATTTAAAAGTCAGAAGATTCGTTGAGACAAGCAAGTTTCAGTGACATTTCTTTAAAATGGTCCACAGCCAATTTCAAGGTTCAACATGCATTTTAAAACATCTTTTCTCAGCTACGCATACATCATATTATATATGAAATATTTTCGTCAGTAAACTAGTGAAAGAATTTCAGGCTGGTCGAAAATAGCCAAAAAGAGGCAAGACACACAAATCTTGTGAGGCAGAGTCAACTGCCTGGCATTCTTTAGTTGCCTGCATTTCAGTTGGGATGTCGCCAAATAGCTGGGATGTCACCCAGTTATGGGATGTCGCCCAGATATTGTCATCCAGTCATTGGTAATCCACTAATCGACGACCAAATACTCAGGAGAATAATCTCAAAATATAGTTTCAATTGAAACATACCATAGTTGGTTAAAATCCATATGTTCCACTGAATAATTTCAAATAATAAAGTAGAAAAGTGAGTCCGAATAGAGACATTGTTTTAGTACAAATAAAGGTTGAAATATTGTACTAAAACAATGTCTCTATTCGGACTCACTTTTCTACTTTAATAGTTGGTTAATTGATGCAGCAAAGACAGAGCTTCATTTGACCAAATAGTGTGAATTCTCAATAAAAGTTTGCATACATACTTAAATAACATCACAGTCAAGTAATTGCAGAGTCATCCACAATTGTCATGAAACAAAAAGTCTACATCCCTTAGAGATTACTAGTATTGAATTAAAACACATTGAACATCAAGAAATAACCAGAGGAACATAAATGTTCGTACTATCACACGAACACTGTATCTATCATAGCAGGAGGAAAAAAGCATACTTATTAAATAGTCACGTGGTATGTTTAAAGTTGTTATTCCGATTTATTGAGTTGGAAATATGCCTTTCTGCAGTGCTCTGAATAAACAACTGCATGTACCAGATGCTGGAAGTCGAATTTCACATGTCCTGTTTCCAAATATCATTCCTGGATTGTCCAATTCAAAGTTTAGGTGTCCGATCAACAGAATAACCTTTTAAGTACAGACAGACAAACTAGAAAAAAAAATAACGAAACATCCTAGCAACAATCTTGTTATCTACGGAAATTAGGCTATCATGAACTAAAAGGTCAATATTAGTTTCTTATCAGTTAGAATAATAGAAAAGTTAATCTAGCACACTATTATGTAGAATAGTCAAAATATGAGTACTTAAGCCAAAACATGAGTACTTAAGCATATATCCTATCTCATACGATGGCACATCACAAGAATAACTTTGTGAGACATATTTGGTGATTACTTAAACATAAAAATATAACATGGTAAGTCCTATAAAATGTGATGGTGTACATAAACACATAACAAAAGGCCTAAGCAAACTCATGCAAATATCTTACATGAAAGGTTGGTGATATATACACAGATAATCAAGTCGTTTTTTGCAGTCTGTACATGTGTAACATCATTAAATTCCATTAAAATATCACCAACTTAATATAATGAATATCATTATTATTACATAAGGCATCATATAAATCAGGCTAATTATTCAAACATAAAAAAGTAAAAACTGTCTACAAACGGTGTACAAATTAGGTTTACAAATTTTGTGATCAAATAGTATACAAATATGTAGGGTTTGGTTGATAACTGATGATATATTCAGGTTGTTGATAATGATAACAATGATGCTAAACACTCAATGGAAGTAAAAATAGTTTGAAGGCTAAAGGATAACACAACAGTTGTTCTTTTCATCAGCGCCACCTATTATCTCACTTGGCGAGTTGGCCGTGAATCTGCGTTTTGGGGGGTCACCAGATTCAAGCATTGGAGAGCCAGGGGAGGTGGGTCGGGAGTCTGTTAAACTTGGACTGTGGCCATTCGTTTCACTAGTAGGTAGCATATTAGAAGAAGGAGATTGAGGGGAGATATCGGAAGAATTCTCTGAGTCTCCATTTAAAGTAGTTTGCGATGTTTGTAAGTTTTTCATCTTGTTCTGCAACTGGAGGGCCCGCATCTGTTTGAGATGAAACAGAGACCCACTCGGCAACAAAGGCGACTTCTTATCATTAGCCGCATTTGCATCGTTCATCTTATTGTCATTTCCCCGATCGTTCAGTGCTTGCCTGTTGTCAGTTGTTGCTGGGGCAATATTGTTAGCAACCGGGGTGTCCTTGTTGCTGTTACTATGATTGTTGCTGGGTGACGAGGGTGCAGGATGTGATGGGGGTGTGGGAAATGCAGGAGCTGTATTGGGTTCTGGCATTTGGCCATTGCTTAGTTTATTCTCCCTATTCTCCTTATTCTCTTTATCGTCCAAGTTATCATTATGCGACGTGTCCTCCATGAATATACTGTGAGACGGTGGGTGTACAAATGGTTTTTTGACCTTTTCTTTAGCGTCAGAATTGTTCTTAGAAACTTCCTTGTTATTGCCAGTGTTCTCCTTGTTGTCCTCTGAAGGTCCCGATATCACAACCGTCACCTGGTCAATGTCGGTTACTGGAACACCTTCCTGCGGGTCGTTTTGTACCTAAAAGACAAGAGAACCATTTCCATGACATAATACATGATTAATGATTATACAAACAAAGCAGTGAGCACCATCACCCTATAATGGAATCATGCTGAGTGTGCAAAGATTTGATTGCAATTCCGGTTCGCAACAGATTCAACAATGTAGAGACTTTTAAACCTTCAGTCGGTCACCAATTTGATGGATACTCAGTCGAATTACTGAAGACCATCCATTTCTATTTCATCCAAACCACTTCCAGGTAGCCCAAATGTGCTGGTGATGAAGGTCTGATAATTATATAATAGAATCAAAACCGACCGAAAGTCTAATCCGGCAACTTCAATGGAGCAGGCGCCCTTTTTAGTTGACAAATATCAAATCATCACCTTATGATATCATTACCTGGTTATTGAGAGTCATTTCTTCCTGGTGATTATTCCCGTTTAGCCTTAACTGTGCATTTTCCTCCTCTTCATCTGCATCTGAAGTTCCTTTGCGAAAACTTGCCTCTTCTCGAGCCTCCTTCCAAGACAAGGCGGACTTCTCTCGCATACTTGTGCGCCGTACTGATGCACTGCAATTGAAGGACAGTTTGTTATCATAAATATACTTTTATCGTTTAAAATGTCCTTTGACCATGCTAAATCTGAGAATATGACAATCTTACATAGTTATACCGGTGCGAAATGATCATTGAGCAATATCGTTGATAATACTACAATTTTACATGTTCATGTTGATAATACTACAATTTTACATGTTCATGCTCCTCTACTTGCACAGTGTAGAGCTCTCCTGGAAATTATACATTTGTACATCATAAAGAAAACAAGCTATGAGTTGTTGGTATTAAGGAAGAGTATTACATCCAGTTTCATTCAGGCTTGTCATAATTGCATAAATAATTAAATATAATACCATAATTAAGACCTCTGCAATAATTGACAGACAAGATCAGCCACATTTATTAAATTATCAATTCCTTTCCTAACCACACCTTGTTACCATAGAAACCATTTGCATCCATAGCAACCAGTTAGCATGCTCTTCCACCAAAATGTTGTTAGTAAGGAAGGTTAATATACAATATTTACATTATATTTTGTACAAGAACTTCGATTATATTTGTTGGTGAGGCTATATTTTTTTCTTGTGTATTGTCCCGATTTATAATGTTTGTGTGTAACAATACGAGGTGTTGTAATTACATTTCTCTGTAAAATATTAGAAAAATATCTGAAGTGGTTTCTCTAAAAAGCTAGAATATTATGTACAATGTATGTGCATATGTTTAATTTGAGAAAGCGTGCAAAAAATTGACATTAATGATTTAGATTAAAATCTAGAAAAAATACGGCATTCGCAGCAACAACATAAAAGAAGCATAAATTTTAATTGAAATAAGCAGAAGATGTAATTGAAAACTGATCTAAAGGTAAGCTGGTTAGTGAACAAAAACATCTAAAAAGTTGTTGGAAGATGAAATGTCGGTCATTTTTGAAAGATTGAAAAAGCGCAAGAAATGTTTGAAGCACTACAATCAAATGAAATAAGATGTGGCCATTCTAATTATTCTTCATATCCTGAATCATTTCTTGGTGAGGTGTCATTTTTGAGAACAAAATTATTTACAAATTTGTAGTATAAATGAAACTTTCAAAGTTTCTCCAACATTTAAAATAGTGAAAAGTTCAAGTCAAAATAGTAAAAATGATTATGGTGTCCCAATTCTTAGAACAAAGTACACAATTGGTATTTAACCTGCATGACTGGATTAGTATCAAATGAAGTAATAATCTTATATATTCTCTTCATGGATTATTTAATATTCACCAAGCAAAAATATTAGGATATGTGAAAACTTTGTAAAGAGCAGCCACACTCTACAGCATGTGGGTATGGAAGAGATGTTTTAACCATGTCGCCATAGAAACCACACTAAGAGAAAGAGTCTGCGCAGGATTTTGTACAGTTGGAAGGCGTTAGTTGAAAAAAAGATTTTCTGAAAGTTTTTTTCACTCCTGCCTAACCTGAAATGTCCTGAGAGGGACGCATTTGAATTATACATGTTGGCTGCACCACTGAAAGAGCTGTAAAGAATTTCATAAATAATTGTTAAAGGAAAAAAAATCACAATCTATGATCTAAATTTTAATTCAGATCTGGGAAAGCATTGTTGAAGTTGGCTGACATTTGCACACAGATATTGTACTAAGTTACTATCTAATGCATGGAAGTGAAGTATCTTCAAACATCCAGGAAAACTGTCTGTAGTGACTATATCTGTTTTTTAGTGGAAAACCTTTGATTTTAAAAGAGTTTTGCCAGTAAAGTCAATGGTAGAGACATGACAGACTTTATCATGACATCAATGTCAACTGGTAACACTCTAATACTGAGATGAGGAGGCAATCCAATCGTCAGCAGGTCACCTGCTAATGTCAGGCATCGGTTCTGAGTCTTCGAACATTGCACTACACCTAAGATATTGAGACATGACCTGCACCAGTTATGCCAGCTGCTTCGAACGTTCATACAAATTCAAATTAAGATACTACAGATTAGCGAAAAGATAAGGCTCCGGGACTAAATGTAAATTACCTAGCATCAAACATTCACTCCACATTGACTTTTAATTTTTCTAAAGTGTACAGTTGTAAGCCGATAATTTTGAGGCACTTGGCCCTATCAATAATAAGCACAAACCAAAGGCCATAATCTCTCACAAAAAGCACCCTTAACTTAAGCATAAAAAGTCTTAACAAAAATCATCTTATAGCCCTATTCCACATAACCCAATATTTAGATAACACATATCCTAACCGCAGCCGGTTCCAACTGCCGCTGTAAAAGAGACCAAAACATCTGAGTCTTGGGTTCTTGAATTGCAAGAAGGATTAATTGTTTACAGTTTGAATAGTGTAAATATGATGTACAAAATTTAATAATTTATCCTATACTTTAAGTCTTTTCAAACCTAAGTTCTCAAATTCTTCCTTGGATGGACGCAAAAATTATCAGGAGAATAAATATGTCCATGCTATACACTGGTCAGGGAAGGCGGAGATATCAAAAATGTTATATTTTCCTGATACCATAGCACAGTTTGAATAAACACCACATAATAATCTCAAAAAGGACTCCTAATACTAAACTAATATAATTCAGATTCATTTGTAAATTGTAAAACTGGTCATCCAAAATCATGCTAAATCACAGCAGGAAATTCATAATGTGGGGAGAATTACGGCTTTAAAGGAATAATATATGGATAGAATAATCTGAAATTGTGTGGAAGGGATCGGCCAAGGCTTCATCTTACCTCCACATATATGGTGACAATAATATATGTCCAGTTCTTTAAAACAAATAAGTTGTGATTTGACTCAAAAATAAATTTGCCATGCATTTTCACATGCTCAGAATTCCATGTCAAAATAATGGGAACTCAAACCAACTAAGATTAACAAAATTTCTTAAAATTATTAATAATGGGATTTGTTCCATGGCATTCAATATATTACATGTATGTTGTCAACAAATTAATGCAAACATTGTTATAGATGTGATGTTATCAAAACATAAGTAGAACAAAACAATTAACAACTTGAATTTATTTGTAATATGGTGTTAAAAGTGCCGAATTATTTATCAAAACATTTTATGGAAGTATGAACAATTGTTGCAAGTTGTCGTTGAATATTCAGAGAAACAATACTTAAGTATGTTATGTATCAAGTGGAACAAGCAAATTAAATGGATTCTAAAAGTACCTCCTAGTATTTGCCGATCGTCGTCTTGATAATGTGGAAGTTCTTGTTGCTTTGTTCGATTCTATTTCCTCTCTCATTTCAAGTAGTCTTTGTCGCAACTCAGGGTCTTCACAAATGTCTGGCAAACAAAATTTATAAACTTTCTGTAATACATTGTATAAAATGCAGAGAGCATGCCAATGCCTAATCATCTCAAAATGTACATATTATGTTGCATTCTTTAGATGTACTTTCATCAAGTTGATGTACATACGCACCAATAAATTATGAATATATCTCGCAGCAAGTGATAAATCGGGAAACCTTTCTAAAAAAAAATTGCTTGTTTTCTAAATAAATATCTACAAAAAACTAATTAAGTCCTTGAAAGTCAAATAACAGATCTTACCAAGTGCTGATTCCCCTGTTTTTGTTTTGGCTTCTAAGTCTGCACCATGTTGTAAAAGTAATTCCAAAATTTGTAGCTGAGAAAGGGAAAACATAGCAGTTAGTTGTGACACCATTTTGAAGAAAATATATTATAATATAAACAGGGCGGCAAACTCAAAACTGTGTATTGCTGAGTCTAAGTCATGGAATGAAATAACACTTTAATTAACAAATACACTTATGTTTTTTTAGTGTTAATGACACTCACATGTCCCCAACATGCAGCAGCATGAACCGGCTGCCATGAGTCGTCATCTACAGCTTCGGTTGAAACTCGGTGGTCTAAAAGAAATTCAGCTACGCTTGTGTAACCATTTGCAGATGCTATATGTAACTGGAAAAGAAAACATCACACTTAATATATTGCATAAATCACATTTTTGCAAGGATAACAAAAGGAGTTTTTGCTAATTCAAGACATAAAATTATCTTATCCACTCACAAAGACATATAACTATTTTATTGGCTTACAAGGTTTACCAAATCAAAGGGCATATTTATCAGGGCTGCATATTGTAATTCACATTAGAATAAAAGACATCTTCAGTTTATTCACTTACAGGTGTCTCTCCATATCTTCCTCTGAACTCGAGGTCGCCTCCTGATTCGGCCACGTTCCGGAGGTCAACCAGCATCCCTCGTTCCGTGGAAAGTCTTGTTTCATCTATCAATTCTTGAGTTACACCTGAAAAGCAGAAGATAAATATCATTCAAAATTACTAAATATTAAGACCTTCTCCTACCAGTTTCAAAAATAGAGCAGGTATGGTGTTTCCAGAAGATGGTGCTTCTACTATATTTGTTTTCCAAATTGAACGCTAACGTCACTAAGGCAAAGAAGTAGCTTTCAGTGAATTCTAAAATGTGACTTGCTCCTTGACCAAGGTTTATGCTCTTGCCTTTTAACAACAGTATTTACTTCTCACAATAGTTGCTCAGCCGCAGAGTATGGATAGGAACAACTCGGCTGTTAAACTTCTATCAGCATCTAATCATAATAATCAAGACCACATTTCGTTTAAATGGGCAAACAATTAGAACTATACAAACTTTGTAACTGCTTATTGAGGAACAAAAAGAACACAACTTCAATGACTTTAAGAGAACCAATTAAAAAAAAACCTCAGGATCATATATTTTGAAAGAACACACATTTCTTTAACTGACGGTATGATGATAGTCATATTGATAACTCTTCCAAACAATTATAAAGTAACAATAAGAAAATCAGAGATGAAATCCAAGCGCATAGGATAGTTGAAGTGCATCGTTTGTTGACAATATCAATGACACTCCAGAGTGACAACAAAGAGAGACAAAACTGCTCCAGAGAAATAAAGTGGTTTGCAATGACCTCCAAATCAGCAAAACATATTATATCTCCGTCATAACAACATTGTTCTTATAACTGTGTAGAATTGTTCTTGGGGACAATAACCCAGCAAGATGACCTGAAGGGAATCATGACAAGAAAATTGTGGCCAGGGGTGACACACTGACAACTGGAGCAAATAAATAGAGAAGTAGAGTCCCCCAAGGATCTACTATGAGACCTGACTGTGTTCAGTGAGTGTGTTACAGTACAACTGCATAACACTTATGTTGTTTGTTTAGTATGGATCATAGCTTGCAAAATACAAACTGCAGCTAAATTCAGTTGCATACCAAATTCAACTAATTGCAATAGAGGAACTAGTCATTAGTCTAATGGTGTCTCAAGTGAACCAGTACCGATGTCTTTGTTTAATAACATTGCTATTATATTTCCATGTGAAAGGACACTCTCCCAGATACAAGAGGAAATTTCAGCACCAAGGCTTTATTCCATCTTCACATTAAGGTTATGACAATATGTCACCACACAAAAATGTTAAATGTGAATTTAGGCAGTAACAGTTTTTACCAAAAGTGGAACCTGGTTGGAAAGACAATTCCCAGCCTGAAGGCCAAGATGGCTTTCAATTGGCCAAATGTAATGCTCAGTACTTACTGTACACGAAGTCTGAGCCAATTAGTACAAGAACCAAGGCTAATGTGAAAATCAATATCACGGGGCATTGGGCTGGTCTTTATCTTGATAAAGTGAACTCATGATTAAGGCAAATAAGCCAATAGCACAATATTCATGACATTTTGCATTAAACAGCTTATACTCAAAGAAGTGGACAAATTGTATTTCTGAGAAACAGGGAGAGGCGTGAAAGGACATTGCTACAATGCTACATCCCAACCAAAGACATCATGCAACAGTTTGCCGTTGTCATGTGCACAATGCGAAATTTTTATCAGCAATGATTTACTCATATGCCTCAGATGAACGGATGTGTTTTGCCCACATTGTCAAGCTGGAATTTACAGAATGAAATGGAAACATCAGTATATCATCATTGCTTGAAGCCAGTACCAACATTTTGATAAATTATGGTTATTTTGTCAGGAGATCCAATTTCGCTTGTGAATTTGGTTCCTATTTCCACCTCGCATGTCATTTTTGTGATTCTTATTTCAGATTAACAGATATATGTATATATGTGTTTGTGTCTCAGGAAAGAAGAGAAAAATAGGAAAAGAGCATTGGTCAAATCAGTAATGGCACATGAAATTAAGAACAAGCCAATGAATATGACAAATGTTGTCAAGACCCAAGGAAGCTGGGATTGACAGTGAAACACTGCAACAGTCAATATCTACAGCAGCCCCCTGTAGTACCGATACTTGTCTCAGGATTTCTCCACTATAAAACTAGGCTGTGATATCACATCAATATAATGTAAGAAGTTTGGTAGGATGGATAGAGGAGGCCCCGGAGTTCTTGTTTCTGAGTTTCTGTTTCTGAGTTCTTATTTCTCATTATAGATTGTCTAAGAAAGAAAAGGACAGCAGGAGGGGAGATTGGATGATCCTCAGAATGGTCTTACAAACAAGGAAATATTTAAGAAAAAAATTCATAATTTTACAAATATGCAGGCCAAGTGTTCACAATCAAAGATCTGCAAACACAGGACCAAAGCTGAGCACACATTATCTCAAATGATATTGTATAGCAACTTGTTTACAGTAAGAAGTGATTTTTTCCCCAAACAACTTTACAGTAAGCAATCACCTGGATGCCAAATTGACAGATTGCATGCCAGCCAAAAATCAAATGTCCAGAATAGCTCTCCATTGATCATACATCAATATTCTCCTGTCCTCCATCATTGTAAGGTCATCCTTCCATCAATATAGACTCACAATGTCAACAATATAATAACTATGTGGTCAATAATAGTGTCAAGAACATTCCGTTCCTTGTAACTTCTTAACATTTAAGAAGTTTCTTACAGAATCTTATTTGCGACCGACAACATTTATAAAAGTGAACTTTGAAAGGTAATGTTTCCTTTAGGAGGCTTTCTGGTAATAACATACCAAAAAGAATTGATAATGCCCCCAAAACATAAATTTATCTCTGTCAAAAACAATCTCTTAAAAAATGAGTTGGTATTAGGCAAGGGTCAAAGATGAAGAGCCTGTAAAGTCAAATAACTTTTAAAAGGCTTACTCGGGTCAGTTGCCTTTTGCAAGTTTGTATTTTTTTGATAAAGTGCTGGCATATTGAAGAATATCATACAAAATATGAATGAAATACTTTGCATCACCAAGGAATAAAGAAAAAATATTGCCAACGCTAAAATTATTTGACTATGCTTCTTTTTAGGCTATATTTTTGACCAAAGAAGCAATAAAAACTTTCTCCCAAACTGAATATCAAGGTTCAATCAGAACATACTAAACACCACCTTCCAGGGGCTTAAAATGATTACAAGTAGCATCACGACTGAAGACCCATAAAGCATTGGAGAGTGACAAACAAACAAAGAGAAAGACTTAGTATCAAAGTCACAGCCGTCACAGCTTATTCTTCACAATCATGAGCTCCAAGGTTTCAGTCACTCTCTGTGTCGAATGAGTCTGGAAGGAAGTTGAAGCCATTGAGAGAGTTTAGAATCAGGCAGCACTGCTGCAGGAAATTGTCTCTGTTATCACACCATATTGGGTGGCCCATTTAATTGACTGACCAAGCAACATGCAGGCAGATCTATCTTTTGGTTGGTTGAATTAGGAAACCAACACTACAAATAGTTCTTCTGCAATGTGGTCCTACAAAAGTGTATGAGTCTCCCGAGAAAAATAACCATGGATGAAAATTGGTCATTTTCAGCGAGAACCTGGAAAAATAATCCGTCTGTTGCTGAGTCAATTCACATTTGCTTTAATTTGCCTTTCATGTCATTTTGCAGACAGTGTCAGCTTTTAAAGTATGATGGTCACATTATTCTTTGAGGCAAACAAAGAAATCTCAAATCTTTGATAGTGGCAGAGTGGAGGAATATAAGAGAATGGAAATTTTCAATTTATCAGCAGCACGCCAGAAGTGGATCGAAAGATAATTCACATGGTGTAAGATTTTTGTTTATTCTTCATGCACCAGCAGTGCTACCAAGCTGTAATGTCTGCCAGCAAGTTAACCAGTCAGTCAAGGGGAATCCATCTCAGTCCGATGGGAGCACCCAGCTGCAGTGTAGGATCATACCACATTGGGCAATCCAGAATGTCTCATCCTATAACTTGACTTCTAACTTCTTCCAAATAAACTGTAAATAAGCCTAAATCAAACAATTGCAAATCTTTTTCATATATTTATTATCTCATCTTAAATCTGACGCACCATGTACCTGTCTGATAAACAACAAGGAATCCTTAAGAAAACAAAAAAGAAATAAAGAAGACTTACCATTTTTTGACATTTCGGATTCTATGTAATCTAGCGTATCATCTTCGCAAATGTCATAAGGCATATTTCCATCAGCATTTACAGCTAATAAGTCTGCTCCCCTGAAACACAATAAAATATATCCATGCAGTAAGATAAATGCTTTTGTTAAACGCACTGATGTAAAATATAACCTGGTTTGACTCTATTAACTAAAGATAATATATTACAGTAGAACTGCGACAACATTATATAGCAAATCTTTCGAACGTTTGGCATTTTTGCATTTACCAAAGTTTCAATTATTATTGTATTTGATAGCTAATTAATACAGTTGTAAGATAATCTTTTGCAATCTATAGAAATCTTTACAAGCAATACCTTATTAAAGAAGATGCAATGACTTTGAAAATGTTGAAAGGTGTCATAGGTAACATCACTCACTTTTCGATAAGGTACTTGCATAGATGCAGGTGCCCACAAGTGGCAGCAGCATGCAATGGTGTCCATAATTCGCTGTCACGGGCATTTACATCGGCACCAAATTCAATCAGCAGTTTCATCATCTCCTCACTGTCATCAATGCAGCACTGAAATGAGCAGAAAATCAACTTTAGACAAACTGTTTTTGCAAATAATCATTGAAAAATTTTCACATTAAAAGACATCTATACAATTTCATGTCAGTCAGTTTTGATGAACAACATATTATCAATGGCAAAGTTCAGAATTTGGAGACAAGGAAAAAATGTTTTCCTGGAAATATCAGAACACAATGCAAGAACTTGAAAGGTTGTACACTCCTGCTCATACAGTTGTGCTGGAAAATTAGTGAACCCATAGAGATTTACCATTGAAGACAATGATAAAGTTGTCGCACCGTACTGGCCATAACATAAATGATATTGCACGAATCATTGGACCAATGACTGTATTATACCATTGAGGTTTCCCACTACATGTACCAGCCTGACCATTGGATTTGTATCAGGGGTTTTTGTGCTAGATAGGGGTTATAATTGTGCAAAAGTAAGTGCACCCTAAGCGTAATGTTAAAAGATAGGAGCAGAGGGTGCACTTACTTTTGCACAATTATAACCCCTATCGAGCACAAAGACCACTGATACAAATCCAATGGCCAGACTGGTACATGTAGTGGGATACCTCAATGGTATAATACAGTCATTGGTTCAATGATTCGTGCAATATCATTTATGTTATGGCCAGTACGGTGCGACAACTTTATATCATTGTCTTCAAAGGTAAATCTCTATGGGTTCACTAATTTTCAAGCACAACTGTAAATATGGAAAACTTTTTTGGAAAAAAGTGTCAAATAAAAGTAAATTTCAAAGTGTGAATGTAAGCAAGGTCCATTGTAAAGGCCAAGTCATTTTCTCTAATCACTCTTTGAATGCCTCAACTACATTTTTTGCAAGAATTTTTGATTTTTGATTAAATGCTCCTCACTCTAAAAAAAAACCCTGAATTTTCATATCTCGTGCTGCTGTAACTTTTCCTGGGTCTAACACTGCAGCATGCCTTTTTCACAAGAGCATGTTCTTCCTTTTAACGGTCATTGGAAGTAGTTACCATTGAGTCAGACCATTATGTGCTCCAGCAGAAGTTGCTAAAGTGTGTTAATGGAGAATGTTTAAGTATTCCATATTTATGAGCAACGGTGTATCTCATCTAAAAAGGCCTGTACTTTTCAAGTAGGTCCTACAAAACGAATTTGCTTCTATTATCTAAAAAACATCTTTTCTCATGTACTGTTGGATGAAATCAACCATTCATAATCTCTCCCAGCCACCTTGGGAACGAGCTGCAGTCAGTGGCCTTTAGAATTCTCAAGTATCCCCGAGCCAGGCTATTAACTTTGTGTTCAAAGACAGATAAAAGACATCTCTTTACAGTGAATCGATGAACTATGAAACCGATCAAAGAATATTTTCAGAAACAATTCTTCATGACTAGAAAATCAACTGATTGTCAAAAGAACCAATAAAGCTAGACAAATTTCCATTTTGCTAAAAATGTAAATTTTCTCTTGAAATCAAGTTCATCTGGACAAGATTTAAACCAACAAGCCCCATTGAATGAATTTAACTAATGAGAGAAATTAATGGAGTAAAACACAAGCATTTGTCAAGGACTCTGCACATGAAATTTTTATGACAACCTCCAAAAGATTGAAAAATAATCACTGGAGAGTTTGAAATGATGCTGAATCATTCCTGGAGACCTAACTGTTCCGAGTTATTTTCTCAAGAAAATATTGCAAGTGCAGCTTTAGTAGAAAGAGTTGCAAACAGTTTTAAAAAGTTAAGGTCAATAGAAAGAAACTGATCAAATTACTGGTGTGTAGTACTGTGTACCAAATTGATGTGCAATACCAACATTGTCCAACAATAAGGATTATCAGTAAAATACAGCATTCTACTTGAACTGATGTAGATTGGGTTGATCACAAGGAATCAGTGATATAAACAGAAGTCTCTGTCCAGATAACATAATCATATCCAAGTTCAATAATTCTGTATTTTCTCCATTTTTTTTCAAAGATTCCTGATTAAACAAAAAACTTCATAAAAGAATGTTAGTGACCAATTAAAAGGAATCAATGACTTAATTCCCAATGGTGCTGATTAACCACTTAACTACCTCACTTGGTCGCACTGTAACTCTCTTGTCATGCAATATAATCATGAAATCACGCAAGATTCATTGTTATCAATCTATGACCTAGATTTGAGGTAATTCCCTTTTGTGAGTTGATCACAACATATTTCAGTACAGTTAATAATCAACTGGTCACCACCGTAGCCTAGCCATGTAATTCACAGAATCAGTTCAGCCTATTAAACCAGTCTCCGCTTACATATACAAGAATCAATTATGAGAACTTTATAATCACGAATGAGTTATCAGACAATGTAGCTTCCCGGTCAAATATTCTTTTCAGAGACATCAATTCATTCGTGTATTATGACGAATATGACATTCAATAAAACGCATGAATATTACTTGTGGCACCAACACTTGTACAGCTGGTCTGAATTCAAGAAGCCTTTAGCCTCTTAAAATATACAATGGCCTTAGTAAGAATGCCTGTTAATGGCAAACAATCAAGCCTCTTCATGAACAACAATAACCAACCATTGTAAATCTCAGCGTTCATGTTCCCTTGAATAGAGCAATTTTTTGCACAAAATTGGGATATACAGAGGGAGGCAAATGACGAGAGTAAAATGAGAATATATTTCAAATAAGAGTTGAATGAATTTGAAATTAATATGCTAAAAAATATCAATAAATAACCAACAATCAGCCAGCATGTTTGTAATATCTCTTTGATTAAAGTTAAAACAAAGATAGAAACTTCAGACGGATTGATCAAGTATATGATGGGAACAAGCATTTCCATATAATATTGCAAAAAGAAAATTGATTGTAAAATGTGTACATTTTCACCACAATGACATATTTTCTTACACTCAGAACAGAAAGGACAGCAATGCATTACACTTGTGACCGCAACAATACACAATATAAATTTGGCATGAGCAGGAACAATAATTATGTTTCAGACATTCTTTTTCGATTTTTCAAATAAATGGTGTACATTGGGTGTTCAGATAATTCATTAATCAGAGCATACTGCAATTTGGCTCGAATTTAAAGGAGGTTATCAGATTTCATTTCCCACAGTCTGATGGTCTCGCAATAGGCATAAAAAAGGTTGGTCATGGAGTTTTGTCATTAATAAATAAAACGAATCGGCAATGTTAGGCATTTGATGACAAGACTTGGATATACAATTTGTGCTTAGTTCCGAAGAGTGTACTCTGTCAGACACCGCATTACACCAAGCAGTAATTGTAATGCATGGGTCACTCATGAAGTTTTCATGGAGAGTTGTCCTCCTTTTTGTCTGTCATGAATGTATTGTTTTGTTATGTTGCAGTTGTACTCCCCTCATTAATTTTGTTTCAGAGCTGGTACTGTGTCAAATGTTAATAATCATGGGTGCTCCCATGTATTTTAAGAAATTTGGAACCCGAACTATAACATCATATAGCTTAAACCCATGTGGCACATGGTATGCAACACTAAATGGAATGCCTGCATTTGACAAACTCCCTCTATAGTGCTAAAGCACCATGTTCTGTCAAAATGAACCACAATCTGGATTGAACTGGGTTGGTGATCAGGTAAAAAAAGTTCAGGCTTTTCTTTGTTTTACAATCTTGTAATGATGAGTCCCATCCTAAGATTCCCAAGGGGAAGTTCTATGCTATTGAACACACTCCTAAATTGGGAATTCAACTTTGAATACGACACATTCATATGCGAAACTCTTACATCGTGTCAGTATTTCTAGAAACTATGCAGATTCAACACTATAGCAAGGCATGTCCAAACACTCTAATAAGAGCATCTGTGTTCTGTGGTACTCTGTCTGACAGCCAGAACTTCGACTATATCCTGGGCTGTAAATGATGCTATTTTACCCTTGCTATTCTCAGGCCTTACTAATAAACTGAACCAAATAAAAAACGCAAAACTATTTCCAGGGCTGTATTTCTCTCTATAATCTTCAGATGCGCTGGTGAGTGTATGCATGTGTGTAATCAGGTATCAAAGAACTCTGCTGCATAAAATCACTAAAATGTGTCAATTTTTTGCATGTCTGTGGCCAAGTTTATCACATTAGGGTATGGCCATTGGACCGACATGTTGCAAACCCCCTAGAGCAAATTTAATGATTTCATGGTAAAGTTTGAAGAAAATGATGCAAAAGGCCATAAAAATGACTTTAGTTGGCGCCACTTAACTTGCAAAAAATTTAGGTTTTTGAAAAGTCAGGTCAGAGTTTGTCACACACAATGCTATTCCAATGCAAAAATGCAACTATCGAAAGAAGTCGTTCAACAGCCTATTCAATAACTGCGGAATGGGAAAGGCTCAGGGTCCATCAGAAAGACCTTACACTACCTGTGTAACAGCCGCAGAGGTAAAAGTCAGTATTGTCTGTGTCATCCTTGTGCTGTTCTCACAACCACACACCTACTCCCATAAGAAAAGCATGAGGAACGCACAAATGGCACTGCAGTTTGTCCAAGCTTGCTATAAAGGTTGTGCTAGGTCCTTTTAATAAATGCTAAGCCTTTTCACTCTGTTGCATTTGTACAGGCCTTTCGAGGAACTGTTTCCATAGTTGCATTGTTCCACAGGAATATCATTGTGTGTGACAAACTCTGACGTGACTTCGCAAAAAAACAAAATTTGACAAGTTCAGTGGCACCAATTGAAATCAATTTTATGGCCTTTTGCATCATTTTCTTCAAGCTTTCACATGAAATCATTAGATTTGCTCTATGGGGTGCCTGACACCCCTGTCCATTGATCATACCCCAATGTGATAAACTAGGCCACAGATGTGCAAACAAAGGTCAGAATTGAGTGATTTTATGTAACTGAGTCCTTTGAAACCTGTTTACACATATGCATTCAATCAACAGCCCATCTGAATCATATACAGCCAAATAAAGCCCTGGCAATAGTTTTGCGTTTTTTATTTGGTTCAGTTTAGGTAGTTGGTATCAAAGGCTGATGTTGGGCATGGCCTTTTCTAGTTTGGCGGCCGTCTCCTCAGAGAATGTGTGCATCGTGAATGTGATGCCAAAAAGCCATACACTATGCAACATGATGTGTGATTTCCGGTCATGTACAGTGCTGCCTGCAGGTAAGTGAAACACATGATATTGAGCCATTGCATCAATGCTATACATCCTCAACCAAATCGCTTGGGAGGCATGAGTTCTCATCTGATGAGAGGAAAACATATTGGGTCATAAAGGCCAATATGTGAAGTATGTGGAATAAAAAATGGCAGCCAATTTTCTCTGCTGTATTTGGAGTTAGGTATGGGTCAAAGTCTTTGATAAGTGAACCGCCCTTCCCTGTTAAATAACACTGGGCCTGTGTTTCACTTACTTATCAAAGATTTTGACCCATACCTAACTCCAACAACAGCAGAGAAAATTGGCTGCCTTTGTTATCCCCCATGCCTCACATACTGGCTTTTATGACACAATATGTTTTCCTCTCATTGGATGAGAATTCATGCTTCCACAAGCAGTTTTGCTGAGGATGTTTAGCATTGATGCAATGGCACCATTTCATGCATTTCACTTACTTACAGGTGGCACTGTATAGTTGCGAGGCATGAAGTGAGTGTGAAACAACATCGGTGTACACTTTCAACTGATAACAAATAATCCCACAACAATCATGGCAATGTTTGATCTCAGCAATCATAATGTTACACTCCTGTACCAAAATGAAACAATGGACTACAGCATTTTCGGTTCGCCAGGTTAGCTCCTTGACAATTGTATAGACAAGTAATAAACATGAAGCATTCTAAATATTTAAACATTAACACTGCCATCTTAGAAGTATGAAGAGCTGAATAATATAATGCATCCTAGGGTCCCAATTAACCCAGTAGAAGCACTAATTGGAAGGTCTGTATGTTGTGTTAATGCTGGGTTTTTGCTTCTCTGTGTAGCTCAGATTCCAAAAATTCGTAATTGCATAGTCAGACAGAATTCTTGTCGTTTCCCGCAATATATAGTCCAAAAAAATACCCTGTTGTCAGCGAAGCAATAAATGAGCAGCTTCAGAGATGTAAAACAACTCAACAAATAGTAGAAGCAGAATATTTGCAGATATAACATTATAAGTTCCAGCTGGCATGCTTTGTCTTACTTTGCCATGGATACTACCCGTTCCTAGTCACGTCAAGTACATAAGCACAAAATCCATAAGATTAGGATACTTAATTTATAAGTGCAATCAAATGTTCTATATCTGTTGCTTATAAGCAGTAATAAAACTGGTTACAGGATATAAGGCAAGTACACTTGTGTGAGACTTTCTTAACATCTCGAGAGTGGGTAGGTTGAAAAAAGGTTGTTTTGAAATTTAAAATATCAATGCTGTTGGTAAAGTTGGCAATCATGGCAATCATGGCAATCAAAACAGAAGAAATTGTGTGCAAAGAAAATTTTTGAGTCACAATGTGTGTTATCTGATTGACTTTTCTCACAAATGACCTTTGTCTAATTATGTAACACACAAACCTGATGAAGAGCAGTGAGGCCATCCTCATTTGTGACGTCAGGGGAAACTCCTTCTTTCAACAGAAGGCGAACTGCAATGGAAAAAAAAAACTCAATTATAAACCAACAAAACAACATCAACAAAACAATAGGTTCCAGATTTATTTCACAAACATAGTTATCTGTAGAGACTCGTTTCATTTCATATTGTTTCAGTAAATGTCCGAACCATGTTGCCAAATGGAAACATCGCATCACAATGAATTTCAATGTTTCCATGGAAAGAGAGAGATGGTTGTTTTCATGAGTTTAATGTTCAGACAGTAACTCTCTCTGATCATAGAAAACTACATATCATTACAACAAGCCTCCAAGATGGATTTGGTTTTAGGCCAAATCTATTCTCGACATTATATCAGATTTTGCTTCCACGGCCTACAACAATGCACAAGTGTACAAGATCATGACATGCAAATACTCATCATATTTCTTTTCAAAAGTTTGTAAAATATTATGTTCCCTTATCAGACTTTTCTTTCAAATCTTCTTATGATCATGTCCAAGGGTAGACTACTCATAAAACAAGAACCCAGGGGTTCAAAATGGAGGTGGTTGGTAATCATTAATAGACTGTGATAAATTTCAGATTTTAGAAATAACCCATTTTCAAGCCTCAAAATAGCCTTGTGGTATATATTTGATATGGAAAAATGAATACATTCTACTAAAGAACTTGGAAAGAGCATTGAAATAATTTATGGAAATGTGTGCGATTAGCCCGGTAGCTCAACCTCCTTTTTGTGGAAGGAGCTGCACGTTTGTTTTGGTGACTATCGTATGATAATGAGATGAGAAGACTGGGAATATTAGACACATACTCCATTCACTAATAGAATTATTTAGTCTCTGTATTGAGCACTGGATACAACAGTTACTGACATCCACCAAAATCCCATGGGCTCTGAAAAACTGAGTCCCAACACAAAATTTGTGTTAAAGTATATTCGAGAAAATATCAGAAATCCTAAATTTTTTCAGATTTTAAGTTTTTATGAAAATTTCATAGATTGGCCCTCCAAATGAGTTAAGGAGTTATAATTTCGACATCTAAAGAGTTATAATTTAGATATCTAAATGCAAAATTTCGGAGGTCTATCTCCAAAATTGATGGAATCATAGAGCATTGAAATTTATATTTTTTTTTGCTGAATTTCCTGTTATCAATTTTTGTAAGGGTATTTAGACCCCCAAAAGGCACATTGAGGGTATTTAACATATAATATGGCAGATTTTCCATGTCCATAGGTGTAACCCTTTCTGACTTATGATCCGGAAACTAAAAAAAATTTTTTTTTAATTTCCAATATTTTATAAAAAAATTTAGCTATTGCTTAAATATGAACACCAAAGGCTCATATATGCTATAAAACCCATTCATGTGCCAAATATCATATATACAAGTGCAATAGTTTAGGCACAGTAGCCAATACACAATGTGTGATGCCGCCCATAGTGGGTCCAAGCACGATTGAAACGAAGTCACGTCCAAAATACAACATGCAGGCTATTCATTCCTATGCCAGATGCTTGCTCTATAATCAAGTTAGTGTGCTTGTTTGACTCCAGACATCTCCAAACAAAATGGCCAAGTTAGGGCCCAAAAGACATTTGAACATGCTCAAATTTCAAATTTCCCGCCAAAACTTCCACTCTGTCATTGTGACTGCATAAATGGAGATGTGTACACACCTCCATTAAAAATCACACAATATTCACGAACTAACGACTAAATTTTTATATTGATTAGAAATTCCTCACTTCCCAAGTAACAAGAACATCTCTTTTTTAATAAATTTCTTTCCAAAATCATTCACAAACTGTGTAACATTTCCAGAACAGATTCTAGTAAAAAGATACCCCTGAGCAACAAAAAGAAAGAAGAATTTCAACAACTCAAATTATCGTCGTCACCCTCGAGGTATTGTCAAATTCTCCCAAAAGTAACTCAGCAGAACTTTTGGAAGGCAATTTGTTATTATGGTGAATTGTCCACCTGCCTGTTTCACACAGGGATGAAATGACTGAAGGCTAATCTCTGACAAAGGCTTGGTAGGAAGTAACAGTTAGCTAGTCCCAGAAGAATGTTTTGCTGCCAGACCTCTACTCATACCTACATGTAGTCTATAATTTGATTAAGCTTCAATGCTGTTTAGTTCAATAATTCTTGTAATAGGTGCGATTGCAAGCTAACAAATTTTATGTATTAATGCCCCAATTTTGAGATCCAGGCAAATATCCCATAAACCAAGTAACTCAGTTTTTCAAACACATTCATCAAATGTCAATAATTACAAATGAATTACCAGATAAAATAAACAATTCAATGTTCAACCATTAAACTCAAATCAGTTCCCAATTCCTGGGGCAAAGAGGTGAGGGATGTCAGATCAGATGCTGTTGCAGCAGTTTTTAAAGCCATCAATTCCAGATTCCTTTCCAATAGCTTCAAACAAATTCCTCTCACACAAAAGCTGAACAAAGAGCTTTGAGTCTTAACCCTGATAGATTTCAGGAGATTTGGGGCTGATACCTGGTATAACACCAAAGGGAACTCTGTTAAGTGGTGGAATAGCATAATGGGGTATAAATAAAACCAAATGGTTGTATGGTGGTATTTTGAGATGTACTCCCATTCGTGAAGATATCCTGAGTCATCTGTACCGATTCTGTCACACTCATGGGTACAGAGGACTCAGGATATCTTCAACTAGTAGAGTACATCTCAAAATCCACCAAACCCATAAAATTTGGTCTTATAATAGTTCTTAGTGTAATAACTCCTTTGTAATAACAAAAGTCTATTTTGTTCTTGAACACAACTGAAAAAACAACTTTATGTTGCCATTTTTTTCTTCTCCGGAGACATTATCTCTTCAACATTTTACTCTATTTAAAATATTTTGTTAACGCAGTCAGTACGTTGTAATGTAATTAATTCTAATTACCGTTTAAAAGACACAAAAAGCCTCATTGCTGCAACCCTATGACCATCAGTGAAGCTGATGATAACCAAACATCAATCATTTTCTTCTAATAACGAATCATTAATGTATTTCTGATCATGAACTTTGGTGTTTGAAAGTGAGAATAGGGCAGCATATCTCTAACACCTTATGTCCCAAACATATCTCACATCTCACAGTTTGTAACTGTTTATTTTCAAGCACAGCATATCTATTATAAACGTCTTTCACATCGAAGTCCCACTAATGTTTTGTGTCACAGTTTCAGATAGATTTAGTGAGAAGATGAGTGTTGTGTTTGAAAGTCAATAGATATGACTAGGTGAAATATCATCTCCCAGTACTTTTTCCATTACATTATAAGTTCTTTAGTAAGTTTATACAACTATTTTATCATCATTTATCCATAGCTGATAAAACCCTCTCTTCTCTCATCCTTGGGGCGTAGGCCTACTCCTGATGCAGACCTTTTACAATACTTTCATATTCTTTCGATGAAACATTAAACTAAAGCTACGTGTAAAACAATGCACCAAGTCCCCAATCTGGGAAAATGAGTTATCAGTACTGGTCAAACAGGACTTAAAACTTACAGATTTCTTGTGATGACTTTATATTCCTAACAACATTTTAAAAAATCCGGAAAGTAAAGATAACCAACAAAAAAAGGTACGCAACTACACATCCTCTTAAACGTAAATTTGTGTCAGTAAGTCCTAGAAGCAGCTGCATGGAAGTCCATGCTTAGTAGAACAGGAGACATTGTCGAAGAAAAAATAATGGCACTGAGATACTAAGCTCTAAAGACAACAAGATTGTCAAGAACCTACTGACCTCTGGAGGGCCAAAAAACAAAGGCGGCAGAAAAAAAAGAGACAAAGAGAGAAAGAGAGAAAGAAAGGATAACAAAGACAGGGAATATCGCTCAGGAAAAAGCTGCAAGATTACAGTATAAGCAATTCTGCCCAATGTGTTTGGTCAACATAAGTTTGGGTGAGAAGATGATGGTGTGAAAAATGAAGAAAACCAGAACCGCAAGCAGTTTAAACGCTCGTCTGTTGATGTGAAATCTATCAATGTGTGCCAGATTATGACCCACAGGCCAATACCTGTAGCTAATTTCATAACCCTAAGCAATATATTAAGGTTACGATGGGCAGTTCAAGAATGAAGAAAGATGGCAGCCAAAATGACCACAATCTTGGATTTATTGACATTTTCCTGATCCATGCCCACAGACCAATAACCATAACTGTACCTAATTTCATAACTCGAAGCGAAATATCAAGGTCACAATAGGCAGTTCAAGGATGTAAGCCATTTTGAAGTGGCCTTTTTTCTTGGGTCGATCGGAGAAAGATAAAGTTAAAAGCTGTAATTTCAATATTTTTAAGTGGGCAGAAAATCTGTTGGGTTGGTCGAACCAAGAAACTAAAAATTAAACGTGTCTGGCCTTAACATTGCAAAAGAAGAGTGAATTGCCCAACATGTGCAAAGTGTGGATTAAGAATCAAATGTGAATGTACCTTGGACTAGTATCATCAAATAATTTACTTTCACATAATAATTCTCAATATTTACCCATAGCCAAATACGGATTTCAACTTGATAAAACATAAATTCTGTTCTGCCTTTGGATATACATCAGAAGGAATGGGACAGCACATCACCATGCCCATAATATGTACACAGTAATTGGCTGTTTAACTATGGTAATATAGCAGTTAAAAGGTGCATATTAGTCCCATTGAAAAGACATTTAGGCTAGGTGTTATCAGTTTTGTGACTTGCGACATTCTGCGAAGGCAGTTATAAATACCATGCAAGATTGCAATGTTAGAAATTATATGAAAGCTAACATTTGAATAATAATATTCGCAAGACACACAATGAGGTGTGTTATATATATGACAATTTTGCAATCATTAAATGCACAAAAAAGAAAATGTATAGTAATCATGATTGATTAATTTTTAGAATCTATACATGAAAGGTATAAATTAAATTTGATTTTCTACCTGATAATAGCAACACATGTGTTGTCCAATTAATGTTTCATGAATGAGAGAAATCCAATATGAAACTATTTAATTTGCATTTCATCAGCAAATCTTAATGTAACAGTTTGATTGAATAAGACATTTCACATTTTCTCTAGTGGCCCTGTCATTTCTCTGTGTTCTGCATGAAGAATTTTGTCGTGGGGAGAGAACATGTACACACGTGGTAATAAAAAAATGCACACATCTAATTGTGTTCCTATGTGCTACAGTTGTCTTTTTACTGGCCACACTGGACTAGTTTGGAAAGTTGGCATGGGCCAATTCCTATGTTGGTCAGAGGACATTGCACTTTCACTGCTGAGCTTCATAAGTCAAGAAAAGAACAAACCAGCCCTTAACAAGATCACACTGTAACACACAACACAACAGGAACACACAAGAACTCATCAGGATGTCCTGACAGCATTGCATGTCAGCCCATGGACCTGTGTTATCGTAGTGACTGGAGCATTGCATATTCGTGAGAAGAAGAGATGAGGTATTTTCTACTTGCCCATCACATCACCACGCCACTTCTCACCTCATCCATATACTCTGACAATCTGACATGGCAAACTCAGTCGCAGTTTCAGAGGAACTGGGACTACATCTTGCTCATATATATCACATGAAGTGCAACAGACACAACATGACAAGTACAGACATATCATCGTAGTAACAGTTTTAAAATTTTCTTCGATATGGTAACTAAAAACAACAATTCATAGAAACAACAGCTCTGGATATGTGTAATTATACCATTGTCTGTTATAGCTTTGGTTTTCTACTTCTTGTTTAAGAACCATCATTCAACAATTAATTTCCTATTTCACCTCCCTCCCATTTCCCTGTCTGGTTTAAATACATGTATGTACGACCTCATCATTTATAAAAACAAACTGCAGTGAATTGCCTCAAAAAATCTTTATCACGAACTGGTAACAACTTAAGCAGAGGATGCTCATTAATAACAATCATGTAGCAGTTAACTAATGTCACTTAATTGGTTAGAGTTGTTAGTTTATCAACATATTCAAAGCGAAATGAATGAGGCGATTAGAAGGATCAAGGTCGTGAAGATAACTGAACCTCCAAACTAGCTATAAGATGATGTGATGCACTGTGGCTTACTCTATTCCTGTTTCTTAAATTGTTAAAAGGTTGTTACTAACCATTTAATGACCTTCAAATATCTTTATCAATCAGTTATGTGTAATGGCATGAGAAAGAGGAATGAATATGTTATCGCATCATACTTTTTATTGAGGTATGGCAGTTTGAAGACACATTATTTCAAAGTGTTATAACAGCACTTCTGCAGAGATTGGACAGTTGATGTCAAGGTATAATGATTGAAATACTACACCCATCCATCTTTAATTTGTACAAAAGACAACGATGCATATTCGCCATACATATATGGAATGATATCAGAAACAATACTAAGCCTGAGAGCAATGCAAGATATATGAGACTCCTGGAATCAACAAACATCTTTTGCACCAGGGAGCAACCACAAATATCTACTTTATTTGGCATAATTTTGTTATGTGACAAGTAAATTACTTCAAATGAGAAATTTCCAATTATCAAGGGGAATCAACATGTGAGTGGAACAAAACCACATTCAGAAAAAGATTGGAAAATGAAAATTACAATTAAAAATCCTTATTGAGAAATAAATGAGATCCGAAAAAATTAACAACCAGGAAATGCATTCGGAATTCACAAAAAACTGAAATAAACAAAAAGGTGGAATGAGACTGAAATCAAGATATCAATGCTTTGATACTTCTACACCTATCAATAGATTCAGTCCATCATGCTATGTATGTGTTCAATGTGTATTTATAAGGCAAGTATGGGAGAACAGTGTCTAGTTCATTTATCGAATAAGAAAGAGGAGTCCATACACATTTATAAGCAGTGTGATACATGACCGATGTTTTGAATTATTAAATTTGATTCTGATGTTGCTGAATAAAAAATTGTATCTACGAAAAACCACTTGCCAACCCAACTGCATTCCTGTCACCTTGAAGTCTCTACCAACTTCCCTTACCCACCCACACACCTATTTTTCCAACAAAGTTTTTGCAGTATCTGTTTCATTATTTCCCTGTCCCTTTGTATCAATGGAATTCATTCAATAACTCATTTTCGTCAATAACAGAACTAATGAGAAAGTCAGTATGTTGTGAAACCAAATAAATTTGATTCTATTAATGAGGATTGGGTATGCCTTGACAACAAAGAAGAAAATAAGTTGATGCAATAGAAAATTTGTTAGGTTAATAAAAATTAGAATTGTCACACAGATTATGATATGCCTTCTCTCATCCCACAATGATTGAGCAACAACTTTCCCTCTAAAAATTCATTTTTGGAAAAGATCAAAAGATGAAATTCTAGTGATTTGATCAATGTTATCATCACTATTATGACCAAAAATTGTATTGGCTCAAATAAGCAATATGGATTAACTTTCGTATAACATGCATTAAATACACTGTATCAGATTTAGTCAATTAAATTATCGATAAAATCATACTTCGGAACAAAACAATTGTCTCGATCATTGAACATTACAAATTCCAAATTTCCAACTGATCTCCAATAACTCCAGTTAATCTCTTTTCCACAGACAATCACATCATATGATCCTTTCATGATCCCACAACTTCCGTCAGTGGCAGAAGGACGTTAATTTGATGTAGAGCTTAACTACAGAACAAGGAATAATGGTGGGATTTTCTACTACTCAGATTGGGTTGGACAGGACTGACTTCAATCGATGGTGGATCAGGCCTTTATTGTGATTGTGGGAGAAGAAATAGCCTGTGGGAGAAGAAATAGCCTGCGAAATAGTCTTCTTACAGTTGGCCAACTTGTATATATAAATGGTGGTTTGACAACGATGCAAACGACTGGAATAATAATCAAACACTTGCCACAAGTTTTGATTGTGAACTCAAAACACTCATGACCACTGATGACAGGAGACAAAACCGATGCAAAGATCCAGATGCAACAACAGTTACTGGACCAGTATTTGCAATTGCAAATAGTAATGCAACGTGATTGTTGAGGCTTTGTGTGGCATGCTGAAATCCTTCACAACTAATGGCAGAATATTGCCTGTTTCTTAGTACTCTGTAGTCTATACTGAGCCAAAAGACAGATATGTAACTAATTTTGTTCTTGCGTATCCTTTGCCTTATTGCTGTGCCCTCCTCCTGTCCGAATAAGCCAACCAAAGAGCATAAATACAGGACATCAAGCCAAATCATCCTTCCATCTATTGCACTTACACAAGCCTATTTGCAGCAAGCCGTGAAATATGATATTACTACTCCGAAATATGCACATATGCCTTCACTGCAGAATTTCTATTTAAGGAAATAAGATATTTGGGTTTCATGTCACATTGCGAGAGCAGTATCATATTGCAGAGGAAATTGGTGTGACAAATTAGTATGTTTGCAGGTGGTGTTGACATTCTCAACATAGGCCCATAGTTTATACAGATACTGGGGAACATGTGAATTTATTTTAAAGAGCCACAGCAACCTAACAGTTCCAATATGGAAGAAGTGTCAATAGTTAGGAGCAATCAAATTCACATCAAAAGGGATGTACCAGAGACTCAATTGCATCATAGCAATATAACGTGATGGTTATATCTGTTATATGGAGTCAAAATCAGTGATTATGCTGGAAAGAATACAAAAAGTATATTGGAGCAGAACATTCAAAAAGAAGCCCACCAGGCTAAAAAAAAGTCAGGCAAGACCAATCAAGATCACATTGTACCAGAGAGTGAGTTTGAGTTTTACGCCCCATCAGCGCCGGTGTGGGCTATTTAGAGGCAACACATTGTACCAACAAGCAAAGTCAAATCAATCATTTCATGCACACACTGCAATACTTTCCCAAGGCTTCATCTATCAATCAATTAACCCTGAATGAATTGTCTTGAAAAACCAAATACAGTTAAGCAACTTCACAAAAAAATAATTAACTTTTAAAATCCTAAACAAGAATGGTGCAGGGGGAACAGTACACTTTGGTGAATATCATCTGGTCAAAACAACATTTGTGTTCTTTACTTAACTGATGATCAAGTCCATGCACTGGGGTCTCATCTATCATTCTGTGTGACAGGAATTTGGTGCTGCAACAGGTTGGCAACTAGCAGAAATAACCTCATTTTCTGACTAAAAAGAATAGTGTTCTGTTGTTTTACCTTGAAATGTTGTATTCAGAGCATCAAGCACTGAAGTTGCACTTGCTCATAAGAGTATTGTATTTTGCACAAAATAATTTTTGTGTGGTTGCCTTGACATTTAGAAAATCCTAAATGCCAAATTTAGTTTTTAATATTTTTCCATGTTTTTCTGACTGCTTTCAGTTCGTAGAAAGCCAAGAAGGAAACTTGTTTTCAAGAATCCAATTTTGTGCAATTAGTTCCTTGTATTTCTGAAATAAAATGCTGTCTGTGTTCGGGACAACTCCCTTACGAATCAAAATACCAAATGTTGCCAATGTTGAAATACTGGAATGTTAAAACCTTTACAGTTTGTACAACTATCGACAAAGCCAAAAGTTTGTGATTCAAAGCCAAAATTTTGTGATACAAAGCCCGTGCCTCTATGATAACCAGACCAGAAAATCAAGATCATATGAACTGGTAATGTTAAGAAAGACCTTCGCTTAGATGTAATCATACCAACCTCATTAACACACACTCAGATTTCATATTACATGTACCCATTTTAAACCAAATTAGAGAATTTGAATCTGTCCAACTCTCATCAACAAATATTCTAAAATTGGGCTAATATTGGCAATGTGTCCATTGAATGCACACAGTTACCTGAACTGTCCTCAGTTAGTCATAATTACCCTCTAAGGACTCATTTAAGGTGATTGTAAGGTCAAGGCTATTTCAGAATCCTGACAAAGCTTATTTGGGTATGATGCCTTCCATAATCATGTCAGCAAAGATTCTCTGGGTGAACATAATGAAGGTCAGTGAATCTGTACAAATAACCAAGCAACTAACTGGCCCAAATGTGGCCATGCAAATGAACACTGATTACTTCATAACAGGGGCAGGGCACATGGAGAGTATCGGAGACCTATGGCAAGGGCAAAGTTTAGCAACAAAATTTTGTGTCTCGACTGTAACAACTTCATGCTTTGGCATCAAGGCCTACATATTTTATGTTTTGACGAATGAACTTGAGATTTTAGGTGAAATGTCAACATGAACCACTGCTGTGGTTTTTTGAAAATTTTCCTAACAGTCAAATAACCAGTTGCGTAGCTACAGGGGGGGGCAGGGGGGGGGCAGGGGGGCAGTGGCCCCCCCCTGGCTCCATCCTGATCAGGAAAGAAATTATTACATTGTCATCAAACGTTGCATTTTGCCGATGGCGCACCTCTGCCGCGACAGCGATAATAGCTCCCCCGACAAAAATGTTCCATTTCTATAGCTGACTTGAATATTTTGCCCCCCCTGGAAAATTTCCTAGCTACACCACTGCAAATAACCCACTTCCCTATGATGGTTAATTTATTTGTAAACCAGTACAATTTCCCAAATACATGACACTATAGTATAGTATCCAATATCAAAATAAAAATAAAATTCTTTTTGCGTTCAATTCGTATCTCTTTCAAAGAAAATCGTGACTATTTCAGATGTATTGTCATACATCTTTTAAAAATACTGAAGTAATATCAAAATGTCAGATTTTCTTCTCTTTATCAAAATTTAATGCCCCTTTATTTCCTCTTGTGTATTCCTTTTTCAAAACAAGAAGACGAAAACTACATCCAAAGATAGATACAGTAGATTGATGGACAGATAGATTGAATAGACAAGCCTTTGCTTCACATATATATACACAAGGAGTCAATACATGTGGCTATACAAATGCAATGTTTGGCTGACATTGTTTTCCTTTTTTCTCAGGAATCGGTAGAAAGGCCTATTTGCTTCAAAAGAGAAGACATGGCTGTTTTCATTCAGTAAATAACTACTTTTTCACATAGTACATGCTGATTTGATAATAGTCTTGGCCTCAAATTTACAAATTTGCCAAGTTCACTGCCAAAAGAAAGTTGTATGCTTTGTCCGACCGTCAACGTGGCATGTGGGAAACCCCCTTGAAAATATGGAGGGGTTGATTTTTTGAAAGAGAGCTTTTTTAACAAGATGTCTTGTAAAACATATGTACAACATGAAGATGTGAACTTGTAGCTGTCTTTGAACATTGTAGGCCTATCTTGTTATATTACAATCTATTTTTGATGACATGGATAGGATAACAGTTGACACATCTGACTTATTCTAATTATTTCAATCATGTTAATTCTTGGAGGCCGATGGATTATGGCGCTTTACATCTTTTATTTACACACCATGGCATGCATATTAGGACCTGAAGCCGACACAGCAATTTTAAGCGACAAAAAATGACATTTAGCATGGATCAGGAATCAAATTTATGACCCAGCGACAGGAAACCAATGGCACTTCCAACTGAGGTAATAGCCTTATATTTAATTGTTGGAAGAAGATTCTTCAAAGAACAGTACTATTATAAAAAAGAAAATATATTCCATTTCGTACTAAAATTATATGGCTTTTTTTTCCTGCGGAGTTACTGGAATGGAACATAAATCACATGATTTCCTTAATTGGTTTTTATACAAGGAAGATTCTTTTGACATGATTTAAATATTTTTCTGATTAAAAATATGGAGCATTTGGTGCATGCACAATTGCCACTTTCTGCCTCTGTCTATTAAGAACATTTTCTCTATCTTTAAATAAGTCCATCCGTCCATACATCCACTCAGAAGATAGTGAAGACAAACATACATGTACTACCACCTCTCCAAGAATTAAACCAGTTTGAATAATTAATTCACTCCAAGTTCACTAAATCAAACCAGTGACACAAACTGCAATAAAATACAACAACAAGAACTGCATGGGGTCGGTGACCTCAAAACAAGCAATTAAGGAATTGATCTATATAGCAGATATATTTATAGCTCAATCCGGATCTTCTGGGTTTGGATCGTGCCAAATCAGGCCTGACAGGGTAGTATGGTCGACCATGCGTGACACAATGATCAACAGTTAAGCTCTTGTCCCATCAATTATTCAAAACACCTTTTTAGCTAACTAGTTTTCCACATCCAAATAGCCTCCAAATAGCATTTTAGATCAGCTAAGCCTATACTATGCTTTAGGTAGGCCCTGGTTGTGTGCATGGCACACATGTGTTAATTGAATGACCCTGGTTTATTCAGTAGGTTGACCCGGAGTCTGGGTTAGGGTATAAGTTAAATCCTGACATGTTCTTTAAAATAGGCTGAAATATTAGACATAGACTATTAGTATGATATACAGTAGTTGATTTAATATACAGTAGTTGATTTAAGGTTCTTTAAAGTCACATACAATTTAATTGATAACCTGCCACACAGAAAAATTAACTAGAAAATCAAGATGACCATCTTATGGATTGACCTTGAAAGGATTTTATGATTTAATATAACTTTTAAACAATTGATATTATTATGTGTATCGTGTTAGCCCACATTCGGAACGATGTATCAGAAATTCTATAAAATGCATTGGTCGTTCAAAGGTCACACATTATTACATTTCATATAATTGGAACAATCTCCTAAAAATGTTCTTTGGCAATCATATCTGGTGGAAACAATGTTCTTGAATGTTGAATCTGAGTTGTTGATTCTCGACTCTAGATTCCTCTATCTTGAGTGTGGATTCTTAAATATCGCAGTAATGACTTTATCATAATCAAAATTGATTCCTCATCAACATGGAACTGAGGAGCTTTGCAAGCCTCGCCACAAAAGCAAATCAAATATCAGAAGAGACAGAACCGAAGAGAGTCAACACCGAATGTCATTTGTTGCAAATGTGGAAATTCATTTGCAATAAATCTGCATTCCAGACCACAAGCATTGTCTTGGTCCAATAGAACAAATGGATTGGCCCTGATGAGATCTTTGCTCTGTAAATTTATACAGAAAACAATACATCGAAAGATTACAGAAGAAATCGGAAGAGACGGTGGATGTACGTGTTGGGTCTTATCCATATAAATTTGTATCTTTCTAATTTCTATGTGTATCTGTACAGCTATCTGCACATATATTTAGTATCTATCTTTCTATTTGCAAAGAAGCGAGGTCTGTCTACCTCTTCAAGCCACAATGCCCTCATTCACAGCGATAAAGATATAGATAGATAGATAGATAGATAGATAGATAGATAGATAGATGTATAGATGTATAGATGGATAGATGGATAGATAGATAGATAGATATTTCTTCTGTAATCTTTCGATATATTGTTTTCTGCATAAATTTACAGAGCAAAGATTTATTCTGTTATGCCAATTTTATTTGCTGATGACAGTAGCATTTTTGTTCAGGGAAATGATATTAATGATATGACGGATATACTGAATAATGAGTTGAACAAAATTTACTCTTGGATTAATACTAACAAGCTATCATTAAATATCAAAAAGACTTATTGCATGTTATTTAAAGCTAGAAGAAGAAATGTTTCAGAAGATTTTCAAGTAAAAATTGCCAACACTGTCCTATCATTAGTTCATTCAACAAAATTTCTTTGGGTAATAATTGATTCTAAGTTAACTTGGGATGGACATATCAATCACCAAAGGCATTGGCATTATTAATAAGGCTAAACTTTCTTTAAACTCTGATTCACTACAAACTTTGTACTACTCCTTTGTGTATCCATATATCAATATTATTACGGAATCGAAGTATGGGGCTCTGCCGCTAGTTCTATCTTACTTAGCATTCTAAAACTTCAGAAAACGACTCTGAGAATTGTTTCATTTTCCCCGCCTAGAACACCCTCCCTGCCTCTTTTCAGAAAATACAGAATTTTAAATATTTATGACATCTATGTCTTGAAAGTTTCATTATTTATGTATAAATTTCAGATAGGCGAAGACGCAGATTTTGTTAATTCTATATTCCTCTCTAATTCCCAATATCATGATTATGAAACTAGACATCAATTCAAATTACATATACCCTTTTTTAGAACCAGTTTTTGTCAAAGGATAGTCAGATATAAAGGTGCCATTATATGGAATTACATTGTTGATCATATACCTACATGTTCTCATTTATCAGTATTTACAGTAAAGAAACATATAAAATCATGCTTATTGAAAAATGAAAATTTGGGCTTCAACTTGTCTTAGAGCCAGTCATTATACCTTCTTGTCACATATCTATTTATTTTTTTGCTTTTGTTTTGTTTTTTTTAATGTCATTTTTATTATTATAATTATTTTTTTTCTTCTTATGATTGCATTTCTTTTCTTATGACTGTTTTTGTTCTAAGTAATGGCTCCCCTATATAATGAAATTTAATTTAATCAATGTTTTATGTAATGTAATTCTTAATCATCCTTATATAAATACTAGTATCTGGATGTAGGCGCTCTTATATTGATGTAACATTTTTTAAGCAATAAAACAACTTGAACTTGAACTTGAAGATAGATAGATAGATGTATAGATGGATAGATGGATAGATAGATAGATGGATAGATAGATAGATAGATAGATAGATAGATAGATAGATAGATAGATGGATAGATGGATAGATAGATAGATAGATAGATAGATAGATAGATAGATAGATAGATAGATAGATAGATAGATAGATAGATGTATAGATGGATAGATGGATAGATGGATAGATGGATAGATTGATAGATAGATAGATAGATAGATAGATAGATAGATAGATATTTTTCTGAGATTCCCTGTTTTACTCGAAAAGAAATGAGCCTTCAAAATCTTTAGCTGATGGTCAGAGGCGTCAGAGGTACATTTTACCAGGAAGTTACAAGGAGATTGGACCTTGTGGACCTACTAAGACCTTGATCAGATGACGCCTGTCACCGATTGAAATGGACTTAAAAGGACATCTTGACCTCCAAGAGTCTGTGTGAATTCATCTGAAATCAGCAATTTTAGCAAAAGGATAAACTGCATGAGTAAAAAGCAATACCCCACATCTTCGCCCGGCACTGTAGACTAGCACTTAGCTACTGTTGCAGCTAAAAGTTTGCCTAACAAAATCTTAGTTTCATTTTAAACAAATTAACAATGTCATTAAACAATGATTGATTATTTTATTGATCATCTTGGCTAATATTACATAACCACTTTAATCAATGATCATTCGATAACAACGTTGTTACCAAATTACAGATAATGGAATACCATTGGTGAGTTATTTGATTATTTCATCCCATGGCTTAATAGATTTAGTCAAAGGTGATTATTATGAGTTCAATATTTAGAATATTTTCCTCACTCAGAGAAACAAACTCAGGGAAATGTACAGAATGAGCATATATATTTGGACAACACCCCTATTCAGACCACTCAGAAAAGGTTAATAGTTATACTTACTCAATGGAATAACTTGTCATCATGATCCACAGTCATATTTCAATTAACAGATTTATTTATCTCATTTATTTGAGTGCTCATTTATTTTTGTGATTTTTTACATCTTCTTTTGAAAGGAACTATCTTTCACAAAAGAATCCACTTATGAACTCCACATACTTGAGTCTGCTGATCATCATAACTCAAATTAACTTCCAGAAAAGTTTTGTTTTTGGTTACAGGTGCGGTCCTTTTCATCATTTAAAGTGAGTTGGTCATTCATAAATTGTATTAGCTTATAATTGATCCAAATAACTTGCATAATTTCATTATTTTAGAAGCCTCATTTCTCAGAATGCAATTACCAAAATTGTGAAATTTTTATTTTGTAATTTAACATTCTTAACATTTTTTTAAACATTCTTAACATTTAATCTATCCCACTCATCTTTACTCACTAATACTCAGCACAATATCTTCTGTGGCAATATTGCTTCCAAGTACATTTTAAACGCCAGGTGTTTATCTAAAATTCATAATACATGCAAAAAATTGAAGTGTCGAATTTTGCAACGTGCCGGTGCATAGAATAGCACAGATAATACCTGTTCGGAAAATAAAAAGTAAAAGCTGCAATCCCTTATGTAGACTATATTTCGTGCATTATTACTTGTAAAGGTTTGTTTAAAAACACCATGTAAAAAAAGTTAGAAAAAAGTATTTTAAAAATTCAAAACTACACTTAGTTGACTAGTGTTTTGAACTACAAATATTGCACACATTGACTATAATGGTGATATTGTGCTTTGCATACAGATCGTGGGCCCAGAATATAAATTAGCTGTCAATGTGATCATGCTAGCCAACCATAAGTCTGTGACAAATATATAGGTCAACTATCAGATCAAGAAAATGCGATTTGGCAGACTACCATAGTTACTGTGATTAGAATCGTTAAAAAACAAATATATGTGGCTACAAAGGAGATATTTAAATTGGAAAGGTTCTATAATTTACATACAAAAGAGGCAACTATCATACAAATCACATCACTATTAACTGATTTTGCTTCCTATTAAACTGATACATTAATAAAGTATCAATCACTCCCAAAGATCTAACCTGATAAACAACTATGCTTCAGTGCCTAATCATGTCTAGGCCTGGATCAATTTAGTGGACCATAGTGTAAATATAATCTACTGATAACGTTTAATTGGCCTAATTCCAATGTGTTGAAATTATAGAATTCGATTAAACACCAATTTATAAAAGTATTACGTGTAGATAAAACAAAAAAATGTCATCTCAATTTGTCTAAGGTAAATTTTTATTAGGACCCTCACCTGTAATTAACCATCAAAGTACGGTAAGCACAGGTGTGCACAGTGCAATGTGTCTGTCCCTGTGACAGAAAGCATGTTTTGTCAGGTGTCCCAATATAACATATCACTATTTGTTATTTCTAATTGTAGACAATGGGTGCATTTATAATTAATCAATCCACTTGTTCACCGGTGCGTCACATGGGATGGATGGTGTTGGTAAAAATAAACCAATATTTTGTTGGTTTTTTTTTTCTGCATGTTGATATTTTTCCTAGAAAATGTGAAAAATAGGGACAAATGAAATAGACAAATCCATGTTGAGTGTTGATTGTTCGAATGACAAAATTTCACCAACAGAAGTACAAATTGTAAAACAAATAAAGAAGATTGCATTGTCCCTATCAGGCCATTCGCCATGGTGAAAAACAATAAACACACTCAGAAAATTTTACAGTATTATACCAAGTTTAGAATATATCCTATTGATTTGCAATTCGACCATAAATGTCTTATTAGTGGTGGACTGACATAAATGATTTGAAATAAGTGCTGTTCAAGACTAAAATTTCCCAATAAAATAAGACATAATATCAATTTGATATATAATTTAATTCGTGCAAGACATAGAAACTAGTCACTCTAATCTAACCCAGTTCAATAAGTGTCACATATTACAACCTTTATCATAGATAGATTTGCAATATTTGATATTATTCCTTGTATAGTCCTAAATCTGATCTATTTAATTAAATTAACTTCGCATATCACATATCTAACTCATCCCACATTTGCACAGCAAAATATCATTCATCACATTCAGGATGATTCAACAAATAATAAATGAAAGCATCAAATCAAAAGCAATCATGAAAGCTCCACAGACCTAACAGTTTTTCCAAAACATTTAACTTTTGGCACTTATCCAGCATGCTTTCTGGTCAACAGAATCAAGAAAATAAACAAATTCCAATCAATATTCCATGCACACCATTGCCCGGGCTAATTTGGCTGGGTACATTACAGAATTGAAAGAGAGCCAAGAAACAAATGCTGTGGACAGGGATAGAATATCTATGTAACAGGCTATGCAAGTCTTGGTAATATTAGGCGAAGATCTGTAACATCGACAGATCTCTATGTCATTGATTGTAACTAATTTCTGGTCGCATAACCGCATTAAATTACGAAACAAAGTTGGTACTGATAGGACTTTGTGTCCTGTATTTCTTCACTTACAAGGCCTGAAAGGACAGGCAGGGACCAAGTAATGAGGTGCCCTCTTGGCACAGCATGATGGATGGATGGATGATTGGGGCTTTACGTCCTGTATTTATGCACTTGGTAGGCTAATTAGGACAGGAGGAGGACACGACAATGAGGTGAAGGATGGTTGAAATAGCCTTCCAACATAGCCCAGGTGACCCGGCAAGAGCTGGATTCGAACCCTGGACCCAGCGATAGGCAGTCCAGCACGCTACCACTAGACCAACCCTCACCCCACCAAGTAATGAGGTGGCACAGGATGAAACATCTGTCTAAAATGGGTCGCCCTGATCAGGAATCGAACCTGGGTCCCAAAGGTGACCAGCCCAGAGATGATCCCACAACCACAAAGCTGGACCCCTTGAGGACACACTATTAGGATATAGGGCATTATGATTCTAAAGTTGTATCCAGGGAAACTGGCTCAATTAGAATCACCATAATCCATTGGGAAGATTAAAATTCACTGATTTAATTGGATGAGATGGCCTGGTTTTGAGACATTGTTCACATCCAAGGAGTTACATCCAAAAAGTTTAACTACTAAAAATCAGCAAGAATCTGCAAAGAGTAATAGACACAGTGTTTAATTTCAATATAATATGTCAAAAAAATTTATCTAGATGGATATCGATTTATCAAATTATTTCTTCGCATATCCTTTTCACCTTTTCAACATTTGTCTAACAATTTCTATCAATCTACCTGTTTTTAACCATTTGTTAAAAAGTTTTATTTGTGTATTATTGATTTCAATTACATTTTGTCAAACAAGATTTATCAAGGTATAATATTATTGTTCACTGGAAACTTACAATAATATTATACATTTATATACCTGGAACCAAGAACAACTTATTCTCCATAAAGATCTATCAATGTATGTTGCATGATACCAACTTCATGGCAATATCATCAGCTCTCAAAATGAGAAATTAACAAAGACAGATTCAGGACAGGATAATGAGACTGTATTTAAGCAACAAAAGCAAATCAAATATCAGAACAGACAGAACAGAAGAGAGTCAACACCGAATGCCATTTGTTGCAAATGTGGAAATTCATTTGCAATAAATCTGCATTCCCGACCACAAGCATTGTCTTGGTCCAATAGAACAAATGGATTGGCCCTGATGAGCTTTGCTCAGTAAATATAGCAGAACGTAAGGAATGCAGACCAGAGATGGACAGACAATGGAAAATATATATTTATCTTGGTACAAAACTGCACCATATTTTTTGCCATCTATAATTTACATCTTAGAGGCAAATAAAATCATGAAAAAGAATAACATGTTGCCCCAAGTTGAGATGCTTCTTTGATTAAATCTTTTGCTTCTTCTTAAAACGGAGTCGTCAAGTAAATTTTGCACATTATCTTGAAACTTATGTTTGTCTGCCACATTACAAAAGAGAAATGGGAGTGAAGAAAAAGCATTTCAAGTATTATGAATGGAGATGAATTCAAAATATTATCAGTGAAGCTTCATTCGAATGAGATGTTTAATTGTTATAAATGTGTAATCTCACTACTTCAGTTGTCATCCTTTTGATTGGCACTCAGAAAAAACTAGCTCCATTTCCATCTTTCAGGAAGTATCAATTGACATTTTTCAAATCCTAAAATTTTAGGCCCCAGACCAGGTTCACCTGCTCAGTAGGGTGGGCTGAAAAAAAACTTTCTTTGGAATTTCAATATGCCAATGGTATAGAAATTTGTTTATGGTCAAAAAGTGAAAATTGGTGCAAAAAAATTTTTTTGGCATGCGATTTGTGCCGGGCCACTCGGGCTTTTATGAAAATGCATATGGATTTTTAGACCATTTTTTTGGCCTGAGTCAGCTTCCTGAGTTTCAGAAGGCTCAATGGCGTACTCTTCTTTGAAGGCCAATTTGGATATGAAACACCATAAGCAGTTGCTTATATTTTAGATACAGCCATTTCTGGGTAAATGTTGGGAATCAGAATTTGGCTTTTTTTGCTAAAAATTGCCAAAAAAAAATTGACAATCCCAGAATTGACCAAACAAAAAATGATTTCAAGTGAATTGTAATTACCCCAAGTCCTCCCAAATGCGCTAAAAACACTTCCAACGTATTATATGCATCCATTGTGGTTTTAGTTTCCGGTATAGGGGCAATTCTGGAAAGTCAGATTTACAGATTTGACACTTTAGCAGCTTGTGTAGCCCTGCCATTACACCTCAGTCATTTAAATGGGTTAAATAGGGATGATACCAGGTAATAGGGGTATCAGAAAAGTCATCAACGAAAGCTCTAAGTGCAACAGGAGCTGAGCTACAAGGCGAAATATCATTATGTCGGACGTACATCGTGTGAGTACATTGCCCCAGAGCAGTGTCAGAGAACACTTCACCTTGGCCATACCAGCGATTAACTGGTCAAAACAGACCTCCCAATCTAGACAATCCAAAGGATAAAATCAATCAACACAGGATAATCTTGGGATAGGCTCTATCATGGACGATGTAGGACAATGGAGATAAGAGAATGTAGGATAAATGGGATAACCATAGGGGAACACCAGATAACAGCATACAACATAAGCATGTAGAGCCCATTATCAAAATGTGGTTTATACCAACCAGAGTTAAAAAAAATTTTGGTTGTACAGCTGTATCTAGCACATTGAACCTTGGAAGTTTTAAAAATACTACCCACCTCACTTTATCAAACTTCAAAGATTTTAAAATGAAATAACATTTGATACTCAGTCATGTGGACTAGTGGACAACAAAAAGCAATTTAGTAATACCATAAATGGTAGTTAATGGCAATACGTCATAAAATGAAAATATTAGATGCAGACGAATCCGGCATTAAGAAAAGTAGTCCAAGTGTTTTCTACCTAAGACTTCACACTGGTCTGCTATTGATTGTTGTTCAGGAACAAACAGACAGCAATAACTTGCCAATAAGAAATTCTTTCTGGGCAAAGGTCAAGATTTTTAGTGGCATATAAGTGAGAAACTCCCAGACATAAGCAGATAAGTGCTCAAGAAGGAGACAGACGAGGAGCTGAGGAGTCCAGGTGTCACATATCTGTGGTGCATCCAGATCTAGGTTGAGTGTCTAGGTGGATCTCTGCTTGTTCTTTTTTCTGTTTGTTCCACACATGATATAGTGACATACAGTAACTTGCAATAAGCTGTATCACATTTATCAACTTAGAAAAATGGCTTTACGACCACTGGCTGATCCAGACATGATAGTCGGGGGGGGGGGGGGGCGGACGTGTTACGGCATTCGAGGGCTCGCGTTATCGCAATTTTTCTTCAAAATGCTATTATTAATCTCGGTGGTCTAGGGGTGGCCCGGGCCCCTAGGCTCCCCCTGTATCCGCCACTGACGTCCTATGTATATGCACTTAGTAGGCTGATTAGGACAGAAGGATACGATAATGAGGCAAAGGATGACTGAAACAGCCGTCCAACCATAGAAATACATAGAACGGACATGAGGCTGTATGATGCCACCTCAAGATGAGGTCACCAAATCCTCCATATTGGAACTGCCCTGAGACATGACGTCACAATAGACTTATTATGATGTGACGTCATGCCATTGTTATAAGTGACATCACAGTTATTGATGACGTCACGGTCCATTGTGCCAATATTCAGGGCAGTTCCAAGATGGTGGATTTGGTTGCTTCATCTGCCAGAGCCTCATGTCCCTTCTATGTATTTCTATGCGTCCCACATTCGACCAGGTGACCCTGTAAAAGCTAGATTCGAACCCGGGACCCGGCGATTTTCAGCGTAGCTTGATATCACTGAGCTAACCCTCCCCTTTACTGCTATTGTCAATTATTCATAGATTTGATATAATTATTATAATTCCCAATTATACATAGTATTATATTATCCTTAAACATGAAAATTGGGCCAAATAATGAAAATTTATAATTAGACCACAATGTGAGCAGCAATTTTCGCATTTTTTGTGTTCATTTTCCCCTTTATTCCTTTGAAACCAAATACATAAATTGGTGGAGATCCTGTACATTAGGCTCAATATGTAAACTTTTTGAAATGTTCTAAATCTATTTGTCAATATCATTTGATGTGGGGAAACCTAAATTCCAGATCATAAAATTGAAGTATGGCCTTGTTAAATTGAAAGTACTCATGCCAATTTCACATGACAGGATAATGTACATATTAATACAACATTTCATACATATCAGTGCTCCTCCAGTCCTCCCATACATCTGTCACACTCACAAGTGCACTTCATACACAAAACCACAGTCATCCACTAAATCCACTAAAATAGTATAATCAATGCACTACACATTGACTGTCACTTGTCAATTTGAGGATAATACGTATCATAACATGCTAATAGTGTAATTATCATGTAATATAGGTTTAGCCATTTTAGGGATCAATTGATCAACCTCACATGAGATTGATATATCTAATAACTTGTATTAATCATTCATTTTAGTGGGACTGATACTACTAATGGTCATGCATAGGCCTACATAACCATGCTAATGTTTGAAAGCTATAACGTCATTTTGCAATTATATGACCAATGAACATGTTCCTGTGAATTTAATTCATATTAAAAGTATTATTATAAAATCAAAAATAATAACCAAATTAAAAGTCAGTAAGATAATAAATTAGAGTCTATCTATCATTCTTATATCGACATTTAATTTTTTCAACCTGAACAGTCTTGGAAATTACCATGTGTTGAGGACTGCAATGTCCTCAGCCCCAGAGGACTCTCACCTCAGCACTCTCCTCACTATGCCATTACCCTACATATTAAGGGTTCCAGCCTGACCAGGACTCTTTCAGTGCTCAGCACCATCTTTCACAGGTTATTTAATGATAACTGTTGCTGTTGTCACTGCCTAACTTGGCATGGATTAGTATATGATAGGGTCTCAACTTTCTATGCATATTCTGTCTGGCCCTCCATCACATAACCAGAAAATAACCCCATGGGTCCAGAAAAACAAGGTTCCACAGAAAACAAGGGTACTATCGTGAGGGGATCATGACTTAGCCAATTGGGGTATAGTCAGTCCAGTTACTGACATGCTGGTGTGAAGACGGCTGCACAGAGATCAGACCTTTTTCCTTACACCGGCTGATCAACTCCACAAACTCGATTATCCTGTAAGGGCCACAACTTCGCTGGAATTGCAATATGTTAGTCCTCCTATGAAGAAGCGACTGGTGGCCAAATGCAACAACTGAATTGCAGCTCCTGTGAGACTACAATGTTGGGTTCAAGTCCTGACCCAGACATTCTTCATGATTGCTCATTCTTAAAGTTGGGTAATAGTGGGTATCATCTGAATGAATCAGACATTAAATCAGAGCTCCAGGAATTCTGGTGCCATTGAGCTTCAATGTATATCTGTTCAATTGCAAAGAATAAGAATAGAGTTTACACATTTGGAACATTAACTCAATTGAGCTGGTGAGTGAGTGAGTGATTTTGTGTTTTACGCCCCATCAGCACCGGTATGGGCTATTTAGAGGCAAGTCAATTGAGCTGGTACATCAGGAGATATATATTTTTCAGTTATACAAATGCAAAATCCAGCACATACACGAATGTTAGTTGTTACATGTACACGAGTAATATGCTCGTTTTTGCATGCCACAAATTCGTTCATGCTCGTTTTTACACCTACACACATTCGTGTACGTGGCAAATGTTGAAAAATATATACATGAAACATTGCATATTATTGACCATTCTTGTAATCTCGCGACATTATTAAATTTTTATTTCTATTTTCATTGTGATCCAACCTTATCTGGGCCCAGTACATTGTCTTGTGATGTCACAATTGCTTTCAAATCATGTGACATTTGGTAAAATAGACATCAGATGTTTAACATTGATCGTAAAATTTAAAAAGTTGATTCTACACAACAAAGTTCATAAAACAGCTGATACACTGATCATATTGTACTCCAGTGGGTGAGAGTTCCTCCGTGGCCTAATGGTTAAGAGTGCTTGTTTGCACAACCACTGGCTCTGAGGGCGTGGGTTCGAATCCCACCCCGGAACTCAATTTAGTCCGAGCCCATGGGACATTAAATGGAGGCGGGTTGTACCCAGTGTTCTATGCTGGGGCAACTGAAAGACCCTGGGCATCCCTGAATTAATAGGGTATATACCAGACTCACAGTCTTCTCATCTCATCATCATACGGCGATCGCCTGCCTCGATATAGCCCACTAAGGTGCTTCAGAGGCGTAAAACACAAACAAACAAACAAACAAACTCCAGTGGGTGAATCTCTATTGACAAACAAATTGTTTATTGTCAATAAATAAGGCAGTGTAAACACCAGATTGACAACCAACATGCTATTTAGGGCATCATCTGCATCCTGAATTGTGATAATATATAGGCCAAACAATCAGTGTTCAATTTAGGAAACAACTGAAATAGTTTTGAAACAGGGAGGTGTGATAAGTCTTCACGTCCTGCAGTTATGCACTGATTTGGCTTTGAGCACTTTCCGATTAGGGGTCAACTGGAAAATTAATTTCCTCTTTAAAATTTGCAAACGTGCTTTGCCACGTCATTGACAGTTACCTGTTGGTTTCCCAATCTTCTTATTTAATGAAGTACCTGAAGTCATTTAATTAGTTTGTTCATTGACACCTATGCTGATAGATATTATCAGCACAGAATCAACTGAATTAACCATAATTGACACAAACAAAACATTTTTAAGCCAGTGACATCACACGACCAAGTCGAAAATAAATCTTGAAACTGTTTGGACCGCTAATCAGCAAAAAGCTATAATTTTAGCTTTACAAACCTCAGAGAATATTAAGGTTGTCAAACATGGGGTTTGGTTGCTCATCATCATAAAAATCCCATCAAAAATGTATGAAGTCCTATTCTGTTTGACTGTCAACAAAATGGTAGCAAATATAAACATGACCTAGTCTATCTACATGTATTTTCCATTTCACTATTTGGACAAAATGACCTTTAACAGATGACCTAGTTTCATATTCGAGCTTGAGTGACCCACAAATAATCCAAGGTCAAAACTTGTTGTGTTATGAATGCCAATTAGCCTAACAAGTGCATAAATAGAAGAAATAAAGCTCCAATCACCCATCCATCCATTTGAGTTGTATATTTATGATATTGATGGTTATTTTTAAAACATTTCCTCCACATCTTTCATACACTAACACACTGCACATGCTATTTGGCCTCACTCTGACAAGGAAGAATTCTATTGAAAACTGGTATTTCCTGATGTGGAATAAAATGTTCTTAAATAGCATGTCATTGAAAACATGGCCCAATAGTCCTGTTACACAGGCAATTTTACATGCATATTTGAAGAGGATACAGAGAAAAGTGGGACACTTATAAATTACAATATTTTTTAAGTGCACTGCCTGTGTACAGCTCCATTGTAAAAGCACAGCAGCGCTTGGTAAGGTTTTACACAAATCTGTGCAGCCCTATTTTCTCCCTATATATTATCAATGATTATCATAAAACAAAGTACTTAACATTTGATCCATGTGTCCAACTTTAGTTTTTTTTACATCGACCAATCCATAAAATACTGTTACAGTTCAAATTTCATATAAATACATGTGCTACTGTCATGCTTTGTGTATATACCTATTTACTGTTAACAAAACCTTTAAATTAGCTATTTCAGTCCACAAAAAAAGTATTAAACTTATACTATCTCCTTCAGTATAATCCATTCAAATTGATTTTACTTCTATTACAAAGTGTATGTTCTAAATTACCCATTTATTACTATTAAATATAGTTTCAAAATCTCATCAAAATTTGAAATATTTGTTTTTAAAGTTTTGCTATCGATTTCAATGTTTGGAACAGCTGCTAAGACATTTTACAGAGCACAGCTTGTATGAATTACACTTCAACTTTCACTGGCTTGTTTATAAATGACTCAACATACATATACAGAGTATTGTGATTACCCAGGCTGAAATCAGAGAAATAAATATCACATCAGCAAGTTTGCATCCATAAATTTCATGTATTGATAACACTTTGTAGAGATAGTCTTTCTCTCTTGTTAAATGGACCAGGAGAGAGAAAAAATACATTTGTTGCTCAGATCAATTTTCAAAATACCAATTTTACAATTGTAAGAGGTTTCCAGTGTCTAATACAATAAATCCCTACAACCGTTTACCTTCAAAACATAAATACTATCTGGTGTATAAAGTGGCGCGTGTATATTACCCAAGCATCTCTGTGGTCATAAACCGGTCTCTTTGGGGGTTGCAATCTCTGCTTGGTGTACAAAAACACAGAAACCAGTGTATATATGTCAGAAACCTCATTTAACATCGTAAAACATAGTATTGTAGTCTGTCAGACCATGTTGTTGTCAAACAGTATGCCTTTGAGGATGGTACCATGCATGAGTTTTCAGGTACACTCTTAATGCTAAAGTTCTTGAGTGTATATATAAAAAAATGTTCTAAAATTTGTTAAGGGTTCAACAGACTTGAAAGGTTCAATATTGGGAAGGCCTGATGATGGAACCCAATGCTCCCAACTTGAGAGAAAGTGGTTCCATTGTGGGAGTTCAGTGCATCTGGATCAAGTATTGTTTTCTTTGCAGTTGGAACCTTTTTAAAAGTTGAATAATGAAACTTTTAGGGTTCCTTATACAGAACCCTTAAAGGTTCCACGTATAACCTTTTTGTTTAGAGTGTATGCTCCAATACCACTTTTTCACTTCTGATGCTATACTGATGTTTTGATACAGATACCACCAAGTCACTGATACGTAAATTATACTGATACCATGAATTATATATGAAGCAGTGTCTCGATCTAATGCCGATACTGATTTTTGGTGCCGATACCACTCAATGATACCTGGTACAAGTGTCTGTTTGTTTGTTTGTTTGTGTTTTACGCCTCGACAGCAACTTAGTGGGCTATATCGAGGCAGGCGATCGCCGTATGATGATGAGATGAGAACACAGTGAGTCTGGCACATACCCTATTAATTCAGGGATGCCCAGGGTCTTTCAGTTGCCCCAGCATAGAATACTGGATACAACCCGCTTCCATTTAATGTCCCATGGGCTCGGACTAAAGTGAGTTCCCGGGGTGAGATTTGAACCAACGCCCTCAAAGCCAGTTGACAAGCGCACTTAGCAATTAGGCCACAGGGGAACTCCTGGTACCAGTGTCAGAACATCTCTTGTTACAGTTTGATGATGTTCATGAGTAAAAATTGACAGCTACAGAGGAAAAATGCAACCCTAAAATAGCAGCTGCTGTGATTTGAGAATCAATATTTATGGCCACTTATTGAGGTTTTTGTTATTAATAATTTATTATTTATCATTTACAGTTACAAAAGTGAAGCTGTTTATATACCTTACTATATCTATAGAGCCTGCAAATTCTAATTTGTTTTCTTCAGTACCTATAAATATTGGCTATGAGGAAATTTTATGTTGCCAAACTTCAATTAATCAATCAATAGGAAGTGTTTCACTTCCAATGCCTGAGCTAGTTATTAGAGAAAAGGTGATGCCTGCATACAACATACTGCATACAAATATACATGTTCAGGTCGAGATTTCGAACCCAAGACTTATCCAATTACAAGAGGCATCTACAACTTTAACAATTTGTCAAGTCCACACTCCATCAGATAAATAGTTTATCTTGAATATCTTCGTTTGTCCACATATATGCATTTTAAATTATCTGTGGAATGTTTCTTTAAGCAGTAATTTACAATATTACAAGAACATATTTGTTAAGAAATGTTGACAGGTTAAAATATGCTTGGGAGGAATTAAGTGGGAAAGTTCTGGAAGGTAAGATCAGGTTTCCATGGCAACAAGGGTCATTGAAAGGTGAAACTTTTTGAAGTCAAAAGGTGACATAGTTTGACAGAATCATTCACTTGTTAACATATTTACCCTACCTACCCTCATAGTGATTTAAAGGCACTGGTAAGGGTAGATGGTCTTGGGGAGAACTTGTTATTTGGAGAGGCTACTTTTGGTTATCCAAGCCTATAAATGCAAGAAATATAACAGTGCCTTGTCAATGGTGCCAGACCACTCCACCCCACTTTAATGCACACATGTCAAATGTAATATGGCAGAATCTATAAATAAAATAGGTCGAGTATTTGACTGAGGGTGGTAGTGGTGGAATTTAAATAGGTCGAGTATTTGACTGAGTGTGGTAGTGGTGGAATTTAAATAGGTCGAGTATTTGACTGAGGGTGGTAGTGGTGGAATTTAAATAGGTCGAGTATTTGACTGAGGGTGGTAGTGGTGAAATTTAAATAGGTCGAGTATTTGACTGAGTGTGGTAGTGGTGGAATTTAAATAGGTCGAGTATTTGACTGAGGGTGGTGGTGGTGGAATTTAAATAGGTCGAGTATTTGACTGAGGGTGGTAGTGGTGGAATTTAAATAGGTCGAGTAGTTGACTGAGGGTGGTAGTGGTGGAACTCTATCTAACATCCAGAAAAAAGAGGAGTTTTATTTGGAACTCACTAAATATAGTTACATAGCATGCATTGGGTGGTTTAAAGAGAGGGTTAAGAATAACTGAGAATCTTCCAGCATTGACACTAAGTCTTGTCCAGGAGACCAGCAGCTTAGCTAATCTTCCATGTCCATAAGACATGACATCATTGGTTGTATCGAATAGATGGATGGATGGATGGATGTACCAATGCACTTGGTATGCTAATTAGGACAGGAGAAGAACACAGCAATGAGGTGAATGATGATAAAAAATACTTTCAAGGTGACCCGACCAGAACGGGTATCGAACCCTTGACCGACCGATTGGCCGCCCAGCGCGCTACTAATTTATTATAAGTGTTACCATTGCTCTATCCACAGTGACTTTACAGCGTTATTATAACATTGAGATTTATTTTCCATCAATAATAATAATGAATAGACATACATAACCTATGAATATCTCACTTTATCAGTCAATTGATGTTGTCACAATCAATGTCATATTGAATATTTATATGTGCAAAATCTATGCCTTTTATTTATGTATCAAATTATTCAAATATATCCAGACAGCTCCATATTAAATATGTTACACAAACGGTAATACTATCAAAACGTCATTGAGATTTTGCATCTTATTAACTCATTTCAATATTGAATTTATAGGTGCTTTCAAATTGAAAAGCCCTCACCAACCAGGAAAAAAGGAGAGACAGAAAAAAGGAAAACAAAACCACCAAAATATCACGTTTTTTTAAGGCAAAACTGACTTTTTAAAACAAGATTTTCTCACAATATAGTCTAGCTGAGCCAGACCTATCAAATTTGCCATCGTTATGGTTGGCTAAACATATAGCAGGAATATAGCAGGAATATAGCTAAACTTTACAGAACTGGTTTCACAAAATTTCTGCACAATTTTTCATTCAAACCCATTGAATGGTTATGAATGGTCTACAGAAATAGAAGATATATTTAAGAAATAAACCAAAAAAGGAATTTGAATAAATCAAAATTGATGGCCTGGAAAAATTTGCTTGAGCAGAACGCTTCCTAAAATCAGACGATTTCACAGTATGGCACACTATGGAATTTCATAGATACAAGACTTTCAGACAGTTTTTAGGGAAGAGAGCTAATGCATGAATGAATGTGTCTATTGATCTATCTATCGATCTATCTATCATTCTATCTATCCATCTATCCATCTATCCATCTATCCAACTATCGATCTTTCTATCTATCTATCTATCTATCTATCTATCTATCTATCTATCTATCTGTCTATCTGTCTATCTATCTATCTATCTATCTATCTATCTATCTATCTATCTATCCAGCCATCCTTCGGCCTGTCGACTGTCGATATCCTTTCAAAATAACTGGTTCAAATACATTTCCATTTTTAACATGTAGTCAAAAATTGTAGTTGACTGATTGGAACTCTAAAAATATCGACGTCAATTACTCCATAAAGGAAACGCAAGCCAGGACAGGACTCCGGAGTAAATAGTTTGAAGTTTATATAGTCATTTTGTGCAATTACATATATTTGTGATTTAAATGTTCTTATGATTGGGTACAAGTCATTTTAAAACTTAATTTGTTTTAAACATGCAACCATTTTTGTGGAGAACTAAATTGGCTTTTTATTGTGCAATTTTCCTTTCAGCAAATTTGTGTCATGCAGGCCAATAGAATCTACACATCTAGGTGTTATATTGAATCTAGACATAGATAGATGGATAGATAGATAGATAGATAGATAGATAGATAGATGGATAGATGGATAGATGGATAGATGGATAGATGGATAGATGGATAGATGGATAGATGGATAGATAGATAGATAGATGGATAGATGGATAGATGGATAGATGGATAGATGGATGGATAGATGGATAGATGGATAGATAGATAGATAGATAGATAGATAGATAGATAGATAGATGGATAGATGGATAGATGGATGGATAGATGGATAGATGGATAGATGGATAGATGGATAGATAGATAGATAGATAGATAGATAGATAGATAGATAGATAGATGGATGGATAGATGGATAGATGGATAGATGGATAGATAGATAGATGGATAGATGGATAGATAGATAGTCTCAACAAACAGAGGCATACACATTGATTGGTCGACTCCTTGACATAAAATTAAATAAAGAAAAACCTCCAGCTAAATTCTTTTAAATACTATATAAATAGACTTCCTTAACATGCTTAACATGCTTAACATTAACGAAATTGTTTACTTGTTAATATATGATGTACAATATCAGACAGACTACAAGTTCTAGTAGCACAGTACTTATTAAATATTGACAGAGATCAAACAGCCAAGTGGACTTCATGTTAGGACGCTCCACTCCCAGTAAATGTCTACATTGAGACATGATATATTTTTATAGCCAAAATACAGATCTGTTTAAACTTTTGAAGTTAGAGACTTGAATAAACCAGAAGACACAAATATTGTACTATCTGTGATAAGCAGGTACGACATTTATAAATACTCATTTAGAATCCAGGAAGTCACGAAATCAACCTTTCTGGGATTTTGTGAAGAACCATTAAGATCTTCAGGAATTTATCTGTTTTTTTTTTCATTAAATATCTGCTCGAATAAGAACAGTTTTTACAATCCTCATGACTCAGATCTTCCTATAGTTAATGTCTATAATCTAAAAATGTGGATGAAAAATATCGACATTTCAGTAAAATACATGATTTGAGTGTAAACCCAAAGTTAAGAATCTGGATGATGATGATGATGATGTTTATGATAGTTATAATGACGTCAATTGAAGTCAAGAGTCACAAATATAATGCTTTGAAATTCTACCTTCTTCTTCTTCTTTATCAAACTACTTCTTCACATGGTGACACAACTCAATTTAATCAAACCATCGCCTGTCAATCTATACACTGCTGAAATCATCATATATTATAGCCTAACATGATCATGAATGCAATTTGTCATCTGTGACAGTAGGTGACAATTAGGTTGATTTATAAAATCACACAGATGAACATGGATGACTCTGGAATGGGAAAAACATGGTTCCAGGTGTTCTAGAACTTATACTGTAAGAACTAAGAAGTATAGAGTGGAGGAGCTTCTGTTCAACTTGGTCTCTGATTTAAGTCCTCCATTTCAAGGTCAGCCAGGTCACTGCCAAGAGCAAGAACTGACAGTTCTGTCAACTCAAGAAATGTTACAGGAAGCCATTTGTGAATCTTCACCATTGCCTATGCTTTAAAGCTCCTTGCTTATGGAATGCAAACACTATGTTATGTGTGGCTTAAGTAAACTGTTTGTAATTTATAAGGAAGTTTTCAATTTTGCCAAAATGCAATGAACATGATGACAAAATATGAACTACAGAGTACAGAACAAGACACACTCCCTAATGCAAAGACTTTTTTTAAAAGCCATTATGAAAAATAAAACATATTTATCAAAAATTAATATTGATCAATCTATCAATCTATCTATCTATCTTTCTATATGTCTACCTATCTGTCTGTCTATATCTATCTATCTATCTGTCTATCTATCTGTCTATCTGTCTATCTGTCTGTCTGTCTGTCTGTCTGTCTGTCTGTCTATCTATCTATCTATCTATCTATCTATCTATCTATCTATCTATCTATATCTATCTACCTACCTATCTATCTATCTAAGACATATCCAAGACATACCTATATCTAGGACATATATATCTATCTAATATCTATCTATCTTTCTATCTAATATCTGTCTTTCTACACATAGCCATCAATCCATCTATCTTAAGCGCCAGTAGTAACTAGCATCTATAACACATCTCATTACAGGCGTTTCCAAACGTTATCTTGGAGTTAGCTAATAGCAATATATCTTAATAACATGACCTTGTGTGACATATGAATTATGTATCAGTTCCTTAATGAATTCTTGGTGGTTAATAATTCATCGAATTCTCACACATCTCATTCCTGAGGCCATGAATGTGTGGAAATGTAAGATGACAAATTATGCAAACGATAGGCAAGATGGAGTAATTGATTTACTAACCAAGGATGGATGCTTATAGGTCAATTGGAAGGAAGATGGATGCTTATAGGTCAATTGGAAGGAAGATGGATGCTTATAGGTCAATTGGAAGGAAGATGGATGGCTGATTGGGACTTTATGTCCTGTATTTATGCACTTGGTAGGCCAATTAGGAAATTGGAAGGAAGAAAGAAACAAATAAAGAAACGGAGGAAGAAAGATATGAAGCTAGGAAGGAATGAGCAAAAGGACAGTGGCAGATCAAGGCGTCTAATTTAAAGGGGTGGATGACGCCAGACATGTCTCGGCATACTTGGGCTCGCTTAAATTAGTGATGCACGGATAGTGAAAATAGCCGGATACCGGATAATCCGACAACACCAACTGCCGGATATCGGATAGCAGCCGGATAGTTGGAACCAGATAGTAAACACGCGAAAAAGGACGTTTTTCTTCATTCGCGGTTGATTATAAATATTTTTTTCTGAGAGCCGAGAGATATCTGTCTGATAGGAGGACTTTTCCTCTGATGGAATGTTTTTCGTTATGTTTTTTGACTGAATCTATATCTTGAAGATGGTTACATAATGTTTTTGACTGTTTTCGTAACATTCTTTTACATATTATCGAAGTTTGCCTATCTTTTCACGAATTTTTTAGCATCCCAGATATCCGGTTAAGACACCCTAATTCTACCGGATACTGGATATCTTGCAAATTCCAATATCCGGTCGGATACCGGATACCTTGCCGGATATCCGTGCACCCCTACTCGCTTTATCACATTTTTCTTCAAAATACCCCCTAGCCCCCCCCCCACCCTGGATCTGCAACTAAAGGAGGAACGTAAGAGAGAAAAAATAGCAGAATGTTGGAGAACTACAGTCCCAGAAAGAATGAATCAATGCAAGTTAATAAATTAATATGCTTTTGAGGGGGGGGGTGAATTTTTTAAAAAATCAACAGTATCAACAAATCACAAAAGCTTCAAAACACTTGGGCGAAAATCGAACAAACAAGTGACCCCACCCAAAAACAACCCCACAAACTTGATTTTTATCAAAATTGTTGCCATGGAAACGGTGGCGTGACCAATCTTTGATCTGAAGTGGGAAATTGGAAAATAGAAAAGGGTAGCGTTAATAATAACATAATTGATAATTGTTTAGGGTAAAATAACTTTGAACACGAAATGGTTCAATGAACGCATAGAGAACTGCGAATTCTCAGTTAATTATCTGAAAAGGGAAAAACAGAGGTCACGCAGCAGCGTCACCTCGGACGTCAGATAAAACAGAGATGTTTGAGATAATGTTAGAATGTTTACTTAATTGTAGAAGTAACAGCCCAAATAGCTGCACAGCTGCATGGCAGGTTTAATTCTTTGAAAAATATTAATATTATTTAGTGAACATCAATTAATATTGTTTTTTTTTAGATGTGGACCTCAGGGATAAATTGTGAAGAATATATAGCCTTATCATGTAGGCCAACACGTGGAAAACAATTATGGATGGGTGCATGGACGATTGGGTTGTCCCATCCTGTATTTATGCACTTGGTAGGCTAATTAGGAAAGCAGTGAGGAGAAGGATGATTGAAACAGCCGTCCAACAGAAGTCCTGAGGACCAACCAGAGCGCGGATCGAACCAAGGACCCACTAATTGCAACGCTACCACTGAGCTAACCCCTCCACACCACAATGTTGAAATAACTTAATTATTTTGCAATGGGCATGTCCAAAATTACACAGAATAGAGTGGTGAAATGATGCGGACTAGTCAACTTGGCATACAACTGTAGGAACCAATGAGGCTTGAAAATTGGATATCAATCTGCAACCAGCTGCATTTCATTTATTAATAGGCTTATGTTAATTTGAAACAAGCGACGTAACAAAGAGGCCAATCGAACAATGTGTGCGCAGGTAAAGATAAAGGTAGACATTATTTAACGTGGGTAACTGAACTAAGTCAGAGACTTATTTACAGCTGGGCCCACGGCACCTCCAATTAATGTCTGATGTGAACGACAATGCCGTGGAATGACATGATGGCCAGCCTGGGGTTTGAACCCGGGTCCCTCGCTTGTGAGGCGAGTGCTCTACAGACTGAGCTAACGGGGCTGACAAAAATATTGCACAACAATTTGAATAGGGATTCAAAAGCAAATTCCAAGAAATTCTTCCACAAAACTCTTTTGCAGTATTAAGAGATCTTCAAGGTCAAACTCAGAACCATAGAAAAAAGAAACCTTCAGAAAAAGTTAAAGATCCCACAGATTTCCACACAGCATGCACAAGAACAATTGCACAGAGGATGAATTCATTACGATGGAAAACAAGCCCATGATGTCCATAATGATGTCTATAATGCTGCTTCGAGTTTCCCAGACATTTTCTTTACACAGCTAATCAGGACAGGAGTAGGACACAGTAATGAGGCAAGAGATGGTGGAAACTGCTGTCCAAGATAGGTCCTGGTGACTCGACCAAAGCTGCAATCATACGTTACGACCCAATGGCCTAACTCCTTACAGCCAGTGGCGGATACAGGGAGGCCTAAGGGTAAGGGGCCGCCCCCCCTTAGACCACTGAGATTAATAATAGTATTTTCAAGAAAATACACTGCGACATGGGCCTGCGAATGCCGAAACAAACCCGGGCCCCCCTAGATGACCCTGTCTGGATCCGCCACTGGACACCCATCAGCCGGCAAAATAAAGGGCCCGAAGAGGCCGCGCACAGGGCTCTGAGATCCAGGTTCGATGTCTGACCAGGGCAACCCATGTTAGATGGACGTTTCATCCTGTGCCAAGTGTACATCTGACATCACTACTGTTGTGTAATGTCCGTGCCAATCTTATTAAGCCTATGGTCAGCACAAAAATACAGGAAGCAAAGCCTTATCACCCAATCTGAAAAAAGCAAGACAAAATTAGCTAAATTGCCATTTTAAAAACACAAAAATACACGTGTGCATTACCATGATTACTGAGGGTATGGACTCATGCAGCATTAATTTCTCATAAAAATGCATCTGCATGGTCTCCCAAGTGCTGACTAAAGTCATGCCTCTTAATTACTCATATCAATTCAAGGTCGTTACTGTGATTTTTTTTTATTTAGGATATGTAATTAGGAAACTAAGTTTGTGTGAATGAGTTGGCTGTGAGTTTAATCTCATTGCCTTTTTGTTTCTTCTGCAAAGTACTTTTTTGGTCAAATCAACATACAATTCAAGGTAGGCCCTCACTGTAAAAAAAAATCCTCTCCCTCACCCACACTCGTGAATCAAGATGTGGTATTAATGTGCGAAATAACTCATTCAGTAGGCGGACAGCATGACAAGTGCAAGATAGTATTATAATTAGTGCTGAGTCAGGTAGACTAATGTTTTAAGATATTTGACTCAACAGTGAACATGGTCAGTGCATGTCACACCTGAAAAATATATCACAACAAAACCATGTAGATAGATGAATAGACAGACGGATAAATAGAGATAGATAGATAGATAGATAGATAGATAGATAGATAGATAGATAGATAGATAGATAGATATACAGATAGATAGATGGGTGGATGGATAGCTAATGCTTTGGATAGATAGATATGATTTAGTATGCTTAAGTGTCCTATGTTGAGGGAAGTAAAAGACCCCACCCTTGGGAAGAAGAAGAACTTTAGTGATGACTCACAGCATTATCATCTCATCATTATGCCTGCCATTTGTTTGGCAACTGATCATATAAGCTGCAATAGTTTCAGAGCCAATAGCATATATATAGCATGTGTGCCCATGCTTTAGAAAACTCTTCAGTTGTAAAAGCTTGAAGGCTACCTACCTGTCATCCGTTTTAATACACTCCCCACACACGATAAGCAAACAGCAACACCAAAACATGACATTTCACCAGGGAAAGACAACACTTTAAAATCACGACAAAAGATGCATTAAATTTAACCTTGAGGTCTCTTAACATTACTTAATGCATGTACTTAATTTAAGAGCATTTATTTTCTCCTCGTTCAACAAAACATAATGAATCTCCAGCTCCTGTCCGATTACAAGGCTGGAGGAAAGCAGAGCAGAGGAAAGCAGAGAGCAGAGGAAAGCAGAGCAGAGGAAAGCAGAGCAGAGGAAAGCACAGCAGAGGAAAGCACAGCAGAGGAAAGCAGAGAGCAAAGAAAAGCAGAGAGCAGAGGGAAGCAGAGAGAAGGGGAAAGCAGATCTCAAGGAACGCAGACCTGAGGAGAGCAGAGAAGAGGTAAGCAGAGAAGAGGATAGCAGATAAAAAAAGAGGAAAGCAGAGAATAGGAAGCAAAGACAAATCTATAAAAATCAGAGCAGAAGAAGAAAAGTAGAGGTAAGCAGAGGAAAGCAGAATGAAGAGCAGAGAAGAAGGCAGAGAAAAGAAGAGCAGAGCAGAGCAGAGGATGAACATTCAGAGGAAAGTAGTGGAGAGCAGAGAAGAGCAGAGCAGAAAGGAAAGCAGCGAAAGAGGAAAGCAGAGACAAGCAGAGACAAGCAGAGGGAAGCAGAGGAAAGCAGATGAAAGCAGAGAAGCAGGAAAGTAGTGGAAAGCACAGGTCAGCGGAGAGAAGAGCAGAGCAGAGAGGAAAGCAGCGAAAGAGGAGAGCAGAAGGGAAGCAGAACAACAGAGAAGCAAAAGGAGCGAAAAGCAGAGCGGAAGAAAGCAGAGCAGAGAAGAACATAGGATTGCAGAGCATAAGACTGAGAGGAGAGCAGACAAATATTACTGACAAGTCTATCCTGGTTAGGAATCATTAAGAGTACAACCAATATCTTGACAAAACAACAATCACAAATCAGGGCAATAAGGCCACAAAGCCTAACATTGTAAAAACCTATAAATATATGGACTGGCAGTATAGGGATAGCCTATCAATATTCTAACAGCTTGGCACCAAACTCGCAGATAGTGTGACAGATTTGAAGCCAAGCCAAAAACAGGCACCAGACAAAAATTGCTTGAGATAGAGTACTGTGCTAACAACAGGCTCCAAAGTGGTTATGTACAGATTAGGAGTTGACTATCGATAAAAGAACTATGTATAGATTAGGAGGAATACATTAATGCAGCTGATAAGTGGCTTTATTAAGAAGCCTGATAGACTGAGTCATTATATAGATAACAATAAGACCATTTCACTCAGATTTATAAATGTTCCGATTAGATAGCACCATGTACAATGTAGCCTAGGTTAGGTGAGATCCTTTCGGATCTGCTTGGGGCATAACTGCAGAGTTATAAGATTGCTAATTGCGGATGGATAAAATTGCCAACGTGTAAAATTTGTCAATTAATCGAACTATATAAATTATGTACTTGTCAATTTATGCAAACCCAAATTACAGGTGTTTTCATTACCATGCGATTCTTGTCATTCACACTTGGCTGTGAGGAATTAATGTTAAACAAGCACTTACTACGTTTGATAAATCCAATGTGTGACGTTCTGTCGTTTCTAAACCAATCAGATTAATTAAAAATGGCATGTAGTTCGTGGGTCTTGAACCTAAGAATCTCGTACTAATAAAATCACCTGTAACAGATCAGATGTCTTAGTTGCTATTTCAAGATCAGAATTTTTTATAAATAAATACATTAACCAATTCCATCATATATATATATAATATATATATAATTACCAAAGGTCAATACACAGCCATGACATTACTACAAAAAGTTGATGTATACACATCTAAGAAACATATTTCTCAAAAATACACATTCACTATAACTTACTTGTACATTATTAAAGAGTTATGAGATGGGGATATTATATTTAGTAGACAAGCTTGAAAAAAATGCATCATTAAGATAGCACTCATGCAATATCCTTAATCAGGGTGATGATAGTATTTTTATCCCATACAAATTACCATACTGAATGAATTATATTGTACTAATTCATTTATTAGCACATCTTGCATGATGTAAATCTAGCAACACAATGTTACATTCATCACACTTTTATTACTACAAATAGGCCATAGTAGGTCAAGGTAGGTCAAGGTATACACACTATCTATATCATACAAAATGAGTAATTTCATTTTGGGAAACATTTTATTGATCAATGGCCATCAATGATTGATCACAAAACACAAAGAAATACATTTTATGAATATCACAAATCAGCTGAATCTCTGCACTGTACTTATGACATGTAATTCGAACACCCAATACCTTGTAAAATATATCCCAACTTAAAACTAACTTATCTCGGCATGTTTCAAGGAATTAGCGATTTTGGATGAGAGCTCCTCAAGAAATTTGCTAAATTCATTTTCTTGACCAACATTAACTGGTTGTAGAAATGAAGGGAACCCTATCTATCTATATAGGCCTATATGTATCTGACAATCTATCATGTATCTATGTATCTATCTATGTATCTATCTATCTATCTATCTATCTATCTATCTATCTATCTATCTATCTATCTATCTATCCAGGCATCGTTCGGGCCTGTGTTGCCCTCGATCCATACTTTCTTCAAAATGTTATTTCAAACTCATTGGCCGAGTGTGAGGGTGGAGAGCCCCTATCCTCATAGTCCTACCCCCCCCCCCTCACCCTGGATCCGCTACCGCCATTTACCAATCAAGTCGATCCATCTAGTGCATCTATTTCATAAAATGAATAATTAATATCCAGTCCGGAGTGTCTCAATTTTCCTATCTTTAAGATCCTCGTGTTATCTTCAATAATTCTCGGATTAAAGATAAGAAAACAGAAAGATAAGAGAGAATCGTGATAGCCTAACATAAGACAATAGATCCATGTGGAATTAAATAATAATTCTGTACCTGTTCGTATCAGAGAAGAAAGAAATCACCACTTGACTTCTGGCACCAAATTAATATTTTTACCTTGACAGAAATTTTAAAAAGCATTTCTTAGAATGACTAGACGCTTCAGATATTAATCTCACAGAGAAATGATCACAGCAAGATATAAGAAGATAGGAAGATAAGTATTTTTACTTATTTCACTAGAACCAAAACTACTCACATGAAGGCCTACAATGTAGGAAGAGATAATTAATATAGGCCTACATAAAAAGTAACAACCGATACGGATGGTACTACTTTTTCATGAAATTAAAACTTGTGCTATCATTGACAGACACAAAGACAGATGTCGACAATGAGATAAATAGACAGAAAGATAGATAGATAGATAGATAGATAGTTAGATAGTTAGATAGATAGATAGATAGATAGATAGATAGACAGATAGATAGAAAGATAGATAGATAGACAGGCAGTGTATGTATATGAGGAAGCACCCTTGTAAGTCAGCCTCAGGTTATGTATAGTATACATGTATCTTCGATTGTCAAAGTTGTCATACACATGTAAATTGATGAGTTTGCTTGTAAATGTCATAATGTATGCCCATAGTTCAATTGGTCCAAATATTTAGCCTCCTTTACACTCGAAGTATACAAAGCCCTGCCTATACCTTGATATTAACCGATTTCACATGTTTTACAAATTCGACCTTTCTGTGAAATGTCATACTCTATCTGCAATGCTATAGATTGTATATCATTATTTCATTATAAAAATATAGACAAACATCTTTTTTTTTTTTTATCAAAAAGTGTTTCTTCGGTTTCCGAAATATTTATGCACATCCATGTGCTAATGTGGCTATTATTAATTAGTGTTCAGAATCCACCCATGCAATAGAGATGTTATAGAAACATGCCAGAACAACAACTCCAATATTGCGACGATTAAATCAAACAAAATGACTGCAATTTTCTTTAATTTTGCAGAATTATCCTGATTATTACAGAGCATGTATTCTGCTTTTGGGCATTTGAATATTTTTAAAGTCCTTCTTACCCATTTCACAAATTCACATTAATGTCTAGTACCATAGGTCTATATTAATAATAATACAAGTAATATAGACCCATATTCAATTTCAAGTGGAATTGTAGATTTCATGTTCTCGTACCATGTATTACATGCAAGCTTGTCAACTGGGTGCATTGAATTCCCATACAACATGTACAGTGTATAACATTGCATGACATTAAATGTATTTCTGCACTGCTGGTTGAAAACACGTCTATGGAAATGAAGAATTGCTGTAACTATTTCCTAAAAGCAATCATGTCAGGAAACACATGATTCACAATGTTTAAAAGGTGGAAACAGGAATACCTTGTCTACAATTCTGCTGTACTAAGGTTTCGGAGAAATACCTGGTAATAAGTGTTTAATATATGGCTGAATAGTTGCACCAAATGTCTACAGTAAGCACAAATTTAGCTTTGGTGGCCATTTATAAGTGTAACATTTGTGGTATTTATGTAATAACAAACCAATAAAAGGAAATACAACGTTTTATTGAGCATCCTCCTTTGCTAATTCACATGCAATATTTATCAAATATACGTCCATATATATCACAATTCCTCTTTCATGACATTATTATTAAAAAGATAATTAATATGTAATTTACAACGTTATCATTTTCCATATTGGACATGACGAAATAATCAGGCAGTTTTAAACTAATAACTGAAGACACAGTGGATGATAAATTTAATTCCACATCTGCATGAATGCAAATCCATATTGCCACCAAGTTATTCATGTTATACTCCTTCCCACACCACTCCCAAAGGCATATATTTCATTTAAAGTTTTCAGGCATTACTTATAAGTTTAGCAATGTATTATGACTTGAAATTACAAAGTAATAATTATGTGAAGGCAGTGTGGCAATCTCTCTTTCTGATTGCAATTGTCAAATGCACTCATTATACAAATAGCAATTGAGAAATGATACACAAATGGAAACTTGCTGGAACAGAACTATTTCGGTTTGCATTAACTTACAAATTATGTATAAGCTAAACTGAAGCAACAGCCTACAGAAAATAACAGTATGGATATACACTGTATAGTTCAAGATTAGGAAAATCTGAATGTAGTTGAAACATATATTCCCTGAGGTTGAAACATATATAATTGACAACCTGAAGTCTATGAAATTTGATTTTTGCCAAGTCCATAAATCTCAATCACAAATCCAATAAACACCATTTACCATTCATGTATCATGTATATGTAATGAATGCATGACAAGTATTATGTATCAGTACTTTTTTCAGATCCACCAAATTCCCAAGGAAGATGAATGAAATGAAATGGTTACGTTTTTAAGTCATCAGTCTGAGTTTAATCAAATTCGGCCGACACAAAGATGAGCATGAGACCAGGGATTTGAAGCCATTTTGGCATTTCCGGCGGATACTTTTCCTTGAGGTGTTGTTCCAGGAATGGATTCGGACCTGGTCAATGAGAACTGCATCAGTTTCAAGCACGGGCACTGCAACCATAAGGCCATGGAGGCACATCGAGATATATGCCCGAATGCGCCATTTGCCTATATAATGACCCATCGTTCAAAGACACGCAAAGTGTACAAACAATATGAAATGAAAACCGAGTCTCCGAAGTATGAATTATTTTCATTAAGATGTAAAGGTGCTCCACATTGAATCAACACTGTGGTCCCACACATATAATATGACTCTCATTATAAAATTTACTTTCTCAAGTTACTGCTCTGCCTAAAGAGAGTCTTCTATGCACAGAATGAATTGACACTTACCTTCTTCTACATCGTTCCTGGCCGCAGCCTCCAGCAGCATGATGTTACTAACGAAGGTAATTCTCCCTTTATTCCTCTTCTTGTTCTCAGCATTCATAATCGTAACGTTGGACTTCTTTCCGCCCTTTTTGCTCTTTTTATTTTGTTCTTTGTCCAACTGCTTTTCGTACTGCCAGAATCTTTTCAACTGCTGGTTGCGTCGTTTTTTCGCATGCTTCAACCGATCTTGGGTCGACATTTTCTCGACCGTTCCGATCTCCTGGATGAGTTCGCTGTGCTCCGCCATGATTGATGATTATTTTTAAATATATCTCAACAAAATCCAACAAAATTGTAAAATAATAATAAATAAAGTGGAAAAGGCACAAACAATGCTCAGCTTTCCACTATAGAAACAAAAAACAAACTTTAACAATCATAGCCATACAATGGCTAAAAACTTAATTCAAATCTCATAACTTCACATCAGTATCTGGGGGTAAATCCATGAACAGGCAATCTCTTAAGTTGATCGCTTAGACGTAATTCTCCTTAGTTCGTGGTAAATCCATCCATTCCAAATCTGCAGTTCAAGATGACCATCTTCATTCCCGGTTTCCCAAAATCAAGCATGCAATCCATCTGAAACAATAACAACGTGAATTAAAAATCCATCTAAAACAATAAAAAAAAATATATATATAATAATTAGAGATCCACTTGCATCAGCTGATAAAGATACATATATAATAATTGTGTGAATTAAAAAAACATCATTTTAAAGCTACTATGTCAGCAGATTTACCCAAAATTTCAAAAACTTTCACATATTATATGCATCTAACTTGCATCAAACGTATTCTTATGAGAAAAGTTTAATCATGTCTATAACATAAGCAATCAACATTATATGATTAATGCAGAAATACATCATTATATTCTCCACTCGGATTGTGTCATCCAATCACAAGCGAGTATTCTTGGATAATATCCTTGCTGTATTAGGCAGAGAAAAAGTTATATTGGACAATGAAAAGTTATATTGGACAGTGAGAAGTTATATTGTGCAGTGAGGAGTTTTATTGCCATGTTATAGGTCCGTGAGGGAGGACCTGAGAGGAAACACCTTCTGCTCTGCCCTGCTGCAGCAACAGCAAGAAAAAAATTTGTGTTTTTCAATTTTAGTAAAAAAATTAATTGCACGCCAATGGGAAGACAAAGAAAAACACAAATGATGTCAAAACTTGCGTATTGATCAGGACAACAACATTAAGCAAATTTAACATTGCTTACATAGGTAATGAGACCATGGTATGACATTGAGTGACAAAAAATGCACCTTTTCTCCCATTTTTCGGGTAAATGCCAATGTTTAAAGAAAAATATTGTGCTATAAAATTGAAATAAAAAATATCAAATATAAAGAAGCTTCTTGGTTATAGAATACAGAATCAGAATATGTGAATTTTATATTTTTGTGGCTACCCATTGCTGAAATAGGACAAGATACATTTTGAAGAGAATTCTGCAGTTAAACAGAAAGAAACACAAACTGGCTTTCCAGCACAGTCAAAGTGTTTAAACCTATTGCTTTAAAAGTGGGTTCATTTATGGAGAATATAACAAATATTAGATGGTACGTCGTCCAATATAGAGTATAATTGGACTCAGAAAAACTATATTGGACTCGGCGCAAGCGCCTCGCCCAATATAGCTTTTCTTCATCCAATTATACTCTATATTGGACTCCTCACAATCAAATATTTATATAATATACTCCAGTACAGCCCTTCATTGCTTGACTTACAAACAAAACAAGGGTCTTTCACGGGATAAACATTATTTGTTAATATTGTTAAAAGAAACTCATCTTCCTTCATTGATCTTAGAATGACAACTTCAAAATTCTACCAGCCACAATAAGTAAGATATGGCTCTTATCTTCTTTTAAGCAACTTTTAAATTGGGAGACAAAAAACTTTAATAGTTTATAGAAAACATGCAGATTCAACCCCAAGATTTAAATCAAGAAATTAAAACCATTAAACATGATGAACATGACACTAATCCATAAAAAATCATTGAAAATAACCAATAAATCACATTATCACACGCCAATTTCTCAGGCACTGTTTGCCAGGTGTAAACAATAAAAACAATAACAATAGAGGGATCAATAAATAGGCAATTAGACAGATCAATGGGAATAAATGATGATCACTAGAATAGACAGGAGGAGCTTTGGATCAATCAATAATTCTATTAAAGAATAGCACTGTGTTGTATGGATGTGATCAATGGATGGCAGCTGATCCCAGGACTGACAGGACATGACTGCAGGACACATGCTAGTCCTTCAATAAATACTTAACAATGTACTTTTGTAATGATCTAGTTTAGAGATCCACTTGCATCAGCTGATTATAACTCTAATTTTTTTAATCTCAGGTCATAATTTTATTAGATATTTGCAGAAATGACACCACACCTTATGAAATACTCTAAAATAACGTCTTTCTGATCTGGAATCTCCCACTGTCTATTCTCGTCATCATCATGTATTCCTATTGATCTGTCTTCAAAAAAGTGGACTGGAGAATCCATGAAACAGTCAAATTTTTACCCTATTATCAATAACCATGATCCTTCCTACTTGGAACTGGTCTACAGACATGTTTGAATGTCTGAGAATAAATGTACCAAGAACGATTTTTATCTGCCTTTCTCATGATACCAGTATGTCACCAAGACGTCCAGGTATAGGTAAATATTTGAGGATACTTTGATAAATGTGTTTTACTCTTAGCCCAGGTATTTACTGTAATTTATTTACCAAATGTCAATAGTACTATACATATAAACTCAATATTTTTCAAGAAATTCTTCGTCTGTCAGCCTTGTCACTTGTGATAGAATTGAGAATGAAACAGTCTTAAAATACATTGTATACCTTTATCAGTACCATTTAGGTAGTCCAGGAGAATCGGTTGTATAGTCCTTTAGAGTACATATTACTCAGGTAGTCTGTGTAGTCCAGGTAATTGTCATATTTCCAAGTACAACTATTCCAATGTACCATGCCAGTCTAAAGAAGACTCTAATTTCCTCATTTAATCATCGAGTTCTGTCACTGGTCCCAGTCATGCTATGGTGCACTCAGTTGTCTGAAAATCACTCAAGTGAAACTGGGTCAGAGCTTCTTTCATTTAACCGGCAGGGCAGCTCTAGAAATAACCCATCCATGCAGTATTCTCTGCACATGCACTGTGCATGGCAACTATTTATCAGTTAGCATTATGTGATATAGACATCAAACCACAGTCAATCAGGATATGGGATCCACTCTGTGTCACTGCAAGGTTGACCAAAATAAAAGTCGTCTATGGAATGCAGCAACAGCCTGTTACCAATACACAACTTGCCCAGTACACAGCACGGGTGCACAATATATAGTCAGACCAGTCACCAGTCTATATACATTACAGGTACATTAGATCATTATCACCATTAAGGTAACTTTCAATTTTGCCATTCTTATTTTACACTCATGTCAAAACTTGTAATGACCAACAAACCACAACAACAGAACATCAAAAGTTTGTTAATCATTCTCACCTGAGTATATTACAGGTAATATTTGTTCCCACGGCTTGGTAGCCTTGGAATAATTCCATGTGGGGCTGGGGAGCCCCTAATATCCAGTATTAATCACCCACTGAGCATATCTAGATGTTTATCTTCGCCAGGTATCCATTTAATGTTTAATCCAGCATGTCACTTAACCAGCACAGTTCCCATACAGCACTGAAGTGAGCTCCCAACTGCACTGTTTACTGAGTGACTACGCCCATTCGCTAGGTGGCAGCAGCAGTGCTCTCCGCCATTGCAGGCCACGTGCTCAATGTTGTGATCAGGACCACGTGCAAAATGGAACAGTGAAACACCTGCAGGCATCACATCGGTTTCTGAACAGCACAACTGCCTACCAAGGGCAGAAAGGGCACACGGTATGCATAAATGCATAATCTCATTGTGTTCGAACTCATTAATTTACTAATTTGGTATCATACCAAGATAGCTCAAGATCTTTCACTTTAAGACAAGGTTCAAGATTTGAGTATCAGACATTTGGGACATTTTGGTCCAAAATTATATTTTTGAATTTCGGTCTGAAATATAGCCTATCTGATGTAAAATTTCCCCAGGAATCTGAATCTGAAGTCGGAAATACAAAATCGTTCATTTTCATGCTATGGATGTTTTTATAACTTGTCAATTGGAACATAGCATTTTTGGAATAGGTATCTCTCACTTTCACTGCCAATATCCACTTCAGCAAATATCTCACTAGTAGTCAATTTTTGTCAACAAATAAGCCTAAGACAGTACCAAAGGGCTAAACAACTGCTTATTTTTATCCTGTAACAACCAGGCACATGAATGAGATGGGCGCCCTGCGCCGGGTGTGCGCCCTTATACATTTTGCATTAATAAAGTGATTTTTGGCACGGCTGTCCAATACAGCGACTCTGCAATATAGAATGGAGGTAAAAGAAGACTACAATAATGACCACTCAATGTCAAAAGTAATTGTCAAACATATTTTAGGACAATCATGCAAATTTGTATATTGCCCTTACATTACCGACTTAGCCACAGATGGCTAAAATCCTTTAAAATTTGGTCGCAAAAAAACACTCAAGCTATCCTCTGGCCTCATATTGAACTTTCTAAACATAAACTTGTTGTAGCCAACATATCTGGGCACATCAAGTTCGTTTTTGGTGACTTTCCAACAAAAATTGCAAGAGACTGAGTCTTGTTTTGCGACGCCATGTATTTTTTTCAGCTTTTCAAAATTTAGCTGACATAAGTTAGAAAATGCATTATTGAGACTCAATAAATATTAGCAGCAACCCAATTCTTGGTACTATCGTATTCTATATTAAATTTGGAAGATATTGACGTATCATACAAATTTGTATTGCAAAAAATGACAACAAAGTGTGCTATCAAAGTCAGCAGCTGTATCTCAATCTGCAAAATTCTCCCTAAAATGTGCATTTTTACCTTGAAAAATTGTCATCTGAGGTTTAGTCGAATATCCTGTTAGTCTGAGTACATGTTTAGCTGAAATATTTCAAATTTACATGTAGTTAGAAGCAAACAATATAGGGAATTATGTCAAGGTGAAATGAATTATATAGAAGTGTTACTTTCCAAGTTATAGCCCCTTACATGTGACACTGAAACATTTTGTCACCCTAAAATGTGCATTTTTACCTGTTTTCGGACATATTTTGCCCAAAAACTTGACAAAGGGATGATATCTCTTCATTCCTGATGCCTTTATTGGAAAGTAGACAATGTTTGCCAGAAGGTAAGTTTTAAACCAAAAAATGAAAAATGAGCCTTCAGGATTTTTTTCAGTCAAATTTCCCAAATGTCTGACTCAAATCTTGAACCTTGTCTTAAGCAGCCAGTTTGGCTATATAAAATTAACTAATTGACTGTCGAACAAGAGTGAAGCAAGGATGGGCCAAATACAAATTAAATTTACCTTGTTCTGGTTGGTGGCTTCATGCTCTTCATGGCTCATTATAAGGTTCATTTCTAAAAAGAAATCCTGGTCAATTTTGCCCAAGGGACTCTTCATATATTCTGAGGTGCAGGGATGTCCCTCTGTCTTTGGGTATGATTTTTGCTGATGGAAATCATGGCATAGCCTACTGATGCGTTTATATCAAAGAAAGGTACATAATAATGGCTATCAGAATATGTTTGCAAGGTATAGACTATAGGACATATGAGTTGATGCAGTGCATTTTTACCTTCAGCGAACTTGTTCGCAGAAGGTATTGTTATCACTAGGGCAAAATGTTGTCCGTCCGCCGGGCGGGCGGGCTGGCTGGCGGCGGGCGGCGGGCGGATGGATCGTTTCCGGGCCAGTACTCGGCCCCTATTCAATGTACATGGACGAAATTTGGTACACAAATAGCCTGTATGGTCTAGTTGTGCCTTTTGATGGTTTGATGGATATATATTCCATACTTTTCGAAATAATGAAAAAAACATAAAAATTATTTTTGTTCGTTTCCGGGCCAAGGCTCAGTCACTATTGCTTGTGCATGGATGAAATTTGGTACAGATGTGGCCTATATGGTCTAGTTGTGCCTTTTGATGGTCTCATTGATGGACATTCTATACGTTTTGAACAAATTACAAAAAATATTAAAATACTTTTTTTTTCTTTTCGGGCTAAGACTCGGTCACTATTGCATGAACTTGGATAAAGTTTGGTACACATATGCCTTATATGGTCTAGTAGTACCTTTTGAAAGGTCTGATTGCAAATATTATATACTTTTTGAAATATTAAAAAACCAAAAAAATTCATTTTTGTTTCTGGTCCAGGACTCAGTCATAATTGCCTGTACAATTGTACTTGGATTAACTTTGGTACACATATGGCTTACATGGTCTAGGTGTGCCTTTTCATGGTCTGCCTGATAGATAGTCTATACTTTTTGTGTAATATTGAGAAAAAAATTTAAAATAATTTTTTTTTCGCATCGGAGTCAAATCTTGCCCACTATTGCATATACAGCAACGATATGTTCCACACATATCACCTTTACAATGTAGCAGAGCCTTTTGATGTGTATTTAACACTTTTTGAATCATTGGAAAACATTGAGAAAGCTATAATAGCATTATATTTTTTGGTTTCCAACTGGCAGCTCATAACCTATACTTTGTATATGCATGAAACTGTACCATATGCATAAATTAGCCTAATAAGACCTCTTCCTTGTTTTACAAACTCTGGCAAGCAGATAGGCAGATGGCAGGGCAGCGGGCAAATAGACATTATTGAAGGCCATGACTTGGCCACTATTGCTTACCAATATGCAATTTGGTAAACATCAATTTTACGGTGTAACTGCAATCTTCGGAATGTGTTATTCGCTGAAGGTTTGCTGCTGCGCAGCCTATGTTTTTAACATAGTACAGCCATGGCCGTAAGTTTATGCTCAGTTGCTATGCTTCACTGTGGGGCTATCATTGTGACTAATCATAACAAAACAAATACTTGCCCAATCTTCACTGAATTGTCAGGAATTATAGTCTGTATAAAGTAGAAGGGGTTTTGATAAAAAATGGTGACTGGAATAAAGTACCATAATAACTGTGAGGCAAAATACTAAATTAAATGAATTTTTAACATATAATCAGTTCTGATGCCATGTCATTTGCGTGATAGTTATAGTCACCAAAGTCTCTGGCAGCGTTGGGCACACACCAAATTAAGCATTCACGACAAAATCACAATTAAATATGCAGCTTTTACATTGGTTCATCGGGTTTTGCTAGCAGTGTTTTTAATGAGAAAAATAGATTTTTTCTCAAGTAAGAAAAAAGTAGAAAAACTTTTTTCTTCTGATAAAATTTAATTTGTATCATCAAGTTCAACATATATGGAGAGCATTTGACACAATTTCTTTTTCAGATAAGAAGTGCTCTATCTTCCTACACCTACTTACAAATTTGTCATATCTAAAGAAAAAAGTACTCCGAGTAAAACCTGATGAACCAAAAATTCAAGCATGTATTTGATTGTAATTTTGTCATGAATGCCTAATTTGATGTGTACCCAATACATCCAGACACTTTGGTGACTATTACCATCATGGAAATAACATATAGCATCAGAATTGATTTTATGCTTGTATTCAAACAAATTCAGTAGTATGCCTCACCATTACCATGCTATGTCATTTAATGCTACAATTTCTATCAGAACACATGCTACTGTGTACAGGTTATAATTCCTGGCAATATTGTGCAGATTGAGCAAGCATTTGCTATATCGCAATTGGTCACAATGATAGCCCCATAGTGAAGCATAGCAACTGAGCATAAACTTATGGCCATGGCTGTAACTAGGAGACTAAATGGTCTCCCAGGACAGATTTGGTCTCCCGGCCACTGCCAAATTGGTATCACTGGGACACCAATTAACCCAGAAATCTCATTAATTTCACATTTAGTTTGTCATGATTTGTAATTCTTCGTTGCATTTGAAAGCCAGGCTTCTTCTTTTCATGTCAAAAAATATTTGATATCTGATATCATATTGGTCAGGATTTACCCGAATTTACCATTTGCCCTGATGTCAGGGGTGATGCAGCCCCTGCCTGTGAATGCCCCCCCCCCCCAAAAAAAAACTTTCTCTTGTCCTGAAATTTCTGAAATTTCAAAGCAATCCAGATGGAACTTTTGAGTAGATAGAGAAACCAGGATGATGTCCCATTTGCATATAATTCCCATATAATTCCCTGGACTAGGCCCCATGGATCCCCCAAGTGCTACTATGCAATATGGAGAAATATTATATATCCCCATCACTTTTTCGGGTCACTTTATTTTAACCATTCAGTGCTATATTGTTTTTATGTAATTGTCATTTGCATAACACAACAATAGCTATTCAGACAAAATGTAATTAGCTTAGAGGAAAAGGATGACTTTTTAATCCTTTTAACATACTTCTTCTTATATATATTCTCTTCTCTTCTTGCTCTAATTTTTTTCAATTTGCCTTGAAAATGAAGTGTTTCCACTTTCAAGAAAAAACCATTGAACAAGATCAACTCAAGCTGAAAAGCCTTTTTAAGCAGATTCATCTGATTCTGAAATGACATTGTGGATGTCAGATTTAACTGAGCTACATTGATCCTTGGTGGGGATGAATCCGATGAAGTAATCTGACAGACACTAAATTCTAAATTCCATTAAAATGAGGAAATTTCACTTGCTGTTACTTTGGTCTCTACTCTGAATCTGAGGGAGATTTGATGACATTTGATGTCAATTCTGTGGTTCGGTAACTTTACTTCGTTTATATTTGTTTATAGGCTTTCTCTGGCTTTGTCTTGTTGTACAGTGTCGCCTCTAAATAAGTGAAATTGGTGATGTTTCATCATTGGATCAATCTAAACATCCTCATTCTATATGTGAAGAAAACAAATGGGATATAAAGGACACTACTTGAGGCATGTCGGATACAAATGGCTACTACTTTTCTTTGCTTCACGAACATTTACATATGAGTTAGAAGCTTGATTTATCGGTAAGTGAACCCCCCGTCCCCAACCCCGACTGCCCATTGAAATTGTATTTGCCTTGTGTTTCACTTACTTTTCAAAGACTTTGACTCATACATAACAAAGAAAATTGGCCGCAACTTGTATCATACTCCTCAAATATTGTCCATTTGTGCCCAAAATGTTTTCGCATCACTGGACTAGCTACCACAAGCAGTGTGGTTGAGGACGTTAAGCATTGACTCAATGGCAAAACATGGTAAACTCATATAATTCAATTACACTCTGGATCTGTGGCACAGTAGTCAATGTGTTACAAGACCAACCCATCTGTGATCATGAAGCAGTCTATCAAGGGCCTGCGGTGTCTCCTTGGGTGCCAAATGCACACAATTGTTTATCGATATTGATTACTGATCTTTTTATTTTACAGCCGTTCATCTATTTGCCCACACAGCTTCAACAATGAAATTCAATCCATGTGAGATTTCTACACATGAATCTTGGATGAAATGTGTGGTGTGATAACAGCTCCTTGCTGACTCCAGAAATTGTCTTCTTCTTTAGAATTCCTGCCCCAAACGGCTCATTACATCCTGCCCGTTTTACTGAGTTTTCCTTGAGTGCTTGTTTCAAATATCTTGCAATATCTTCAAAAAGGGCGACCCCTCTTTGTGTACTAATTACAGACCTATAGCCTTGCTACCGTGTATTGCAAAAGTTTTTGAAAAATTAATGTTTTGTCACATTTTTGGTTTTCTTAAAGAAAATCATTTACTAAATAGACAGCAGTCAGGGTTTATACCAAATGATAGTGCTATAAACCAGATGACTTATATTCTTGAAAAGCTTTACAGGTCTCTCGATATAAATGAGGATGTTATTGCCGTCTTTCTTGATCTTGCTAAAGCTTTTGATAAAGTTTGGCATAGAGGCCTTGTGTTTAAACTTAAAAATATTGGTATTACAGGAAATATTTTCAAATGGCTTGAGTCTTACTTGACAGGTCGTAAGCAATGTGTCACTATAACAGGTAATAAGTCATCTTTGATGGAAATACCAGCTGGCGTCCCTCAAGGTTCTGTGTTGGGACCATTATTATTTCTCGTTTTTATTAATGACATAACTGATGGTCTCTCAAGCAATACCTATCTTTTTGCAGATGACATTTGTATGTTCCAACCTGTCACGACAAATATACAATTGACTGCAATTCGTGTAAATGATGATCTCCAAAAGGTGAAAAGCTGGGCTGACAAATGGCTAGTGACCATTAATGTAGACAAAACAGTCTACATGATTTTTAAAAGTGGTAGAGTTAGGCCACTAATTGATTTGATAAAACTTGGAGACACCTACTTGAAACAGGTGGAATGCCATTCCCACTTGGGTATGAATCTCTAAAGTGACCTCTCTTGGGAAAAGCATATATTGAGCATTATTGGCAAAGCAAATAGGCGTTTGGGTCTACTAAAGCAATATAAGTACACTGCCTCGAGGGGTGCACTTGAAAGATGCTATCTGACTTTTGTCAGACCGCTCCTTGAATATCGCAATATATTTTTTGATAGTTGTACCAAGGAGCTGTCTGACAAACTTGAGGCTGTACAGTTGGAGGCTGCAAGAACTGTGACCGGGGCGAAGAGATATACCCCCCGTGAAGCTCTTTATAAAGAACTGGGATGGATCTCATTGGAACATCGGAGAAATCTTCACAAACTACAGAAACTTTACTACATCTATCACGGTTTAAGTCAAGAATACCTGTACGATGTTATTAGTACTCTTCGCCCCACTCATGGGTATGCGACTCGAGGGATGGACCAATTTTACTTAAATTTACCTCAGATGCACAAAGAACTGTACAAAAAGAGTTTTTTGCCATCATCAGTTATGTTGTGGAATGGTCTTCATGCCAATGTAAAAAAATTCAACAAGTCTGCTATCTTTTAAAAAAAAAAACTTAAATTAAAGAAAATATTCCTACAGCTGCCAGAGTTCTTTCCCCCTGGGCTGTCCAGAAAAGATGAAGTTATATTAGCACAACTTCGACTCGGCTTTTCCAATTTAAATTCTCACTTGTTTAGCAAAGGTTGTATTACTTCAGCACAGTGCAGTTGTCAGCAAAATGATGAAACAATTCATCATTACTTTTTTGTGTGCCCAAGGTATCAAGTTGTCAGAGAAATCCTTGTGAATGAATTAAGAGATTTGCTTCATGAAAATGTAATTTCCACTGAACTTTTGTTATATGGTAGTAACGAACTTGAACCTAATGTTAATATAAATATAATAATGAGTACTTTAAATTACATTAATGCATCCAATCGATTCTAAATGATAACTGCAAGGTACTACTATTTTTTTTTTCTCTCTATTAACCCACTGAGCCTGTAATTGAGCCTTTGGCTCGTTGGTAAAGAAATAAATATGTTTAAACCAAATTTCTTGCATTCTTGCTCCCGAGTCTCGTAAGTTGATACATGCAATGTACCCCGATCTTATATATAATATGTTTCTCACTTATACATGCATCATCTTTTTTTTGTTCACAGGGAGCCCCAATTTCACATATGATGTAGAATTGTAGATATCGTGTTAAGGAAGGATGAACGAATTGGTATACACAAGATAAACATGGATGACCGTTCATTGAAGGAAGGCTACCGATGAATAGACAGATACTAATTATCAAAGCTTCTGTTCATTAGGAGTACCATGACAAGGAGGAAATTACAAAAATTATGGATAAATGAAGTTCCTGTCATAAGCAAGCATTCTGGGATGTGTATACCTCTTTTTTCTGCATGAGTGATATTTCACCAAAAAAAATCTACTGCGTTTGATTGACAACTACTGTCAGCCGCACAAGCTCTTTTTATCTGCAGAAAGGGGGAACATTGCTCACACAATCCTGGGCAATAAAAAATGGACGTTCGTAGAATTTGGCGGTGCATTTTTTTGACATAGTAACTGTACGTGAGACCGAATGGTCTCCCACTGCAAGACCAATTTCCTGTCAGTCAATCAAAAGCAACATCATTTTAGTATGGAGGCGCTTTTCCCTTTCGACTTTTTATGTTATCTAATAGGACACAAATTCAGTAACACAGAGGAGCCTTGGAAGGCAGTGAAATTTCAATGGTAAAAAATATGGACATTTGCAGTGCACAAAGTTAATTGCGAAGAAATGTTTTTTAGTTACAAGTACAAATCGAGATTAAATAGTGGTGTTTGTTTTGCATGCAGTGTAGGTTGAAATTGGTGATTTTTCAATGAAAGTGATCAATTTTTGCGTGCCTCCCATGCAAAGGAAGGATTCAAATAATGCACAGCCACAAAAAATGATTTGTAATATTATACTGACACTCATTTTAATATCTTAAAAATGTATATATACTGATACCTAAATCTAATGTCTCAGGAACAAATCTGTGCTCAATGACCTGATTTAGAATATTGAAGTCCTGACTCTGTGAAAATCCAAATTATTCCAGTATTTTGATCAAGAGTGAATATAGATCTATCATGGGTGTAATTTGGTGAATGTCATCCAACTACAAATGGGAATCCATTATGGAGGAATATAATACTATATCCTACACATTGGAGTCACTGTATCTTTAACCATTCAATGCTGTATTGTTTGCATGTAATTATTATATAGTATTACATAACAACAGCTATTCAGACAGTATGTAACTTCAGTTAATTACATTACAGGAAGAGGATGACTTTTTAATCCTTAACATACTTCTTCTATTCTTGATCTAAATTCTTTCAACTGGCCTTGAAAATGAAGTGTTTCAAGCAAAAACCATTGAACAAGATCTACTGAAGCTGAAAAGCCTTTTTAAGCAGATTTATCTGATTCTACAATGACATTGCGGATGTCAGATTGAACTAAGCTACATGGATCCTTCGAGGGGATGAATTAATCTGTAACAGACACTAAATTCCATTGCTTAATGGGAACATTTCACTTGTTGTTACTTTAGTCTCTAGTCAATCTCTAATGGAGCTTTTGGTGGCATTTGGTGTCAATTTTTTGGATCATACCTTCATTTATATCTGTTCAGTATGCTCAGATTTTGTTAGTTGTAAAGTGCCACGGTAAGTAAATGAAGTGTATGACGTTCTCTCATTAAATTCTAGTCAATCCTAAACGTACTCAACTAAACTTCTTCTGGATACTCATAAAGACATAAAGGAACAAAACCTAAGGCACACTCAGAAAAAAGGTTTCACAAACAACCAATATGCGGATGTTTTGAAAAACCACAATCTAAATATCCCTTTTGGAACAATTAACATAAATCCAATTTTGATTTTCATATACTTGCAGAGAGAGTCATTAGTGGTTTATAACATACCTATGAAGGATTGTTAAACAACTGTTTATTGTTGTTAACATTTTCATTACTGGAATTTCATAAAACATTATTGGATTTTTAAGGAACTTTTCCTGGAATTTGGAGTAACCACTTGAGGTTTATTATTGAACTAATTTTGGTTGTTTGAGAATTGCGTTAGGTTATTTTTAAAACCATTTGCGGTTTAAGGAATATTCCAATATTTTATTAATCTGTTTTGTACATATCCATCTTAGGTTTTTAAAGAAACCAAGTGAAGGGAATATTCACCCTTTTTGGGTTTAACAATTATCCATAACTGAATATGTAATATTCTAACATGGAGTATATTTTTTACTAAACCTGTTTTTTTAAGTAACCCATAGAAATTTTTTCATCATTCCTTTTGGAATTTCCTAACCATGTCTAGAATTACTTATTAAAACTGTTGCTGGCTTATTGACAAATTTTATCCTTTTCAGAAAGAAAATAGAAAGGCATTTGATTGTCTTATTCATTGATATCTATTTTATTTATAAAATTTGTGAATTAAAAGGGCAAAATAAATATGCACACATGTATAGGCATCTATCCATTTGTTCACTAACTTCAAGAGTGAAATTCAATCCGAGTGAGAGATTTCTGCACATGAATCTTGGATGAAATGTGTGGTGTGACAACACCTCCTTGCTGATATCAGAAATGGTCTTCTCCAAATTCCTGCCTCAAACGGCTCATATATCCTGCTGGTTTTACTGTTGTTTTCCTTGAGCACTTGTCTCAAATATCTTGCATTCTTGCTCCCAAGTCTCGTAAGTTGATACATGCAATGTACCCCGATCTTATATTTATATGTTTCTCATATATATACTGAACAAATGTACATCATCTTTTTTATTCATGGGGAGGCCTAATTTCACATACTATGTAGAATTGTAGATGTCGTGTTAAGGAAGGATGAACGTATTGGTATACACAAGATGAACATGGATGATGGTTCATTAAAGGAAGCTACCGTAGAATGGGGTAAAGTTGGCAATCCAGGGTAAAGTTGGCATGCTATTTTGACCCACTTAATGGAAGAAATGCCAATTTTCCTCACCGACACAGGTATCTTTGGCATGCACAGTTGCCATACATGTTAGTGAGGAAAAGTTGGCATTTTGGCCATCAAGTGGGTCAAAATAGCATGCCAACTTTACCCTGGATTGCCACCTTTAACCCGTTATACGGTACCGATGAAAATAGACGGATATTAATTATCAAAGCTTCTATTCTTTAGGAGTGCCATGACAAGGAGGAAATTACAAAAATTATGGACAAATGAAGTTCCTGTCATAAGTAAGTTTTCTGAGATGTGCATGAGTAGTACTTCACAAAAAAAAATTCCACTGCATGTGATCGGCAACCGCTAACAACCACACGAGCTCTCTTTATCTGGAGAAAGGGGGAAAATTGCTCATACAGTCCTGGGCAGTAAAAAATGGACCTTCGTAGAATTTCGCAGTGCATTTTTTCAACATATAGTGACTGTACGTGAGACCAAATGGTCTACCACTGCGAGACCAATATCCTGTCAGTCAATCAAAAGCATTATCATTTTAGTATGGAAGTGCTTTTCCCTTTCGACTCTTTATGTTATCTAATAGGACACAAATTCAGAAACACAGAGGAGCCTTAGGAGACAGTGAAATTTGAATGAGAACATAACGGACATTTGCGGTGCACAAAGTTAGTTGTGAAGAAATATAGCCAAAAGATTGTGCTGCTTAAAATTTCAAATGAAACAAACCAGACAAAGATAATATTGTTATTGATTAAATGCATCAAATGTTGTGTATTTCCAATAAAAATCAAAGCAAATTGAAATTGAATTAATTATACAAAGGTCGAAGCGTGTCGATTAGAACATGATGTGGTGATGTTCTTTAGTTGTACACATCAAGATTAAATATAGATATGTTTTGCATGCAGTGTATGTTGAAATTGGGTGTCTATCTTGTAGTGCAATGATGTCATTATTAGTTATTTTTCAACAAAAATTATTATTTAGTATTACATAACAACGGCTATTCAGACAATATGTAATTTCAATTAATTGCATTACAGGAAAAGGATGACTTTTTAAACCTTAACATGTATTCTACAATCTACATATATTCTCTTCTATTCTTGCTCTAAATTCTTTCAATTAGCCTTGAAAATGAAGTGTTTCAAGCAAAAACCATTGAATAAGATCTACTGAAGCTGAAAAGCCTTTTTAAGCAGATTTATATGATTCTACAATGACATTGCGGATGTCAGATTGAACTAAGCTACATGGATCCTTGGAGGGGATGAATCTGATGAATTAATCTGTAACAGACTCTAAATTCCATTGCTGAATAAGGAAATTTCATTTGCTGTTACTTTTTCTCTATAGTCAAATCTGATGGAGCTTTTGATGGCAGTTGGAGTCAATTTTTTGGATCACAACTTCATCTTTTTTTTAAATAAAATGACAAAATAAATATGAATACATGTAAATATGTAGGCATCTATCCATTTCTCACAGAGCTTCAAGAATGAATTTCAATCTGAGTGAGAGATTTCTGCATATGAATCTAGGATGAAAATGTGTGGTGTGATAACAGCTCCTTGCTGACATCAGAAATGGTCTTCTGCAAATTCTTGCCTCAAACTATACTCAAATATCCTGCTCGTTTTACTGCGTTTTCCTTGAGTACTTGTCTCAAATATCTTGCATCTTGCTCCCAGGTCTCGTAAGTTGATACATGCAATGTACCCAGATCCTATATGCATATGTTTCTCATACACATGTATCTTCTTTTTTGTTACACATGCAGGGAAGCCAAATTTCTCATACAATATAGGTATACTGTGCATCAGTAAAAAAGGTAGGTATGATAGTGAGATGGGCAGGGATGATAGTTGCTTGAAGGATGCCTACTGATTAATAGACAGATATTAATCATCAAAGGTTCATTTGGAGTACCATGACAAGGAGGAAATTATGGATAAATGGAGTTCCCTTAATAAACTAGCTTTCTGGGATGTGCTACCTCTTTTTTGGCACGACAATTTATGTACACCGGTCTTTTATTAACAGATGTGATATTGTGTTCAATTATCTCTTGTTTCACCAGCATGAATAGTGCGATGAAGCACTTCTTAGGAGAGACCGGTCAATGGGATGTGTGTGGGTCATTTGTATCTGCAGCAGAAACATGTCATTGAATGCATTATGAAGAGAACACCTCGGGACATATATGAATATTATTGTGTAGAAAGAGTGAATAATGTTATGGCGAAGGCGCAAAACAGCCATGTATATACATATATGTTCAATAATGTGAAGTTTTCATAATTTCTATATTCCTATTTTGAAATACTCATTTACATTTGTTGTGATAGTACAATGTTATTAACATGGCATTGACATCTGGTAGCGAAATATTAAAATCTGACTGGTGGCATTGGATTTCTCACGACTGGCAATATAAAAAGTATCTCAGATCAGAGCAAAATGACAACAGTCTGTCTCATTTCTAAAATGGGCGGTCGTTGTCAAAATCTGACCAGGAGAGCACCAAAACATCACAAAAATGGGATGAAACAATTACAAAATAGCTCATCTATCCATGAGTATGTGTCTTTCTTCTGCGTGATCTTCAGAAGCTGAGCAGTCAGGCCAAACACCAGTTCGCTTGTTTTGAGACAAACTCTAAGTGACTGCCTGAGATTGTACTAATTTTTCACATGTGTTTCAAGGGGGGGGGGGGGTACTAATTTTAGACAACATATACAAGGGGGGGTAAGAAATTTAGCAAAGCAAAAACGTAAAACAAGCATATACTCAGTTTGAACAAACATTTTTTATGTGGAAAAGTCCGCAAATCTGTATGTGCGACTGTACAAGGGGCACATCTATAACAATATATTAATATATACATGTATGTATGTATTACTTTTTATCCCATGTCTAGCAAACTTTTCTCCCTGAAACTGATGTTTTCCCTGGTAAATACCAAATGAGAGAGGGAAATATGTGGGTATCTAGAGGGACGAATATCAGTACACCCAATCAGAGCTCTTCAATAAATTAGCTAAGAGGGCTATAATAATTTATTCATTAGATGGCAGGGATATACTGAAACTGGCAAATCAGAAAACAGCATTGCCTCATTTGCATACCACAATCAACAAAAAGACGTTGTACATGTCCGCCTGTATACCATGCTTATTAACATAACAAACCAGCATCTTTTTTTGATTGTTATGATTTAAGGCAATTAAGTACAACCAATTAACATTATTAATTTTTTTCAGCACAACTGCATTCACATTAAGTGTTTGAAACTGTTTTACATTGATATAAAAAAAAAGTATTAAAAAAAAGACATGGGATAAAAAGGTTACATCATGGGTGGGGGCAGTATATCCCTGTATAGTCACCCTCGACCCAGTATATCCCTCGACCCTTCGGGTCTCGGGATATACTGGGTCTCAGGTGACTATATATACTAGGGATATACTGCCCCCACCCATGATATAACCTCATAGTATGTCGTAAAAAATATGCATGAAACCTAAGGGTACACTAGCAATTGTGCAGCGTACAAATTACGTACGTAAATTTTACGTACGAAACTCACAAAAAAGAGCCGATCCGTAGTACGTATGTATATTTTCGTTCGAATTTCATACGAATTCATAAAAATTTCACACAGGCAATTTTCAGTTACTTAGACCGTTTTAGTGCAATATGGTTATCATAAACGGTTTAAGGTTAGACCTTGCATGGGCCTATCTACAAAAAAATCAAGTTAAAGCCCCAAAAACCAACTTAACACGTATGAAATCCGTACGAAAATTTACGTATGTTTTATGTACGTAAATTTTCGTACGTATTTCAAACGTGAAAACAACCGATTTACGTACGAAATACACAAGAAAGAGCATCGTACGTTTTACGTACGCTGCACAATTGGCCATGTACTTAAAATCTGCATGGAACTCAAGGGGGGTATAAAGTTCTGGCAAAACTCCCACCCCCCCAGTCATAAATTCTGCACGGTCCATAATGTCAAATTACAACTATGATGCTTCATACCGTCCAAATCTTAAAAGCCTCCATTTAATATCTTGAAAATGTACTGTCCTTGAGTGTGATGAATTCCTTGTGGGAATTGTAAAATGTGGCTCCTCCATTATCCATTGTTTGATGACTAAATGAAACATGTCTGGCATTTTCTGACAATATCGACTGCTAATGGAAATTCTTCCCTGATAATTGAAAGCGCCTGTCTTTTGTTACGAAAGGCTAAGCTAAAATCAGTGTTTAATCAATCTAATTAATATCTGATCGGTTTAGTTATTTTTGTAATGAATAAATTACTTCATTTTGCAACTATACCAATTGCATGATGGATGTAAACCATCATGTTATTTTGTTATGATTTAAGTTCAATTGTTTATATGAAAAATCTGGGTCTCAGTTAGAGCCCTGCGAGGTCAGACCACAATGCGGTCGCTCGCAAGGACCGCAGCCCACGGGGCGGTGCGGTCACAGTTTTCTTGACCGCATGCGGTGCGGGGCAGTCGCGGTCAGGTTGAGACCTTTGCGGGGCGGGGCGGTCATGGTCATACTTTTGGCCAAGCAGTCGCGGGGCGGGCAATCCATGCGGTCAGAATATGACCGCAATTGACCGCAAACTTCAGAATCTGTCGGTATTTTCTTTTACATAGGTATATATATTTTTTAATTTAGGGGAAATATAGTGATATAGATGACATTCAGTAATTGGCATATTCTACATAATTCCTTAACTTGAGCATATCAGTTTATGTAACATCAATAATATGTGTTGGCTCATTAGTAAATCAAATTTGTTGTTTTTTTTTCCAATTGAAAATTAATATCCAAAGTTATTGGACCTTCATCTGTTCTCAGTCATAAGTATACCAAAGTTAGCAAAATCAACCTTTTGCATTTTTGCAGAATTGTTGAAATATTCTAGAAGAGAATTGCATTGATAACATTAGAATGTTACATTAATAGACCAACATTACTTAATAGACAAGAAGTGTATAATATAGCTGCATGTGGGTATCTATTGTTTCTCCACCATTGTTGTCTCAAGACAAAGACAATGCAATTGGGTCAATGCCGCTATAACAAGTGGCAATTCACCTTAAGTTTGAGAAATCAAGATTTAGTGTTTTAGTTACCTGGTAGAAACATTAATAATAACATAGAAGAATGGCACACTAAACCATGATTTTTAGGCATGTAAAAAATGAAATATTTTATTTGTACAGTTATTGTATCAACTAGCATAGTACCCGTGATAATGGTCTAATGAGAGTAAGAGTCCAGGGAAAACAGAACAACTACCACTACATTAGAGAAGATTGATAGTTGTGCATAAATGACTAATAAGTGCACTGGTGTAATAAGAACAGTTTGAGAAACCACACCCACTTATGGTTGATGTAAGACGTGAAATAATGCTGCTTGCAAATTTTTAGTTGTGGGCATCGAGTAGTTGGAGAGGAGTAGCGTAAAGCATCCATGATTTAAGAGTATGATGATACCCCCACATAAAATGGGAATTCCCCTAATTTAGTAATTATTCTGCACCCTGGTAATAATAAGTACAGAATACGAGGGGCGTTCAGAAAGTTCGAGGCTTTTTTTTATATGGACACTTATTTTCAATCTAGAACTATGAATTTTTCACAGGTTGAAATTCAGCATATTTGGAATGGATTTTCAAAATTTAGGACAATTTAGACATTTTAAAGTCATTCTGTGGTTGCCATGGAAACCGAAAGTTCAGCTAGTTGGGGCAGGTTACACTGAAACCAAGAAAACTAATGAATTTTGGCTACGAGAGACCTCTCTTTATCACTTGTATTAGTGAGTTTGACAATATTTGACACAAGAAAGGTAATATTATAACAATAACACTACTTTTGAGGGCGCTATGCTGTTTGAATGGCCCAAGGTCATGTCCAGCAGCCCAAGTGATTCAAAGCAGCACGAGCAGCGCGAGGGCTGCTGTGCAATCACGAGGGCTGCAGGACATGACCAAGGGCCATTCAAACAGCATAGCGCCTGAAAAAAAAGTAGTGTTATTATTATTATTATCCACTTACTAGGTTTTTATGTTCTGATTTACCACCAAGACCTGTCAACTCAAGATTGGTGTCAAGTGAAATAAATAAGGGCTGTTATTGACTATAACGGCCCTTGGCCTTATAAACAAGGGCCGTTATAGACTATAACGGCCCTCGACTTTGTAAACAAGGGCCGTTATTGACTATAGCGGCCCTGGTGATGTAAACGAGGGCCGTTATTGACAATATTGGCCCTTGGCCTTGTAAACAAGGGCCGATATGGAAAATCAGCAGCCCTCAAAATTTTGCTAATGCTCTAGTGAACGGCCCTGCAAGTGGATAATAATAGCCTTTAAAAATACTCCCAAGCTCACCAAAAGTATTAATTCACACACCTGACCCATTGAAGTAAATGTTCCTCGAGGCCCTCCAAACAAAGTTCTGTGAAAGCATTTCGGTCATCCAAAACCTTTTCTCCTCCAGCGGCTTTAACCCTAGCCCCCTTGGACTGAAGTAAGGGAAAACCAGGACTTATGTAAAGCAAGATGTCACAGGAATAGCTGGGATGGATAATGCTGTTCATTTGGGTTTCTTGCTCATGCCAGTGAATCCATGTTTTCACAAGTCCTTGTGTAGTCAAAGAAACACACCCTTGCCGCCTGAATTTCCCCTTGTAAAATCCGGCATGCAGCAGTGCTTTCCTACATGGGTTCAGTGTAAGAATAGACACATTTTGTGTGCTTGATAGCATATTTAGAAGCTAATATCATATTTCTTGTGTCAAATATTGTCAAACTCACCAATACAAGTGATAGAGAGAAGTCTCTCACAGTCACAATTTGTTGGCTTTCTTGGTTTCAGTGTAACCTGCCCCAACTAGCTGAACTTTCAGTTTCCATGTCAACCACAGAATGACTTTAAATTGTCCAAATAGTCCAAAATTTTGGAAATTTTTTTTTGGAAATCCATTCCAAATATGCTGAATTCATAGTTCTAGATTGAAAAGAAGTGTCCATATAGAAAAAAGCCTCGAACTTTCTGAACGCCCCTTGTAAGAGGTATTTGTAATTATGCATTAATTGAATACCATGGCCTTTTTCTTTTAAATTTTTTTTTGCACAATCAACTTTTAAAAGCTAATTAATAAAACTTGATTTCTTTTTTTTAGTAAAAGCCTGTAAGTAAAGTGTTGGTTCTTGCACACACCTGTAGCTAGTGGAACCAATCATGCATATGTGCTATCACCCAGTGCTTGTTCAAACAGGGTCATTCCACTTTTACCCAACAAGGACCAAAATGCAATATATATTTGTTAGTATTGCATGAATGACTTTGAACACCATTACATAAATGTGAAAATCTTAGATTTTAGTACAATGAACTGAATAAGATGCATTTTCAGATTAACAAAGTAAAAGTGAATGGTATATTTTCTATTTTTAAGTCATTTAATTTCAAAGCTTTGAAACTTGTAAATAAATCTTATTCTGTAGATAGTATCTAGAGAATAAGATGACAGAGTGAGACAAATATGTAATCATAAGTCATCCATTCACTGTTTCATCATTATGTGATTAGTTTCATATATATTCTTGGAACAAGAGACTCAAGTCACAAAATCTTTTGAACTGCGGACATCTGCGGTCATATTGCGGTCAAGCGGGGCAGTCGCGGTCAAGCATTCCATGTCCGCATGCAGTGCGGGGCGGTCGCGGTCAGGCCTCAAGCATGTGGGGCGGTCGCGGTCGTGGTCAGCTTTTCAGCAGTGCGGGGCGGTGCGGTCGCGGTCAAGCTTAGTCCATTGTGAGGCGGGGCAGTCATGCTTTTGGGTGACCGCGCAGGGCTCTAGTTTCAGTGCATATAGAATGATGTTTATAGTTCCATTTGCTTGATGAACCATACATGATGAATCACCCATGGTCATAAGATATTTGCCTAAATCTGAGATTTTATTTTTTTGTGAGGCCCCTATTCCCTGCCCTGCTTATATGCCTTTTTTCAAAGTGGTCAAGCGGAGACTAGCGTCATGACTGTAAAGCATGGTTTTCAATAGGTCTGTCTCAATTTGTAGTTCTGAATTTATGTACAGGTGGTCTCCATGCAATAGGAGCTCTGATGGAATCCCCTTTGGCTTTCAACAAGGTGATTGGTGTTGTTTACCAAGACAAGGATTCTAACTTAATGAGTGTGTTTGTTGAATGTATTAGAATTAGAATTAGTTTATTTATATAGATGCATGAAGTACATACAATCACCTCTCAATAATTACATACAATAAATCAGACATATTTTTTTAAAAGAAACAATTGCATCAAAGGGTAAGTAGCCAAGTTACAAGTAACTATGGAAATTGTTACTCCCATTAATAATAAGTGAAATAAATTATAATGTTTGATTGTTTGGGTCAGCTATGCTGTATTGTGTTCTCTAAACTGCAGTTCAACAGAAAAGTGTGTTGTTATCATACAGATTAGGGAATTGTTACTTGTTATTAACCAGATTATTATTAACTGTTGGTCACAGGATTTCACTTACTTTGCAAACAAACCAGATAATGATTATGTCATTCGGTGGGCTCCCCCAAGACAAAAATTAATAGCACTCCCCCCTTATTGTCATGCCACCAGCCGATAATACCTGTCATAATCCCCATATGGAGACAGACCTATTGCAACTCGCATACATTCTAATATTCTTAATCTAATTTATTCTTCATGGTGTTTTTCAACATCTATCTCGAATATAGTCAAGGTCATTACAAAATTTGGTATTATTTTCTTAAAGGTTTACAGGACTCCCTGGTAAGGGTTCAAATCAAACTGTATATATCAGGTAAAGAGAGTGACGCAGGCAGCAATGATGGGGAGGAGAGACAATAAGAATACTAAAGAACCTGAGACTCTGGAGTAGCCACTAATGGTTAATTAAAGTAGGTTGGAAAACACTTCAGGGAGATGGGCAATAGGAAATTAAGAAAGAGCGATCTGGTATGAGAAAAAAAAAGAAAAGAACCAAACAGCGGAAAACGCAAGTGTAATTTCCTATTATGGTGAAACCTGCAAGAACAACTCCTAACAACTGAATTAGCAGAGACAGTGATTGCTTATAAAAGATGTGGAGGAAAATGAAATAACCCAAGGCAAGCTAAAGTGTCCATTGCCATCCAGATATTGGACTGGGGAAACATGATTTGTATAAGAGATAGGATGCTCATCCTCAGGCAATTGTCATTGTAAAAACATGATGCATATTTCATAAATGAAGGTGGTTTTGATCGTTTATTTCAAATTTCCAGCTATTATAACAAAACAACCCAAGTCAGGGTCACTGAGTAACAATATCACTCGCTGTTGTGTGAATTAATATCACTCTCGCCCTGCGGGCTCGAGTGATATTAATTCACACAACAGCGAGTGATATTGTACGAAGTGCCCTGACGCATGGTTGTTTTGTTTTTATCACCTGGTTTTACTTCAAATTTTCAGTTATAAAGAGGGACTATTTTCTGCCATTACAAAAATGTGACGTCACCAAGGAGCAACAATGGACATGACGTCACAATCCCATTATTCTGGCCCTTGTTTGGTTTGTGACATCATCAGGCAGCTGAAATGCTGGTGATGTCATAGCCATTGTTAAAAAATATTGCCGTAGAAGGGTGGTATTTTTTACAATATCATAGCCCCTGATATTTTGACTGCAAACAGTGATATTCACAGCCAACCAGGTGATAAAATGATTTTGTATATTCAGGGGGGGGGATCCAGAATATTCCGGTGGGGGGCCCAATCGGGTTATCGCTTTGCTGAACACATTGCGCTCGTCCCACGACATAACCCACCCTGCCAAGACAACCCCTGCCCACACGGCCTGCAAAAGTCACTATTTGGGGTAAAAATTGGATATTCATGAGCTACTGGCCAGTGGATGTCATTTCTAACAAATGACATTACTGTGGTTGTAAAACTATTTTGGAAATGGTGTTAACTACTTTCTAAGGAGAGTTTATCTCATAATCTCTGTCTAATACTCAAAGTAGACCATGTGTTATCCATTTAGTGGTTGCTATTGAGAGGTAAACTTTCTAATAGACCTCCTTATAAAGATTTATGGTATTTCACATGGAAAGGTCACACAAATTATACCCTTAAGGTTTTCTCATTCCGTTAGCTGATTGGCTTAGGGAGTCAACTAGGTCAAAATCTGAAATAGTGGCTGAAGCTGACCGTGTGGGCAGGGTAGCTGCATGGGAGGATGGACATAACCCGACTCTACACTGTTAAAATTAGCATGTAAAATTATTTAAAATTTCATCAGGCTCACTCTTAACAAAAAGGTTCTATATGGAATTTTTAAGGGTTCTATAAGCTGGTATATATAAGGTACCCCAAAAGGTCCATTGTTAAACTTTTAAAAAGGATCCAACAGCAAGCAAAAACAACATGAAGGCAGTGGTGAACAGTTGACCAGCAGTGTTACTCTCCTTTGAGAATAAGTGGTCTGTTTTTTTTTTCTGTTACATTTCATTAAAGCATCTTTCAACCAGAGCAGGTACTGAGGATAAAAAAGCTAAACATACATAATCCATGTGTCAATGCATTTTGTCAGTTTCTTGAAAAGTGTGCTCGTAATATACAAAGTTACGCAACTAAATTTGTAACATCACAGTTTTGAGATAAAGCGAAGTACAAACTTGAAAAACGCGTAACTATGAAAACGATAATAAGATCCCAGTATATTCCGGAGATCCCGAAGGTCATGCATGTGGCTCTGTTACTCAGTCCAATCTAAAGCTGAGGTGTCTGTTCTGTTGTACAGTTTTCAACTTTTTTTGCAAGAATGGGGTCAATTGATTGATGATGATAGCCTTGAGAAAGTATTGAAGTTGTGTGGTAATTGATTGATGAGGGTTTTGCTTGCAGGCAGAGTGTGAGAAACAAATACTGTCTTCAGGTCAAGCTCAACATTCTGTTTTGGTGGGCTTTGTTTCAGAATTGCATGTTTTTCTGTTCCGATTATTTTGGGACATTGTTTTCAGTGTGATATCTATTGATGAATATTTGACTGGTAAATTTCATAAATTTTCTCTGTCTTTCTATTGTTATTACACGTATTATTAACTATTACTTTTGATATATGTTGTTATACTTGGATTAGAAACAGAACTGTGTCCTGGTTCTTTAAAATTTTTAAATTTCACTTATCCTATAGGCCTATACATACATATCTTTCAACCCATAATCTACAAAATATTAGCTATTGGCCTACTTATAGTAAGGCTACTACCTGCCCATTTGTCAATCCAATTCGAAATATGATATACAACCCAAAATATCTTATTTCCTCTGATAAATTATTGCAAGACATGTTTGCATGTTTCTATAAGGCAGCAAAAGACTCCATGTCATATTTCATTGCTTGTTACATAGTATTCTTGTTGAAGTACACAATTAATTGGCTGCTCTGGGAAATTGCTTGTAAGTTGTTTGGCATCTTTCTGCGATTCATTGTGAGACATCCTTTGAAAGTTTCAAACATGTATTTGCACGTATTAGGCAAGTTATTACGTTGATAAAATAATTTACCTGTCACATGATTCTAGTGCGATTATTCCTATGATTTGTTCCAGTGGTACTGCGCACATGTTCTTAAAATTGCCATGTGCATTCCTGGTCTTGTCACCGTCATGGATTAGAAACACATAAATTAGAATATATAAAATCAATTCATCTCAAAAAAGTAGTCGTGGTTTATTATAATCCTATAGGTTGAAATAGCAGTGTTTTACATGAAGAATCAGTCAAAAATATCATGAACGTGATGTCGTATACATGTGCTCTATACGTGTAGTATCACAATGATCCATCTGAGATTTCTTAAATTTCCAAATTCTGTGATTTCAGCTGCGGATCCCTTATTGACCACAATTTACCCAGTTGATCTTCCATAGGAAGGCTATCTTGCAAGCTATTTCCTTTCCCGCAAACCAAGTAAAGGACTGATCCACTATCGATCGAAATCAGTCTTGTCCAAACCAATAAGGGTTGCTGACAATCCCACCATTATTCCTTGTTCTTCAGTTAAGCTCTACATCAAATTAATACCATTCTGCCACTAATAATATTCACTGGATCATGAAAGGATAATATGGAGTGATTGTCTTGGTGGAAAGAGATTTACTGGCGTTATTGGAGATTAGTTGGAAATTTGGAATTGGTTTTGTTCAGTGATTTAGAAGTTGTAAGTTCATGATTCTGGAGTTGGGCTTTGGGATGCAATGAATAAGTTAACACTAAATCTTTCAAATAATACGAGTCCCTTAGAAGTTGTGTCTAATCTTTTAAACACAATATTCAATTATGCATTGTGTATTGTACATTGTACACTTCATAAAATAATCAGTTGTTTTATAATACATATAATGGAGGTGTACATCATAATTTAAACTATCAATTTTGAGCTTGTCTAGATTTTCGCACTAACAACTTCGCAAAGGTATCATTCATAATGTGTGAATCATCATTAAACTTTCAGAAGTGTTTTCTATAAGTAGATGTTCATAGCGATAAAACGATAGCATAACAATTTTAAAACCACCACAACCTTTTTTGCTTTCAAGTCGCATTTTTGAACATTCAAAGTTCATTCTCATTTGTTGCTCACATCGTCGGTACGAAACACTATTCCATGTATAGTAATGTACTTTTTCTACAATCTCTTTCCTTTGCCTGGCATCTCTCATGGCCAATTTTAAGGTTCTATGTTGTAATAGTGCTAAGCAATACACTTTTAGTGACAACAGAAACAATGATTTTTAGGTAAATTTTCATGACTTTTTTAAAATACCTCAGTTAATTTTTTTTCATATATCCAAAATTCACGCCATTTTAGGATTATACTCTATAATATACAGTTATACACTGATAAAGGATTCATGAAAGTTCGAAGTTGCTAAGATGATCATGGCCTGAATAATTGTTATTTTGTTTGAAAACTACCTCACAGATTTGTGGTGGCTGACAATGCAATTGATGGGAGAAAATGACATTGGTGGAACTGTTTTCATTGCAGAATTTTTTGAACATTACAATGACAACAGGTACTCCTCTCTGTTGTCAATGATTACAATTATGCTATTCTCATTAAAGGAAGTGCTAAATTTTTGGTCTTGATTCACATGGTATTGAATTTCTCATTATTTCTGTTATTGAGGCAATTTAGATCTTTCGTCAAAATGAGTAGGAGGCGACATTATTGAAGTTCATCGATGCAGGGGATAATGAACCTGATATGCTAAAAATATGAAGGAAATTTTATGGAGCAGGTGGGTGAGAGGAAGTCAGTGTGGTTTTTTTTCCATCATAAATTTAATTTGCAAACCTTTTTTGAATCAAATTATTTATTCACATTGCATGTGTTTTTCTCCTTGTGATTCTCCCTGATCATTGGAGCGTCATTGCATCAAGTATTTCTGGTTCATCATTAATGACAGGTGGGTTTATTAGTTCATCAAAATTTGACCGCTATAATGCACCAAACAAAAAAGCTGAAATCTTTTTTATCAGGTTGATGAATTTACAGTCAGACCAAAAATTATTCAGACGCTTGCAATTTTGTTATTATTTCAAAGGAAATACAAAGTAAGCAATGAAACATGCAGTCAAAATCATCTTTGGTATCTTAAAAGTGTAACCCGTCCAATACAAATTTATTGCAAACTGACACAAAATCCGATGAAAATAGCTACTTTTGTCGATTTCAGGAACCAGAAATTATTCAGACACTTTTACAAAGTTGTAGAAAGTGAACTATTTACTAATAATTATCCCAAATATTGCTAATATCATTGTGGCCACATTGGATGAAAGGTGTGATCATTAGTTAAGAAAATTTGGATGAATATGTGAGATAAACATCTGATTCAATTTATCACATTTTCTTCAGATATCAATTGGAGATATTTCAGAATATCATAAAATGGCAATTGTTAACTGTTCTTTCTAAACAAAATTGAAATACAGGCTTACTTGAAAAATTTGATGCATTTTGTTATTTTCCCTTTGTTTTTGGCTCCAACTGCTCCCTGAATCCTTGCCCATTGAGCCACTGCAATCCATCAAATCTCTTAAAATAAAGTTGTATGGCCTTCCTAAGGTTGTTCACTCTATTGCGTATACAGGATTGCCAATTTACGCCAGTTTTTTACAACTGGTGTGCCATACTAAACTATAGTGTGCTTTCATGGTGCAATCTCCATTGGAATAGCATTGAGGCCGAAGAACCACATTTTTGCCCCATTCCCAAATGAAGTACAAAGTGCCCCATTGAGTTGCTGTTCGGACCATGCATGGAATATAGCTTGAAATATAAAATGAATCTTGCTTTCCAAAAAATTGTTAGATTTTGGTGCCACATGGACATGTTTTTGCTTTGGTGAAATTGGACAAATAAGTACAAAAGCGCACTGAACTTAATATGCGGACTCCAATGTTTCATATTGTGATTCAAAGATTTAAGAATACAATTCTAAGGTAAACTAAAGCAATTTGAATCATCAATACAAGGCATGTTCAAGGTTAAAGAGTGCATGAAAATGTGATAAACTGGACATAATGTTTACCTCCAATATTTATCCCAATTCAATTTTCTCAATTGATGGTCACACCTGTCATTCTATGCAGTCATAATGGTCCCCAGGTAGTTTAGTAACATTATTTTAATATAAATACTAACAAATTATAGTAAATAGTTCACTTTCTACAACATTGTTAAAGTGTCTGAATAATTTTTGGTTCATGGCGTTAACAAAAGTAGCTTTTTTCACCAAATTTCTTGCCGATTTGCAATAAATTTGTTTTATGCAGGTCACATGTAATGCCAAGGATGTTTTTGATTGCATGTTTCATTGGTTTACTCGGTTATTCCTTAAAATAATAACAAACCAGAAAGCGTCTGAATAATTCTTGGTCTGACTGCATCTTCTGAGATTATATGAAATCCAAGGCCATAGAATTTTCGACATTTTTTGTCAGTGGCGTTGTGAGGGGGCTTAGGTTTCCACTTCGCTCCTGTCACATGTAATGACCCTCGCCAAGGGTGCAGGAAGGAAACGATAGCGGCAGGGACGGTCGGACGGGAAAGGGCAAAATCTAATACGCGTGACAAAAATTTTATGAAGCGTCAATAATAATTTTAATATATTTACAAATTTTGCAAAAATGAAGCCCTGATAACGTTTTTTTTTTTTAATCAAAAGGGCACTGCCCGTCAATCATAATGAGTCCAATGTTACATTTTCTTCCTTGTCTACACTTTTCATCATCAAATCTTGGCAATCTTATCTGGCGGAAGACTGTTGAGTATCAGACTAAAATCAAAGTGTAGATTTGTTGGATGATGTAAATGTGCAGACCCAGGAGCAGCCTAATTTCTTTGATTGATGTCCTGATTTTGCCTGGAGCAATTCCCTGAAGGGAGTGAAGCTATATTTTGTGCTTTATTTGACAATATTGAACAGCAGAAGATGCAATCAATAAAGTTTAGGGATGTTCTGAAACATTTTGTAGTGATTTGCTGTCTTTAGCTTGTTATGTAAGATGGTTCATCAAATGGAGTGAGATACATGGCTTGCCAATTCGCATTTGAAATGCTTCAATAATTTTACAAAGCTAAAATCTTATATGAAGAAAGATATCATTTATTATTTTGCTGTTTGTAATACTGTAAAGATTCACAATAACTCAGTATGTCCTTAATCTATCAATAAGTTACCATTGATGTGCTCGATCCTATTAAGCTGAAAAGTTAATATAATGCATGCAGTGATTGCAGAATTTACTATTCCTGTGAATAATGTGATGATTCACTTTGCAAACTGTTTGGATATGTATGTTCAAAGGTTGCAGCTGAAGAATTACTAATAAATGTACTAACATTCAGGTGTTTGAGGTCATCAATGACACACAACACTCAGCTGTGTGCAGGCACTCCCTTCAATTTGAAATAAATTGTCAATTTGTCATTGAGTATAGTTAACTCACTGGTGAGTGATGTGTCTCAGTCAGTTACTTTGGCTGATAACAAAGCAGATACGAGTCAATAATAAAAACCTGGCAATTATATGGCCTTACAAGGAACATTTCGGTGCATTATGTAAGCTCTCATAATTCCTTGGCTTTCTTCTTTGTCATTTTATAGCCAAATTGTGTATTTTGGACTCTGAGGTACGATGTCCTCACAAAGTTGCTTTTAAACCAAATCATTGCTGTGTGCAAGACAACTTTTTGTCTGCCAATAATGGCAATATGACTTTACAGGGGCGGACTGGCGACATTTCGGGCCGTGGCAAAATAAGTCAGTGGGCCCCCACATTCCAATTTTCAGCATAACTCTACTTACACCAAGGTGGAAGGGCCCTTTTCTATACAGAGGCCTCTCTCATTGGGGCCCCCACCTTAAAAGTTTCATTGTATCGCACCTAAGTGACCTTCATAAACTTGCTCACAGAAATATATAATAGATATAGACTTTTGGTTTTTTTCGCTATTTTTATTTTTTTTGCACCCTGAGTGGGACCCCCCTGAGTGGTTGGGCCCGTGGCACTTGCCACTCTGCCACATAGGCCAGTCCGCCCCTGTTCAGACTTTATATACATGTAAAGCTCTTTTTGCACTCAATTCGCATGCCAACTCACAGAATAATTATTCATAAGGCAAGCAATAACACTGGGTGCACAATATGTGTATCGCATGGCATGAAAATTTCGACCTTTTATTATCTGTCACTGTCTTCAATTATCTGCAGTTACGCAAGCATTAATACCGCAATGAAGCTTGGGAGGGACACTGGGACAGGTCAATGGTGTGTGTGTGGGTCAATTATGTCTCTGGGCAGAAATGTGTTTTGCAATGTACTATTATGAGGAAGAAATGGATATTGCATGAAGAGGAAAATGGTGAGAAAAAAACAATATTGGAAAATTCAAAATGATGTAATGCAATATTTAGATATTAAAGGTATGAATATGTGCTTGGTAAATGGGCTGCAGCAATGAAGTATGTCCTTTCTATTATTATAGACCTGTATGAGGCAGTGCAAGTACTTACAATTGCCACATCACATGCCCTAGTGATAACATATTCATTCTTCATTAAATGGTAAGTACTATAGTTATATCCTGCGTTTGAGGGAATATGTGATATATCTGAGGCGTCAGCCGAGGATTATCACATATTCACGAAAACAAGGGATATAACTGACTTATACCTCAAACAAAACAAAATAAAACAAAAAACTTAAGAGATTTAAAAAAGAAAATAAAACAAGAAGGATTTGAGAAAAAGAAAACAGCTATAAACAATTGTCATGTGGGATTAATTTAATAGCATGAAAGCACAGATCTGAAAAGAATCACGTTTTATATACTGAAAATTCTTTGAATAAAAAAAATAAAATAAAAAAAACGTAGGGGAGGCGGGGGTCAGAAGTCACAAAATTCAGAAAAAGCCCCAGAACAGAGCAGGTGTTTGTTAGATCTGAATGACCTTTGGCACAATTATGCAGTATTTAGTTGACTATAGTTGTATCACAGGATAGCTGCTGTGCTGTAAATAGGCTTTAGTCAGTTCACAATTATTTAAGGAAAAGTCCGCTGTGACTTTTTACCCCATGTCAGGGTCAAGAAGTCACAACCATGGGGTAACAAGTCACATGTATTTTTTGTGAACATACAACACTATATGAGGTGATATGCAGACCTGGACTTGATAGTCATCCTTGTGCATGAAATTTATAGTGAGCCTTCAAAAGCCATCGGCATGCAATGACAATGCACCATCAGTAAAGCCGGCATCAGAAATTGCCCAAAGTTTGCGAAATGAAATTTTGCTGTAATGCTCTCTCATCAGTATTATTGATGATAGGTGATGATAGGATTGTAAGCTAAAAGCTTCTAGTGTGGAATATTTTACTTTCCTTAGCTCATAATACTGACTTCCCGGTACCCTATGGTAAAATATCACAGTGCTGGGGTGAAATGTCACAGTGTGACATTTCACCCCTCAGCTGTTTTTTAAATTCAACTCATGATCATGGCAACTTGGTGACCAAATGGCCAAAAATAGATTCACAGCATGAAAGACAATTATCCACAAGACCTTGAAACACTAGCACAACTTCATATGTCACAGTGACCAGACATTAATAGAGAAAGTTCAGAATCAATAAAACCTGTTTGGGACACCAAAAATGCATGAGGTGGGTAAAAACCCACTTTGCACAATGAGTATAATTTTCATATTCCCTGCAGACCTTCTTCTCATAAAAGTGTCCCAAATCATGATTTAAACTTAAAAATTAGGTCAATGCAAGTTGGTCAAAAAGGCCTGTGACTTTTTACCCCTGTGACTTTTCACCCCCTCTTCCCCTAAAATGTGGAAAAAATGCAAGGAAAAAATGTGATGAAAAAAAAGTGAAAAGAAAAATTTGGGGGGAAAATGGCAAAAAATTTTGGGGGAAAATGTCTGTGAAAAAAAAAAAAATGGAAAAAAAATTATGGAGGGAATGGGGAAAAAAGTCTAAGCCTATGAAGAAAAAGATTGGAACAAATAATTTTGGTAAAAAAATAGGGGGAGGGGAATTGGGGAAAAAAATATATGGGCGAAAATTGTTGTAGGCAAAAGATAAATTGTGGACAAAAATTTTTTTTTAAAAACCCGGAAGAATATATGCATTTGGATGTGAAAGGGGGGTTAGAGTTTTAATAGACACGAAATTATTTATTTCATGGAAACTGCAGCAGTAATTGGGCCCATTTATTTTAAGTGTACGTCATCAAATATTTGTTAATAAATCAAACGAAATACCTCCACCACTTATTTCAAGACTACTCAAGAGGAATGAATACCAAAAGTAAACAGACAAGGAATTATTTATTTTAAAAAAAACAAACTTCAAAGCTTCCTCCCCCTCCCTGAGATCTAATATGGTTGACCCCTTATTTGTTTTACATTGTATTGACATTAAAATCTAAATTGGGGTCAAATTAAAGGATTAACAGATTTGTCGTAGGTGTTCCGTTTTTATGATACTTTTGTTTTATTTTTGTTGAACTTTTGTTGGTAATTCACTGTTTGGTACAGTTTGCTGTTTTTGTTATAAGCTTTGTTAAACAATGAGGCTTATATATCCTATATACTCCCATGGGCGTATAAGTGAACAACAAAGAATATATGATATATACCAGCCTAATACAGGCTTCTGATTGGCTGATTGCTCATAGGTATGGTATAAAACTTAGTAACAACCAATAAACAGCATATAAAGCAGGCTCTAGCAGGCCACAGTGCTTAACCTTGTCTAAGAGCTTGTTAGTAGATTTACTTATCCTCGCAATCTTGATTCTACTAGTAACCGCATTTGCTTGGTTTAGAATACCTTGACAAACTTACAACTCTAGGCAATTAAGTGGCATTATTATCATTTTGGAGGGCATTGTCTGGCCATTAACGCCCAGATCGCGGGCGTTAATGGCCGTTAATGCCCGCGAAAACGCCACCTGGTGTATTTTACCGTATCGTGACGTCATCAGAAGTGACGTCATTGTGATTTTCTGTCAGTTTGTATGCTAAATCAGCCAAAAATCGTCCGATTTGAAAAATTTAAAAGGCTAGATCTATCAAATTCAGCCTGCCGAATTCATTCCTGCATACGGATTTGTGCTATCTTCAATAATAACGACGTAAAAACGAAAAAACGGGGCGGGCGTTAATGAATCCGGAAGTGAAGGTAACATTTTTCCTGGATATAAAAATGATAATAATGATAATAACATTTTTTTGTCAGGCATTATGGGGTATTAATCAGTTATGGCCCTCGGGCAGAAATCATTTAATGCCCTCGCCTGGCGGCTCGGGCATTAAGTTAATGATTTCTGCCCTCTGGCCATAACTGATTAATACCCCATAATGCCCTCCAAAAAAACGTTATTGACCAATTAGTGGGTAACGGGTACCAAGCAGTTATCGCTGAATATCCTGTGCTTCATTGCAAGTTGTTGGTTACAGGATTATGAGGCAGTTCCATGCAGTTTATGTTTTTTTAATGAATAATGAGGTGGTACAATGAATGTACGTGTGTAGATTTATATATAAGTAGATAAGGTAGATATATGAACAGAGATATAAATGCAGATACAAACAGATAGGTAGTTATATGGACTAGCAGTGCCACAATAGTAAGGTGAAGAAGAGAAAAAAAAGTAGCCACAAGGGAAGAAGAGAAAAAAAAGTAGCCACAAAGGGTTAATTAAAGAAGGTCTGAAAACAAACCAGGCAGATAGATGGGAAGTCAAATAGGAAATTAACAATGATGGATCTGATGCAAATAGAAACAAACCCAAGGAGAAAAAACACAAAGGTGTAATTTCTAATTACATGGAGAAACTCAGAGGTGCAAATCCAGACAGATTGCGAAAGATAACTAATAAAAGATATAAAAGAAAATGAAAAACAAAATGCAAGAGTAAAAAAGGTCTGTTGCCTTCTAGATGTTGCAAATTGACAGGGAAGATTCTTGTAATTGTGGCATGATGTGTAAGAGGCCACTAGGGGATGCATCCCCAAGGAAATGTCCTTGTTTAAAAAATAAGACAAGCTTATGAATTTCTAGTTATACTGCAGCAATGCTATAACAAAATAAAGAAATTTTATAATATGGTAATAGGAAGAAGACAGAATAAACAGAGAATGGAAATGCAGAAAAAAACAGAGATTGCATATTGTAGATTAGGGTTTAGTCCATTTCATTTTGATTTACACTCACTAACTGACAAAGCAGTGAGGCATTTCGATCCTGAAAGTTGGTGTAAATATTTAATTCACATCCGTTACATTGAGATTAGGTATTGTCATTATTCATAGCTTTCTTCATCTAAAGATAACTTGTCTCATGATATATGAGAGAAATATGGCACAACCGAAGGAAAGGCCACTTGTCTAAAAAGACATAGATAAACAAGAACTAGGAGCTATGGCATATATTGGAGGAGAAATGAAGTCCTGGAAGGCTTATCTTAATACATGGGATCACATCTTTCTAGCATCACAATTTTGACTTAATCTCTTGCCATTCTCATATTCCAGCTGCCTCCTTTTTTTACTATATATTATATCTGCTCTATTTTGTATGATCACAATGGTTCTGTCTTTTTTCATTCATAATCTACAGTGTACCACTGTACTACCTCAAAAATTTGGTCTTCTTGGAAATCATCTGATGTATTACAACTTCAGATATTTCCTCATGTTGACCAGGCCTGAATTATAGGCCCTTGCTATATCTTAATCATGTTATTTCATGGTCAATGTTCTTCTTTTCTCTCTTTTTTCCTTTGGTGTTTCTTTTTCCCTCCCTGAAGTCATAAACAACTCAGGACTATTTCTTACTTCTTGGATTTTTTTTTCTGGTATTAATAACTTAGACATCTAGAAAATTATCCAAAAAATGCCACATGTGGTGCAATTTTACAAATATCTTGAATGTCTCAGATGACGTTAAATATTACCAAAAGGTTTCCCAGAGCCTCGGTTGGAGCAACAAGAACCATGCGGAGTAGCGCAATAAAAGACAACTGAAATGACACTACTGCCACACGTGCCAATTGTGATGTTTGTTCCGAATGTTGGCCCACATTGGTTGGTGTTTTACTGCTGTGTCACCAACCTCAGAGAGTTCATATTATTCTTCATTCTTATCCAGTGTTGAACTGTTAATGTAGTACATGCATCTTTGCATTATGTTCCTCTATAATGCATGGCATATATTTGGCCTGTTGCACTCTATATTTGTCCTGTCATTCAATATGGAGGTCTCAGGTGAATTCTGCTGTGCACCGATAAGGACATACACTGCCTGATGTATCTTGTTCGTTACAAGTCTTGTGCTGACTTTTAAATGTTTTACATGACATTGTGTTCCTCTGATAGATGTACAGCATTTAATGGAGCTGAAAGTTGGTTTTTTGTTACCATATTGATTAAATTTTAATGCTGCTAATAATATTTTTATGCTTTGCTTGTCATATTTGGCTTGTTGTAATATCACATGAGGACAGTGCAAGATAATGTCCCAATTGTTCCCTTACTACAATGCAGTTTGCCATGTCAGGTTATATGGAGGAGATGAGAAATGGTGTGATGATGAGATGGACAAGTAAAAAATATCTCATCACTTGTTCTCACGAATATGCAATGCTTCAGTCACTCTGATAACACAGGTCCATGGGATGACATGCAATGCTGTCAGGACAACCTGATGAGTTCTTGTGTGTCCCTGTTGTGTAGTGTGTTCCAGCGTGATCTTGTTAGGAGCTGGTTTGTTCTTTTCTCAACTTGTAAGGCTCAGCAGTGAGAGTGCAATGTCTTCGAACAAGCATAGAAATATTGTCAATTAATCATCTGCTTCACACAATCCTATATTTAAAGGTGCTGATGAATATCATTCATCAAATATAAACATTCATGTTATATCTGATATTGAAATATTGCATAGTATTTTCAATATTGCCTTTATTAGCACATTTAATTTGGTGTATCATTTTGTACCATCTTACTGTAGCATATTTGCTCTACATCCATCTATTTATCAAAGATCTATTGAATGAAGTGACACAAAACCAAGCAAACAACCGAGAAGCCAACAAAAATACTATTTACTTTCTATATATGTTCAACTCCATCAGAAACCAGCACCATATGATGTATGCCCATCATTTTCAGTATAAAAACATGATAATAGCCCATGATTCCACATGTATCATGTAACAATATCAAATTTCCCTGGTGCTGACATAGCTGAACCGTCTCATATATTGTGGCATAGCAGCTCAGTCATCGACACAAATTGGAGTCCATTGCTTCAATCAAGCTGGCTCAGCAAGCATATATCTATGTGGGCTCCAATTCCCAATACCATTGCCAGTGTTTCATGGCGTCATGTCTGGCTTTATTTCCCTGATCGTTGCTAAAATCATGTTGAAATGAAAACTGGTATTATGGGTTTCTTGGGGAGGCGTGGAAGTTGGTGATTTCATAGAATTGTGACCTGCTCCACCAAAAAGGGTTCAAAGTCGGCCTCCTATCATATTTAGTTGTGAAAATGACTTTCTTCTACTGGAATTGAGCTTTAAAATGTTTTGATATCACCATCCAATCCAAAGATATGGCACCTCAAACATTGATGAAAAAAGAAAATAATCAGTGTTATTTCAAAAAGTAAATATAATGCCCATATAGTTAACCACTCTTCAAAAAGCTCAATATTCTAAAAATTTCTGATATTTATAAATCAAAATTGTTAAAGTTATATTTCAAATTAAACAATAACTCACTTCCAAAATACTTTTCCAACTCAAATTTCCTCATCTTACAACATACCACTCATTCATACAACACTAGGGGTGAAAACTTTCTAAAACCTAGAATTTATCATACTTTTGCCAAAACAGTGTACGTTACCAGCTGCCAAGTCTCCTGAACAACCTTCCCATGCAGGTGATTAACAAAGTCTATACTCATAGCGAATATGGATATAGTTCCTATTTAAAGAAATACCTAACAAACCAATGTAGTAATAGGGCCTACTTGTTCCATAAGAAATTGCTACATATGTCAATCGTAAACACAAGCTCCCACCCACCTGTACCTCACTCCCCCCCCCCGACTATTTTAATTTGAAAATGTCTAGTATCTGACAACAAAATGCTCAACCTAATTAATTACTACAAAAGTTCATCTATTTTGGTTTTGCTCATATTAAAATTATTATCTTAAACGTGCTGACAGGGGTTGCTTACGATAGCGCCTATTCAATTAGGCAAAGAAAGCATCGCCTGTGCCTATATTGATTATTACATTAATTAATGTATAATTATGTAGATGTTGTATATAATTTTCATATTTGGCTAAATAAAAAACTGTTTGTCTGTCTTGTTTGTCTGTCTGTCTGATGATAAGAAACATCGAACTCTCAGAAAATGGAATTTGAAATTCCCGCCATTGCAATGAAAGAACTAAGAAAATCAAGAATGATGCCCAATTTAGATAATTTAGAATCAGTTTTTGGTTAAGATGGTCTTAAATAATCAAAGCAAACTACTTTTGCTAAAACATGGTTCCAGCAGCTAAAAATCATTAAAATGTGACCTTTTGACACATTTTGCTCATTTATCACAAATATAGAATGCCTACTTTGAACTCATTTTGGTGGAGCAGGTCATAGATGTAATATGGTATGATAAGCTTCAGCAATATATCTTTATTATTCCATGGGTTGATTGTCCTTGACGCAGAAACATGTGTCAGGCAGGAATACGATCATAACATAGGCCACTGGTCGAGCGAGAGGCGGCAATGTCTAATTCATAATGCCAGTCTGCATGCTACTGCATAATGACATTTTGAATGCACAGCGAAACACTGTGTGGTCACTTTGAGTTGTCATTCCGGAAGAGGCATAATATGAGCATTAGACTGGTAATATAATATATACTAAACGGTGGTTTGATAATAACTTTGATTATAGTAGGCTAGGGTGGTGTTTGGTGTTAGGAATTGCCTTTATGGTAGAGCAGCAGTTACAAAAGTTTTCCGTTGTTCAGGATGGAAGGTCCCGAAACAATTTCATTTCTTGATTGAATTTTGGCATGTTTTGAAACTTCATGGAACGTAGGGGAAAATTCCCATTTTGTAGTACTAATGTAATATTGAGTCATGTTTTGTCATGTCATATTAAAGTGTATCATGGCAGAATAGTCCTACTATATACTTCCCTGTATTGCGTCTGTCCTACCCAAATCATTTTCTTATCTGTTCCGGCTGACGCCCAAATCAACTGTGGATTTCTAATGACCATGATTTCATTAATCATCCTCCCATGTTATAGTCCTTGTCATACTTACGTGGAATCTCAAGTTTTTTTCTATGCTGTTGAACTGTGATGTCAGAGATGATTCTATTCTAGCATTGCAATATATGTAAATTAACTACAAGCTGTGATATCATTTCCAACTGGGTCAGATTCCCCAGCTTCTAACCAATGCGAATCCACCAAACTGAGCATCACAGTTTCAACTCAGTGTCAGAGTTAATTGTGTCTGGGAAAAACCCATGCAAGTTTGACATCACAGCCTCTCAGCCAATGGGCTGCCAGAACAAATATACATAACATAAGCCATGTGTTTACAAACAAATTGTCAAAGACTTCTGTTTATACCAACTTCAATCAAAGTTTGAAGTTGTATGTTAGCAAGTTTGTAGATTTATCAAACAACTCGGTGGGGATAAAAACAGTTGTCTACTGTGAATGCTCACAAAGCTGCCATTTGGTAGGATTAGACTGGTGATTGCTGTGATAAATCATTGGGATCAAAAATGCAATGCTTCCTTCAATATACCAATGTTTGAACTGTGATGACGTAGTTTACGGTCAGCCCATTGGCTATCAAGCTGTGATGACGTAGTTGTAGGGGCTATCCCTGATAAAACTCTTACTCTGATACTGTGTTGAAACTGTGACGCTCAGTTCAGTAGGATCAACATTGGCTAGAAGCTGGGGAATCTGACCCAGTTTGAAATGACATCACAGCTTGAAGTTAATTTACATATATTGCAATGCTAGAATAGAGTCATCTCTGACATCACAGTTCAACAGCATAGAAAAAAAACTTGAGATTCCACGTAAGTATGACAAGGACTGTAACAATTTACCTCAGGTTGCTTTTGAATTACAAGTAGAGATATACATTGGCTGTAATAAAGTCCAAAATTTTAAACCACATAACTCATAAAACTTGATTTATCTCATCATCGAAGAACCCCATAAAGTATCTCCAGTCATCACTCAGTACTTGAAGACTTGTATACTTTGTTTAGGCCGAAACCAAGGTGGTTCTTTTTACTCTCAGTTTCCCCTGCTGGGAGTTTGCAGTGGCATTCCTTCAAAACGTCTTTTCCTTTCCCTTTCTATCCTGGACATTAGTCTTCCTTACTCCTTAGATTGGACAATAGGCCTAGTGACCAGCAGTGCCCAAGAGGCATAAAAGGAGGATTTCTTGAATTGCCAGTCTGCTATGAGGAGGTAATCTTCAGAAATTACATCTGAATTGTGCTCCAATCGCTCTCAGGCATAATAGGCAGACAAAGTGCTATTGACCTGGGGTTAGTTCTAGATGTGATTATACATGAGAGCTTTTATCTAGTTGCACATGGAATGTCAATTGTGGAATGACTACTTTTACTTAGATAGATAGATAGATAGATAGATAGATAGATAGATAGATAGATAGATAGAAAGATAGATAGATAGATAGATAGATAGATAGATAGACAGATAGATAGACAGATATGGTAAATACATGCCTCCAAGCCCAGATACTAATGCTCATGGGTTCAATTGATGTGATCACAGAGAGAGTGGGATGTCCTGAAAAATTTTACACATTTACCCCATATATCTTTTACTTTAGCTGGGTGAGACAACTTCGTCCTAAAATAAACCGAGATGACTTTTTATGAGGGATTGACAGTATATTTGGGAAAAGGTAAAAATTATACTTCACAGGTTTGAAATAATGAACCTACACCTAAAATATCTAAAGATTTTAACAACGTACTTAGAGTAAATTCCATTAATGGAGCCTAGTCAATTATCTAGAATTTTCTAACCCACACAAAATATCATAGTGACAATAATTGGCTATTACCAAGAATGTCTGACTGTCACTGATAAAGTTGCCAACATTTCCGCTTTGATAATGGGATTGCTACCTGTTACATATGACGCCTTTGGTGTTAAGGTCTAGGGGAACGAGGGGCAAAACGGACCGGCGGGGCAAAACGGTTTTTCGCGTTTTCTCGGAATTTTTTGACCTGCCTACTAATTTTTTGGTTGGAAAATAAAATAGGATACATGACCAACTTTTCCTGAAAGTTTCGTGGATGAGAATGTTACAGGTATACAGCTATGTTAATTTGAAGTTTTTGATCGATTTTCTTAAAAAAATCATAATTTTTGGAAATGCTGTAGTACCTCCAATGACATTCCCAGCAGTATAATTTATAGTCTGTGTTATAGGAGGACTATTAAGCTTGCTTATTAAGCAAAAAAATGTAGTCTGGTGCTTAGCCATGTGTAAGTAGGTCATTATTAATATACCCTGCATGGTTGGGGCAAGATGGAGTCCTCCTGCGGGAGCAAAATGGAAAGCATGAAAAAGCAATCCCAGCCTAGAAGAGGTTGAAGCTTGCTATTGGGTCAATTCAACCATCACATTTGAGACAATTGATACATTTTCTGGCTATATAACAGGCAAAAATTTGAAAAAATCACTAGAGATTTGTGGAGATAGTCCATGTCATCAATAATTCCTTGAGGATTTAAGCTCAGTGGTAAAACCCTGTATTGTTGAAACTGAAACGAATGTAACTACCTTTCAAAAAGCATAGTCAAATCCAATACCAGTTTAAATCGTTAAATTATGAAGAAAACTTGGAAATCTGAGTTATGTGAATATTCATAAAAATGTCACATTTCCATAAAATTTCACATAATTTTGTTTCTTTTGTAACCTGATATTTAAGGTTAAATACCTTGTCAAATAATTACATAGAATGCATAATTTCCAGAATCACTCCTCAGCTATGTATTGAAATGTTGATTACTGGTATTCTGCAATATTCTTACATTTTAAAAGATCAGGTAAACTAATGCATTTCTGCTTGTTAACATGCTTTCTAGTTAGACTGTTATAAAAACAGCTGATTTATTGCAGAACTTTTGCAACTTTATTTCTTCCCATTTTTCCCCACATGAAATTCCATTTTGCCCCAAGCATGGGGCAAAACGGAAAAAGTTGCAGTTTTGAAAATAGGGAAAAATAAGAATTGAAACCGTTAAAAAAGCACTTTTCTGTTTTTGAGCAAGTGGTATTGGTACTTCTTCATGGAACAGACCTTATTTGGCATTCGCATGATAAACCACCTTGGTACAGCAGGCCTTCGAAGTTAGGCGGCCCGTTTTGCCCCTCGTTCCCCTATATATCGAAATCTAGGTTAATTTTCACATATTCAAGGATTCCTGCTATGTTAACTTTATTTATGACAAGTGGCAAAATGTCACCTGAATAGTTAGGAAGCATCCCTAGCCTTATTATAAGACAACCACAGATTTATCAATTGAACACAATTTGAAATTCAAGCTGCTTCTAGCTTCATGTGGAAGGGAAGACATCATCCAATACTAGAATCTGTTTCAAGGAAAGCTCAGTAAAAGATCAAAAAGGTGAAAACCCCTTGTTCTATACTACAGCCAATTTTCTTTCAGTCACAATCATCCAAAAGCAGGAAAACTCTTTACATGACTGAATTTTGGAAGTCTTTTCCAATATTTAACATAACGTGCTCAAGGCACTTTAAAGCGGACCTCATGGCGTGCAGCAAAAATCTGCCATTAAATCGTGAATATGCTGATAATAGTGGAAAAACTTAGTGATTGCTAACTTTGCTAGCCCCCTCCCCCCACAGGCCCAAAATTAATATGAGAAATCAGAAAAGGCTATTGCCTCATTGTAACCCCCCCCCCCCTCCTGGCCATTTCTGGATATGCCCCTGCACGAAAATTATTATACATGTGACTGGAAGGACTACACAATTTCCTTTCACATGTGCAGTATTATTCATAAACAAGTGTCAAAGTGTCATGATTTATATTGGTCGTTTTTGATAATTATGTAATATAAAGTTGTTGGCCTGGAAATTCTAACTTAATGGAATTACAGAGCATTTTCGAATAGTAAAGGCAAAGAAAAGACATAATGTGACAGTTAGTGCCTTTCACAGGGTGACCCAGCTGAACTTTTGCCTGACTTTGACATTTCACTGAAGAGGGCGAGAATGATCAGTGGGGGATGAATGTGACGTCATTAATGGCTATAGCTTAGGGTTGAATGGATTTCCCTTGCTAGAGAGTTTATTATTGGATTAACATGTACCAAAAGTTGATCACTTCATGTGGAGGCCTATCACATGATACATTTGATACATGGTAAATGGCATTAGGATTGAAGAGAGTGGGTAGCAGAAACGTGACCCACAAGGTTAGGCAGAATTTCAATCTCATAAGCGGCTCCTCTTATAGAAGAGGTCCGCTAATAAAACGGTTTTGTAATAGAACTAGAAGAGCAGGGTCATGCCACTGACTAGTGCAATGATTACAAAACTCTGGGACAAACTGGCCAGCTTAAAAGGATTTGGGCACAGCTACTTGACTTTAGGGCAGCTGAATAGCGGCTAATGCCACGGCTTAATGAATGTCCCTATAGCCTCTAGTCATTTTATCCATTCCATACAGGGGACTTTTGCTTTTTGTTAAGTTTTGTGTAGAATGTTGAACATTTTTTTTTAGTTATAATGTTGGTTCAGCCAGGCAAGAAGAATTTCTAGGAAGAACATTCATATTCAGCACCTGGACGCCTGTAAGGTTAAGATAGAAACATAGAAACAGGTGGCCTACCACCAATATATCGGTAGTCCTTACCAGACTGTGTTTAACCAAATATGAAGACCATCACAGCTCTGGAATACACAATTTGGTGTCTGCAGGACTGAAAGCAAGATAAGGGCAACACCCTGGAGAAAATTGCCTGTCACTCTGACATACAACAGTGCACCTAGGTTATGTAATATAACACATCAGGATGCAATTACAAGTGAATTGGTACAACAGTGCAGTCAGCACCAACCCTGTAATATCAGGAAATAATGACAAGCTAAAGATACTATTAGTATGTGTAATATTTTGTTCCAAATATTCCATTTATCGATTTATTTATTATTATTATTATAATTTTTACTTGTCAAATGTTCAGTTAATATTTCATTGTATTGCATGGTAGATGTTGCTCACTGTGCAGTCAGAGCTGCAATGACCAGCAGCAGTCATGCTTCAGTGATTATTGGTTGGGACCAAATTTTTGGTGCTGTTGCATTCAGTTGTTTTAGCCTATGGACATTTCCTGTCTATCGAAAATTGTGTAACTGTAAAGCAATATAGAAAGTTCAAATCACTTCCACACAGACTGCTCAAGAAGAAGCAGCTGGAGTGAACAATTTACATTCAAAATTATAGTCAACATTGTAACATTATTAAGGTATGTTTTTACTTGATTATTTTAGTTCTCAATTATTTTGTCTATTTAAGATTTACCATTTAAATCAGTATATTTCTAGAAGTTTATTAATTTACTTCAGGCTTAAACATATTGCTTGGAGTTTGAGTGTGTCAGGGAGATTCTGATCTACAGGTGCAGGACGTCGCATTGTTGCTGTAAGCATAATTTATGTTCCTACTTTTCTTGTAATTTGTCAGTAGATAAAAATGTTTTGTTTTTGATGACATGACGGTCTAGGAGCATTTAATGAATGTCACTTGTGTATTGGTCCTCATTTATAATTATTGCTGGTTAAATTTTTTAATAGATATTGCAATAACTCTATAATTTAAAAGTTTATAGTGTTAAATATTATGCCTCTAAATACCCCACACTGGTGCTAATGGGGCCAAGAGGTACAAAATCAATCTTATAAAGTTCTTAAACGTGTTTTGATATATGTCGTTCAATTTTTGCGGATTACCTAATCATCTGGATTTGAGTAATAAAGACAACCTTGTATCAAAATAAGACCTGTTCGTCCTCTGTTGCACTTCTGCTCCAATAGTATAAAATAGTGCCAAATATGTATCTGATTATTTGTTAAGCTTTTATTTCATAATTTTGGTGTCCTATGCAACACAATATTATTGTTCTTTTTGGTTTTAGCCATGGTTTCCCCATATATCTGAAATATCCAAACACCTGATGGTCGGATTGATTCAACAAGACCATCTTACAAGCACACACACCTTTGTGGGAAAATTTGTGACTACAGATTTTGTTGTTTTCGTCTATCTTGTCGCACCATCATCTTCATATCCAAACTTTTAATTACATTGACCACAGGCCTTGAGCAAAATCATTTGTAGAGAGATCTGACAGCTTTTTCCTCAGCTATCTTCCCTGCCTTTGTTATCTTTTCTTCTTTTCTGTCTTTGTCTCTTTATTTTTCGGTCCCTTTTGTTTTTTAGCCCCTAGGGAGTTAGTAAGCTTCTGGCAACCTTGTTGTATTTGGAGCTTAATATCTTTGTGCCATTTTTTTCTTCTTCAACAACACACTCCACTCCGGTTCTGCTAAGCAATGACTGAGCCTGCACCTGCAACTTGGTCCTACTGACATAAAATGTACGTTTAAGAGGATGTATACCTAGGTTCTTCCTTATGTTTTGTAGATTTTCTTATCTTCTCTAGCTCCTTTTTCTGTGGTCAGAAATAGAAAGTAATCACAAAAATGTTTGCAAGTTTTAAGTTTCTTGTGACCAGTAGCCTACTAAGATCTTATGTTTTACCAGATAACAGAGTTAAGTTTTCAATGTAGCTATGCTTTGATGTTAGTTCTTCGGTAAGTTCAGAAAGGATGGGAAGTTGTTTTAAAAGGTCTCTATTAGGATATAGGCTTCAGACGAGATAAGAGAGGTTTTATCAGCTTTAGATAAATGACGGTCAAAGAGTTTGCGATTCTCCACAAACCATCTAATAAAATACTTGAATTGCGACAGAAGTGTACGTTAGGGAGGTGCTATTTGACCTATCTTTAGATTTTGTATCCATTGCTTTGTCATACAAATGAAAAAGAACCTTAGTTACTTCATTTAATAATAAATCATTTTAAATATTATTTCAGTTGATCTGCTTGAAAGAAAAAAATTTTAATTCTGAGATGTGTCGTTGTAAAACAGCTGAATAAAGCTGAATGCTACATATGTATACATGTGTTAAACTTCTGAGAAATGGTGCTCTATTTTCAGTTCAAATTGCAAACTTTATGATCAGAAATTCATCATCTTGTTTAATTTTAAGTCGGCGATATTCCAGATGATTCAAAACTTCATTGAATATTTTGGATATGATCCATCATAAAAAGTAAGTGTTTGATGTTTGATGTACAAGAGATTTGAAAAAAATTGCCTGTTACTTTCTGATATGAGACGGTTAGACTTGAAGCTGTGTAGTCAGCTTTTGTGTGAGAGGAATTTGTTTGAAGCCATTTGAAAGGAATCTAGAATTGATGGTCTTAAAAACTGCTGCAACAGCATCTAGCATCCTAACATCAATGTGGACACATTTCTGTTGATGTGTTCTGTTGTTTTAGTCTAGTCATTATGTGAAATGACCTAGAACAAATTGCAACACAAATGGTTCCAGTGGCATTTGGTCCCTAAATATGTCGAGAAAGACATACTAAAAGTCCTGGAAAATCCATGTGGTGGAACACCCCAAATTAGCCATAAATCCAAGATGGCCGCCATAAAAATCATGTTTTTTGCAAATAACTCAGAAACTATTAGATATAGACCCCATATGTGTATGAAACTTGAATATAAAATTGGGTATTACGGACATTTTGACACTATTCCCATGTCTCTATCTCTAATAGTTCTCAAGATATAGCATATTTGAATATCTCGGATTTTACAAAAAAAGCTGTAAATCGCCAAAAATGTCATTTATGAGTCTTGATTCTGAATACTTGAAGTAGGACTTTCACCTTACCTATCAAAGATACAAAAGGAATAACTTATGTTTAAATTAAGACCCCAATCATGTCTCTACCTCTCTTCAATCCCCTGTTGTGCCATATTTTGCATTTGGAAGTGTTCCCTCGAAATTCCATTTATTTAGCTAAAATTGGCATTTTATGTGAAGGAAAGTGCTCATTTTGGGTCTGAAATGTAAGAAATATTGTGGGTATGGAATTAAGCCTATTCTGAGTTACTGCATGTGTAATGCTAGACATTATTAAACTAAAATCACTAAAGAATCATACAGAGAATCTGAAATAGACAATTTTTTCCAAACCATATATTATCATCGATTTATGTCACGAGCTTCAATCAGCGCCTAGCATCAAAAGTTTACCGGCAATTTATGAAGCAACTGTTTACTTCTCTGAGACATATGGGTCATTCCGTGTCAGATCAACAAGTGGCTTCCACCACCATATCTGCGAATTGGCTGAATTTTTTATATATTTTTCTATACCACAAAGGACAACCTTTCTGAAAATTTCAGCTGGATTGGTCAATTTTCCAGGATTTGGCAGAGGTTTCAAGATTACTGATTTTACAAGTTTTTCAGACATCGTTTTAGGTGCTAATGAATGTTTTGTTCAATAAAACCAATAATACTCAACCAAAAGCTTTAAAATTTGGTTTTTAGACTAACAGGACAATGGGAAAGCTTCGAGAGTAGCCATTTTTTATCTAGCAAAAGCATTGATGAAGCCATGACTTTATAAACCCACCCCTTAAAAATCAATGTTCACTGCAAAAATGGTCATAGCTGAAGGGTAGTATCGTGAATAAACATGAAACTCCCAGGATATATTCTGCATATGTGTGGTCAAATTATATTGAAAAATTGGAGATACGTTCAGCCTCGTTTTTTTAATATGAATTTTTGAAAATTATTGAGGGTCTGATGCTGGTTCAACATCAAAAATAGCTAGATCTTGAGGGTAATAGATGACACATGCCTGAATCTTTCCAATTATCTTACATATCAATAGAATGAAATGCTGTAAAAAATTCAGGAATATGTCCATCATACTTTAGGTTTTGCGGAATTTTGAACATTATTTTTATCTTGACAGGTTGTGCAATTGGTAAGTAGCTATTCCACTAAGTGTATTATGGGCACAGCCTTTAGAGTTGTTGTACACATTCTATATATATGGCCAAATAGTGTTGAAAATGAGACATGACTGTGCTCAGGCTCATGCCATTAGTATTAATTTTGTTGAGAATTATTGTTCAATTGTTTAACTTCTAAATTGGCTGGATATCCACGGCAGTAGATGCCACATTCCTAAAACTTCCCAGTTATGTTTCCTATATATGTTTAATGTAAACAAAGCATAGAATAAAAAAAATCGAAGATATATGTTCCATATTCTCTGAGTTGTGTAATTTACTGAAAATCATGATAATGCTGAACTTCGCTGTACTAAAAAAATTCTTAAAATTAAAATGATATGTTCTGTAGCACATCTTTGTTTTTCCTACAGTGCTTAATTTTGTTTAGTACTTTAACTATAACGGAAAAGTTGCAAGGTTATGCCAATTTTACCTTGGCAACAGTGCTGCTCTGCGATTGGGATGCTTTAAAAGGTGAAATAATGTTGAAAATTCCACAGAACCCGAAGTTAGCCCAACACATGCCTGAGTTTTTCGCTGCATTATACCCCAAAGACATGAAAGAAAACTGGAAAGTTTCAGGGATGTGTCATCCGCTACCAAGGAGATCCAGCTGTTCTTGATGTTGAACAAGCCCAAGATACCAAATAATTTTGAAAAATTAATATAACAAAGCTGAGGCTGAACAATACTATTATTTTCTAATACTAATCGGTCATACTTATACAGAATATGCACGAGAATTTTAAAGACTGTGCTCATTGTACCCTTTGTGGAAAAGCCACTGACTAATTGTACAACCAATCAAGAAGGAAAAATATTTAAAATTCCACAGAACCTAAAGTATGATGAACACATTCCTGAATCTTTTACAGCATTTTATCCTATTGATGTGAAAGATAATTGGAAAATTTCAGGCATGTGTCATCTATTACCCTGAAGATCTAGCTATTTTTGATGTTGAACCAGCATCAGATGCCCAATAATTTTCAAAAATTCATATTAAAAAAACGAGGCTGAACATATCTCCAATTTTTTATTATAATTTGACCACACATATGCAGAATATATCCTGGGAGTTTCATGTTTATTCAGGATACTACCCTTGAGCTATGACAATTTTTGTAGTGAAAATCGATTTTTAGGGGAGGCAATTAACAAGGTCACAGCTACATTAGTTTTTTTCCTAGAGAAAAAGAAGCTATCCATTTTGCTTTTCATAGTCCAGTTAGTCTAAAAACGACTTTTCAAAGCTTTAGGTTGAGTATCAATTGTTTTATTGAGAAACAAATGTAGTTGCTCAAAAACGACAGCTGAAAATCTTGTAAAATCAGCATTTTTAAACCTCTGCCAAATCCTCAAAAATCTACCAATTACGCTGAAATTTTCAGGAAGTTCATTTGTTGGGACATACAAACACATATATTTTTTTAAGCCAATTCGCAGACGGGGTGGTGGAAAATTTCTGAAAAATCTGATGATTTGACACGGAATGACCCATATGGCATATCATTTTAAAGCTCTCAGAGAGATCTATCTATCCATGTGAGAATCACACCTGTAACCAGTGATGTTGTTGAGGCCGGACCATTAAAGACTGAGGCAGCAGCCTCCAAGACTGAGACCATCTAAGTGTAGCCTCAAGGCCGGCCTCGAGGGCCTCAAACACTGGCCCAAAGACACCCCAGACCGAGGCAATACCAAGGATTTTGAACCGAGACTGAGCCAAGGCTGAGGCCATCAAAATATGGCTCAGAGGCCGGCCTTGAGACATTCAACTGAACCTCTAACCCTTACGGAAGTGCGAAATTGGCCTAATTTGCATTACATGAATGAAGGCCTGTTCATTGGCTAGCTTTTGGAGTGTGTCTGGCTTAACACTCAATTCTGTGTAAATAAAGAATATAAGTTAGTCTATGTAGGTGACAAAATTAGAAGTATAAAAATAATGACAAGTTTTGCTTTGAGATGTCAAAATTACACCTTTATGATTTACTTAGCTCATTTGGAGATGCTATGAAATTTCGATACAAATACAACAACTGAACAAATGACAGATTTTGGACATTTATTTGGAATTTTTGGTTCACAAAAATGAATGGAAATGACTAAGTTTATAAATTTAAACAATTATTAAATATATATATGAGTATGTGTTACATGATTACCTTGCACACATTTGTCATATGACCATGTTCAAATTGAAGATACTTTTTTGGAATTTTTACCTTTATTTCTCGAAGTAACACAAGTCTCCAATCACGTTTCAGTCAATTTTTGAAATTGTTTAATAAAATTTAGTGACATGTGCTGAGATATACTTACCCAAAAATATTTATAAATACAATGAATTAGGACATCATGGCAGAAAAGCTGCCAAAAGCCGAGGGTCTGCTGCTCTGCAGCTTATTTTTTTACAAAAACCTTTTCATTTGCATTCTTGAGCTATATTTGGAAACATTTCAACCACGAGCGGAAGTATGTGTCATTGATAGACATGGTATATCAGTGCTTGTTAATCTATTTTATACCATTCGACACCTCTGTCAGCCAATCATGAGCCAGTATTTCACTGCAATAAAACCCATATTGTTTGTTGTTCAGTTATCCTCCCATGGGAGAATAATAAGTGAAGCTGTGAAAAACCACAGCAACAAATGACAAGTTTCAGTTTTGTCTTATGGTATAAGCCAGTTATTCACCGCGGGATCGGCAATATGTGTTTATCACAGCTCGGGCTAACGCCCTCGCTGGATAAATCACATATTGCCTCTCCCTAGGTGAATAACCTATACTAATCCATCCATATACTAGAATGTGACAAGTCCAAGAAATGCCCTGAACATGTGTGTTTTGATATATTTGTCACAGATTCTATCAAATTTGACAGCTGACTATGAAAAACATTTCATCAAAATTAACAGTTATTGTTGGGTGTTGTTAGTTCTATAACTTGCAGATTCTTATATATTTTTGTCTCATGTCTAACTGCTAAAAGCACACATAGTAACAAACAATGTATAACAGTTTGTGATCACTGCTATGGTTGTATTATAATTGGAATTTGCCATGTGACTTTGGAATAGGCTCCCACTAGTTTTGTATTTCTTCAAAATATGCAAATACTATAAGAGAGAAAATACTTTGCGTGCCAGAACATTATCAAAATAAGTGAGATGTACAAGGTCAACTATTACATTGGCACCATATCTGCGTGTTTTTTGCAAAACGGCTCATCTTCTGGAATCTACAAATTTGAATTTCATACGTTTGTATTGTCTATAGGGTATTATTGCTATTCATGTGCGTGATTTCAACACAGACTGGTGACGTGCCACACTTTGTGCTTGAAACTGACAAATAAGGAGGAGACTAGGTGATCATTTCGCCCCAAAATTTCACTTTGTGAAGTGTGATTCTGTGTATGCCTTGATTTTTTCTGAAATATTAATTTGGAAAGCTGCATATACATATAAATATAAATATTACTTCTAACTTTGAAAGGTGTATTAACTTACATATGGTCGCATGTCAAAAGGTCGTACAATTTGCGTTACCTGGCCGTTTTGGACCAAAAATTGTTTTCTTCAAAAATGACTAAAATAGACTAAGGACAACCAATTAAAACCAAAATTAACCACGATTATGCAATAATTAGGTCTGTATATGGCATAAACAAATTGTTTCACCACACAAATCAATGTAAAATCCAGATTTCAAATGCATTTTTCTCGAAAACTACTTCATTCCACTAAAGCTGCTGTAAAATACATGATGCTCCATGTATCACCATGAAATTATCACCGATGTTGGCCGAGATGATGATCTTACTGATTTGAGCAGTAAAATGAAGTATCTCTTCTCCAAAACCTAATACATACATCCACAAACTTATGATACAACAACCCACAAAAAACGTTTTCAAGCATCATGTGTATAACTAAGCTGGAAGCCTGAGTAGGGGAGACCGGGGCTGGTTGTCACAGGGGCAGGTTGTCACAGTGTGTAAAACTCAAACATGCTACTATTTCTATATAAAGCATGCAGGAGCACCGCCATTCTGTATAAATGGCAAAAGAGGAGTGACTTAAACCTATCTGGTGAATATATACCTATATCAATCAAAATCTTGGTGTGATATTGGACATTTTTTAAAATTCAGAATTCGGGGCAGGTTGTCACACTTTCGGGGCAGGTTGTCACACTCTCGGGGCAGGTTGTCACACTTTTGGTTATGAGCTCAAATGCAGGAAGTGGAACTCTGTAGGGCATATCTTGACCAAGAAAAGTTATTTTGGACATATGAGGATTCCTTTACTTGCCCAGTGAAGACCTTAACAAACACACTACTGTGTACAAGGGTGCTACGAATGAAGGCCCACCAATCAGCAGGAAAGCATTCTGATCTGGAGTAGAATTTGTACAATTTTTTTTGAAAATTTTATATATAAATTTTAAATCCATTTATTTAAACACAATGTAATATCTGAATACATCTTCAGTCATCAATAGCATGTATAAAGCACAAATTTTTATTTGTGTTAGTTTTTTTTGGTTTAAAAGCCTGGTCCTAATAGGTAACAACCAGCTCCAAAAAGTGTGACAACCTGCCTCGCCTTTTTGTGACAACCTGCCCCGACTGATGAAAATTCCAAAAACGGGTGACCAAGGCCGTTGTTATCAAAATTTTCACTATTTGTTCTAATGATGATTTAAAGAAATGTTTACATGGTAAATGTATTAACCGTACCTTTTTCAACAACTATTTGATAAAGAATAGGATGATATGCAAGTTGAAGGCAAAAATTTACTTTTTGTGACCGGAAATTTTTAACAGACCTTGTGCCTACCAGACTCCCTTCCAGGGGTCAAGATTTTTCAAAAAGACTCGAGTGGGTTATAAAAGCAGTATACAATGATTGGTTGAGCTGTGTGACTCCTTAGTTTAGTGCAATAAAAAGTGTGACAACCTGCCCCTGTGACAACCAGCCCCGGTCTCCCCTACATCTTAAAATCTCAAGTAAAAGGTTTCAAAACCTTACCAATATACCTAAGAACTAGTTCAAACATCTTACTTCAATAATTATTAAAACATTCATGTGACATCTCACATATATCTCTAGTCTCAATTTTTTGGGGTGATAAAAAAATCAATATCTCAAGTGAGTATGTAATTTCAGAGCAATCCTTATATTTTAACAGAAATCCCTGCCCCTTTTAATGATACAAAAGTAAACTATGACTTCTTATTTAGTAGTTTGATCATTTTTGGTCATTTTTGAAGTCCAGTACATTGCTATGAAGCTAGCATAAAAATCTGTACCAATCATGCGCGCATGTGTTACATTTTTTTCAGGGTTTTTCAGAGCATCACAGATGTCAGAAAATAATTGCAAACCTGATCATATCTTATACCACAGTAAGCCCTGATTTATGAGCATTTAGAAATCATCACTTTTCACATTGTATGATTTTACTGGTTGAAGTTCTGATGGTTTGAAACTTACAACCCCTCTCCAATTTGACTCTTTTTTACAGGTGTTACAAAAGTTTCAGGGTAAACTAGACAAGCTGTACAGCAAGTGGTTTACCTGTACACAAAATTTTAGATATGCAATTAAAAGTAGAACTCATGAGCATTTATTTGATATACGTTTGAAGTTCCTAGCTTCAATATTAAGAGTTTCAGACTGAGTTAAAAAAAACACATTGATTTTATTTGGCAAGGGGGACAGGTTGACGTTGCTTTGCATTAAAGGCTCTACAAAAGACATGATGATAGTTAGATAGACGATGTAAGCTTTTTGGGCTTGACAAGAAATTGGGTATTGCTATAGAGAAAACCAGAACAAGATATCTTTTGTCATTGGCATGCAATCTCACTTTTAAGATGATTTTTTCAAATCTGATGTAACGCGGGACACAAAAAAATCACATGTTTCCTGAAGGTTTTTGGTGGCTAACAGCCTTATTCTGTAAGGGAGATTCATTTTTTGAGGTCAATATGAAACTAAAGAAGCTAAGGATTCCAGTGATATATAATAAGTGATGGTACACACAAGATATGTATTTGTAATCATCACATAAATGTAAAATTTCTCAAATTGTACGACATCACGACACACGACCATATACTTAACTTACAGAATTCAGTGAATACGCAGGGCACACTCCAAAAGCTTGCCCATGAGCAGGTCTTCACTCATGTCATGTAACTTAAGCCAATTTTGCAATTTCACACACTTCATTAGGGTTAGAGGCTCAGTTGAAGGTAGCGTTGCCGGTCTGGGGGCCATATTTTGATGGCCTTAGCCTTGGCACAGTCACAGTGTCAAATCCTTGGCTTGCCTTGGTCTTGGTCTTGGAGGCTGATGCCTCAGTTTCTAATGGTCCGTCCTCAATCATATCACTGGTTCAGGTGTGATTCTCACATGGATAGATAGATCTGTCTGAGAGCTTTAAAATGATAGGCCATACGTCTCACAGAATAAATTGCAGATAAACTTTTGATGCTGGGCACTGATTGAAGCTCGTGATATAAAACAATGATAATATATATATATATATATTTCTATTTCAGATTCTCTGTGTGATTCTTTAGTGATTTTAGTTTAATAATGTCTAGCATTACACATGCAGTAACTCAGAATAGGCTTAATTCCATACCCACAATATTTCGTACATTTCAGACCCAAAATGAGCATTTTCCTTCACATAAAATGCCAATTTTAGCTAAATAAATGGAATTTCGAGGGACAATTCCAAATGCAAAATATGGCACAATAGGGGATTGAAGAGAGGTAGAGACATGATTGGGGTCTTAAATTAAACATAAGTTATTCCTTTTGTATCTTTAATATGTAAGGTGAAAGTCCTACTTCAAGTATTCAGAATCAAGACTCATAAACACTGATAATTGACATTTTTGGCGATTTACAGCTTTTTTGGTAAAATCAGAGATATTCTAATATGCTATATCTTGAGAACTATTAGAGATAGAGACATTGGGAATAGTGTCAAAATGTCCGTAATACCCAAGTTTATATTCAAGTTTCATACACATATGGGGTCTATATCTAATAGTTTCTGAGTTATTTGCAAAAAACATGATTTTTATGGCGGCCATCTTGGATTTATGGCTAATTTGGGGTGTTCCACCACATGGATTTTCCAGGACTTTTAGTATGTCTTTCTTGACATATTTAGGGACCAAATGCCACTGGAACCATTTGTGTTGCAATTTGTTCCGGGTTAGACCCAATATTTTCATATAATGACTAAACTATTTGGGTGATATTGCACCTTAAGGTTACTTTTCAAACTTCGGGAAGCAGTGCATACTGTGAAATTGTAATTATTAGAGTGGTTTGTATGTTGTTGTTGTTTTTTTTTCATTGTTCCAAGATACCCTTTGTTACATGCTTTGGACCATTAAATTTTAGGTTCAAAGATAATTGCAGTAAAAAGTAATTTTTTCTAGATGAATTGTATTATTGCATTCATCCACAGGTGCTTATCTTGATCCTGTTTCTTCTTGAAACAATGTTATAGATGTAATTGTCCAGAAGGGAGCTATTATACATATCGGTAACATATTTCACTGCTTTAAAAAAATTCTAGTCTATATGAATAGAGGTATAGCAACAAAACATTCTGCTTCCCCAGCTCACTGTTGCTTGCAATTACAGCCATGTCGGAATTTAGCCTACAGTCAATTCATCCCTGTGTGAAACAGACAGGTGGACAATTAGCCATAATAACAAAATGCCTCTCAGAATATACTGCTCAGTTCTTCTGGGATAGCTTGACAATCCCTTGAGGGTGAAGATGACAATTTGAGTCGCTGAAATTCTTCTTTTCTTACTGATAGGTAAATTTGCTACGCTTTATTCCGGAAATCGTGATGTTGTTAGACAGTCTGGAAAGATATAGTGAAGAGATTTGTTCAATTACGAAAGCGATTCGTGAGGTGCGAATCAAGTTTGAATATTGATTATTGAACAAGTTACTTGCTTAAAATTATATTTTAAAAATTGTATATTCGGGAAGTGAGAAAATTTGTTAATCAATTTGAAAATGTTTCCATTGTTTTATATTGTGTGATTTTTTTATGAGTTTTAAACCCAAAGAAACGAGACAGAATGACTTGAGAGAGAAACATTTTGAATACTTGCATGGCATAAACATGTCAACCTGAAAAATACAGTTGTGGAACCAGCAGTAAAATGTTGAGAATACATCTGGATGATTAACAAACCTGTTTTGGAGGCTTGTTGTAATGACAGGATTGTTTTCTATAATAAGAGAGAATGATTGTTTGAACATCAAGCTCATGTTGTGACATTCATTGTGATGCAATGTTTCCACTGGCAACATGATTTTGGCATTAACTGAGACAATGCAAAAGGAAACCAGCTTCCAGATAAATAAGATAATTAGTGGTGTGATGAATTTGGACTTATTTTGTTGTTGATGTTGTTTGTTGGTTTATAATGACAAATGTGCTAGCAGATTGAGTGATATGACTGACTGTTTTGATCAATTGGCTGACTTCTTTGTTGACTGACCCATGGTTGAATTTGTCAAATTTAGCTGTTGATGATCTGAAAAGTTGGTGATGGTGCATTTCACACATGCGGCAACAATCAATGTTCTTATGCCTTTATGGGAGATAATCCAACCTTTATACTGTATTGCACAACCCACAATAAAGTACAACTGGCCCAGCAGGAAGGAATAATCAGACACAACATACCCTTTCACTCCCCTTCCTTTCCTTGCTGCTTAGCTGTTTTGTTCATATTCAGTCCAGCTGGTGGCACTGCTGGTACATGAAAAAGGAACATAAATCTTACACCTTCTGAACTTCCTTCGATCCGCTGCAGCTTACGAAATCTACAATTCCATTCTCATATGTAGCTCTATACATTGATATTTCGCTGTCTGCTTCAATGTGCAATATGACCATGTTCACTAAAAAAACCTGATATTATCTGGAAAAAGACATGAAACCAAACTAAGCAAATTTATATGAATTGATATATATTTTTATTATCTAGCTTTGTAGTGAAAGAAATGTCCTAACCGTGTAATTTTCTGTGGAGATTTATGCTTTTTTAGATGACCATGTTGGCAAGGTCAAATTCAGAGATGCCAACCAACCAATTGCAGTATTGGCTTCTTAACTGAACCAGCCAAAAGAGAGATCTGCCTACATGTGTCTTGGTCAGTCAATTAAACAGGTCACCCGATATAGTGTGATAACAAAGACAATTTCCTGCTGCAGTGCGACCTGATTCTTAACTCACTGAACGACCTCAACTTCCTTCCAGACTTATTCCACAGAGAGTGCGAGAAACCTTGCTGGTCATGTTTGTCCAGAATCAGCTGTGGCAGCTGTGACTTTGATTCTAAGTCTATTTCTAAGTTTGCTGTCACGCTAATGTGGGTCTTCAGTTGCGCTGTTATTTACAATAGCTTTTAGGCCCTTTAAGTTGGTGCTCAGTATATTGGGAGTGAGATTTTTTTTCTTATGTAGTGACCTCTGTGATGACTTGTGATCAGACATGCTTCACTTCTGTAGCTTTTTGAAGACCATTACCATAATTTCTGATAGTTAATCTTCCAAAACTATTTCTCTTGTATATATGATTTCCTTTTAAAGCTCACTTTTGTCAATGTTGTCTTTCTCAAACAAGATTATGTCAGAAACCTTTTTACATTTTCAGAGTTAAATGGGAGTATTTATTCTATTGTTGACATCATGCTCTATATTGAATTATTATTGATGACAGCATGACCTTATAATGATTGAGAACAGGAGAATATTGATGTATGATCAATGGAGAGCTATTCCAAACATCTGATTTTTGGCTGGCATGCAATTTGTCTATTTGACGTGAAGGTGAAGTCTTATTGTGAAATCACTCAGGAGAAAGTTACTTCTTGCTGTAATTAAGATGCTACACAATATCTTTTCAAGAGAATATGCTCACCTCTCATCACATGTTTGCAGATCTTTAACTTGGAGTAGGCAATAGAGGAGCTAAAAATAGACAAAATACTCAATGAGGTTCGCCTCTGTACAGACTGGAAGTAAAACAGAAAAGAAGAAGTAATACTGGTACTTCATACATAGGCGTATGGGAGAGTGGGCAGGGGGGATGGTCTCCCTCCAAAAGTCAGCGAAACAGTAAAATTCGGGCAAAAAGGCTAAAGCTTTGGGCTGACTAATGTCCCTGCTATGTTTTCCTCAATGCCATTAGGCTTGTAGCATGGTATTGCATAAAGTGGCTTTTTTCAGACCGAAAAGCTTATTATTTCAACATGACATGTCTTTTGGACAAGGCATGTATCTGATTGACAGGAGGAGAATGTGTAGTTTTCAGAAATATATGGTTTGCTGTGTGTTTGTTGATTTGCCTATCACCATAAATCGATATTCCGCAAAAAAAACACATTTTTTGCCTTGTTTATAGCTCATGAGTAGTATTGCTTATAAAGGGTGATGCTTTTGATATTTTGACAATTTTCGAAATGAAATAATTGGTTCAGTATCACAGACTGACACACAAAGAACATATTTAGCTAAAAAATTACGGTTTTACAGTGTTAGGGTTCACCAAGAGAATTTTTTACATGAAGATGTCACTTAGTTTGAAAACCATTAATTTTCTTACATGCACTTTTGATCTCACCTGGAATATATATGCTATATATCTGGAATATTGCTAATGGCTATGTGGAAGCCCCATAGTATCCCTCTTCAAGACCAACACTTCTTCTGTTCCTGAGACCATTATAACAGCACATTAAGGATACTTTTGCATTGTTAATGCAAATGTTCACAAGTACGTCACGTTTTACAAATTCTTAGGTTTAGGTGTCAAACTTATAGAGGTAAGGTTGACAATTTTTTCTAGATATTTATGTATCAAACTGCAATACAGGACAAAATATTAAGTCTCTAACCATTATATTGAACTTGTTAGAGCTGATTTTAGTGCGTTCACAAGTATATAACATTTCAAGAAACCGACACTTCCTGCTGCTACGTCGCCACGGTCATGCCAATTTCATGGATACTTGTGAATAATCATTAGAAAACATATTTAAGAAGCAAAATTTTTTTTTCGAGAAAAATCTGAACCCGATTATATGCAAAATTAGCATATTTTTAAAAATATGAGTAATGAGAGAAAATTATCAAAAGCCATATTTTTCTCTCAATTATGCGCATCCAAAAATAACATTTTTTCCAAAGTTGGTCAATACTATATCATGAACGTTTCCTGCTGGTTTGTTGGCTTTAATACTTTTTGTGGCGCAAGTGTTTTGACCAGCTGTGGATAATTCAATTTTTGTAGGGCGAAGCTTAAGGTGCAACTCCTCACTGCCTTCAGTTAGAAATGTAAAAGCCCATCAAAATATACTCCAGGATGTGTATTATACATATTCCAATAATTGACTTCCTCGATTAAGTGGAGGTAGTTATTTTTTTGTAGAAATAAACCATATTCTGGTTCTGCCATGATTCACCCCAGTGTACTGATTCACCCCCTATTACGGAACACCGAAAGCTCATTAAGCTCAATCCTTTTGGATTTAGTTTCCCCAATATATTATCTATCAAAATATAAGAAGTAGTTAATTGCGCTACAACTTTCATTTTTTATCATCGGTGGCTAAAATGTGTACACAATAGTGTGCTACAAGCCATTATGCATTTAAAATGCCGTTAAAATTTTACACTTTAAATGGTTTCTTCACCAACTGCACACAATATTTTACCTCTTATCTTACCATATCAGGAATCCTTGAATACTAATATCACAGTTGGTCTAGAACGGTTTCCACCAGCTTTCTCAGCCATTTCCAGAGTCTCTATTACCATTGTGCCACAGTGGGAACCATGCATGTCCGCCTCAAAGTTGTAATATTATGATTCTTTTCTTACTAGATCATTCTATTTGTAGCTATATTGAGAAACAGGAATTAGGGGGCTCCCTTTACTATCCTATCAAAATTTGTCGCACAATACTGATTTCACAGCCAAGTTTCACAGTGGAGGAATCCTAAAGTGGTTATCGCTGAACACCCTGTGCTTCATTACAAGTTGTTGGTAAGAAGGTTTTGACTCTTTTGAGGCAGTTCCCTACAGCTGAGTTTTTTAATGAATGATAAAATGGTATAATGTATGCACGTGTGTAGATCTATATATATAAGTAGATAAGGTAGATATATGAACAGAGATATAAATGCAGATACAGACAGATAGATAGTTGTATGGACTAGCTGTGGTGCAATAGTTAGGTTGGGAAGAGAAAAGAAAGTAGCCGCAAATGGCTAATTAAAGCAGGTCGGAAAACATCCAGGCAAATAGATGGGATGTCAAATAGGAAATTAACAGTGATGGATCTGATTCAAATAGAAACAAACCCAAAGAAAGAAAACACAAAGGTGTAATTTCCAATTATGGACTAACTCAGAGGTGCAAATACTGACAGAAAAGTGATAAAGACAACTAATAAAAAGATATAAAAGAGAATGAAGCAAAAAGGCAAAAGCAGAAAGGTCTGTTGCCTTCTAGATATTGTAAATTGACTGGGAAGATTCTTGTAATTGAGGCATGATGTGTAAGAGACAGGGGATGCATCGCCAAGAAAATGCCCTGGTTTAAGCACTAAGAGAAGCTTATATTCAATTTCATTTTGATTTGCACTTGTCAGTTGACAAAGCAGTGAGGCACGTTAATCCAGAAAGTTGGCGTAAATATTTAATCCGCATCCTTTACATTGCAATTGGAGTCAGGTGGGTGTGGGACTCGTCAACTCATCTCTCAGGCATTGTCATTATTTATAGCTTTCTTCTGCTGAAGATAACTTATTTCGTGATATATGAGATGAATATGAAACAACTGAAAGGAAAGCCAATTGTCTAAAAAGACAAAAATAGACAAGAACTAGGAACACTTTGGTACATACAAATTGGAGGAGAAATGAAGTCCTGGAAGGCTTACCTATAAGCATTGGATCATATCTTTCTTGCAACCAGATTATGTATTTTTCTCCTGCCACTACTGATAATATTCGGATTTGCAGCCCTGGTATATATATCTCTCCTAGTTTGCGTGATGGATCAGTCTCTTCCCCTTTTAATCAACCTCCATTTAAGTCTTCTTGGAAGTTCATCTCCTGACACCATTTTCTATATTGACCAGGCTTGAAATTTCAGGCCCTTGCTATATCTTAATTATGTTGTTTCGTGTTCAATTTACTTCTATTCTCTCTTTTTATGCTTTGGTGTTTCCTTTTCCCTCCCAGAATTCATGAACAACTCAGGACTTACTTCTTTGATTTTTTTTTCTGGTATGATAACTTAGACATCCAGAAAAATATCCAAAAAATGCCACATGTGTGTGTGGTGCAATTTTACAAATATCTTGAATGTCTTAGATGAAATTAAAAATTTTACCAAAGGTTTGCCAAAGCCTCTGGTGGAGCAACAAGAACCATGTGGAGTAGCGCAATAAAAGGCAACTGAAACGACACCACTGTCACACGTGCCAATTGTGATGTTTGTTCCTGGTATTGTCCCACATTGGTTGGTTTTTTACTGCTGTGTCACCAACCTCAGAGAGTTTATATTGTCCTTCGCTCTTACCCAGTGTTGAAGTGTTGTTGGTGTAAGTTCATCTTTGCAATATTTTCATCAGTAATGCATGGCATATATTTGGCCTGTTGTACTGTATATTTGTCCTGTCATTCAAAACAGAGGTCTAAGGTGAATTCTGCAATGCGCTGATAAGTATATGCACTGCCGATGCAATGTGTGAGATATTCACAATTCTACATATTCACTGTCACTGTATATGCAATGTATTCTATGTTAATAAGTGACATTGCTGCACTACTGATGACAGAGCAGAATATATTACTTTTACCAAGATCTTAGACTTAATATCTGCCACATGGCAGTTATAGCGCTTCGATATATACAGTTGTTCTGAAATAGTAATGATGGGCTTTCTCCTTTGCATCTGACAATATCCTTTTGTTTTCCTGTTGTATAAGTTTCGCCTGTTTTTTCTCCCTGTGCATTTGCTTATTTTTAAAACTCTGTGGATGTATCTTGTTGTTTACTTGTGCTGACTTTTTAATATTGTACAATGTGCTACTCTGATACCATGTTATATTAGATGTTTAGCATTATTAGAGCTGTTATAGTTGCTGTTTTTTGTTACCATATCGTATGTATTGATTATAATTGCTTATCATATTGGGCTTGTTGTAATAACACATATGGACTAAAAGTGGAAGATACTGTCCCAATTGCTCCCTTCCTACCATGCAGTTTGACATGTCAGGTTCTATGGCTGAGATGAGAAGTGGCGCGGTGATGAGATAGACAAGTAGAAAACACTTCATCTCTTCTTCTCACGAATATGCAATGCTCCAGTCACTCTGATAACACAGGACCATGGCTGACATGCAATGTTGTCAGGACATCCTGATGAGTTCTTGTGAGCATCCTTGTTCGGAACTGGTATGTTTTTTTTTTCAACTTGTGAGGCTACGCAGTGACAGTGCAATGTGCTTGAACCAGTATAGGAATATTGTCTATCTGCTTTGTACAATCTAACATTTAAAGGAGGTCTGAACACTATAATGATAAATCTGTTAACGGTTTGATTTAATTTTTTGGCCCATCCCAGTCTTCCGAACTTGTCCAGTGTGGCCAGTAGATATGGTGTATCATTTTGTACCATCTTGCTCATATGCGGTAGTATATTTTATCTAAATCTATCAATTTAACTATTGAAGTAATACAAAACCAAGCAAACAACAACATACCAGCCGAGAAGCCAAAAATACTATTTGCTTTCTGTATGTTCAACTCTATCATAAACCAATACCATACGATGTATGCCCTTCATTTCAGTAGAAAAACATGATCATAGCCCATGGTTCCGCATGATTGTATCATATAACAATATCAAATTCCCCTGATGATGACATAGCTGAACCATCTCATATATTGTGGCATAGCAGCTCAGTCATTAACGCAAATTGCTTCAATCAAGCTGGCTCAGCAAGGTATATCTATATGGGCTCCAATTCCCAACACCATTGCCAGTGTTTTGTGGCCTAATTGCTTGCTTCATTTTCCTGATTGCCACCCAAATCATGTTGATAAAATGGGAGCTTGTATTGTGGGTTTCTTGGTTTCTTAGGAATGGTTGAAGACTTGAAATTAATGAGTGTATAAATATTATGTGCTTTATAGATAGTGGCTGGTGAGTTGTTTTTTTGCATATGTCATTCTTTACTGAGACAGTTTCCCCTTAATGCTGACCCAAAAGAGCAATTCAAAATTATCTTGACAATACGGAATGTTTAGCTCAGGACAGTATGGTATGTGTAGGTTTAGGACAATATCTGTGTTATTCAATGGATTGTCAGTGAGTCGGGAATATGAGAGTCAGGAAAAGGATCATAATATAGGCCACTGGTCAAGCGAAAGGAGGCAATGTCCAATTCATAATGCCATTCTGTATGCTGCATCATATGCCAATTCATAATGCTCAGTGAAATGCAATGTGGTCACTTTGAGCTGACGTACCAGAAGAGGAATAATATCATGGGCATTAAACAGGTAATATAATGTAATACAGTACTGCGTTGTGCTTTGATAAGTTTGATTGCAGTAGGCCATTTTATTTTCCTTGATGGAGTATTGTGTTGGATTTGCCTTTATGGTAGAGCAGCGGTTGCACGAAAATTGTCAGCTTTTAAGCATGGAAGCAATTTCATTTCTTGATTGCATTTTGGCATGTTTTGAAACAAGTTTGTATGTTGTAACATAGAGGAAAATTACCCATTACATGATGGTTCTCCCATATTAACAGTTTACCTCATTTTGCTTTTGAATTGTGGAGATATGCATTGGGATGGCTGTAAAACAAGTGCACAGTTAACTACATAACTCATAAAACTCATCTTGAATTATCTCTGACTTATCCTCGAAGAACCGCACAAGGTATCCCCAGTCGTCACTCAGTAAAATAACTTCAAAATGCCTTTTTTTCCTTTCTATCCTAGACATTAGTCTTCCTTGGAATGGACAATAGTGACCAGCAGAGCCCAAGGCATAAAAGTCAACATCCATTCCTGAATTGCCTATCTTCTTTAAGGAGGTACTCTTGAAATTACATCTGAATTGTGCTCCAGTCTTCCTCAGGGTTAACGTCATAATAGGTAAATAAATTGCTATTGACCTTGGTCTAGTTTTAGATGTAGATTACACATGAGAGCTTTTACCTACTTGTACTCAGAATGTCAATTGTAGAATTACTACATTTATTGTTTTGTCTGGTGTATCTTGCTGTTCATTTAGTGAAATATAATCAGGAATAGATAGATAGAGATGTAGATAGATAGATAGATAGATAGATAGATAGATAGATAGATAGATAGATAGATAGATAGATAGATAGATAGATAGATAGATAGATATATAGATAGAACTACACACCTCTAAGCCCAGTTCGAAGTGCTCATGGGTTCAATTGATGTGATTGGAGAGAGAGTTGGATGTGTGAGACAACTTCCACCCGAAATAAACAGAGACAAATTTTTATGAGGAATTGACAGTGTATTTTGGAAAAGGTAAATATTGTATTGCACAGTTTGGAATAATGAACTTACGCCTGACCTATCTAAAGAAGTTAACAACTCACTAAGACTAAAATGCCCATCGATGGAATCTATTCAGTTATACAAATCTCTATACCTCACACAAACTGTCACAGTGACATCTGTGGGGCGAGATTATAAAATACTAGCCCGCCGATGCCTAAAGTCCTACGTAACATACCGTAAGAAATAGGCACAAGCTTAAAATGCCCATTAATGGAATCTTGTCAATTATATTATATTTCTTCATCCCACACAAAATGTCACAGTGACATTAATTGGCTATTATCAAGAATGTGTGACTGACTGTCACTGATAAAGCTGCCAACACTTCCGCCTTGATAATGGGGTTGCTACCTGTTACAATTGATGCCTTCAGTGTTAAGGTCTATATATCAAAATCTAGGTTAAGTTTCACACATTCAAGGATTCCTGTAACATTGACTTTATAACGAGTGGCAAAATGTCACCAGGGTAGTTAGGAAGCATCCATAGCCTTATTATAAGACAACCGCATATTTATCAATTGAACCCAGTTTGAAATTCAAGCTTCTTCTAGCTTCATGTGGAAGGGGATGACACTTTCCATGACCGAATTTTGGAAGTCTTTTCTAATATTTATAAAACTGTTGTGTGATAGAACTAAAAGAAGAGCAGAGTCATGCCACTGACTAGTATAGTGCGATGATTACAAGGCTCTGGGTAACTGACCAGCTTAAAAGGATTTGGGCACCACTACTTGACTTTAGGGCAGCTGAATAGGGGCTAATGCCATAGCTTGATGAGTGTCCCTATAGCCTCTAGCCATTTTATCCATTCCATACAAATGAGTTTTACTTTCTGTGAGTTTTTTGTAGAATGTTGAATAGATTTTTTTTAGTTATAATGTTGGTTCAGGAAGGCAAGAAGAATTGCTAGGAAGAACATTCATATTCAGCGCCTGGAGGCCTGCAATGTTAAAATATTTTTGGGCTTAACTTTGACCACATTGAAACAGGTGGCCTACCACCATTATATCGGGAGTCCTTAACTGACAGTGTTTAACCAAATATGAAGACCATCACAGCTCTGGAATACACAATTTGGTGTCTGCAGGCCTGAAAGCAAGACAAGAGCACTACCCTGGAGAAAATTGCCTGTCACTCTGACATACAACAGTGCACCTAGGTCATGTTATATAACACATCAGGATGCAATTACAAGTGAATTGGCACAACAGTGCAGTCAAGTCCAACCCTGTAATATCAGGAAAGAATGACAGGCGAAAGATAATATTAGTATATATTGTAGTACCAAATATCTCATTATTTGTCAGGCTTTTTTTTTCATAATTTTGGTGCCCTATACAACATAATATTATTGTTCTTTTGGCTTCTAGCCATTGTTTCCCTTCATACCTGAAATATGTGAACATCTGTTGGACGGGATTTATTCAACAAGGTAAATCTTGCAAGCGCACACACCGTTGTGGGAAAATTTGTGACTACATATTTTGTTGTTTTCATCTATCTTGTCACACCATCATCTTCATATCCAAACTTTTAATTACATTGACCACAAACCTTGGGCAAAACCATTTGTAGAGATATCTGACAGCTTTTTCCTCAGCTATCTTCCCTGCCTTTGTTATCTTTTCTTCTTTTCTGTCTTTGTCTCTTTATTTTTCTGTCCCTTTGGTTTTTTAGCCCCTAGGGGGTCAGTAAGCTTTTGGCAATCTCGTTGTATATGGAGCTTAGTATTTTTGTGCCAATGTTGTCTTCTTCATCAACACACTCCACTCTGGTGCTTAGCAAGGACTGAGCCTGCAGCTGCAACTTGGACCTACTGACACAAAATGTACATTTACGAGGATCTATACCTAAGCTTTTCCTTATGTTTTGTTTATTTTCTTTTGCGTTTCTGGCTTCTTTTTCTCTGGTTAGAAATAGAAAGTGATCACAAAATTTTTGCCAGTTGTAAGTCTTGTGTGACCAGCACTGATATAAGTTTTCAATGGGGCAAGGCTTTGATGTTTGTTCTTCAGAAAGTTCAGAAAGGTTGTGAAGCTATTTTAAAAGGTCTACATCAGGATATAACCTGCAGATGAGATAAGAGAGGGTTTTATCAGCTTTAGATGAATGATGTTCAAATAGTTTGCTATACTCCACAAACCATCTAAAATACTGGTATTGTGACAAAAAGTCTACTTCAGAGAGTTGCTATTTGACCTGTCTGTAGATTTTGTATCCATTGCTTTTCTTGCACAACACTTTGTCACACATGTGGCAAAATAACTTAGTTACTTTATTCGATAAGAAAGATTATTTCAGTTGATGTGCTTGAAAGAAAGGAGTGAGATTGTGAGATGTGTTGCAGCAAAACAGCTGAAGAAAACTGAATGCCACATACTTAAAGCGTATGTGTTAAACTTCTTAGAAATTATTCTTTATTTTCAGTTTCAAATTGTCAATTTGTGATCACAAATGTTTGATATTTGATGAACATGAGATTTGAAGAAATTGCCTGTTTGTTTCTGATGTGAGAAAGACTATACTCAATTGACGATTATTCCTGTATTTGTTTAGTGTGGAATTTGCAACGAATCCCCACTCAAATTTGATATACTTATCACTATAACACAACTTTAAATTCGGATCCTTCTAATAAGTTGTATAACTTACGATGAAATTTGTCTACTGCAATTTGATTTGTTCTCATATAAATGGTGATTAGTTGGTACCGACAGTACAATGTACTAAGTAAACACGACAAATACACATAATATCCCTGGAGAAGAAACAAACGACAACAACAAAGTAGTTTTGCCGTAATATTTAAGAACGAAATAGTTATAACAAAGCCACAAGAACACCGAGAACCAAGCTATACCATGCACCATCTTTGCCGAGGTCCCTTAAGCTAAAACCAGGTACTGGCCCCAAATCTCATGAAATCTATCTGAGTTAGACCTGAAGCTCTGTAGACAGCTTTTGTGTGAGAGGAATTTGTTTGAAGCAATTGGAAAGGAATTGATGGTTTCCTAAACTGCTGCAACAGCGTCTAGCATCCCAAACGTCACTGTGGACTGATTTAAGGTTTATGTGTTCAATGTTTTGTGCGATATTACACATTAAAGTTATTTTGTAAGCTTTTAAAAGCAACCGGTGCACATTGTGAAATTGTGATTATAATTGAAGTGTTTTGTATGTTGTTGTTGTTTTTTTTCTATTGTTCAAAGTTACTCTTTGTTACATGCTATGGACCATTAAATTTTATGTTCGAAGTTGATTGGAGCAAAGAAAATTTCTAGATGGATTGTATTATCGGATTCATCAACAAGAGCTTTAAAAATAATGCGACAGGAATTGTCCTATCATGATCCTGTTTCTTCTTGAAATAATGTTATATATCATAGCTAAAACCAGGTACTGGTATGCAACAGCGTATAAATTATTTTCTAAGTGTACACATGTACAATAGTATCCATGGTAATGCACCTCAACATCTAGTCAATTCTGTGATAATGGCATGTGATGCCCATAATATTAATACTCGTCTTGCTAATACTTTAAATGTTGTTATTCCAGAGTGTCAACACAAATGTATAAGAGATCTTTTATCTATAGGGCATCAATAATTTGGAACACACTGCCAGAGAGTATTAAGGAATGTAATAATGTAATTGATTTTAAATGTAAAGCTAAACTTTATTTTACCTGATTTTACCGGTTTTAATTTATGTTTGTTGATTTTATTGTTCACTTTGTAAATGGGCCACTTGAAAAACAGTTTTTTTGACTGACAGTGTTACCCATATAAAATATGTTCTAAATAAAAAAAAAATAAAAAAAATATCATATGTCTAGCGGAAATACTCGCTGCTCATTGGCTGACAGCCGTGCAATATTATACAATTATGGACTTCGGTTGAGGTCAATATCAGGTTTTACGGACCTGACCGGTGATATTCACCGAGGCCGAAGGCCGAGGTGAATATCACTAGGTCAGGTCCGTAAAACCTGATATTGACCGAAACTGAAGTCCACAATTGTTTTGTTCCATGATGATTTTTTTTGGGGAAAATTTGTTTTTTTTGGGGAAAAATTTTTTTTTGTGGAAATTTTTTTTTCTTCGACATTTTTTTTTTTTGGAAAAAATTTTTTTTTTCGGAATTTTTTTTTTTTTTTCGACTTCTTTTTTTTTTGGGAAAATTTTTTTTTTTCAGAATTTTTTTTTTTTTTCGGAAATTTTTTTTTTTTTTTTGGAAATTTTTTCTCCAGGGAGGTCAATAACAAATGTTATATTCACTGATCAGTGAATATAACATTTGTAAGGGAGGTCAATAACAAATGTTATATTCACTGATCAGTGAATATAACATTTGTTATTGACCTGCCTGTCACACACCACTGCACACAGGTGAACATCACATTATGCAGGTGGGTTGTTGGCCAATCAGGAAGCTTGCTACATAGGGGTCATGGAACAATCTACGATATTGCACGCTGTTATATTGCACTCAATGCTGCTGCAGCCACAGATTGACAAACAATTTGTGTTTTCCAATTTTAGTAAAAAGTGCACTGTACAACAACGGAGGCAGTTATTTTAACATGTAAGAGATTGGACGGACCTGAGAGGAAGCACCACGTTTCAATGCTGCTGCAGCCACAGATTGACAAACAATTTGTGTTTTCCAATTTTAGTAAAAAGTGCACTGTACAACAACGGAGGCAGTTAGAAAGCTGTTTTTTGCGGCAAAAGATGCGTCCATTAAAGGGCTAGTCGAATATCAACTTTTTGTACTGCTTATGTAATTTGTTTTATCAGAATAAAGCATTAAGTGGCCGAAAAACAGCATTTTTGCCGATTTTTTTGTGATTTTATTGGGTTTAGATGTCAAAAGTCTGCTATAAAGTTTTTCAAAAAAATCGAAAATTAAGTCTATCATCAAGTACATCATTTTTGGATTCCTATAGTGTGAAATTTTTTTTGGTGAGTGAAATATTCATCCATTTCTAGTGAGATGCATTTTAAATGTGTGGTTCAAAAGAAACACGAATTGAGTCTTGCAGCAGCAACAATTTTGTTTGTTGGTTTTAAATAGTTAAAGAAAGTCACTGCACAGCAACGGAAATAGATAGAAAAAAATGATTGAAGTGGCCAAAAGATGCGTATATTAAAGGGCTAAGTAGAGTCAAGGAGGGTAAATCCGTCCACTTTTGGCTGTAACTGTATTTTAAGGAAAATCGTATAAGATGCAAAAATTAAAATTAGCACATTAGAAGGGGCATACTCCGTACTACCACCAGCAGCCAAAAAATTAAAATATTCAAATAAGTTTTTCTGAAACCATGGCAACAAAAATTGAAGGTTAGGGAAGCTAAATCCGTCCAGGTTGCTGCTAAATCCGTCCAGCAAGGATGGTAAATCCGTCCACAGGGTATTATGCAACACATACTTGTCATATCTTGTGATTTTTAAAAGTTTTGCAATATATTAACTGTCACAAAGGATTTTCTGTTAATATTAGAACACTGGGGTGCTGATTGCACTTATAATAGAAGAATCAAATAACAGAGGTCAAGTAAACTATCAAGAATTTCAATTGACTGCCTCAATCACAATTAAAAAAGCCTTTTAACCCAATCAAGGCGTATAATTGCTCAATCTAATTTCTTTAATCAGTGTTTTGCCATTTATAAATAATACAAGTCATAAAAGTACTTTTAAAGACTATTTGAAGAGGGTGGACGGATTTACAATCACTCAGTCAAGCCAGTTTTAAAATAATGATGGTAAATCCGTCCACTTTTATTTACATTGTATCTCCTTTCCATGTGTTGGAATTCAATTATTTAAGAAACCCTTTGGCCCGTTTTCACCAACATGGTATTAAGAGTTAAGCCTGGTGTTAACTCCTTTAAACCTGGTATAACTAAGTCCATTTCACCAAGAGTGTGCTAAGCATGTAAACCTGTCAAGGTTCAGTGAATCATACACATTGTCACCAAACTCAAGGATCAACCATCTCAAACTGATTTGGTGTCAAAAAGTGATTAGGCCAATGAAAACAGAACATATGTTTCTTATGAGATGGCATGACACATCAGTATTATAGGCCTTTGTCTATTATATTCGCATGTTTCTCTAATTTAACAGTCACCAAAGATTTTTTCAAGAAAGATATGTCACATCTTGAGATATAAAGTTTGCAAACCAAGAATACACACTTACCTAGAAAATATATTTGTTGAAGTAACTGTTGCAAATATACTAGCGATACAGCATTAAGCACACAATTTAAAAGTATTTCATGTATGAAACTATGTTTTTATAGCATTTGCCTATGATAGTCATGACACCAAATAGAGGCAATTATTCTGTGCTGAGTTGTACAAAACCTCTGCACTTGTTGTTTGTCTTAGCACAGGGGTACTTTCGAAGGGTAGGGAATTCGGACGTGGGAGCAATCTATGCATCCTATAACCCCACCGGAAATCGGGCGATTTCGGAAATTCCAATTTAGCCTCCCGTGTGACTGGTCCACTGGGCATACGTAGATATATGGGTTTTAATGAAGCGATTGCATGACTAACACGCTTCACAGTCCTTGAAACTGAGGCGACACTAATACCACTCAAGTCACCAACGACTTGTTGGTAACTGCCGGTAGCAAAAAATCGCAGGCATGTCAGCCATTCTGGGTACATCAGATTTTGAGGACCCTTATCATTAGATATTCAAAGGGATTCAACCATTATTGTAGTTTCATTGTGCAAAAATGCATGACCAGCTGAATTGTATTAATTTATTGTTTGAGGGGAGGGGGCTAAAGAAAAATGCATTTCTGTCACCAACACTGGACAGACAAATAATTAATTTTCTTTTTTATATATTTCCAAGCCCACCCCTCTTTTGCTCTTACCTTGTCATGTGGCCATGTTTGGGAACTTCAGAGATTAATTGTGTTTGTAGCAGTTGAGTTGTTTAAATACTATGTGCAGACTTTCACTCAGTAAATGTTCCTTGATCCTGCTCCGCTTGAGTGATTGGCTTAGCCAGACCAGGTCTTAGCTAAGACCTGGCATAACTCTTAATACCATGTTGGTGAAAACGGGCCTATAAGAATAAAAAGATTAATCGTCCCATGCATCCATTATTCACCTTCAATATATTTTGTTTTTGGTGGGAATAGGCCTACAAGTCCACCTACCTGTTATTAAAAAATGGCAGTGATGACGTCACAGGATTTCATTGTGTTCTGTCTTCAGCTTTTAAATGGACCTGAACATCATTTAAAATGCTGTCAACACCATAAAAACGGCAAAATTAGTGGAAAAACGAGTTTTTCTTTCTTTTACAACTCAAACAACTGTAATAAATGTAATTATATACCTATATTAAGGGATGGACGGATTTACCATCCTGGACGGATTTACCATACTTGACTCTAGATATCAACTTTTAGTACTGTGTGTGTTATTTGTTTAATCAGAATAAAGCAATAAGTGGCCGAAAAACAACTTTTTTCTCCCATTTTTCAGTGACTTTGTTGAATTTAGAGGTCTTAAGTCTGCCACAAAGTTTGAGAAAAAAAAAATTAAAGAAGACCAATCATCAAATATACCTTCTATGGATGCCAAAAGTGTGAAACATTTTTTGTGAGTGAAACAGTCAATGATATACATTTCAAACATGCAGGTCAAAGAAACACAAAAAGAGTTTTGACATCAGAATTCCGGCCCTTTTCTTAGCATTTCCCAAAAAAAACCATATGATATAACAGTTATTGCACATCACCTCGTGCAATATCAGTTTTTATGGCACCTCGGTGACTAATATTGCACTCGGGCTGCGCCCTCGTGCAATATTAGTCACCTCGGTGCCATAAAAACTGATATTGCACTCGGTGCTGTGCGATAACTGTATGATATGTAATTGTCTAGAATGGAGCTATTTTACGTACCGGTAACATATTTCACTGCTTTAAAAAAATTCTAGTCTATATGAATTGAGGTATAGCAGCAAAACATTCTGCTTCCCCAGCTCACTGTTACCTGCAATTACAGCCATGTCGGAATTTAGCCTGCAGTCAATTCATCCCTGTGTGAAACAGGCAGGTGGACAATTTGCCATAATAACAAATCGCCTCACAAAATATTCTGGAAGAATTTGACAACCCCTTGAGGGTGAAGGCGATAATTTGAGTCGTTGAAATCATCTTTTCCTTGCTGAGATATATATTTTGCTATCTTTTGTTCCGGAAATTGAGACATTGTGAAGCAGTCTTGAAAGAGATTTGTTCAATTACAAAAGCATTTTATGATGTGCGAATCAATTTTGTCAATTGATTATTGAACAAGTTACTTGCTTTTATATTTAAAGAATGGCATATTCTGGACTCTTAGGAAGTGAGAAAATTTGTTAATCAATTTGAAAATGTTGCCATGGTTTTATTTTGTGTGATTTTGTTTTGAATTTTCACCCAAAGAAATGACCAAAAAATGACTTGAGAAAGAATTAAGATGAAGAAGCATTGCGACTACTCGCATGCCATAAACATGTCAACCTGGAATATACAGTTGTGGAACCAGCAGTAACAATGTTGAGAATGGATTTGGCTGATTAATGAACCTATTTTGGAAGCTTGTTGTAATGACAGGGTTGTTTTCTATGATCAGAGAGAATTATTGTTTGAACATTAAACTCATTAAAACTATCATCTCTTTCGTGTTGCTGTGACATTGCCATTCATTGTGATGCAATGTTTCCACTGGCAACATGATTTGGGCATTTACTGAAATAATATGAAATGAAACAAGCCTTTGGATAATTGGTAGTGTGATAAATTTGGACTTCATTGTTTTGTTGATGTTGTGAGCTCCCGCGAGATTAAGATCCATCCTGCGAGACTGACTGACTGACTGGCTGACAAACTTGCTAGCTGATTGAATGCATAACTGTTTTGATTAAGTAGCAGACTACCAATTGACTGAACGATAGTTGATTCTGTCAAACTCAGCTGCTGATGATCTGAAAAATGTGTGATGGACTGATGGTGTATTTCACCCTTTCGACAACACTCTTATGAATGGTTTTACGGAAGATATTCCAACATTTACATTGTACATTACAGCACTCAGTGTTCATATGGACATCGCGTAAATATGTCCAAAATTCACTGTATAAAATATGTATGATTAGCTGCTGCAATAACTTCTGGAGTAAGAAGGGAATTTGGCTATTTCATTGCCTGGAATTGAAAATTTCCTGATATAGTAAGCAGCAGACAGAAAAGTGTTATTCTAGGAAAATTCAAAAGAGTTTCATGAAAGATATCATGTTGTACATGTATATGGAGAGAGTTTCGCTTTCCTTCCTCTACTTGCTGCATAGCTTTTCTGTTCATATTCAGTCCAGCTGGTGGCACTGCTGGTGCATGGAAAAGAAACATAAATCTTACACCTTCTGAACTTCCTTCGATCCGCTGCAGCTTACGAAATTGACAATTCCATTCTCTTATGTAGCTCTACACAGATTTGATATTTCGCAGTCTACCTCAATGTACAATGTGACCATGTTCACTAAAAAAACCTGATATTATCTGAAAAAAAACATGAAAACCATACTAAGCAAATGTGAATTGACATAGTTTTATTATCCAGCTTTGCAGTGACAAAAAATTCATAACCATGTCTTTTTCTGTGGAGATTTACGCTTTTTAGATGACCATGTTGGCAAGGTCAAATTCAGATATGCCAACCAACCAATTGTAGTATTGGCTTCTTAACTGAACCAGCCAAAAGAGAGATCTGCCTACATGTCTCTTGGTCAGTCAATTAAAAAGGTCGCCCGATATAGTGTGATAACAAAGACAATTTCCTGCTGCAGTGAGGCCTGATTCTTAACTCACTGAACGACCTCAACTTCCTTCCAGACTTATTCCACAGAGAGTGCGAGAAACCTTGCTGGTCATGTTTGTCCAGAATCAGCTGTGGCAGCTGTGACTTTGATTCTAAGTCTGTTTCTAATTTGTTTGTCACGCTAATGTGGGTCTTCAGTTGCACTGTTATTTACAATTGCTTTCAGGCCCTTTAAGTTGGTGTTCGGAATATTGAGAGTGAGATTTTTTTTCTAATGTGGTTACCTCTGTGCTAACACCTGTGATCTGACATGCTTCACTGCTGTAACTTTATGAGACCACTACCATAATTTCTGGCAGTTGACCTTCGAAAACTATTTCTCCTGTATATATAATTTCATTTTTAAGCTAGCTTCTCTTCATGTTGTTTTTCTCTAATTAAATTATTGCAGAAACTGTTTAAATTCAAAGTTAGAAAGAAGTGAATCATCTTGAATATATTATTGACCAATATTTGTTATCTTGTTGACAATGTGGCTCTATATTGATGACAGCACGACCTTGTAATGATTGAGGACAGGAGAATATTGATGTATGATCAATGGAGAGCTATTTCAAACATTTGGTTTTTGGCTGGCATGCAATCTGTCTATTCGGTGTGAAGGTGAAGGTTTATTGTAAAATAACTTAAGAGAAAGTTACATCTTGCTGTAATTAAGATGCTACTCAATATCTTTTATAGGGTAAATGCTGACCACTCATCACATGTTTGCATAATTATCTTCAGTTTGGATTGGGCAATACACTCATAGAGTAGGTGAAAATAGAGGTTTGGCTCTCTACAGATGGGAAGTAAAACAGAAAAAGAAGAAGTAACACTGGACCTTCGTGACTGATGTCCCAGCTACATTCTCCTCAATTTCATTATGTATTAGGCAGTGAACATGAAAATGTTTCACTTTAAATGGTTTCTTCACCAACTGCACACAATATTTTGGCCTAGAAAAGTTTCAGCTTTCTCTGCTATTTCCAGAGTTTCTATTACCATGTGCCACAGTCGGCACCATGTCCACCTCCAAGTTGTAATATTATGATACTTTTCTTATCAGATCATGCTATTTGTAGCTATGCTGCAGGTCATCCTATGTCTTCCCCTCCTATATCCTTGTATCTTTTTATATAAGATGATTATTGAGAAACATGAAATGGGGGTTACATTTATTATCCTTCCAAAATTCATTGCACAATACTGATATCACGCCAAGTTTCACAGTGGAGGAATCCTAAAGTTTTTTTCCATTCCTTGTCAGTTGAGTGGAGACAAGTAATGGCACTACAGAGGGTTTTTGTGGATATTGAATGTTGCACTCACAACCCCAGCTTCTTTGGGTATTGACAATATTTTTCACAACCATCGACTTCTTGTGCCATCATTGATTTGACCAAGATTTTTTCTTATTTTTCTCTTGTTCCTTATTCTTCTTTTTACTTTAAATCACATTGGACTATCAATTTACAAAATTGATGAAAGGCCCTATATACATGTAGGTTTCACTACTCTGATACATCACTCTTGGGAAACAAAACAATTCATAGAAGGGTTTTTGTGGGGACTTTGTTATAGAGATCTTTCGGGTGAAGTTTGAATAAATACTTTCTTAGAATTGTTGAAATAATGACAGGAAAAAATTAATTGACAATGGCAAATATGAATGATGAAATGCAAGAGATAAATAAACTGGATTTGCATTTTATATGGATGGGGTAACTGAAACTGTCAAAGGGACCAATTACTCAGTCAAAGAAGGATCTGGATTGAAAAACATCTGGAAAGATCATTCCAATGACACTGTACTTTAATTGAATGCCACCCTAAAAATATCACATTTTCTTCCTTATGATATATTAGGCTTTTTTTCAGCAAACTATAATCTTGATTCCCTGACTGCCATATAAAAAAATTGGCATACACAATTTTTTTCAGGCCATGAAGATGGATTAGCCCGAACAAGTAATATGAACAAAATAATTATTTCCTAGCCCTAAAAGAGATGATATCTGCCAACTTATTTCCCTTTGTTTTCAAGATATAAGGAAGAGTCATTAATTTAATTGGCCATTGGCTTCGAAGGCATTGTCAGCAGGATGATTCCTTCAATGTAGAATGATATATATAGTATTATTTACAATGATGGTTGGGCAGCATATGATCGAATTTGCATGTGTACATTTAATTGATTGTGTTCATGCAATTGGATGGGTTATTGGATTACCACATTAATTTGTGGCGATGATTGGAAATTTGATATATGCATGAAATCCTGGTCTTGTGGTCAAGGAGTGATTCATATAATGACAAATTACATAAAATTGGAGGAAGGAGTTCGGAATGCTAGAGCATTACACCTGAGGAATTGAACCAAGGCAAACACATGCAAAATATTCTGTGAAAAATTCAAGATTCTCTGAACAAGTGCCACCTCAATGCTTGGTGCTCTGAAAAAAAAGTCAAGGCAAACACATGCAAAATCTTCTGTGAAAAATTCAAGATTCTATGAACAAGTGCCACCTCAATGCTTGGTGCTCTGAAAAAAAAATTCGAGGCAAAAACACATGCAAAATCTTCTGTGAAAAATTCTAGATTCTCTGAACAAGTGCCACCTCAATGCTTGGTGCTTTAAAAAAAAAAGTCAAGGCAAACACATGCAATATCATCTGTAAAAAATTAAAGATTCTATGAACGAGTGCCACCTCAATGCATGGTGCTCTGAAAAAAGATGTTAAGGCAAACACATGCAAGATATTCTGTGAAAAATTCAAGATTCTATGACCAAGTGCCACGTCAATGCATGGTGCTCTGAAAAAGATGTCAAGGCAAACACATGCAAAATATTCTGTGAAAAATTCAAGATTCTATGAACAAGTGCCACCTCAATGCTTGGTGCTCTGAAAAAAGATGTCAAGGCAAACACATGCAAAATATTCTGTGAAAAATTCAAGATTCTATGAACAAGTGCCACCTCAATGCTTGGTGCTTTGAAAAAAAAAGTCAAAGCAAACACATGCAAAATATTCTGTGAAAAATTCAAGATTCTTTGAACAAGTGCCACCTCGATGCTTGGTGCTCTGAAAAAAATGTCAAGGCAAACACATGCAAAATATTCTGTGAAAAATTCAAGATTCTATGAACAAGTGCCACGTCAATGCTTGGTGCTCTGAAAAAAGATGTCAAGGCAAACACATGCAAAATATTCTGTGAACAATTCAAGATTCTATGAACAAGTTCCACCTCAATGCTTGGTGCTTTAAAAAAAAAAGTCAAGGCAAACACATGCAAAATATTGTGTGAAAAATTCAAGATTCTATGAACAAGTGCCACCTCAATGCTTGGTGCTCTGAAAAAGATGTCAAGGCAAACACATGCAAAATATTCTGTGAAAAATTCAAGATTCTATGAACAAGTGCCACCTCAATGCTTGGTGCTCTGAAAAACGATGTCAAGGCAAACACATGCAAAATATTCTGTGAAAAATTCAAGATTCTATGAACAAGTGCCACCTCAATGCTTGGCGCTCTGAAAAAAAAAGTCAAGGCAAACACATGCAAAATATTCTGTGAAAAATTCAAGATTCTATGAATAAGTGCCACGTCAATGCTTGGCGCTCTGAAAAAAAAAGTCAAGGCAAACACATGCAAAATATTCTGTGAAAAATTCAAGATTCTATGAACAAGTGCCACCTCAATGCTTGGTGCTCTGAAAAAAAAGTCAAGGGAAACACATGCAAAATATTCTGTGAAAAATGCAAGATTCTATGAACTAGTGCCACCTCAATGCATGGTGCTCTGAAAAAAGATGTTAAGGCAAACACATGCAAGATATTCCGTGAAAAATTCAAGATTCTATGAACAAGTGCCACCTCAATGCTTGGTGCTCTGAAAAAAGATGTCAAGGCAAACACATGCAAAATATTCTGTGAAAAATTCAAGATTCTATGAACAAGTGCCACCTCAATGCTTGGCGCTTTGAAAAAAAAAGTCAAAGCAAACACATGCAAAATATTCTGCGAAAAATTCAAGATTCTTTGAACAAGTGCCACCTCAATGCTTGGTGCTCTGAAAAAAATGTCAAGGGAAACACATGCAAAATATTCTGTGAAAAATTCAAGATTCTATGAACAAGTGCCACGTCAATGCATGGTGCTCTGAAAAAAGATGTCAAGGCAAACACATGCAAAATATTCTGTGAAAAATTCAAGATTCTATGAACAAGTGCCACCTCAATGCAGAGGTATATATTTTTCAATATTTTGCATGTGCACGAATTTGTAAATCTGCAAAAACGAACATGTACACGAATTTGGCGTTCGTATAAGTGTCAAATATTGTCATTCACGAATTTGCATAGGTGTAATAACGAACATACTAACCACAAACCTACTCTAAACCTAATTTTAACACTAAACCCTAATGATATAGCACTTCCACGAATGTTAGTGTTAGCAGATAAACGAATGAAAAATAAATCACATTCACGAGTGTTAGTTATTACATATACACGTGCACCAATGCTCGTTTTTACACATCCACAAATTAGTACATGTTCGTTTTTACACCTCCAAGAATTCGTGAACATGCCAAATAGTGAAAAATATATACATGCAATGCATGGTGCTCTGAAAAAAATGTCAAGGGAAACACATGCAAAATATTCTGTGAACAATTCAAGATTTTATGAACAAGTGCCACCTCCATGCTTGGTGCTTTGAAAAAAAAAGTCAAGGCAAACACATGCAAAATATTCTGTGAACAATTCAAGATTTTATGAACAAGTGCCACCTCTATGCTTGGTGCTCTGAAAAAAGATGTCAAGGCAAACACATGCAAAATATTCTGTGAAGAATTCAAGATTCTATGTACCACCGCAGTACTTGGTGCTCTGAAAAAAATTTAAAGGGAAAACATCATGTGTTGGGGAATGTATCATGAGGAAGACATGGATATTGAATGAAGAGGAAAAAATATTTAGATGTTCAAAGTACAACCGTGTGCAGTAAAATGGGCTTCAGCAATAAAATATGTTGTTTCCATTAATATAGACCTGTGTGAGACAGTACAAGTACATGCCACACATGGACTTGTATGAGACAGTATACAAGTACATGCCACATCACATGCCCAAATGATAACATATTTATTTTTCATTAAATGGTTAGTAACAAGCAATAAACAGTATATAAAGCAGTCTCTAGCAGGCCACAGTGCTTAACCTTGTCTTAGAGCTTGTTAGTAGATTTACTTATCCTAACAATCTTGGTTCTACTAATTACCTCATTTGCTTGGTTTAGAATGCCTTGACAAAATAACAACTCCAGGCAATTAAGTGGCATTAGTGGTGAACTGGTACCAAGTGGTTATCGTTGAACATCCTGTGCTTCATTGCAAGTGGTTGATTACAATTTTTTGAGGCACTTCCCTGCAGTTTATTATATGTTTTATATATATGTTTATATGTTTTAATGAATGATGAGGTGGTATGCGTGCAGATTTATATGTGCATTGTATAAGTAGATAAGGAAGGTAGATATACACAGATATACGCAGATACAGACGGATAGGTATGGACTAGCAGAGCTGTAGTAAAATGTAGCCGCAAATGGTTAATTAAAGCAGGTCGGAAAACAAGCCAGGCGGATAGAAGGGAAGTCAAATAGGAAATTAATAATGATGGATCTGACTCAAATGGAAACAAAGCCAAGGAAAGAAAACGCAAAGGTGTAATTTCCAATTATGGAGAAACTCAGAGGTGCAAATACTGATAGAAAAGTGCTAAAGACAACTGATAAAAAGATATAAAAGAAACTGAAGCAAAAAGCCAAGAGCAAGAAGGTCTGTTGCCTTCTTAATATTGCAAATTGACTGGAAAGATTCTTGTAATTGTGGTATGTAGTGTAAGAGGCAGGGGACGCAGCCCCAACGAAATGTCCTTGTTTTTTAAAGCACTAACACAAGCTTATCAATTTCCAGCTATACTGCAGCAATACTTTTTATACGGCTATAGGGAGAAGATAGAATAAATAGAGAATGGAAATGCAGAAGAAACAGAGTTTGTATAATATGGTTTAGGCTTGGTCCATTTCATTTAGATTTACGCTCACTATGCACGACAAAACTGTGAGGCATTTCAATCCGGAAAGTTGACGTAAATATTTATTCCGCATCCTTTACATTGCAATTGGGGTCAGGCGGGTGTGGGAATAGTCAACTCCTCTCTCAGGTATTGTTATCATTTATAGCTTTCTTCAGCTACAGATAACTAGTCTCATTATATATGAGAGAAATATGACTGAAGGGAAGGCCATTTGTCTAAAAGACATAAAAAAACAAGAAATAGGAGCACTTAGGTATATATTGGAGGAGAAGGTCTCTCTTAAAGCATCGGATCATATCTTTCTTGCATCCAGATTTTGTCTTAATCTCCTGCCATACTCATATATTCTGATTTGTAGCCCTGGTATATATCTCTTCCAGTTTGCATGATGGATCAGTCTTAACTTATTTATAATTTACTTCTGTTTTCTCAACTTGTTAGGCTCAGCAGTGAGAGTGCAATGTCTTCGAACAAGCATAGAAATATTGTCAATTAATCATCTGCTTCACACAATCCAATATTTAAAGGTGCTGATGAATATCATTCATCAAATATAAACATTCATGTCATATCTGATATCGAAATATTGCACAGTATTCTCAATATTGCCTTTATTATCACATTTGGTGTATCTTTTTGTACCATCTTACTGTAGCATATTTGCTCTACATCTATCTATTTATCAAAGATCTATTGAATGAAGTGACACAAAACCAAGCAAACAACCGAGAAGCCAACAAAAATACTATTTAATTTCTATATATGTTCAACTCCATCAGAAACCAGCACCATCAAATTTCCCTGATGCTGAAATAGCTGAACCATCTCTTATATTGTGGCATAGCAGCTCAGTCATTAACACAAATTGCTTCAATCAAGCTGGCCCAGCAAGGCATATCTATATGGGCTCCAATTCCCAACACCATTGCCAGTGTTTTGTGGCCTCATTGTTCGCTTTATTTTCCTGATTGTCACCCAAATCATGTTGATAAAATGGGAGCTTGTATTATGGGTTTCTTGGTTTCTTAGGAATGGTTGTAGGTAGGTATGTGTAGGTTTAGGACAATATCTGTGTTATTCAATGGATTGTCAGTGAGTCTGGAATATAGTAGAGGAACGTGCCATAGGTTCCGTGACCAATTTCTCCGACTCAATTTTTCGATGAAAATTCTGTTAGATGGGTTCAAAATAAGAAAATTTAGCGAGGGTACCCCTCTCAAAAGTTCGGGCTAACTCCACCAGCGGCCATTTTCAAAAATGGCCGCCAAAATTCAAAATTGGCAATAATTCCACTTCTATTTGGCCTAGAGATTCAAATTTTGGGTCAAAATACAGGTTTTAAGGGTCAAGAAACTCAATAAACATATTCCTAAAGGTGTCTGCCCAACCTTAGTGGTCATAATCCAATATGGCAGCCAAAATGGCTGACGAAAATGGGTAACTCACAATTCCTGTATCATAAGCTCAAAATATGGAGTTGGACCTTCATACAATATGTTAACATACCTCAGAGAAGTCAAATATTGTGGTTAATGATTTGTGTATTCAACCCCTATGGTACCATATCCAATATGGCCACCAAAATGGCCATTAAAAATGCCCTAAATCTCACTTTTATCACAACGAAGCCAATATTTGGTCTTTTATTTGGTGAAGACATCAATATATGTACTTTAATTGTCCAAAACAACTGACTCATAACAATTTATAAGATTTACACACAAATCTGTTCTAATAATCCAATACGACTGCCAAAATGGCAGCCCAAATTACTCAAAATATATCACAATTTTACATAAATAATTGGTCTACATCGGTAATCTTGGCATTAATATAAATGTTTTTAATTGCCAAAGAGTTCTGTTATCAGTATTTGACAAATGAACACACTACCCTATGGTTAGAGATCCAATTATGCTGCCAAAAGGCCTCCCAAGAAGGTTCAAATGTGAATTTTTATCACAATTTATTGTTGTCATGTTTAATAAATATCAATGTGAAATGGTCTATGAATTTCTTTGTTAATATACCGATTGTTCGCACTTAATTGATTGGCAACATTTGAAGCTTCTGTCATTGTTAAATGCAATTGGACTGCCCATTTGCAATAAAGATTACGTATTTAATAGCAATTGAAAGGATCGTGTCATCAGTTGAATAATCTACCTTTGCGGTCTTAGAATGCATCCCTGAAGCACGGCTGATCAGCTACTGACCTCTGTGTCATTTGTCAGGTAGTAGTCTGCCTGTACTTAACATAGGCTGCATTATTATATTTATAACAATTTGTTGTATTTCTGGTCTGTGGGTGCTAGGCTATGAAGTGTCTTGTAGTAAAAGTCACTGCAAAACTATTAAGTAACAGTAATATCAGTCATAGGGAATTGGAGAATGTAATATCAATCTTACTGCATGATGAGAACTGAATACTTCCTCCACATAAACCCACAAAGAATGAAGAGATTCCTGAAGGTCTAATTCGGTCACCGCATACAAACAAATCATCAATTTGTGGGTTGTAAAAACATCTTTTTATAATCATTGACAATTTAAAGTGAAAGATTATAACAAATTATTGAGGATTCTACTGTCAAAGAATGGAAATGCCAAAGTTTCAAATCCCAATACACTCCAACTTAATATGTGAGGCAAATACCACAGTTAAAAAGTTCAAGTTTGGGAGGAAGATCACTTTTCTGGACATGTGACTGCTGTACCAATTGGAGAGACAAAACAGTTGAAATTAACATCAAATTCAAATTCTCTGATATGGCTCCCAGTTAATAATAGCTGTTTGTAAATCATTGTAAAACAGGAAACATTTTAGGATATTGTTAACATGATTTTTTCAATGACCATTCAGCAATGGTTACATCTGAAACCTGATTGGATAGGAGACTGTAGCTTGTCGTAATTGGAAATGGTATAGGTTGTTAGCTTTGCTGTAGCTACGGCCCCTTGATAATATATTTAAGTAGCCAATTATATCCTTGTAAAAGATGCATGTAATATGTTGTCAGTAGAGGATGGCTGCAATGTGTGTAGCAACATCTTATGAGAATTAAACATGTGTGCAGGTTGTCGGGGAATTTCTTAGGAGAAAACTCAGTTATTTAAAATTTAAGTCTAAATTTCTGGAAGGGCTTGCTGACTGGGAGACAGGGGAGTAGTTACAGAAATTCTTGCACAATCCGAAAATGCATATCATATGTTGCTAGAAACATTGCAGGACTTACAACCATCCTGTACTCAGTGACTGCAAGGAGAGTGGTTGCTTATAATATATCATGACCATAGCTGAAGAGTCCTCAAAAGAATCTGTTCTTGTTAACAATGTCCTAATGCCCTGTTTTATTTTCCTGTTTTACAATGCTTTTACACTAACAGGCTCCGAGTAGCCGGAAGTCAAGTCTGGGAATTTATATATTTTGATAATTTACAGATTTTTCTCTCAGTTTGGTACAAGATTGTACATAAAAGAGATTTTCCTTCCATAATTTGAACTTTCATATTTGCCTTAATATATTAATATTTTGATTTAATTTGCCATTAAAATATTCAGGTAGGAGTGTGTTTGCAACTGCTATGTTGCCAATCTTTGACAATACCAGCGTCAGTAGTACATTTAGCTAAATATTCCAATTTTTAGGGCAACTTGCTAATAAGAATTTCACTTCAAATTGGCCATTAGCAGCAATAATTAAAGGAGGATTTGTGGCATGCAGGTTGGTTATATATATATTAGTGAAGTTTTGTTGGTATGTGCTGATTCCAAGATACCTGACATATCTGTTCATAATAGAACTATAGGAATCTCATTCTTTGTTGGTTTATGTGGAGGACATATTTGGTTCTCATCATTCAGTAAGGTTGATATTACATTCTCCAATTCCCCATGAATGAAATTAGTATTACTCCGTAATAGTTTTGCAGTAAACTTTTACTACAAGACACTTCATGGCCTAGCATCCACAGACCAAACATACAACAAATTTGTATAAATACAATAATACAGCCTATGTTAAGTACAGGCAGAGTACTACCTGACAGATGGATCAGAGGTCACTATCTGATCAGCAGTGCTTCGGGGATGCATTCTGAGACTACATGCAAAGGTGGCAAAGGTAGATGTTATTCAACTGATGAAATGACCCTTTTAATTGCTATTAAAAAATTAATCTTTATTGCAAATGGACAGTCCAGTTGCATTTAACTGTGGCAGAAGCCTTAAATTTTGTCAATAAATTAAGTGCTAACAATCTGTATATTGACAATTTAAATGAAATTCATAGAAAGTCCCACATTACTACAAATAAATGTGATAATAATGATAAAAAATCACATTTGAACCTACTGGGAGGCCTTGTGGCATCCTTATTGGACTTCTAACCATAGGGTTGGGTGTTCACTTGTCAAATACTGATAAGAGAACTCTTTGGCAATTAAAACATTTAAATTAATGCCAAGATTACCGATGTAGACCAATTATTTATGTAAAATTGTGATATTTCTAGAAATTGGAGCAGCCATTTTGGCAGCCATATTAGATTATTAGAACAGATTTGTGTGTAAATCTTATGAATTGTTATGAATCAGTTGTTTTGGACAATTAAAGTACATATATTGATGTTTTCACCAAATAAAAGACCTAATATTGGCTTTGTTATGATAAAAGTGAGATTTAGGGCATTTTTAATGGCCATTTTGGTGGCCATATTGGCTATGGTACCATAGGTGTTGAATACACAAATCATTAATCACAATATTTAACTTCTCTGAGGTATGTTAACATATTGTATGAAGGTCAAACTCCATATTTTGAGCTTATGATACAGGAATTGTGAGTTTCCCATTTTCGTCAGCCATTTTGGCTGCCATATTGGATTATGACCACTAAGGTTGGGCAGACACCTTTAGGAATATGTTTATTGAGTTTCTTGACCCTTAAAACCTATATTTTGACCCAAAATTTGAATCTCTAGGCCAAATAGAAGTGGAATTATGGCCAATTTTGAATTTTGGCGGCCATTTTTGAAAATGGCCGCTGGTGGAGTTAGCCCAAACTTTTGAGAGGGGTACCCTCGCTAAATTTTCTTATTTTGAACCCATCTAACAGAATTTGCATCGAAAAATTGAGTCGGAGAAATTGGTCACGGAACCTATGGCACGTTCCTCTACTAATATGAGTGTCAGGCAGGAAAAGGATCATAACATAGACCACTGGTCATGCGAGAGGAGGCAATGTCCAATTCATAATGCCATTCTGTATGCTACATCATATGCCAATTCATAATGCTCAGTGAAATGCAGTGTGGTCACTTTGAGCTGACATACCAGAAGAGGAATAATATTATGGGCATTAAGCAGGTAATATAATGTAATACAGTACTGCGTTGTGCTTTGATAAGTTTGATTGCAGAGGGTCATTTTCTTTTCCTTAATGGAGTATTGTGTTGGATTTGCCTTTATGGTAGAGCAGCGGTTACACGAAAGTTGTCAGCTCTTTAGCATGGAAACAATTTCATTTCTTGATTGCATTTTGGCATGTTTTGAAACAAGTTTGTATGTTGTAACATAGAGGTAAATTACCCATTACATGATGGTTCTCCCATGTTAACAGTTTACCTCATTTTGCTTTTGAATTGTAGATATATGCATTGGGACGGCTGTAAAACAAGTGCAAAATTAACCACATACATGTAACTCATAAAACTCATCTTGAATTATCTCTGATTTATCATTGAAGAACCGCACAAGGTATCCCCAGTCGTCACTCAGTCGAATAACTTCAAAGCGCCTTTTCCTTTTCCTTTCTATCCTAGACATTAGTCTTCCTCGGAGTGGACAATAGTCGCCAGCAGAGCCCAAGGCATAAAAGTCAACATCCATTCCTGAATTGCCTATCTTCTTTAAGGTGGTACTCTTGAAATTACATCTGAATTGTGCTCCAGTCTTCTTCAGGGTTGACGTCATAATAGGCAAACAAATTGCTATTGACCTTGGGTTAGTTTTAGCTGTAGATTGCGCATGAGAGCTTTTATCTGCTTATGCTGAAAATGTCAATTGTGGAATCACTACATTTATTATTTTGTCTGTTGTATCTTTCTGTTCATTTACTGAAATCGAATGAGGGATAGACGGATAGACGAATAGATAGATAGATAGATAGATAGATAGATAGAAAGATAGAAAGATAGAAAGATAGATAGATAGATAGATAGATAGATAGATAGATAGATAGATAGATAGATAGATTGATTGATATGGTAAGTACACACCTCTAAGCCCAGTTCGAAGTGCTCATGGGTTCAATTGATGTGATTGGAGAGAGAGTGGGATCACTGGGATGTATGAGACGACTTACACCCGAAATAAACAGTGACAACTTTTTATGAGGAATTGACAGTATATATGGGGAAAGGTAAATATTGTATAGCACAAGTTTGAAATAATGAACCTACACCTGACATATCTAAAGAAGTTAACAATGCACTAAGACTAAAACGCCCAATAATGGAATCTAGTCAATTATATAGAATTCTTTATCCTACACAGTGACATTAATTGGCTATTACCAAGAATGAGAATGTGTGACTGACTGTCATTGACAAAGCTGCCATCATTTCCGCTTTGATACTGGGGTTGCTGCCTGTTACATATGATGCCTTTGGTGTTAAGGTCTATATATCAAAATCTAGCTTAATTTTCACATATCCAAGGGTTCCTGTAACGTTGACTTTGACATTGAACGAGTGGCAAAATGTCACCTGAATAGTTAGGAAGCATCCCTAGCCTTATAAGAAGACAACCACAGATTTGTCAATTGAACCCAGTTTTAAATTCAAGCAGCTTCTAGCTTCATGCAAAAAGGAAGACTTTGTCAAATACCAGAATATGTTTCAAGGAAAGCTCATTAAAAGATCAGAAAGGGGAAAAACCCTTGTTCTTTACTACAGCCAATTTTCTTTCAGTCATGATCATCCAAAAGTCTTTTTAAAAAAATTGGAAGTCTTTCCTATATTTATAAAACGGTTGTGTAATAGAACTAGAAGAAAAGCAGAGTCATGCTACTGACTATGTATAGTGCAATGATTACAAGGCTCTGGGAGAAACTGACCAGCTTAAAAGGATTTGGGCACAGCTACTTGACTTTAGGGCAGCTGAATAGGGGCTAATGCCACTGCTTAATGAATGTCCCTATAGCCTCTAGTCATTTTATCCATTCCATACTAGGGACTTTTGCTTTTTGTAAGTTTGGTGTACAATGTTGAAAAAGTTTTTTTAGTTATAATGTTGGTTCAGCAAGGAGAGAAGAATTTCGAGCAAGAACATTCGTATCAAGCACTTGGAGGACTGTAAGGTTAAAATATTTTTGGGCTTAACTTTGACCTTTTGCTTTGAGTGTACATTGTACAGCATATAAGATTTTTGGTTTGTACAATTTACATATTGAGATCCAGCATTAACATCTTTACCATCTCATAATATTTCTTCTTCCATTGGTAGGTTGATAAATAATGATACAGCAGACAGCAGACTCCTGATAATTATAAAATAATGTTTTTTTGGAGGGCCTTACTGGTGATTGAAGACTGGCAACCGAGGGAAGGCTTCATTAAGTTCCGAGCAGTTGTTATTTATATTAAATATTATTTATTTTTTTTAAAATCCTTTTTTTTTGGAAATCTTATCAAAATTTTATTATGAGTACTTTTACTTTTTGATGATTTTCATTTTTTTGGAAATATTTTTTTTACCCACCTGCTATAAAAGTCGTAATCTCAATATTGCCCTGCGAAACTATGCATTAATGGATAAACTGTGCATTAATTGGTCAATAACGTTTTTTTGGAGGGCATTATGGGGTATTAATCAGTTATGGCCTGAGGGCAGAAATCATTAACTTAATGCCCGAGCCGCCAGGCGAGGGCATTAAATGATTTCTGCCCGAGGGCCATAACTGATTAACACCCCATAATGCCCGACAACAAAATGTTATTATCATTATTATCATTTTTTATATCCAGGATAAAAGTTACCTTTTTTTTGGATTCATTAACCGCCCGCGCCTTTTTCGCATTTTACGACGTTAGGATTGAAGCTAGATCAAATCCGTGTACAAAAATGATCTCCTCGGGCCTCATTTGATTATTCTAGGTTTTTTAATCATTCAAATCGGACGATTTTTGGCCGATTTAGCCAAAAACCTCTGAACTCTGAAGTAAACAAGATCGCCATGATGTCACTTTTGATGACGTCACGATCGATAAATACACCAGGGGGCGTTTTCGCGGGCGTTACTTATACAATAACATTTTTTTGGAGGGCATTATGGGGTATTAATCAGTTATGGCCAGAGGGCAGAAATCATTAACTTAATGCACGAGCCGCTAGGCGAGGGCATTAAATGATTTCTGCCCGTGGGCCATAACTGATTAATACCCTATGATGCCCGACAAGTAAAATGTTATTATCATTATTATATACTTTTTAGAAATTGTTTTTCAACTTCCCAAATTTTTATGAAGTACACTGCCATGGTTTTTCTTCCCCAAACCCCTGCAGATATATAAAAACTGGCCTTATCATGTAGTGATTAAATAAAATCATGAAAAACGAAGCTGTGATGGATAAATCTAGCCTAAAACTTACATTTTTAGTCCATTTTGTTACTTTTCGCGCTGCGTTTTTCGATCTGACGCTGTTATTTTTGCAGATAGAGCAAATCTAGGGCTTTTTCTGTTATCTGTGACTCACTGCAGTGTTTGTAGGTTTTTGAATTTTGCAAATCGGACCATTTTTCACTGATTTCTAGCCAAATCTGACAATGTCTGACAGAATATTTTTATTCCTCATGTCAACAACGTCACCATGACGTCACGTCTGGTGACGTCACGACGCTTATAATACACAGAGGGCACCACTTGCCCATGTGTTAATCACATTATGGCCCCCATGTGTTAACCACATTATGGCCCTCCATGAATTATGCCATATGAAGGCCCTGAAAAAAACAGTTAACGGCCTATTTAATGCATGGGCAAGTATATAATAATGGCCATTAACGCCCGTGAAATGAGCATTGACCCACAGACAATGCCCTCTAAAATGATAATAATGGTAGTATAGGCACCTGGTGGAAAATGTCACAATCTCATTAATGCCCTGCTAACCCGTGCATTAATGATTAACGCCCTATACTGTGTGAAATACCATCAATTAACATGAGGAATTGTCAACGTTAAAGTCCTACTTAACTACTCTGTAGAACAATAATAATACGTGGGCTATGAATGCATATATCATGTATAATGTGTAAATATCAGGTTTAATTGTTACAAAATTATTTGTTGATAGTTATTGAATATTTCCTGTAATTATCTAAATTTTGATGTCAGAAACAAATTTCTATTAATTGATATCCATATTTGGCGATATAGGTAAACTTGGAGGATATTTTTCTGACATATCAGTGTGTAATATTTGCATGATGTTGCCATAGATTCCAACTGGTTGGTATTCAAGGACTACATAGAAACAGGCGGCCTACCACCAATATATTGGTAGTCCTTACCTGACTGTGTTTAACCAAATATGAAGACCATCACAGCTCTGGAACACACAATTTGGTGTCCGCAGGACTGAAAGCAAGATAAGGGCACCACCCTGGAGAAAATTGCCTGTCACTCTGTCATACAACAGTGTACCTAGGTTATGTAATATAACACATCAGGATGCAATTACAAGTGAATTGGTACCACAGTGCTGTCAGTTCCAACCCTGTAATATCAGGAAAGAATGACAGACTAAAGATGCTATCAGTATATAATAGTGCCTAATACGCATCTTATTATTTGTTAGGCTTTTATTTCATAATTTTGGTGCCCTATGCAGCATAATGTTATTGTTCTTCTTGGTTTTAGTCATTGTTTCCCATATATCTGAAATATCCAGACACCTGATGGTCGGAATTGATTCAACAAGACCAATCTTGCAAGCACACACTCCTTTGTGTGAAAATTTGTAACTACAGATTTTGTTGTTTTCGTCTATCTTGTCTCACCATCATCTTCATATCCAAACTTTTAATTACATTGACCCCAGGCCTTGGGCAAAATTATTTGTAGAGAGATCTGACAGCTTTTTCCTCAGCTATCTTCCCTGCCTTTGTTATCTTTTCTTTTTTCTGTCTTTGTCTCTTTATTTTTCCGTCCCTTTGAATTTTTAGCCCCTAGGGGGTCAGTAAGCTTTTGGCAATCTCGTTGTATTCGGAACTTAGTATTTTTGTGCCAATGTTGTCTTCTTCATCGACACTCTCCATTCCGGTGTTGTGCTAGGACTGAGTCTGCAGCTGCAACTTGGACTTACTGACACTAAATGCACATTTACGAGGATCTATACCTAAGCTTTTCCTTATGTTTTGTTGATTTTCTTTTGAATTTCTGGCTTCTTCTTCTCTGGTTGGATATCGAAAGTAATCACAAAAATGTTTGCAAGTTTTAAATTTTTTTTTAGCAGTACTGACATAAGTTTTCAATGGGACAATGTTTTGATGGTTGTTTTTCTGAAAGTTCAGAAAATATATGAAGCTATTCTTAAAGGTCTATATCAGGATATAGGCTACAGATGATATAAGAGAGGGTTTTATCAGCTTTAGATGAATGATGTTCAAATACTTTGCTATCCTCCTCAAACCATCTAAAATACTTAAATTGTGACAAAAAGTGTACTTCGGGGAGGTGCAATTTGACCTATCTGTAAATGTTGTATCCATTGCTTTTCTTGCAGAACACTATGTCACACAAATGGCAAAAAAACTTAGTTATACTTCATTAAATGAGAAAGATTATTACAGTTGATATGCTTGAAAGAACGATATGAGATTGTGAGATGTGCTCCAGTAAAACGTCTGAAGAAAGCTGGATGTCACATATGTTGAATTTTTGAGAAATGATTCCCCTATTTTCAGTTTAAATTGTAAACTTTGTGATCAGAAATTTGTCATCTTGCTTAATTCTGAGTCAAATGATTCAAAACTTCCTTGAATATTTTGGATATGATCCATTATCAAAACAAGGTGTTGAATGTTTGATGAACATGACATTTGAAGAAATTGCCTGTTCGTTTCTGATGTGAAACAGACAATACTCAATGGATGATTACTCCTGTATTTGCTTGGTGTGGATTGTGCAACGAATCCCCACTCAAATTTGACACAGTTATAAATCACAATATCACAATTTTAAATTCAGACCCTTCTAATAAGTTGTATCACTAACAAAGAAATCTGGCTACTGCAATCAGAATTTTTGTTATAATAATGGGGATTTAGTCAGTACAATTTAATAAGTAAACAAGACAAATGCCGATAATATCTCAGGAGAAGAACAAAACGACAACAAAAAGGTAGTTTAACCTTAATGGTATAACAAAGCCACAAGAACACCGAGAACCAAGCAATTGCCAACATCTTTGCCGAGGTCCCTATAGCCTTATACCAGGTATTGGCGCCTGATGTCATGAAATCTATCAGAGTTAGACTAGAAGGTCTGTAGTCAGCTTTTGTGTAAGAGCAATTGCAAAGGGATCTGGAATTGATGGATTTGTAAACTGATAGATCTAGCACACCTAACATCATTGTGGACTGATTTCAGTTTATGGTTCAACATTGAATGGTAATTTTTTCATGATCCAATTTTGAAGGAGAGATTTTTGTGAAATTGCTTTCCATTGTGTGTGTGATATTGCATTCTAAAAAGTCAAATTAATGTTCAAGCTTCAATAACTAGTGCAGTTTATGTTACTCATATTATCAGGTGCAATTTTGCTTATAAAAAGTGTTTATATATTGTTGTTTCCTTTTGCAACAATGTTAGTATACACTGAGCGCCATTAAAAACGCAACATTGCAAAATGGCTAAAAAATTGTACTTCCTCTCAAAATATCATGATGAAATTTTGCACACACTTAGAAGTTGCCATCAGGTATACTCATAAAAATTTTCAGATTTTTGAGAGCAAAACCCTTGTGTCAAATTAAATCGTCGTGGCTATTGTTGAAAACGCAAGTCACAAAATTTCAAGATCATGTGCTCATTTATTTCAATAACTTTGCTGTTCTTTCCACAATATTTTTGATGAGTCAGGATAGTTTACAATTTTAGTTGCTTGGTGGGATGGAAAAAAGTGATATTGACCCAACCACAATTAAAGATGACGAAATTAATAAAATTTTAGTGTCAATGCTGGCCTGCCCCCTACTGCAGCTTTTTGTTAAAATCTTCAAAAAACATTTTTTATGCAGATTTTTTAGAGTTTTGTTATGGAATGATTGTCTGTGTTTCTGTGTCTATCCCAGGTATGCATAAGAACCCCATTGTTCAGTAGTTTGGGTTCATATGCTTCATTTCCGGATACTCAAGCCTATATTTTCAGTTTTTTAAATTCAAAATCTGCTTTATCCTCAATATTTATTTTCTAAACTTTCGTGGTACAGCTTTTTGAAGTGTTGTGCAAGTTATGTGAAAATTTCATAAGATTATTCCCATCGGACAAGCCACAAAACCAATATTTTCATTGCCCCATTTTCCAGTGAAGCACAGTCCGTGAACTGATATTTCAAACAGAGCTCACTAAAAAGAGTGGTGCGCAGTGAAAAGTCAACCTTTTTTCACGATACTTTCCACAATTGCTCATAAGATCATACATGAGGTCTGCGCCAAATTTGATAATTATTGAACAACAAGAACTTAGAAAATTTTGTTGATTAACGATGTTGCGTTTTTAATGGCACTCAGTGTACTTACTGGTAAAATATTTCAGATCTTGCAAGAAAATCTAGTCTATATGATAAGAGGTATTGCAGCAAAACATCCTGCTTCCCCAGCTCACTGTTGCTTGCAATTACAGCCATGTAGGAATTTAGCCTGCAGTCAATTCATCCCTGTGTGAAAAAGGCAGGTGGACAATTTTGCTATAGTAACAAATTGCCTCACAATTGTTCTGCTGAGTTCTTCTGGGAGAATTTGACAATCCCTTGAGGGTAAAGATGATAATTTGAGGTATTGAAACTCTTCTTTTCTTGTTAAGGGGTATATTTTGCAACATTTTGTTCTGAGAATGGAGACACTGTTAGACAGTCTGCATGGAGATGAGACTGTAAAGAAATTTTTTAATAAAAAAGTATTTCATAACGTACAACTCAAGTTTGTCAATTGATTATTTAGCAAGTTACTTGATTTTATGTCGAAGGAATGGTATATTCTGAATTCTTAGGAAGTGAGAAAAAATTGAAATCAATTTGAAAATTTTGCTAACTTTGTGGAATGAGCAGTAAAAATGTTGAGAATAACAAACCTATTTTGGAGGCTTGTTGTAATGAGAGGGTTGTTTCCTGTCAACAGAGAAAATTGCTTGAACATCAGGCTCATGAAAACAATCATCTCTGCTCTGACATTGCCATTCATTGTGATGCAATGTTTCCACTGGCAACATGATTTGGACGTTTACTGAAACAATATGAAATGAAACCAGCCTCCAGATAATTAGGATAATAAGTTGTGTGATAAATTTGGACTTATTGTGTTGTTGATTTTGTTTGTTGGTTTACAATTTGCTGCAGCTTTATTGCTGTGAGCTCCCATGAGATGCATTCAGCTAGACTGACCGACTGACTGCCTGACAAATGTGCTAGCAGATTGAGTGATATGACTGACTGTTTCCATTAATTGGCTGACTTCTTAGTTGACTGACCCATGGTTGAATTCGTCAAATTTAGCTGTCGATGATCTGAAAAATGTTTAATGAAAGATGGTGTATTTGACCAGTGCAACACTCTTATGGTTTTATGGGAGACAATCCAACCTTTACAATGTACATTACAACATAACATTCAGCATACATATGGATATATCGTGTTAAACTGTTTTAAAACATGTCACTATTATAAAATTAAATATATTATTCAAAAGTAAAGCTTATGATAATACATTTACTTATAACTGGTAATTAGTAAACCATATATTTATGTTATGCTATGGGACTCATGGGACTCTAATTTATTCTTTTTTTTCAGACTTAAAAACAATATTTCATTTTATTGGTGGCCCCTTGATAGCGGCCTACTAGCCTTAAAGGGGTCACCCTCAATAGAGAATTCTGAAAATACTGTATAACATATCAATAATTTATTAATCTTGTATCCAACCTTATCCTCTATTGAAAATAAATATGTCTGAGTCTGACAGTCTGAGTCTGAGTCCAAAGATTACAGCATTAAATATGATAAAATGCAGCAATATCGTCTGGAAAAAGAATGGAATTTGGTTACTTCATTGCCTGGAATTGGAAATTTCTTAATATCAATAGAAGACAGAAAAGAGGTATTCTAGGAAAAGTCAAAAGAGTTTTTTGACAAGATTTCATATTTTACATGTATATGGAGTGGGTTCGCTTTCCTTCCCTCCTTGCTGCGTAACTTTTCTGTTCATATTCAGTCCAGCTGGTGGCACCGCTGGTGCATGGAAAAGAAACATAAATCTTACACCTTCTGAACTTCCTTCGATCCGCTGCAGCTTACGAAATTGACAATTCCATTCTCTTATGTAGCTCTAGACATATTTGATATTTCACAGTCTACCTCAATGTACAATGTGACCATGTTCACTGAAAAAACCTGATATTATCTGGAAAATGACATGAAAACCAACCTAAGCAAATGTGAATTGACATAGTTTTATTATCCAGCTTTGCAGTGACAAAAAATTCATAACCATGTCTTTTTCTGTGGAGATTTACGCTTTTTAGATGACCATGTTGGCAAGGTCAAATTCAGATATGCCAACCAACCAATTGTAGTATTGGCTTCTTAACTGAACCAACCAAAAGAGAGATCTGCCTACATGTCTCTTGGTCAGTCAATTAAACAGGTCACCCGATATAGTGTGATAACAAAGACAATTTCCAGCTGCAGTACAGCCTGATTCTTAACTCACTGAACGACCTCAACTTCCTTCCAGACTTATTCCACAGAGAGTGCCAGAAACCTTGCTGGTCATGTTTGTATAGAATCAGCTGTGACAGCTGTGACTTTGATTCTAAGTCTATTCCTAACGTTGTTTGTCACGTTAATGTGGGTCTTCAGTTGCACTGTTATTTGCAATCGCCTTCTGGCCCTTTAAGTTGGTGCCCAGTATATTGAGAGTGAGATTTTTTTTCTTATGTGATGGCCTCTGTGCTGACCTGTGATCAGACATGCTTCACTTCTGTAGCTTTTTGAAGACCATTACCATAATTTTGGATAGTTAATCTGCCAAAACTATTTCTCCTGCAAATGATTTATTTTTTAAGCTTACTTTTGTCAATGTCGTTCTTCTCGAATTAGATTATGACAGAAACTTTCCAAATGTTCAGAGTTAGAAGGAAATGAATCATTTTGACACTATTATTGACCCATAGTTACTTGTATTGTATTGTTGACATTGTGGTTCTATATTAATGACAGCATGACCTTGTAATGATTGAGGACAGGAGAATATTGATGTATGATCGATGGAGAGCTGTTCCAAACATTTGATTTTTGGCTGGCATGCAATCTGTCTATTCAGGGTGAAGGTGAAGGTTTATTGTAAAATAACTTAAGAGAAAGTTACATCTTGCTGTAATTAAGATGCTACTCAATATCATTTAAAGGGAATATGCTAACCTCTCATCGCATGTTTGCAGATCTTCAATTTGGATTGGGCAATAGACTCATAGAGTGGGTGAAAATAGAGACTAAACACTTCATGAGGTTTGGCTCTTTACAGATGGGAAGTAAAACAGAAGAAGAAGAAGTAACGCTGGACCTTCGTGACTGATGTCACCCTAAAAACATCACATTTCCTTCCTTATAAGCTATTAGGATTTTGTCCAGCAAACTGTAATCCTGATTCCCTGACTGCCTTACATAACATTAAAATGCACTAATATTTTGTTTTCAGGACATGAAGATTAATAAACCAGAACAAGGAATATGAACAAAATAATTATTTCCTGGCCCTAAAAGAGATGATATCTGCCAAACCATATATTTCCCTTTGTTCTCAAGATATAGGAAGAGTCATTAATTAGATTGGCCATTGGCTTCAAAGGCATTGTCAGCAGGATGCACAATGATTCTTTCAATGTGGAATGATATGCAATTCTATAGATTATATATCTGGAATTATTTATAATAATTGGGCAGTACGTAATGCAATTAGCGAGTGTACATTTAATTAATATGAATGAGTGACATTCTATGGGTTATTGTATTACCACAATAATTTGCGGCGATGATAGGGAATGTGATATCTGCATGCAATCCTGCTCTTGTGGTCAAGGAGTGAGTTATAATATTGACTGATCGCATGTAAAATAAGAGGGAGGAGTGAGGAATGCCAGGGCATTACATTTGGGGAATGGAACCTGGGACATCAGCAGCGGATAAAACTAGAATATAGACATATTCCTGCTTTTGATTTATCTATCAGCAATTCTGCTTTATCCTCTGTGTCCTTCTCCCACATCACTTGGCACCAATTAACGAGATCCTCAATTTACCTCACTATGTCAATCGATAGTCATGGGAAAGAACATGCAATAGTATAAATTGTGATTACACAGTCTGTCAGTTGGCTCTCAGGTCTTTCCAGTTGAACAATGTATCTCGTTTCACTTTTACGGCTCACTGTATTTCAAAATGGAACAATAACGTACTATGGTTTTATGTTAGTGCCACTGTCTGAGATTTTTTTTGCCCTTGGAGAGTTGTGCACTTGGAAATTGGCTTGGGAAGAAGGTGATACATGAGGCACTGCCCTCCATCACTTTCTTGGAAGCAATTTGGCCTCAGAATGCAATTTATCTCTGCCAATCAAAAAGAGGCCCTCCTAGGATGCTGTTAAGGCTGGCTTCTCACTCAAGGATGACATTCTGACGATTGTCAATTGACACCCGAAAGAAACAATTGAGAGAACCTTATTAGCGAGGTTACAATGTTATACATGTGCGAAGACAATGGGTGTCTTGTGCTATAATTCCAGCTGCGTTATTGCTACGTCATTGTTGTATTGTTGCTGCAGTGCACAAGGAGAATAGATCTGACCCACAAGTGACTAGCACTTTTTATTTGCTAAGAAGTATGTGGATTGCAGTGACATCATCATTCCATTGTACAGCAATAATTGCTGGCAATAAATGGCATGTAAAAATAACATAATCAGCTACGCGGTATTGGTTATTAATCATTATGTTAATGAGTATGCCAAATGTGCAGAAGATATCAATCTAAATAGATCAAGAAAACAGCAAAAATAAGATAAAACTGCTTGCATCAGGAGAAATTTAAGGAATTTCTTGCCTGCTATTTTCTATTCTGACGATTTTTTGCTACTTTGCTGTTTGTTTTCTCAATTGATATATGGCCTATCACATCATTGTACTGCACCAGTTAGAATAATTGTTTCAGTCTGCATCGATGTCTAAAACACCTATCGCATTTTGCCATTTTGTCTTATTGGCAAGTGGTTCGGCATACGGTGTCATACATGTATGTTCAGTGAGAAGCTTCAACTCATTTTTCCTATGATATTATGACATCTTTTAATATAGGCCTAACAATTTATGAAATTTTCTGACATATCCACATTTTCCGTTGTCATATTTCATGTGAAAATGGGATCATGCCGTCCATTCTTGCTGAAGACTAGCTTTTGTCCATCAGACTCACTGAAAATCGATAGCAGATTTGTAGGATGATATAAATTTGCTTGCCGAAGAGCAGCCTAATTTTCTTGATTGATGATCTGGTTTTGCTTGCAGCATTTCTCCGAAGGGGAGTGTAGCCATATTTTGTGCTTTATTTGACAAGATGGAACAGCACTGGATTTAATCAATGAAGTATAGGGATTAGGATTTTCTAGAACATTTCATAGTAATTTTTTGTCTGTAGCATGTTATATAGACTTCAAATAAAATGGCATATGAAAAGGACTGAAAAGGAGAGAAGTCAGATGTCAACAAATTTTTGAATCTTGAATTGCCTTTATAATTGTGCAAAGCTAAATTTTTCTGTGTTTATCAATGCAGCATATTTTACTGTCTGTGACACTGTAATAATAGTGATGGTCTAACTCTTGTGGTCTTCAATCATGAGATATTTAGCAATTAGGTCTGATGTTCAAGGAACAATGTGCTCATTGCAAGTAGGTATTTTTATTATAGTGACAAAACAGTGACCTATTTCAATTTGAAAAGCTGGTACCTGCTTCAGCGAGACCTGCGAATTCCTCACCGAGGCATTGTCAATTTTGTCATATTCATATCTTTCTTCAGCTCAAGATGAGTTGTCCCACGATATAAGAGAGAAATATGATACAAGGTAAGGGGAGGCCATTTGTCTAAAAGGTGTGAATAAATAAGACCTAGGAGCACTTAGGTATATATCGGAGAAAGAAGCGAGTCTTAGGAGAAGGCTTATCTTAATGCATAGGACCATGTTGTTTTTGCATCAGGATATTGTCTTAATCTCTTGCCATACTCTTCATATTCCAATCTGCCTCATTGTTTTTTGCTCTGCTCTGTTTTGCATGATTGATGTTTTTGTCTTTCTTTCATTCTTGGAAGCTCATGCATCTGATGTACATATGTACTAAAAACAGAAAACCTCTCATGTTGATCAGGACTTAATTTCGGTCCTATGGTATGCAAATCTCACTGCATGTATCTATATTCAAAAGCATGCTGGAAAATGAGAATACTGCCTTTATTTGCTAAAGGAGTGTGACTAACTACATTTGGTATTAAAGATTATCATACATATCAAAGCCATAAGAAAAAAAAAATTGAACTTTATTAACTAAAAAAAAGGCAACACATATCTATATATATTTTCGTCAGCCAGATAATGAGTTTCTTATGGATTCTTATTTTGCCATCCAGACCTGTCCAATGGGGGTCCATGAGCACCCTGTTACATCTGTTTCAGCAAGACTTGTGAATTCCTCTCCGATGTATTTCCATTATTATATTATGAGTTGTCCAATGATAAAAGAGAGAAATATGATACTGGCAAGGGAAGGCCATTTGTTTAAAAGCGACATGAGTAAACAAGAACTAGGAGCACTAAGGTATATTGGAAAATGATGATCTTAATGCATAAGACGATATTGTTTTTGCCTCAGGATATTGTCCTAATCTCTAGCCATTCTCTTCATATTCCACTAGCTTGTTTTTGCTGCATATAATATGCTCTGTTTGCATGATTGATGGTCCTGTCTTTTATTAGTGTGACTAACTTTATTGGAAATTAAGGATTGTATAAAAAATGTCTGGCTAACCACAAAATGATTTTGAACATTTTAAACTAAAAAAAAAGACAAAATTTAATATTATTAGATTTTTTTTGTTAGACTTGAGATTATTCTGTTTGTTCCTAACCTGTCCTGTTGCTTCAGGCCTTGATTCAGTCCTATGGTTTTCAAGTCTCACTGCATGTACATAATTATATAAAAGCTGCTGCCAAATGGGAACAATGCCTTTATTTTCTATATGAGTGTGACTAACTACATTTGGAATTAAAGATTGTATTACACAAGCCCATGAAAACAAATCTGAAATTTTTAAACTAAAAAAAGACAAAGGATTTTTTTTTTCATTAGCCAGATAATGAATTTACACTGTTTGTTCCCTTTCTGTCCTAGTAGAGCACCAAATTCTTGTCACACAGAATGATAGATAAGAACCAAGTGCGACCACTTGACCAACAAAGGTATTTTGCACGCAGTATCCTCTGCCACAATCACAATAAAGGATCGATTCACAATTGATCGAAATCAGTCCAGACAATCCTATCATTATTTCTCAGTCTGCACTAATGATACCTGTGAGATCATGAAAGGACAATATGATGTGATTGTCTCAGTGGAAAATAGATCTACTCGATTTATTGAAGATTAGTTGGAAATTTGGAATAGGTACTTTTCATCGATTGGGAATTTGCTGGTTCCCGATTCTGAAGCTGGATTCTTGTCCAACAATGTGCTCCGGGACATATATGAGCCTCAATTTATCCCCTTGCTGGATTGAGGAGCCTGTGCTCTGGGAAGTTGAGTTTTTTTAGCTTTAATACAATTTCTTTTAAAGCTAAGCACCCCCCCCCCAAATCAAAAGCGTTAGAATATTTATTGTTGTATGATGTTACGTTAGAATATTTATTGTTGTGTGATGTTACAGGACGTAAATATCTATAATCTTTGAGAGAACCCATGGCCTAGATTTCCAAACATACCTAGTAGGTTGAAAACATAGCTGGATATATAAACTCAGCAACATTAAAAACGCACATTTTTAAAAAAGCTAAAAATAGTACTTCCTCTAGAAGTATCAAGATGAAAGTATCCACACTTCTAGTAGTTGCCATCAGGTATATTCACGAAAAATTTCAAATCTCTAAGTGCAGTACTTTTGTGTAAAATTAAATCGTCGTGGGCACTGTCGAAAATGGAAGTAACAAACTGCACTTCAACACAAAACGCACAATTGGAAATATTGGTTTTGTGGCATACTGGATGGGATTAATCTTATGAAATTTTCACATAACATGCACAAGACTTCCAAAAGAGGACCCACGGAAGTTTTTGAAAAAAAAAGTCAATGATAAAGCAGCTTTTGAATTAAAAACTCAAAATTTACGAGTTTGCATCTTCAAATGAAGCGTGTGAACCAGAACTGTTAAATAATGGGGGTTTTATGAATGCCCAGGGTAGAAATACACACACAGACAATCATTCCATATCAATTGTCTGAAAAATTTGAATAAAACATCATTTTTTAAGGTTTTGACAAAAGTCTCCAGTAGGGGGCGTGTCAGCATTGACACTTAATTTTTATTAATTTCATCCTCTTTAATTGTGGTTGGGTCAATTATCCCTTTTCCCTAACTCATGAAGTAAGGAAAATTATAAACTTTCCTGGCTTATAAAAAAGTTTGTGGAAAGAACAGCTAAGTTGTTGAAATTAATGATCAGAGGAAATTGAAATTTTGTGACTTCAATTTTCGACAGTGACCACGACGATTTAATTTGACACCAAAGTACTGCACTTAGAGATTTGAAATTTTTTGTGAATATACGTAATGGCAACTACTAGAAGTGCACAAATTTGCATCTCGATATCTTAAGAGGAAGTACTATTTTTAGCATTTTTAAAAGTGTGCGTTTTTAATGTTGCTGAGTTTAGATAGAATGAATTGACATTTAGAAAACCTGATTTCAGTCCCATTCGATCTTTTTTGTAATTCTTTACTTTGAATTCCTGACAGAATTCAGTGAATTCTCAATGCGTTTAATAAGAGATTTTTCAAGTTTATCTAACTTCATTTTTTATTACTTCTATTTTTAATGACAAGTTTTGTTATCATATATCCTTCTAAATATATTTTTGTTCTAATCACACATTTATTCCCCTTGATAATTGGAAAATCATCATGTCAAGTAATTTTGCTTGTTACCAAAGAAGACAATGCCAAATAATGCCAAATACGTGGTTGCATCATAATACAGGAGCTCTGTAATAATTCCAGGAGCCTGTTGCTGCATTTGCATTGGGTGACACTGGAGATGCTATTCATGCTCTTTCAGTAATGTGCACTTATCAGTTGTGGCTCAATTTCTTTGCTGTGTTTTACAGCATAATATTACACTTACATTGGTGTGAGCGACAAGCGTGCAAGTTCTACCATTCTGAAATTTAATGATTTACTAAATTTTTTTCGGAAAAGCATTATATAGTAGTTGGATTTATAGGTTAAAGTGATATCAGAGGAGCAAATAAGTAGCATGCAGAATATTTGATTGGTAATATCCTCACCTGTTTTGGGATTCGTCAATGTAATGACAGTTTTAGTCTTAAAAATTTTGTTTGTCATTTTTCATAAATCATATCAACTATTTGTCTGTCTCTACATCTTCTGTCTATCCTCTTCAATCAGTCCTCACTATCTGTCTTTCTCTCACTGACAGTTTTTGTTTCTGTCTACTTTCTGGTGTCAATAGTTTTACAATATATGTCACATATTCTAAAGACATTTAAGAAGAATTCCTCACCCAGCTCTTCAGTAGGCAAGCAATCCATGATCCCAAATTCCCTCAGCGTTTACATAATATAAGAACTTACCAGCAAAACTGCCAATTCAGAAGTTGCTGGCAACCCTATGCTATAAAGCAAAAGTTGGGCTAGGCTGCATAGCTTAGTCAATTTGCTACACCAAATAGTGGTGAGAAAGGCTTTTGCAAGAACAGGTGTGGACATTCAGTAACTATCTGGTGGGCAAACTCGCTTGTAGGCTTTACTTAGATAACCGATACTACACTGCAGAATGAAATGCAGTTGAACTTACAATGCTGTGTGTCTGTCTATTTCACCGATTGGTGCTCTGATGCTGTGAAGATTGCACAATGCAGAGAAGGCAGGATTGACATCATTAACAACAAGATATATCCGCTATTATGGCAATAAAAATGACTGGCAACTGCCCAGCCAGAAAACATCGCAAGCCCAGTCTTCAGATCACAATTAACTCAGCAGCTAAGCCTTTTTTCTTTTCATTTCTTACGTGTATTAAACTTGATTTCAGTACTTTGTGTGTAGACTTCACAAAAAAATACAATGCGACATTTAATTTTTGGTGATTATAGTACCCTGTTGTTTTATACTCAAGGAGAACCATGAGATTTTAAAAATTACAATCCAATATGACATTTGGTTACATTTGAAGACATATATGCTACATTTGTCTTTGTTTATATCTCGAGAAATATCATCTTGCTGAAGGCTGTTGTCCATTAGTTGAAAATCGAAGAATAGACCTGTTGGATAATGATTTGCAAGCTGAGGAGCTGCAGCCTAATTTCTTTGATTGATGTCTTGGTTTTGCCTACAGGTGGCTATTCCAGGGAGGGTAGTCTAGCAATATTTAGTGAATACATCCAATACAATTAATGCTGTTGGGACACATCTTGAACTTTTCTTTTATGATTTGTTCTATGCATGACATTGAGATTTTTCACAACAGTGTGACAATATTGCCACAACGTTACATGCTAACATCATATCTTGACATTTAGTCATGCGCAATGTTGTGACAACATCATTTCAGCCAATTCCACGTAATTTGCGACATTGTCATGACATAATGATTGTCACAATGTTGCTGCCACATAGATTTGCCAATTGGATTGTGCTGAAAACTGGTTCATAATGTATTCATGCTAGTGGCAGTTTCACAACTACATTCTTACAAACAATGCAGATGTTCAGTTTTATGAGTTGAAACATTCCAAAGTTTTCTTGTTTTCATTGATATGTTTTATTTCAAAATTGCAGATATCCAGACGAAGTGTAATTTCGATTAAGCACTGGTGGCAATTTTCTCAATCATCCTTCTCACATCTGTTCTCTTAGATTCCTTGCTCCAAATTCTTTTAATTAGCCTTGAAAATGAAGTATTCTGGAAGAAGAAATATTTAACCGAATCTATTGAGGCAAAAAAGCCTTTTAAAGCAGGCTCAAGTCTATCTGATTTTGTAATGACATTGTGGATGTCAGATTTAACTGAGTTACATTGATCCTTTGCAGAATGAAATAACAAGTAACTCAAACTGAATGTCATCGTTCAATATGAGGAGATTTGACTTGTTGTAGCCATAACTGCCTCTTCGATTGAATCTAATGAAGTTATGATGGCTTTTGGTGTCAATTTCCTGGTTTAGTAACTTTCATCTCTATCACTAATTGCAACTAGTGTTGTGGCTGTGTGAAATTAGGTCACCACTTTGAGACACAATTTCCCACCTGTTGCTTCTAATTAGGTTTGACTATCAGACACCCCTGCTGGATTCATTGTTTTCATTGTATACTATCATCCCTCACTTTTTTTTCCATTTCTTTTGACCATCATGAGAATTAGATAGATATACATTCGATTCATTATGAAAAATGTGGTCGAAATATGTTCCTAATACTTTTTAAAAGAGTCAGCTTGATAAATCTTATTCGCAAAGGATCCCATGAGGTGAAGATTACCTGTCATTACTTTGGTGTATAATTTCTAAATGTCTCTTTCTTGTTTGTCTTGGACATTAGTTTTACTTTGGGTGAACATTAGTGACCAGCAGTGCTTAAGCCACTGCCTTAAGGCATAAAAGGATGACTCGAGTCAACATCCATTCCGGAATTGGTTATCTGCTTTGAGGGGCTAATCTTCAGAAATTACATCCAAATTGTGCTCCTATCTTCTACAGGATTAAGGTCATAAAAGACAAACAAATTACTATTGACCTTTAGTTTAATTTGAGGACTTAATAAAAGGCAGTTGCTGCTGAACTACTTTAGATTTGGATTATACTCAAGAGCTTTATCTTGTTGGGCTTTTTTTATCATATGTTTTTTCCTTTTCAGTTTCTGAGATGCAATCAGTGATTCAGTCCATAGCGAAGCTACTACCAGTTTTAACAAGACTGGAATGGCACCTTACGAGAGATCACTTTATATATATTCAACATTTGATAGGAAATTGCAAAACTGTACGATTTCAGTATCGCAAATTAATTTATGTATTTCTTATCTAAATCTGTATATATATAGCGAATAAAATACTACCACTACTGCTAGATCTTTTTTGATATGGTTTTTTGCAATCTTTTCAATTAAAGGTTGGGAGAGTTGTTGCAATAGGAACACATAATTTCAGAAACTCTGTGAGCAAAGGGTACATAGTGTCATGATGTGAAAAACTGATCAGAAGGGCAAACATTCAGCTGAAAGATAATGTGTTACAATGTTTAGACAAACCACGATCCATGTGGATACTAGACTATTTTTAAAAGAGGCTTAAAATTGTCAAATAACTGACTTAGTATTGGATCAGACATGGATGACATGACGGTCTCCTCAGCGATACTTATTCCAGTTTTTGGGCAAATTTCAATGTTGCTTGGTTTACAGTTTACTTTCTGACGATTGGAGTTGCAACTGCTGCAGGTGCGCCAGTGCTTTAGCAGGATTTAGTAATCAGACGATGAGCCTTATGTTTAATATTTTGCCAAGCGATTTAAATTTGTCTCTGAAATGACGAAAGGTTGCCAGAACAACGATTGAAAAGGTATATTGATATCATTATAATGCAACTTTTGTTGTTTAAATGTCTTAACGTAGTGATGATTGTACTGTGTGGTGAAGTTTTGAGTTTTCTATAAACCCAGAATCATTGTGATACAACATAATAAATGTATTTCCTAAAGTTGCCATCCTGATATCAGTTGTAAGTTAGTGCTTAAATTATAGATGGGTCAAAATTTAAAAACCTTGAAATTTCAGCTGAAAAAAATTTGAAAATTTTTTTAGTCCAGAAATGCCTTTTTAAGTTAGCTTTGGGTAGGTCAAACAATCAGCTATCACTGCACTGCCATGTCCAAGGGTCCCAAATGCTCTGCTGATCTGTAGTGAGGTGATATTTACAGTTGTGATGTTTTTTGACTGTCATTAAAATCACACTTATAACTGAAAAATCCTGACCACTTAGGGTTAAATAATCTATTACCAATGATTAGGCAGGTAGCTTGCACATTTTAGGCCAAGTTCCAGGTCTCTAGCACCAATTATTTTTGAGATAATGCATTTTGGTCAATTAAATACCGAATATGTGTGTCATTAGCATCATGCCTATAACTTGAAATCCGCACCACTTAGAGCTGAAGAATGTGTTACCAACGTATGGGAAAGTGGCTATTCTGCAAACATTGAGCTATATTTCAGGTCTGTATGACCAATACTTATTAAGATAGAACATTTTCTTGAACTAGAAATTTACAAACAGAAACAAAAATACTCTTTTCACCAATAGTTTGGATTCTGAATAACAAAGATGATCTCCACTACCCCTCCAGTGCCCAATGTCTTTGCTGAACCATATTTCAGGTGCTAGACAATGGTAAAATGTCACTGACACCCCATATTTGATTAGTAATCTCAGAGAAGCGTCATATTTCATACAAAGCATGTCAGATGCAAGGAAAACGCAAAAATTCTGTGTAATATTTTGTTAAAACATTAATTGATAATATATATTGAACACAATTTCAACTCCTGTCACCTGCAACAGAATTTTAGTGAGGTAAAGGAAAGAAGCCATTTTTTGTTGTGATGCTAATGACAGCGTGATGCTAATGATAATTAAGATAAAAATCTTTGTAGGGACCAGTGCAAAACTGGCCATCTGGCAATTTGTGCATGCAATGACCTTATGAACACCAGAAGCATGTTCACATTGATTCTGGTCCAGAAATATGCAGTCAAAATAGAGCAGCAAGGCTAGGGTGCATCATTTGCCCCCAACCTATTCTGATTTTGATGTCTATGTGATATGTTAGGAGGTTGGATGTCCTGAGCATGTACACCAAATTTCAGGTTGAAATTCCAATGGGAACAGCCACCTCCAGAGCATTACTTATTTCAATGATATTTCAATGAAGTCGAATTACAATATTTTGCAAAATTGTCATAACTCAAGAACCGATGGTCCCAGAGACTTGATAATGGACTCAAAATGTGCGTAATGAATGAGTTTATATTCGTTGCAATTGAAACTTTGGTCCTGGGACCAATATTTTCAGAGCAAGATCGGAAAAACTGCTTTTTTATTGAATAAGTCTATTTTCGGTTTGAAGCAGAAGTCAGACTGAACAAGATCCATCACCAGAAATGTACACTATGGATACATGAATCCTCTGTGAATGGTCTGTTGTAGAAATAATGCAGATAGGATCATTGTACACTAGGTAGTGCCAAAATTTTAATAAATACCCATTTTTACAGAATTCCCGAGTATAATTGTGTTTTTGTCAAATAACGGAAAAACGGTTAGAGATAGAGGGATAGTTTCAGTTGAAGTGAATATGAATATGGACATTCCGCACATTTTGAGCCCAATGCCAAGTCTCTAGGCCAAGTGGTTACTGAGATATTCAGATTTTTTGGGATACTCCGATTTTATACAAACATGAGCCTGGAGGTGGCTGTTCCCATCAAAATTTTGAGCTGAAATTTTTTTTTCATGTTTTTATTATCTAGCCTCCAAACATATCACATAGACATCAACATCTGAATAGGTTAGGGGCAACTGATGCACCCTAAGCAAGGCGTTTGCTAATGATAAATTAAGATAGGACAACCGACATGCCAACAGAAATACTCAAATATTTTGGTTTTCGAAAATGATACAGAGCTACAGATGGCATAGTTATTTTCTTGGGTTCTCAGACAACGTTAGACACAAGGTTTTCTCACATAATATGCATCCCTTTCATTTTTATTAATAATAATAATAATATTAAGTACTTATATAGCGCAAATTCCAATAAATTGCTCATTTGCGCTTGGACCGATTAGCTGATATCCCTGTAGTATTTTGCGAAAAGATATGTTTTCAATCGCTTCTTGAAGTTATCCAGTGTTTTTAATTTTCGAACATTTTCTGGTAGGTCGTTCCAAAGTGTCGGACATGAATAGGAAAAGGCTATATCTTCAAACTTGTTTTGATTTTGTGTGGCAGGTACCTCTAACAGCAGTTTACCATTGCTTCGGAGGTTCAGGTCATTTTCAGGTTTAAGTTGAATTAGATTTTGAGATACTGAGGTGCTTGATTATTCACAGCTTTCCATGTGGTTGTCATAAGTTTGAATTGGATCCTTGCAGGGATCGGAAACCAAACTGGTGTGATGCTAATGACGCAATATTGGAGACATTGACATAACAACCTCCTGCTCTTATACAGGATATTATTTCAGAAATTGGAAACTGTATTTTAGAAGAGTGATAGTCAAGTCTCAATGTATGGAAGAGTTTAATTGAATCAGGATCCTGTACAAGTTTTTTTGATGCAATTTTTCTAAGAAAATGTTGGTGGAGACAGGTCATTTTCAGGGGGGTTGGCCACTTCAATGCTATTTTTGGATGGGATAAAAATAACCTTCCACATATTTTTTTTGTCAGAAGTTTTGCTAATATCCTTGTCTATGACAAATTACATCAAGAGGTCCTGCATGTGCGTTTTTGTCATCATGAATTATTGTTAAACACCGGAGACAAGAATTTCAGACTTACCAAATTTTGACCCAGTAAGGCTTTCCTCAAGCGAAACAACAAAGAAACATGGGGGTTGGTGTAGTCTCAGTTTCTGATAGGAACTTGCTGTTTCCTGGAATTACACTGTTCAATTTTGCTGGATTCTGCACAAGTTGTTATGACGTTTGTTGTTATAATGGAATTGACGTTTGCTACATAATTCATTTCACTTTATGAATAGAATTATGAAAGACCTGAATGTAACTTTAATCATCTGAAAATTTAGAAATGACGAACATTATATCTTCTTTTGTATTATCAGAAAGCTATTTACTATGGGTAGATATGAAAAACCAGCCATCTGGCGCATGTATGAAAATTCTTTTATGAAGCTCTTAGGACTTGAAGTGGCTCTGTCCATCACCATTGCCAGTAAACTTCGCAGCACATTTTAACCATGAAATGGGTGTGAAATATATGGTAATGAGTTCAGCGGTCTGACTGTCGCGAACCATAGAAGTTTTCAAGTTGGAATTTTATTGCTTAAAAAACTAATCGGGCATAAAATGATGGATGGATTTCAAAGATGTGATGTAGTTTGTGAAATGCTGATTCCTGACAAAAACAAGAAAGGGCAATTACCTATGTTATCTATGGAAAGAGACTTTTCATGAGCTTATTATTCAGGCCGGGATCCATGTGAGAAAAGTTTAGATTTAATTTCAATGCTGATGGATTACAGAATAAATGCCTCCAACCGCATTTTATGTTTTCGTATTACTGTCTGTCAAGTTAAAAAAAAAAAAACAGGTTTACATTCTCAGCGTGTTCATATTTTCACTAAAAAAGATATGTAAGGAGAATACTCATCATGCCATTGAAAATGTAACTTACACAAATTGTTTATCAATTCTATTGGTTATATGATTGTCTTCTCTCACAGATATACGTACTCTTGGCCAGACCCTATAACAGCATTAAGTGATTCAGGGATTTTTCACTCCTTGCCAAATGTCATTACCAGAGGCTATTGAATGCATTTCAGGGCCAAATCAAGGATGAAGAGTAGGGAACAGCATGACCAGGCAACCTATTGAAGAGATTCGTGGAAGGTATAAGTAGGGTTGGATAGCATGAATGGCTTAAGGTAATGTGACTCGTCCTACTAAACCTGAAGAATTTAGACGCTTGTTTGCAATGGAATCAGCCAAGCTACAAACCAATGATTTTAAATCACACTGGACAACCATGCTGTAAAATGCCGTAGAGATGCTGTTAAAACTACAGTGTAACTGGTTGGAAGATATAATTAAGTTAGTGTTATGTCCTGAGATTTTACAAAGAGGACTGATTTCTTTAATGTATAGATAGTAATTTCCATATTATATCTTTTGAACAAAATAATTAGAGATCCATTCTGCATAGGCACTGGCCTCTCCCAATTACAATGTACTCATGATATTCTGTCTAGCCCGAACTAAACTGTAATATTTTAAGTTTGATTAGCTGTTGGAACGCAGAAGTATCTGCAGCATGTTACACTGTACAGTACACTCTTTCTTTCAAATTATTGGTAAAAGTTCCATGTAGATATTTTACAGGGTTCTATTCATTGGATCAGTCTCGTTGTCTTACCTTGTATACTGCTTTATTCATAGAAGAACAGATAGCTCTAAGAATTCGAGACTGCATTACTATTTCCTCTGAAATATAGAAATTATCTTGGATGTACCGTGCATGAAGCCTTTTAAAATAGAGTTTCTCTTTTCAGTACTGTTTATTAGTGACATAGACACCTTTTCCCTTTATTCTTTATGTATTGAACCAAGTACATTTTATCTATTGCCTGAATTTCTGAATGTTGTGTTATCGTGGTAGCAATCTACATTTTCAATATTTAGCATGGCGCTTCATCACTATATTTTGTTTAATTTCTAGGTGTTTTGCAATAAATGGGTTGATTTTTGGGTCATATTCAGCTCATGGGAAGCTCAGTTAATCAAATATATATGTTTGTTTGTGAACTACATTTAACTCGCCTGACTTTGCATGAGATGTAAAGATTCTTTGTGTTTTGTGGAAGCAGGCATTAGACAAGCACCAATTTTAAAAACATTTTTGAAAAATGTTTTACATAGGCAGCATGTTTAGTTTAACAGCTCTACAAGGCCATTAACGCTCAACAGAAGGTGTAAGAAAATCTTAATTATAATCCTAAACTGAAACGCATATTGTGTACTTTTTGTGTCATTCAAACAAACCACCTTCTTCAAAAAGCCATCGGTCACTGTGCTAATGGCACTCAACAGGTACGTTTTTGACATGTTTCCTTTCAATGGCTGTAAAGAAAAGACACCCCGTAACTGCCAAATTACTGCAGCTAACCCCACCTGTAACTGTGTACATTGCTGTCATGACCACTAATGTCCAATCCTGCTGCTGTGTACAAATTGCATCTCTGGAGTATTGACATTTGCTGTGCACAAATAGTAAATTTTTCATCAACTATTATTTACTTGGACCATTGATTGATGTGCCTGCACTACACTCTAAGAAAAAAAGGTGCAGGGGTAGGAGCAAAACACCTGCAAGGTGGATGTAAAAACCTTTGGGCTGCACAAGGTTCATCATCATCGTTTTGGTGCCTCAAACAAGGGGTGTATGAAAAAAAGGTGCATCTCACATTATAAGGTGCATCACACATTATAGGGTGCATCACACATTACAAGGTGCATGGGGTGTTTCACCATCCTTCCATGGTTTCTGAAACTGGACATGAAAAATTACAAAATAATCGGGTAGCTGGGTTATTGCATAAAAATGCCAGGCAGTGCCTATCTGACAAGCTGGTCTGCTGTGGGAAGGCAAAGGTGGTGACCGAGGGCATACTTAGAAATGGCCTGGGGTGAAGAGAAGGCATTACATGAGGTGAATGAGCAGCGCTCTGGGTTTTTCCTATCTCCTCTATGTCAACTTTAGGCCTTATGGGAAGGCCATACCCCCTAGATACACCACTGACTTTACTGACCTGCCTCCAGTCGCATGTCCTGGTAGGTGGAGCCATACCAGCTTCAACGGAATGCTAAAGGTGTATCTGTGAGGCAGCTGACAGCAATATTTGCACCAGAGCTGCTCTCTTTCACATCTGCTTATTAATTGGTGGGCATTTCTACTGAACACAGACATAATAGGCAGCTGTCCAAGTTTGATACCCATTCACCTTAAAATTCACCGTCTGCAACTGCTGCCAAGCTACTCTCACCTGCCTGTACAGCAGACTGACTTGTCAAGAGGGGCAATGCTACATTAGTATAGGTTATTCACCTAGGGAGAGGCAATATGTGATTTATCCAGCGAGGGCATTAGCCCGAGCTGTGATAAACACATATTGCTGATCCCGCGGTGAATAACCGGCTTATACCATAAGACAAAACTGAAACTTGTCATTTGTTGCTGTGTTTTGTTCACAGCTTCACTTATTATTCTCCCATGGGAGGATAACTGGACAACAAGGAATATGGGTTTTATTGCTGTGAAATACTGGCTCTTGATTGGCTGACAGGGGTGTCGAATGGTGTAAATTGAGGAACCGCCAGAAACCAGATGCCACACTGATTTCCCAGCATTTCAGAAAATCATGACCAAGAGTGGTAAATGTACAATTCACCAGCCTCAGTGCAATGGGCAGCCCATGCTAATGTAGTCCTGAGAAACTCAGCATCTTTAAACAAATCTGAATCGCACCACCATGGCTGAAAAGGCAGCTGAACTGAAGCCTACAAGAACGCAAAATAAAAGCAAGGTAACTACAGCTGCTAAGAAACTCTCTGGAGCTATCAAAAGAAATGCTGAAAAATCGAGCATACAAAAATTTCATGATGAACTTGAGCAGGCTATGGTTGAATTTGCACTTGTTAATGAAGAGTACAATGAAGTGGTCACTGAAAATGATTTGGAAGACTTTAAGGTTGTGAATGACCTAAATTTAGAACAATATGAAACAGCTGTTATTGAAACTTATGAAAAGGCCAAATCTGAGTTCAAAGAGTGCAAAAAAGCTGTTATCACACCTCTGTTATCCCGACTTGACACCACCAAGAGCAGGCTTTCGCGCCTGTGTGAAAGGACTAAAGCATTAGTGGAGGATAAAGGGATTGGAATGTCTTCACAGTTGTTTGATGGATTGAATAAACAGTTTGCTCCATTGATACAGGATGTTCAAAATGTATTGATGCAACTTAGTGAATTGCAAGACCCAGATAGTCTTACTGACACACAAACTGATATTAATCAATTGTTAGGTGAATGTGACTCTATTCAACTTGAATGTAACTTAGCTCTTCACAAGTCACAAGGTTCCGTTACTACTGGTCCTGTTGGTACTCATTCTGTAAATTTTAGTGGTAGTCCTTCCATCCTCATACAGAATGACAGTGATCCTTCACAAGGGGGTCTGAATGCAAAGAGTGGTGCAGAGGCCAAAGGTGATGTAAAGGTCCAAAAATTGACTTTACCTGTGTTTAGTGGCAATCGAGCTGATTGGCCTGAATTTAAAGTAGTTTGGAGGGAATTGGCAGAAAATTCTTTCAAAAACAAAACTGCTCTTGCATTTGAGTTGAAACGTTCACTTAAAGGTACTGCAAAGGATAAGGTTAAGAATGTTTATGTTACTCGTGCTGATGCATATGATACAATGTGGGAACGCTTGTGTGAGTACTATGATGATGTCAGTGCAGGCGTGTCTGCAGCTTTAGATAGTTTAAAGCGTTTAAAATCTGTAAAAGATGAAGACTATAGAGGTCTAGTGTATTTGATTGATGAAGTAGAAAGTGTTCATTCTCAGTTAACAGAAATGAAGCAGGTAGATGCTCTTTCAGCCAGAGAGGTTGATGCTATTTGTGATCTCTTGCCCAGTACTGTGAGAAGGGAGTGGAATAGGTTGTATTATGAATTTGCTGTTCAAGATAAAATCAAACCTCTTTCTAAGTTCATGAATTTCCTCTTAAAGGAGTGTGCTGCCATTGCCAGGTTAGCTGAGGGTCAAAAAAGTAAAAGGATTCATTCTGATACTAACTCCTCCGCTGTGGGTAAAGTACCATACAAACAGATTGGTAAATCATCTTCATCTTGTGTTGTTCATAAGGGTGACGTGAAGCATAAAACAGCTGATTGTAAGGATTTCAAGGCTCTTTCGTTGGATGATAAGTTCAGTGCTCTTAGGGAAGCTCATGTTTGCTTTCGTTGTTTCGGGTGTCACCGGCGTGACCAGTGTAAGAGTATTGTAAAATGTGAATTTTGTAAGAAATCTAACCATCATACCTTGATGTGTAAGCGTGGTCTGAACGGTCAAGCTGAATCCTCTGAGGTAGTTAGTCCAAACTTTGTAGTTTCGGGGAGTAGTCATTTGGTGAAAGCACCAGCTGGTATGTCACTTTACGCTATTCAGCAGGCCTTTGTTGTGATTCGGGCAAATCAGCAAATGTTTTCTGTGATAATGGCTCAAATACATCCTACATAACCCACAGACCTGCTGATAGGTTGCGGGCTAAAAGATTGGACAGTTCACGTTGGACATAACAACCATGGGAAATGTCAGTAGAGAGTACGAAACCAGGTTGTATGAGGTTGTTATTAGAACTGTAAGTGGGGAGCTCATACGGGTCCAAGCTTTTGGTATTAAGACCATTACTGGTCCTGTTTCTTCTTTGGATCTTGAGTGCCTGTCGCATATTTTTCCTGATCGAGATATTTCTGTGCTTCAGCGTAGGTCGTCAAATGTAGATGTGCTTTTGGGCTGTGATTATTTCTCGCTTCATCCCAAGAGGGAGCTTTGTAGACAAGGTAACTTGAGTATCATGCAGGGTGAGTTAGGTGTATGTCTAGTTGGCAGTCATCCTGATCTCAAGGAGGATACTGAGATTAGTTGTAACATGATCAAGGTTGTACATGATCGGAGAGTAAAGTCTGACTGTAATTTTGTCATGAATAAGCAACTTTTGCAACCAAGTCTCACTGGATTTTGTGTCAGTGTCAAGAAAGGTTGTGATGTAAACTTCGTGTCCAGAAGGATGCAGGATGTCACAAATCTGTTTATCGAAGGTGAACAGTTGGCCACTGGTGCAAACCCAAAGTGTGGGGGATGCAAATGTGGCAAATGTCCGTCGGTTGGTCATACTTACTCATTTAGGGAGGAACAAGAGTTAAGGTTGATTCAGGATAATCTAAGGTACAGTGAGCAGGAATGTTGTTGGTATACAAGTTATCCATGGTTGGTAGATCCTGGGCAATTACCTGAAAATTACAATGTCGCTGTTGCCACTTTGCGTAACACTGAGAAAACTCTAGTTAAGGATCCTCAGTGGTCGGAGAAGTATGCTGAGCAAATCGAAGATATGCTGAAAAGAGGTGTGGCTAGGAAGTTGTCAGATCAGGAGCTGAATTCTTGGAAAGGACCTCGGTTTTATATTAGTCATTTGGCTGTGTACAATCCAAAGTCACAATCAACTCCGGTGAGAATTGTCTTTAATTCCAGTCAAAATTGTAGTGGCGTTTCTTTGAATAGCACTTTAGCTAAGGGACCTGATGGTTATATGAACAATCTCTTGGGACTTCTGTTGCGCTGGAGGGAAGAGTCGGTTGCTGTGGTGGGGGACATTCGTAAAATGTTCCATTCTGTTCGGTTAGAAACTCTGGAGCAGCAATGTCATCGGTTCCTATGGCGTGATTTGGATACAACTAGAGACCCTGATGTGTATATCATGCTTCGCGTGAATATGCAGCTAAAAACAGGGACCAAAAGTAGGGTCTTACTGACGCTACTGACGTCAGGATGGGTACATTTATAAGCCGTACTGACGTCAGGATACTAATATTTTGTGTTCATCCTGACTGTCAGTCCAGACCATAAAAATGGGTCATCCTGACCTCTACTGCCGTCACATTTACTATGGTTTCTAGGGTTAGGAAGACAGTCATCGGCCAAGAATACTGACAGCCAAAATTAGGTTTTACTGACGCTACTGATGTCAGGAGGGATTCATTTGTAAACCTGTACTGACGTCAGGATAGCAATATTTTGTGTTCTTTCCTGACCGTCAGTCCAGATCACAAAAATGGGTCGTCCTAACATCTAGGGGGAACGGGGGCACATTGGGACGCGGGGCACTGTGGGACGGTGGGGTTTTCTTGGATCCTGGCAAGGTATATGATATGGTAGTGCCATCATATCTTGTAATTTCACATCCCGATGTTTCCATGGTTTTATAGACAAATTACAGCCACATGCAGAAGTATGGGGAGCAAAAGTTTGTTTTCCTACCACTAAAGTAAATATGGACGGGATCAATTCGAACCATTCTGTGGACAAACCATGAACAATGAGGCTTTCTCAGTGCTTGTATGAATTTCATATATCGTAACGAACAGTTGTGAATTGCTATCGTGATAAACACACTCACTGGTGTCCGAGAAATCAGCATTTTGTTGTAAAAGTCGTATCGGCGCTCATTGGGACAGTGAATTCGGGGCACATTGGGACACACTTAATATGGCAGAATAAAAGTGTCCAAGGCAACTGAATGACCTGGGACAGCACACAACAGGTATTCAGGCCACAGTGAATAGAGGTATAGTGGATTACCATGCTCTGTGAACAAATTTGTCGCAAAGCACTGTGTGTCACTTACTTAGATGTCCGCACCCAGGACAGTTTATGTTAAATGTATAAAACTGTTTAAAATTGTGAACTATTGGCACTACAAGGTGTAAATGCACTGTATATTGTCTTATGCACAGCTTATTTGTGATATCTATAGCACATGGAGTGTTAAAATGATTTTTTAATTGATGTCCCAATGTGCCCCGGCTATGTTAGCCGGGGCACATTGGGACAGTCATTTTTACGACTCTCTGGCTGCAAAAGGGTAGGTGCAGTCCAGTTTATTATGCCTTGCATTTAAGCTCAATAGTATTGGTGATATTCATGCAAACTTCTGAGTTCTTCAGTGCTTTCAGCATTGAGCAAAATTAGTAGACGTTAAAAGCGTCCCAATGTGCCCCCGTTCCCCCTACTGCCATCACATTTACAATGGTTTTGAGGGTCAGGGAGACAATCTTTGGCTAAGGATACTGACAGCCAAAATTAGGGCTTACCGACACTGCTGACGTCAGGAGGGATTCAATTATTAACCTGTGCTGACGTCAAGATAGGAATATTTTGTGTTGTTCCTGACTGTCAGTCCCGATCATGTAACAAAATTAGGTCTTACTGACACAGCTGTCGTCAACAAGGATAGATTTTTCCATCATCCTGACATCATAATATCATAAAATCATGTTCAGCTGATCCACAGCAAGCTGGAGCCCTGTCAGTAGGAGTGAAAAAAGGCCCACTTCTGACAGTCAGCAAGGATAGATTTTTCAATCATCCTGACGTCAGCAACGGACTAAAAATATGACCTTTCTGACGTCAGTAGTGTCAGTATGGACCCAAAAAAGGTCCCTGTTTTTATATGGAATATGGGCGATACCCCAGCCCCTGCAATATGCACAGAAGCCTTGTATAAGACTGCTGAAATGTTTGGTAGTAAGTCAGTGGAAGCTGTTCACATGATTACTAAATCTACCTATGTTGATGACATTGTATCTTCTTTCCCAGATAGGAAAACAGCTGAGTCAGTTGTTCGAGAAACTGAGCGAATTCTGAATCTTGGGGGATTTAGCATCAAGTGTTGGTTGTATAGTGGAGAATCTGAAATCTCTTCTGGATTGAAAAGTGTTGGAGATGTGACTAGAGTCTTGGGGGTCGACTGGGACTCCAGGAACGATGTCATTGTCTTTAAGCCTGTGGTCAATTTCTCCCCGAAGAGGAGAGGTGAACGAACTGGTCCTAATTTGACAAGTTGTGATATTCCTGAGGCAATGCCTCAAATTCTTACGCGTCGAATGGTTCTTGAGCAGGTCATGTCCATTTTTTACCCTCTGGGGATCCTGAGTCCAATCACTCTGATAGCCAAGCTCTACCTGAGAGAAACATGGGTATTGAAGCTCGGCCGGGACGATGAATTGCCCCCAGGATTGCGTCAAAAATGGATGTTGTTTTTTCGAAGATTGTTTGAAGTTAGTGGCATTGCGTATGTTAGGAAGCTTCGTCCAGAGAATGCTGTTGGGTCGCCATGGCTCATTATTCTTTCAGATGCATCAGATCTGGCTTACGGGTTTGTTGCTTATGTGAGGTGGCAGGTTAGTGATGGTAGTTACTGGAGTCAGATCATCATGGCAAAGAGTAGGATTGCACCAGTGAGGAAGCTAAGTACTCCACAGTTGGAATTGAATGCTGCAGTTCTTTCAGCCAGGGCACGAAAGGTAGTTGAGAAAGAATCTTGTTTCAAATTTGAAGAAGTTTTGCATTTGGTGGATTCTGAGACTGTGCTGAACATGATCAATAAAACCAGTACAAGATTCAAAGTGTATGAGGGGGTCCGTATCGGCGAAATACAGGCTGCCACAGATGGTAACATGACCGAGTGGGCTTGGCTAGCAGGCATTCAAAATGTTGCTGATTGGGTAACTCGCGGGAAGGAGCCGAAGGATCTAGGTCCTGCTTCCGCATGGTGTAAAGGTCCCTCATTCTTCTGCCAAGAGTTTGAAGAGTGGCCATTGAAATTTGGCTTGCAACAAGATGTATGCTTGCCAGGTGAAAAGAAACTTGTTGGCACGGCTACAGCTTCAGCTCAACAGGTTAACTTTCCTGTTGACTTTTCTAGATTTGGTGAAGTCAAAAAGTTGTATTGGCTGATTGCTAGGCTCTTGAGTATAGCTAGGATGAAATCTTTCAAGGGAGGTAGCTCTAGGTTCATTTCGGTACAAATGCTTCAGAAGGCTGAGCAATTGGTAGTAAAGGAAGCGCAGCGGTCAAGTGTTTCTGAAATTTCAGATGTCAAGGGTCGTTACAAATCACTTACTCCTGTTGTAAATTCCGACGGAATTTGGGTTGTTGGTAAACGTTTGAGGGACAAAAATCCCATGACACCGGAAGGTGAAGCTCAAGCGTTGCTACCGCAAGGGCATCCAGTCACTCGGTTATTGATGCGAGATGCGCATGTCAGTTCTGGTCACAGAGGCCGAGATGCTACATTGGCACGATTTCGGTCGAAGTATTGGACAGCTCATGGGAGTAAGCTAGCGTGGTCCATCAAAATGGCTTGCCAGTTATGTAAGCTGCGCGATGCCAAATTCCTTGAACAGGAAATGGGAAAGTTGCCAGATTCCAGACTGAAACCTGCACTTGCTTTTACCAGTGTCATGTTAGATCTATTCGGTCCATATAAGATTAGAGGTGAGGTTCAAAAGCGTACATCTGGAAAGGCGTATGGTATCCTTTTCACTGATATGAGCATGCGTGCTGTACATATCACTAGTGATCTTTGTAAATTCCAAATTGTTCAACATGTTTCAAATCAATTCTGGCAAAGGTGGTGCGAACTGTGTGCTCCAGCACTAGTTATTCAGAGAAAATGGCACACAGCTCGTAGGAACCTTAAGCCTGGGGATGTGGTGATAGTGGCTGACACAAATATTTTGAAAGGTCAATACAGAATTGCATTGGTCAAAAAGGTATTCCCTGGCAATGATGGCATAGTAAGAAAGGTTAGCCTGACTTACAAGAATTTCAGAGCAGGTGAAAAGTTGAATGAATATACTGGGGTTCCAGATACGGAAATTTCCAGAAGTGTGCATAAATTGTCTTTGTTGGTACCCTGTGATGAAAACTAAATTTCTCATTGATTTATTTATTGTCAGTAAATCATCCAGGTCAAATGTTTTATTTTTAAACTGTTTGTAATATTTTGATTGACTTTTTATTATTCAATGCTGTGAACTTTTATGTATTATAATGTTTTCTTTGTCTAATCGAACATTTACATAGAATTGTCAAATTGTGTTTATTTGATGTAACTATTGCTGATAATTGCATTACAGCAACGTGTATGCTCCCGATGTATTGGAATGCATTTTGAGAATCTGTATTGCCAAAATTGGTTCTGTAAGTGTTTTGCATAACACCAGGTGGCAGATAAATCAAATCTTAATTATTTGTCCACTAGATGGCAGTAAATCTTTTTGTCAGGTGGTCCAGAAATTTGCTCCAAAAATGTGTTCACTTTGACTCTGATTTTACTACTGAAAGCATCACTCAGGATGTACTAGCAAATTATCGCTTTTTTAACTGATCATGGAATTTTATTCCTGACTTTACTGGATTTTCTATATGGAACCACTTTACTGAATGTTCTACATGTAAGCCATGGTGATGAATTGTTGGAAAGGGATTGAAACCTGATTATGTCAGAATTGGAACTACATACATTACGTCGTACATTTACTGAATAAAGTATTGTCAAGTTCAACTGCAAGTCTCCTTCATCTCATTCCAACATACCTTTATAGGGATTGTTTAATTAGGTAAGTAAAGTAATCGGGTTAATCTACATCATGATAGGTCTTTAATGAACTGGCTTGTGATATTTTCTTACATGGGACAAGTGGCGTCATCTATAATGCAAAGCTTTTGCAATAAATTCTCAATTGTTATGCATGTGGCCCCACCTATAACAGACGTGACCTCATAAAATTTATTTTTGCATAATTTTAAAATTAAATTAACAAAATGTATCATAATGTTTATTTGAATATGTACTACACTCTTGAAAGAACATTTTCAATTACAATGCATGTGGCTTAAAACTCATGTGTAATTGTTTCAGTCCTCTGAAATTCAGACACATTCTGACTAAAATGTAGCAAGCATAATTTTTACATATACAGAATATCCAACTCACATGAGCATTCAATTATAAAGTACTGAGAAGGTGAAGACACCTCCTTTGCTTGCCTCTCACAATGGTCATCAATTATCTGAGGATGAATGTAATCTTGAGACTGATGACCAATCGGAGGCAATTTGAAAGGCGGTGAGATTGTGAACCGTACCGAACACCCATATTGTACATGAAAGTTATATACAATATACCAAGTGAGGGACCACTTGTAAGCATCCTTATAAGAGGCCCCTTTCCTAAATTTGCTCATGCCGTGAACCCCAAAAGGTTCTAAAAACCACTTACCTTGAAGAACCTTGTAGGGTTCTTGTAAACTCCCCAGGGTTCTTTGACCTAGGGTGCTTCCCAAGCACCCTATGAAAAGGTGCTTCCAGGCACCCCATGGGGAGCTGTATTTGTGACAAGGCGAAGCACCTTATTTGGTTGTTCTAATCCCTTTTCGTTCTTAGAGTGTAGAGCAGCGAAGCTAATGTTAACGACATAAAAAGTCCCTCAAGATTACATTATATCTTTTAGAAAATTAGTTTCACACATTGTTTTTCAAGCACAAAATTGTGACCTAAAAAAAGTTTCACACTTTGTCAGCCTCTAATTTCCCAATTCTTTGAACATTTTTCATATTGTAGTAATATCTAGTTGTATCTTTCTTCTCTTTTTGCTCCCCGTTATGCATTATTGTTCTAATTCAGCATATCTTTACATAGAGTAGTATTGGGCATGGAGACACCTTAACTTCGAGATACCATTAGACCTTCTTTATAAATATGGTAAATTATTGGAATGATTTTAAAGCTGTTAAGAAGGCCCCATTTGACTCTACTTATAAAGTATAGATTATACACTAGGTATATAACAACCGTTTCATGTGGTTATGTATTATGTAATGAGGGATCTAGCCCAAGTTGTATAAACACATGAAATGGTAGTTTCTATCTTCTCACACCATGAACTCCTGTAAACTTTTATTCATCTTGTTGACCCATTTGTAATGGAGTCTCAAAGGTTTGACTGTGCCAACTTTCCTGTCTTTGACTGAAGTATACTCCTTATTTTCTATGCCTTTCTTATAACGCCTCTTTCTTCTGTTCAGCTTCAATGGAGGACCCACTAAGCCTTTGGCAATCGTGTTGTGTTTGGAGCTTAGTGTCTCAGCGGCATTGTTTTCTTCTTGGTCAATGCACTGTGGTTCTACTGAACATGCACACACCCTGCAGCTGTTCCTGAATCCTTATTGATGCAAAATGTACATTCAAGAGGATGTGTACTTAGGCTCTTCTCTGGTTTTTTCTTTTTTTCTTATGGTTTCATGTACGTAGGGATTGAGATAGAAAGTAACCACTAGAAGTTTGCAAGTTTTAAGTCTTTTGTGACCAGTAATGATATCTGGTTTTTTCCAAATGGAAGAGTTCAATATAAGTGCCAATTTTTTGTTGTGGCCATTCTTTTATAATGTTTGCTTTTCTTTAAAAAAAAGTTCAGAAATAAAGAGTGTCGGAACTATGGGATGAGTGGTACACGTTCTGTTTTGAAATAAACGCCCAAGTACAAGATCGGAAAGAGGTAAGCTCCTGGTAAATGATTAAGATTGAAATAGCTTTCAATCCTTCTTACAAAACGCTATCTAAAATAATGGCACAATTGGATAAACATAAGTTATTGTTTTGAAAGGAAAAGGAACATCATCAAGCAATTGTCAATTTTCAATAATTTTGCGGGCACAAAACTAAAAAAATGTATTTGGAAGGAATCTGATCACTGCTGCATAAATATGCCACTATTTTTACAGAGGTTCCTTTTGCTTTATACCAGGTTTCACCCCAAATCTCCTGAAATCCATCAGAGTTAGACTCAAAGCTCTTCGGTCAGCTTTCGTCTGAGAGGAATTTGTTTGAAGCAATTGCAGAGGAATCTGGAATGAATGGATATAAAAACTGCTGCAATAGCATTTGAAATCTCCTAACAACTCTGCCCTTGCTATCTTGTACCTAGTCAAGATTTGGTTTTAATCAATGGATTTGAATGCTTGTGTTGATCAATGACCATGCAAAAGTAATTGGTGTGTATAGTTGTTTTTATTAGCTATGTAAAGATATGTTTACACTTTGCTTGAAACAGTATTACTGGGAATGTCTTTTCATTTCTAGAACTATTTTATGTCATAAATATGAATTTAATGTAAAAAATATTTTCACTTGCAAGTTTTTGAAAATGGCAGGTGTAAGCATATTTTGGAAAATTAAAAAAATTCTGGTAGATATGGATGCAGCTATAGTTGTGGAACACACTAGTTTCCTGGCTCACTGGTGTACTAATGTGTCCAGATTTAGCCTGGAGTTGATTCATCCATGTGCGAAAACAGGCAGATGGACAATTTGTGGTTATAACAAATCACTTCATAAAAGTTTTGCTGAGTTCATCTGGGAGCATTTGACAATCCCTGGAGGGTGAAGATGGTAATTTCAGTTCTTGAAAATCCTTCTTATTTTACATGCTAAGGGGCATGTTTTGCTACACATGTTCTAGTTCTTGGAAACTAAAGCATTGTTCCACAGACTTGAAATTATTTTTTAACAGAACATTTTCAGTAACACAAACATATACCAACTAAACTCAGCAACATTAAAAACGCACACTTTTAAAAAGGCTAACAATAGTACTTCCTCTTAAGATATCATGATGAAAATTTGCACACTTCAAGTAGTTGCCATCAGGTATATTCACGAAAAATTTCTAACCTCTAAGTGCAGTACTTTTGTGTCAAATTAAATCGTCGTGGTCACTGTTGAAAATGGAAGTCACAAAATTTCCATTTCCTCTGATCATTGATTTCAACAACTTCGCCGTTCTTTCCACAAACTTTTTTGATAAGCCAGGAAAGTTTGTAATTTTTGTTACTTGATGAGTTAGGGAAAAGGGATATTTGACCCAACCACAATTAAAGAGGATGAAATTAATAAAAATTAAGTGTCAATGCTGACACGCCCCCTATTGGAGACTTTTGTCAAAACCTTAAAAAATGATGTTTTACTCAGATTTTTGAGACAATTGATATGGAATGATTGTCTGTGTATTTGTTTCTATCCTGGGCATGCATAAAACCCCCATTATTTAACAGTTCTGGTTCACATGCTTCATTTGAAGATGCGAACTTTTAAAATTTGAGTTTTTAATTCAAAATCTGCTTTATCATTAACTTTTTTTTTCAAAAACTTCCGTGGGTCCTCTTTTGGAAGTCTTGTGCCTGTTATGTGAAAGTTTCATAAGATTAATCCATTCCAGTATGCCACAAAACCAATATTTCCAATTGTGCGTTTTGTGTTGAAGTGCAGTTTGTGACTTCCATTTTCGACAGTGCCCACGGCGATTTAATTTGACACAAAAGTACTGCACTTAGAGATTTGAAAGCTTTCGTGAATATACCTGATGGCAATTACTAGAAGCTTGGAAACTTTCATCTTGATACTTTTAGAGGAAGTACTATTTTTAGCTTTTTTGAAAGTGTGCGTTTTTTATGTTGCTGAGTTTACAAAACACACGAATGTTCTCAAAGACGAAAATGAAAAACTTTTTGTTGTCAAGAATGATATTTTCCGAATTTTAAGTAAACTAGTGTTAAACCAATGTGTAAATGATTGATGGAGCAGAGGGGCTATAAAACAGATATCTGATAATTGTACAAAAATATCTTAATTGTGTGAAAGTTCAGTCAACCAATGAAAACATGATTGAAGAAGATTTTAATGGGAAGTCTCGAAACGGAATATTGGTAACTTCTTAATAGAAACAATGTGAATATGTGCATGCCAAAATCTGTCATCTTAATTGCAATTATCGAATGTTGATTAATTCCAGATCTAAACTAACAACTGCAGACCAGACATCAGACCGACAATGTTCTGAGTAGATTGGGCTTATTAGCCAAATCCATTGTTGAAGCTTGCCATAATGACAGGGTTCCTTTCTATGATCAGAGGGAATGATTGTTTGAACATTAAGCTCATGAAAACAACCATCTGTTTCGTGCCATTGTGACATTTTCATTAATTGTAGTTCCATGTTACCTTTTCACAACATCATTTGGACGTTTTCGTACACAATTTCGAAAGCAGTATGAAATGGATTGTGTCTCATAATATTTGTGCAGTCTGATTGATTTGGAATTTGTTGTTTCTGTTAATATTTATTTGTTTCTTTATAATTTTGCTGTTTTGTTGGCTCCATTACAGTTTGGCTTCTGTTGAAAGAAGGGGGCTTCCCTGACATCTCCAACGAAGATTGTCTAACTGCTCTTCATCAAGTTTATGTTTTTCAGTTTAAGGCTCTACTTGAGAACAACACTTTTTTAAATCAGTGTTGTACACCTTTTTAGTGTTTGGTGAACCAGTAAGTACCTCATCAATAACAATTCCCAAATATTTCTGTGTTTAATGGTAAAGCTGGATGTTCTGTGGCTCACTGGCACTCTGGACACAACTAATAAAAGTGTGCACTCACTGCACTTGGATCTGTTGTAACTTTTGATTGAGTCTGTTCGATATTACAATATTATTATGTTTAAATGAATTTTTCGGAAGGAAGGACTGCAACCAGAAAACACCAATTTCCTTTTTTGAATGCTTCTGGCACACGAGAAGAAACTGGAAAAATAATGAAGCCAAATTGTCTCAATGGTCAATACTCTAAGACACGAAAAAAGTCTTTCACAAGTGCACTAGCACTGTGTTTCTTTCATCTGCAGATCAGTTGTGTTCCCATTGCTAAGCAACCAGATATAAAGCTCTTGGTACATATAAAATGTATATCCTATGTGGACTTGATGGGATCAGGAATTTGATGTCTGGCAGAATGATGCTTACTGTGTTGCATCTGCTCCTGGGATGTGGCAAGTTATCCCAGAAATTTCTTTCTCTGTCGATGTCAGTAATAAGTCTCTGGCAACTTTGCGACTGGCAGGATCACGAAGTAAAACCTAGAACAAAAAAGAAAGAGTTTTTAAGGAAGGTGATACAACTTCTAATGATAACTCTTGTGACAAAAATTCTGACATAATGACTTTCTGTGCTTTTTTTTGGGGGGGGGGGGTTGCAAAAATTGATTCACAACTTGGTGTCATCGCATTTGTAACCAAACGCTTCCATCAGTTTTGATATAATATTTTGATGACTTTTTTCCCTGGAAACAGAGACAACAAAAGTCAATTGCTAAATATACACTGGTTTTGTGAAGAGAGCTCATTTAGCTGCTTCAGTTTGTCACAATGTCACATGCCCTAAAAATGGCGTATTTTTTGGACAAAGCATTTCTGGAAACAGCTGGAATTCTGTCTGACTGTGCAATTACCAGTTCTTGGAACCTGAGAACCACAGAGCAACATGGGCTTGGCATTAATGTAACGTAATCAAAATGCTAACTATCACAACCAACGCTTTGCCTCACAACCAATTGAACAACACAACATGTCGCAAAGTATGTGACTCTGTGATGTCACAATGCATACATATTTTGCGGTCACGGTTGTATCAGCAACCAAAAAACAAAAGGCCTTGCCCAACGATAGCCTTAAACACCATCTACTTAGTATTGCCTTGGACTGGCAATAGTCAAATAGCATCATTTGCAGCTAGCAGGATATGGTGGAAGCTGTGGATGTAAGATGAGGGAATACCACAGGAGCACTCTTTCTCTAGCCTGTATATATGTGTAGTTGTAAAGCTAGATCATCACAGTTACCAAACCTACAAAACTTATAACTATGATATTCATAGCTGTAACAATTACTGCCAATGACACATTACAACTGTAAACTTCATTGTGGTCACAGCACCTGATATAGTGGTCTGCTCAGCTTGCCACATCTCTGCATGGGTTTTGGTCCTGCTTGAGATTTGCTGATATGGGACACAGGACAAAGCTTGTTATTCTCATGAACCATACATGACTGTGACCATGGCAGTTAGATGCCAATGTCTCTTAATTTCAGTATGCGATCTGCAGTTTGACTAAAGAAGAAATGTGTAAAATGCAGCATTGGAACTGTTGCAGCTAGTATATGAGGATGTAAAGGTTTGCGAGCCAAATTAATGTAAATATTTGACAGCGTAGCACCGCACAATGAGATGGATGAGGAGAGTACAAGGGATACATGTGTAACAAGGCAATGCATTCTTCACAGACAAAAAATGAACAACTCTCTGTGAAAAATTCATGAGCAACCCATGCATTACAATTACTGCATGATGCGATGCCATTACAATGGATTGTATGATACAGTAAAAAATGCTTTGTAGCCAGGAATGTATACAGGTTTTATGTTGTCATACTCATTCCCTATGTTGTGTCATTATGTTTCAAGGTACTGAGTGTAATCTTATGAATTATACTCGGTGGTTATAATGTTTTACTCAAAGAGAAACTACACTTTATATTCTCTCAGATTGTTGTGACAGTAGTACACTATACTATTGAAAAGAATGATATAATTATATTATAATTGTGTGTCACTATGGTCACAATTTTTTTAATTTTTTTATTTGCTGTTCTGGCAGTCCTTGGTGTAAGGAAATATGTCATTTTGCTGAAATTGTGCAATCACCTTATTTTGTGTTTAAAACAGATGCAATGCTCGTACTTGAATAGCATTTGTGCAGTAATTCAAGGACTAGTAGGCCTAGTAATGGTTCTAACTTCGGCAGTTTCAGCTTTTTGCCATTTTGGTCAACATACTTGTTACTAGACAATCAATGATTAATATGACTTGATAATTTTACTGAATTTTTCTTGCATTTCTGTTTATTTTTGGTAATGACGCTCACACTGGAGTATCTAGAAAATGCTTGCTTCGTGCATAACTGTGGTATCATAATAGCTGTTGTTAGCTATTGTAAGCACTTTTTTTATTCATTTGCAAATTTTGTAGATACATGTCGTATATTGCATTTTTCTAATTTTTTCCATTGGATGGTGTTACATCTGTTTGTGTGATTCCACAAAATATATCATTGGTTTTTAGCGGCTCTCTTAGTATAAGAGGAGCCGGTTATGCATTTGAAATTCTGCCAAACCTTGTGGGTCCATTTTCTGCTGCCTACCCTCTTCAATATCCTAATGTCATTTACCATGTATCATGTGATGGGCCTCCTCGTGAAGCAATCAACTTTTGGTACATCTCAATCCCGTATTAAACTCTATAGAAAGGGAAATCCATTCTACCAAATCCTCCAGTAATGAATGACGTCACATGCATCCCCCAAGGGGGTTCCCAAAGCAAGGAATCCCCAGCACACTTGACTGCAGCAGGAGCCAATTTGGATCTTATAGCTCTTTAAAACTTACATACCTGCAGGAATTGCCAATAAACAAGCTTCGGGTATCAGCTGTGTGACGTTCTGTTATGTATTATAAAAATGTTCTTGCTTTCTCAGAATTTGACAGAAAGATCACATTTTGCAAGAGTCGCTTTTGAGTTTACATGACAAGCATAAAATTAGCCAACATTCAATAACTTGAAGTTAAACTTGCCAGGTGACAACTAACCAGGAACCATGCAGGCCCACAACTAGCCAGTTCCAATAAGATATACATGTATGTGTTTTCTTTAAAGTCTATTCTTCATTTCAACGCTTTTACTCACAAATCGCTCTAATCAACCATGGCAATTAATTAAAGTGATACTGCAGTCAGTCACTCAACTTGTGTAATGCATTTTTAATGCCAAAAAGCATGCAAAAGAACAGTATTTCATGCTTCTGCAAAAAGTCAGGATATAAAAAAATAGCAAATTATGAAGTGACCTTTTTCTAAATAAAAATAAATTAAAAGAACAAGACAAAACAGAACACAGCTGGCCCACTATGGTAGAAGAATCAAGTAATTCAGTTAAACTTCTAGTATACTACTACACTTACATTTTCCGTTGTTCTGCAAAGGTATTAGGTTCAATTGGCTGACACAATGTTATTTCAATTGAGCAATTCATTACAGCATAAAGAAAACATGCAATTTTACAGAAAAGAAAGTATCTGATGCAGTTAGCAATTAACAAAACAGAACATAGAAAATTCCCGTATGCAGGGGCATATCCAGAAATGGCTGGGGGGGGGGAGCACATAGTGAATATTTGTGGCTTATCCTATTTCCCCATGTTAATTTTTGGCCTTTGTTTGGGGGGGGGTAGGCCAATAACTAGGTTTCTCACTATTTTCAGCATATTTACAATTTAATGGCAAATTATCATTGCATACCAGGAGAGCCGCTTTAAAGTGCCTTGTGCACGTTATGTTTATGTCTGTGCAAGGATTGCTTGCATAATATCTCTTTTGGAAATTTATTATAGATAAGCTATGAAGCAGTTTTGTTGCTTTATCTAGTTATGTTGATATTTGCTGATAATACAGCTGCGAACATTGAAAGCAGAGGGGTCATGTTCTGTTCTTAGCAAACCAGGCCTCTACGACATAGATACCATTGAGCATTGCATTGTCCCCATATCAACAACTGTTACCACTCATCAGGGTGCTCTTGTTGGTTATTATGGAATTTAGGCCATGGGCTGCCAGGGGTATGTACTTGATCAGCCCAAGATGATTTGATTTTTTTGTCCTGATTGAGCTCTCTGTTCCAGGACCAGGCATTGTCAAGTCACATTTTCACTAATAGTGTGACATTCTGCAACCATCCACAGTAGCTTTGGGCATACAGATGAGCTGCATAGATATAAAACGGGTCATTCCTAGACAGATGGCATTGTTTATCATGGAAGGTTTGCAAAATCCAGATGATTGTTGCACGTTTTTTAAGTGTGTACAATGTACATAGTATTATTGAAAAAAGTCAAACAGGATGTGTGTCAAGTACATGTTTCATCATTCAGCATATAAATGAACTTCTGTAAATGTCATAACATGCAGGACAAATGCTAATATCAACAACCGCGGACGACTTACAGCTATCTATCTATCTAGCTATGTATCAATCTATGTAACTATCTAAGTATCTATCTATTTATCCTTCTATTTGTTTTATCTGACGATCTATCTATCTATCTGCCTTGAGATGTATTCATTGCTTTGTCATAGGCCATTGTGACACGCTAGTATAGATATATCTACTATTTATGAGACGAGATATTGCAGTATGAGATAAAACATTATCTTAAGAATGTTATTGGATGTTCAATCAATAAGTAATTGTAACAACATTATATTGTCCGTTTCCAACTTGTCTTCAACAGCCAGGCTATGAGTCCAACACTATGCTTTCCCTGTTTAAGAAGTGATAACCTGGTAATGTGGTCTTCAGTTATATGCCATTTTCAGTCAGTAAGTAAAAGGGCCCTTTTCAGAGGTAACTTTCTAACTTCTGATCCTACTGATACTTGGTGGAAAACGCATTGGTATGATCCATTGTCTATAGATTGATATGGTTGTGAACACTGCATCACCTCGGCCTGCCGCGATGTAGCATGTACTTGTCATTACGTTTTTCCCCACTGTGTCTGTTTTGATAGTTTTATTATGTCATTAAACTATACAATATTTAGTCTTTACATGCAGAAGTCATGCATATAATAAACATAAATTAACAAACAACGAAATTGTAAGAAAACATTTTAAAAGAGACCTGCATACAACTATTTTCTTGTATTTCAGACCAGCAGACTTTTTAGTGGTAAATGCTCATGGGAATATGCCTGATGACATTTGCAAAGATGATTCACTAGATTACATAGAATCAGAAATGTCAGAAAATATTAAGCCTCTTTGTATCAACTTGTTGTTGTCGTTCAGGATGCTGTAACTGTAAATCGGCTAGCTACCATTTTCTGATAAATAAAATGTGAAGATTTGAAAATACGAACAATTGGGATTTGGTAAATGAAAAGAAATGAATAAGCAATAGGTGCACACAAAATTTACATGGTGTAATCAGTAATGAGGAGATATATATTATATTTTCTTAATTCCCTAACTCATGATAGATGTATTATATATGTAAACTATGTGAAGGGTCACTTCTTCCAATTGAAAAGTTATTAATTTTCCTTGAAGTTACTTTAGCGATTCCACTAAGTTTGTCTGTCTTTTAGTTTTCATTTAGAGGATCGTTCATTACTTTAGTTCATTAAAAAAGTAAATTGAAGCAGGACTAAAGGTTGAGACAGCCTGGATTGCCCAGTGAAGCAACATTCTTAGTCTGCAGCTGTTTGCTCCCTTTGGATTAAGATGAATTTGTGCTTGACTGACTGGTTGTCTGTGTGCCTGACTGGCCATCTGACTAACTGATTGATTTTGATTAGGTGTCAGACTCTTAGATTGAAAATATATGTGGTAATACGATTTTTCACCAGTTACCCTTGTTAATTAAAGCTAATTGTCTCTAGCCCATGAGCCATGAGTTATTAGCTGGTATCACAACTTGTGACACCAAAGACTAGACATCAAATGGAGGGACAAACATAGCCGACTAAATGTCAGTACAGTCTGTCTTCCTGGTTAGCTTAATCCCAGTTTGTGACCTTTGTAAGGCTGCCAGATTAGCCAGTGATATCATTCTCAGACAAGTGAATAACAGTCACATTTATTTTAGTAAAGAAAATGATTTGCATAATGCGTATGACTTTATGTGAATATGTGAAATACCATTGGGATTCCAAAGGTCAATGATATTTAATCCCGCAATATAGATGCTGAGTTGGAGTATATCCACTTCGGCTTTAATTGAGTTCTCACTCAGCCTCAAATAAAAATGAAAGAGAAAAAAAAACGTTTGACTTTCAGAATGCAATGTACTGTTGAGGTGATATACGATTTATGTATTGATTTAGATATAGACCGACTTCACCCAAAACTTTTAGGCTATAAACAGTAGCATTTTGTTCCTGCAAGTATAGTTGCTTTTTCCGTATTAGAATATTTGCCTATTTTCATATTTATATACAAATGTAATCGCAGGTAATGGAGTTATACCTGTGGCATTCAAGTCATGAATGATTCTTCTCATCCCCTTCATGGTGTGTTTGACAATGCCGTCAGTGTGAGAAGTGGCAGGATGAGACTCCCTTTGATAAGGACCAACAGATATAAACTCTCATTTGTGCCACAAGCAATGAGGCACCATAACAGCACATTTCTACGATAAATTTGTTGTTCTTGATAAATTTTTATGAGCATGTATGGCAACTAATTACCTCCGGGATACAATAAAGTTAACTTGACTTGACTTGACTATTAACGTTCCCCATTGGATTTATGAATAGTGAATAATATACATTCTGAAGGTCCTTCTTTTTTAGATTTAACAACATGCTTTACATACAAAAGATAATGAGGTATGCATTTTGAAGCAGATTATGTCAATAAAGCACATAATAAATTATTGTCCTCATAGGTCTTAAAGCACCACAAACCAACTGTTTCCTTTACACTGTAAAATTTGAAATTTCAAGTCAGCACAAATGATTGAGTGAGATGGTTGCACAATTTGTTTGAGCCATGATAGCTTGCCGTTTTGAGTTACCGGTATGATAATCTTTATGTTGTTATAACTTGCAAACAACAAGCTATCTTGGCTCAAATGAATTGTTGTGCAACCATCTCACTCAATCAATTAAGCTAACTCAAAATTCAAAATTTACAGTGTACTTCATCTCCAATCTGAGTCCTATCCTTGACTCATCACTTGAAGGAGTTGATTTGTCTCTGCCCCCCATGAGATGCTACCAGTCCAGCAAGGATCACACGCCTTGCATCCCAAAACAACTTCATCCCCCAGGAAATCACACTGCTGGTTCAGTGTTTACTCATTTATACCTTGCATTGTATTGTCATTTTTCTCACATTTCTTCATTCTGGCAAATAATTGGTATTCAGATAGAAAAAATCCAAGTGTCAGAGAGGTATTATTCATGTAATCTCATCTGTGATCTGTGTAACAGAGAAGAGTCGGATTTTTTGAAAGTATATATATAACATTACTCTTTCAAAACTGGTAAAGTAGGCTTATGTGCACTGCCTCGTGAGGCAGAACAAGACTAGATGGATATTGTCACCATATTGTTTTTCATCTTAATCACAGTCAATTGCAAACTTCTGTGATATTACCATTCAGCATCAAATAGTATTCAATAAATGTCTGCTACTGTCGCAAAAATCTGCTCTTTTCTTCTATTAATGACTATGAAACAAATACCACAACATTGATGTGGAAGAATATTCATTTATATTTTCTGTCTTACCTGTAGTCCAGCTTGTAAATAAACGTTCAGCTCTTCGTGGTGGGTGATCCCTCCAAGAGAATTTATATAATATAACTTTCAAGAATCCAAGATCACATTAGTTACAAAGGAAGATACGGAAATAAATAAAACACCCTGATGTGACTTCATGTATGTAATCTGACATCAGACCAAATCATACCAGAAGAGAAGACATGATTGGTTTAATAAATGTTCACAGTTAAAAATACTTATTTCAATGACATCCACCGGGCGTGTTGTCAACCAATTCCATAATTGGATGCTGGACTTTCAAATAATATTCAATACATTTATGTTAAAACATTGAAAGAAGCTTGACGACACTCTGATATTAGATACCCTTGCTAATTTTTATGTAACATATTTGCTTATCTTCCATTACATCATCGCCCTCTGATTTAATGAATTAAAAAAGGATTTGACAAGTTACTTTGAAAAATAAATGTAGCCTCAACAAATCTTTCCTCCGGCATTTTCTACTCCATTAATTGCTCGCTTGATATTTGCTTTCAGCAAACAGCAATTTTACGGCTCTGTGTTGTCACCAATGGGAATAATTCTTCAGAAAAAATGGAATAAAGCTTCAGACAAAAGCTATCACTTAAAAGCTAGTCACTCTTCTGTATCTACTCTATCATTCAGTAATTGTAAGTTGTCAAAAAGTTATGATAATCATAGAATTTGAGCTCTCCATTCATTTCCAGGCGACTGCTGCAGTCAAAGATATGGATGAAATGACAAGTGAAATATATTTAAAATTAATTAAATTATCAAAAACTAAAAGAACAAATTGGGCAAAGTCATTTCTGAAAACACTTTTTAAATTTAAAGTCAAAATGACTGGCTCTAAAAAATGGCTGAACAACCTGCAAAACAGGTCTTCGAAGAACAAGTTTATATTTTTCAATTTTTCAACTTTTGGCATCATATCATACACAAATTTGTGCACATGCAAAACCAATCATACAAGGATTTTGTCAACATTTAAAATATTTTGCGTAAGTAAACTCAGCAACATTAAAAACGCACACTTTTAAAAAGGCTAAAGATAGTACTTCCTCAAAAGATATCAAGATGAAAATTTGCACACTTCTAGCAGTTGCCATCAGGTATATTCAAGAAAAATTTCAAATCTCTAAGTGCAGCACTTTTGTGTAAAATTAAATCGCCGTGGGCACTGTCGAAAATGGAAGTCACAAACTGCACTTCAACACAAAACACACTATTTGAAATATTGGTTTTGTGGCATACTGGATGGGATTAATCTTATGAAATTTTCACATAACAGGCACAAGACTTCCAAAAGAGGACCCATGGAAGTTTTTGAAAAAAAAAAGTAAATGATAAAGCAGATTTTGAATTAAAAACTCAAATTTTACGAGTTCACATCTTCAAATGAAGCATGTGAACCAGAACTGTTAAATAATGGGGGTTTTATGCATGCCCAGGGTAGAAACAAATACACAGACAATCATTCCACATCAATTGTCTCAAAAATCTGAGTAAAACATCATTTTTTAAGGTTTTGACAAAAGTCTCCAATAGGGGGCGTGTCAGCATTGACACTTAATTTTTATTAATTTCATCCTCTTTAATTGTGGTTGGGTCAAATATCCCTTTTCCCTGACTGATCAAGTAACGAAAATTACAAACTTTCCTGGCTTATCAAAAAAGTTTGTGGAAAGAACAGCTAAGTTGTTGAAATCAATGATCAGAGGAAATTGAAATTTTGTGACTTCCATTTTCGACAGTGACCACGACGATTTAATTTGACACAAAAGTACTGCACTTAGAGAATTGAAATTTTCTGAGAATATACCAGATGGCAACTACTAGATGTTTGCAAATTTTCATCATGATATCTTAAGAGGAAGTACTATTTTTAGCATTTTTAAAAGTGTGCGTTTTTAATGTTGCTGAGTTTACTTACCAATCAATTTGTCAAATCTGAGTCTCTGACACTCATGACACTGTATGTCACCATGTGCTTGAAAAAGATATCAAACCTAGATATGATATTGACAATACTATCACAATAGTCAATAGGTGCTGACATCAGTCATTCTTTAAACATCATTTTATGGTCAGAGTCACTTATGTAGTCATTATGGGAAAATGTTAGAGCTAAAGACTAGTCAGAGTCATCGAATTATATCCCACTGTCTTTCAAAAGAATCTTTGAAGGAGATGGCCTTATCTATGCATTCTATCAGATGCCAATGGTATTGCAAAGAGCCCGCCCCAAATTACAATACCAGAGACAGTTTTCTACCATCCAACATGAAATCTCCCTGATGTTTCACCGTGTACTCATCTATACTGGAGCTAAAGGAGCTCTGCGGCTCACTCATTAGGAACAGGAGCTTGTATTGTTTTTCTTTTCATTTATTTAATTTTCTTCGTCCTCATTATAAGCAGGGGTACTGGTACCCCTGTCAGCGTGCCTCGGCGGTCCGGCTTCGGCCCAGCATCGGTCCGATGTCAGCAGCATCGGACCAGCTTTGGGTCGACATTGGGCCGCCGAGGCACGCTGATAGGGACAACAATGACATTTAGGATGATTCATACAAAAAAACTATTCATATCAACGTTTGTCCTGGTTAAGCCCAAGTACCATATATAACTCCTTCTGTAATTCTCAGATAGACCGACTGAACAGATTTTCTGCATATATAGACGAAAAAATCTAGCTTGCTAAAATTAACATAATAAAAAATTGATATTTCAGCTTTTTGGATTTCGTCCTTCTTACTGATTCTAGAAAAAGTGCCTTGAGAATATCAGAAAATCTAAAGACCAATTATGTCTGGCCCTAAAATCAAACACCAGATTTTCACTACTTCACGAAGTAGTAGTAATATCAAGTGATTTTCCTGAAATAGACTAAGATGTGCCTCATTTCACCATTTGGTCACAAAATTTGAGCTTATTTGAGATGGTCTTTTTCGGTCTGAGGTGCAATTACTTCAGGCGGAAGATTTCATTACTTTTCATGTATTTTCATGCAATTATGTATGCATGCTGGGTCTTGCCCCTGAACTTGGCGTAACTTAAAGCAAATTACTTTCTAATTTGTTGGAAAAATAGCCAAGATACATACACAGGAAAGTAAGCAACGTAAACTACGTCGAAATTGATTACTAAAAATAATGTTGCATCTCTGGACTTCAAACAATGTACATGTATCTTGCAAATACGTGTGACCTTTGTAGTTGTTGTGTTACCCAGAACAAAGAGTAAACACCTCATTAGTCTGTACTCTGTAATGTCTGATTTTGTCAGCATTTTCAAAAAGAATCACCAGTGGTACACGTACAATTTAAGGTGAAATACCCTTTTCAGAAGTCTCTTCTGGGAAAACCAATTAGGTCTGGGGAAAGGCTCATCGTCTTTAAAATTATGTTTTGAGCCAGCAACTTGGTAAGCAAAGTGAACATTATGACAACAAATTACAAGTGCTTCTGCTGACAGAATTGCACCGGAATGTTCCTAGTAAGGCCATACCCCTATTCTTGCCATGCCAGTATAACTCATAGTTAGTTAGTGAGGTCATATCTGAATGAGTCAGTGAAGTCAAAAGTTGCTCATTGAAAAATTGACTGAAGATATACATTTTAATGTGATTGATTGAGCCTGTTGTGGAGTCATTGATTTCTACAAACAGCTTCAAGTTAGTACACGTAATTGTTTGAAGAACTGGGACAAAATGTACACTACTATATATGAAATTGACCAAAAAATATCATTGCTAAATAGGCATTCTGTAGTAAAAAAATTATAAGAGGAAGAAGGTACGGAATATCTTTGCCTTCCCAAAAGATCAATAACAAACCATTTCAGAATGGTAGCTACAACCTTGATTTGGTCCAAGAACATTTTAGCAAGGTCCAGAGAAATTGCTGTCTTTTGCTATCTTCCAACAAAATGGATATGTCAATATATTTCAGTCCAAACCAATCTCTTGAAGGTTGAATGGCAAAGAGTCTAAAGATAGGAACTCATTGAAGTCATCGCTGCTGAGATAAAACTAGGATTCGTCACACTGCTGAAATTTCTGTAACGGAGACCTTAATTAAAATTGTCAAAAGCATCAATTGAAATTGGACAGAAATAAGAATATGAAAGTTTGGAACATACCTAAGTTTAAAATGCTCAAAATAGCTTACTTTGAGTACTATGTTTCGAAAATAGAGCTGGCGAAACCCCCCCCCCCACTGAGAAACTTAATAGTACTGTTTCAGTTTTTGTAACTGACTTTGGAATTTTCTACCTACCTTTCTGTACTGTGGCTAGCCTCCATGGCAAGCAAGTTATATATAATCTCAGGCAGATTACATCACTCCAGCATGAATTACTGTAGTGATATTCTGTTCCTCATAGCACTCTATCCATTCTTGGTGAAATGGACCCATACCCCCAATTGATTTCATGGCTAGTAGACAATAATTGATGCAATTTTTCTTGCCATATAAGGTTTGATTTATGTCTCTTTTACCTTGGTAATAGTCTAGTCCTTTTGTTGTCTTTCTCATCTGTGGTTGGTTGTTTTATATGCACATAGACAACTTCAAGTCCGCCTCCCCAATTTCATATGAACAAATTCTTCATTCTTAATTTTGACTATTGTTCATTCTTTTTGGCAATTGATCACTTTTCTTCTGGTCCAGTTGCTATTTTCCAAATAATATCATTTGGTATACTTTGCTTTTGCAAGATATATATGCCATTTTTCTTTGAGTCTCTTATTGATGCTTTTCAATTTCCAGATCTTTTTGTGTTCTTTGCTTAGGAATTTGCCTATTAATCCTGAGTCTTCCCAGAGTTCTTTCACTGTCTGTCAAAACCACATTCTCCCAACTGTAAGCCAAATATTTCCCCTTCTGGTATTTGATGCACTGCCACAGCCTATTGTTGTTGTGAGTTGGCAGCATCCTTTTCTTATTAGTTGTGGATCTCAGAAGAAAATGAAGTTTGTGACAAACCACTAAGTTCAAAGGAAACCCCTGGAAGTTAGATGACCTGTGTTGCTCTCTTCGTGCAGACAGGCTCTTTGTGGGTGTCCATGATGTGTCCTGGTGCCTTTGGGTCATCTCATTTGAATTATATTTCTTATCATTGATTGGTGGATGATGTACAGGCCCGTAGCCAGGGGGGGTGTGTAGGGTGTGTACACACCCCCCCCACAGCCCAACCTCCCCCTTGAATCCACAATGATCTTACGCGTTTTTGGCGAGAATCCGCGAATGTCAGTTCACGCAGTTGCAATATGCTTTCTGATTGGATTTATTTCCAAACAAAAATAAATGTATGCATTGCTCAAGAAACACAGCAACCATTTGAGGGACCAATCAGAATTTCTTTAAATAGGCCTAGATTGTAGTATTTTTAAAAGAGGGGGTATAAGAATATTCTTCTTAGATTTCAAGAGGTTTTTTGTATTTTTTGCCCAGAAAAGAATTACACAATGTGACTCATCCATATATGGGAGGCGTTTTTGTTTGGATGGGCACTGGGCAATGAGGCTGAAGATACTTTACATCTAAAATTGGAGTAGGCAATGGTATTGAGAAGAAACAACATCCCCCACCCCTATGAGATAACGCTAAGATAAGAACATTTAATTAGAGGCAGTGAGGAGGAAAGGCAGGGAAATTGGGGGAAATGAGGAGCCTGAGGTTATGTGGGGGAAACGGGAGCAAGAGTGGGGAATGGGGAAGAGGGGGGATAAATCGAGGGAAGAGGGGGGAAGCAGGGGGAAGAGGGGGGATAAATCGAGGGAAGAGGGGGGAAGCAGGGGCAAGAGGGGGGAAGCGGGGGCAAGAGGGGGGAAGCAGGGACAAGAGGGGGGAAGCAGGGGAAAGCAGGGGGAACCAGGGGGAAGCAGGGGCAAGAGGGGGTAGAAGGGGGAAGAGTGGGAAAAATGGGGGGCAAAATGGGGGATAACTGATATTGTGGGAATAAGAGAAGGGAGCAGCGGGTGTATCCTATCCTGAGGCCTCCCCTCACAAAGAAACCCTGAATGGTCTTGAGGGACAGAGCATGTACCAGCATGCAATGTTGTATTGCTGTTAAACATAAGGTCCATGTGGCTCTACTCTAAATTATGAAATTTCAAAATAAAATTATTGCCAGGGGGAGTGAAGGGTGTGTTTGCACTGCCCGATATATACCAGAACTTCCGGCAATTTCTAAAAAGGGAAAGTGAAGAAAAGCGGAAACAAAAACAAAAGAAAGCGTTTTAAAATCAGGCCCTTAAATAGGAATATTTTAGGGGGGGCACAATGATTCTCTCCTCCCTGTGTGCCTCCTCCGTCTTCAGTCACTTTCCTCTCAAGACATCCCTCGCTGCCTCCTCCCTCGCTAATGGCTCCTTCCACTCTTTCTTCCTCTCTCTCTGGGTTCCTCCTTTTCCATGCATCTCGTCCCTAGCCATTCCCTCCTCCATGTTATCCTCCAATCTCTCCAGATACTCTCATTCTAGCTATCTCTGACACTCCCCTCCCTGCATTATCCCTTTCTGTATCCGCCCAGTTCTAGTCTCCTCCCCAATAGCACTTTCCTCCTCCTTAGCTCTTGCTTCCTGTGTCTCTGCACCCCTCCTCCATCTCTTGGGCCTCTCTAATTCCTAATGCAGCCACATCTAGTCTTCCTATCTGTCTCCTCCTTGTCCTTTCTTCTTCCTCGACAGCTTTTCTCTCCTCCACAACAATTCTTCTATCCTCCCTGTCTGCCCTCTCCCTGACATATATGCCTTCTCCATCTATTACTCCGTTCTCTCTGTATGCCTTTCTGCCTACTCCGTAGTTCTTGGGGCTCCTAATAAATTAGTAATAATAGCTTCCTCACTGGTTTCTCCCTAGCTTATGTCTCCTCACTCTATACCTACAGCATCTCTCTGCTTTCCACCTCCTCAGTTACATTTCTGCATTTCTATATTCAGAAGCAATGCTAAGACTAACTCCTCCCTAGATTTTGCTTCCTCCTGTTAGCTCAAACCTTTTCCAGTTTATTCATCTTCCTCCTTTACTAGTCATCTATATCTCTCTGACTTGCACCTCTCTACATTCTCCATTACTACATTTCTGGAGTCAGAAGCAATGTTTGGACTACTTCTTCTGTATACAAGCTCTTGTGGCTGCCTTGCCGCCTCCTGATAGCTTTAGCCTTCTTAAGTATCAGTCCTCCCCCTCTTTAGTCCTCGATCTGTCTCATACTCTCCCTTTCTTCATCCGCTTAGCAATAGCTACTCCCTTTTCCCCAGCTCTTGTCACCTCCATTCTTGCACCTCCCTTGGTGACTCTCCTTTTCTACCCCGACCCCAATTGTTTTTTGTCCCCTTCATCTCTACCTCCTCCCTAGGTCTCGCCCTCTCCATCCCTGCCTCTAAACTCTCTTCCTCTACCCTCTCTGCATTCTCCTTCTCTACGTCTCGCCTTATAACTGATGCATGCATCCTGCCCTGCCTCTTCAGTATGCCCTGCCTCTTCAGTATGGCTTAGCATCCCTCTGTAGAATCTCCTGTCTCCTTCCTCTCCTGTGTTTTTCCTCCAATGACCCCCCTCTTACAGGACCCTCACTGCTCCCACCATAGCATGAGTCAATGCCTCCCCAATTAACCTGCAAATAACCCTGTATGTCTATGTGTTTTCGCAAATTCAGGGCACATACTAAATTAAATTCTCCAAAAGTGGTTCATGATGTTAAAATCATAATTTGACTTTTTTTTAAAGAGTCAAAATGGATGATTTTCTCAAATCGCAGAGAATTTTCATTACAATATATATTAAAAACCCAGTGATTTGAAAAAATATTTGCTCAAAACACTTGGTTTTTAATATATTATTCTATGAATCTTCTCTGCAATATGAGTAGATCATCAGTATAGACCAGGCTATAAGAAAAGGTCAAAATTCAGAAAGACTGTGTTCTTTGGCATTTTAAATTATGTTACCATATTGAGTTTTTTGGGAATTTTTCCATCAAATTTAACTCTCTAGAATGCTCAGAATGTGTCTCAGAGTGTCTAAAATCCGTTGGCTTCTGGGGGCCTTGAGCGGCCCCCAGACCCCCTGCCGCTAAGTATCGGCCCTACGGGCCTCAGTTCCCCCCTTCATTGCTTTCCACACACCCCCCCATAAAAAATCCTGGCTACGGGCCTGATGTATATCAAGCATTACGATTAGGATTAGTGCAACATAGCTGTACCAGAGAAGGGGCAAGGGGCCATTGAAAAAATTGCGGGAAGATGAAAATCATAGAAGCTTAAATCTGGAGAGATGGTCATAAATTTATTAAAATTCCAGAAAAAATCAATGTTTCCAAGGAATGTTATTTGAAATGCCATGAAATCAGGATAAAATACACCTGCTAAGGCCTACATAGTGCAATACCCATGAATAAATCAAAAGTGTTATAACCTTTTACATTTACCCTGCCAATATTTGCATCATCGTTCTGCATTTACCATGACATCAAGTTTGATTTCGGCTTCTTTCGATTTATCTCATTTCACTTCTAAGGCTCACTGCATTTGAAAATGAAAGATTAGGATAGAATGGTTGTGTGTGAAATTCAATTACAATGGCATTATGTTGTATCTGAGATGTTTTTTTGCCCTTGGAGAGTTCTGCATTTTCAAATTGGCTGTGGAAGAAGGTGATACATGAGGCACTCCTCTCCGTCAATTTCTTTGAAGCAATTTGGCCTCAGAATGCAGTTAATGTCTGCCAATCAAAAAGAGGCCCTCCAAGGCCACTGTTAAGGCTGACTTCTCAATCAAGGACGACATGCTGACAATTGTCAATTGACACCCAGAGAAATCATCTAGAGAACTAAATTAATAAGGTTACAATGTCCTGTACAAAGATAATGGGAGTCTCAGCGGAGAATGAGATGGGTCATATTGCTTCAGTACAGCTTCATTACTGCTATGCCATTGCTGCATCATTGGTCTAGTATATAAGCATCACCCGGAGGTCATTAACACCAGACTGTCCTATTTTTAGTTAAGTATGATGTGAATTTCCATGACATCATCATCCTATTGTCAGGCAATTGATGCTGGAAGTAACAGGCAATCCACTGATGTCACCAACATGACATTGTATTCTGTTAATGTCGTTAACATTCTTGGTTCAAGTGACCTGCCACTTAGGTTGGTATCACAGTCCTTGCCTTCTTGCCCCTTTCCGAGGTTATGACAATGGGAATTAGATGAGTTGACAGCACCATGGGCTACCAATTGCTTTGGTCCCAGATTCCATTCAGACTCAGGTCAGGTCACTTGGACCTATTTTGGGCAGCAACCCTAGTCATGATCAGCCTTCACCTCATTGCTGTGTCCTCCTCCTGTCCTTATTTGTCTGCCACTGTGCATAAGTTCATTGTGACAGAAAATGACTTTGTATTGAGTACTATATCTTGTCATCTAATCACCTGTGCCGCAGTTATTCCAAAATTAGTGAGCAAAATCAGAAAGGAACGTCATTCATTATCAAAATTTTGATATTGGCTGTCAGCCAGGATGATGCTTTCAACTTCAATCTGTACATTTCAGCTTAACAATGCTTGTGGAATACATCAGCTTATCTGAGACTTATTAGTGGATCATTGCTGAAAAAAATGATGGCTTTGTGAAGATGACAATGTATTTGGTTGAAAGGAGTTTTGCCTTCTAGACATAGGAACTAGACCAGGAAGAATCTTGTGGCAAAAAAGTCCTGGAGGTAAAACATTTATCTAGAACTTTAGTACTGAGACTTTGAGATCCTCTCCCAGACATTGTCATTATTCATACATTTCTTCAGCTAAAGATTAGTGACCCATTACATAAAAGAGAAATACATCACCTTGCCAAGAAAGGTCATTTTTCCAAAAAGAAATTAATTGATAAAATTAAGAATCACTAGGGTATATGTTTTTGAAGGAGTTAATTTTTGGAATTCTCATCTCAAAGCAGGGGATCGTAATCCACATCCTTTGCAGTGATATCCGTGAACTCCATTTATCGCTTTCTTCAGCTCAAGACAACTTGTTTTATATTTTTTAATGTACCCTTACACTGACATCTCCAATTACAAAAGAATGGCGAGCAATAAACTTTACAGACAGATTAATATATTTTGACTATGGTTAGAGTGACAAAACAGTGAAGCATTTCAATTGTGAAAGCGGGTGTTGATAATTTTATAATCCACATCCGTTTCAGTGAGAATAAATTCCTCTCTAAGGTATTGCCATTATTTATGGCTTTCTTCGCCTCAAGTCCCATGATATAAGAGAGTAATGTGACACAATCGAAGGGGAGGCCATTTGTCTAAGAAAAGACATGAATAAACGAGAACCAGGAGCACTTAGGTATATATCAGGGAATTAAGCTAGTAGGAGAAGGCTTATCTTAATGCATAGGACCATATTGTTTTTGCTTCTGGATATTGTCTTAATATCTTGCCACACTCTTCAATATTCTGATCATCTTCTTCTACACTGTAGAATGAAATCCTGTTGAACTTGCAACTTTCTATTTCCCCAATTTGTGATGCTGTGAAGATTGCATAATGCACAGAAGGCAGGATTGACATCATCAACAACAATGTATATCTGCCAATCTGGCTGCAAAAATTGTTTGCAGCTGCCTGGCCAGAAAATGTTACAAGCAATCAGGCGCTGAAAAATGTTAAGTCTTCTGATCATTATTATACTCAGTTGCCACGCCTTTTTTCATTTCATTCCTTGTATGGTTAAAACTTGACATCTGTTAAAGTTCAATGGAACATGTAATTTTTAGTAATTACAGTACGCTGTTGTTTTCTACTCAAGGAGAACCATTAGATTTTAAGATTACAATCCAATGTGACATTTAGTTACATTTGGTTACATACTATGCCACATTTTTCTATGTCACAATTTGAGAAATATCATCTTGCTGAAGGCTGTTGTCCATTAGCTTGAAAATCGAAGAGTAGACTTGTTGGATAATAATTTGCAAAAATGAGGAGCTGTAGCCTAATTTCCTTGATTGATGTCATGGTATTGCCTGTGGCATTTCCTGGAAGGGGATAGTAGCAATATTTGGTGCTTTATTTCACAATATTTTGCAACAGTGAATTCAATCACTTGATGCTGTGGCGATATATCTTGAACAATTTTTTATGTGATTTGTTCTCCGTATCATGGACTGCACATTAAATGGTGTGCTCTTAATCTATTTTGTAGGAAGTCATGGACAAGATAAAACCAAGCTTTTCTGTTTTGATAACTAATTTTGGTTTTCGGAGCTGCAGAATTTGCACGCTCCAATATGATATTGTTTGATAGTTTGTGTTGAAAACTGATTTACAATGGATACATGATTAACTGATCAAAAACTTACATTCTTACACACAGATTGTCACTTTTATGGGCTTAAACTTCGAAGTGTTTCGTTTTTTATTAATATGTTCTATTTTACAATTACAGATATTCAGATGAAGTGCGATTTCAGTGAGTCATTGGCGGCAATTTCTCTAAGCCCCTTCTTACATCATGTACATCTGTTCTCTTATATTCGGTGCTCTAAATTCTTTCCATTAGGTTGATGAAATATTTCAGGAAGAAAAAATGTTAAAGTAGATCTATTGAGGCAAAAAGCCTTTTAAAGCAGGCTCAAGTCTATCCCATTTGTAATGGCATTGTGGATGTCAGATTTAACGGAGTTACATTGATCCTTGGCAGAATGAAATAATAAGTAACTCAAACTGAATGGCATTGTGTAATATAATCAGATTTGACTTGTTGTAGCCATAGCTGCCTTTCCGATGGAATATAATGAAGTAATGATGGCTTTTGGTATCAATTCACTGGTTTAATAACTTCCATCTCCATCACTAATTGCATCCAGTGCTGTGATTGTGTGAAATTAGGTCACCAATTTGAAACACAATTTCCCACCTGATGAGTCTTATTAGATTTAGAAATAGGGTGACACCCAAGCTGGATCAATTATAATTCAGCCTTTATCAATGATTATATACTACAGATTGATCATTTCTTTCTTCCATTCTCTCATTGAAAATTATAAATCAACAAATAGCAACAATTTAGACAAATTAACAACTGCTTCTCTTTTTGTCTGTAATGTTCACTTAATTATTATCTCCATTTTAAAGTGGTTTAAATGACAAGATTAACAGAATATATTGAATATCCAAAGTAGCTCCAAATAGTTAATTGGCACACAAACAAGGCAGGCAGACTGAAGCTATTCAAATAGGAAATTGAGATTGATGGTTCTGGTTCAAACAAAACGTAACAAAAGAAAAGGTGTCATTTCAAATAAAGGGGGAACCTGGAGGTGCAAATCCAGACAAATAATTTACAACTGATGAAAGAAACAAAACACAAGTACAAATAGGACTACTATCTTCTAGATATAGCAAATAGACTGGGAAGATTCTTGTGACTGTGCATGATTTGTGTAAGAGACAGGAGGCTCATCCCCAAGGAATTGTCATTGTGTGCGCTGAAGAAGTTTGGTTGCTGCAAGTTACAGGCATATTGCATCCTTGAGTTTTCTTTTTTGACGCAATACTTCAAGTAAAAATCTGACACTTGTTTTGAAGAGTGCAACATATTTTGTGAATTTGAATTAAAATCAAATGGATGTAACCTACTTTATATCTTGCTGTCTTTCTACTTATTTGACTATTTGTCTGTATATTTATGTAATTGGTGCCAATGCTGACCAGCAGGGTGACACAATAATCAACCAGCTAAGAAGCTATAGCACAAAATACTTTTTGCTCCCTAATTCCCATACTACTTTTCTCTCTATCACAGGCAGGGTATGCCTTTCGTTTTCAAGTATGAAAACCAACTGTTTTGAGAATATGATTTATAGCAGTCACTTTCAAATTATAATAAAATATATATAAAAGTCTTGCTGGATAGCGAAAGGGCTGAACCACATCATATATTGTGGCCGACCTGCTCAGTCATCAACACAAATTGCTTCAATCAAGCGGGCTCAGCAAGGCATGTCTATATGGGCTCCAATTTCCAAAACCACTGCCAATATTAGGCCTATGTTACCTCACTACTGTCTTTATTTAGCTGATCAGTCTGATTATCACGGAACTCATACGGATAGAGTAGAAGGAAAATAAGTTACTGAATATATTTGGGTTTTTTTGTTGCTAAAGGAGGGTTGAGAGCTTGCTTCACATCCCAGTCGATGATGAGTTGTTGTTTGGCACAACTGAATTATTGCTGTGAAAATTAATTTCATCAGTGCGTCACAAGAGCGCAATATGAAAATAATTCCACAAAAATAGTGTATTCGGGTTTCCTGACAATATCTGGAATCTGAATAATTCTATAGAATTGTCAGTGACTCAGGAATATGAGCGTTACTCTGGAAAGGGATCATAACATAGGTCACTGGTCAAGCATGAGGAAGCAATGTCCATTCATATGGCATTCCTTATTGTATTTATGCCATTTCATAATGCTCAGCAAAGGGCTGTGCGCTCACTGCAGAATCATATTTACGAGAGGAGTTTTGCTGCCCTTAAGCTGGTGTACCATGTTTCCATTATAAAGTATGGTGTTGGATCGCAAGTGTGACATTCGGCAGTTGCAAATATATATCAGTTGGAATGTTGAGCTTCATAAACATATTTCATGAGTTCATGGTTTTATATCATATTTACCAGAAAGATATCATATGCCATTTATTAATGGATTTTATTATTTCACATCATGCAATATTATGAACGATGTTATTTGCCATTATAAATATTGCAGTTCACAATAATTATAGAGATATTGTTGTATATTGTTTGAGATCACATTAATGCATGTCATATGCTAGCAGCTTAGGCCTGAAATTCTGCATATTATATATGTTTATCCTCTCTCACCTTTTTGGTAATACATCCTTTCTGTTAAAGCTAATAATAGCAAGTCAAACTATCATGGATTTCTCATGCTCCTTATTTCATATATTTCCTCTCCTTGTCTGTTTATCATAGGCCACCCATCCCTTCATTTCCTCTTGCCCATCACGAAAAATAAATGGATATAAATTGGATTGGCTATGCTGAGAAACTTTGTTAAAAAAAAGATTCCTATTACTGTTGAAAGTCAGCTTGATTAATCTTATTGTCAATGGACCCCATGAGGTAAAGAGTAGATATATATGATCTCTCAATACTCGAAATGTAGAAGATTATCTGTTATTACTTAGTCTTCCATTTCGTTTCTGTATTGGACATATTAAGTCTAACTTTGAGTGGACATTAGTGACCAGCAGTGCCCAAGCCACTGCCCAAGGCATAAAAGGATGACTTCAGTCAACGTCCATTCCTAAATTTCCTATCACTTTGACGAGGTAATCTTCAGAAATTATATCTAAATTGTGCTCCAGTCTTCTCCAGGATTAAGGTCATAAAAGGCAAACAAATTACTATTGACCTTGAGTTTACTTTGAAGACTTGATAAAAGGCAGGTGCCTCTGAACTACTTTTGGTTTGGATTATACTAAAGAGCTTTTATCATGTTGTGCCTTTTTAAGATGTCTTTTCCTTTCAGTTTCTGAGATGCAATCAGGGATTCTGTCCTTGCCAAATGATTTAAGTTTGTCTCTGTAATGACGGAAGGTTGCCAACCCATATGTTCATATCATTATACAAGAGGTGTTCAACTTATTTTGACAAAAAGTAAAAGAGTCACAAAATTGAAAATTATTGCTGCTTTGAGCTGAAATTGCTGTGACTGATCCATATGCTGTTCATCTTGCATGTTATATCACTTTTATAACTCAGAAGTATTACAACTGTAATTAAGTGCATGTTGTTTGAAAGGTGTGATAAAACACCTTTTGAGGAGGGGTTTCACTGCCTCAAACATACTGTCTTGTATCATGGAAGCTGAATATTCTGTTTTTTTTTTAAGCTAAATATTCACTGTGAACTACTGCACAAAGTAAAAAGTGGATGTCACCCTCATAAACTGATTCAAAACCTATCTTCCCTGGGCGTGGCTCATGGCCAAATCGGGGGTGATAAACAAAATGAGATCATTGACCAAATTATTTGATCTTTTAATTCTTACAAAGATGACATAGTATTCCAGTTATAATACAGGAGGTGGATACAACGTTATACAAAACATCTGAATGTGCAAGTTACAAAAATAAACCTGAATATAACACAATTTTTTAAGAAAGTGTGTGAAAACAAGGAACATTAGATGTATGCTCCAGCTGTAACTTATAAACATAGGACCCAAACAATGCTTGCACTGAATAAAACTTAGCTTCATCCACAAGGCTATATCAATCAATGAGTGATTTTTAGCATAAAATAGATGTACGGAGCACTTAAAAGTTAGAAGCTTGAAATGTCAAGCAATTTCCGTACGAAATTCATGCTTGATTGTTTTGTGATTTAAAACAGCAAAAGCCACACTTCCACCTCCAGAAATTGTAATAGGATAGCCCAATACCTGGTTAGCTCAAATTAAAAATCTACCACAGAATGACCATTCTTTATTTCTAAGAAGATTATTTTGGACCATAGTACTTAAATCACGCTAAATATCTGATTATGACCAAGCATAATTCCGGTAACTTTGTGGACACGTCACCAAAGACCCTCTGATGAAATCCTAGAAGTTTTAGCAAAATTGGTATAACTGAAAAGAATCTGCACATACACTTGTTACTACTATCACTGTGCGAAATATTGCTTTCAAAACTGACGGGAGGGCCTATCTCAGGAAAAGTTTAATAAAATTGCACAAACTCTTCCAAAACATTTCAAACTTGTGTCTTACATTGACAAGACCTACAGTTAACAGTTTTTGTCATCAGCCAGGAAAAAAGTAACTTTTGTCAGATTCTGTGTTAGGATGAAATCTATGTCAAAATAAGTTGAACACCTCTTTTAAAGCAACTTTTAAAATGTCTTTAGGGTCATTCCGTGTCAAATCATCAGATTTTTCAGAAATTTTCCACCACCCCGTCTGCGAATTGGCTTAAAAAAATATATGTGTTTGTATGTCCCAACAAATGAACTTCCTGAAAATTTCAGCGTAATTGGTAGATTTTTGAGGATTTGGCAGAGGTTTAAAAATGCTGATTTTACAAGATTTTCAGCTGTCGTTTTTGAGCAACTACATTTGTTTCTCAATAAAACAATTGATACTCAACCTAAAGCTTTGAAAAGTCGTTTTTAGACTAACTGGACTATGAAAAGCAAAATGGATAGCTTCTTTTTCTCTAGGAAAAAAACTAATGTAGCTGTGACCTTGTTAATTGCCTCCCCTAAAAATCGATTTTCACTACAAAAATTGTCATAGCTCAAGGGTAGTATCCTGAATAAACATGAAACTCCCAGGATATATTCTGCATATGTGTGGTCAAATTATAATAAAAAATTGGAGATATGTTCAGCCTCGTTTTTTTAATATGAATTTTTGAAAATTATTGGGCATCTGATGCTGGTTCAACATCAAAAATAGCTAGATCTTCAGGGTAATAGATGACACATGCCTGAAATTTTCCAATTATCTTTCACATCAATAGGATAAAATGCTGTAAAAGATTCAGGAATGTGTTCATCATACTTTAGGTTCTGTGGAATTTTAAATATTTTTCCTTCTTGATTGGTTGTACAATTAGTCAGTGGCTTTTCCACAAAGGGTACAATGAGCACAGTCTTTAAAATTCTCGTGCATATTCTGTATAAGTATGACCGATTAGTATTAGAAAATAATAGTATTGTTCAGCCTCAGCTTTGTTATATTAATTTTTCAAAATTATTTGGTATCTTGGGCTTGTTCAACATCAAGAACAGCTGGATCTCCTTGGTAGCGGATGACACATCCCTGAAACTTTCCAGTTTTCTTTCATGTCTTTGGGGTATAATGCAGCGAAAAACTCAGGCATGTGTTGGGCTAACTTCGGGTTCTGTGGAATTTTCAACATTATTTCACCTTTTAAAGCATCCCAATCGCAGAGCAGCACTGTTGCCAAGGTAAAATTGGCATAACCTTGCAACTTTTCCGTTATAGTTAAAGTACTAAACAAAATTAAGCACTGTAGGAAAAACAAAGATGTGCTACAGAACATATCATTTTAATTTTAAGAATTTTTTTAGTACAGCGAAGTTCAGCATTATCATGATTTTCAGTAAATTACACAACTCAGAGAATATGGAACATATATCTTCGATTTTTTTTATTCTATGCTTTGTTTACATTAAACATATATAGGAAACATAACTGGGAAGTTTTAGGAATGTGGCATCTACTGCCGTGGATATCCAGCCAATTTAGAAGTTAAACAATTGAACAATAATTCTCAACAAAATTAATACTAATGGCATGAGCCTGAGCACAGTCATGTCTCATTTTCAACACTATTTGGCCATATATATAGAATGTGTACAACAACTCTAAAGGCTGTGCCCATAATACACTTAGTGGAATAGCTACTTACCAATTGCACAACCTGTCAAGATAAAAATAATGTTCAAAATTCCGCAAAACCTAAAGTATGATGGACATATTCCTGAATTTTTTACAGCATTTCATTCTATTGATATGTAAGATAATTGGAAAGATTCAGGCATGTGTCATCTATTACCCTCAAGATCTAGCTATTTTTGATGTTGAACCAGCATCAGACCCTCAATAATTTTCAAAAATTCATATTAAAAAAACGAGGCTGAACGTATCTCCAATTTTTCAATATAATTTGACCACACATATGCAGAATATATCCTGGGAGTTTCATGTTTATTCACGATACTACCCTTCAGCTATGACCATTTTTGCAGTGAACATTGATTTTTAAGGGGTGGGTTTATAAAGTCATGGCTTCATCAATGCTTTTGCTAGATAAAAAATGGCTACTCTCGAAGCTTTCCCATTGTCCTGTTAGTCTAAAAACCAAATTTTAAAGCTTTTGGTTGAGTATTATTGGTTTTATTGAACAAAACATTCATTAGCACCTAAAACGATGTCTGAAAAACTTGTAAAATCAGTAATCTTGAAACCTCTGCCAAATCCTGGAAAATTGACCAATCCAGCTGAAATTTTCAGAAAGGTTGTCCTTTGTGGTATAGAAAAATATATAAAAAATTCAGCCAATTCGCAGATATGGTGGTGGAAGCCACTTGTTGATCTGACACGGAATGACCCTTTAGTGTTCCATAAACTCAGAATGATTGTGAAACAACATAATAAATGTATTTCCTAAAATTGCCATCCTGATGTCATTTGTAAGTTAGTGCTTAAGTTGGAGATAAGACTTTCCTCACACAAACAACAAAAGTTACTTATGGGGGTTGATGTAGTCTCAGTCTCTGATAGGAACTTGCTGTTTCCTGGAATTATACAGTGAATTTCGCTGGATTCTGTGCAAGTTGTCATGACCTTTTGAGTTTGTTGTTATAATGGATTTAATGTTTGCCACAGAAGAATTCATTTCACTTTATGAATGGAGTTATGAAAGAATGAATGAATGTATACCTTTAATTGTCTGAAAATTTAGAAATTACGAGCATTATGTCTTCTTTCGTATTTTCAGAAAGCTACTTGCTGTGGGTAGATGTGAAGAACCAGCCATCTGGCCCATGTAGGTAAATTCTTTTAAGAAGCTCTTAGGACTTGAAGTGGCTCTGTCCATCACCATTGCCAGTAAACTTCGCAGCACATTTTAACCGTGAAATGGGTGTGAAAGATATGGTTATGGGTTCAGCGGTCTGACTGTCGCGAACCATAGAAGTTTTCAAGTTGGAATTTTATTGCTTAAGAAAGTAATCGGGCATAAAATTATTGATGGATTTCAATGTTGTGATTTAGTTTGTGAAATACTAATTCCTGACGAAAACACAAAAGGGTAATAACCCATGTTATCAATGGAAAGAAACTTTTTATGAGCTTATTATTCGGTCATGAAACCATGTGGGAAAAGTTTGAAGTTCATTTAGATAGTGATTGATTTAGAACAAATGATTCAAAACTCTTTTTTTTTTGTTAATTATGTTGCCGCTGTCAATTTTCCGAATGCTTTATGTAATTTTGTGAAAAATGTATGTTAGGAGAATGCTCATAATGCCTTTATAATATAACTTCAACAAATTTTGGAATGAAATATTTCTAAATTTTAGGGGTTATTGCAATTTGTCTTCTCTCACAGATATACCCATGGCCAGACCTTAGCAGTCAGTGAGTCTTGGAATTTTCACACCTTGACAATTGTCATTACCAGAGAGCAGAGTCTATTGAATACCTTTCGGGGGCCAAATCAAGGATGGAGGGCAGCGGTCAGCACAACGAGGCAGCCAATTGTCAATTGAATAGATACCCTGTAGGTGTATACAGGGTTGGATAGCATGAATGGCATTTAAGGTAATGTGACTCATCCTACTAAACCCGAAGAATTTAGACACTTGTTTCCAACGGAATAAGCCAACCTGCAAACCAATGACTTTAAATCACACTGAAAAATCATACTGTAAATGTTTTGAAGAGATGCTATTAAATTTGCAGTGTCATTTGTTAGAAGACAGTATTTCGTTTGTGTAATGCGAGATTTTACAATGATGACAGATTCTATAATGTATAGATAGTAATTTCCATATTATGTCTTTTGAACAAAATAATTAGAGATCCATTCTACATAGGCACTGGCCTCTTCCAGTTACAATGTATTCATGATATTCCGTCTAGCCCAAACTAAACTGTAATATTATAAGTTTGATTAGCTGTTGGAACGCAAAAGTATCTGCAGCATGAAACACTGTACAGTACACTCTTTGAAATTATTGGTAAAAGTTCCATGTAGATATTTTACAGGGTTCTATTCATTGGATCAGCCTCATCGTTTTACCTTGTAAATACTGCTTTATTCATAGAAGAACAGATAGCTCCAAGAATTTGAGGCTGCATTACTATTTTCTCTGAAATATAGAAATTGTCTTGGATGTACCGTGAAGCCTTAATAGAGATTCTCTTTTCAGTATTGTTTAGTAGTGACATAGACACCTTTTCCCTTTTATTTTTTTATGTATTGAACCAAGTATATTTTATCTATTGCCTGAATTTCAGATTGTTGTGTTTTCGTGGTAGCAATCTACATTTTCAATATTTAGCATGGTGTTTCATCACTATATTTTATTTAATTTCTAGGTATTTTGCAATGAATGGGTTCATGTTTGGGTTATATTCAGCTCATGGGAAGCTCAGTTAATTAAATATATATGTTTGTTTATGAACTACATTTAACTCGCCTGACTTTGCATGAGATGTAAAGATTCTTTGTGTTTTGTGGAAGCAGGCATTAGACAAGCATCAATTTTAAAAACATTTTTGAAAAATGTTTTACATAGGCAACATGTTTAGTTTAACAGCTCTACAAGGCCATTAATGCTCAACAGAAGGTGTACGAAAATCTTAATTATAATCCTAATTGAAATGCATATTGTGTACTTATGTGTGGTGCAATTTGACCTATTAGTGTGATTCAAACAAACCACCTTCTTCAAAAAGCCATCAGTCACTGTGGTAATGGCACTCAACAGCAACGTTTTTGACATGTTTCCTTTCATTGGCTGTAAAGAAAAGATACCCCGTAACTGCCAAATTACTGTAGCTAACCCCACCTGTTACAGTGTACATTGCTGCCATGACCACTAATGTCCAATCCTGCTACTGTGTACAAATTGCATCTCTGGAGTATTGACATTTGCTGTGCACAAATAGTAAATTTTTCATCAACTATTATTTACTTGGACCATTGATTGACGTGCCTGCACTATAGCAGCGAAGCTAATGTTAACGACATAAAAAGTCCCTCAAGATTACATTATATCTTTTAGAAAATTAGTTTCACACATTGTTTTTCAAGCACGAAATTGTGACCTAAAAATGTTGCACACTTTGTCAGCCTCTAATTTCCCAATTCTTTGAAAATTTTTCATGTTGTAGTAATATCTTGTATCTTTCCTCTCTTTTTGCTCCCCGTTATGCATTATTGTTCTAATTCAGCATATCTTTACATAAAGTAGTATTGGGCATGGAGACATCTTAACTTCGAGATACCATTAGACCTTCTTTATAAATATGGTAAATTATTGGAATGACTTTAAAGCTGTTAAGAATGCCCCATCTGACTCTACAGTGCCGCCTGTAAGCAAGTGAAACGCATGACATTGTGCCATTGCATCAATGCTAAACATCCTCAGCCAAACTGCTTGTGGAGGCATGAATTTTCATCGGATCACAGGGAAACAAAGTGGGTCATAAAGGCCGATGTGTGAGGCACGTGGGATAGAAATAGCAGTCCATTTTCTTCGCTGTAGTCGGAGTTAGGTATGGGTCAAAGTCTTTGATAAGTAAGTGAACCATCCTTCCCTATGTTTTAACATTGGGCCTGCGTTTCACTTACTTACCAAAGACTTTGACCCATACCTAACTCCAACTACAGCAAAGAAAATTGGCTGCTATTTTTATCCCACATGCCTCACATATCGGCCTTTATGACCCAAAATGTTTTCCTCTCATCGGATGAGAATTCGTCCTTCCAGAAGCATTTTGGTTAAGGATGTTTAACATTGATGCAATGGCACAAAATCATGCGTTTCACTTACTTACAGGCGGCACTGTACTTATAAAAGTAAAGATTATACACTAGGTGTATAACAACCGTTTCATGTGGTTATGTATTATGTGATGAGGGATCTAGCCCAAGTTGTATAAACACATGAAATGGTAGTTTCTATCTCCTGGTACCATCAACTCCCATGAACTTTTACTCATCTTGTTGACCCATTTGTGGTGGGTCTCACATGTTTTACTGAGCAAACTTTCCTGTCTTTGTTATTCGTCCTTTCGTTCTGTCTTTCACTGAAGTATATTAATTATTTTCTAAGCCTTTCTTATAATGCCTCTTTCTTCTTCTAGCTTCCAGGACCCACTAAACCTTTGGCAATCTTGTTGGGTTTGGAGCTTTGTGTCTCAGTGGTATTATTTCCTTCTTGGCCAATGCACTGTGGTTCTACTGAACATGAACACACCCTGCAGCCGTTCCTGAATCCTCATTGATACAGAGAGGATGTTTGCTTTGGTTCTTCTGAGATTCTTGCTTCTTCTTTTATTAATGGTTTTAAGTACTTAGGGATTGCGATAGAAAGTAACTGCTAGAAGTTTGCAAGTTATAAGTCTTGTGTGACCAGTGCTGATATCTGATTTTTTCCAAATGGAAGAGTTTAATATAAGTGCCAACTTTTTGTTGTGGCCATTCTTTTGTAATGTTTGCTTTTCTTTAAAAAAAGTTCCGAAATAAAGAGTGTCGGAACTAAAGGATGAGTGGTACACGTTCTGTTTTGAAATAAACGCCCAAGTACGAGATAGGAAAGAGGTAAGCTCCTGGTAAATGATTAAGATTGAAATAGTTTTCAATCCTTCTTACAAAACGCTATCTAAAACAATGGCACAATTGGATAAACATAAGTTATTGTTTTGAAAGGAAAAGGAAAATCATCAAGCAATTGTCATTTTTCAATAATTTTGCGGGCACAAAACTAAAAAAATGTATTTGGAAGGAATCTGATCACTGCTGCATATATATGCCACTATTTTTACAGAGGTTCCTTTTGCTTTATAAAAGGTTTCACCCCAAATCTCCTGGATACTATCAGAGTTAGACTTAAGGTCAGCTTTTGTCTGAGAGGAATTTGTTTAAAGCAATTGCGGAGGAATCTGCAAATGGATGAATAAAAAACTGCTGCTACAGCATTTGAAATCTCCTCACGAGTCACCACTCCGCCCTTGCTGTCTTGTACTTACCAGTGTTTAATAGGTCAATATTGAACTGTATATTTGTTCTGCTAATTCACAAGTCAAGATTTAGTTTTAATCAATGGATTTGAACGCTTATGTTCATCAATGACCATGCAAAAGTAATTGGTGTGGATATACATGCTCTGTAAAGATACGTGTTGACACTTGAGCTTGTAACAGTGTGACTGAAACTGTCATCTCATTTCTAGGACTATTTTATGTAAAAGAAATTTAATGTGATGCAGAAAATATTTTTCATTTGCTTTTTTCTTTTCATAGTAAGTTTATTTCAGAAAATAAAAACATAGGCTGCGCAGCAGCAAACCTTCAGCGAATAACACCTTTAGAAGATTACAATAATATCATAAAATTGGTGCGTTTACGAAATTTCTTAGGCCTATAGGTATGCAATAGCGGTCGAGTAGTGGCCTTCCTTTATCTCTATATTTCCAATTATTCATAAAGTGTTATACGCATCAAAAAGCACTGCTAAATTGCATAGGTGATTTGTTTAGAAAAATGCTTTACTGTATATGTAATAGTGGGGAAGTTTTGGTTCGATATAAAAAAAATTATTTTAAATATTTTTTCTCAATATTACAAAAACTATAGAATAGCCATCTGTCAGACCATGAAAAGGCACAACTAGACCATACAAGCCATATGTGTACCAAACTTCATCCATGTATATGGAATAGTGACCGGATGTTGGGCCAGAAACAAAAATAATAATTTTTATGTTTTTTTCAATATTTGAAAAAGTATATAATATTTCCATCAGACCTTTCAAAAGGCACAACTAGGCCATATTGACAATATATGTACCAAAGTTTATATCCATGTACATGCAATAGTTAGCGAGTCTTAGCCCAAAAAACAAAACAAATATGTTTTTATACTTTTTCTCATTTTTTCAGAAAGTATAGAATATCTGTCAATGAGACCATCAAAAGGCACAACTAGACCATATAGGCCACGTGTGCACCAAATTTCATCCATGCACATGCAATAGTGACCGAGCCTTGGCCCGGAAACGAAAAAAAAAATTATTTTTATATTTTGTTAATTGTTTCAAAAAGTATTTAAGATCTATTCATCAGACCATCAAAAGGCACAACTAGACCATACAGGCTAGATGTGTACCAAATTTCATCCACTTACATTCAATAGAGGCCGAGTGACGGGCCGGAAACGATCTATCCGCCCGCCGCCCGACCGCCCGCCCGGCGGACGGACAGCATTTTTACCCAAGTGATTACAATACCTTCTTCGAACTTCGTTCGCTGAAGGTAAAAAAGTCAAGTTGATATGGATGCAGCTATGGTTGTGGAAACACACTAGTTTCCTGGTTCACTGTTGTAGGGGAACATGGGGAACATGGGGACCGATGGGCCATGGGGACCGATGGGCCATCCTCTTAACTCCACATCAAAAATGTTTCATAACATCTAATTTGCGTTTTTAGTATTGCTTATCACATCTATGAATACCATATCGACCACTGATAAATAAGTGCTAGCACAAGCGTGTAGGAGGCAAAATGAAATTTTCAACATCCAACTTTTTTTTTTGATTCAGAGAAAGTTTAACATCTCAAAAATGTGTAGACTCGACGTAATATATTTTCTATGATGATTTGTCCTATATATTGGTGACAATTTACACATTGAATTTTAGGAACAAGAACCATATTTCACCAAAAAAGAGGGGTTCAACTGTCCAGAAAGCTTTTGGGGACCGATGGGCCACCCAACATGGGGACCGATGGGCCACTATTTCTTGAGATTTTCTATAGGTGCCGTATTGGCATGGGGCTGGATATTAAAGTGATTTATGGGAAAAAGCACAATAGAACTTCAGCTTGCATCTTTAAATGATAAATTTTGACTTAAATGACTGCCCTCGAATTTGCTGTGATAGATTTGCCTTAGTAATGGCTTCAAACACAAAATGGTGGAAATTTAAAATATACATAATCACAAATTTTCAATCTAGGTAGTATTTGGGCTATAATAAACATAAGGACCCGGTTAGACATTGATGCAATATTGAGCGTAAGTTAAATTTTCACCGAAATATAAGCTAATGGAGGGTTATTGATAAATTTTATTGTTTTGATTCAAGATTTCTCCTTCAGGTGGCATACTAGTACAGTGTCATTGGAAAATTTTAATTTTCCCCTAAAAATCTAATTGATTAACAGAAATGATTCATTGATTGGGAAAAAATTGAAATATATATTCTCTCATTTTTTAATATTCATCAACAAATTTGAGGTATTAGACAAGATTTTGATGATCACGGTGGTTGCCAAACTTCTGTATCGACCAAATATCAAATAATTTTTTCTCCAATATATTTTTTAAGGCATCTGTTCATGTACTGCTAAAATATCATCTCAATAGATTGACTATAACTACAAAAAAGTAACTCATGACATTTGTGAAATTATGCTTTTTTCCAAGGTGTAAAATCTGGACATATCTATATTCTTTCGATCTCTTATTGTCCTATACACTCAGATGGATCAACAAAAACACATTGGAAACAAATTTTGAATTCTTTATCCACTCTTTGGCAAGTTTTTAACATGGTCCATCGGACCCCATGGGATGGCCCATCGGTCCCCATGGTTGGGGACCGATGGGCCACCATCTTTCTTGACAGAAAATGTGTTTTCTAATCTTTCTTCCTAGGTTGATCTATTTGACTCTTATATCATTTTAAAGAGAATTACACCAGCTAATAGGGTGCACAGTATGAATCCTTTATCTGAAGCAGATTTGCCTCCATGGTCAATAATTTGTCAAGCGGCCCATCGGTCCCCACTCTCCCCTACTAATGTGTCAAGATTTAGCCTGGAGTTGATTCATCCCTATGCGAAAACAGGCAGATAGACAATTTGCTGTTGTAACAAATCACTTCATAAAAGCTTTTCTGAGTTCATTGGGAACATTCGGCAAACCTGGAGGGTGAAAATCGTAATTTGACTTCTTGAAAATCATTCCATATTTTATTGCTGTCTAGTTCTTGGAAACTGAAGCATTGTTACACAGTCTTGAAAAGATTTTTTAACAGAACATTTTCAGTATAACAAGCATATACCATCTACGAAACAAGTCACACGAATTTTCTCTAGAAGAAAGGGAAAAACTTTTTGTTGTCAAGAATGATACTTTCCAAATTTTAAGTAAATTAGTGTTAAACCAATGTGTAAATGATTGACAGAGCAGAGGGGCTATAAAACAGACATTTGATAGTTGCACAAAAATATCTTAATTGTGTGAAAGTTCTGTCAACCAATGAAACCTAGATAGAAGTTCTTAGATTTAATGGGAAGGCTTGAAAGGGAACACAACTTCTTGAAAGAAAAATTGTGAAAATGTACATGCTGTAATCATGTCGTCTTGCAATTATGGAAAATATTAATTAATTCCAGATCTAAACACAACTGCAGACCAGACATCAGACCAACAATGTTCTGAGTAGACTGGGCTTATTAGCCAAAGCCATTGTTGCCTAGTGTTGAGGCTTGCCATAATGACCTGGTTCCTTTCTATGGTCATAGGGAATGATTGTTTGAACATTAAACTCATGAAAACAACCATCTATTTTGTGCCATTGTGACATTTTCATTAATTGCAATTCCATGTTACCTTTTGACAACATGATTTGGACATTTTCAGAAACAATATCTGAAGCAATATGAAATGAATTTTATCTCATAATATTTGTGCAGTGTGATGAATTTGGTAATTGTTGTTTTTGTTAACATTGATTTGTTGCTTTATAATTTTGTTGTTTCTTTTTTTCAATTATTGTTTGCTTCTGTTGAAAGAAGGGGGTTTCCCTGACGTCACCAATGCACTGAATGCAGATAGCCCCACTGCTCTTCACCATAATATTATTAGTGTCTTTCAGTATTAGACAATAATGTATTTGAGAACAACACTTTCAAGAATTTTTTTAATCAAGCCTTGGATGCGATAAGCTTATTGCTCCTGTAACCTGTGTGTGATGTGTTGCCATCATACTTCCCATAGTATGACATCAGTCATATCACAAAACGGTTACTAACAACAAACATCTCCGCGTTTTAATGGTGAAGCCAGATATTCTGTGCTCACTGACACTCTGGACACAGCCAAAAGCTTGCACTCCTTTAATTTGGATCTGTTGTAACTTATTGATTGATATATTAATATGAATTTCAAAAGGAATAACAGCAACCAGAAAGCACCAACATCCTTTATGAATGTTTCTCACACAAGAGAAGAAACTGCATGGAAAAAGAATGAAGCCAAATTATCTCAATGCAAAATACTCTGAGAAATGAAAAAAAGCTTTACACACTTTTACCAGTCTTGTCTTTCTTTCATCTGCAGATCAGTCGTATTCCCGTTGCTAAGCACCAGATATAAAGCTTTTGGTACACATAAATAAAATTTATATCCAGTGTGCACTTGATGAGACAAGGAATTTGATGTCTGGCAGCTGAGGCTTATTGTGTTGCATCTGCTCCTGAGATGTGGGAAGTTATCTTAGAAATTTCTTTCTATCTAGATGTCAGTAATAAGTCTCTGGCAACTTCACAACTGGCGACAAAAAAGGAAGAGTTTTTATGGCTGGAGATATGACTGCTAATGAAACCTATTGTGATAGCAAAAACTCTGTATTGTGCCACACTTAAAATTATATCCATGCTACTTTTTTGGGGTGGGGTGGGGTGGCTGTATAAATTCATTCACAACAGGGTGTTATCTCATCTGTACACATACACTTCTGATAGCTTTCAATATATTTTTTTATGATTTTTACTGTGGAAACAGGGCCATAAAGAAGAATTGCTAAATATATGCAATGTGGCTTTGTGCAGAGAGCAGCTCTAAAGATGCTCATTCGGTTTCCACAGTTTGTCACCAGCCTTAACAATAGAGTGTTTTTGGACAAAGCATTGCTAGAAACAGGTGGAATTCTGCCTGTACAAATACCAGTTCTTGGAAACTGAGAACCACACAGCACCAAAGGTATGGCATTAACGTAACGTAAACGTAAACCAAGCTCGCACAGTTAATGCTTAGGGACCGTTCAGAATTAATGACTGGGGGGGTGGGAGTTTGACTTCCCGTCAAAAATTGATACCCCCCCTTGAGTTTCATGCGGATTTTAGTACAACTATATATTAGTATAACTATTACATTCCTAGCTGTTACAGTTACTGCCAGTGACACCGCAGCACTGTAAACTTCATTGTGGTCACAGTGCCTGATTCAGTGTTCTGTTTATAGCTTGCCCCACAACAGCATGGATCTTTGTCCTGCTTTAGATTTGTTGATATGGGACATAGAACAAAGCTGGTTATTCTCCGAAACATGGCTGTGACCAAGGCAGTTTGAAACATGTGTCAGTTAATTTGAGCATTTTCTCTGAAGTTGGCTAAAGGAGAACTGTGTAAAATGCAATCTTTGGAACTGTTGCAACTATTATATGAGGATGTTTAGGTTTGAGAGCTACCAGTTGCTATATTTATGTGAATATTTGACAGCATAGCACCTCACAATGAGATGGATGAGGAGAGTGCAAGGGCTACATAACAAGGCAATGCATTCTTCACAGACAAAAAATGAACAACTCTCCATGAAAACTTCATGAGCAACTCATACATTACAATTACTGCATGATGCGACGGCATTGCAACGCATTGTATGATACAGTATAACAATGCTTTGTAGCTAGGCATGTATGCAGGTCTTATGTTGCCATACTCGTTCTCTATCTTGTGTCATTACAACTGTGAGATATATGAAAATCTATGCTATATCATCATTTATACTTAGAGTACACTGCAAAAAATTCCTGTTAAATTTTACAGTTAAATTAACTGGCAACTTTGTTCCAGGTCTAATAACTGTTAAAGTACTCACAAACCTAAACAGGACAATGTACCGTAAAATGCAGATCGGTACATTGAACTGTAATTTTGCGGATTCGACAAAGTGATATTACGGTATAATGTATATATAAGGCCCCATTTTATGGCATAAGTCCTGCAGGTCCTGTTAGTCCTGTAAGTGCAAATACGTCAGAATATGTCCGTTTTAAGTCCGAGTAATTCCCATGTTAGTTCAATATGCACGACCGAGTCCCATAAGTCCAAATATTTTCAAACAGGTCCGGTAAGACCATGTACTCCCTACAAATCCTCATACATCCTGTGTGTCCTTGTATGTCCTGTATGTGTCAATAAGCCCAAATACGTCCCGAAAGGTCCAGATATATCTCAGTATGTCCTGCTATGTCCCAGTATGTCCTGCTATGTCCCAGTATGTCCTGCTATGCCCCAGTATGTGCTGCCAGCTCCGAGTATGTCCTGCTATGTCCTAGTATGTCCTGCTATGTCCCAGTATCTCCTGCCATGTCCCAGTATGTCCTGCTATGTCCCAGTATGTCCTGCTATGTCCCAGTATGTCCTGCTATGTCCCATTAGTCCAAATATGTTCAAACGGGTCTGGTAAGTCTATGTACTCCCTACAAATCCCCATACATCCTGTCTGTCCTTCTATGCCCTGTATGTTCAATAAGCCCAAATATGTCCTGATATGTCCAGATGTATCCTGAAAATCCTAATATGTCCAGATAAGTGCATGTACATCCTACAATTCCTCATACAATCTATTTGTCCATATAAGTCCCAGTATGTCCAGCTATGCCCCAGCATGTCCAGCTGTGTCCCAGTTTGTTTTGTTACAGGCCCACTGTGCTAAACCATCAGTAGCAGATCCAGGGGGGGGGGGGTTTAGGGGTTCAACCCCCCCCCCCACCTTTGGCCTGCACATTCTAATGTAAAAAAAATCCGGATATTTTTAGTACATTTTCATTGGTAAACCCCCCCCCCCCGTCCAACATTTTCTGGATACACCCCTGACCATAACACAAAATTGCTATCATGCCAGTTTGTTTGTTTGTTTCTGCAAACCTGAATCTTAGCTGTGAAACATAACAATAGTCTAGACAACTTAAATGTAATTGGTACTTAAATCTGCCTTAATGATGCTTTCTGTCAACTTAAATACCACCCAGTTTAGTGCTGAGAATTTGAGAAGACACATGACCTGCATTCACAAGGTAACTTTAAGTTTGAAGGTAATATAAATCTACCAAGAGCATGTAATATTGATTGAATTAGTTGGGATAGGCTAACTGTTTTAACAAAATTAATTAATTCCATATTTGTGTTATATATATATTTCCTGTGAAATTATGCATTACTCATATGAACATTTCCAAGTGCATTAATATGTTAATGGCACTGCCATGACATTCGCGCAGCACTTTAAAATGTTAAAATCTTTTTTGTGGGAATTACAGTGTTACCATAAGTTCTTTTATTTTTATTTCATATTCAATTTATGAAAGGCAGTTATATAACAGTTTAATACATAGAAAGTCAGATAAATTTAGAATATTAGAGAGATGAAATAAACAAAAAATATAATAGACTGATGAATAGAAAGATCAATAGATACACGTAGATGGATAGATAGATATTAGATAAATAGATAGATAGATCGACCCACAGATGGATAAATAAATTGATACTATTTGATAGATAGATATATAGGCCTATATCACATGGCTAGCGAAAATACTCGCTTCTCATTGGCCAACAGCCGTGCCATATTATACAATTATGGACTTCGGGTGAGGTTAATATCAGGTTTTATGGACCTGACCGGTGATATTCATCGAGGCCCAAGGCCGAGGTGAATATCACTAGGTCAGGTCCGTAAAACCTGATATTGACCGAAAGTGAAGTCCACAATTGTTTTGTTCCATAATAATTTTTTTTTTGGGGACAATTTTTTGTTTCTGGAAAATTTTTTTTTTTTTTCGGAAATAATTTTTTTTGTGGAAATTTTCTTTTTTTTTAAATTTTGTTGTGTAATTAGAATTTGTTTTTTCGGGAAATTTTTTTTTTGGGAAATTTTTTTTTTTTTTGGGATTTTTTTTTTTGGAATTTTTTTTTTTTGGGGAAATTTTTTTTTTGGAAATTTTTTTTTTTGGGAAAATTTTTATTTTTGGAAATTTTTTCCCAGGGAGGTCAATAAAAAATGTTATATTCACTGATCAGTGAATAACACTTTTGTTATTGACCTGCCTGTCACACACCACTGCACACAGGTGAACATCACATTATGCAGGTGGGTTGTTGGCCAATCAGGGGGCTTGTTACATTGGGGTCATGGAACAATCTAGGATATTACACGCATGTTATTGCACGCTCATTTTAACAAGTGAAAGATTGGACGGACCTTAGAGGAAGCACAATATTTTTAAAAGGGCTGCTGCAGCCACAAGCTGAGAAAAAGATTGTGTTTTCCTATTTTACTAATAAATGCAATGCAGAGCAACGGAGGCAGTTAGAAAGATGGTTTTTGCGGCAAAAGATGCATATTTTAAAGGGCTAATAGGATATAAACTTTTTGTACTGATTATATTTTTTCTTTTATCGGAATAAAGCAAGAAGTGACCGAAAAACAGCATTTTTGCCGATTTTTCTGTGATTTTCATATGTTTGGAGGTCAAAAGTCTGCTATAAAATTTCAGAAAAAAATCGAAAATAATATCCATCACCAAGTATATAATTTTCTGAGACCAAAAGTGTGAAATTTTTTTTTGTGAGTGAAATATTTATTGATTTCTGATGAGATACATTTTAAGTATTTAGTTCAAAAGAAACACAAGTCTTGCAGCAGCACAAGATTGTTTTTTGATTTTAGTAAAAACTGAATCACCACCCAGTAATAGAAATAGATAGGAAAATTATTTAGGTGGCAAAAGATGCATATATTGAAGGGCTAAGTGGATATACATTAAACTTTTTGTAATGTTTATGTTATTCTTTTAGTCAGTATAAAGGATTAAGAGGCCGAAAAACCTTTAGTATATCATTTATGGATTCCAAAAGAGAGAAGCTTTTTCTTTTTGTGAAATATTTATAGAATTTTGATGAGATACATTTTAAAAATGGGGTCGAAAGAAACAAAAAAATAGTCTAGACATCAGAATTCCAGCCCTTTATTTGCATTTGCCACAAAAAAACATAAGATATAACAGTTATTGCACATCACCGAGTGCAATATAAGTTTTTATGGCACCTCGGTGACTAATATTGCACTCAGGCTGCGCCCTCTTGCAATATTAGTCACCTCGGTGCCATAAAAACTGATATTGCACTCGGTGCTTTGCAATAACTGTATAATATTTAATAGATAACTAATATTGATAATCAGCTAAATGGTAGAAAGGTGGATAACACTGAAAGCTGTCAAAGTCAAGTCTATGTTAGATTGTTGATATTACTAATAGTGTAAATATATACTATACAGCAATACAAAAACAATAACATGATCTGTTTGTGGATTAATTGCTCCCTGTTACATAATCATAAGCTTATAAAGACTAGGCCTAACTAACTTTAATTTTGTTATGTTTTCTTGTTATCTGCTGTGAAATGAAATAAGTCATGTGTTAATAATTTAATTTAGCTTGTAAAATTCCCAACTGTGGACTGTTGATGTTCAGACCATCACTGCAAATAATTTTGAGTCCTCTATTGTGCTCGATTCGCTGCGGCCGTTTCGCTGCGCGAATATTATATTGTTTTGTAAATCATTTGTAAGCCTTTTAGACTTTTTTATGTGTACGAGTCATTGGAGATACTGGGGTAAATTGTGCCACTCACTGAAAGTCTTTTTGTGAACAGTAGGGGAGACCGGGGCTGGTTGTCACAGGGGCAGGTTGTCACACTGTGTAGAATTTAAACATGCTCTATTTCTATTTAAAGCAAGTAGGGGCACAGCCATTGTATATGAAAGTCAGTACAGGAGTAACTTAAATCTATCTGGTGAATATATACCTATGTCATTCGAAATCTTGATGTCATATTGGACATTTTTTGAAAATTCAGCACTCGGGGCAGGTTGTCACACTTTCGGGGCAGGTTGTCACACTTTTTGTCAAGAGTTTGAATGCAGGAAGTGAGACTCTGTAAGTCAAATCCTGAATGAGACAAGTTATTTTTGGCATGTCAGGAATCCCCTACTATACTTGCCCAGTGCAGACCTTAACAGTCATGTGACTCTGTACAAGGGTGCTACAAATTTTGACTTATCAAGGCAACAGAAATGCATTTTGATAAGGAAGAGGGTGAGTGCAGACTGTAGAATTTTTCTGCAAATTCCTTTTGAAAATTTGAAATAGATCTATTTAGACGATATGCCTTTTCTGCTTACATCATCAATCATCAGTAGAATGTACTAAGGATATGACAATTTAATTTCATTAGACCGTGACAACCTGCCCCGAAAGTGTGACAACCTGCCCCGAAAGTGTGACAACCTGCACCGAAAGTGTGACAACCTGCACCGAAAGTGTGACAACCTGCCCCAAAAGCGTGACAACCTGCCCCGAAAGTGTGACAACCTGCCCCTGTGACAACCAGCCCCGGTCTCCCCTAGGGAAGACTGTGGTAAGTTGTGCCACGGGGTGCCAACCAGTGTTGGGGTGAAATGAAGATCTGGGTAAAGAAGGCAATGTCATCCATGTATACACACTTAGTCAACATTAATATACACCTAGAAAATATAACGCTGTGAAAAGCTACACTCGTAAATTCAATTTTTTTAATGAAAACTTGAAGTGACGAGGACTGAAATTCTTGTTACTTGGTAATTTGGTGTTTGTAATAGGGTGATGTTCCTCTGGTAGAATGGAGTTAGGAGGAATATCTAGACATTTTTGTTGTCAGATTTAATCTTGCATTATTTTTTTATTTTTGACGACCAGTTTTCTCCAGAAAATCAATTTGGGGTAAGTTGTGCCGTTTTGATTGGGGTGAGATGGGCCAATTTTATTACAAAGATGAATTTTTATTCATCTATTTAGGTCTGAATTTTACCCAAAGCCTCAACATGTGAAATAACTTGCACTGAGAAGAACTTGTGTTAAAAGCATTATACCACCCTCTAAATATTTAATAATTTTAGTTTTTGCTGGATTTCGAATTTTTGCATAAAATGGCTGATAGTTTTTTTGTAAAATATCAGCCGTATGCCAAACACATGATACAAATGATCTACCTGAAGAATGGATGGGTGATTGGGGCTTTACGTCCTGTATTATGCACTCGTTATATATGTAGTATTTATTCGTGAAATGTGATTAAATGTTATATTGCACAAAGGAAATGAATTATGAAATAAATTAAAATGTGGCAATTGTCTCTATCATGTGCGTAATTTCATCCTTTGAAAAGCCATGAAGAGTCTGGCTTTCTTTACAGAGTGTCAGTTCTTTTAATTGAAATGCTCTTCTGCAGAAGTCATCACCATTTTCTATAGTCGTCTCTGCTCTGCAAAATTGAAGGTTTCTGCCAATCAGACCCCCTTCCATGGAGCTGTGCATTTTGATATATTTCACCAGTTCATTGTCGCCTGTGTCAATCGTGTGACAGAGCTTCTTAAAACGGTTGCACAGTTGTACCATGAAAGGAGGCTTGTCCACCAGGTGGTGTAGTATACCAGAACGAGTTTTCCAAGGGAGGTTCCATAACCGCCGAACAGTTTTTCTCCACTGCACATGAAAATGATTTATGGCCTTCTTATTGTGTAATGACCATTGTTGGCATCCATAAAAGAAACAATTTGAATCAAAAAGTTTGCTGCACACATGTCTCTGGGCACTACCAAAGTGTACAATAATGCCATTTATGCGGGACACAAAGTCATTTTTCTTTGCCTGCACATCTTGTTCATCATCAAGGTCGCTAGTTAGTAAATTGCCAAGATGTTTAGCACTCATAGTCCAATCAATTTCAGAACCATTTAACTTCAGTTTGTGTACAGGGAGTATGCGTTTCTTGTTAAAAGCAATGTTTACAGTCTTGGCATTATTGAAGAGAACATCGTAGTCAGCTGCAAATTTTTCACACTCCTTCAGCATTTTCTGTAGTCCACTGAGGGTTGGTGCTGTCAGGGTGACATCGTCAGCGTAAGCAGAGGCACCAGCGAATTCATGTCCGATATGACATCCTGCTCCACAGACTTTTAGTCGCTTCAAAAGTTCATCAAAATAAAGTGTAAATAGCAAGGGTGAGGTGATTCCACCCTGTCGCAGGCCATTGGTGCATGTGAATTCATCTGAGAAATTACCACGCCACATCACTCTCACTCTCTGCCCCAGGAAAGAATCAACAATAATGCGAATGACAGGTCCAGGCATTTGCTTTTCAATTAGTAATTGCACGAGTCGGTCCAGCCTCACCCGGTCAAAAGCCTTAGACGCATCGAGCAGTGAGCAAAACACAGATGAATCTGCCTCAGTATAGTGTTGAATTACCTCCTTGAGCATGAGAGTGCATAGAGTTGTCGAATGGCCCTTCTTCTAGGCGAATTGCAGGTCAAAGGTAACCATATGTTGAGAGTATTTCCTGAGAATAACAAGATCAAAGAGTTTATTTACACTTGAGCATAAGGCAATGCCCCTAAATTTGTCACTCCGATAGTTTGTCACATTGTTTTCTTTAGGCAAAGACACTATAGATGCAAGTAACAGTTTGTAAGGGTAGTATCCATGTATAAACATCATAGAAAACAATGATGCTAAGGCAGTTAGAGCCTCCTTTGGCAAATACAGTAGGTGGTTCGACCATAATCCTTGGTCACCATTAGTTATGCTAATTGGGACAGGAGGAGGACACAGCAATGAGGCGAAGGATGATTGAAACAGCCGTCCAACATAGGCCCAGGGGACCTGGAAAGAGCTGGATTCGAAGCATGGACCCAGCAATAGGCAGCCCAGCATGCTTCCACTTTACCAACCCTCCCCCATCTATCTGAAGAAACAGGTGAAATAAAAAAATTTTTTGGAATAAACTAAGTGGAACACCTTGCCCCGACATGCGGCACAACTTACCCAGGAACCAGGGCAAGTTCTGTAACTTGACCTACTTTTTCAAATGCCTACCATGATAGGCCAAATGTTCCAGTTGTCCTGCTACTTGGCTCGATTCTGGCAGAGGTATTATATTTCGACATCTGATTTTCAGATTACACGATTAAGCTGAAGTAAAAAATGGCACAACTTACCCCGGTCTCCCTATTTGGCTCAATGTTATGCTCGGCTTTGACCTATCTGGGTACTCCGGAGTGCTACTCCTTGTAAGCCTTTCATAAATCATTACCCTACATTACATAATAGTAATGATAGGAGACACTTGGACAAGCACAGGCAGTCGCCTAGACTGACTGTACTGCACAGTCTGTTTAAGATTACTGAATATCAATTGACAGATACAGGGGTGTGCCTGTGGGGCAAGTTATTATAATTTTCTAGCCATGAAGGATAGGCCTATTTTGTCCTGGTATAAAACTAATTTAAAACCCCATTTTTAAACATGTCCTTTTTCATTGAACAAAAAGTTGATAACAAGTGTTGGCTTCATGCTGATTGTCAATACTAGGGTAAGATTCCTTGAGTCGGACACTGACAGGGTGTAACATTGAGTCGGACACTTTTTGATGGGTTATATTGGCCAATTGAGTGCTCCTATACCTATATATTTGGCATCAATCTTTAGCTTAAGACCTCCTTTATCTGTACCCAAAATATCAGCATGATACAAACAAGCATAATGAGTTTTTTTATGGCCCTACTGATGGGGTAAAAAACAGCTTTTCTCTCAATTTTGTATCAGAAATTTGTGAATTTTATTAGAATATTATCCTGTTTCAATAATCTGTTGCTGGCCTATGGCATTGATCTGACTTCTGTTTCTTTGTCATTAGTTATGAGTAAGATTACCCTATCCTGTGCTCTAATTTGGATTTTTTTTTATTGAAAGAAGACACTAAAGCACCTGCATCTTTGATGTCATTTTTTCAGAACAGAGCTGTCTGACTCGAAGATACCCTCCTCTGTCGTTTTTTATTTCAGAAGATGTGCTAATACACTAGGAGGAATAGAGAGCATAAGTGTTAAATATAACCACGGCTGTTCCTTGGCTAGTTTCTCTTCCTACCTCTAAACAAGAAAATTAAAAAAAAAAAAATAGAGGCGATTTTTAAGGCAAATTGACCTTGTTCTGCACATTTCACGCCATCCACATTTTATTACCGCTGATCCCGCAACAGCGTCCCGTTCCGCAGATTTTCTGAATTCCGGAAAAGCCTCCTGTCGGGAGGCCTGTGGCCATCTATACAGATGCGAGTGGCACCAAAAAGAGTAACTAAGAATATATCAGCTAGGGGCTGATACATTGCCTCAAAAAAAATTATTCCATTGATTCAAAGAAGGCTGTCAAGACGGCTGAATCATAACACTTACTTCAGCCTGAAGGAGGGTTCATTGACATTGTCCTCATTTGTCATTGGATGAAGATGGCTGAATGTTTGCATTAATGGTAGATAAGACTGGTTGAAGTTATGTTTCACCCATTTCTTTATATAAATCCTTCACATCATGTGCAATTTATGTTCTGAATATATAAGCACTTAACTTTAGCTTGATATTTAAATTAGGGACCAGAGGAATGGCGCAAGGTGCAAATGGGTGAAATTGCCTTCTTTACTCTTTACAAGTTACCCCCTGACACGACTTACCCCAGTATCTACCCAGCTTGATTTACACACAAATATCTTCTATTTACATAAATTGATAATTTTGTTTGCTGATTGTTTGTTGTTGAACTTGCCTCATGGTATCTATAGTTGAAACAAAAAGCGCCACAAGAAATGTGACAACATTGTTGATCAAGTAGAATGCATTAGTACCGTCAGAAACAAAATTATTCAACCCCCGAAGTATTCCAATAGTGACTAAGTCTTGCAAAACTAGATGTGAACGGACCACAGTGTGGTGAGTGAAGCACTGCGCTTGTAAGTAACATTCATGAGCTATTGGGAATCTGTCTGTGTCTGTAGCACAGTAGTAACAAATTATGCATAAAAAATAATATAATTTTATTCACAAAGAAATGTATGCAATACTTTATTCACAACAAATACATGTGATTTGGCAACCACTTTATGGTAATGGTGGCATCCCTTCCATGTTTTGAGGATGAGTTTTTCATTAATTCCTTCCGGTTTGAGCGGCGGTGAAGACGGACGGTGTGCACAACTGCTCCTGCAAAATCGGTTCTCTAGCTCTTGGATAATACGGAAAAGAATCTTCTGACTAACTAAAAGTGTGTTATACGACTGGGAGATCATCTGGAAATCACTTTCAGTGATATTTGCCACATTTTACAGATGAAATAGACGTTTAAAATTGGTATTCACGAACCTCGGAAAAAATCCAATATGGCGGCGCCCACCAGGCGGGAAGAAAGCACGTGGTAAAATGAATTTCGCATAGTCAAATGTAGAACTATTAGTGTTACTGCAACTAAATTTTGCCTAAATCCTCATTTATTTTGCCAACCATAGTGTGTAGCTGCTGCTGCTTACCCTGTATCTGGCTGCTAGACGGCCAAAAATACTGACTTCTGGGTTTTCTGAAAAACAATTTGACAAATCTGAAACACATATACTCTCATTTGTGTCGGCTGCAAGACGGCCCACCGTGCATCACTGCATCACCCACGTGTTTTGCCTTATATAACTGTTGTATTTCGGTCACACAGGACTGGTAACACGATAAAAACATGTCAACGGACGTATTAATCATTACGGACTCCAGGGGAGATGGGCTCGACGCCTACCTTGCATACTATCTGGAAGGATGTACTAACATCTGCTTCGAGTCACTCAAAGGGGCAAGCTTCAAAGACATACGAGTCTTCCAAGAAAAAAATGTGCAAGACCTAAAATTTGACTACGCTGCAATCATCGCTGGAATTTGTAGTTTCACAATAAAAAAGGATTGAAGGTTGTCATACTTCAGAAGCCCGTTTGTACGTGAGCCGTTAATACAAGGAGTCATCATTGAAATCAACAAAATCCAAGAGATCCTGTCCCCAGCCAAAGTTAGTATTGCTACAATACCCCCGGCCTGCATCGGTAAACACTACTGGACGATACATGATCTGACTCTAGCCCAGCTTCCCCCCGGAACAGAAGATCAGCAATGCTCTCTTGTACTAGATATTTTCAACACCAACAATGAGATCGCCGACAATAACATAGCGGCTGGAATAAAGAAAATCCTGAATGTGGGAGATTACACCTTCGTAAATTCCCTCAAAAGGAGAAATTTTGGGAACCGCGAGATCTACAAAAGAACGACCCGCTTCTCCGATAAAGGCCTCTGGGACGGAGTAGACTTCGATGAAACACTCAAGCACAAAATCTTCTGTAGAATTGTTGATTTGTTACAGGAAGAAATCGATAGCCTAAAAGCAGCAAGTGCGCCTCCAACCCCTGCAGTACCCGTCCGCAGTCTCAAGATTGTCGTGCCAAATTGTGACAATCCTGAACATACAGCAAGTGCTGAATTGGCTGCCAGTCGGCCTGAATTAATAAGACTACTAAACCAGTCATCAGAAGGCTCTACTAATAGTAACGGACCCACCAGAGAGGACAGCCCACAACCAAGTACATCAGGTCTCAGGCTCAACCTGAAAATAACTATCGACAACGACCAGGAAGAAGAGTAGGAAAGTGAGACTACCGTACACAACACCACACAAGAATCAATTTCCTCCACTTCCAGCGAAGACCGAGTCTGGATCGACTACAAGAGAGTCAAAAGTGTCATACACAAGACCTAATATCGGTGAGACATTATAAGTTACATACTGGCTGCAAGACGGCTATTCTGACTTAACATTCACTCTGAGGCTGCCAGTCGGCCTATGTGACAATGTGACCAATTAGCTATCCTGTATACTGTGAAACACTTATCTGTATGTCGCTGCATAAAATTATTGAAAACCCTATTTGGCTGCTAGCCGGCCATAATGAAATGATTTAATCAAGCCAAGATATATATCTGGGAATATTGAATGGTATGTGTATCCAAGTGATTGGCTGCAAGTACGGCCCTACTACCTAGTAAAGCCCACTACATGTTGTTCTACCAGACTGCTGAGACGTCTTGTTTGGGTCAAATGTCTTACTCTTAATGAGATAGGTTGCAAGTCGGCCTCTCCTGAATGTTCTCCAGTGAACCAAGTATCCAATATAACCAGCCCATAGTACCTGACAAATTGTGTAGAAAGTCTATCCTCCCCATATTAAACCATGAATACTAAATGGAAAGTTCCTACCCCAGATAATGTTAAAGAACTAGAAAAATGCAAAATATGTAAAAACAAAGTACATAGAAATGACAAAGCGCTATCATGTGATGTATGTCTCCAATGGTGGCATGCTACCAAATGCCTCAAACTCACCGAAGATGTCTACAATGTATAGCAGTGACAACACCAGCTGGTTCTGCGACAACTGCAAGGGAGCTTCAAAAGGCTTGAGAAACCACATGGTATTTATGCAGCAGCGCATCGAAGATTTGGAATCCAAGGTGAAAATCCTTGAAGAGCAAGCTATATCCAGAGAGGAAGCCTCTGATATTATTACGGAAGAGCTCCGTAACGAAGAGACTACACAATTAATTGAAGAAGCTGTCAACAAAAAAATTGAAGAAATCAAACCAAAAGAGACCAAAAAGACGGAAGTTCTTCACACTGTCAAGGAATACATATCAGACTTATCTGATGCTGACAGAAGGGCCAGCAACCTCATCATCCACAAACTTGAGGAAAGCACCGCGGAAGCCAAAGAGGACCAAGAAAACGAAGACAAAATGAGAGTCACTGAAATACTTAAAGCCATTAAGGATGATCTCCAAGCAGAAACGATAAAGAAAATCATACGCTTAGGCCAGAAACAAGACAATGCCAGACCCATATTGGTTCAACTTGACAACAAGACAACCTCATCATTCCTGATTAAGAATGCCAAGAAACTAAAAGACACCGAATGGTCGGTAGGCATCGGCTTGGATCTCCCCAAACGATCAGACAAGTTAGGAAATTCATTCTTGATCAAGCCAAGGAAAAAACGCCCGACTCTGAAAATTTTTTTATTCAGACTTGTGGGAGAACCAGGGAAAGGAAGAGTGGTCAAGTCAGCAAAGAAAACAGAAGGAACTTAACAAGAGTCAAGAAAGACATACAAGTCTGGTATACAAATTCTGACTGCATACTAAACAAACTAGATGAACTAAAGGAGAGAATCATATCGTCTAGGAGAATTCCGGACATTATTGCCATAACAGAGATCAAGCCAATCAGGTTCCGCTACACCATAACAGAAGCCAAGCTGTCTATAGAAGGATATGACGTATATTTGAAGAACGTAGATTCTGACCTCGGAAGGGGAGTCTGTATATATGCCAGTAAGGAGCTCAGTGTATCTGAAATCACTCTGGAAACAAACTTCCAGGAACATTTATGTTTATCAATTAAACTCAAAAATAGTGACAAACTAATATTCTGGAATATCTATAGAAGCCCCAATTCTGGAACTGAAAACAATAACTTCCTCCTTGACCTTTTCGACAATATCCGAAACCATGGAGCTTCACATGTCCTATTAGTGGGTGATTTCAACTACCCTAATATTAACTGGGAATCAGGGGAAACAAATGGGCCTGAGGGTAATCCCGGTCAACTTCTGCGCGACAAAATCCAAGACTGCTTCTGGACGCAAAAAGTAAACCAACTCACTCGTAGACGAGGATCCGACAGACCATCCATCCTTGACTTGGTGATCACTAACGAAGAAGACTTTGTCGAAGAAATAAACTTTAGTAGTCCACACGGCAACAGTGATCACTGCCTCATTAACTTCACATTCAAATGCTACATTGACCCGCCAAATGTTAAAACTAAAAAATTTTTCATGAACAAAGCGAACTTTGGAAGTCTTAAGGAAAAATTAAATTTGGACTGGACAGCGAAGTTGGAGCAAATCAACGACGTCAACTCTATGTGGTCTACTTTTGAACAAATTGTAAACGCAGCACAAAACGACTGTGTCCCCAATAAATATGTCTGGCGCAGCAACAAGAGGCATCCCGTACCTCTCGACCCGAGCACTGTGGCTGAAATTAAGAAAAAACACAGATCTTGGACAAGATACATGGAAACAAACGACGAGGGAATATCACGAGAAGATCAAGGCGCAAAGTTGAACTGTCAATAGCAAAAAATGTCAAAGACCAACCAAAAAAATTCTGGAGCTACATTAAATCTAAGACCAAAGTGCACTCATCTATACCTGAACTAGAAGAACGACGAGATGGTACAAGTGTTAAGGCCAAGACCGAAATGCGGAAATGCTGGGAAACTTCTTTAGTAGAGTTTTAATTGCGGATGAAAATGACTCCTACTAACATCTCGAAAATAGAAATTTCACTCTCCCCCTGACTGAAATTGAAGTGACAGTGGCAGAAGTTGTCAAGAAGTTAAGAAAATTGAAGACTGACAAGTCACCAGGACCTGATAATATTTTCCCGAAAGTCCTAAAAGAAGCAGCCATGGAACTTGCTACACCATTAAAGATCATTCTTACAAAATCCTTAGAAACTGACACAGTTCCAGAAGCCTGGAAAATTGGCCATATAAGAGCTATCCATAAGAAAGGTTGCAAGTCGGCCTGCGGTAACTACAGACCAATAAGTCTGACGTCTATATCTTGTCTTTGAATCAATCATTCGTGACAACATTATGGCGCACATGACAACCAATCAACTATTCACTAAACAACAGTTTGGATTCCTTCCTCAGCGGTCTACAGTACTCCAGCTACTAAATATCCTAGACGAATGGACTGATGCACTGGACAAAGGCAACAACATCGAGGCAATTTATATGGATATACAAAAAGCCTTTGACACCGTCCCCCACAAAAAGTTACTACATAAACTCTCCTGTTATGGCATCCAGGGTAATCTCCTCAAATGGATTAAGTTTCCTTACCAACAGATACCAATATGTAGAAATTAACGGTCGTAAATCGCTACCCAAACCTGTCACCAGTGGTGTTCCACAAGGCTCCGTTCTCGGACGACTCCTTTTCATCATCTACATGAACGATCTGCCAGATCAACTGAACTCCAAGGTATATATGTTTGCAGATGACACAAAAAGTTTTTCAAATTTACGACAAATCAACAAACGTGATTGATGACTCCATACAAGAAGACCTGGACAAACTCCAGCATTGGTCGGACAACTGGTTAATGAAATTCCACCCGGAAAAATGTAAGCAACTGCACATTAAGAAAACCAGTAATACTACCACCCTGCCCTGCAGACACCTCTATACTAACGAAGGAAACGGCCCAAGAACAGATTCTGAAGTAAATCTTCCACCTACAGACCACGAAAAAGACCTTGGGGTCATCTTTGATAATCATTTAAACTTCAAACTACATATCAATAGTATCATCCAAAAGGCATCGCAAATAATGGGTCAAATAAGAAGAAATTCCATCGAGTTGACACCACAGACCTTTAAACCACTTTACGTGAGTCTGGTTAGATCACGACTGGAATACGGTCAGTCAGTGTGGAGCCCTCACACAAAAGCTGAAATACTTCGTCTTGAAGGCGTACAACGAAATGCCACCAGGCAGGTAAACGGCCTCAAAAACCATTCATACACCGAAAGATTAAAATTACTCAAACTCCCAACACTTCAGTATAGACGACGTCGAGGGGACATGATAGAAGTATATAAACACAGCCATGGCCTGTATGACGAGAATGTACAACTTTGCCTCCCCTGTGCAGAGGATAATAGACGTGGCCATCGTTACAAACTGTACAAGCGAAGAACTCTGGCTCTAGATGTTCGTAAATTTAATTTTGTCAACAGGGTGATTGATGACTGGAACTCCTTACCCCCAGAGGTAGTTGAAGCCAAGACTCTGGACTCATTCAAAAACCGGTTAGATAAGCACTGGAAGGAAGACATGTATACTTTGCCCGGCAGCTAAGATTCAACAATAAGATACAACCATTAGGCCGATTTCACTCTACGTCTGTATAACTTTTCACCCTTGTATTACCATGACCCCAATTGGTACTGTAGTTCACTGGAGAACACACTGTGCATATCAATTTATATACGGTTGCAATCTGGCCAGTATCTCGTATCCAGTATTACTGAACAAATTACTGGTGATCCAACAAAGTTGCTATATTACGGTTGCTAGTTCGGCCTGTAAACATGGACTAATACAATAATCACCCAAATCTGCAGTCCCCCGTGAAGGAGCTAAATAAATAATTGGACATCATCATTCAGATGATGTTTTTGTAAATATGTACATACTGTATATACACATTTTTTCTACATATCAATATCTATATTGATTATCATCTGCACTTTGCCTGCACATCCGTCCGATCTTCAGTACACCTCCGCCCGCACAAACTGTGATCTTTAAATTAACATTACGATCTGGATATAGAGGTCTATGCCAAGACCTGCGTCCAGTAATTACTTGATACTTGATACTTGATACAATTAATTGCACATTTTTGTCCCACCATGTGATGGGACTGGGGTTGGTAACCAGTTTATAGTAATTGTGGCAATCCTTTCCATGACTTAAGGGTGGGTTTTTAATGGTGGTGTGTACCTCCATTTTTGCAGTCCCATTGAGAGAATGGGGAGTTCTGGCGGGAAATTCAAAATTTGAGCATTTTCAGAATGTCTTTTGGCCATAACTTGGCCATTTTGTTTGGAATCATTTTGGGTCAACTGAGCTATTTAACTTGATTATAGAGCATCCTTCTGGTATAGGAATTAAGAGTAGGCATGTTGTAATTTAGACAAGACTTTAGCTTTATTTTTGGCACATTATTGTATTTTTTATCCTAGTTATGACTTTTTGGTGACCAGTCCACATGACATTATTTCTTTTCTCGAAATTATTGAAAAACGTTTAAAAAAAACTAACTATTTCTGGCGTATTGGGCAGTAATGCCAAAACTATGCCATGTATTTTTTTTATTTTTGGCGCATTATGTCTAGTCCACATGACATTAATACTTTTCTCACCATACTGAAAAATATGATTTTTTTTTTTTTTTTTCCAGAACTATACTCAAAAGCTGCTGTGCATATGATATTGAAATTTGCATATATAATATGTATTAAATACCCAAGATGTGCATTATGACAGTCTAAATGTTCTGAAAAACAGGGACAGATGAAAATTCATCAAAAATGTGAAAAAAAAAAAAATTTAAATATGTGATTCACTCAATCTTGCAATTGCATCTAAAAAAATTTCCAGATATCCTCCCTTTAACATCTCTAGTTGGAATGTTAACCCTATGATTTTTTTATGAAAATCTAAACACTAGAAAAAATAAGGATTTTTGCCTATTTTCTGACATTTCTGTCTGAAATGCCTAAAATGATGAAGGTTAAGTGGTTAAAATTCAAGCATATCACAGTTAAACATACTTTGAAGGAATAATCAAGGCCGTTGCATGAGTTATTACAAATTTCTACATTGAAATTTAAGATTTAAAATGTAAAAAAAAGGTTTAAAATGTCTTATTTCCTCCCCATTTTTATTATGCTTGATACCAGGCTTTGGAATATTTAGCAAAATAAACATGACAGTGTATCACATCAGTATCATGCTAATTTTGAGCATAATTAAATTTCTTATTTAATTAAAAGGTCAATATTGGAAAAAATTAAATGAATATTATGGATTTTCAGATAATCGTATATCAGTCAATTTTTGGCCTGGTGCGTCAAACAAACATGTTTGAATTTGACTCTTTTATACCACTCTTTGTCAAATTTTATCAACTGGAAATATGTTAGTGACTCTACAAGTTAGCTGGTTGTTGTATGGCGATTGACAGGCATACAGAGCAGCATATTAGGAAGTAAGATCTTGATTAACATGATAGTAGGGAACTAAGCAGGTAGTTACTGTGGCAGCCGCGTGGTCAAGTATTTTCAGTCCAAACTTCTGAAGATATTAAAATTTTGTTCATTTGGGTTCAAACCCAGGGCAACCAATTTAGAATATTTTCAGTGGACTCTCAAGATCAAAATTCTAGGTGGGTTTTGATCAGATGAGATTTTAGATGGGTGTTCATTTCGATCACTTTTCGATTAGGTAAATGTGTACCATATATTGAGGACTCTGCTCTATACACCACACCTTAAGCAACCATGGCACTGCTCCAACACTGAGTACGGTAACATACGTTACCGTCTCCTGTCATAGATAATCCTAGAACCTTTTCATTGTTCAGAGTTCCTCCGTGGCCTAATGGTTAAGAGTGCTTGTTTGCACAACCACTGGCTCTGAGGGCGTGGGTTCGAATCCCACCCCGGAACTCAATTTAGTCCGAGCCCATGGGACATTAAATGGAGGCGGGTTGTATCCAGTGTTCTATGCTGGGGCAACTGAAAAACCCTGGGCATCCCTGAATTAATAGGGTATGTACCAGACTCACAGTCTTCTCATCTCATCATCATACGGCGATCACCTGCCTCGATATAGCCCACTAAGGTGCTGCTGAGGCATAAAACACAAACAAACAAACAACAAACAACAAACAAACTTTTCATTGTTCATCCATGTTACATGGCAACTTAGAATCCTAGACAACATTTTGACTGCTTGTAATTCTTGTTAACTTATCACTTCAAAAGCCTTATTGGGAGCACGGTATCGTCATTTTGGTGGAGACGGTAACGTGAAGAAAGCACATGTTCACGCTTCCGTACTTTTGATCTTGATTTACATACAAATTTCAGCTTTCTTACTGCAATTTCAATAAGTATGAGTTTCTCCAATTAGACAGTAAAACGTAGCAAATGTACTGGATGTGATTGGTTGAGACACTGAATGACTTCGAGTAAACCTAATTTGAATGTCATAAAAACGTGTATCAAGCCCAGTAGACGTCATTCTTTGTGGCTAATTAAATCTACAAACCAAACCCAACTGCTCACTGAAGCAGAATTGTTACATTTTTCACAGCTTCCTACGTTCAACATACAGATTTGAAGGACGTTTTATTGCTCATACACCAATCAGATTAGCTAAAAATGCAACGTAGTCAGCTGGAAAACCTGGCCAAGCAACTTATACTAATTGAAATTGCAGTAAGTCGTATTGTGGACTTTGCAATAGGTCAACTCACCATTGCTTCGCAAGTTTGGTGCAGTTATTTGACAGTATTAAGAAACTGGGTAAATGCACCAGATCAGATGTCTCTGCATAAACTGACTCTACCAAATCATCAACTTTTGCATGCAATTTGAAAAAAAATATGTGCAATGGTTATCCTACAGGAGATGATTTCTTGCAAAATTCTGCCCTTTTTTGGGGTCACCATGTTTGGCAACTTTTCTTATAAAAAGTGAATTCAGCCCACAATTAATCACTGTCTGGCTAAATCAAATAGCCAGTCAAGTCATTTGAACCCTTGTGAAGGTTCCTGGTTAATTTTTTGTAGTTGTTTTAAAATTATGCGCCAAAAACATGCTTTTTATTTTTCAAAGTCAAGCAAAATGACAAAAACTTTTAGGGGAGGTATGGGTGACAAGGGCACTTTTTTGCAATTTATAGAATAATGGTTCATATTTGGTATCAAAAGATAGGTTTTAACTAAATTAGATAATTTCAGTTAATTTTGCATTTTTGTGATGAATGGTTGCCATGGTAACCAGTTTAAAAGGCAAAAAAAGGCTGATTTTTACTGCTCACGGGATGTGAAATTTCTGAAGTTTCAGGCTTTGGAAAATTATTTTGAAAAAATTGACGAAAGAAGAAAAGCCAAAGGAACATATTCACTTAGGGGATTTTTTATATTCCTTTTAATAGTGTCAGGAATTGGGGTAAAGTAGACAAAAGTCATTTTTGTGGGAAAAAATGCTTGTTTTTATGGCTGCAATATTTAATAATTTTGTTACACAACAAAAAATTTCAAAATTTGTTTTGTAAATATGAAGACATTTTTTTTAAGGATTCCGTTGATGTATCCCATGAGTTTCTAGGTTGAACAGTGGTCAAGATTTTTCACCTCCAGTGCAGGGTAAAAGCTTTTTTTTTGCACATAGTGGAAAATGGTCAAATTGTGACATAACGTCATTATTGGCAATTTATCAATGAAAACAAAGAGGCCTATCAGTGGCTATTTCTCCAAAACTAATGAAGCTACAGGCATGATATTTTGCAAAGATTCTGTAATCATTGTCATGTTTCACCAAAGTAAATACTGTGCTGCCATGGCAACTGCTTTGTTGTGTGTACACCTTTGAAATGAAACATCGCTGCTCTTTCACTTCTAAAGTGTGTTGATGATGTTGTACTTCAAATGATTCTGAAGGGTTTGACACGCAAATACGGACAATAATTGGGGCATTGGCCTATGTCTAAAAGCAGGGAAAACTGAATCGGCGGAAGGCCAATAAATAAGATGTTAAAAAGCAATTTATTTTTTGAGCGGAAAGCAAACAGTTAGAGCGGCGGTTTCGCGTAACAAGGGATCAAAAAACCGTGGCCTAATACAAACTTTTTTAAAGAAGTAGAAGGCCCTCCAACAACTGTCTCTTCTATGCTTTGATAAGAGAGACAAACTATCTGACTCAAAGTTACATGCACCCCCTGTTTTTTTTTTTTCTGAAAATTAACATATATATTAAGTTGTCCTGTTATGGCAATTGACAATTTTCATTTAAATTTAGTGAAAACGTTTAATTTGAGGCCCTGGTTGATACTCTATAACCCGTAGGAAAACCATAATACTAGTTTACTTCATAAAATGTATTGGAATTCGGCTGTCCGACTTAAAGAACATCGCCTTAGAGGCCTACACTTCTGTACTGCACAGTCATTCGGGTTATAAGGATCTTGTCAGATCTAATATGGCCAGTCTTATGCATAAACAGTTCTTCAGTTTTTTTGGTCCCTAATGTTAGTTGCTGAAGCCTGATGAGGATGTTTCCATGACAACCACAAAATAATTTTAAAATGTCCAAATTCTCCAATACTTGAGAAATACATTTCAAAGATATTGTTTTGTGAAGAATTCATAATTATACATCTAACATAATATAATTTTCAGGAGGCCCCTCAAACAAAATATGTAAAATATGTTTTAACATTTTCATTCATTCCTCCTAATTATTATACAGTCGTTCTTATAAACTGGCCTGAGAGGACTGGGTTATTTTTTCTGAGAATGAGGAACAACATGCAAATGAACTGCATATTTTATTTGTTAAATACTTTACTGTAATTATTTATTTACATTTCAGAATCCAGACAACAGGAAAGAGAGAATCATTGCTTCAAAATTTGGAGGCAAACCATGAGAAGAAACTAGATCCAGTCTGACCAAGGAAAGATCCAAATGCCAAAAATTAAATTTCATATCAGATAAATGCGATTTTAGACTTTCGATTGAATGAGAAATGAAATAAATGTAAATGTTACTTCAATAATTGTTGTTTGTTTGCATGTGTATCAGCCAATAAATGTGTTCCGATGAAAAGCTTCCTTTGTCTTTGATTCCTGTGTCAAATGACCATTTTGCAATATATTATGAGGCTCAATGATCAATGCAAAATGCTCATCAAAGACTGATGTTTGACGCCTCCATTGCCAGCATAAAGCAGAAATTCATGGTAATTCCCTGAAAGAGCATGCTGGATTATATGGTATTGTGCCTGCTTAAAGGTTACCGGATTTGTATTTAGTTTTGCATCAAGTATTACAATTGTAAGAAATAAATCATTAAAAGCGTCCCAACTTTACCCTTCTGAAGTGCCTATTACCAGTATATCAGTATGTATGTAAATAACTTTTTCCCGGTTGCTAAGTCTCACTTTGTTCTGCCTGTCCAAAGTTAGTCCATATAAATCCCTCTCATCCAGCTTGTTTAAGTCCCACATTTTACTGTTGTGTCCAAGGTTGTCCTGTTGTGTCCCAATGTGTCCAGCGAAGTCCCAGTTTGTCCAGCGAAGTCCCAGTTTGTCCAGCTAAGTCCCAGTTTGTCCAGATAAATCCCAGTTTGTTCAGCTAAGTCCCAGTTTGTCCAGCTAAGTACCGGTTTGTCAAGCTAAGTACCGGTTTGTCCAGCTAAGTCCCACTTTGTCCAGCTAAGTCCCACTTTGTCCAGCTAAGTCCCACTTTGTCCAGCCAAGTCCCACTATGTCCAGCTAAGTCCTGGTTTGTCCAGCTAAGTCCTGGTTTGTCCAGCTAAGTCCCGGTTTGTCCACCTAAGTCCCGGTTTGTCCACCTAAGTCCCGGTTTGTCCACCTAAGTCCCAGTTTGTCCAGCTAAATTCCAGTTTGTCCAGCTAAGTCCCACTATGTCTAGCTAAGTCCCAGTTTGTCCAAGTAACACCCCATGAGTACTTGTTGCATCCTGTCAGTCCCATTTTGTTCTGCATGGTCCCTCGAGTCCTCATTACCCCTTGTAAGTCCTGTGTGTCCTGATATTCCCAGAATGTCCGGTAAAAGTTTCTTTGTCCCTGGAGTCCAAATTGGGATTCCCATTCTGGACTTATGCGATGAAATGGGGCCTTATATATAAAACAGTTTATTCAAAGTATATTTTACAGTAACATCAACTGTAAAACATAGAAAGTAAAGCATGCAAGGAGCTGTAAAATATACTGTAAAAATACGGATAGAATCTGCTATTTTTACTTTTGCATAAGTGTGAAACCACACACTAAACATGTGATTTAACTGTGGCATAGCTGTAAGGATGTACCAAAGCTGGAATCAGCTGAGTGACCCATTGACTCCAGGCTCGGCCTTGCTCATCTCTTGCTTGATAGCAGGGAAGCAAGTCCATCAATACCAAGCAATTAATTCGCACACGTTTGTGCACAAATTGCCACAATAACCTTGATGGATATCTTCCAAGAGAAGCAGGTGTCAAGTTTACACAAGTATGTTCTACTTATCCAGACTGTGCTTGGGTTATTTTGGTTTTAATCGTGTCATTCTTTAGAACACATCATAAGACTCACACAAATATCAATGTCAAAAATAGATATTAAAACATTTGCATAATGACAACATCTTTAAGATCATATGAATGAGGATGTTCCCTTATCTTCAGATAAGTTATAAATTAAGTTTGACTAACAGTTGTGTAAAGCATATGTTAGAGATGGCACCACATGTTCCGTGATTGAAGTTCATATAATCTCTTGTTTATAGAAGAATATTGCCAGGTTTATTGATTGTTTTCTCTGCATATTACAAGTTATCAGTAAATTAACGGTTAAAGTAATTGTTCATCAACATGCACTGAATGTTAAATGACATGTTGCAGTACATTTTTCTTGAAGCCAGCTTTGTACCCGACAAAGAACTATAAATTCACAGACAAAGTCTGTATTTAAAAAATACTGGTAAAACAACAATAAATTTACAGTTCTTCTAGCCACAAAAACACGCTCATTTCTTACAGTGTAGGTCTAAGTTAGGAGGAAGAAGTATTTAAGTTCTGATTGAAAGAATAAATCAACTGAAAAGAGGAGTCTTCACTAAATGTCTTCACTAAATTTATGGCCAATCATGATAATTTCTGTCGTAATCGTTGACACCCAAAACAAGCACTGAACTGCTACCCTGAGGCCTTGTGGCCTTGACCCAGTATTCAGACTGTATCTGGCCACCTTCCCATCACGAAAAAGAATCTCCATAAGCTCTCTGATACATGTACCAGGAAATATTGAATAAGATGGAATTTACTTGAAAAATTCAAAAAATATTCCAGCATTTTTGTCAAGAGTGTAGACTTGTTCGAAGAGTGAATGATGCCTCAGTGTCGAGAACACTTCAGTTGAAACATTTTATTCATTTATAGCAAGGTTCATGCTTTTAGGGGATCACAAATCCTTCTAAACCTTGAAAATTGAGATAATTGACAATTTGCCGATATTGGCAACTTCACCTGATATAAACCTAAATAACATTATACGGATGTCTTTGACCATTCTTCATACAAGATGGAGGTCCAGCCAAGTACTCTGGACCAGGTGCAAGTGACTTTCACTGAAGAATGGCCATATCAGTTAAAAAGAATCAAAAAACTGGTTGGCGGAATCCATGTCAAGTCAAGTGAAGGGGAAGGTCAATGAATGTTGATTTCAACATGACATCATTATGTTCTTTGGTTATACATATCAAGATTAAGTTGGAATTTTTTACATATGTTGAAATTTTGTGTCTGTGTTGTTGATCCAGGATGCGATTTTTGATGATATTTGACTAAAAATGATCAATTTTTCCGGGTCACCCAAAGAAAGTTTTCAAATTATTCTCAGCAACTAAAAATTGTTTATGATATCATTTATACATAAATCTAATGTCTGAGGAAAAAATCTTTGCAATTCCGCACATTCAATCACCAATTTTAGAACTTTGAAATCCTGACACCTTAAAAATCCAAATTATTCCAGCATTTTGATCAAGAGTGTACATGGCTGTGGCATCATATCGGCGGTTGTTATGTAGGCCTGCTGTAAGCACTTTTTCTTTTATTCATTTGCAAATTTCCAAGATATATGTCGTATATTGCATTTTTCTAATATTTTGCATTGGATGGTATTACATCTGTTTGTGTGATTCCACAAAATATATCATTGCTTTTAATGTCAGTGCAAGGATTGCTTGCACACAATATCTCTTTTGGAAATTTAGTATATATAAGCTGCGAAGCTGTTTTGTAGCTTTATCTAGTTATGTTGATATTTGCTGATACTTAATAATACAGCTGAGAACATTGAAAGCAGAGAGGTCATGTTCTGTTCCTAGCAAGCCAGGCCTCTACCACATAGATACTATTGAGTATTGCATTGTCCCCATATCAGCAACTATTACCACTCGTCAGAGTGCTCTTGTTGGTTATTATGGAATTTAGGCCACGGGCTGCCAGGGGTATGTACTTGATCAGCCCAAGATGATTTGATATTTTTGTCCTGATTGAGCTCTCTGCTCCAGGACCAGGCATTGTCAAGTCACATTTTCACTAACTGTGTGACATTCTGCAACCATCCGTAGTAGCATTGGGCATATAGATGAGCTACATTGATCTAAAACGGTCATTCTTGGACAGACGGCATTGTTTATCATGCAAGCTAGGTTTGCAAAATCCAGAAGATTGTTGCATGTTTTGTAACTGTGTACAATCTACATGGTATTGATCAATGTTGGAACAAATCAAACAAGATGTGTGTCAAGTATACGTTTATCATCATTTGGTGAATGCAATTCTGTAAATGTCACAACATGCAGTACAAATGCTAATATCAACCTTCAACAACTGTGGAGGACTTACATCTAGCCATCTATCTATTTATCTATATATCTATCTATCTATCTATCTATCTATCTAACTATCTAAGTATCTATCTATCTTTCTATATATTTATCTATCTACTTATCTAATTATCTATCTATCTGCCTTGAGATGTATTCGCTGCTTTGACATCTGGGCCAACATTAAGATGTGTTAAGAAATTGGTCAGCTGATGACCTGTGTTTTATAGATACTTAATAGCATTTTGATTTGAAATTAATTTAATTTCCTTCTGAAACATATTCTCATTTTACTCTTGTAATTTGTCTGCCTCTGTACACTATCCCAATTTTGTTGCAAATGATTGCTCTATTCAAGGGAGCACGATCACCAAGCTTAACAATGGTTGGTAATTGTTGTTCACAAAGAGGCTTGATTGTGTGCCATTACCAAGAATCCTACCATTGTTTATTTTAAGGGCTGGGGATTCTTGAATTCAAATCAGCTCTACAAATGTTTCATCTACAAATGGTATTATTTTATATGTCATAAATCATATCTTATCTCCATCATTGGTCCTGAGATAATATGTGTGTGATTTCTACAAGAACCTTTTGACACGCTAGTAGATAAACCTAATATTGTGGAAATGCTGTAAGAACCACATTACTTATGAGACAAGATATAGTATAGTATGAGATAAAAATCTTATCTTGATATTGGATGTTCGATCAAGAAGTAATTGTAACAACATTATATTGTCTGATTACAACTAGTCTTCAACAGCCAGGCTATGAGTCCACCGCAATGTTTTCCCTGTTTAAGAAGTGATAACCTGATAATGTGGTCTTGTGTTATGCCATTTTCAGACAGTAAGTAAAAGGGTACATTTCAGAAGTACTTTTCTAACTTCTAATGTTTCTGATACTGAGATGGAAAGCACATTGGAGTATGATCCATTGTCTATTGATTGATATTAGTTGTCACAAACTCGCTGAATACTTCCAGATGATCAGTTGTAAATTCTAAGCAAGTTTTGTCATAATTCTACAGCAACGAAGGTACCTTGAATGCACTGCATCACCTTGGCCTACTGCGACGCAGCATACTGGTCATTACATTTTTCCACATCACGTCTGTTTGATGCTTTTACTGTGTCATTAAAATCATACAATAGTTCATCTTCACATGCATGAATGTGACATAAATTACCTAAGATTTGAAGAATTTATAAGAAAACATTAAATGTACTGCATACACAAATTCTCTTGTGTTCCAGGGGAACAGACTTATTAGCAGTAAATGCTCATGGGAATATGCCTTATGACATTTGCAAAGATGATTCACTAGATCATATAGATTCAGAAATGGCAGAAGATATTAAGCCTCTTTGTATTAAATAGTTGTTGTTGTCATTCAGGCTGCTGTAACTGTGAATCTTCTAGCTGTTTATCCAACTGTTCGGTGCATAACAGTACACATCAGATTTAAGATAAAACAAGATAAATATAATTTTTTAATACTAACAATGTGAATATTTGAATATACAAACAATTTGGATCTGGTAAACAAAGGGAAAAAAAAGGAATATTATGCGCTTACAAAATGTACATAGTATAACCAGTGATGAGGAGATATTTTCTGTTTTCTTAATTCACCATGTATGGTCTGATTTGCACATGACACTGTCATGTCAAATGAGTTACAAACAGGCTCCAGGCATCCATTGAGGTATCTTTGGATCATATATATAGCCCAATTTCAATTGAAGTATATCACAAGTTATAGCTGCGAGACAGGATATGTTATTTGATGTTGAGGAAGTTTATGACATATATATCAGTCTTTTTTAGCATAACAGCTTATGATGATGCTGGAGACACAAGTAGAAATTAATATCCCCTGGGAAACATTTGTGGTCTCCAGTGTCTTTTCATAGATCTATATAAATATATCTGTGTATGTGCTTTTTAAAAGCATAATAACTAAAACAGGTTGTATAGGCCTATGTGAATTGACACCTTGATACAATTAGCCGAATCAAAATAGGCTTAAAATTTATCAAGAAATTTCCAGTTTGTCACTCTATCAATTCTTGCCACAGTGACTACAGTCTTACAGTTTATTTGCACCGACACCGAATTTAAACTTACGTTACTCAAAGTTACCTTAGCGATTCCACTCAGTTTTTCCCCTGGTTTTGTTTTGTTCTAGAGGATCATTCATTACTTTAGTCCATTTAAAAAGTAAATTGAAGCCACGCTATAGGTTGAGACAGCCTGGATTGCCCAGTGAAGCAACATTCTCAGTCTGCAGCTGTGTGCTCCCATGGGATCAAGATGAATTTGTGCTTGACTGACTGGTTGTCTGAGTGCCTGACTGGCCATCTGACTAACTGATTGAGTGAATGACTGTTCTGATTAAGTGTCAGACTCTTAGATTGAGAAATATATGGTAATAAGATTTTTCACCAGGGCGAAGACACAGTTAATTTTTTCATGGATTAGCCCATTTATAGGCCTAATATATTCATGAGACCCGGGATCCGGGTATACGTACACACATCTAAACAGCACTGTATAAAAGGCAATACAATGAATTAATTTTTTTTTTTACATTTTAATCTACTCTGGAATGAAATGGTGCTGTTTTACAGGGAAGGTCTCTGCTCCATGGGGGTGTAGTCTGAATTTTCTTAACTTAAACCTCAATAATTTATTTCAATTACACCTCCAGAAATGTTTTGTGTGTAAAAATGATTGAAAGGACATTCCACATATTTTCTCTCTTACGTCGAAATTGTGTCTTTCTGTCGATATTCAGTCCTTAAAGTACGAGGAAAAGAGACTCCTTTTTAAACGTCCTTCAATCCACTGATAATGGCCGGTCACAAAAGTGGATAGTTACGCAATCACATTCAAAATCTTTCCGTTCTCTTATATTACCATGGCCTTCTCCACCACAATGAAACGTTTAAGGATTCTCCAATAACTGTAATGTACAGTGACAATAAAAATAAGTAAAGGCTAAGTTTACTTTTTTGGGATGGGGGGATTTAAGCTTTTTAGTTTTTTGGCAATTTTGTTTCTTGTGTAAGCAAGACCTTTCTTTCGATATACTTTTTGAAAAATGTGTACCAGACAGCAAAAAATGCAGGAAATAAAGCACCACTCATCCTAATCAATTAATATACAGTTGAGGTTACATGTTTGCATACTGTTTGTAATCTTCTACAGGAATCCATGTTAAATACATTTCGAGTAGATTCTTCGACAGACTCAAAATTATAGTCCCAGAGCTACGGGGGTTTTATTTATGTTTTTGAGGCTAAAAGGTTCAATGGGTGGGTTTTATGCAGAAAATTCTCAGGATTTCAAAAATGCAAGTCTTACAACTGTAAAGGTAGACACAACTTCACAATATTCATTTGAAGTAGGGTACCTCCTTATCTCGTTTTTCAGATTTTTTTGGGCCTCGGTTTCACAAAATATGTTCCTAAATCCATTCAGTGTGAGAAAAATACATTAGAATTGACTTTCCTGGTCAATTTTGTGATGCTGATTCCAAATTTGTGACTATTTTTACTCTAAATAAATTATATGACCCCTTAATTTGCATTTAAAGATGGCCGCCAATCTAAAATTAAAAATCGAAGGGTGTTTCAGTGTTGACTATTCCAGTAGGCCTCTATGAATTTCAAACCAATATTGTCAATAAGTCATTTAGAAAGTACATATTCTCAGGATTTCAAATATGTATAGTATGTGAACCTATCTATTCTCTTTAGCTCCCTGCATTAGTTTGAAACTGTAGAAATGTCTGACGTTTTTGTGAATTTTGCAGCTGAAGTACAGAGAAATACCACATTTATGCATTAAAATAGACACAATTTCACATTTGACATTATCCAAAGTTGTCTGACTTGTTCTTTCACCTGGGAGGGGAGAGAACTATGGATGCCTTTTAAGTTTAGTTTTATGGCAGGTGGAATTAAGTACCAAGAAACTCCTAAGATGTTAGATTTATGACAGCGAAATCACTTTCTGTAAGATGTTGGTAATTTTTGCTTTCATTAGTACTCGGTCTTGCTTTTGTTTAGTGCTTGATGTGACTAACACAGCTATCAATAAATATTATATCTGTATGTATGTGTGTGTGTAGATGCTTTGGTGGTAGCAGAAGTGTCAATGTTTGCATGACAGGCATGTTTTTCCTTTACTAATATCAGACATGTTTTTCCTTTATGATATGTAGAAATAATTTCTCATCGACACAAAAGTAATGAATGGCTATCCGTCCTCTGATGGGAACAAAGAAGATATACTTCTTTCAAATCATGCCTGGACAAAGAAGAACAAGAATTGTCCATAAAATCCATGCCATTAAACTTTCTGAACAGCAACAGTATTTGTATCACCTGTAGTGATACCAGAACTTCACTGTAGTACCCATGAATAAAGAAGTAATGGTTGCCAAGAAGTAACAGTTTTCTCAAAACATTAATTTATAGGTTTGAAGTAATGAAAGCAATGTTTATTTGGCATTTGGAGGGTTGACATTTGTAATAACAAGTAAACCAAGGTGCCAAAAGAAAGCTGGTTGGGAATGTGTTATTCAGAGATCAGGATAAGAGGAATTGAAAATACATGGCTGGATTTTGTGCTTCCAAGAGATTTGTGATACTGATAGCAACATTTATTTAGCTTTTGGGGGGTTTACAGTTGTAGCAACAGGGAAACAAAGGCACCAAATGAAAACTGACATCAAGGGCTATCCATCCATATCCACTTTTGTTGGTTGAAAATAAGTCATGTATTGATTAGGACTGGTGGAATAGAAAATACATGGGAGGATTTTGAGTTTCCGAGGAGATTTTTAACGCTGATAGCAACATTCATTTAGCTTTTGGAAGGTTGACAGTACCAATAACAGGAAAACAAAGGAACCAAATGAAAGCTGACATCAAGTGCTATCCATCCATATCCATTTTGGTTGGTTAGGAATGAGCAATATAGAGATAAGGATAGGTGGATTTGAAAATACATAGGAGGATTTTGAGTTTCCGAGGAGATTTTTGATTCTAATAGCAACATTTAATTGGCTTTTGGAAGGTTGTCAGTACCAACAACAGGCAAACAAAGGTACCAAATTGAAGCTGACATAAAGTGCTATCCATCCATATCCATTTTGGTTGGTTAGGTATGAGTTATATAGGGATTAGGATAGGTGGATTCGAAAATACATAGGAGGATTTGTTGTTTCTGAGGAGATTTTTGATTCTGATAGCAAAATTTATTTAGCTTTTGGAAGGTTGTCAGTACCAATAACAGGGAAACGAAGGTACCAAATTGAAGCTGACATAAAGTGCTATCCATCCATATCCATTTTTGTTTGTTAGGAATGAGCAATATAGGGATTAGGACTTGTGAAATTGAAAATACATTGGTGAATTTTGTGCTTCCGAGGAGATTTTTTATTCTGATAGCAACATTTATTTAGCTTTTGGAAGGATGACAGTACCAATAACAGGGAAACAAAGGTACCAAATGAAAGCTGACATCAAGTGCTATCCATCCATATCCACTTTGGTTGGTTAGGAATGACTTAAATGGGGATTAGGATAGGTGAAATTGAAAATACATCGGAGCATTTGTTGTTTCCGAGGAGATTTTGATTCTGATAGCAACATTTATTTAGCTTTTGGAAGGTTGTCAGTACCAATAACAGGAAAACAAAGGTACCAAATTGAAGCTGACATCAAGTGCTATCTATCCATATCCATTTTTGTTGGTTAGGAATGAGCAATGTAGGGATTAGGACTTGTGGAATTGAAAATACATGGGTGAATTTTGTGTTTCCGAGGAGATTTTTTATTCTGATAGCAATATTTATTTAGCTTTTGGAAGGTTGACATTAGCAAAAATGGGGAAACAAAGGAACCAAATTGAAGCTGACATCAAGTGCTATCCATCCATATCCATTTTGGTTGGTTAGGAATGAGTTGTATAGGGATAAGAACTTGCGGAATTGAAAATACATGAGAGGATTTTGAGTTTCCGAGGAGATTTTTGACAAAGAGAGCAATATTTATTTTGGTTTTGGAGGATTGAAAATTGTAGTAACAGGGAAACAAAGGTACCAAAGGAAAGCTGACATCAAGGGTATCCGTGTCCACATCCACTTTGGTTGGCTAGGAAAGAGGTGTCTAGTAATTAGGATAGGTGGAATTTAAAATATATTGCTGGATTTTTTGTTTCTGAGGAGATTTTTGATACTGACAGCAGTATTTATTTAGGTTTTTGATGGTTGATAGTTGTAGTAACACTGGAACCATGATGCCAAAGGAAAGATGGAATCAAGGGCTATCCAATAGTATCCATCCTCGTTCTGTTTTGTTTGGTTAAGAATGAATCATCTAGTGATTGATCAAGTGATCTCCCGATTGGTAAGATGTGAAAAATGTGCTTTTTCCATTTGCTTAACATTATCGAAGCTGGTAGGACAATTATTCGAATTATTAAGGACATTTAAATCATTTTAATGCATGCCACAATTCCATATTATGCAAATGTATATAATAGTACTATTGAACAATGAATCATTATAAGACTGTGAACATGGTTGAATAGCTATATCATTTTCCAAGCTTTTGCAGTTGTTGACCATCTTGTTTTAGTTTGTGTGCATGGAGAACCAGCATATAATAGTACATCTTGGGGACTTCCACCTGCTATACAACTAGACTTAAAAGGCATCCATAGTTCCCTCCCCTCCCAGGTCAAAGAACAAGTCAGACAACTTTGGATAATGTCAAATGTGAAATTGTGTCTATTTTAATGCATAAATGTGGTATTTCTCTGTAATTCAGCCGCAAAATTCACAAAAACGTCAGACATTTCTACAGTTTCAAACTAATGCAGGGAGCTAAAGAGAATACATAGATTCACATACAATACATATTTGAAATCCTGAGAATTTGTACTTTCCAAATGACTTATTGACAATATTGGTTTGAAATTCATAGAGGCCTACTGGAATAGTCAACATTGAAACACCCTTCGATTTTTTAATTTTAGATTGGCGGCCATCTTTAAATGCAAATTAAGAGGTCATATAATTTATGTAGAGTAAAAAGTTTTTGTAACCCATACCCAGAACAAAACCAATTGTGTTGATTAAAGCTAGTTGCCCAAGCCCACGAGTTATTAGCTGGCTTCACAACACGTGACACCAGAGAGGAGACAAATGGAGGAACAAACATGGCAGACTAAATGTCACTTCAGTCTGTCTTCCTGATTAGCTTAATCCAACTTTGTGACCTTTGTCATGCTGTCTCTTTCTCAGACTGGTGAATATCACTCACATGCATAGGAAAACAGTGATAAGCTTAAAGTTTATGATTTCATGTGAATATGTGAAATGTGAAATACCACTGAGAATCCAGTGGTCAATGAGATTTTATTTATTAGGCCAAAAGTATGTTTTCCACATTTCCGGCAGTACATATAGGTTAAGCTCTTCATAATTGGCGACTCCTCCTGAGAATGTCGAGCAGAGAGATGCTAAAGAATGAGGTACACAACCTTTAGGAGCCTCTCAGTGTAATAAAATACTTTCAAAAAATCTGAGATAACACAGGTCTATGTGTAAGGCTACCATCTTATTATGAGCAAACTGGATGATTCTGCTGTTGACATATTATATACAGTACAACCCAATAAATTTTCCGAGCTGATGCTCCCCTATACTCCTTGGCACATCAACAACTTTGCCCTCCTTTGCATGCCTTTACCCTCCTGAGCAAACATACCACTTTACCCCTGCCTGGTGTCCCCATCTATTGTATTATGCTGCAACAACATGATTTAACAGCTGTTAGTGATTCTGCTTATAGTGCAGTAGATATGTGAAAAAATCGTTCACTTTGGTATAGAAGCATGAAATTTGGCAGAGATACTCTTGAGACCATTATCTTTCATTTTAGATATAGACACATCTTCAAAAATTTCCATAACGGAAATGGCGGCCATCTTGTTCCGCCATTGTCGAAAATAACATTTTTGCCTATATCTTCGGAACTATTAATGGGAATTGGGATTTTTCTTCACCTATATGTATGTTTAGATGGTCAAGCTTTCCATTTCTACCACTTAGGTAAGTGAATTATATAAGCAGATTGAAGTAGGCAGTATTTACTATCCCTAAAAAAAAGGCTAACATAACTGTAAACGGGATTGGCACATCAAACACTGGTCAATCATGACACAAATATTATTTCATACATAAAAGCCTTAAAACTGACTACTTCCTATGATATTGTGCAACAAGTATTCACATTATATGACCCCCTTTCATCTGATACATTTATCCAGGCCATAAAAAACTGGATTACGTCGAGACGCATATTTACATGTATCAAGCTGTTCTATAAAAAAGTCTTGAACTAGGCCTAAATGTTCATGACACGCAATGTTAACCTTTTTTTCACTGTGGTCATATTCTTTCATACTTTCTGCAGGTATTGTAAAAGTGACATGATGGAACAATTCTGACATATTGATGCTTCTTTATTTTTAGGTGCGTTTGCTTGATACTATAGTAATGCAAAATAGAGTGTGGCGGTGGTTGTGTGACACTGGACAGATGTGATTTGTGTGCTTGTAGTTGTGGTTTGGTGGTGTAAGGCCTATTGCTGAATTGAAAATGGCCAAAATTTCACTTAATATACACACTGAGTGGTTGAAAAATCACAGCAATGCTATCATTGTTTTCGGGAGATTCAAAATTCCTATGAGATGATGTATCACCATATGAATGTTGCCAGAAGTGCTTAGAATAATCTGAACCCTGGGCAAGTGCCTATCCTGAATTTTGATCAGCAACTATTTGGTCTGGCAAAGCATGTCCAGTGGCAGTGGCCGGCATGGCCTGAAAACCATAGAGATCTTCTCACTGAAGATAATTGGAGATTGGCTGGAGAACAGTGGATGGGTCGAAGCAATTGTTCAAGCTTGGGTCATTTCTGGGCAAATCTGTAAAGTCTAATTCACAGATTTTGACACTTTAGCAGCTTGTGTAACCCTACCATTACAACTCAGCTATTTCATTGTTAAACAGGGATAAGGCCCCTCCCATTGATCAAATTACAGAACACTGTCACCCAATCTATCCAAAGCTCAAATTGATAAATGGAATTGGCTTTTAATGAAACATGTAAAGATTAGCAGCTGTGACCTGATGAGCATACATTGTCCTTGTTCCATGGGAAGCCTTCAAATAAGAATTCCAGCAGATGGGCAATTCCGTCAATTCCGTAAGGTCCGATTTACAGATCTGACACTTTAGCAGCTTGTGCAGCAAAATGTCATGGTGTGGGACGTGCTCACACATTGTACAGCTTTGGTCGATGGCTTGTCTGATACCCCTATTACCTATGAGTGTAGAAAGAACCATCCTCAGTTTTGGTTTTAACATACAGCATTGTGCTAAGAACTTCTTGTGCTTGAACTAGTGTGGTCCTCCTGACATGGAGACTTTCTATTGTATGTTGATAGTTTGGTCAGGCTAACCCCAAGTGCTTCAGTCTTGATCACACCAATTATGTCTGTTGTATTTGCTCCTTGTGCACAAACCAGACATGGTCACTCTTCAGGAACAGCATCCAGAGATTTACAGGAAGTTTAAAAGACCTGCAGAGTACTTTCATCTGCCACTGTTGACCAAGCACATGAACAACACAATACTGATATGAAGGGATATGGTGGCACAATTGGACCAATTAATGGATGGTGTCTGGAGCAGAACTTAGTTGTCTTATTGCTGAATATGAGAAAGATTTGGAGACAACATCAAGATCAGGAAGTATGGATGTCATTATGAGCAGTCTGAAGTATTCTAAACTAGCATTGCTGCACAAATCAATTTCAGTGACCTGCAATCTCAACCTTCTGATGTGGAAGATATCCTGCCTAATATATAGCTGCAATAGTCAAGATGTTGAACCCGGGATAATCAAAATATTTGACAGGTATGCTGAAAATATTTTATTTTGTACATAGGAAAGCAGATTCAAACTTCTATTAGAAGTGATCTGGGACAGATAACTACTTTCAACATAGCATGAAAACTAACATAAGATATAGTTGTGGTTCTGATACTCATGTCAGAGTAGATGGTTCCCCAAGTTGCCCTCAAACTGGCAGCAATTCTTGCATGTAAGACCAACCTCTTCAACTTTTTGGCAGAGAAGATATTGAAACAGGAAATATTGAAACAGGAAAACAAGTTTTGACCACTCAAGTGTTATCCATTAGTATTGATCTGTCACACCTTTTGCCATTGTATTTACAAGGAAGTTGACACTGAGCTGCTCCTGCATGTAAGTGAAGTAGTATGTTGTATAAAGTCTTCAAAATTGTTTGATCAGACCAGTTGATAATGCTGTTGTAATTCTGGTAAACATCTGCTGTTTATTACCTAAGCCTTACAGAAATGTAGTTTTGTTTTGGGCAGGGCCGGCTCCAGCCGATTATACACCCTAGGCAGCATCATGCCGATGCGCCCCCCCCCTCTCCAGCCCGCCCAGGGTGCAGAGCAAGGAGGTTGCCCAGAAAAAGGAGGGGCACAGAGCGAGGGGGTGCAGAGCAAGGAGGGGTACAGATCAAGGAGGGGGCGCAGAGCAAGGAGGAGGCGCAGAGCAAGGAGGGGGCACAGAGCTAGGAGGGGGATGCAGAGCAAGGAGGGACAGAAGAGCAAGGAGGGGGTGCAGAGCAAGGAGAGGTGCAGAGCAAGGAGGGTGCAAATCAAGGAGGGGCACCAAGTAAGGAGGGGGCACAATTAGAGACAAAAAAGAAAGAAAGAATAAGAAGAGATTAACAGATAAAAAGGCCAGGAAAGTTAAGTTTTAATTGAAAACGACATCACAGTTGATTCTCAAGTCTATATCTTGTAATCCCTCCGTGGAAAAATTTGATGAATTGAACATTTTTTATTTGTGAATCAGGTCTAAATAACAAACCTATCTGCTCAAGATGCTGGAAATATTCCTGATTGTCATTGCGAATTGTTTGTATGTTTTGATATGCATCTCATCATAGTATGGGAGGCTCTGACAGAACTGGAAATTGATGACTCATTCTTTGGCCTATATATCTTGTGATACGTCCCAGGAATATTTGATTAATTTTAAACTTTTTTAAGGATTGGGTCACTTCTTTATTGATTGTATGTTCACTTATAAAGCAATATATATATACACTGTGATATATTCTATGATTCAAATGGAACTATATGGTTTATTTCATGTATATGCGTTTTTCGCGGGATCATTGATATTATGTATAGTGATTTTGCATGGTGACTATCTTGATTGTTTATATAATTGACTGCTGCAGATAATCCATTTTCAGACAGCATTTTTTCCTCACCTCGGAGCTTTCAACTTCTACCTGAAGTCTCATTTATCCAAATGACTTGGAGGTGTGGATGGGCGATGTCATTCACAGGGGAATCCCCAGAGATCCCTCCTTGAACATGCTGTAAACACTGGTCATGAAAAAGACTTTGATAAAACCAAATTATTGACATGGAATCTGACTGATTTAGACGAAGCCATCCACATGAAAACCAACAGTAGCAACTTAAATTGGGATGCAGGATGACACCATCTGACCACACCTGATGACAGAGGCCCAACTGGAAGTTTCGGGGCCCCCAGGGTCAGAGTGGTTGGGGTCTCCATCGGGAGCTACCCACGCATTGAAATTTGTATTATAATGTTACTATCTTTGGGGTGTAGCCCTAGGTATGTCCCATAGTAATTGAGCCACTGCATGATGACCTGCAAACTATCTACTGGCAACTCATCCCACACTCACAGGGACCGGAAAGCATCTGAGGAATCCCATCAATGGATTTTCTTGACATTTGATACCTAATTTCTTAAATAAAATGCAATATGGTTCAGTTAGAAAGAATCTCAGTGGTTGTAGATTATTTTGATATGTCTATTTAGATAGCCTGACCCTTAAAATATGGGTGTAGACACAATCACAAAGCCCCTATCTTGATTAGTTCTCCTGATATCAAGGAAATTCAATTTTACGGTAATGGCTGAACAAATATGGCTGCCACTGGTTTAACAAGTGCACGTAGACAATTTTTCTATACATTACTGGATAGCCAGACCATAAAAACATGGGTATAGACACGATCATAAGTTTTCTATCATGCTTAGTTGCCATGATATGAAAGAAACTGAGTTTTCGGGTAATGGCCGAAACAAAATGGCCGCCATAGGAGTTACGCGAATTTTTAAAAATGTGTCTATATCTACATTTTTTCTTTACATACTTAACTATCTTTGTGCAAAATTTCATGCTTCTATACCAAAATGAACGATCGGTCTGATATTTTGCACATATCTACTGCACTATTATAGCAATTTGGTTAATTTCATATTACCCAGTATGATACTTTAACATATTCGTGTATATAAATATATTGTCAATGATTGAGCTGTTATCTTTGGTTGATTTCTGGCTTTAAAAATTCTATGAACTTCAAAATCATTCAGTATATATCTATGGTCGATTTATGAAATAAAAGGAAATGTCACATATATGCAACAATTAGTCAATCTACTTTAAAAAGAAGCCTAAACCACATGAAATTAATTAACTTCTCAAGAAATACTCTATAGAAAATATGCACAAGTAGTGCATTGAAGGTGATTTTGGTGAGCACTGGACCTTGAAGGTGTGAATGCATTCATTGTCTTACAACAACAGAACTGCGTTATTTTAGCTGAATTACATCAATTCGAAATATGAATTTAAAACAATTGAATTTGAGTGATTCAAATTAAAGCATGACTTGTTCTAAAAACATTTGAAGTATAGCCTAAAAATTACAAACAACTCAATATAAAATGTATATTATAAATGCTTTTAAATCCTTTATATATTGAGATTTACTTGGATATATGCAGTGGAAATGTCACTTTAATTGGTTATGAATCACAACTGAAAAATGAAATCTAAAGCTGCAATAGACAATTAGGTTTATTTGTTCAATTATTCAGACAGAAACATCAGCAACAGAGCACTGATGATAAGTTTAAAGACTTCCTCAAAAATTGTCGAAAAATTGCACAGTTATAAGGACATTTGGATGACACCCATCAAGTGCGTTGCCAATCAAAGGAATCAAAAACCATTGGGGAGGATTTTGGGAGGGCAGTTTAAATCTGGCATAAGTTTGCATTTCCACATTTCATCTCTGCACAATGTAGTGCCCAATATGACGAAAATGACTCGAAAACGCCTAAATTTAGTGATTTTCGCACCTTATAATGGCCTACCTATATGTATTATCGCAAAATGGATGTCAGTTCTGAACTGCCCTCCCAAATCCCTCCCCCATGGTTTTTGAATGGTTGAAAAATATTGATTTTAAGTCTCATTTTTGGAAAATCCTTCTTTTTTCTCCTTTTTTCAGGGCTCGCCAATGGGGCTTTACATTATAAACTTCAAGTGAAATGTGCCACCTCTAAATATTAATAGAATGAGCTGAAATTTTACACACATACTCCCGTATACCAACCTCACCTGCAAAAAAAAGTCAGGTTTGATCCGCCTAAGATTCGCAAAATGTGGGGCGCCAGTCCCACCCTACTACCCATTGTTGGAGAAATGGACCCAGACCACCCATTGATTTCATAGCCAGTAGGCAATAATTGATGCCATTTTTCTCACCATATCAGTCTTGATGTACGACTATTTTATCTTTTATAGTAAGTCCTTTTTGCTGTCTTTGTCATTCTTTGGTTGGTTGTTTTACATTGTATTTCCAATACTTTTAAGTCCCCCTACCATATTTCTTTCAATCAAGTTGTCTTGAAATCTCGAATTAGACAATGTTTTGTTCTTTTTCAGTGATGAAGCTCCTTCCGTCAGGGTCCATTGCTCCTTTCCAAATACTATTATTTGTTCTGCATTGCTTTTTGCAATATATGCTATTTTTTCTTAGAGTTTCTTATTGCTACTTTTCAATTTCCAAATCTTTTTGTGCTCATTGCTTAGGTGTATTTGCCTTTCGCTGTCTGTAAAAATTAACTTCTCCCTTTTGTTTGCCAAATATTTTCCTCTCTGTTTTTGATGCTCTGCCACAGCCTATTGTTGTGAGTGGGCAGTTTAATTTTCTTATCAATTGTGGATCTAAGAAGAAAATGAAGTGAGTGACCAACCGCTAAGTTCAAAGGAAACCGCCGGAATAGAAGTTAGATGACCTCTGTTGCTCTCTTCATGAAGACAGGCTCTTTGTGGGTGTAGATAATCAAATTAAAATTACTGAAAATCAATGTGAGATTTCAAAATTCAGGCTAAAATTGCTTGCCCTCCCTTTAAATCCACTTGGAGAGTGGTGCATGTGGCACTCCTCTCTGTCACTTTGTTGGAAGCAATTTGGCTTCAGAATGCAGTTAATGTATGCCGATCGGAAAGAAGCACTCCAAGGATGCTGTTAAGGCTGACTTCTCACTCAAGGATGACGCGCTGACAATTGTCAATTGACACCCAAAGAAACAATCTACAGAACCAAATTAGCTGGGTTACAATGTCATGTACAAAGACAATGGGAGTCTCAGCAGAGAATCAGATGGGTCATATTGCTTCAATACAGCTTCATTATTGCTATGCCATAAGCAGTACCCAGAGGTCATTAACACCTATTCTTAGTTTAGGGTGATGTGAATTTCCATGACATCATCATCCTATTGTCAGGCAATTATTGCTGTAAGTAACAGGCAATCGCCTGATGTCACCTACATGACATTGTATTCTGTTAATGTTGTTAACGTTCTTGGTTCAAGTGACCTGCCACTTAGGTTGGTATCACAGTCCTTGCCTTCTTGCCCCTTTCCGAGGTTATGACAATGGGAATTAGATGAGTTGACAGCACCATGGGCTACCAATTGCTTTGGTCCCAGATTCCATTCAGACTCAGGTCAGGTCACTCAGACCTATTTTCGGCAGTTACTCCATCATGATAAGCCTTCACCCCATCGTGTCATACCATGCACTACATCGTTCTCCTCTCCTTGTTAGCCTGCCACTGTGCATAAATACAGGATGGTTAACTCATCCATCACGTTCATTGTGACAGAAAATGACTTTGGATTGCTAACTAATGAACATCATATCAAAATTTTGATTTTGGGCTGGATCTCAGCCATGATGATGTTGACCATTTCAAACTGTAAATTCTGGCTTGACAATGTGTATGTCATACATCAGCTTATCTGAGGAACGTGAGTAAATCATTGCTGATAAAAATGATTGCTTTGTGAAGAGGACAATGTGCTTGGTTGATAATTATGTAGCTTTCTCAGTTCAGGCCTTTCCTGTTTCTCAGAAATACAATTTGTTCATTATTAGCGGTATTCGAAATATGTGCGTTGTGTTATTGAATTATTTGCCTTAACCTTAAGTTCACTGAATCAAGATAAAGACTAACCAGAGAATAATTGACTTCATACAATATGGATTTTCACATTAGCCTGGCAGTTCTAAAGCTGGAAGATCCCTTGGGGACCCGACTTCTCTATTTATTTGCTCCAGCTCTCAGTGTGTCATCCCCGGCCACAATTTTCCTGACATTATTCCATTTTAAGCCATCTTGCCGAGCTCTTGTCCCCAAGAATGATTATTATGGCTGAGATATGTTTTTCTGATTTGGAGGTCTTTTGGCAAGCCCTTTTGTTTTCTACTTGAAGCACACTCCTGGTTTTGTATCCTCAGCTTGCAGTGTTGTCCAGTCTAGTGGCTGAGTGCTTTTAACTTCGTGCACTTTTAAAACGCAGTTTCAACTTTGACAGTTTCCTTATTTGGATACAAAAAGTAGTTGTGGGTTATAGTAGTTGCACCCATATGAAATTGAAATAGCCTACTTCAGGCATCTCTCAATATGCTTCTCTCAAGTCACCACAGGGGATCACAAATTAGATAAATAGATAGATAGATAATTTCATTTGTTTGGTTCATAAAACACATTTAAAAAGTATAAAACATCAGCTATAGCCTGACACCTTATGGTGTATTTGGCTTATAGATAAAATTTATACAGTTGCTAAATTTATTTTACATTATTGCAATAGTTAAGTTGACACATATCTATTATATAATAATAAAAAAAGTACTGCAATTTGATTTATATAAGGATTTGACTGTCTATAGCAAAGTATTGCTGTACATATTAGGAATATTGTCAGTATTTAGGAATTGTTTTAGTTTTCTTTTAAAACTAAAAAGAGGACAATTACAGTTTATTCTATCCACAATGAAATTCAAACTAATCACGCCTTTATAGATATACGATTTTTGTAAACTAACATTATGAAAAAATGGCAACCTAAATTCATAAAGTGATCTTGACTCATGAGAATGTATTTTGTTATTTCTTTTAAATATAGATATCACTATATCTGGACATAAATTATGATAAACCTCGAACATAAATAAACAAATTTGCATCATGTAAATTTTAAACACATTGAGAATTTTAAGTTCTGTGAACAGCTGACTAGTATGTGCTCGAAAATCAGAGAAAGTTATCATTCTAATAACACGCTTTTGCAATTTCAAAATAGGTAACAAGTGACACGCGGCCATACTCCCCCATGATTCAATGCCAAATGATAAGTAATGCCCCAGTCTCACGGCACGTTACGGAGCACTTTAGGCGTCGGCGTGATGGTATTTCCTGGTAATTTGGATGAATTTGGGTGATTCACCGTTGACTTTTCACATCCCCCCAGGGGTAGTTTTTGTTCCCCTCAGGGGTTCCTAGAAATGGAAAAACTGCGCCGTGGATGTCAAAAAAGATTCAACAGGTTCAAACTTTTTTTTCATGACGGCGGAACAGAGCCCAAAATTTTATTGATTTTTTGATGTCCGGCGGGGATTTTTTCAGTGAGAACATCTCAAAAACATCTCCGGCGGGATATTAGGACATCCCCTGCCCCTGAGGGGACCTCTCCTGCCCCTGCGGGGTCCTCTCCTGTCCCTGGGGGGACATTTGCAGCCTCGCCAGCAGTTTTTGACATCCCGCCGATGGTCTTTTGACATCCCGCCGACGATCTTTGACATCCCACAGGCATTTAGATGTTGCCCCCCAGGCATTTAGATCTTTCCCGCAGGGATATGATGTTATCCCGCCGATTTACTATCTTATCCCGCTGTGATATGCTTTTAATTAATTATATAATGGTTTTATAAACATTGTATGTCACCGGGATGGTCATTTTTTTTCCTAGAATTCTACTCAAGCTACCCCTCAGTGGTAAAAAGTCCTTTGTAACGTGCCGTGAGAACTGGGCATAAGGATGAATGAAGGAAAAATAAAGAATACGTAAAGTGACTTTTGATAAAGTTTTCTGACCTTACTAATTATTCCAATTCCTTTAGCTATCTTCTTACGTATTTGCTTTGAAATAATGTCAGTTATGGGCTCCTTAATTCCTGCTTCTATTTTTTCCTTTTCACACTTGCGTAAGAGACAAGCAGTAGTGACTAACAACCTTTTTTTTTTTCATTTGCCTTCATTTCCATTATAATTACTACCTATTTCCCATGTAAGATGCAATATTCAAAAAAATGTTGGTTATTTCCTGTATTCCTTGTTTCTCCTCTTTATGTTATTTAAATACCATCAGTAATTTTTCCCTTCATTTGGACATAATTGGAGACAATCATTGTTGATATCTATACTGGAGCACAATTCAGTTGTTTTTCATGTTTCACCCAAGCATTTGTAAGAAAAATAGTAAGCATTTAAAAAAAATTAATCTGCTTTATTATGAAAGATGTCTAAGAAAGTCAATGCCATAAGTTAAATAGGAAAGTTAAAGAATGATGGATCTGGAAAAAACGGTTAAACAAAATGATAAATCCAAGCACTAAAGGACAAAGGTGTAATTTCCAATTATGGAGAAACCGGGAGGTGCAATATCAGACAAGAGAAGTAATTGGCAACAAATGAAAAGTAGAAGGGGAATAAAAAGAAAATGTCTGGTGCAAAAAGGACTTTTGCCTTCTAGACACTGCAAATAGACTGGGAAAAGTCTCGTGTCCGTGGCAATGAAGTCCAACAGGTAAAGAATTTATCTAGAATTTTAGCAGAGTGATTATGAGCTCCTCTCAGAGGTATTGTCATTATTTATACATTCCTTCTACAAGTTATCCCATGATATAAGAGAGAAATATGATACAAGGCGGGGGAAGGCAATTTGTCTAAAAAGACATGAATAAACAAGAACTAGGTATATCGGAGAAATAAACCAGTCTTAGGAGAAGGCTTATCTTAATGCATAGGACCATATTGTTTTTGCATCAGGATATTGTCTTAACCTCTAAGACTTGCCATACTCTTCATATTCCGATCTGCCTCCTAGTTTTTTTGCTATTTATATTCTTTGTTTTGCATGATTGATGGTTCTGGTCTGCCTCCTTGGTTTTTGCTGCATTTTTCTATACTGCGTAGTGCTTCAGTTTTTGTGTCTGCACTCTCTATTTTGCCCCTTTCTTCATTTGCTTAGCATTTCCATTACTACTCCTAAAATAAATTGTTCTTTGGAATCAACTGCTATTTGCCAATATATACGTAATTCAGAAAGCTGTCCAAACTCTAAAATTCCAATCAACAGATAAGAGTCCTTGATTATGACAAATATTTTGCTACTAGCGCTCTGGGAATACCACTTTATGCTTGTTGCGCTCCATGTAATATCATGTGCGGACAGTGAAGATGCTCTTCCAGTCACTCCATTTGCCATGAGTGTCTGGATGAGAAGTGGCGTGGTGATGAGATGGACAAGTAGAAAATACCTTATCTCTTCTGCTTACGAATATGCAATGCTCCAGTCATTCTGATAACACAGGTCCATGGCTGACATGCAATGCTGTCAAGACATCCTGATGAGTTCTCGTCAGTCTCAAATAGGTTGTGTGTTCCACTGTGGCTTTTGCTTGGTGTTATGTTGTCGTGCGTCATCCAAGATATACATTGTATCTAGATCGATTTTGCCGGTACTCGTTTGCTATTTAATGTTTTTAGCTAATCATGGGGTTGAACCTGTAGTCGCCAATATACCAGTGCATTTGCATACTTCATTTCATGTGTTCTTGAAAATTACTTTAGCCAGACGGTTGTGTGGTTATACAGGTTGATAGGCAAACAATTGTTTTTTCATCATCAACATTTGAATACATCACATCAATATTGAGATAGTAATCAAGGATTAGTATGATAGCATGAGATGAATTAAAATCCTAGATCGAGATGAGGAGTTCCACCTGCAACAAAAATACTGCCGCTGCTGGTGACTGGTGAGCCACCTGACGTTAGACAGTATGAAGTGCAAATGAAGTAAAGTTGAAATGCGGTTGAAACCTTTGAACACATTTAATAGGAGTACTAAAGATGTTCAGCCTAATCACACATTGCAACTTGAACATCATACCCTTAATTCATGGATGCTTTACGCTACTCCTCCCTAACTACTCGATGCCCACAACTGAAACTTTGCAAGCAACATTATTTCACGTCTTACAACAACCATAAGTGGGTCTGGTTTCTCAAACTGTTCAGATTATACCAGTGCACTTAATATTCATTTATGCACGCCTATCAATCTTCTCCAATGTAGTAGTAGTTGTTGTGTTTTCCCTGGACTCCAATGGAGGGAGGGAGGCGCCACTCTCTTGAAACACTGGCCCCTGGCTGTTCCCCTCTCTCTACCATTCTTACTCTCATCATACGCATTATCACGGGTACTATGCTTTATTATCAATTCACGGATGTTTTATGCTACTCCTCCCAAACTATTCATTTCTCAGCCATGAAAATTTGCAAACTGCTTTCTTTCACTTCCTACAACGACCTTATCTGGGTTTGGTCCCTTAAATTTATACTTTTTTTTCACGGGTACTATGCTAGTAAGGACAATTTTGGGAAAGGTACGTGTGGCTTCAGAGTAGAATTTGAAGTATTTTTTATATTTTTATAAGAATGATTACATTCTCAATTGTAGCAACGGTAGACCTCACAAAATCAAAACTGGCGAGATTTTTCAAATAAAGCAGCACAAGAAAAATTTCAACATATGCAGCAGACTCAATATTGATCTGAAGCTCACAAGAAAACACTTAAAAAGTTTTTCCATTTCACTTAAGAGTAATTTCGTTCCCATTCCTTCATTTCTGGTGTCATTAAGACTAAAAAAGCTGAAGCTGCAATTAAATCACATCAATGGCTTTAATCTTATTCACTGTGAACTGAATAAAATTTGAGTACAAAGAAACAGGACTTTCCTTAAGAAAAAACCGAATTCTGTGAGCTGTTTCACATTGTAAATCTTCCAGTGAAATTTGAAATTACCCTGATTGATGTTTGTGCATTTTCTAATGGCTCTTGGCTTCAAATTGGCTTTAATTTGATATTTAATCCCAGCAATTCTGAATTAAAAGTATCACTCAGCAAGCAGTGTTGTCATTACGTAAATTTGTTTGGTACTTAGAACTTTTTTCGAATGAATTTTGATGATCATCTTACACAGGTAACTTCTGAAAATACGTGTACATGTAGCCGCCAGCAAATTCCTGTTTTGAACTAATGGCTTCCTGGAGAGTTAAAATACATTGTTGGCTGAGGTAATTGAGTACTCTATAGCTGATTATTAAGCCTTCTAGCTTATTTGGGAGATAACGACTGCCATCATCAAAACACATGTGACTGTCTTACCTGAAGTTTGTTTATAAATGAATATACATGTAGGCCTGCGTCATATGTGTTTCGGCTTATGTCTTTCCAAATTTCTTATGTCTATGCAAATGTGTTATGATCAATGCATTGAATAATTGATAATATACAAAATATACCATAGAATTGATGATTTATCAAGTAGGCATACATCGACACAACAAAATTACAGTGAATAGACCACTACCTTCAACTGTGATCATTAAGTTTTTTGATTAATGTCATCGTGCTGTAAAAGCTATTATTTTCATTTTGAATTTCTAAGAAGGCACAACACTGCTGCTCTCTCTTGCCATCTATTTTTTCTTTCAGTGTTTTTAAAACATAAAATGTACGTACATTGTATTTTTATTTGTTTACATGTGCCTTTAGCATGAATAAACATCATTCTTATTACTAAAACAAATTCCAATAGTTTCGCAAATTTTCCCTGTTTGCACAAGTGGCATACTTGAATAAGGCTGGCTAAGATTAACCAAGTTAACTAGTAATTCCATGTCTATATTTAGAGCTACATAATGTTCTTTTTTGTATTTTTTTTTTAAAGAGGATCGATAATTCCAACTCAAACTACAGTATTATAGAAAATGGAAACATTTTAAGAGCTCCCATTTGCTACAGTTACAGCATGTATTTAACAACTACCAATTACAAAATGATGGAGTAGATGTTACAAGAGAGACGGGCTTTTAAGGATTCCCATTGGTGACAACACAGAGGCGTATAATTGCCGCTCGCCAAAAGCAAATATCATAGGGGAGCAATTACTGGAGTGGAGTTAATTGTAGAGGAAAAAGAGTTTGAAGCTCAATTTATTGTTTAAATTAACTTGCCAAATCTTTGTTGGGATGTAAGTGACATGTTAATAAAACAAGTTGATTAAACATAAACATGGGTGGTCTGGGTCTGGTCTCAGTGTTTATCAGGCTGGCTTGTTGCAGAGATACTGGACTCATTTGGTGGTAAAAGTGAGTCAACAGTGAAACTATAGTGTGATTTCCTTGGGGATGAAGTTGTTTCGAGAGAAGAGCCTTGTGATCTTTGCCGGACCAGTAGCATCTCACGGGTTGCAGAGACAAACCACCCTAATTGAGTGATGAGCCTATAGGATAAGACATATATGTACAAAAAGATGGCTTAGTCTTCAGATAATATGGAACAATATGTTGCCATGTGAGTTTTTTGAGGCACTGAGGACACAATTAGATGTATCTAAAGGGATGTGTGGCCTCTAATAAACTACTAAGAGTTAAAAAAGGATTATCCTAATATGACAATGAATTATACTAATATGACAATGAATTCTGCTCTTCCTCAGCAAGACAACACATAACTCCTCTTTCATACGGAAATGGATGACGAGACTCGACGAGTGCTCTCATTTGTTTTTGGGGTGTCAGTCACCTGTCTGCCAGAAACCTCTTTGAACAGGTGCTTTCCAACACCAGGTCTACAATTTGATTAAGCTCATCAGTAGCACAGACTGAGATGACATTTTAGTCAGCCACGTTTGCTCTTTCCTTGTCGACCTAGTTTGATGTCTCCTGGTGTAATTTTACCTGTCAACATGTCACAAACATGCAGCAATTAGCTGAACATGAAAATTGGCTTTTAATTGGTGTCCAAGCAACTATCTTTTTCATGTAATAGTACCACGGTTAAAGGATGTGGCGTTCTTAATATTAGGCAGAAAACAGTAAAGTTCTGTTGTGTGTTTAGCCATTTTAAAGATAGCTAATTTACTGGTTGATAAGTAGTTATTATTGAATAATAAAAAATTGTTCACTTATTGCACATTTTGTAGCAGGGTATTAACATGTTGGATAGTCGGTTGGATATTCACTTCTCAAATAGTGAAAGTAGCATGAGGAAATCTAAAGCACCTTAATTTGATTAAAAAATAGCCTTGACCAAAAAGCACTGGAGAGTGACAAACTTAGTAAAAGACTTAGAATCACAGCTGTCAAAGCTGATTCTTGACAAACATGAGCTCCAAGGTTTCTGGCTGTTTCTGTGGAATGAGTCTGGACTATTATATATATATGGAGAGATGTTAGGTCTTTCAGAGAGCTAAGAATCGGGATACACTGTTCTATACATGAAATTTTCGCTGTTGTCCTACTGAATCGACAGCTTACATGTAATTAGTGTTTGTTGCTGCATTTCGTGGGAGACATTGAAATGGTCTCTTGACCTAAGATGATGGGCATTAAAGTGTGCATTCTCACCAATAATATTAATAAACCAATATTAACATAGAGAAAATGTATCATAACTTTCCATCTTAGCCTATGATATGAGCTGTTACCATCCCACATGTGATCTCACTGCTGTTTCAGTGTGTACTATATCCATGTCTATATCAATTGGAGCTAAGTGAGCTCTGCATCTTTGCTCATCAGGAATAGGACCTCCTTTACAACATCATCATAGCTTTTTTGTTTTACTGTTCTCTACCATGTTTTAGTTTTTCTTTGGTCTTGTTTGAATTTTTTCCTTTCTTGTGTACCTAAAGTTCTGTCACTCACGAGAGACAGAAAAACCAGTCATTGATAATTCAAGGCAGCAGCCTGTGAAAAAACTGTGATCCAGCCAAAATATCAACTTTGTTTTTCAAAGACCAACTGCAACATACCAGTTTGGTTGCTTGTCTTTGATTTCTGTGAAACACTTACCTGAGTGACATGGACTGCCTTTTTACGAATTATGAAATTGGTCAAAGAATTATTTTTTGAAAAATATTTCTGTTATGATTAGACTAATTGATTGTCAGAACCTCAATTAAGACCAAATCATGAAAAAGAAATAATAATTTTTAAAGCAGCTTTTTGGAATCAAATTCATCTGTACAAGATTTAAAGCAACAAGCATTGAATCAATTGAACTTGTAGAGGGACATGGAACATTTAACACAACAAATTTTGATGGCAGCCTCAAGGGAAGAGAGAGAGAAAAAGTGTCAGTAATCACAGCGAGCTTGAAATATAGACGAGCCATCCTGGAAACAAAATTGCTCCATTTTGAGTTATTTCTGCCAACACCCCATAATAGAAAAGTCAAGAAGGCGATTTTGGTCACCAAATACAAGTATTTCTTCCATGTTGCTTCACTTCTTCAACTTCTTGAGTTAGTTAAGATATTTGACGCCCGCAGTTTTCATAAGCATATTAATCTTAACTTCATAGTTTTTGGCCTTATTTGATTGGTTTTGTCTTGCCTTGTGAATCGATCAGGTTTAGGTAAAATGCTATGTAGAAAGTTGGAAGCACATGTATTATTATGTAATCAATCAAAGATAATTATTATTTTGTTTGATTGGAAAATGATGTATTGATTGAAAAATCAAACCTTCCTGAAAGTGGAAAACTTGGTTCAGACACTTTTATTCAAAGGTTACACCTTTTTATTGAACTGTAAGGCCTGTGTATAGTCTGTAAGAAGGTATAGAGTGTATTGTAAACTGTGTAGTCAGAGCATGGTCAGCATTAGTATGGACCCTTGATATGAGGGAGCCAAATTTAGCATCTCATCACTCAAATAATGACACACAGTTAGCATATTGCTTGTAATAGCCAATAAGCACAAACTAACCAAGTTTCAGTCTTGTCTTAATACTGTTTCTGTAACCCAGCAGCGACCATTGCTAGAGAGTAGTGAAGTCTACAGAGAGTGCTGAATTACTTATTGCGAATAATAAACAACAAGTTTTAACTGACAGCCTGTTGACTGGAATTATTGGTAGCATTTCAAGTTATTCTTTATAGCTAGGAACTGTTACAAGTTGAACATAAGACATGTTACTCTGACAGTAGAAGGGTTGTGTGTGTAATAAAATTTATGGAAATCAAGAATTTTAAATGTTCGATCATTTCTTTATTTTGATTTGTGTCAGTCCAAAATATTTCACCATATAGGCTTAAACTATGTAATTCCTTCTGACTTTTTGAAACCTGGTGTGATAAACCATGTATTCTTTAAGAAAGGGTCCCTTATATATCTATGAAGTCCATTTGCTTAATACCACAGTTGGTATTAGATGGGGAATGTCACACAATTTGTAAGAATGTGAGTTGATAAGGGCTAGTCCTGGAACAGCTAGCGCAATCAGGACAAAAAAAATCAAATCATGTTCGGCTGATCTTGTCAACCTCAGGCAGCCAATGACCTAAATTCCATAATGACCAACAAGAGCTCTCTGACAATGGTAATAGATGTTGAAATGGGAGACAACACCATAGCATCAGTGATTAGGAATAACATTGACCGCAAAGCATTTGAGAGTGACAAATGAACCTAGGAAAAGACAAAGAACCAAAGTCACAGCTGCAACAGCTGATTCTGGACAAACATGAGCTGTAAGGTTTCAGGTAGTCTGTGTTGAATGAATTCAGAGGGAAGTTGAGGTCGTTCAGCGAGTTAAGAATCAGACGGCACTGCAGCAGGACATTGTCTCTGTTGTCCCACTGCAACTAAATTGACTGAGCTTGCTAGAGAAAGGTCCTTGTTGTTTTGTTTCGTAGGAGATATCAAAATTTATAAACTCTGCAACATTAAAAACGCACACTTTTAAAAAAGCTAAAAATAGTACTTCCTCTTGAAGTATCAAAATGAAAGTATCCACACTTCTAGTAGTTGTCATCAGGTATATTCACGAAAAATTTCAAATCTCTAAGTGCAGCACTTTTGTGTAAAATTAAATCGTCGTGGGCACTGTCGAAAATGGAAGTCACAAACTGCACCTTAAAACAAAACGTACAATTGGAAATATTGGTTTTGTGGCATACTGGATGGGATTAATCTTATGAAATTTTCACATAACATGCACAAGACTTCCAAAAGAGGACCCACAGAAGTTTTTGAAAAAAAAAAGTCAATGATAAAGCAGCTTTTGAATTAAAAACTCAAAATTTACGAGTTTGCATCTTCAAATGAAGTCTGTGAACCAGAACTGTTAAATAATGGGGGTTTTATGCATGCCCAGGGTAGAAATACACACACAGACAATCATTCCATATCAATTGTCTCAAAAATTTGAATAAAACATCATTTTTTAAGGTTTTGACAAAAGTCTCCAGTAGGGGGCGTGTCAGCATTGACACTTAATTTTTATTAATTTCACCCTCTTTATTTGTGGTTGGGTCAATTATTCCTTTTCCCTAACTCATGGAGTAAGGAAAATTATAAACTTTCCTGGCTTATCAAAGAAGTTTGTGGAAAGAACAGCTAAGTTGTTGAAATTAATGATCAGAGGAAATTGAAATCTTGTGACTTCAATTTTCGACAGTGACCACGACGATTTAATTTGACACCAAAGTACTGTACTTAGAGATTTGAAATTTTTCGTGAATATACCTGATGGCAACTACTAGAAGTGTGCAAATTTGCATCTCGATATCTTAAGAGGAAGTACTAGTTTTAGCATTTTTAAAAGTGTGCGTTTTTAATGTTGCTGAGTTTATGAGTAGAAAATTTATCGTTAACCTTCCATCTCAGCCTTTTTCAGTTTTCCATGAGGTAGCTTTGTCTATACATCCGGCAAGATGTTTCTGGCCTACCAGATCACGCCCACAATAAAAACCAGCTGCTGCCATCACACAGGAAATCACCTTGCTCTTTCAGAGTGTAGTCCTCTATAATAGAGCTAAATGAGCCCTGCAGCTTCTCTCATTAGGAATAGCTTAGAATGTTGTTATTTTCCCATTTTTTTCTACCAAGTTTTATTTTATCTTTGGTCACGGGTGCCTTATCTTCTTTTGTTGTGCTCCTGAATTTTTGTCACTCATGAGAGAAAGGACAACTTAATCATCCATAATAATTATTTCAGTCAGCAGCCTATTGGAATTGCAAGTGTCGTCAAGCCAAAATATCACATTTGTTTTGCAAAGATTAACTGCCACATTCTTGCTCTGTTGCTTGTCCTAGATGTCTGTGGAACACTTGCCGAAGTGACATGTCTGCTTTGTATGAATTATGAAATTGATCAAAGAATTATTTTTAGGAAACATGTTCATAATGAGAAAACCAATTAATGGCCAGAACCTCAATTAAGACCAAATCATGAAAAAGAAATAACAATAATTCAATGTTGCTGCTCTTTTATATAAAATTCACCTGCACACAATTTAAAACAATGAGCACCATTGAATCAATTAAACTAATAGAGGAAGGTGGAACATTCTGCACAACACATTTTAATGACAACCTCAAAAGGAAGAGAGAGAAAATTATCTGTAATCACAAGGAGCTTCAAATAAAGCTAATCCATTCCTGGAAACCAAATTGTTTCATTTTGAGTTATTTCTGCCAACACCCGATTATAGAAAAGGTCAAGAAGATGATTTTGGCCCTCAAATAGAAGTAGGGCAGACCGGGGCCTATTGGTCTACTTTTAACATTTTTGGTTTTCAGTGGAAAACTTCTTGTAATTTATTGAAAATCTGTTTAGATACTGACTTCTTAATATTTATAATACCCTTATGCAAAACCATGTTCAATTGTCTATCTACTTGGCAGACTTTTAGAGGAAAATACGGCTTTTTTTTTTGTAATGGTCCAAAGCGCCCTAGAGACGGAGCATTGTGGACAGCCATGTGGGTACATTGGACCAAAAATTAAAAGTCCAGCAGATTAGTAGAAGGAAGAAACCAAACTCGAAATTCCTACATTACACACACTTGTGTGTCATTGCAGAATGATTATATCTGAAAATTGACTCTGATTATTATATTAAGTCTGTTTCAGCTAGAAGGGGAGGAAGAAGAACCAAGATCATGGAAATTTTTGGCTAAAGGGTATACCTCAAAAGGTCTTTACATTGGGGATGTTGATTATAGACAAGGCTGCATGCTTTAATAATTACAATTTTAGAATTACAAAACAGATCTCAGGGATGATACGACGTTACCCGAGGCGAGGTCAGACATGCTCGGTTCTCTCCTTCTTTCATGTGGCTTCGCTCCTTGAGTTTATTTAAAAGATATTCATTGCAGGGGTTTTCATAAGCATTTAATCTTGACTGCATAGCATTTCACTTTATTTTATAGGTTTTGTAAATCAATCTGAATTAGGTAAGAAGCCATGTGGAAAGTTGGAAAGAAACACATTATGTAAATTAAATTAACATAAGATTAGCATATCTAATGATTAGTTAGCTTGATTAGAGAATAATTGGTTGATGCAAAAATCAGACCTTCATTAAGATGTAACACTTCGTAAAGACTCAAACTTTTGTTAATACTAAGGTAATTTCTTTTTATTAGAGCTGTTTGCGGATTGGCAGCCCAAACAGTTTCAAAATTAACTCTAAACTTGGTCGTGTGATGTCACTGGCTTAGAAATGTTTTGTTTGTGTCAGTTATGGTTTGTTAATGTCAGTTATATATGGTTAATCTGTTAATTCAATTCTTATCATATATCTAGCAGCATAGGTGACAACAAACAAACTAAATAAATGACTTGAGGTACTTGATCAATTAAGAAGATTAGGAGACCAACAGAAAACTGTCGATGATGTGGCAAAGCCTGTTTGCAAATTGAAAATAAGAAAATTAATTTCTCCAGTGGACCGCCAAACCGCGAAGATCTATAAGACTTTATGAACAAAGAATGAATTTAATGAAAGGCATTTCCAAGATTTACTACATGGTCAGACCAAGGCCTGGTCATCATTGATATGGACCCTTGGTACAAGGGAGCCAAATTTAGCATCTCATCACTCAAAGCATGACACACAGTTAGCATATTGCTTGTAATAGCCAATAAGCGGCAAACTAACCAAGTTTCAGTCTTATAATATTTCAGTAACTCAGCAGTAACAGTACTAGAAAGTATTAAGTCCACAGAGTCTCCTAAATTACTTAATGTGAATAATAGAATCAAGCTTCAACTGATGTGTTTACTCAAATTATTGGCAGCATTTCAAATTATTCTTTTTGTTTAGGAACTGTTATAAATGGAATATTAGGAAGAGTAAGTACTCTAACTATAGAAGAGTTGTTAGTGTTACAAAATTTATGAAAAGCAAGAATTTGAAATGTTGAATCACTTCCACATTGTGACTTGCGTCAGGCCAAAATATTTCATCGTAAGCGGTGATGTTTTTTCATGTTTTTTTCTTAAACCCAGTATAATGATTGATGAAGCATGTCCTCTTTATAAAATCACCCCTTATATCTGTGGAATTCATCTGCATGCTTATTACAACTGTGGATGGTTGGCATTGGTTGCAGAATGTCACATCATTTGTGAGAATGTGAATTGACAAGGGCTTGTCCTGGAGCAGAGAGCTCAATCAGGACAAAAAAAATCAAATCATCTTGGGTTTATCAAGCACAAATCCCCTGGCAGTCGGGCAGCCCATAGCCTAAATTCCATAATAACCAACAAGAGCACTCTGACAAGAGGTAATAGATGAAGAAATGGGTTAAACTCAATAGTATCAATGCCTCTCGGGTGGAATTGAGACCAAACCAGAGTTTCTTGCTAATTCTACTCGTGATAGTAAATTATGCGTTCAATTGTCATGTGTGTTTCATAGACTTTCAATCAGTGGATTTTTTGAGGTGATACTTCTGCCCTGCGCTGATATATTCTTAATGACTCTATTTGGCGCCATCCGCCTCTGCATAGATGGCCAAAGGCCTCCCAACAGGAGGCTTTTTCCAAGATTCGGAAAATCAGGCTGTGAAACTATATGTAAGCAAAAAGGGGCTAACGTTGAGCATAAAATGCGGACCAAATTTGCGGAACGGTGTGCAGCGGGATTTCGTAATAAAACGCGGATGCACAGTTGCGGAACAGGCCTTTTTTGCGGGATCGGCCGTATTTAAATGAGGTTGGGATCAAATATGTGGAACAAGCTGAATTTGCTTTATAAATCGCCTCTATATATATATTTTTTTAATTTTTTTGTTCATTAACGAGAATCATTAGTTAGTCTAGGGTGGCCGGTAAAAAGACCAATTTCTGAAATTCATATCGCATACCCTTTCATTTTATGCGAAATGGTAAAATAAGCACTCTGTCAAAATTTTAGAAAGATCCTTCGAGTCTAAGTGGTCCCCCAATGCCACTCGGTTTCAGACCAAAATTTATAAATAATTCATTTTTGCGTAATCGCGGTTTTAAATATCTCGCTTATTATTGGACATGCAATGATACTATTTATACCATTGATCTCAGGAGAAAATAAGCTTCAATTTGAGTACCTGGAAGCTATATCTATGATAACTTTGAAGCTGGCAGGATTTTGAGAAAACTCAAAATTTCATGTCGTCAAGCCAAATCGCTCAAAACGTTAGTTTATATATTTTCAAATTTAGCTGAATTAAAATTCCTACTAAGAATAAAGTACATAAGGAACAATTTCCTGTTGAAAGTGAGAATATTGACAGGTTTTCATGGTGTGATAGCCTTGCTGCAGAGACACACAAATCTACACTGTATATATGTGTATTGGAACGCATATTGAGAATCTGTATTGCCAAAATTGTTTCTGTAAGTGTTTTGCATAACACCAGGTGGCAGATAAATCAAATCTTAATTAATTGTCCACTAGATGGCAGTAAATCTTTTTGTCAGGTGGTCCAGAAATTGGCTCCAAAAATGTGTTCACTTTGACTCTGATTTTACTACTGAAAGCATCACTCAGGATGTACTAGCAAATTATTGCTTTTTTAACTGATCATGGAATTTTATTCCTGACTTTACTGGATTTTCTATATGGAACCACTTTACTGAATGTTCTACATGTAAGCCATGATGAATTGTTGGAAAGGGATTGAAACCTGATTATGTCAGAATTGGAAATACATACATTACGTCGTACATTTACTGAATAAAGTATTGTCAAGTTCAACTGCAAGTCTCCTTCATCTCATTCCAACATAGTTCCAATTGACAACGTGGATCCAGACTTCACTGCTTCATCTGGAGGACACTAATATCGCTATCGCACCACCATGGCTGAAAAGGCAGCGGAACTGAAGCCTACAAGAACGCAAAATAAAAGCAAGGTAACTACAGCTGCTAAGAAACTCTCTGGAGCTATCAAAAGAAATGCTGACAAATCGAGCATAAAAAATTTTCATGATGAACTTGAGCAGGCTATGGCTGACTTTGCACTTGTTAATGAAGAGTACAATGAAGTGGTCACTGAAAATGATTTGGAAGACTTTAAGGTTGTGAATGACCTAAATTTAGAACAATATGAAACAGCTGTTATTGAAACTTATGAAAAGGCCAAATCTGAGTTCAAAGAGTGCAAAAAAGCTGTTATCACACCTCTGTTATCCCGACTTGACACCTCCAAGAGCAGGCTTTCGCGCCTGTGTGAAAGGACTAAAGCATTAGTGGAGGATAAAGGGATTGGAATGTCTTCACAGTTGTTTGATGGATTGAATAAACAGTTTGCTCCATTGATACAGGATGTTCAAAATGTACTGATACAACTTATTGAATTGCAAGACCCAGATAGTCTTACTGAAACACAAACTGATATTAATCAATTGTTAGGTGAATGTGACTCTATTCAACTTGAATGTAACTTAGCTCTTCACAAGTCACAAGGTTCCGTTACTACTGGTCCTGTTGGTACTCATTCTGTAAATTTTAGTGGTAGTCCTTCCATCCTTAAACAGAATGACAGTGATCCTTCACAAGGGGGTCTGAGTGCAAAGAGTGGTGCAGAGGCCAGAGGTGATGTAAAGGTCCAAAAATTGACTTTACCTGTGTTTAGTGGCAATCGAGCTGATTGGCCTGAATTTAAAGTAGTTTGGAGGGAATTGGCAGAAAATTCTTTCAAAAACAAAACTGCTCTTGCATTTGAGTTGAAACGTTCACTTAAAGGTACTGCAAAGGACAAGGTTAAGAATGTTTATGTTACTCGTGCTGATGCATATGATACAATGTGGGAACGCTTGTGTGAGTACTATGATGATGTCAGTGCAGGCGTGTCTGCAGCTTTAGATAGTTTAAAGCGTTTAAAATCTGTAAAAGATGAAGACTATAGAGGTCTAGTGTATTTGATTGATGAAGTAGAAAGTGTTCATTCTCAGTTAACAGAAATGAAGCAGGTAGATGCTCTTTCAGCCAGAGAGGTTGATGCTATTTGTGATCTCTTGCCCAGTACTGTGAGAAGGGAGTGGAATAGGTTGTATTATGAATTTGCTGTTCAAGATAAAATCAAACCTCTTTCTAAGTTCATGAATTTCCTCTTAAAGGAGCGTACTGCCATTGCCAGGTTAGCTGAGGGTCAAAAAAGTAAAAGGATTCATTCTGATACTAACTCCTCTGCTGTGGGTAAAGTACCATACAAACAGATTGGTAAATCATCTTCATCTTGTGTTGTTCATAAGGGTGACGTGAAGCATAAAACAGCTGATTGTAAGGATTTCAAGGCTCTTTCGTTGGATGATAAGTTCAGTGCTCTTAGGGAAGCTCATGTTTGCTTTCGTTGTTTCGGGTGTCACCAGCGTGACCAGTGTAAGAGTATTGTAAAATGTGAATTTTGTAAGAAATCTAACCATCATACCTTGATGTGTAAGCGTGGTCTGAACGGTCAAGCTGAATCCTCTGAGGTAGTTAGTCCAAACTTTGTAGTTTCGGGGAGTAGTCATTTGGTGAAAGCACCAGCTGGTATGTCACTTTACGCTATTCAGCAGGCCTTTGTTGTGGATTCGGGCAAATCAGCAAATGTTTTCTGTGATAATGGCTCAAATACATCCTACATAACCCACAGAGCTGCTGATAGGTTGCGGGCTAAAAGATTGGACAAGTTCACGTTGGACATAACAACCATGGGAAATGTCAGTAGAGAGTACGAAACCAGGTTGTATGAGGTTGTTATTAGAACTGTAAGTGGGGAGCTCATACGTGTCCAAGCTTTTGGTATTGAGACCATTACTGGTCCTGTTTCTTCTTTGGATCTTGAGTGCTTGTCGCATATTTTTCCTGATCGAGATATTTCTGTGCTTCAGCGTAGGTCATCAAATGTAGATGTGCTTTTGGGCTGCGACTATTTCTCGCTTCATCCCAAGAGGGAGCTTTGTAGACAAGGTAACTTGAGTATCATGCAGGGTGAGTTAGGTGTATGTCTAGTTGGCAGTCATCCTGATCTCAAGGAGGATACTGAGATTAGTTGTAACATGATCAAGGTTGCACATGATCGGAGAGTAAAGTCTGACTGTAATTTTGTCATGAATAAGCAACTTTTGCAACCAAGTCTCACTGGATTTTGTGTCAGTGTCAAGAAAGGTTGTGATGTAAACTTCGTGTCCAGAAGGATGCAGGATGTCACAAATCTGTTTATCGAAGGTGAACAGTTGGCCACTGGTGCAAACCCAAAGTGTGGGGGATGCAAATGTGGCAAATGTCCGTCGGTTGGTCATACTTACTCATTTAGGGAGGAACAAGAGTTAAGGTTGATTCAGGATAATCTAAGGTACAGTGAGCAGGAATGTTGTTGGTATACAAGTTATCCATGGTTGGTAGATCCTGGGCAATTACCTGACAATTACAATGTCGCTGTTGCCACTTTGCGTAACACTGAGTGAGTGAGTGAGTGAGTTTGTGTTTTACGCCCCATCAGCGTAACACTGAGAAAACTCTAGTTAAGGATCCTCGGTGGTCGGAGAAGTATGCAGAGCAAATCGAGGATATGCTGAAAAGAGGTGTGGCTAGGAAGTTGTCAGATCAGGAGTTGAATTCTTGGAAAGGACCTCGGTTTTATATTAGTCATTTGGCTGTGTACAATCCAAAGTCACAATCAACTCCGGTGAGAATTGTCTTTAATTCCAGTCAAAATTGTAGTGGCGTTTCTTTGAATAGCACTTTAGCTAAGGGACCTGATGGTTATATGAACAATCTCTTGGGACTTCTGTTGCGCTGGAGGGAAGAGTCGGTTGCTGTGGTGGGGGACATTCGTAAAATGTTCCATTCTGTTCGGTTGGAAACTTTGGAGCAGCAATGTCATCGGTTCCTATGGCGTGATTTGGATACAACTAGAGGGTATACCTCAAAAGGTCTTTACATTGGGGATGTTGATTATAGACAAGGCTGCATGCTTTAATAATTACAATTTTAAAATTACAAAACAGATCTCAGGGATGATACGACGTTACCCGAGGCGAGGTTAGACATGCTCGGTTCTCTCCTTCTTTCATGTGGCTTCGCTCCTTGAGTTTATTTAAAAGATATTCATTGCAGGGGTTTTCATAAGCATTTAATCTTGACTGCTTAGCATTTCACTTTATTTTATAGGTTTTGTAAATCAATCTGAATTAGGTAAGAAGCCATGTGGAAAGTTGGAAAGAAACACATTATGTAAATTAAATTAACATAAGATTAGCGTATCTAATGATTAGTTTGCTTGATTAGATAATGATTGGTTGATGCAAAAATCAGACCTTCATTAAGATGCAACACTTCGTAAAGACTCAAACTTTTGTTAATACTAAGGTAATTTCTTTTTATTAGAGCTGTTTGCGGATTGGCAGCCCAAACAGTTTCAAAATTAACTTTAAACTTGGTCATGTGATGTCACTGGCTTAGAAATGTTTTGTTTGTGTCAGTTATGGTTTGTTTATGTCAGTTATTTATGGTTAATCAGCTAATTCAATTCTTATCATATCTAGCAGCATAGGTGACAACAAACAAACTAAGTAAATGACTTGAGGTACTTGATCAATTAAGAAGATTAGGAGACCAACAGAAAACTGTCGATGATGTGGCAAAGCCTGTTTGCAAATTGAAAATAAGAAAATTAATTTCTCTAGTGGACCGCCAATCCGCGAAGATCTATAAGACTTTATGAACAAAGAATGAATTTAATGAAAGGCATTTCCAAGATTTACTACATGGTCAGACCAAGGCCTGGTCATCATTGATATGGACCCTTGGTACAAGGGAGCCAAATTTAGCATCTCATCACTCAAAGCATGACACACAGTTAGCATATTGCTTGTAATAGCCAATAAGCGGCAAACGAACCAAGTTTCAGTCTTATAATATTTCAGTAACTCAGCAGTAACAGTACTAGAAAGTATTAAGTCCACAGAGTCTCCTAAATTACTTAATGTGAATAATAGAATCAAGCTTCAACTGATGTGTTTACTCATATTATTGGCAGCATTTCAAATTATTCTTTTTGTTTAGGAACTGTTATAAATGGAATATTAGGAAGAGTAAGTACTCTAACTATAGAAGAGTTGTTAGTGTTACAAAATTTATGAAGATCAATGGTATAAATATTATCATTGTATGTCGAATAATAGGCGAGATATTTATAACCGCAACTTCGCAAAAGGACATTTTTAGAAAATATTGGGCAGAAACCGAATGGCTTTGGGGGCCACTTAGACTTGAAGGACCTTTCTTAAATTTTAACAGCGTGTTTATTTTACCATTTCGCAGAAAATGAAGGGGTAAGCGATATGAATTTAAGAATTTTTTTTTTTCGGCCACCCTATAGTTACCTACACTAAATTTTTGAAATAGTTACAACAATTATGACCTAGATATATATCTAGATCTCTATCCCACACTTCGCCACTCATGAGTTCCTCCGCCAGCCAGACCACTCATGGGTTTCAGTGGACTGATCCACCGCCCTGAGTGGGTTTTATTTTAGTATCCCAGTAATCAGTGTACACCAACCATTTTCTGTGAAGGTTTATTTGTTACCTTCACAGAAATATCAAATTAAAATGTATCCGATATGTACTTGTTATTGTATCCTTTCGTTCACGGACTGAAATGAAGGCAGTCCCTTTGTTGCGGAATAGTGACAGCTGTGAAGGTGCTATTTAAAAAGCCCCCACATACATTACTGGACAGCAATAATTCGTCATGAATGGCTAAAAGGAGGATACCAATGTCAACTAAATACAGTATGCATGAAAAGAAAATTATGACATTTCTAGAGACTTCACAGGTATGCATTGCAAAAGGTAACGGAAAAAAAAAGACCCATCGTATTTCATTAGATGTTGCTGTGACAGTAAGTCATTTAAATTGATTCGCAAACAGAATTTCCCAAAAAATCTTATTTAAAAAAAAATAATAATATTTCACATCATAACACCTAAGCAATAAACTGCACTGTATCATACAAGCTCATACGATGCATTGCAATGCCATCGCATCATGCAGTAATTGTAATGTATGAGTTGCTCATCAATTTTTCATGGGGGAGCTGTGTGTTCACTTTTTTCTTTGTGAAGAATACAATGTACATTGCCTTGTTACGGAGTTCTTGTCCTATCCTCATCCATCTAGTCTTGAGGTGCTACATGCACTGTCAAATATCCACTGCAATTTGTGCTGCACAGTTGCTCTCACACTATTTAATTAAGTTAAAAACACATTAGCTTAGTTACTTTAATATGGAATGCCTGAATTTATGATGAGGCTCCACTTTGCTGATAAATATTTTCAAATGAACTTTAAATGCACTAAACTGACTTCAAGTTGGTGGAATTAATTAGCAATTTCACACCATTTCCCATATTCAAGCTGTACTATATGGTATATTGGTCGGTTTTTAGTTAAGCAGTATTACAGGTAGGTTTTATCAATATCTGACAGGCAAACTTTTAAAAAGCTGCCTCCTGATTGGTCCAAGCCATTAGTTTTGGTAAACGGTAGCAAAATCCCTAATGCTAAACAGATTGCACTGTTTACCTCATAGCTAGTCAACATTTGCATAGTATTCCAAGGCTATACTGCATCGTTTGCTTAATATATGTAACAACTGGCAATTGTTATAGTCCGTAGTTTTGCAACACATTTTTGATGATGTCCTAGCTACTGGGCTGCAAATGATGCTGTTTGACTCTTGCTGGTCCCAAGCCATACTAATAGGTTGTAAGTATCAAAGGCTGTCGTTGGGCATGTCCTTTTGCTCTTAGGTTGCTGTGACAACAAGGCGAGTAAGTGATAGCTTGGCCTAGGGCCAAGGTCCGTTGAAGCCGGGCGGAGGACCTAGGGTTTGCTGCTGTGCTGTCTATTGTTTTCTATTTTCGGCTATTGTTCTATTTATGTCAATTCCTTCTATTCACGTGCTCTGCATTTGTTTTCTGTGATTTTGTGGTTTTCTTTTATTTCTCACCTCTCCCTCCTTTATCCTGCTTCTGGGCCTCACAGTTTCTCTATCTTGTGAATGCCTTCCTTTCCCTATATATACTCCTCTCTTTCCCGCCTCTGGGTCGCGTCTCTTTCTTGCACCCACCCACTTCCTCCCTTTCTTCTTCCTTCTCTGTCTTGCCTACCTCCCTTCTATCCGTCCTTCCTTCCTTTCGGGGTCTCACCCTTATCTCAAAATTCCTAACTATAAAAATTCAAAGAGAGGTGCCACAGGCAGCATATCTGCGCAGGGTGTGGAGGGCCCGACCCTCGACCAAAGTGTCCCAATCCCAGCTGTAAATCCCCCCCCTCTTCCAGTGGCGCCTCTGCCAATCCCTCCTCTCAATCCTGAATTTTCTCCTGCTCTCGATCTAGGTTACTGGGCCACCTTTCTCCCGCAGGTTTATCCCCCGGACCAAGCTGCCCACATCCTCTCTCTTTTAGTTACAGGTGTCCCCGTTGGTAGGCCTCCAGCTTCTTCCAAAATCGTCTCCCATAATTGGCCCTCTAGCATTAATTTCAGGTCTCAAGTCACCGACCTTATCCAGTCTGACCTCGCCGCTGGGCGTCTCCAGGGTCCTTTCAGGGAACCCCCTTATGATTCCTATATCGTCTCTCCCTTGGGGGCTTTTCCCAAGAAGAAATCTACTAAGATCCGCATGATTCACGATCTCTCTTATCCCTTTAAAGATTCTGTCAACGCCTTGATAGACCCTGAGGACTGCACTCTCTCTTATTCCTCGGTCGAGGACGCTGCTGATCGTTGTCGTCTCCTCAGTCCCGGGCCTGTGTTTATGGCTAAACTTGATCTCAAAGATGCCTATAAACACGTCTTCATCAGGCCCGAGGACTGGCACCTCATGGGTCTATCTTGGCCTGACTCAGCAGGCTGCACTCAGTTTTACTTCTCTCGTGTACTCAATTTTGGTCTTAGGTCAGCCCCCTTCTTGTTTGATATTTTCGCTGGGGCCCTTGAACTGTTCATGGCCCGTGCGGGCGTCTCTGATTCCATAATATGTTATGTCGACGATTTTCTCGTTATATCCGATTCCCCAGTGAGCTGTCGACAGAGTCTGAACTCGATGCTCGCCACTTGTGCGGCATCTGGCTTCACGGTGCAGCCCTCCAAGGTCACTGACCCGAGTCCGGAGGTCGAGTTCCTGGGGATCATCATTGACGCCCGCAGGGGCCAACTTCGTATCTCCGACGAGCGACTGGAGGATCTTAGGTCCGAGATCCAGGGCTGGCTCGCCATTAAGTTTATCTCCAAGCGTCGTCTCCTCAGTGTCGTTGGCAAGTGTTCTTTCGCGGCTAGGGTCGTCCGCCAGGGGAGGGCATTCTTGGGGCGTCTCATTCACGCGGCCAAGTCAGTTACCGGCCTCCACCACTCCGTGAAGCTTGATTTGGACGCCCGAGCTGATCTTTCTTGGTGGGTGCAGTGTATTGCATCCCACAATGGTGTCTCCTATTTTAACCCCTCCTGGGACGACCCTGTCCACATTTTTTCCGATGCCAGCGGCCTGGGGGCCGGCGCTTGCTGCGGGGATGAATGGTTCTCTCTTCCTTACTCCGGTTCCCTCGCCTTTATGACCTCTCACTCCATAAACTGGCGTGAGTTTCACGCAGCCTTGTCTGCACTCGTCTGCTGGGGTCGCCAGCATCATTCACGTTCCATCATATTCCACATTGACAACACCACTGTCGTTCACATTCTCAACAGATCATATACTCCAGTTAGGGAACTTATGTGGTTTGTCCGGCAGTGGTGTCTCGTCGTGGAGCTGCACAATCTCACCGTGCAGCCCATCTATATCTCCACTGACGACAATGTGGATGCTGACGACCTCAGCAGGCTTCGTGTTTCCTCCTTCAGGGCCAGGAACCCCTCTTCCTCCCAATCCATGACCTGGCCCGATCAATCCTTCATGTCCTCTTATACTTAACCTCCCCCCCCCTCTCCACTCCCTCTCATACTCCTTTCTTTATTTTTCAGAGTTGGACCGCCAGGCCGAGGCGCTGGTCTCCTCGGGCTGGGCCCCCAGAAGTCGTGCAGGCTACGCCACTGCTGTCCGTCGGTACCTCTCCTTTGCTTCTTCCCATGCCCTCCCCCCTCTCCCCCTGGTGGAGTCCAATATCCTCCGTTTTATTTCTTTTCTTTACTCCCAGTCCCTTTCAGTTAGCACTATAAGATCTTATCTTTCTGGGCTCAGAGCCTGGGTTATATATCTGGGTTTCCCGGAGCCATCTATCTGGTCCCCTCGGGTTCAATTGGCCACGAGGGCCTTATCCAGATCCCAGCCCCCCCCCTCTCGCCCCACTCCAATTACCTTCCCTCTCCTCTCCTCTATCATGTCATGTTTTTCCTTTTCTCGCGACCATTTAGCGATCAGGGGGGCGCTTGCCCTCCAATTTTTTGCCTGCCTCAGGGCCTCGGAGTTCTGTTCAGACTTTCTTCTCTCTCTCTTTCCCCTCCGATCCTCTCTGGTTTTTGACCCCTCGGCTTCCCCCCCCCCTGGTTCGCTATACCGCTCCCTCCTCCACAACAAGCCCACATGGTTTCACTGTTTCCGTGGGCTGCTCGGGGCATCCTGTTTGCGCCCCTTGTCTCCTCTACCATTTCATCTCTCATTTTCCTGCACCCTCATCTCATCCTCTTTTCTTGATGTCATCGGGTCTTCCTCTAACTTATTCTTTGTATAATTCCTCTCTTAAGTCAACTATAGCCTCTCTGGGCCTCAACCCAGCCTCTTACTCCACCCACTCACTTCGGGCCGGCGCGGCCACTCAAGCTGCTCAATCTGGTTTTTCATCTCACGAAGTTCAGAGGCTGGGTCGTTGGAGGTCAAATGCCTATGTTTCTTACCTGAGGCCGGAGCCCGATGCCTTCTCTCTCTTAGCTTCTAGGCTGGTTCCCTATAGGCTTCTTTTTGCCTGGCCTCTCTTCTCACTCACCCCACTACCTGCTGCTCTTGGACTGGTGGTCTGGCTGGTCCGGAGCAGCAGGCTCCTTTCTGTCTCGTTTATGTACTCTCCTTCTATGTGTGTATGAATGGTGTGTGTCTGTGTATCTGTTTTGTGTTTGTCTTCTAGCCGAATTAAAGGCACTGCGGCCAATTTATAGTATTTCACTTGTTTGTATTATGTCCTCCGCCTGGTGGATTCAATGATAGCTTGGCCTAGGGCCAAGGTCCGTTGAAGCCGGGCGGAGGACCTAGGGTTTGCTGCTGTGCTGTCTATTGTTTTCTATTTTCGGCTATTGTTCTATTTATGTCAATTCCTTCTATTCACGTGCTCTGCATTTGTTTTCTGTGATTTTGTGGTTTTCTTGTATTTCTCACCTCTCCCTCCTTTATCCTGCTTCTGGGCCTCACAGTTTCTCTATCTTGTGAATGCCTTCCTTTCCCTATATATACTCCTCTCTTTCCCGCCTCTGGGTCGCGTCTCTTTCTTGCACCCACCCACTTCCTCCCTTTTTTCTTCCTTCTCTGTCTTGCCTACCTCCCTTCTATCCGTCCTTCCTCCCTTTCGGGGTCTCACCCTTATCTCAAAATTCCTAACTATAAAAATTCAAATTTCAAATTCAAAATCCTCCAAAAAATTTTATTGTGTAGGCCCTTGCCTTCCAAAAAATATCCATGTTCTTTGACTTGCCTTATTATTATGTTTTCATCTTGTATATATTCATTTCTATATTTATGTGTACATTTTATCCTATATGTATTATCTATGTATATTTATTCAACTTATTTCTGGTACCTAATCATTTTATTGTCTAAGAGTTGACCGCATTGTGGCTGGTCCGGAGCAGCAGGCTCCTTTCTGTCTCGTTTATGTACTCTCCTTCTATGTGTGTATGAATGGTGTGTGTCTGTGTATCTGTTTTGTGTTTGTCTTCTAGCCGAATTAAAGGCACTGCGGCCAATTTATAGTATTTCACTTGTTTGTATTATGTCCTCCGCCTGGTGGATTCAATGGAATTCTTTAATTTGCAGCTCTCCTGTGTGCCCTCACATGTTTAACTATACTAAGTATACACTCTAAAAAATGTCGGGGCAAACCTTTTTTTTAGCAAAAAAAAAATCCATGTTGGTTTTGCATCGAAATTTGGTTTTTCAAAAAACCATTTTGAATCTAAAAAACCAATTTTGTCTGAATTTTTTTAGAGTGTACTTTCCGAAACTTTGCTAAATGGTTGCCCAATGATATCCAGCTTATGCCCGCCACACATTCCCAACATTTTTGGGCAATAATTTGACAATAATAGACATCCTTTCGTCTTACAATGTTACAATGCGCGACACGCGAAAAGCTGTTGAATATGGATTCTCACATCTTCTGATGGACTCCCAAAATCTGATTACAATTTTGGGGAAATGTCCTGGTGGCTTGCCCCCCCCTGGAAAAAATCCTGGATACGCCACTGTACTGGACCTCAGAATACCAGCGTCCATTTTTAGAAAGGTATAGATAATAAACTGGACCTCAGAACACCAGCGTCCATTTACATAGCATTTATGCAACATGGCAGATGGTTCCCAACACAACAACTTTGGGGCAAAGTTTTGTGTATTCACTTCATATCATGAGATAAACTTATATATACATGTATATGCAATATGCACTCTATTGTTACGTCACCGAATGTACGTTGTGATGCCACAAAGTGTGTACACTTAGTAAAGACTTCAGGAATTGATTTTTGTAATTAGGCCCTCGAAGTGCCAGTCTGGTTATGCGCAGTCAGTGGGTGTAAAAATTATGTGATTGAGCTGTAAATGTAGCTCCTAAATTGTGCATTGTTTGACTAAAAAGTATGAATACTGTTCCGATGAAAGAACAGAAACAAACAAAAAAGCTACAGACAAGAAGAAAGTAAAATCCATGGAAGAGACTTCAAATGCGATAGATGCTAAAGTCATGTGAGAGTTCAATAGAAAACAGGCTGCATAGCAGCAAACGCCATTAAAGGTCACCATTACACCATAATAAAAGTGATGTGAAGCAAATTGCATGAAGTATTTGCAACAGTGGCCCGAGCTTGGTCTGAAATTATCTGTATGCCCGCCTGCCCTCCAGGGTGTGTTGAACAATGGAAAGGCCTCACTAGACCAATTTACACAATATTATGGGCCAGTTTCATGCATAAACAAGGAATAGGTTTAGAGCTATGGGTGGGAATATTTCAAAAAGCCTTAAAAAGAATGATCAAGCAGACCAACACAAGGCACTTAAATATTATATAGGTAATGTATATCAAATGTCATCTATGGACATGCAATGATGGCCAAGTTTTAATATAATTTTAATATTTTTTGTTCAATGTCTCAAAATGTACAGAATATTGATGAATCACAACCTCAAAAGGCATAACTTTATCATAAAGGTGATATGTGCAACTAATTTCATCCAGGCACATGAAATACTGGCCAAGTTTTCTCCGAGAAATGAAAAATTATAATTTTTTTTACATTTTCTCAATATTTCAAAAGTTATAGAATATGTATCAATCAGACCATCAAAAGGCACAACTAGACCATATAGGCTACATCTGTAAAAGATTTCATCCATGTACATGTAAAAGGGGCGGGGTCCTAGCCCGGAAACAAAAAAATAATTTTTTTTTACATTTTTCTCAATACTTCAAAAAGTACAAAAAAAATATATATCAATCAGACCATCAAAAGGCACAAATAGACCATACAGGCTACATGTGTACCAAATTTCGTCCATGTGCAAATTGTGCATGCAATAGGGGCTGAGTCCTAGCCCGGAAACGAAAACAATAATATTTTAATATTTTTCTAAATATTTCAAAAAGTACAAAATATCCATCAATCGGACCATCAAAAGGCACAACTAGACTATACAGGCTACTTGTGTACCAAAATTCATCCATATACATGCGATAGGGACTGAGTCCTGGCCCAGAAACTATCTATCCTCCCGCAGCCCGACCACCTGAATGCATGACCGCCCGGATACCCGCCCGGCAGACGGACAACTTTTTACCAAAGTGATAACAATACCTTTTACAAACTTTGTTCGCTGAAGGTAAAAATAACAAGTTGTAACTGAAGTAGGAAGGAAAACAAGGCGGGGAGATTGGAGAGAAGTCAAATAGGAAATTAAGAATGATGGATGTGGAACACACATACACAAAAAATTAAGTAAAGCAATAAATGTTATGATTATAAGTAGAACAAACAAGATGCTGCCATTTAGCTATTTATATTTTAACTGTCTTGTGGTAACCAGGTGACGTCATGTCTGGTTGCTATGGGCAACCTCTGACATTGCTGCCCTCTATTGAACAAAACCATTATCACAACATCTTCCCTCTTCCAGAAATACAATGAAATTCAAAAACTTATTCAATAAAATTATGATACAAATATGACAATCATCATTCAAAATAAATATTAGGTATTTGAAGTATTGAACAGTATGGCTATACATGATGTTACATTTCAATTAATCTGAGTTACATAGTTTCAATTAATCTGACAGGTCTTCTTGTTATTCTGGCAGAACGTCGCAGCGGTTCGCTTTGTTCAGCATCACCCTCATTGACCTGCACAATTTCCTCATTATCTTCATCTTCATCTGAGTCTTCAATATCATCCATTTCTTTCACTTTCAACGGAGGTGTAGTAGATTTATCGAGCAATAGATGTTTGCGGTTCCTGCGGTATATACAGCCATCCTCAGATTGAACACGATACGATCTGGGAGCTACCAACTGAAGTACTCTTCCTTTTTCAGCCCAATTTTTCTGGTCCGGGGTCCGGATACGGACAACATCTCCTGGGCGGAGCTCGGGCAGCGGTCTTGCGTTAGCATTATGATATCTGGCTTGTTGTCTTTGTGACTTTATTTTCCATTCTATTGAGGAATCCGCAGATTCCACTGCAATGAAGGGCAAATTGGTCCGGATTAAACGACCCATGAGTAACTCACTAGGCGATTTACCACATTCCAGCGGAGAGCTGCGGAAAATCATTAGAGCCATGAAAGGATCTTCCCGACTATCCCAGGCCTTCTTGAGCAAGGTCTTAACCACCTTCACACCAGATTCGGCCATACCATTAGACTTCGGAAATCGTGGACTCGAAGTGATGTGCTTGAAATCCCAAGATTTGGTGAAGGCAGAGAATTCCTGGCTGACAAAGCACGAGCCGTTGTCACTCATCAAAATGTTAGGAATGCCATGCCTAGCAAAAATACCTTTTAATGCTTGTACAACATGTTTGCTTGAAGCTGCAGAAATCTCAGCTACTTCTGGATAGTTTGAGTAGTAGTCCACAGCAATGAGAAATAATCGTTGACCTAATTGCATTAAATCTGTTGCTACTTTGTCCCATGGAGCTTTACAATCTTCAACAGGATGGGACAACAATGGTTCAGAAGGTTGCATTGGACGATGAGTCAGGCAAACATCACAGGTATCAAGTATCGGTTGAAACAGCAGCCACAAAGAAGGTAGCAGGATCAGGATCATCCACATCCTCAGATTCATCACAGTTAACAAGGCGGACTGTACGGGATCGCCTTGGGCACATCCTAGAAAAATGATTCGCACCATTGCATCGATGACATGTTTTGCCAAAAGCAGGGCATCTACCGGGGTTGTGCTGATATCCACAATACGAACAGTTGCGTCTGTCTTGACCATTAGTGGACTTAGGAGTGGCTGCATTGTCACGTCGTTTTGGAGAGTTGTTTCCCAGGCGCAGACTGTGGACATTGAGAGGATCAGATTCCTTTAGCTCTCTTGCTTGCTTGGAAGCAGCCTCGGCTACTCGACATATCTGTATAATCTTATCGAGGGTCACATCGTTCTTTTCACGAAAGAGCCGTTCCCTGAGCGACTCACTATGAATGCCACACATGAGTCGGATCTTCACCATTTTGTCTGAGATCGGCTCAAATGGGCATTTCTTCGCCAGTGCCTTCACTTCAACAATGTAACCATCAGTAGATTGGTCGGGGCTCTGTCTGCAGTTAAAGAATCGCTGCACGTGCATGGCGTCACTGTCTCTATCAGCGCAGTAAAGCTTGTATTTTTCTATGACTACGTCAAGTTTCCACTCATCTCCTTCAGAATTCCAGGAAAAGGCATGGTACAACTCTGCAGCATCCTCACCAACGACATGTAGAAACAGGGAAGTTTTGTACTGGTCATCCATCGATTGGCCATGAGTCTTCAAGGAATAGTAAACCTGCCAGGCCTGGTAAAATCGACGCCAATTCTCGCTCAAATTTCCTTCCAGGCTCAGGGGTCTAGGCTTCTCAATTGTATCCATCACAGAAACTTGACAATCACAATAACAGCAGGATATTTAACCTGACACCATGTTATGATTATAAGTAGAACAAACAAGATGCTGCCATTTAGCTATTTATATTTTAACTGTCTTGTGGTAACCAGGTGACGTCATGTCTGGTTGCTATGGGCAACCTCTGACATTGCTGCCCTCTATTGAACAAAACCATTATCACAACAATAAAGACAAAGGTGTAATTTCTAATTATGTGGAAACCGGGAGGCGCAACACCAGACAAGTGAAGTAATTGGCAACTAATGAAAGATATAAAAGAAAATAAAACGAAGCACAAAAAGAACAATTGCCTTCTAGACATAGAAAATAGACAAGGAAGAATCTTGTAAATGTGGCAATTCAGTCCAGTAGGTAAAGAGTTTATCTAGAACTTTAACAGTGAGACTTTGAATTCCCCTCTCAGGCATTGTCATTATGTAATAATATGTATAAATTTCTTCAGCTAATGATGTGTCCAATAATTTATCAATAATATTCCAGCCTAGAGGGTGCCAAACTGCTCGAGAAGCTTTTCCCAACTGTCCTGAAAAAATATTTGGACAGGATTGGTTGAAGGTGTCGGATTGTTGTCATGTTGCTACGACTTGTTTCATCCAGTTCCTTACTTTCACACTGAATCATGTCGGTTTGTTACAACTTTCATTAGTCTTGACCAATTTTCCAGTGCTATCTGCACTGAAATAGCCACAATGTACCATAAATGCACCACCTTGGTTCACTCTGTGAATGGTACTATTTAGCTTACATACCTGATTGACTTGCCTCCCAACTGAGAGGTGATGATTTTGATAAAAAGTGGATGAAAAACACACTCTAAAAAAATTAGGATATTAGTGGTATTGTGAAAAACCAGTGTGTACAATAAAAAAACAGTTTGGTATTTTTCAACTATAATTGGTTTTCTTCAGAGCAAGTGGTATTTTTCATGAAAATTGGTTTTGGTCATGGGGAATTATGGTATTTATAAAAACCAAACATCTCAAAATCACCTTTCTTATGATCCATTTTTAATATACTTGTGGAACAATTATTTGAGATGTTTAAAACGTTTATGTTGTGGTTCATGTTTTTAAAATTCATGCATGTTACTTTATTTAGAAGTTTTAAGAGAGAGGACTAACTATGCTGTATATCAGTCAGGGCTACTGAAATATCCAATTAGGTATTTTACTAATCCCTCAGGGCTCACCCACCGGTTGACCTCTTCTAATAACACAAACTGATAACATGTCCCCTGACAAGAAAAGCTGTTTGTTTATCAATCAAGACTTTTAAAAGAAGGTTTAAGGCAGAGTTTATTAGTCTCAACACTGCAGTCGAAGAGTGTGCATATCAGTGTGCAGAAGATTGAGAAGAACTTGGTAAGTTTTTCTTTTTAATTCTTTAATTACACACCTAAGAAATATGCATTCTGAATGCAATTGTGTTTATTTGGGTAAGGTGTACTCAAGGTCTGGTTCATATATATGACATTTTTATTATGATAAGCTATAAAATTCTAGTTCATTTTTCCCTTTTTTTTTTCTTGAATGTAATTTTGTAATCTGATTATGTTAACTTTTAATTATTATTCTTGCAACACTTTGTTTCATTAACTGGTAATGGCAAATACACCTATCTGTCCAACCACGTCATATTAATGTTTGTCAAATTATGTAATTGTGAATTTTTTTATGTGGTCAATAAATAATTTATTTAATTATTATTTTATGTACATAAATCAAACACGTGGATAGTGTTGAGTCACTACTTGTTCTGATACAACAATGACCCAAGGCATTCAATACTGTGAATATTGCATTCTCCCCGTAAAAGGATTCATTTCTATTTAAGGCAGCATGAAATTGGTATAAGTGTTTCAGATGCATTGCCTGTGAATTATACAAAATTACATACCGTAAAACGGGTAAAGTTGGCAATCCGGGGTATTTTTACCCACTTAATGGCACAAATGCCAACATTTGTCACTGACACAGGCATCTGTAGCAAAGTGGTGGGTCAAAATAGCTTGCCAACTTTATCCTGGATTAAATGTACTAACTTTACCCCTTTTACGGTACTTTTACTGATATTTTTAAAATCTGTTTGTTTTTTACTTTCTGTTTCAGATGCAGAATGGCATGCATGTTCCTACTGAGGCCCTTAATACAAAAAACTACCTTTGAAAGAAGTTTGCGCCATAAAGCAACTTGGAAAAATATTGCTTCTCAAGGTACGTAAGTTGAATAATAGCTCTTCCTTATCTTTTCCAATTGAAAAATATTTATTGTATAGTATTCTGATATTTTCTTGTGTTAAAATGAGCTTGTTTTGACCAATCTTCAGTCAAAAAATGAGTGAACAGGGGACGTTCCATAACCAAGGCATTGATGTAATTGAATGAAGTTATTTGATATCTACAGTAGCGGACAAAAGTTTAGGCCACGTCAATTTTTTGGCTATATTAGGGAAAATAGGTGCTCAGCTGAAAAATGTCTGCATGGATTTTCTTGCCTATCTGTCAGGGAAGTTCTACAAGAGAGAAAACTTGATCTATTTTTATCACTTCCTTGAATATGTGTGATAAACAAAAATCTCAGGTGGTCTAAACTTACGTCTGATGCTTGCTTACATCCACAAAGGCCCTTAATGGCATTGTGCATTAGCTGAAAGGTGACTAAATTATTCGATGTTATTTTAGACAAGTTATTCAAACATGTTTCATGTGATTTAAAGGCAATTAGTCATGAAACAGGAAAAACACACATTTTTAAATAATTTTTAAAAATTTCAACTTAGGAGGTAATAATGGTGATTCAATGAGCCAAAATTGCTAATAAATAAAAGGCTAACTAAAAGCAACTAAGAAAATATGTGTCTGACACATTTTCATCCTTCCAATGGAGTATGAATACACTTGACATCTGGTCATCCTCCAAAAATGGGGTTTTTGCCTGGTTTTGTCGAAGAGACTCCTATTTGAAGTATCATAAAACAGTGAAAGGAGAGTTTTCATTCACCTGAATATGCGTCCTGATAAAATCAACAAACTTTTGTTCTTTTCCCACAGTACAGAAAAAATGACAGACACCACTCTGGAAAGTGTACTGAAACTGAATGTTAATGAATGGACCAATTTTACGCCTTCCATAAAAGTGGCTGTAGTTTCATCATAAGTAAAGCGAACAAACAAAAGTTGTTTGGACACCAATGCTTATCCACTTTCCACTTTCAGGATCCCAAAAATGCAAACTGCAAGGTTCGATTCAAGAACAGTCGTTCACCTTTCATCCATCCGAATTGATCTAAAAGTGCATATATATAGTGATACGAGAAGGGAAAACTTCAACCAACAATCATACCATCCCAATACTGTGCACTAATAATGACAAAAAATATACTCTTGGCTACTGAGAGGGGAGAGTTGGTCTCGTGATAGCATGCTGGGCTGCCAATCGCTGGGTCCGGGGTTCAAATCCAGCTCTAGCCGGACTCATTGCTTCATCCTCCTACTCTCCTAGTTGGCCTACCAAACCAATACAGGACGTAAAGCCCCAATCGTACAATCAATCCATCCATCTTCAAGATTGGCTACTGAAGACTTTTGATACAAACTAATGATACTGACATTTCAATTGGCATTGCCGTCCTGACTTGCCGTTATTGGAAATATAACCCTAGTCATTTACAATATAATATTTCCTACATGTGATGTGTCTTTATTTTAACCAATTCATACTTTTTTAATCTCTGCTTTCCTGTGTTTTGATTACCAATGACTGCTGTGATGTTTTTATTTCATGTGTTAGATTACCAATGACGGCTGTTGTTACCGCCAATATCCACTATTGTGCCCAATAGGCCTATTTGGGCAAAATATAGGGTCTTTTGGCAAATTATAGGGTCTTTGGGAAAACTATAGGGCCTTTGGGCATTATGACTCCTTTTTGCATGACTTTCCAAAAGTCATCACATCCTTCAAAATATCCGCGAGGCCTTTGGGCAAAATATAGGTCCTTTGGGCGCATGCCTAAATCACTCATTATCGCTCATTCCTAACTATAGTGGATTTTGGCAAAGACCTTATACTTTGGACACATGCCCAAGTCACTAGCAATAACTCTTTTAACTATTGTGGATTTTGACAAATATCCAACCTTGGATAATAGTGAACTGACCAATGGGAATACGCCCTAATATCTTGACCAATGAGAATCCACCCTAATATCCACAGTGGGGGGCACTGTAGTTAATAGTTTGTCCAATGAGAATGCCACCTAATATCCTGTCCAATGAGAATCTGGCCAAATATCCTAACCAATGACAGTCAAGCCTAATATCCACAGAGCCATGGATATTAAGCTGCATCCTCATTGGACACACCGAGAATTCAATGAGATTCTAATCTAATATCAAACAGCCAATGAAAATTGAGGTTAATATCAAATAGGCTAATAGTAAAATAGGCTCTTTGGTCAGAGTCAAAAAACTACGCCAAAATCCATGACTGCCTTTGTGGATATTTGTGGATATTTGTGAGTGATTATATATGCTTTTGGCATACACAGCTGTGATGTTTTTATTTTGTGTGTTTAATTACCAATGACTGCCGTGATTTCTTTATTCCAAGGCCAAATTGTGATTAATGAGTGTCAATATTGGTTTTTCAATAAATTTTTATCTTTTAATATCGATATTTACAAAAATTATGAATTTGTGTGAATGTATACATGTAAAAATAAACATTGAAATCAGACCCATGGCATCTTTTTTTTATTTACTTTTAACTACATAATATTTTTAGAAAAAGGTGAAAAAAAATGTATTATTTATTTATACTAATGCTGAAATACTGGAAAACCTGCAATTGGGTACCAAATTGACCGTTATCCATATCACAAAATCTTAAAAAAAGGTCTTATAAAATACTCACCAATGCATAATGGGAGAATCAATTTTGAAATTTTTAGCGATATGCTGGTTTTTGTAAGAGCAGGAAATGGTTTAATTTTAAATTAATGAAAAATCCCAAAGATTTCAAATGTCAAGGAATAAAAAACCCATTGCGTTTTCTGTTGTATGCATGTAAGTATTAATCAATTTCTATGATGGAATTACAGTATCTGCAATTTGAAACATTAATATCCAGTTATTATTATCCACTACTGACTTCCTGCAAATTTAGCAAAATACCAATACTGATTTTTTCTTGTACAAATGCAACTGGTTTTTGAAAGTATCAATTGTTTATGGTTTTTTAACTAATCAAAAGGAGTTCAAAATACGGGACAAGCTCAAATACCAATATTGGTATCTTATTAGAACTTTAGTTTTTAGAGTGCATTAGAAGCAGTTTAGTAAGTCCCAAGCCATTTGCCAAAATGTTTTTGGATGGATGAGATTTTAATGAGGTGTTATATCACTAAAAATCTCTTGCAATCCCTTTACTTGCAATGTGTTTGCGAGGAGATTATTTGGAATTGGGATTACAAGAAGACCATTGCCAAATTGAACATGGGTTGTGCGCTTTCAATGCTTTGCATTTGTTTCAGTTTGAATAGCACCAGAGATATTGTCAAGACTGAAGAATTAATAAATGCCAATGATTTCCAGAAAATTTTGGAAGAGAACCGACATGAAACAGTGTGAAACGTCGGAATGGGAGGAAACATGTCGTAACAAATTACAAAACAATCCAAAACCTTCAACCAATCCTGTCCAATATCTTATCAGGGCAGTTGGGAATAGCTTCTCGGGTGGTTTAACACCCTCCAGACTGGAATATTATTGAGAAACTATGGGTTGATCCAAAAGAGACCGTATCCCCAGTGGAGACCAAGTTGCAGAAATTATGTGAATGGATTAAAATCACTGCTGATGTAGTCTGAGGACTTTTGAAATAATTTTGTAAAATCCTGTTTAAGCTGTTCTTGATCCCAAGGGGGGAAATATGTGATATTACAGGAGGGTATGTAAACTTTTCAAAATGTCATAAAATTGAATTAACTGATGATATCATAGAATCTAATTTCTATTGAATTTTTAAGTGTTTTCTGGTAAGCTTTAGACCAATATAGAAGCTCCTGCAAATGACGCAAATTCTATGATGAAACAGTGAGGCATTTCAATATGGAAGGCTGGCATTGATACTTAATCCACATAGGCGAGACATCTACATTTCTCACTGAGGTATTATCATTATTCATAGCTTTCTTTAGTTCAAGATGAGTTTTTCCATGATATAAGAGAGAAATATGATACAAGTCAAGGGACGAACATTTGTCTAACAAGACATGAATAAACAATAACCAGGAGCTCTTAGGTATATATAGAAAAAAGCAAGTCTTAGGAGACGGTTTATCTTAATGCACAGGACCATATTGTTTTTGCATCAGGATATTGTCTTAATCTCTTGTCATACTCTTCATATTCCAATCTGCTTCCTTGTTTTTGATGTGTACCTTCTCTGCTTTGCATGATTGATGGTTCTGGTCCGCCTTCTTGGTTTTTACATTTGTCCATTCTGCAAGGTGCTTAGCTTTTTATGTCTTTATTCTCTATTTCACCTTCTTTCTTCATTTGCATTGCCATTCCTAATCCTAAAAAAAATTTTCTTCAGGGTCACCTACAAAATTATTTAGAGAGCAGTACCTATTCTAAAATTCCAAACATCAGATAGAGTCCTCGATTGTGATAAATATTTTGCACGACTATACATATATCACTCTGGAAATTCCACTGTATGCTTGTTGCACTCCATGTTATATCATGTGTGGACAGTGAAGATGCTCTCCAAATTGCGACATTTGCCATGGATATGTCAATGAGAAGTGGCGTGGTGATTAGATGGACAAGTAGAAAACATCTCATCTCTTCTTCTCACGAATATGCAATGCTCCAGTCATTCTGATAACACAGGTCCATGGCTGACATGCAATGTTGTCAGGACATCCTGATGAGTTCTTGTCAGTCTCAAATAGGTTGTGTGTTCCACCATGTTTTTTGTTTGGTGTTATGTTCTTGGTATCTTATCTGAGACGGGAGTTCAATATCCAGTCAGTTTTGCCTGGTCTTTGCGATCATTTGTTATTTCATGTTTTTTTTGGCTAATTATGCTCAGTTATACCAGTAGTTGTCAATTTACCAGTACATTTGTATACTTCATTTCATATGTGGAAATTACCTAATGAGATGTTTGTGTAGTTAACAGACAAACGATATTTTTTCTTCATTGTCATTTAATACATTACGTCAATATTGAGATAGTAATTATTAAACATTATGATATCATTAGATGAATTAAAGTTCTGGAGATGGAAAGTCCCATGAGAATGAAATCTTTGCATGTATTTAGTTGGAGTGTGAAGATGTTCAGCCTAATCACAAATCACAATTTGAACATGATAAAAAGATATGTGGGGCTTTGAAGTAGAATTAGTACTTTTACAACAAAGTTGACATGTATACATGTAAGTTCCATTATGGACATCTTACACCACAGTCACCAAACACCATCAAAACTAATGTCTGAGATATATACTAATGCAGCGGAGCAAGAAAAGATGTAACATTTTGAGCAGATTCTATATTGGTCTGAAGCTAACAAGAAAACACTTAAAAGTCTCTCCATTTCACAAAGAGTAAATTCCATCCCATTCCTTAATTTCTGGTGTCATTAAGACTTGCAAAACTTGAAGCAGCAATTACATCACGTTGATGGCTTTAATATCATTCACTGTGAGCCAAATAACATCTGAGAAAAAAGAAAAATAACTCTCTTCAAGAAAGAAACCTTTTGTGTCAGCTGTTTCTCACTGTAAATCTTGCAGAGACATTAGAAAATACCCAGATTGATGTTTGTACATTTCTTAATGGCTCTTGCCTTCAAATTGCCTTTAATTTGATATTTAATCCCAGCCATTTTGAATTGAAGTTGTCACTCTACAAACAAGAAAACAGGCACATTTAGTTATTACTCTCCTTCAACTCCTAGCATAGCAGAACATTCTACTTGTCTTTGAGTAATGCTTGAGTTCTTTTAACAGTCGTTCATTGTAAATAGAATGTAGCGATGGAAGACCTCCTCCAACAACTTTTGTTTGGGCTGATCGACAGTGATCGTATAACACTGTTCATTTTTTGCTGTTAATTTTGTCTGCCGATCCAAACCATACAGTGATTGACCTGGTCAAAAGATTCTCCATTATTGAGCGATATATAAAATTCGCTAAAATCCTTTGCTGCATTTCAAAGGAGAGAGCATAAAATGAATAGTCTTTGGCAAGCCTTTTTAATAATGTCCGTTGAATTCTGATGCCACGTGAGATCACTTGAAATACATGTACCAAGGAATTTGTAGCTGCTCACTTGTTCAACAGGCTGATTGTTAATAACCAGGGGCTCCTTTTCATTCTTATTCACACGAAAGTGAATAATAAGTTCCTTGGTCTTTACGACATTTAGCCGGGGCCGTTTTAGATGTGGTAATTTGTGTCCTGTATCAGTATATACTGTTTCCCTTGATGAAGCCATGGTTGTGTCTTCTGCGAATTTAAGGACAAGTGTGTTTTCATCACTCAAGGTAGCTTCTAAAAATACGCGCACAAGTTAGATGTGGGAGTCACCAATTTCCTGTTTTGCACTACTTGAGTGCAGGAAAGTTAAAATGAAGTGTAGGCCAAGACAATTAAGTGCTCCACCTTGTGTTTTCAAACCTTTTAGCCCACTTGGGAGATAACTACTGGCTTCATAAAAACATGTATTTTAGGGTGCTTCATACCTGAAGTTTGCATATAAATACATATAAGCCTGTTTCATCATGTATTTTGACTTATTGCATTCTGAATTTCTGACATCCATGCAAATCCTTTATGAACAATACAATAAATAATTAATTACTTACAAATATACTGTAGTATTTGTCTCAGCTAATGACCCTAAAGTTCCAGAACCAACAGGAAATTGAACCTTTTGAATTATCTTTAGTGTGAACAGCAGTGGCGCCATATAAAACTTAATCTCCTGTTGGTGGATATGATTTAAGGCGAGCCTGATACATTCGCACAAAAAGGAAATTGTTTTTTCGTCAGTGTAAGTTCTGCCAATTTTTAGTTGGCTCTTAGTATTATCTTCAATTGGCCACCTCACTCATTGGAATTGCTGTCCAGATAGATTTAATATAGCTAATCTTATGTCTGGCCATCTAACTAGCATCTGCCAGCCAAGGAAGAAAATGATGTGCAAAAATAGAAATTCAGACACAGCGATAAAAGCCTATATATGGTGGATATTATCTCTTCTCACAAGTAGGATGCAGGTGAAAATGTTGGATGCTACGTCGGATAAGTGACATAGGATGGACCTTGATGTCAAAGGTCATGACCCAGAGGAAGTACATCCTGCAGGATGTCGGAGCCCTCTTTAGGCGACATCTGGGATTATGTAGCAAAAATGAGCTCTTCGTTGGCCTCTTTGTCAATTTCTTAAATGTTTCACGTGTCCAGAATGACACTGGTTGACACACATAATATTTGACATTGCATCCATTCCTAGCATCTATCTATCTTTGTATCTGTCTACATGTACATATATCTGTCCTCCCAACTTGACATGAAAACAGCCTACCAAATATCAAATACACCAGCTAAACACAAACTTCCCAACCAACAACACTCGAACCAATCAACCAACTCATCAATACATCAACCAACTCACCAACCTACCTTTCTCTTGCAAGCGACTACATGTACCATAAATGTTATATTGAAATTTTCCCCATGATGTTGATTTAGCCAAACCATCTAATATGGCTACATTTGTCTTGTGGCATAGCCAACTCGGTCATTTACACAAATTGAAGTCCATTGCTTTAATCAAGCTGGCTCAGCAAGGCATATCCATATGGGCTCCTATTCTCAACACCATTGCCAGTGTTGTTTGGCCTCATTGATGGCTTTATTTGCCTGATTGTCATGAAAGTCATATTTATACTGTAAAAGCTGGCATTCACAGGTTTGTTTGCTCTTTTGAGAGTGGATCTGGAATTCTTGGTCTTGTACAACTGATCCTTACTTGTCTCTTTTGTCCCTGACACAAATGCACAGTGCCAAAATGCAATATGTTGACCATTTGGTAGGCTTGGTTTTCAGGCAATATTAGTATTACTCTATGGATCGTCAGTGAGCCGGGAATACGAATGTCATACAGGAAAGCGATCATAACATAGGCCACTGGTCAAGCGTGCGGAGGCAGTGTCCATCTCATAATGCCATTCTGTATGTCATTGCATATGCCATTTCATAATGCTCAACTAAAAGCTGTGTGGTCCCTTTGTGCTTTTTAGCAGGAGAGGTTTTATGGGCACTAAGCTGGTTTGCCATGTCATTTTCCATGGTAGAATGCAGTATCGCAATTAACTTATGAAGTATGAAAGCTGCAGGAGATTTTATTGGTTTTGGAAATTTTCCAATTTGTATTGTATCGTATAGGAAAACCCAGGAATTAATGGTATATTCACAGAAACATAGCATTCTGTTACATTATGTTATAACTATTGTTTAATGTTAAGTCTATTCATGCTCAAATTAAGGTATTTGCCTGCATGGGTTCAAACCCTGGGCAGTGAACTCCAAATCACTGCACTTTCAAAGCAAAATCCCAGCAGATGTCGTTTGGATGAGACCTAAAATTGGTTGCCCCTTGTATCAGTGTCTGCGCTGGACTATTAAAATATCCCTCAAATGGGGTAATGCATAACATGTTAAGGACTCTCTCTCTGCCATCACATCAACCCGCTTGAGCGTGCAGAACTGGATTTAGAGGCTGCATACATAGTATCTATCTATTTACCTATCTATCCTCTCAACTCTTTTCACTCCCTTAACCACAATTAGAAACACATAATCATTGTATTGGCTCTTTTTGAAACGTTGTCTAAAAAAATTACCATATTACTCTTAAAACTTATTTGACTAATGTTGTTCTCAAGGAAATCCATAAAACAAGAATTTTCATCTCCAGTTGCTTTTTATGTCAGTTATAAAACTTCATATGTCTGTTCCCATTCTTTTCTTTCTAGTACATTAGTCGTACTTTGAGTAAACCTTATGGACCGGCATAGTTAAAGGAAAAAAAGGATTATTTCAGTCAACATCATTCTATTCCTGAATGGCCAATCTGCTTTGAGGAGGCAATCTTCAGAAATTACATCTAAACTGTGCTCCAGTCTTCTTTAGGGTTAAGATCACAAAGGCAAACAAATAACTATTGGATTTTTGTTTACTTTGAAGACATAATCACAAAGCAGTTGCTTCTTTTGTAGATTTCGGCTCTATTCAAGAACTCATATCTGGAAAAAATCAAGAGTGGAAATGTAGTTCTCTCTCAGTCAGTGTTTCTGCTGTTCTGAAAAAGAATCAGGGACACTGTAATTAATGATGCCGCCTCAAACATTTTAACCAGCTAAAATAAAATCCGCCAGGAAAAGCTGTAAAAAGGAACGAAAACAATAAAATCATATAGCCTTACAGAAAAGCTGTTTTGACTGTATCAAGATCTTCATGCATATATTGCGAAACAATGCATGGGTTTCATATAAAAGAACTTATTAGCCAGTAACATTTCTGTGGCTTCTGAAACCTATCAAAGTATTTGATTAAAAGATGAAGCTGATGGCTCCTGGAATTCTGCAGTGACCATCCACCAAGAAGGGAAGATCTATTGACTGGTACGTTGTGGTACTATCACGTTCCATTTTTACCGTTGCCCCAATTACTTGGTTCTAATTAGAAAAGAAGGGAAGGTAGTTATTTTGCTGATGATAATCTGCCAGAAATAAACAAAAAGTTTGACAGCTTGCATTAAGCCACGTCAGATTATGTGTAACTCATTGTGAATACGAAATAATTGGATTGTTATGAATAGTTATCATTAGCCGATTAGTGACAGTGTAAGACTTGGATGGGATAGGCTGAATGCTGACGGTAGCTTGGAATACGTTTGAATGAAGATTAAAGAGAATTATACCATTCGACACCTCTGTCAGCGAATCATAAGCCAGTATTTCACTGCAATAAAACCCATATTCCTTGTTGGCCAGTTATCCTCCCATGGGAGCATAATAAGTGAAGCTGTGAAAAAAACACAGCAACAAATGACAGTTTCTGTTTTGTCTTATGGTATAAGCCGGTTATTCACCGCGGGATCGGCAATATGTGTTTATCACAGCTCGGGCTAACGCCCTCCCTGGATAAATCACATATTGCCTCTCCCCAGGTGAATAACCTATACATATCTTTTATGTATGAATACACTCCTGCCCATAATTATGGAATATTTTTTTGGAAAAAAAGTGTCAAAGTGTGAATGTAAGCAAGGTCCACTGTAAAGGTCAATTCATCCTCTCTAATCACTCTTTTGAAGCCTCAACTACCTTTTTTGTAAGATTTTTTAATATTTGATTGAATGCACCTCACCTTAAAAGACCCCCTGAATTTCCATATTTTGTGCTGCTGTAAAATTTCCTGGTGTTAACACTGCATCATGCATTTTAAGTGACAGCATGTTCTTCTCTTTAGTGGTCATTGGAAGTAGTTATGATTGAATCAGACCATCATGTGCTCCAACAGAAGTGCCAAAGTTATCAATTCCAATGGACAATGTTGAAGTATACCATATTTATGAGCAAGGGTGTATAACAGGCAAGAAATCAACTGGTGCCCTTCTTGCATCATGGTACTTCAGCATGTCACGTTAATTCAGAATTTTGTAATTTTCTTTCTGATTTTTGGCCAATAAATAAAAATATACACCAGTAAAAAATATATTGTGTTATCATAATGTCATAATCAATAGATCTCATGATACCATTAATATTGTTACAAACGTACTATCCATGATCTACATCATCTGAATCACATGGTAACCTTAGCGATATGCTTGTTCCTCCTTGGCAACATAATGAAGGTCTCCTTGGTTGCAAGAGGAATGCATAGTTGCTCGCTTTTTGGCTGATTGACACACATCATGTCTATTCTTGGTTCCAAGTGGTAGCATTTGTTCAGAACATGCTATTGAAATATAAAGTCAAACAATAAAATATTTTTTCCTGAGTATAGCTGGTCTACTTAGACAAAATGATTGATCACAAGAAAAGTGGATAAAATCTTTTCTCTAAAATATAGAACATTTTCTTAAAAAGCTGCTTAGAGAATAAAAATTGCTGTAAGCTTTTCCCTCCAATTTATGCACTGATATTGGTGGGGTCTTGCTGGTTAAGGAGGGAGAGTAGACAAAATGGAATTTTTTAGCAGCACAGCTGCTTTTCCCCCAAGAATTCCATGCAATCTCGTTAGCACTGTGGAGGTCACTCTCTTTCACCAATCTCATTCAAATTTACTCTACATTCTCTGTAGATTTTTAACTTTCGACCAGTCACTTTTGGTGCCCTTCTGTGATGGAAAAATTATAAAGAAACTAAAATTGACTGGCTTCCATGGGTCAAAGGTCAACCATGCCTTCTTCTTCTTCTTCTTCTTCTTCTTCTTCTTCTTCTTCTTCTTCTTCTTCTTAGTATATCCGTGACCGGTGTGCCTGTGTTGGAACCATGCACTGTGCTGCTTAAAGTGCTTGCACGTTATTTTTTTGTTTAAGAAAGTAATCTGGCGTAAAATGACGGATGGCTTACAAAGATGTGGTGTAGTTTGTGAGACGCTAATTCTGGACAAAAACATGTAAGGGTAATTACCCATGTTATCTATGGAAAGAGATTTTTGATGAGATTATCATTCAGTCTGGTAGCGATTTGAGAAAAAAGTTTGATAATTCTATTTCAATGCCGATTCTTTCAGAAAATTTCTTTTGTTTTCAGTTAAACATTTTGTTGTTTGCTTTTAGTCCTAAGTTAGACCATAATTGATTTGTTTATTAAAAAATAATACATTCACAGGCTGCATATGTCAAGTTTATGCAAATTAAACAGTTTTCTCTGTCGTCCAACTCTCCATGAAAATATGAAGTCAATAAAAGAGGAGTAATAATAATAAAATCATCAAAATTTATGAAAACACATCACATTGTTCTTTAACACCTCAATTGACAATCCTATATTGAATGGCTATTAACGCATACCATGGTTGAATATATAGAAATGAATAACTGTACACAAGTTTGTGCCAGGGGATGATCCAGAAAATTCCAGTGGGGGGGGGTCTATCGGGCTATTGCGTCGCGGAACGCATAATTCGCGACATAACATAACTGCGCGTAGATAGAATTAACATGTAAAAATATATATATTTTGGACTGGGGGGGGGATGCATCACCCCCATCCCCCCCTGCGTCTGTCCCTGGTTTTTACCCATCAGTTTCAACCGAAGTCGTTCAAAGCACAATATCAGGAATATAACACCGAAATGAAGCAAAACGGCAGACAATCAGGCTGCTCTCTGGCAGACAACCTCATTTCCCCAAAAACCAGAAGCATGGTGGTTGTCAAGGAAGACCAATTGTTGCTAAGGCTACCACGTGATAGCCATGTGATCCACTGGCCACAATAAAGCCTGAAGAAACAAAGCGGGGGAAATTGGATGATTGGCATTAGATCGATAGACAGATACTGCTAGAACAGAATAGAATAGTGACCTCAGAGAGTGAGAATATTTTAAACATAATCACAAGACAGAGACAGCTAGACAGATGGATAGACCGATGGATAGACTGATTGATAGACTGATAGATAGACATATAGACAGACAGATTGATAGACGGATAGACAGATAGACAGACAGACAGCTAGATGGATAGATAGATAGATAGATAGATAGATAGTGATAGATAGATAGTTTTAGCCAAATCAAGGATAAATCGGCATTGGATAGAGGGACTAAATAGGCAACCGAATGTCATATTATATTTTAAAATGATACTTTAAACGTCCGCCATCTACAGAGTGGACGGTAGCTGGGATGCGCCACCGCCCTTAAAGTTGAATCCCACACTTGGCAAGAAATCTAAAATCCATGAGATATTCATGAAACTTTGCCAAAAAGTTCTTCAAAACCAAAGCTTTCCAACGTCAAAAAAAATAGACGGGCTATCCAACATAATTTTTGAACCATGATCTTTTCAAAATCTTATGTCATTACCTTAAAACATACAGCAAAATACTAAAAAGGTGTGGCATTTATAATGAAAAGGAGCGTCACTCGAACAATATCCATGAGATATTTATGAAAAATTAAAGGAATATACATTGTAGCTGAAAATACACTTTATTGAAAAACAAGTTTTTGAAGGGGGGTTACCGATGTTTTTTGAGTTACGTGGTGTACAATATGATAAAATTATGAAAAACAGTTCAATAAAAATAAGTCCCTCGTAAAATAAACTTGAATATCTCAAAGATTCCTTCTCCGATTTTTATGAAAGTTGAATTGAATTATAGGCCTGTATATCAACCCAAAATGTGTGTATTTATAGTTTAGTGCCATTATTCCTGGCTGTCCCAGCAGCCTTCGAGTGAGCCTACCCGTTTTCAAAAATCAGTGGCTTTTCAAATGCATATGAACAATTTAACCAAGCGGGGGAGCCACCAGCTGGGTTATTTTTGTTGAACAATTTAGTTACATGGAGTACAATAGGTGGAGAAGCTGTACTCTGTGGGATTCAACTTTAAGAGTGGTGGTCACTGGACACTACGTGGAAACTACTCTCATTGGACTGCATAAAACAGGTGGTTTATAGTCAATACATGGATGGGAAACTCCGCCAGAGACACTTTAAATAGGAGGCTGGAAAGGGTCCATGGATAATCAAGATGTGAACTCCTCCAAAGCCATGGAATGCTCAATTTGGTGTCTACATTATAGAAAGCACAAAAAGGGCACTCCCGAAAAGAAAATTGCCTGTCACTCTGTCATACAACAGTACAGTTAGGTCCCGTAATATTACACATGGGTATAAGGAGGCTGTAAGCAGAGAATTTGTCAGTTCATAAATGTCACACGTCTTTGCAAGCATTAAATTTCACGACTCTTCGGCAATATTTGCGTTGTAATAAGACCAAGATAGATTAGGCCTAATGAGATAACGTTGAGCATTCTATTGCTTTATACATGTATATCCTTTTTACATTCAGTGAATGAAGTGTGAAGAAGGTATGGTACAATCCCTTTTGATGGTCTCATTGACATTTTGACAGGCGTTGCATATTTTTTCAAATATATCATGAAACAGCCCCCATAAAATGACATTGTGTAAACTATAGTCTAGTTGTGCCTTAGGTATGAGAGTTGTACTGATTTGCCTGTAATTCAAATGCTTTGATTTCTTTTTCTGCTGTGCTGCCTTTGTCTCTTACAATTTTACTCATTCAATAGTTTAAAAAATTATCTGAAAGTGCAGTCAACAGGTCAAGTCTCTCAATAACCAGTGTCTGCGCACATTGTAAAATCGGAGGCACTGATTCAGCTCAATTAATTGAGTGAGGTGGTTGCACAAGTTGATTGAGCTAACATACATTGATGTTTTAAGCTGAGATAACTCAAAATACTGAGCTGAGATAGCTCAAAATACTAAGCTATGTTGACTAAGGCATTCAAGATGAGAAAACTCAAAACAATGAGCTGTGTTGACTTACATCTCAATATATTGAGTTTTGTTGACTTATTGACCCAAGCTGACACAACTCAGAATTTTGAGCTGTGTTGACTTATTTTTAGTTGTTTTTGATATATATTTGAGTGACCCTGTCTTATAAGGTTATTTATGAATATGGGCTGTAATCCCAAAATATTGTTTGATCTCTCAAGGGGATCCACCTCATCCAGTATGCTTCATTTTAGCACACCATGGACAGGCCCAAGATGCATTCAACACAGACCGTTGCATCACAAGGAGATTTAAAAATTAATTTCTTGTGAATAAATCCCAATGGCCTGTGGCTCATCTGAGTTGGTATACAGTGCTAGAAGCCTATATTTGAACACACTCTGACTTGGAAATGTTGGTTGACGTGTGAAAGAATGCATCTAACTACTCCCACAAATTAATTCAAGAGAGATAAAAATAAAAAAGTAACCAGCTAAAGTGGTGTGCTACTCATTTTTTCTCTGGGATAGTGTAATATAAATGTTCTTTTTTCTTGTAAGTAAATAATTATTTAAAACTAAATGCAGTCTCATGAGAAGTGCTTGTTATAGATGGCGCTATATGTGGCATGACTGAGATGTCAAGCTATATGCAACAACTGAAGCTTTCATGTTTTCACCGCTTAATGTTATGATTCGTTTCGACAACTTACAGCATTGAGCTATCATACCTTGACAACTTATAGGATTGAGCTATCATAGCTTGAAAATTATTAACATTCTCAGACATCTCAAATTATTGCTTCAACACAGTTTTCAAATTTTACAGTGCAGGGACTAAGATCTAATTTTTGCTTTTTCTGGATTTTCTCGCACATTTTCAAGCAATCGTATGTTTTAATTTTTTTACTCATCATATTAAAGGGAAGCCTTTGACTTACAGTCCTTCAATTTGATATGCAAAAACAGTGGGCTGATTCACTGTAAAAATGGCATTTCTTGAGTCGTCATGCTGATGATTTGTCATGATCATACCCAATAGGTACATGTACTTTCAATGTTGATTTGGGTTTATGTTGATTCATTGTTGATTCATTGTGAATCACTTTTCTTTTGGACCAACTCAAAACTTACAGCATTAGCTTTTGCAATTGCGATGATATTTTTATATGGAATGTTGTGGTAAACACAAAAATAGATTGAAGCAACAGAAAGCCAGGGAGGTCCCTTTGGTCTAACACCTGGTATTAGCCCCAAATCTCCTGAAATCCATCGGAATGACACTCAAAGCGCAGATCTTGTAAGAGAGAAATTTGTTTGAAGCAATTGGAAAGGAATCTGTAATTGAGGGTTTGAAAACTGCCTGAACAGCATCTGATCAACAGAAGCTGCAAAATGTAAACACAACATTGCTAATTTCTATGTTTATGTAACACATCCAAAATATTTCCATACCTGGACAGTTTCGGTGACCAATCTGTCACCTTCCTCAGCAATTACTGATTACTGGAGCTGTGCACCACCATGCAGGTGGCAGGGTTGTGAGAAGAGTGTCATAAACATGACTCAGTTTGTAGGCCCCCTCGTCCCTGTTCATTGGAGAATTCTCTTTCCTTATCCAGATGGCTTCCTTTATCTGTCTCTTGCGTGTGTCTGATTCCTTGGCTACTATTTTGGTGTTTCTCCAGTCGATGACATGATTGACTTGTGAAGCATGGTCTGTTATGGCTGACTTGTTGTATTCCTTTTCTGATGTTTTTCTTTGAGATCTTGTGTATCTGACTTCCATCTTTTTTTCAGCATCCTTCTCATGTTCCTCCAACCTGTATTCCAAATTTCTTGCTGTTTCTCCTATGTAGGCTTGATCACATCCTTTGCATGGTATTCTGTATACAACTCCACTGTTTTCCTTTAAATCATACTTGTCCTTTGGATGCACCAAGAGTAACAACAAGAAGACAGAGAAAAGTAAGGGTCTGGTAGTTATTCCTTATGTTAAGGTCTTTCTGAGGCATTGGACAGAGTGTATAGGAAGTATGGCATACAGACAGCTATGAAGCCACACATGACTCTCCGCAAATTACAGCTCCAGTAATCAGTCATTGCTGAGGAAGGTGTCAGATTGGTCACCGAAACTGTCCAGGTATGGATATATTTTGGATGTGTTACATAAACATTTAAGAGCAATTATCTGAGAAAATCAACCGATTTCCAGAAAATTTGGAATGTGCCCCGTCACGGATTCGTTTCATACTTTGTAGGATTGAAGTATTATGGGATAGGAGTTCTCGAGAAAAATTTTGGACCTGTCAGATTATTGGTTGCCATGGTAACCACGGCTCCATTATTTAGGGCCAAATGAGGTAAATTGGCAAAAACGAAAAGTCAAAATTATGCATATTTAGCTCATATTTCCACCTGAAAGGTGGTAATATATCGCTGCACTACTCATTGTGTCTCGAATAGTCACTCTTGAACTGAGTAATGTCATTGTATTTTTAAATCTGGGGTCAATGGGGTCTGTGTAATTACGGCCTAAAAAAGGTATCTTCGAGGCTAAGGAGAATTTTAAAAATTTCCCATATTTAAGGGCCTCATATCTTCTATGGAGGTACTAGTTGAGCAAAACAAAGCATACACATGATGAAACTGACCTTTCCTCTACAAGAATCAATAATAAAATCACGGTGGAACCATAGATTGAGCTTACGAACAAAGGTGGCGCCACCTATGTTTTTGGATATTTTGAGATTTGGCAAAAAAGGCTTTCGATTAAGTGGTGCCACATATACAATTATTGTTTCAGAAATCTCAGATTTATTTTTGGTACATTTCAATTATAAGTCTAACATGGCAGGCCATCACTGTTGCCATGGCAACATTTTAAAGTCAGTAGCAGTGCCCCCAAATGAGCATGTTTGCCAATTTCCTCAAAAACGCCACTTTTTCATGAAAATAGGCAAGTTTGAAGCCACTGGTACCTGGGTAATGGTAATATATGGCTATATTATATATTGTACCTGGACTGGTCACTCTTTAACTATGAATTGGCATTGTATTTTGAAATCTTGGATTAATAGGGTCTGTGTAGGAAGGGCCCAAGAAATCTATGATTGAAGCTAAGAAAATTGCATAAAATTTCACATTTTTAGAGCTTTTTAGGGGCTCATATCTTCTATGGAGGTATTAGCTGGTTGAAACAAAAGGTACAAACTATGAAACTGACCTTTCCTCCAAATGAATCAATAATAAAATCACGGTGGAACCATATATTTAGCTTACAAATGAAGGTGGCGCCATCTATGTTTTTGCATGTTTTAAGATTTTACGAAAAACGGTTACAATAAAGTCATGCCACATATACAATTATTGTGTCAGAAATCTCAGATTTCTTTTTTGGTACATTTGATTTGTTACTCAAATATGGTAGGCCAGCATTGTTGCTATGGCGGCATTGGTATGCCAGCAGCAGCGCCCCCAAGTGAGCATATTGCCAGTTTCCTCAAAAACGCCACTTTTTCATGAAAATGGGCAATTTCTAAGCCACTGGTACCTGGGAAATGGTAATATATGGCTAAATTATACATTGTGCCTGGACTGGTCACTCTTTAACTATGTATTGGTATTGTATTTTGAAATCTTTGATTAATGGGGTCTGTGTTAGAAAGGCCCAAGAAATCTATGTTTGAGGCCAAGAAAATCGCACAAAATATCACCTTTTTAGAGCTCTAGAGGTATTAGCTGGTGGAAACAAAAGGTAAACATTATGAAACAGACCTTTCCTCTAAATGAATCAATAATAATCATGGTGAAACCATATATTGAGCTTGCAAATGAAGGTGGCACCATTCATGTTGTTGCATATTTTGAGATTTTCCGATAAAGGCCTTCAATGAAGTAATGCCATATATACAATTTTTGTTTTAGAAAACTCAAGATGCCACTTTTTCATGAAAATAGGCAAGTTTGAAGCCACTGGTACCTGGTAAATGGTAATATATGGCTATATCTAGTACTTTGCCTGGACTGGTCATTCTTTAACAAGTGTATTTGTGTTGTATTCTGAACTCTTGGATTAATGGGCTCTGTGTCAGAAGGGCCAAAGAAATCTGCGTTTGAGGCTAAAAAACGGGAATGAAATTGCACATGTTTTAAGCCTCATATTTCTATTGGTGTGCAAGGGGAAATTTGGGGTACAGATGATAAAACTGACCTTTCCTCTACATTAATCAACAATAAAATCATGGTGGACCATAGTTTGAGCTTAGGAAAAAAGGTGGCGCCACCTATGTTTTGCACATTTTGAGATCTTGCAATAAAGGCTTGCAATAAAGTGGTGCCACACATACAATTACTGTGTCAGAAATCTCAGATTATTTTCTGGTACATGATATGTACCATTTCATTTGTTGCCCTAACATGGCAGTCTATCACTGTTGCTTGTCAACCGTACCCCCAAGACAAATTTCCTCAAAAATGCCTTTTTTTCTTGAAAATGGCCCAATTCGAGACACTGGTTCTCACCGACAAATATAACAAGAAATTTAAATTTTTAATGAAAACTGTTTCTTTCCAACAATATTTTCAATTTAATTTATATTTAGACCTGTTACCCCATATCAATATGTTATTTGCTCTTCTAATTTTAGGTATTCTTAAAGTTGAATCTCACACTTCACACAAAATTTCAAATAGATAAGAATTTTATGAAATTTGGCCAAAGCATTCTTTATGAGGCCTGATTTCCACTGGGTAAGATTCCTGGTGTCTGAAAAGTATATTGTAGAAATCAACCAGCACATCAAATTTTAAAAACATTTTCTCTGACTCGAATTAGTAGAAAATTGAGCATTTTCAAAACAAACAGACAATATGGAGGTTACAGATACGAATCATAAGAGGCCAAGGGTATGCTTGCATCGGACAGCTCTTTCTTTTAAAAAGACATTGGATCTGCTGCTGTTTAAGAACTTCTTATTTGAAAAAGTCCATGTTAGAGCAAGAGGTAGATTGACCTCAGTCCTCACTAAGTGGTACACAAATTCAAGTCAAATCATCACCACAGGCCTGTGAAAGATCCTTCAATTTGACTGAAATACAACTTTTTCTGACTTACACTGAGCACCATTAAAAACGCAACATTGCAAAATGGCTTAAAACCGTACATCCTCTTGTAGTATCAAAATGCACCTTCATCAAAATCTGCTTTATCCTTAATATTTTTTTCCAAAAACATTCAATGGAGAGCTTTTGGAAGTCTTGTACCGATTATGTTAAAATTTCATAAGAATAATTCAATTCAATATGCAACAAAACCAATATTTTCATTGGTGAGTTTTCTATTGAAGAGCAATGAGTGAACTGAAGTTTCAGAAAGAACTCACTAGAATTATTGCTATATGGCGAAATGTCTGTCTCTGTTCGGGACTGAGAAGTGGCAGCAGAATGCTGACAGTCCCTGGAAAATCGAATTGGGTCAACAATAATTTGATCTGTTTTGGACAGATCACAAGACCAGGCCGCTCAACAGCTGTCCATATTACTACGCCAAACTACTTTCACAAAGCATGGTTGCTGGCAAATATCCAGTCCACTGCTTTGAATGAAAATGTTTGGAAATCATGAGACAAAATGAAAGTTTTAAAACTTTAGCATAAATTTTGCCTGTGAAATTGATGATTTTACTCATCAGAAGTTTGATGGTATTCAATCTACTTATGCATTTCAGCGCATGTTAAATTGTGGTGAAAAAAGTGTCCAAAAAGAATGCTCTCTCACTTATTCATGTGTCCATACAAAGCCAAAGTTGTTGCTTTGTGATATAAAAAATGCTCAATTGTATTTATTCTGTTACTTTATGGAGATTTATTAACTAGGACAAGAATATAATTTAAAATTTCATAAAAGCTGTGTAACACTCAACAAAATGTCTTGTCCATGCCACAAGTGGCCCCCTCTATACTGGCATTACATGTGAGCTACAATGTATACATCCTCCATGATAAAAAATAGTTCCAACTTATTTTGGTATTTACAAGCTGTCTGCTTAAAATTGAAGCCAACCAAAGTCAGATTAGACACCAACAGAGTTTTTTGAAATGAACTAGACCATCACTAAATGTTGGAACTGTCCTGGTTTCTTCCTCGCTGTCCTGGTTTCTTCCAGAGACCGAAATTCTGTTGACTGCTCACAGGAGCTCGCAAATTTGCACCCCAGGTGGCAGCAAATAGCAGTCAACTTGTAGACAGGCGAAATGTGAACTATATTTCACAAAAGTTACCAATATGCATTGTAAGACCAGCAGTGAGGTCTGTTACAGATTTGAAAATTATTGAACAATTAGAACTCAGAAAATTGTGTTGTCTAACGATGTTCAGCATACGATTTCGACACAACCGCTCATTTGAACCTAAATTTAAGGATATGAAAAACACACTATGAGTATGCTAAGATAATATCAGTGCTGATGATTTTGATCACAAAGGAAGTCATGAACAAAATACTTAATACAGTACTTGGATAGCAATCTCTTGGCTAATGGATCGGGCAAAGTGTCCGAATCCAAGTGATACCTCCAAATGTTCGACTCAAGCAATCTTTATCCTTTCATGTAAAATGGCATTTTTGAGGAAATTGGCAAACATGGTCACATGGGGACGCTGCTGCTGACTTAGTAATGCAGTCATGACAATGTTGATGACCTGCTATATATATGTTAGGACAAAAAATGAAATGTACCCGAAAAAAACTGCAGATATCAGGCACAATAATTATATATGCGGCACAACTTCACTGAAAGCCTTTTTTGGCAAAATCTCAAAATATGCAAAAACCTAGATGGCGCCACCTTCGTTTGTAAGCTCAATATATGGTTCCACCATGATTTTATTATCGAATCATTAAGAGGAAAGTCAGTTTCATAATGTGTACCTTTGTTTTCACCAGCTAATACCTCCATAGAAGATATGAGCGCCCAAAAAGCTCTAGAAATGTGATATTTTGTGCGATTTTCTTGGCCTCAAACATAGATTTCTTGGGCCTTTCTAACACAGACTCCATTAATCCAAGATTTCAAAATACAGTACCAATACATAGTTAAAGAGTGACGAGTCCAGGCACGATGTATAATTTAGCCTTATATTACCATTTATAAAGTACCAGTGGCTTAGAAATTGCCTATTTTCATGAAAAAGTGGCGTTTTTGAGGAAACTGGCAACATGCTCACTTGGGGGCGCTGCTGCTTGCATACCAATGCCGCCATGGCAACAATGCTGGCCTACCATATTTGAGTAACAAATCAAATGTACCAAAAAAGAAATCTGAGATTTCTGACACAATAATTGTATATGTGGCATGACTTTATTGTAAGCGTTTTTTGTAAAATCTTAAAACATGCAAAAACATAGATGGCGCCACCTTCATTTGTAAGCTAAATATATGGTTCCACCGTGATTTTATTATTGATTCATTTAGAGGAAAGGTCAGTTTCATAGTTTGTACCTTTTGTTTCCACCAGCTAATACCTCCATAGAAGATATGAGCCCCTAAAAAGCTCTAAAAATGTGAAATTTTATTCAATTTTCTTAGCTTCGATCATAGATTTCTTGGGCCCTTCCTACACAGACCCTATTAATCCAAGATTTCAAAATACAATACCGATTCATAGTTAAAGAGTGACCAGTCCAGGTACAATATATGATATAGCCATATATTACCATTACCCAGGTACCAGTGGCTTCAAACTTGCCTATTTTCATGAAAAAGTAGCGTTTTTGAGGAAATTGGCAAACATGCTCATTTGGGGGCACTGCTACTGACTTTAAAATGTTGCCATGGCAACAGTGATGGCCTGCCATGTTAGACTTATAATTGAAATGTACCAAAAATAAATCTGAGATTTCTGAAACAATAATTGTATATGTGGCACCACTTAATCGAAAGCCTTTTTTGCCAAATCTCAAAATATCCAAAAACATAGGTGGCGCCACCTTTGTTCGTAAGCTCAATCTATGGTTCCACCGTGATTTTATTATTGATTCTTGTAGAGGAAAGGTCAGTTTCATCATGTGTATGCTTTGTTTTGCTCAACTAGTACCTCCATAGAAGATATGAGGCCCTTAAATATGGGTAATTTTTTTAATTCTCCTTAGCCTCGAAGATACCTTTTTTAGGCCATAATTACACAGACCCCATTGACCCCAGATTTAAAAATACAATGCCATTACTCAGTTCAAGAGTGACTATTCTAGACAAAATGGGTAGTGCTGCGATATATTACCACTTTTAAGGCGGAAATATGAGCTAAAAATGCGTAATTTTGACTTTTCATTTTTTGCAAATTTGCTGATTTGGTCCAAAATAATGAAGCCATGGTTACCATGGCAACCAATAATCTGACCGGACCAAAAGAATTTTTCTGAAGTCTCATGCCATAGTACTTCCATCCCACAAAATATAAAACGATTCTGTGACGTACCACATTCCGGTCGCGGGTTGATTTTCTCAGATAATCGCTCTTAAATCTTTGGACTTTACCATCCTGATGAACTTCATAAGGAATTGCTAATTTCTGGAAGGCTTGTCTGTTGTTCACATAGAAATGTTTGATAGAAATTATGAATGTTGCCACAATGCAAATATGATGTTGAGGTTTTTTCACAACATGGGAATATGTTACCTGCAACGACTACATGTCAAACTACAGTGAACTTCTAAAAACCACTAACAAGCAGATGCTTTATGTTTACAGGAAATTTTATTTAGTTGAACATGTCTACAAAATTCTTAACAACCTAGCTTTGCCTGTACAGCCTGACTTTTATGAAAGACAAAGTGCCCCATATTCTTTTCGTGATGATTTTAAATTAGTGTTGCCAAAGTTCAATTCCATCACATACGGAGTCAGATCAATAGCTTATCAGGGTGTTGTTTTATGGAATGATGTCCCTTGTCATGTGAAACATTGTGAATCTTTTAAATTATTTAAGCAAATTGTTCGTAAGAATTTAAACATTATGGAATGTCAATGTGGATCCTGTATTATATGCCTGAAAGATAACCTGTAAGTTTACAATCAAATACGATAAGCAAAATGTCATCTTTCATCTGTACATAATCATCATTTAATTGTTTTATCATTGTCGGCTAAAAGCCCTGGTGGCTTATGTTGTTGTTTGATATTATCACCTCCGACTTTAAATAAAATTTTACTTACTTACTTACTTACTTACCACAACATGATATACTAACGTCATATATCTTTGACGTTGTTTCACAACGTGGTGACAATGTCATTTCTACCATACAATTCCACAAAATTTTCACAAATATTGCGATGTTGTCACAACGTTTCTGCAACGAAGATTTGGCTATTTGGATAACTTTATTGTATTATAATCAATATTGTAACTTGCAACTAGTATACTACAGAAGCAGAATTCTTCAAGACACAAATTAATGAATAGACACAGGACAAACAAATCAGGCCTAATGACCAAAATGCATCATAGACGCCTGCCATAATGACAGGGTTGTTTTCTATGATCAGAGGGTATGATAACAAATTATTATTTGAAACATTAAACTCATAAAAGAAATCACCTCCTCCGTGATTTTGTTACATTTTCATTCAATGTGATGCAATGTTTTAAATTTTCTTCAATTTAGAAACATGATTTGGGCATTTGCAGAAAAATTTCAGACCACTTTTTGTAGCTCGCCTGATTGATGTGTCCTGGGATACTGCGGATCACTGTCTCTGATCAAAGAAAACAACCCTGTCATTACGGCAGGCACCTACAATGAACTTTGGTTAATATGCATGTGTGTCTCGTGTCTATTTACATTGTAGTAATTTCTGTCTAGAAGAATTCTTGTTCTGAAGTATACTAGCAATTGTGCAGCGTACGAATTACGTACGTAAATTCTATGCATGTAACTGACAAAAAGAGCTGATCCGTATAGTAGTACGTAGATACATTTTCGTACAAATTTCATAAAAATTCGTACAAATTTTACACAGGTACTTTTCAGTTACTTTGGCCATTTCAGTGCAATATGGTTATCACAAATGGTTTAAATTTAGACCTTGCATTGGCCTATCTTTAAAAAAAAATCAGCAAATAAGTCAAGATAAAGCCCAAAGACCAACTTAAAACGTATGAAATCCATACGAAAATGTATATATGTTTTACGTACGTAAATTTTCATGCGTATTTCATACCCTGATTGAAACAGCCTGCCAACATAGGCCCAGTTGACCCGGCAAGTGCATCTGATCAACAGAACACAACATTGCTAATTTCAACGCAAATATGATGTTGAGGTTTTTTCACAACATTTGAATATGTTACCACAGCATGGTATACTAATGTCATATATCTTTAACGTTGTTTCACAATGTTATGACAATGTCATTTCTACGCTACCATGCAATTCCACATAACTTTCACAAATATTGTGATGTTGTCACAACGTGTCTGCAACAAAGATTTGGCCATTTGGATAACTCTATCATATTATAGTCTATATCAAAACTTGCAACTACATTGTAGAATACTACAGTTCTAACAAGAATTCTTCTAGACACAAATTACTGAATAGACACAGGGCAAACAAATCAGGCTTATTGACCAAAATGCATTGTTAGACGCCTGGCATAATGAGAGGGTTGTTTTCTGTGATCAGAGGGAATGATACCCAATGCTTGTTTGAATTATTAAAAGAAATCATCTCCTCCGTGATTTTGTGACATTTTCATTCAATGTGATGCGTTGTTTAAATTTTCTTCAATTTGGAAACATGATTTGGGAATTTGCAGAAACAATTTCAGACCACTTTTTGTAGCTTTCCTGCTTGATGTGTGCTTGGATACTGCGGATCACTGCCTCCGATTATAGAAAACAACCCTCTCATTATGGGAGGCCTCTATTATGAATTTTGGTTTATAAGCCTGATTTGTGTGTCTCGTGTCTATTTATCAATTTCTATCTAGAAGAATTCTTGTTCTGTAGTATACTATATATGTGGTTGCAAATTTTCATGTAAAGACAGCTTTGCTCTGATAGATCAGAGGAACTGCGCAAGAATTTGTATTGTAAGGTGATCACCAGACAATTGAGATGATAAGGCTGGGAGTCTGATACATGTACATACCTTGCTATTGAGTAATATCTTGAGTTCTTAATTGTCTCAGCATAGAAGACTGGATGCAACCACCCCCAATGTAATGCCCAGACTGTACCTGTCTCCCTCTATCAAAAGCATCCACCAGCAATGGTGGGACAGTCTGAAATGGGATGTTAACTAAACTAAACTAAGATCAGTATGCCTGTATCTACCATACCCAAGTCAAGTCCTGACTGATGGGAAGAATCTGAACTCTAAACAGAATTTTTTTTGAACTCACAAGAATTTTTAAAGAGAACTGCTACTATAAACATGCAACAAAACATCCTCTGTAATCCCATAACAATAAGTTAATTTCATGTATCAAAAATTGGACAAAATATAAGAGCCAAATTGTCTAAAATTCTTTGAGATAAATACTTGTCTTTCTGTCTATTAGCCTTATTGCTGTTGATAAGCACCAGATACAAACCTTTCGGTGTATAGTATATACAGTTGTGCTTGAAAATTAGTGAACCCATAGAGATTTACCATTGAAGACAATGATAAAGTTGTCTCACCGTACTGGCCATAACATAAATGATATTGCACGTATCATTGAACCAATGACTGTTTTATACCATTGAGGTTTTCCACTACATGTACCAGCCTGGCCATTGGATTTGTATCAGGGGCCTTTGCGCTAGATAGGGGTTATAATTGTGCAAAAGTAAGTGAACCCTCTGCTCCTATCTTTTAACATTACGCTTAGGGTTCACTTACTTTTGCGCAATTATAACCCCTATCTAGCACAAAAACCCCTGATACAAATCCAATGGTTAGGCTGGTACATGTAGTAGAAAACCTCAATGGTATAAAACAGTCATTGGTTCAATGATTCGTGCAATATCATTTATGTTATGGCCAGTACGGTGAGACAACTTTATCATTGTCTTCAATGGTAAATCTCTATGGGTTCACTAATTTTCAAGCACAACTTTATGAGTATCCTTTAGATTTTGTACTTTTGCACTTGACAAGACAAGGAAAGCAAAGTATGCCATATACTATTTCATTCAGCCATCTGCTTCTTAGAGTGACGGTGTTGTGTTACAAATTCCTTGTAATGTGGATGTCGGAAATAATTTTAAGGGGATTTGGTTGTACAAGAAATGTGATAGAAAAAAGGAAAAGTACAATCATTGAATATTTTGGGCTGAAGATAATAACTCCCCCTGATCTCATTTGTATTTGTTTCTCATAACTTTGTTAATTAAGTTATTGATATGAGTTTGAGAACCATGCCATTAGGACAATTTGTAATTTTTAGTCCTTGTCATACTTTCAAGGAATCTCAAGTTCTTTTTATGCTGTTGAAGTGTGATGTCAGAGATGACTCTGTTCTCTAGCATTGCAATATACATAAAATAACTTCAAGCTCTGGTGTCATTTATAACAGGGTCCTGGTTCTAGCCAATGTGAATCGCCCAAACTGAGCATCAGAGTTTCAGCTCAATGTCAGAGTGAAAATAGGCTCTGGAAAAACCAGTGCAACTTCTACATCACAGCCTGCCAGACAATGGGCTGCCAGAAAAAATATACATAACATAATCCATGTGTTTACAAAAATTGTTGAAGCCTTTTGTTTCTAGCAAGGTCCCTTGAAGGTCAAAGTTGTAAAGTCACAATCAAACGACTCTGTGAGATTATAACATTTTGTTTACTGTGAATGCTGAGGAAACTGCCACTTAGTGATTAGACTGGTGTTTGCCACCGATAGATCATTGGGGTCACATCAACAGTTATGTTGTGATCATAGAATAAAATGTTATACTTCCTTCAATGTACCTATGTTGAAACTGTAATGCATAATAATATTTACTGTCTGCCCATTGGCTATCAAGCTGTGATGATGGGGCTATGCCTGATAAAATGCTTACTCAGACATTGAGCTAAAACTGTCATGCTCAGTTTTTGTTATTTTACGTGTATTGCAATGCTCGAGGACAGAGTCACTACTGACATCACACTTCAACGGCATGTAAAGAACTTGAGACTGCACGTGAATTCATATGACAAGGACTGTAAAATATTGTGTTGAGTAGTGCTTGTTCTTGAAACCTTGCAGTGGTCCGGACCTAGATTTGTATGGACTCCGAAGTTGCTAATTTACTTGCTTCACTTTGCCACCAGCTCTAACAATGGAGTATTTTTTGGACAATGTATCGCAAGAAACAGCCGGATTTCTGTCTGACTGTGCAATTACCAGTTCTTAGAACTTGAGCACATGCAACAGAACACCAAAATACCCATCATTAACACAATGTATTTCAACATACAGACCCTCCAATTAGTGCTTCTGGAGGGTTAATTGTGACCCAAGGGTATAGTCAAGGGTATAGTAAATTCAGCTCCTCACACTGCCAACTCACAGGGTTAATATTTGATAATACAAGAAAGCTTCTGCATGGAAGATGTTTTGTAATGATTACAACCAGTATATAATTGCAAGGTTTCTAAGAATTTAACCAATTAATGGTGGTTTCACTGTTTTGCATGGGACTATGGGTGCTGCCAAATGCTGTTTGTGTAACATCATATAAAACGGAAGTATAAGGATTTTAAAAAATTGTAGCAGTTGGCTAAAGAAGTATATGATTTATGAGAAATTGCATCAAAAAGTCCGAAGTAATATCAATTGACAACTTTCCTGGCGTCACGTTGTGATGGTACAAGAAATAGCAAGTGAAGTTTTTTTATTGCATACATCTGTTCTTCTTGCCGGCATGTTGAGAATCAGGTCTGATAAGGAGGCTGCTAAATATTTTAAAATAGTTTCTGCAGGCTCCATTGTCTGTGCCTGTATTCAGTGGGTGGGTAATATATACATGTGTATACATACATATTGGTGCCACAACCAGACACATAAGCATTAATAGACATAAAATTTTGATTGATAAAAAGTATTTTATGTTTGGATAAAGACCCTAAGGATGTAATTAAATTAAAGATGATACTTTTTAAAACGTCTATCTCGTGGAGGATCCAGGAGGGGCTCCGAGGGCGCTAGGGCCACCGATGACAAAATGTTTGTATCAGGCTTTTTATTTGTCAATGGTAGACAGCGACAATCAGGCGTAAGAGATCTGATTAATATTCTCTGAATTAATTTGCATAGCAATCAAATTAGAACTTTTTCTCAAATCACTCCCTGACTGAATAACAATCGCATCAACAGTCTCCCTCCATAGATAACATGGGTAATTACCCTTACATGTTTTTGTCTGGAATTAGCATTTCACAAACTACATCACTTGTAAGCCATCCATCATTTTACGCCAGATTACTTTCTTAAGCAATAAAATTCCAACTCGAACACTTCCATTGTCTGCTATTCTTCCATAACCGTAGATCGCCAACCAATATCACCGCAAAAATTGGAAGTCAAAGCTTTCAGAAATTGTTATTCTTTCTTCAAATAGATATCACAACAGTTAGGACTGTTATTACTAGGTGTAATTTACTAGGTGGCCACTTCATTTCACTCTATAGAATCTTCAGTACTGTTTTCTTTTATTTTTGCCATGTAGCTTGAAAAATATTTTTTATGTGAGAAGATATTTCTTGTCCAGAATGAAGTTGGTATTGGCTAAGAAAAACTTCAGAAATTCAGAGAGAAATTAACTATTTGTTTCACAAACTAGAACGTCTTCATGACTTGATTGTTGTAGTCCAGAACTATGAGTGAAGTGTAGAGTATTACATCTTCTGAATATTTGACTCAACTTCGGCATATTCATTTTGTGATGGTCATTTCATAATTCCAGCAGCCATCAGTTCTATCTCTTAATGAAATACTTTGAAAGGTTTCAGAAGCCAAACAACAGTTTCGGACTGATAAGTTCCCTTACAAAACATAATGCATAAATCATATCCCCAAATGCACGATGAAGCCATTGTAAACAGCTTCTGTAAAGCATACATCATTCCACCATTCTTGTAGTCAGTTATGAATGAAGTATAGAGTATTACATCTTCTGAATATTTGACTCAACTTCGGCATATTCATTTTGTGATGGTCATTTCATAATTCCAGGAGCCTTCAGTTTTATCTCTTAATGAAATACTTTGAAAGGTTTCAGAAGCCAGACAACTGTTTCGGACTGATAAGTTCCCTTACAAAACATAATGCATACATCATATCCCCAAATGCACTATGAAGCCATTGTAAACAGCTTCTGTAAAGCATGTACATTATTACACCATTTCATAAAAAGCACAGCTTTCCCATAGATAAGACTTTCTTTCAGAGACTTACACATGTCAGAGTTATCTCTGTGTGCAGTGTCCCTAATTCTTTTTCAGAAACCGAAAAGCAGACACACATTAGACTATACTATTCCACTATTACATTATTCAAGACACAAATTTTGCAGTATAACTATGAGGCTACATCGCCAAAGTCCTTGAAGAAATGAGTGGACATAATCAACATGAGAACTTGACTACTTGAGGTTAAAAATGTAATTTTGATTTTGTGAATTTAATGAATATTTATAACCTTTTCATCCAACATTGTTTCCTGGTGTTCAAATGGAAAGCAATCCAAAAGACGACTGGTGCACAGTTTAGATGTAATTTCTGAAGATTACCTCCTCAAAGCAGATAGGCAATTCAGGAATGGATGTTGACTGAAGTCATCCTTTTGTGCCTTTGGGCCTTGGCTTGGGCACTGCTGGTCTGTAATGTCCACTCAAAGTAAGGCTAATGTCCAAGATATAAATGAAAGGGAAAAAGACGTTTTGAAGTAATACCTCTGATATATATAGAAGTAGTGCCTGGAGATACTCATTCTTGTCTTGCAGGATCTTTTATAAAAACACTAACCATGATGAGTTCTTAGAGTAATATGTTCATTTCATTTCCACATTTCTAATTCTTATGCTACACATTTTTTTCCAAATGAGGGATTTTTTACTTGTCTTGCACAGACACTGAAACTAAGAGCCACCAACTTGAGGTCTCACCTGAATGGCATCCAGTTGGGATTTAACTCTTGAAAGTGCATTGATAACACTTTGGGTGTCCAAACTCAAAGGCAAATTCCTTCAGCAGAAAATGAATAAATGTGATTTTATACAATGTTTATAACACAATGCCAGATTGTTTGACTTTTGTCAAGATTAATTGTGTTAAAACATCCTCCATTCCCTGCTTTCCGTATACAATACAACGCAGTTTGAAAATGTCCACAACCAATAAAATATCCTACTTTCATGCTTCGTATCAACTAGGTCTGGATACATATCAACATACAAGTTAATTGCACTGCACACTACCATGAAAAATGATGTGGCATACCGGCTTGGTACCAATGAAACCTCTTCTGCTAAAAAGCACAAAGTGACCACTGTCCGACAAATGTTTTAGATGAGCATTATGAAATGGCATGCACAATGACATGTACAGAATGGGCATTATGGACATTGCCTCCACACGCTTGACCAGTGGCCTATGTTATGATCGCTTTCCTGTATGTCACTCATATTCCCGGCTCACTGACAATCCATAGAGTAATACTGATATTGCCTGAAAACCAAGCCTACCAAATGGTCAACATATTGTGTTTTGGCACTGCGCATTTATGTCCGTAACAAGAGAGATAGGGAAAAACAAGTTTTGCAAAAACAAGAATTTCTGATCCACTTATGAAGCACATCATATTAGGCAAAGTCACTAACTGTCACCCCTCTCAAAAAAAAGCTGACAAACCTGCATGTAATTACTATAGCTTTTACAGGATAAACATGACTTTCATAACAATCAGGAAAATAAAGCGAGCAATGAGGCCACAAAACACTGGCAATGGTGTTGGGAATTGGAGCCCATATGGATATGCCTTGCTAAGCCAGCTTGATTGAAGCAATGGACTCCAATTTGTGTAAATGATCGGGTTGCTATGCCACGATACGAATGTAGCCACGTGAGATGGCTGCATCAACATCACAGCAAAATTTTTCATATTACGTCTATGGTACATGTAGTTGTATGCAAGAGAAAGGTTGGTTAGTTGGTTGGTGTATTGGTGAGTTGGTTGATTGGCTCGAGTGTTCTTGGTTGGGAAGTTTGTGTGTTGGTTCAACTTGGTTTAGCTGGTGTATTTGTTTTTTGGTTGGCTGCTTCCATGTCAGGTTGGGAAGAAAGATATACATGAACATGTAGACAGATGCAAAGATAGACAGATACTAGGTAGTTGGCGGAATAGATGCAATGTCAAATATTATGTGTGTCAAACAAAGTCATTCTGGCCTTTTGAAACATACAACATGAAGAAATTGACTAAAGGACCAACGACGACCTGAAGAGCTCATTTTTGTTACATAATCCCAGATGTTGCCTAAAGAGGGCTCCGAAATGCTGCAGGATGTACTTCCTTTGGGTCATGACCTTTGACATCAAGGTCCATCCAATGTCACTTATACGACATATATCATCCAACATTTTCACCAGCATCCTACTTGTAAGAAGAGATAGCTCCAACATATATAGGCTTTTATCGCTGTATCTGAATTTCTATTTTTGCACATCATTTTCTTCCTTGGCTGGCAGATGCTTGTTAGATGGAGAGCCATAAGATTAGCTTCAATAAATCTATCTGGACAGCAATTCCAAGGAGTGAGGTGGCCTGTTGAAGATACCATCAAGAGCCAACTGAAAATTGGCAGAACTTACGCAGATGGAAAAACAATTTCCTTTTTGTGAGTATGTATCAGCATCGCCTTAAATCATATCCACCAACAGGAGATTGAGTCCTAGATGGCGTCACTGCTGTTCACACAAAAGGTAATTTCAAGAGGTTTAATTTCCTACTGGTTCTGGAACTTTTGGGTTATCATTTGAGATAGATCTCATGAACATGGAGCAATGTGTCTACATTTAAGCACCAACACCACCCTAAATTCTGTTTGTATGATATTTATCTTCCATGTTTGTTGTTTCAACAATATTATATTTCTCTCATCACAAACATATGTCAAAATCAATGGCGCATCCAGGGAGAGAGGCACAGGAGCTCAACATGCCCTGCGGAAAAATTGAAGAAAATTATCTCAATGCAATCTGAACAATATGTTCCCTTCACTGTAATGTGGAGAGGGGGGGTTTCTTGTCAAAATTACATAACAGTCATGAATTAATGATTATTCCAAAGCATTTTGTCGGTTTTCGACTTTCTAGACCCATAGGCCACGCCAGGTGCATGGTTACCTCAATAGAGGTTGATTTGCATTTTTATAAATCGAGACTGCAACTGCATAACTTTTTGTCTTGGCCGTCTCTTTGCTCTTTATGATGAGACTTCCCCTGGTGAGGCTTACTTAAAACGTATGTATGGTGGTGGTCCCTGTGGAAGGTTCCTTATCTAAGAGCCTGGTTAATGTAAAAGGAGAATGGAACCACGAGGAAAGATTATCTTAAAACATAGAGCATCAAACAGACACCGCAGAGAACTCTACCAGGCAAGTTCTGCATACTCAGGCCATTGTCTCTGTGCACTTGGTAAATAATAAATAATATGGTATACTTGTAAATAATTAATTATTTATTGTATTGGTCATAAAGCATTTGCATGGATATATTCGCAGACGACACAACCATCTGGGGCTTCATCAAAGGAAACAGCATATACTGACATAGGACGCAAATTACCACAACTGAAAATTGGTGCCACTGAAACAGCCTCCTGCTAAATGTCGCAAAGACCAAGGAACTTATTATTGACTTTCGTGTGAATAAGATTGAAAAGGTGCCCCTGGTTATTAACAATCAGCCAGTTGAACAAGTGAGCAATTACAAATTCCTTGCTACATATATTTCAAGTGATCTCAAATGGCATCAGAATTCAATGGACATTATTAAAAAGGCTTGCCAAGGACTTTTCTTTTTATGCTCTCTCAGCTCCTTTGAATTGCAGCAAAGGATTTTAGTGAATTTCTATGGCTCAATAATAGAGTCTTTCGGCCAGGTCAAATACTGCATGAAATTTTTTTATTTCTCTCAAAAGCAAACACAATAATACAATGTTTCAATGCAGTCAGAGAGGATGGAGGTCACAGTGATAGCTGTTCTTGTCTTTATATTATAATTGTGAACAGTAAATAATTAAATAAGAATTTGATTAAAAATATTTCTCTCTTGAGGAACTGAATTGGTTAAGGAATGACAAAAAAAATAAAAAAAATAAAAAATCAATCCACACGGTTACAAATATAACAATTTTGAACATAACATATTGAATTATATGACTGGATGAAATTCTGCTTAACATAATTTTTAAATCCATCTAAACTGTGAGTAAAAATTTTGGACTTAAAATTCGGGTTCATTTCATTATAAATTTTTGGAAATTTGTATTTCGTGCAAATTCATGGCTCACAGCAGGCAGACGATAAATATGTCCAAGACGTTCATTTATATTAAACACATGAGTGTTTCTCTGGAGCATTTCTGACAAAAAATATTCTGGTAAGGTATTATTCGCTAACTTAAAACAAAACTTCAAGTCATGGAGTGCACACAGGTCTTGTAACTTGAGAATTTTTAATTGTTTAAATAGTGGGCTAGTATGAGCATTATATTTACTTTTCGTAATTATTCTGATAGCTTTTTTTTGTAACTTGAATATTTTATTACAGTTCACCCCCCAGATCATGATTCCATAATTGAGATGAGGTGCTATTAATGCATTGTAAATATTCAGCAGTGCGCTAGAAGGTAGAACATTTTTCATTTTATTCATTACCCCAATAGTCCGTGATATTTTCTTTCTCACATTATTAATATGGGAATCCCATTTAAGATTTTGATGGAGATAAATACCAAGAAAATTAAAACTTTGAGCAAATTCAACTTCAGTGCCATCTATTGTCAATTTCGGAAAATTCACAATTCTTCTCGTTGTGTGGAACATCATAGCCTTAGTTTTTTGAACATTTAAAGAAAGCCTATTGAGTTTCATCCAATTTGATATAACAGCCAGTTCATCATTCAGATTCATACAATCATTTTGGTTCCAGTGAACATTCAAGGTAGCACATAAAGTTGTGTCATCCGCGTACAGAATTGGGTGGAAATACTTTGTAACTATTGTAATATCATTGACATATATTAAAAAGAGTAGAGGGCCCATTATGGAACCTTGAGGAACCCCACATTTAATTTCTGAGGTGTCAGATAGAATATCATCATATTGTACCTGCTGTATTCTATCACTGAGATAGTTCTTCATTAGTTTTAATGAGGTGTCTGCAAATCCATAATATTTCAATTTTGATAATAATATCTCATGATCCAGTGTGTCAAAAGCCTTTGAGAGGTCAAGGTATATATTAATGGGCAGTAGTTTATTATCCATTGAATGAGATATGCGATCAATTAATTCAAGTGTAGCTAGTTCTGTTGAATGAAATTGCCTGAAACCGTACTGACTTTTATAAAATATCTTAAGTTCTGAGAAGTATTTATACATCTGATTATAGATGATCCTCTCAAAGACTTTAGACACACTTGGCAACAAGGAGACAGGTCTGTAATTTCAAAATAAGAAATCTTCATTTTTCTTGTAGAGTGGAAGAATCTTCGCTTGTTTTAATAAATTAGGAAATAGGCCTTGTTGTATTGATTGATTGCAGATTTTGGTTAATGTTGGTGCTATTTCATTTTTGACATGTTTAAGAAGTTTGTTTGAAACGCCATCTAGGCCACAACTTGTTTTGGGTTTTAATGAGTCAATTGCCTTAGAAACAGTTTCAATATTAATGGTTTCAAATTTAAAAGTTGATGGAAGAGGATTTTTTAAGAATTCCATGAAGTTTCTACCATCAGGTTGCCGAGTGGACTGAGCCAGCTTTGGTCCTATTTCTGTAAAATACTTATTGAACTCATTTGCTATGCTTTTCTTGTTTGAAATTCTTTTGCCATCAATCTCAAAATATTCAGGAAAACTTTTCTTTGACCATTTTTTGTTCATAATTTCATTTATCATGGACCAAGTCTTTTTCATATCACTTTTGAATATATCAAAGCAGTTATTGTAATATCTCTTTTTTGCTAAGTAGATAGATTGCTTTAAAATTTTACTATAAGTACGATAATTTATTAGTGTGGCTTGATACTGGTTGCTGTCACTAGATGTTGCTTTCAATTTTGCATATAGTTTATCCTTAAACAGAATTGATTTTAGAATTCCTGGCGTTATCCACTTTGACTTTTTGTGTTTGTATTTATTAAACTTCACATATTTAATTGGGAAATGTTTCTTCATTAAAACTTTTAACAATTCATCTAGCTTATTGTAGCTTTCATTCGAATTTTCTGCTAATATTATTGTACCATCACCCAATTCAACACTGAGATCTCGTTTAAAATTGTCCATAGACAACGTATTGGATAACATCAACTTTATGTGCTTGTTAGTTATTTTTGAATAATTGAGATGGTCCAGAGTGATAAAATAAGCTAGATTTGTATGGACTCCGAAGTTGCTCGTTTACTTGCTTCAATTTTCCACCAGCTCTAACAATGGAGTATTTTTGGACAATGTATCGCAAGAAACAGCCGGATTTCTGTCTGACTATGCAATTACCAGTTCTTGGAACTTGAGCACAACAGAACGCCAAAATACCCTTCATTTCCACAATGTATTTCAACATACAGACCCTCCAATTAGTGCTTCTGGAGGGTTAATTGAGACCCAAGGGTAGGCCTATAGTAACTTCAGCTCCTCACACTTCCAACTCACAGGGTTAATATTTGCTAATACAAGACTGCAGTTTTGCATGGATGGTGTTTTATCATGTTTACCACCAGTCTATAATTGCAACGTCTTTAAGAATTTAACCAATTAATGTTGGTTTCATTGTTTTGCATGGCACTATGGGTGCTGACAAATGCTGTTTGTGTAACATCATATAAAACGGCAGTATAAAATTTTGAAAAATTGTAGCAGTTGGCTAAAAAAGTATAGGATTTATGAGAAATTGCATCAAAAAGTCCAAAGTAATATCAATTGACGACTTTCCTGCTGTCACAGTGTGATGGTACAAGAAATAGCAAGTGAAGATTTTTTATTGCCTACATCTGTTCTTCTTGCCGCCATGTTGAGAATCAGTTCTAATAAGGAAGCTGCTAAATATCTTAAACTAGTTTCTCAAGGCTCCATTACATTCAGTGGCTTGGTAATATATATTGATGCCACAACCCAACACATAAGCATTACAATGTAACAGACATAAAATTTGGATTAATAAAAAATAGTCTATGCCTGGATAAAGTTCAAGGAAAGTGATTAAATTAAAGATGATAATTGTCTATATATCTTTATGTTTGGTGGAGGATCTACTAGGGGGCTAGGGCCACCGACGATAAAATGTTTGTATCAGGCTTTTTACTTGTCAATGATAGACAGCGACAATGAGGCATAAGAGATATGATTAACATTCTCTGAATTAATTTGCATAGCAATCAAATTAGAATTTTTTCTCAAATCACTCCCTGACTGAATAACAATCGCATCAACAGTCGCCTTCCATAGATAACAAGGGTAATTACCCTTACATGTTTTGTCTTGAATTAGCATTTCACAAACTACATCACTTCTGTGTAAGCCATCCATCATTCTATGCCAGATTACTTTCCTAAGCAAATAAAATTCCAACTTGAAAACTTCCATTGTCTGTCATTCTCCCATAACCGTAGATCGCCAACCAATATCACAGCAAAAATTGGAGTCAAAGCTTTCAGAAATTGTTATTCTTTCTTCAAATAGATATCACAATAGTTAGGACTGTTTTAACTAGGTGTAATTCACTAGGAGGCCGCTTCATTTCACTCTATAGAATCTTCGTGCAGTTTTCTTTTTACTTTTAGATTTGATGTTATAGATCTATAGTAACTTCTACTTCAATTATTTTTGCCATGTAGCTTGAAACATATTTTATATGAGAAAAGATATTTATTGTCCAGAATGAAGTTGGTATTGGCTAAGAAAAACTTCAGAAAATCAGTGAAAAATTCACTATTTGTTTCTCAAACTAAACTCTGCAACATTAAAAATGCACACCTTTAAAAAGGCTATAAAAACAATACTTCCTCTAAAGATATCAAAATGAAAATTTGCAAACTTCTAGTAGTTGCCATCAGGTATATTGACGAAAAATTTCAAATCTCTAAGTGCAGTACTTTTGTGTCAAATTAAATCGTCGTGGTCACTGTCGAAAATGGAAGTCACAAAACTTCAATTTCCTATGATCATTAATTTCAACAACTTAGCTGTTCTTTCTGCAAACTTTTTTGATAAGCAAGGAAAGTTTATAATTTTATCACTTTTTCATAATTTTAAAAGAAGATATTTGACCCAACCACAATTAAAGAGGATGAATTTGATAAAAATTAAGTGTCAATGCTGACACGCCCCCTATTGGAGCCTTTTGTCAAAAGCTTGAAAAATTATGTTTATTCAGATTTTTCAGACAATTGATATCGAATGATTGTCTGTGTGTGTGTTTCTACCCTGGGCATGCATAAAACCCCAATTATTTATCAGTTCTGGTTCACATGCTTCATTTGAAGATGCGAACTCGTAAATTTTGAGTTTTTAATTCAAAGTCTGCTTTATCATTGACTTTTTTTCCAAAAGCTTCTGTGGGACCTGTTTTGGAAGTCTTGTGCCTGTTATGTGAAAATTTCATATGATTAATCCCATCCAGTATGCCACAAAACCAATATTTCCAATTGTGCGTTTTGTGTTGAAGTGCAGTTTGTGACTTCCGTTTTCGACAGTGACCACGACGATTAAATTTGACACAAAAGTACTGCACTTAGTGATTTGAAAATTTCCGTGAATATACCTGATGGCAACTACTATAAGTATGCAAACTTTCATCTTGATGCTTTTTGAGGAAGTACTATTTATAGCTTTTTTGAAAGTGTGAGTTTTTAATGTTGCTGAGTTTAGAATGTCTTCATGACTTGATTCTTGAATGAAGTATAGCTTATTACATCTTCTGAATATTTGACTCAACTTCAGCATATTCCTATTGTGATGGTCATTTCATAATTCCAGCAGCCATCAGTTCTATCTCTTTATGAAATACTTAGAAAGGTTTCAGAAGCCAGACAACTGTTTCGGACTGATAAGTTCCCTTACAAAACATAATGCATACATCATATCCCCAAATGCACGAAGAAGCCATTGTAAACGGCTTCGGTAAAGCCTACATCATTACACCATTTTATAAAAAGCCCAGCTTTCCCATAGATGAGACTTTCTTTCAGAGACTTACACATGTTAGAGTTATCTTTAAGTGCAGTGTCCCTAATTCTTTTTCAGAAACAGAGCAGCACACACACATTAGACTATATTTTTCCACTATTACATTGTCCAAGACACCAATTTTGCAGTATAACTATGAGGCTACATTGCTAAGTCCTTGAAGAAATGAGTGGACATAATTAACAGGAAAACTTGACTACTCAAGGTTAATGATGACATTGATGTAATTTTGATTTTGTGAATTTAATGAACACTTGTAACATTTTCATCCCACATTGTTTCCCAGTGTTTAAATGGAAGTTGGGTCAATAAATTAACTAACCGACTAAATCTACTTTGTAAACTACTGCTTAAGATTAGGTCTTCACAAAACTAACAGTAATTTGTTAGCCTTTATGACCTCAATCCCAAAGACGACTGGTGCGCAGTTTAGATGTAATTTCTGAAGATTACCTCCTCAAAGCAGATAGGCAATTCAGGAATGGATGTTGACTCAAGTCATCCTTTTATGCCTTTGGGCTTTGGCTTGGGCACTGCTGGTCTGTAACGTCCACTCAAAGTAAGACTAATGTCCAGGATATAAATGAAAGGGAAAAAGACGTTTTGATGTTATACCTATTATATATATAAGTAGTGCCTGGAGATACTCATTCTTGTCTTGCAGGTTCTTTTATAAAAACACTAATCATGATGAGTTCTTAGAGTAATATGTTCATTTTAATTCCACATTTCTAATTTCTTATGCAACACATTTTTCCAAATGATGCATCTTTTACTTGTCTTGCACAGATACTGAAACTAAGAGCCACCAACTTGAGGTCTCATCTGAATGACATCCGGTAATTTGCTCATGAAAGTGCATTGATAACATTTTGGGTGTTCAAACTCAAAGGCAAATACCTTCAGCAGAAGATGAATAAATGTGATTTTACACAATGTTTATAACACAATGCCAGATTGTTTGACTTTTGTCAAGATTAATTGTGTTTAAACATCCTCCATTCCCAGCTTTCCATATACAATAGAACGCAGTTTAAAAATATCCTGCTTTTATGCTTCATAACAACACATAAGTTAATTGCACTGCATGCTACCATGGAAAATGATGTTGCATACCAGCTTGGTACCCATAAAACCTCTTCAGCTAAAAAGCACAACGGGACCACAAAGCTTTTAGGCGAGCATTATGAAATGGCTTGTGCAATGACATACGGAATGGGCATTATGTACATTGCCTCCTCACGCTTGACCAGTGGTCTATGTCATGATCGCTTTCCTGTATGATATTCATATGCCCGGCTCAGTGACAATCCATAGAGTAATACTAATATTGCCTGAAAACCAAGCCTACCAAATGGTCAACATATTGTATTTTGGCACTGTGCATTTGTGTCAGCGCCAAGGGAGACAAGTAAGGGTTCTGTTGTTTCAGACAAAGAATTCCTGATCCACTTATGAAGCACATCATATTAGGCAAACTCACTAACTGTCACCCCTCTCAAAATAAAAAGCTGAAGAACTTGCATGTAATTACTATAGCTTTTACAGTATAAACATGACTTTCATAACAATCAGGCAAATAAAGCCAGCAATGAGGCCAAACAACACTGGCAATGGTGTTGGGAATTGGAGCCCATATGGATATGCCTTGCTGAGCCAGCTTGATTGAAGCAATGGACTCCAATTTGTGTCAATGACCGAGCTTGCTATGCCACAATGCAAATTTAGCCATATGAGATGGTTTGGCTAAATCAACATAACGGGGAAAATTTCAATATAACGTCTGCGGTACATGTAGTAGTTGCTTGCAAGAGAAAGGGTTGGTTGGTCAGTTGGTTGATGTATTGATGAGTTGTTTGATTGGTTTGAGTGTTGTTGGTTGGGAAGTTTGTGTATTGGTTCAACTTGGTTAAGCTGGTGTATTTGATTGTTGGTTGGTTGTTTTCATGTTAAGTTGGGAAGACAGATATTTGTGCCACTCAACAGTGAAAATTAGCATTATGTACACTGTTGTACATATAGTCATGTCCAATGGTTTGGCATTTCATTCAATGGACCCTGGAGCATTGAAGCATGAGATGTGACATCACAATGGTGTCACCGTGGTGACGTCTCAACCTCTCTTTCACATCAGCAGTTGTTTATTTTTGTAGTAAAGATTTTGTATCACTAAAAAAAGAGGGGGTGCAAAACAAGGGTGCCGGAACAGGAGGGGCAGGGGGGGCAATTGCCCCTCCTGCCCTTGTCCGAGGGGGGCAGGGGGGGCAAGGGTGCCCTTCAGACCTTAAAGAAAAAATCAAATATTAGGCCTCATTTTACTAATTTTAGGCACAAATTAATAAGTATATTTAAAATTATTATTGACTCTCTATTCAAATTTTGTCACGCGAAATTGGTGCGAATATGATTTGCCCTTTTTCGTCTGACCGCCCCTGCCGCCCGCGATTCCTTCCGGCACCCCTGGTGCAAAATGGTGGTTACTGACACACAACCACTATAACCCTTCATCCCTGGAAAATCTTTTTTTTTTGTAATGGTGATTGCTCTGAAATAAGACTTGTTTGTGATTAATTTTTTTTACGCAATTTGGCTCGTAATTTTCATAATTTTCATAAATTTCTTATGATAATAAGGGGTTTCATGGTACAAAACAATTATGGGTAAATTGTGGGACATGAGATATGAACACCCTCGAATTTCATGTACAACTCGGCCTAAAGGCCTCGTTGTACAATGACATTCTCGGTTGTACAAGAGGTGTTCAACTTATTTTGACAAAAATGAAAACAGCCACAAAATTGAGAATTTTTGCTATTTTGAGCCAAAATTGCTGTGAGTGATCAATATGATGCTCATCTTTCATGTCCTGTCACTTAAATATCTCAGAAATATAGCAACGGTAATTTATTGAATTTTGTTTGGAAGGTGTGGTAAAATACCTTTTGAGGGGTGGTTTCACTGCCTCAGGCATACTGTCTTGTGTCATGGGAGATGATTATGGTATTTATTTGAGCTAATGTTCACTGTGAACCACTGCACAAAGAAACAATTGGATGGCACCCTTGTGAGGGGTTTCAAAATTGATTCGCCTGGTTATGGTTCGTTGCCAAATCTGGGGTGATAAACAAAATGAGATCAGTGGCTGAGTTCTATAATCAGCTTATTCATACAAAGATGGCACAGCTTTCCAGTAACACTATAGGAGGTGGATACATGTTCATATATGACTTCTGAAAGTGTAAGCTCAAAAAAATAAAGGCGAAAATAATAGTTTTGAAAAAAAAAAGTGTAGGAAAACAAGGAATCTTGAATCTATACTCCGCCTGAAACTGTTAAACATAAGACCATAAAAGTTTTACACTGAATAGAACTAAGCTTCATCTGCCAGACTACACCAATTAATTAGTGGTTTTCAGCATAAAAGAAATTTACAGTGCGCTTTAAAGTTAGAAGATCGAAAAGTTCAGCAATCCAGTACGAAAAATCATGCATAAATTGTCCGTTGATTAGACACAGAAAAAGTCACACTTTCACCTCTAGAATTTCAAATAGGATAGCTCAATACCTGCCTAGCGTAAATCTAAAATATGTCTCAGAAAGAATGTTCCTAAGTTCCTTCCACAGAGAGAAAAGCAATAGTATTCATTAAAAGACTGTTTGGGGGCCATGGCACTTAAATCACGTTAAAATATCTAAAAGTAAAAGCAAGCAGTATTGCTGTACTTTGTTGGATTGGTTACCCGAAGGTCCACTGATGAGGTCTGAGAAGTTTAAGCAAAATTTGTATACCTTGAAAAAATTTGCAAATACATTTCTAACCACTATCACTGGCCGAAATATTGCTCTCAAAACTGATGAGAGGCCTGTCTCAGGAAAAGTTTAATAAAATTGTGCAAACTGTTCCAAAATAATTCAAATTCATGTCTGATATTGACAATACCTATAGTTAACCGTTTCTACCATCAGACAGGAAAAAAGTGGCATTTGGCAGTTTCTGTGTATGGTTGAACTTCTTGTCAAAATAAGTTGAACACCTCTTGTACATATCTTCATGTCCCAGATTTACCCATTAGACAACTGTAATATGTACATGTAGACAGATACAATGATAGATAGATACTAGGTAGTTAGCAGAGTGGATGCATTGTCAAATACTATTTGTGTCAAACAGTGTCATTCTGGCCATGTGAAACATATAACATGAAGAAATTGACTAAAGACGCCAATGGCGACCTAAACAGCTCATTTTTGCTACATAATCCCAGATGTTGCCTAAAGAGGGCTCCGACATGCTGCAGGATGTACTTCTTCTGGGTCATGACCTTTGACATCAAGGTCCATCCAATGTCACTTATCCGACATAACATCCAACATTTTCACCTTCATCCTACAGTACAACCCAAAATAAAGTAAGACAATTTTCTGTCAGAAGTATTCTGTTTGCCTATTTGCACTCTTTTCTCCTCTGCACCCCAAATCTCCTTATAACTCCCTTTGACTCCTTACCAACAACCTTAGCCCACATTAAGAACTCTATTTAGACAGTTACCAATGTAACTGCAATTAGAGGTGTAAAATATCAAGTAAATCAAACACAATGGAGGTGATTGAGTTTAAATTGGTGCTGTTTACAAAACTTTTAATGTAACTTTAAAAGGTAGTTTCAAGTAGGTAAAAGTAGGAAGTGATTCAGGGGTAGTCAAAAGGTATGAAAGGGTAAAGAGTTGGCTGATTCTTCCTTCCTGCTAGGGTAATCGTACTTTATTTTGGTTTGTACTGTACTTGTGAGAAGAGATGGCTTCAACATATAGGCTTTTATCGCGGTGTCTGAATTTCTATTTTTACACATCATTTTCTTCCTTGACTGGCAGATGCTTGTTAGATGGCCAGACATAAGATTAGCTATATTAAATCTATCTGAACAGCAATTCCAATGAGTGAGGTGGCCAATACCAAGAACCAACTGAAAATTGGCAGAACTTACACAGACGAAAAAACAATCTCCTTTTTGTGCGAATGTATCAGGCTCGCCTTAAATCATATCCACCAACAGGAGATTGAGTTCTATATGGCGCCAATGCTGTTCACACTAAAGGTAATTTAAAAGGTTCAATTTCCTGGGGGTTCTGGAACTTTAGGGTCATCAGCTGAGATAAATCGAACATTGAGCAATGTCTACTTTCAAGCACCAACAGTCTAACACCACCCTAAAATCTGCTTGTATGAAATTTCTCTTTCGCAGTCTAAAAGCGGTCATGTTTTTTTCAACAATATTCTATTTCTGTCTTCACATATGTGAAAACAAATGGCTGATCCAGTGGTTTTGATTTGGCTTGGGGCCGAGGAGCTAAGCATGCCCTGTGGAATAAATTATAGAAACGTATACATCAAATGCAGCAATCTGAATTATATTTTCCAAAGTATTTTGCCAGTTTTTGACTTTATTTAGAATACTTTCCAAACCATAAGCCACATTGACAATGTACAACTGGAATTCGATAGAGGTGTCACAAAACTTATCTTCAATCATGCTTAAGGGACGGAGGCATGTATTTAGTTTCCAAGAGCATGGTTACCTCAGAAGAGGTTGATTTGCATTTACTAACTTGAGACTGCTACTGCTTAACTTTTTCTCTTGGTAATCTCTCATCTCTATTCAATAAGACCTCAATTTATATCATGGCGGGCTTTACTAACGTAAGGTTGTGGTCCCTGTGGATGGTTCCTTATCTAAGAGACTGGTAAATGTAAAAGGAAAACAAAACCACAAGGAAAGACTATCTTACAACATAGAGCATCGAATAGACACCGCAGAGCACTGTAGCCTACTAGGCAAATTAGGCATACGCAGGCCATTGTCTCTGTGTACTTGGTAAATAATAAATACTATAGTTTATTTGTAAATAATTATTTATTGAATTGTTCATAAAGGATTTGCATTGATGTCAGAAATTCAGCATGCAGTAAGTCAAAATATATGATGAAACAGGCTTATATGTATTTATATGCAAACTTCAGGTACGAATCACCATAAAATACATGTTTTTATGAAGCCAGTCGTTATCTCCAAAGTAGGCTAAAAGGTTTGAAAACGCCAGGTCGAGCACTTAATTGTCTTGGCCTACACTACATTTAACTTTCCTGCACGCAAGTAGTGCAAAACAGGAAATCGTTGACTCCCACATCTAACTTGTGTTTGTATTTTTAGAAGCTACCTTGAGTGATGAAAACACACTTGTCCTTAAATTCGCAGAAGACACAACCATCTGTGGCTTCATCAAGGGAAACAGCATATACTGATACAGGACACAAATTACCACAACTAAAAATTTGGTGCCACTGAAACAGCCTCCTGCTAAGTGTCGTAAAGACCAAGGAACTTATTATTTACTTTCGTGTGAATAAGAATGAAAAGGAGCCCCTGGTTATTAGCAATCAACCTGTTGAACTAGTGAGCAATTATAAATTCCTTGGTACATATATTTCAAGATCTCAAGTGACATCAGAATTCAGTGGACATTATTAAAAAGACTATTCTTTTTATGCTCTCTCCTTTGAAATGCAGCAAAGGATTTTAGCGAATTTTATATCGCTCAATAATAGAGAGTCTTTTGACCAGGTCAATCACTGCATGGTTTGGATCGGCAGACAAAATTGACATCAAGAAAATGAACAGTGTTATACGATCAGCCCAAACAAGAGTTGTTGGAGAAGGTCTTCCATCGCTACGGGGAAGTCACAACAAAACTTTACAGTTGATATTTCGTTTTCCAGGCTGCCATGATTGAATAAGCGCCTGGGTACTTATTATGTATACAAGCCAAGTAGTCAGATCTTTGGAAAATTGGTTAATTAATAAACGGGTCATTACTTTTTTGATAGTAGACAAAATGGAAGCCAGGAAGGCTGAGGCAATTTTACTACTCTGGGTTGATCATGGCCCATCAGCAATTTTAAAGCAACTGAGCTTCACAAGACAAAAGAAATACAATATGAAATGAAAATAAGAAGACAGAGGCATAATTCAGCGCAAGCCAGAAGGTGCCAGACCAAGTTCAGCCTGCACTACGGCTATTATAAGATTTAAAAATAAAGTTGTCTGAAGGTTGATGATCAGGGTGTTAAAATCACAGGATAAGTACACATTAACATCTTAAAAGAGCATCTTAAGCCCTGGATAGATAAGGCATACAGTGTTACAGATAATTTGATCTTCAAACAAGATATGGCATCAGCCAAACACCCACCAAAGCCCATATCTGGATCATAGTTCGCTCTGTCAAGTTTCTCGGCAGGACAGTATGGCCTCTATTATCAAAAGATCTCAATGAATGTGATTATTCTGGGTGGGTTAACTTAGAGGCAGATCCCTGCAAGACACAAGAGACCTTAGTTGCCCAATGAAGGCTACCATTAAGTTTGTATGGTAAAACCCGACTCAAAGTTACGTTTTTGACACCTCTGCATCATTTAGGCCCACTGTAGAAAAGTCATCAGTCCAAAAGGAGCTCCGAATGAATAAATCATCTCCAGAAAGGTTGTTCTTTGCCATACAAGTTGTTTTTGTATTGAAAAATAAGTAATTGTTACTCTGAGCATTATCGAAAAAATTATTTATAAGTGTAAAGTTTTTTTTTTACCATCCTGTACATTCTATTTTCAATGAACGACTGTTAAAAGAACTAAAAGAACTCAAGCATTACTCAAAGACAAGTATAATGTTCTGCTATGCAAGGAGTTGAAGGAGAGTAATAAATAAATGTGCTTGTTTGTGGTGTGACAACTTCAATTCGAAATGGCTGGGATTAAATATCAAATTAAAGCCAATTTGAAGGCAAGAGCCATTAGGAAATGCACAACATCAAGCAGGGTAATTTCCAATGTCAATGAAGGATTTACAATGTGAAACAGCTAACAGTAAATGTTGGTTTTTTTTTCTTGAAGAAAGTCCATTTTCTTTGTTCTCAGATGTTATTTGGTTCGCAATGAATGAGATTAAAGCCATCAATGTGATTTAATTGCTGCTTCAGCTTTGCAAATCTTAATGACACCAGAAATTAAGGAATGGAAACAGAATTACTCTTAATGAAAAGGAGAAACTTTTTAAGTGTTTTCTTGTGAGCTTCACATCGATATGATTTAGACTGTTTATAGAGTCTGATGCAAACGTTGCATCATTTCTTGTGCTGCTGCATTTGAAAGATCTCAGACATGAGACAGTTTTGATGGTGTGTGGTCTAAGATGGCTACAATTGAACTTGCATGTATTTGTTATTATTTTTATAAAAGTACTGTAAATTCTACTCAAAAGCCCATGTTCCATCAATGTGATTTAATTGCTGCTTCAGCTTTGCAAATCTTAATGACACCAGAAATTAAGGAATGGAAACAGAATTACTCTTAATGAAAAGGAGAAACTTTTTAAGTGTTTTCTTGTGAGCTTCACATCGATATGATTTAGACTGTTTATAGAGTCTGATGCAAACGTTGCATCATTTCTTGTGCTGCTGCATTTGAAAGATCTCAGACATGAGACAGTTTTGATGGTGTGTGGTCTAAGATGGCTACAATTGAACTTGCATGTATTTGTTATTATTTTTATAAAAGTACTGTAAATTCTACTCAAAAGCCCATGTTCAAGTTGTGTCCTGTGATTATATTATTAATACACGCAAATATTTCATTATCATGTCAATTTCAATTTATTTCCACTTAATACTATCATTAGGTGGCTCATCAGCGGAGACCTTAGTTTTGTCTTTGATGGGACTCCTCATCTCAATAACTTTAATTCATCTTATGTTATCATACTATACCATAAACACCGTCCTGATATTGACATAATGTATTCAAATGCTGCCGATGAAAAAAAATTGTCTGTCTATCTGTTAAGTTTTAACCACACAATTGTTTTGCTGAAGAAATTACCAAGAAAGCATGAAATTATGTACACAAGTACACTGGTTAATTAATAACTACTTTTTTAACTGTGCATAATTAGCTAAAAAACATAATAAATAATCCCAGAGACCTGGCAAGATTGACCTGATACTGACCTCTGCCTCAGACGAGACACCAACAACATAACACCAAACAAAAAACATGGTGAAACATACAACCTATTTGAGACTGACGAGAACTCATCAGGATGTCCTGACCCATTTGCATGTCAGCCCATGGACCTGTGTTATCAGTGACTGGAGCATTGCATATTCGTGAGAAGAAGAGATGAGGTGTTTTCTACTTGTCCATCTCATCACCGTGCCACTTCTCATCCATACACTCATGGCAAATGCATGGGTAATTGGGAGAGCATCTCCACTGTCCACACATGATATTACAAGGGGCGCAACAAGCATAAAGTGGTATTCCCAGAGTGATATGTGTATTGGCAAAATATTTATCACAATCGAGGAATCTATCTGGTGATTAGAATTTTAGAGTTGGAACACCTTTCTGAATTATTTTGACAAAAAATATTTATAGGAAATATATAGAGTGACCCTACAGAACAATTTATTTTAGGATTAGGAATAGCATTGCTAAGCAAATGAAGAAAGGAGGTAAAATAGAGAATGAAGACATAGAAACTGCAGCACCATGCAGAATGGACAAATGTAGCAAAAACCAAGAAGGCGGACCAGAACCATCAATCATGTAAAAAAGAGAACATAAATAGCAAAAAAAAAACAAAACGAAAGCAGATTGGAATATGAAGAGTATGGCAACAGATTAAGACAATATCCTGATGCAAAAACAATATCGTCCTATGCATTAAGATAAGCCTTCTTCTAAGACAGGCTTATTTCTCTGAAATAAACCTAGGTGCATGCTCCTAGTTCTTGTTTATTCATGTCTTTTGCAGACAAGTGGCCTTCCCTTGTTTTGTATCATATTTCTCTCTTAAATCATGGGACAACAGATCTTGAGTGAACGACAGCTATAAATAATGGCAATACCTGACAGAGGAATTCACAAGTCTCGTTGAAACCAATGTAGATTAAGCTTTTTTGATTGAAATGCCTCACTTCAAATTTAGTGCTGGTCATTCTTCTGCAATAGGGGCTGAAAGTTCAAGAGTAGGGAGAGTATATCATGATTAAACATAAAACAACTTATCTTGAGCTGAAGAAAGTCGTACAGTGTTCATACAGAGAGAGTTTGCAAGTCTCACTGTAATGGATTTGGATTAAAACCCTGCGCTTTTAGAAAAGTATTGAAACCTCAAGTTCACCAGAACTGAAGCAATGTATGAGAACTTTAGACAACTCCTCTTTACCCGTTGGACTGAATTTCCATATAACTATGCAAGATTTTCTTTAGTGTATTTGCTATCTCAATTGACATTTTGTTTTATTTTCTTTTATATCATTCATTAGTTGCCAATTACTTGACTTGTCTGGTATTGCGCCTTCTGGTTTCCACATAATTGGAAATTGTCTTTATTGCTTTACTTCTCTTTTTTCTTGTCCCAGATCCATCATTCTTAATTTCCCATTTGACTTCTCTTCAATCTCCCTGCCTTGTTTAAGTTTTTTTCCTTCCCACTGCATTTACAACTTGTTGGTATTTTTTGCTGTTGTATTCGCACATGAATTTTGCACCTTATCGCATTGGAAGTCTCTTCCATTTCAATTTCTTCTTGTCTGTAGCTTTTTCGTTTGTTCTGTTCTTTCATCGGAACAATATTCTTACTTTTCAGTCAAACAATGCAAAATTTAGGAGCCACATTTTACAGCTCAATCATATAATTTTTACACCCACAGATGGCGCAAATGTGTACTGGGATCCCTATGCTGGGGTCAGATTCCTTAAGTTCTATCATCTCCAAACTGAATGCATGTTCAGATTGAATGCTTAGGACATTCATCACCTGAAAAATATGACTTTTTGCCAATTAAAGTCAACCAACTTCGCAACCTGCATCATCTCACATGTACTACGTACCTATGATCAGACCTCACAACACGTTAGAAAGTGTGTGGCTTTGTGGCATCACTATACGTACATTCTGTGATGTAACGGTAGAGCACACATTGCATAAGTTTATCTCAAGATATGACGTGAATACACAACATTTGACACCAAAGTTGTTTTGCTGGGAACCATCTGCCAAGTTGCATAAATGCTATGTCAATGGATGCTGGTATTCCAAGGTCCAGTACATTACCTAAACCTTTCTAAAGCTGCACATTTGCATCACCTGATCATTAATACAGTGTATAATGTATTGCACCAATTGGCACTGTCATCAAGACGAAAACTAGCAAGAGTCAAACACAATCATATGCAGCCCAGCAGCTAGGACATTGTCAAAAATGAACCACAAAACTACAGATTATGGCAGTTGTCAGTTGTTACATATGTAGCAATCGATGCAGTATAACCTTGGAATATTATACAAATGTTGACCAGTCATGAGGTAAACAGCGCAATCTGTTTGACATGAGGCATGAAGGCTGGCTACCGTTTCCCAAAGCTGAAGGCTTTGACCAGTCAGGAGACAGCTATTGAAAAGTTTGCGTGTCAGATATTGATAAAACCTAACTGTAATACTACTTTACTAAAAACCCACCAGTATGACACACAGTTTGGATATAGGAAACGGTGTAAAATTGCTATTTCCACCAAGCCAGTTTAGTGATTTTAAAGTTCATTTGAAAATATATATGTAAGCAAAGGGGAGCCTCATCATAAATGCAGGCATTCCATATCAAAGTAACTGAGCTAATGTGTTTGAATGACATTTTGAAATAATATTAATAAGAAGTTACGTGGCGTGAGAGCAACTTTGCAGAACAAATTGCAGGGGATATTTGACAGTGTACAATTTAGCACCTCAAGACTAGATGGATGAGGAGAGGACAAGGACTACATAACAAGGCAGCGTATTCTTCACAAAGAAAAAAGTGAACAGTTCTCCATGAAAACTTCATGAGCAACCCATAACTTGCAATTACTGCATGATGCGACGGCATTGCACCGCATTTTATGATACAGCGCAATTTACTGTTTAAGTGTTATGGGGTGAAATATTACTTGGTGAATATTAACCGAGAATTTTCGGAATTCTGTTTGTGAATTAAAGTACTGATCAATTTTGGATGACTTACTGCGACATAATTTGCTATCATGAGTACAAGCAAGAAGCTCTGGTTTTGTCTCCATGCGACCTGAAAGGGATTGATACTATTGAGTTGTCCCCATTTGGCATCCATTACCACTCATCAGAGTGCTCTTGTTGGTTATTATGGAATTTAGGCCATGGGCTGCCGGACTGCCAGGGGGTATGTACATGATAAGCCCAAGATGATTTGATTTTTTTGTCTTTATAAGCTCTCTGTTCCGGGACAAGCCCTTGTCAAGTCATATTCTCACAAATGATGTGACATTCTGCAACCAATGCCAACCATCCACAGTTGTAATAAGCGTGCAGATGAATCCCATGGATATAAGGGACGCTTTCTTAAAGAGGACACTTCATCAATCATCATGCAGGATTTTAAAAAAAACATGAAAAACATCACCGATTACGATGAAAACTGTTGCCCTGATATGACATAAGTCACAATATGGAAATGATTCAACATTTCAAATTTTTGGTTTTCATGAATTTTGTAACATGAACAGCCCTTCCTGACCATAGAGAATTATTTGAAATGTTGAATATAATTTGAGTAAACACATTATCAGCTGAAGCTTGATGTTTATTATTCACAATCAAATGAGTAATTGGGTAGTCTTTGCACGGACTTTTATATTTTCCAGCACTGTGCACTGCTGATTTACCGAAATAGTATAAGAAGAAAGCTTGGTTAGTTTGCCGCTTAGTGGCCATTACAAGCAATATGCTAACTGTGTGTCATTATTTGAGTGATGAGATGCTAAATTGTCAATTGGGCTCCCTCGTTCCAAGGGGCCATATCAATGATGACCAGGGCCTGGGTCTGACCACGCAGTATATCTTGGAAATGTCTTTCATTCCATTCACTCTTTATTCATAAAGCTTCAATAAAAAGAAATTACCTTAACAAAAGCCTGAGTCTACACAAAGTGTTGCATCTTGATGAAGGTCTGATTATGCATCAACCAATTATTATCTAATCAAACAAACTGATCATAAGATATGTTAATCTTACGTTAATTTGATACATAATATGTTTATTTCCAACTTGCTTTTTACCCGATCCTGATTGATTCACAAAGCAAGTAAAATGAAAAAAATAACGTGAAATGATATGAAGTCAAGATTAAATGCTTATGAAAACCTAATGAATTTCTTAATAAACTCAAAAAAGCAATGCCACGCGAAAGAGGAAGGAGAGACCGGGGCATATCTGATCTCGGGGTACCTTGTACCATCCCTGAAATCAGTTTGATAAAGCATACGGCATTACCCACAATCAACATTCCCAATGTAGACCTTTTGTGTTAAGCCTTTTAACCAAAAAGTTCCATGATCTTGACTTAACTTCCTCCCCTTCTCGCTGAAACAGACTTAATATAATTATCAGAGTCAATTTTCAGATATAATCATTCTGCAATTACACACAAGTGTGTGTTGTAAATTGTAGGAATAAAATTTGGAGTTTTAATCTGTGGCCCAGTGTACCCACACGGAAGTCCAACATGCTCGTCTCTGGGGCACCTTGGACCATTAAAAAATATTTTCACAATCAAATGAGTAATTGGGTAGTCTTAAGTCTCATTTTTCTCCACAAGTATGCCAAGTAGATAGACAATTGTAGATGGTTTTGCATAAGGGTATTTTAAATATCAAGAAGTCAGTATATAAATAGATTTTTCATAAACTACAACAAGTTTTCTAATGAAAACCAAAAATGTTAAAAGTGGACCAATAGGCCCCGGTCTGCCCTACTTCTATTTGAGGGTCAAAATCACCTTCTTGACATTTTCTATAATCGGGTGTTGGCAGAAATAACTCAAAATGAAACAATTTGGTTTCCAAGAATGGATTAGCTTTATTTGAAGCTCCTTGAGATTACAGATTATTTCTCTTTCTTCCTTTTGAGGTTGTCATTAAAATATGTTGTGCAGAATGTCCCACCTTCCACTATTAGTTTAATTGATTCAATGGTGCTTGGTGCTTTAAATCTTGTGCAGATGAATGTTGTTTCAAAAGCAACATTGAATAATTGTTATTTCATGATTTGGTATTAATTGCGGTTCTCACAATTAATTGTTTTTCTCATTATGAAAATGTTTCGCTAAAAATAATTCTTTGATCAGTTTCAAAATTCATACGAAGCAGACCTGTTAGTTTGGCAAGTGTTTCACAGAAATCTAGGACAAGCAACAGAGCAAGAATGTGGCAGATAATCGTTGAAAAATAAATGTGATATTTTGGCTTGATGACACTTGATAATTCCACACAAGTAGTGCAAAACAGGAAATTGTTGACTCCCACATCTAACTTGTGTATGTATTTTTAGAAGCTACCTTGTCCTTGAGTGAAGAAAACACACTTGTCCTTAAATTCGCAGAAGACACAACCATCTGTGGCTTCATCAAGGGAAACAGCATATACTGATACGAATGAATAAATCATCTCCAGAAAGGTTGTTCTTTGCCATACAAGTTGTTTTTGTATTGAAAAATAAGTAATTGTTAATCTGAGCATTATCCAAAAAATTATTTATAAGTGTAAAGTTTTTTTTTTTACCATCCAGTACATTCTATTTACAATGAACGACTGTTAAAAGAACTCAAGCATTACTCAAAGACAAGTATAATGTTCTGCTATGCAAGGAGTTGAAGGAGAGTAATAAATAAATGTGCTTGTTTGTAGAGTGACAACTTCAATTCGAAATGGCTGGGATTAAATATAAAATTAAAGCTAATTTGAAGGCAAGAGCCATCAGGAAATGCACAACATCAAGCAGGGTAACTTCCAATGTCAATGAAAGATTTACAATGTGAAACAGCTAACAGAAAATGCTGGTTTTTTTTTCTTGAAGAAAGTCCATTTTCTTTGTTCTCCGATGTTATTTGGTTCGCAATGAATGAGATTAAAGCCATCAATGTGATTTAATTGCTGCTTCAGCTTTGCAAATCTTAATGACACCAGAAATTAAGGAATGGAAACAGAATTACTCTTAATGAAAAGGAGAAACTTTTTAAGTGTTTTCTTGTGAGCTTCACATCGATATGATTTAGACTGTTTATAGAGTCTGATGCAAACGTTGCATCATTTCTTGTGCTGCTGCATTTGAAAGATCTCAGACATGAGACAGTTTTGATGGTGTGTGGTCTAAGATGGCTACAATTGAACTTGCATGTATTTGTTATTATTTTTATAAAAGTACTGTAAATTCTACTCAAAAGCCCATGTTCAAGTTGTGTCCTGTGATTATATTATTAATACACGCAAATATTTCATTATCATGACAATTTCAATTTATTTCCACTTAATACTATCATTAGGTGCCTCATCAGCGGAGACCGTAGTTTTGTCTTTGATGGGACTCCTAATCTCAATAACTTTAATTCATCTTACGTTATCATACTGTACCATAAACACCGTCCTGATATTGACATAATGTATTCAAATGCTGCCGATGAAAAAAAATTGTCTGTCTATCTGTTAAGTTTTAACCACACAATTGTTTTGCTGAAGAAATTACCAAGAAAGCATGAAATTATGTACACAAGTACACTGGTTAATTAATAACTACTTTTTTCACTGTGCATAATTAGCTAAAAAACATAATAAATAATCCCAGAGACCTGGCAAAATTGACCGGACACTGACCTCTGCCTCAGACGAGACACCAACAACATAACACCAAACAAAAAACATGGTGAAACATACAACCTATTTGAGACTGACGAGAACTCATCAGGATGTCCTGACCCATTTGCATGTCAGCCCATGGGCCTGTGTTCATTGCATATTCGTAAGAAGAAGAGATGAGGTATTTTCTACTTGTCCATCTCATCACCACACCACTTCTCATCAATACACTCATGGCAAATGCTTGGGTAATTGGGAGAGCATCTCCACTGTCCACACATCATATTACATGGGGCGCAACAAGCATAAAGTGGTATTCCCTGAGTGATATGTGTATTGGCAAAATATTTATCACAATCGAGGAATCTATCTGGTGATTAGAATTTTAGAGTTGGAACACCTTTCTGAATTATTTTGACAAAAAATATTTATAGGAAATATATAGAGTGACCCTACAGAACAATTTATTTTGGGATTAGGAATAGCATTGCTAAGCAAATGAAGAAAGGAGGTAAAATAGAAAATGAAGACATAGAAACTGCACCACTATGCAGAATGGACAAATGTAGCAAAAACCAAGAAGGCGGACCAGAACCATCAATCATGCGAAAAAGAGAACATAAATAGCAAAAAAAAAACGAAAGCAGATTGGAATATGAAGAGTATGGCAACAGATTAAGACAATATCCTGATGCAAAAACAATATCGTCCTATGCATTAAGATAAGCCTTGTTCTAAGACAGGCTTATTTCTCTGAAATAAACCTAGGTGCTCCTAGTTCTTGTTTATTCATGTCTTTTTCAGACAAGTAGCCCTCCCTTGTCTTGTATCATATTTTTCTCTTATATCATGGGACAATAGATCTTGAGTGAACGAAAGCTATAAATAATGGTAATACCTCACAGAGGAATTCACAAGTCTCGTTGAAACCAATGTACAGTGTAGATTAAGCTTTTTTGATTGAAATGCCTCACTTCAAATTTAGTGCTGGTCATTCTTCTGCAATAGGGGCTGAAAGTTCAAGAGTGGGGAGAGTATATCATGATTAAACATAAAACAACTTATCTTGAGCTGAAGAAAGCCGTACAGTGTTCATACAGAGAGAGTTTGCAAGTCTCACTGTAATGGATTTGGATTAAAACCCGCGCTTTTAGAAAAGTATTGGAACCTCAAGTTCACCAGAACTGAAGCAATGTATGAGAACTTTAGACAACGCCTCTTTACCCATTGGACTGAATTGCCACAGAACTTCGCAAGATTTTCTTTAGTCTATTTGCTATCTTAATTGGCATTTTGTTTTATTTTCTTTTATATCATTCATTAGTTGCCAATTATTTGACTTCTCTGGTATTGCACCTTCTGGTTTCCACATAATTGGAAATTGTCTTTATTGCTTTACTTCTTGTTTTTTCTCGTTCCAGATCCATCATTCTTAAATTCCAATTTGACTTCTCTTCAATCTCCCTGCCTTGTTTAAGTTGTTTTCCTTCCCACTGCAGTTACAACTTGTCGGTATTTTTTTATATTGTACTCGCACATGAATTTTGCATCTTATCGCATTGGAAGTCTCTTCCACATCACTTTCTCCTTGTCTGTAACTTTTTCGCTTGTTCTGTTCTTTCATCATAACAATATTCTTCTTACTTTTAATTAGTCAAGCAATGTACAATTTAGGAGCTACATTTTACAGCTCAATCATATATTTTTTTACATCCATAGATGGCGCAACTGTGTACTGTGATCCCTATGCCGGGGTAAGATTCATCACCCGAACAATATGACATTTTGCCAATTAAACCCAACCAACTTCGCATCTCACATGTACTACGTACCTATGATCAGACCTCACGTTAGAAAGTGCGTGACTTTGCGGCATCACCATACGTATATTCTGTGATGTAACGGTAGAGTGCACATTGCATAAGTTTATCTCAAGATATGACGTGAATGCACAACATTTGACATCACAGTTGTTATGATGGGAACCATCTGCCAAGTTGCATAAATTGTCAATTGATGCTGGTATTCCAAGGTCCAGTACATTTAATAAACCTTTCTAAAACAACACATTTGTATCACTCGGCTTAAAGAGAATTTATAGCTTCGATTGGCACTGTCATCGAGACGAAAGGATGTCTATCATTGTCAAATTATTGCCCAAAAATGTTGGGAATGTGTGGCGGACATCAGCCAGTTGGATATCATCAGGCAAATCTCCTGATTAATGCTACGGATCTCCAGGAAAGCCATCTGGATCCATCGTTGCGACTGCAATTGACAACGTACAGACCCACCATTTAGTTTCGGAAAGTATACTTAGTATAGTTTAACATTTGAGGGCACACAGGAGAGCTGCAAATTGAAGAGTTCCACTTACAAGCCTTGTTGTCACAGCAACCCTAGAGCAAAAGGCCATTCCCAGCGACAGCCTTTGATACCTGCAACCTATTAGTATGGCTTGGAAGCAGCAAGAGTCAAACAGCATCATTTGCAGCCCAGCAGCTTGGACATTGTCAAAAATGTGCTGCAAAAGTTGAAGACAGTAATTAGTGCTGTACATTGTTCAATTTGTAACGATAGGATAATATCACGATAAATTTGCTGTGATAATATGTGAAACGATTATCATGATAGTCTGTGAACCGATATATCGCGATATGTTGATTAACTAGAATCGCTAGCGATAATAATATGACCGGCCGGCAGTGCTGTACGTCTTTTGGTTGTGAAGTGCAAGCAAGCGTGATTGTGGGAATCTGTATTAAAAACATGAATAATGATTTTTGTATTGAGAGGAGCAAAAGCCCTTCTCGTATGCTTTTTTATGAAATTTGCCAGTAGTTATGGAAATGAGGGCGATTTCGCCAATTCACATATTTCCGTAATTGTTAGACAATTGATTGTTGCATTGCTAGATAGATGTTTTACAGAGCTTTATAAAATGATATGTGTTTTGACTGTTTGGTCCCAGTGGAGTAAATTTCTGGTAAATATTTGAAGTTAAGGGCAGCATATGCTGATTTAAAAAAAGGTTAAAAATTGTTTTGAGAGTCCAATATTCAACGGTTTATGAGGAGGTATATTTTCACGTGCATAAACTGAATAGTGACGCCAGAATGCAAATTCCTCTAATACTGGCAGGCACTCTCTTTCATATGAAATTCACAAGAATGCATCTTTTTGTGAAAATTTTTTCAACTTTACAATCTTAATTCTTGAGATGAGACTAAGACAACCTTGAAATAAATAACCAGCTGATAACCGTACAACCAACTGAAGACACAAAACCAACCAAGGATCTTCCACCAAGCACAGTATGGCTAATCCACAATCAATCAAACTTTTGATGAAAATCACATGCTACTATGATGCTAGCATTTTCATAATATTGGCCATTTCAGACCTCCTAGCCAAAACTCGAAGAAAAAAAATTATATACATATATGAAATTTGTTCAGTCAAATATTGGACATTATTTTGTATGCAGTTTTTGAGTACATAATTGGAAAAAATTCAAGCGTAGGAGTTCCACTTAACAAATCCCACACAGATGTGAAACAAATATATTGGTGAAGTCACAAAATTCAACAAGTATCCAAAGACAATTTTTTGGTTGGTAAAATGCTGGATGTCCTTCAGACCGGCAATCTTTTCTTGGACTGACCATTTCAAAGTTCAATTTTTTTTTGGAATGGCATAAAAATATACAAAATTGGTCCCAATGTAGGAGTTTTGTTGTATCCTATTAAAGGAATTATAGGAAATATATAATGGAGGTCTGGAAGGCCTGCGACCTTTGATGTTAAACTTGTCTTATGAATGAAAATAACACTGATGACAAAATAAACAAAACAAGCTTACAAAATCATGTCAAACGAGCATTTTTAATTAGGAATGAAAATAATGGGAAACATGTTTTATCTAATGCCTTCGTTTGAACATTCATGTGACAATAATATAAATTATATTCAATTATATTATTGTATTGCACTATCGCCTATTGAAATAATTTTGATAATATATAAATCTAATAGTGCCAGGCTGCCAGCAGCATTTTAAAAAAATACCATAATACTGTGTAAATATAATAATTATGTGGAATATGTTCTTGAGAGCCTGGAACTCTCAAATTAGAATAAAGCTTATTTGACCAATTTAAATACATTGTCATTGTGTTACAATTTCAGTGGCTAAATAAGAGTCAGTATCGATATCAGACATGGATGAACAAATTAAGGTAAAATCCCTGTTTAACTCTCCCAAAAGCTGTTTTGATTAACAGAGACCATTGGTGTCTTCAAGGTACTGCACAATCTAGGTGTTGTGACTGTTGCCCTGGTTACTTTGAAGTTTTTCCTCATCGGAAGCTCTTTTGATTCCTTTCCTTTCCCCTCACGAGTCATGAAAGTGTAGTAGAGGCATTCTAGGACTGAAAATAGAAAATTTGTAATATTGTCAACCATTAAAATGAATCAATCACAAACATGTTAGACTGCTTCCCTTCAGACGTGTTGGATGACGCTTGTTCATAAGAATTTTTACTCGCCCAATACACGCCAGACCGGGTATCCAAAACTCTTAATTGTACTGCAGTGAAGTAGGAACTCATTTACGCATTTATGAACTCTAGTAGACATGTCAGAGCTACAGCATTATTTGAATTAGATTAGAATAATTATATTGTTTGTGACGTTTGACCAAATAAGGCAACAAAATTATGTATGAGATGATACTTGACTAACTTCAGGTTTATTTCAAACAGGTCATAGTAACCATACATGGCAATTTGCCATTGGCAAGTAAGGCGATTGTTTGACATGACATACGTCCATTTTTACTTGCCTCGGGCAAACAGGCAACTTTTAATGTCAATCACTAGACCATAGCAGTGTAACAAATGGTCCGAAACTGCATTGCAGCTTACAAGTACAGTGACATAACCAGGGCTTTGGAGTCGGAGTCGGAGTCTGGAGTCGGAGTCGTGGAGCCGGAGGTTTTTGGGTGGAGTCGGAGTCGGAGTCGAACTTTGACTTTCAGGTGGAGTCGGAGTCGGAGTCGGAGTCGAAACTTAAATTTGTGACTCCTGACTCCAACAAATAATTAATATAATGAATAAAAACACGGTCACAAACATTTTTTATGTTTCACAAATTTTATTAAACATTTCTTAAAGAAGTATTCATGTACAAAATCCAATGAAAACTTTGTAGGAACATTTTTTCTCCCCTGTTAACCATGTAATATTTGTGTGCAATAATGCCGATAAGCGGAGTCGGGAGTCGGAGTCGGAGTCGTAATTCAGGAGACTTAAGGAGTCGGAGTCGGAGTCGGAGTCGCTTTTCAGAAAGCCAAAGGAGTCGGGAGTCGGAGTCGGTTCACTTAACACCCGACTCCAAAGCCCTGGACATAACTTACCTTCAATGTCGATATACCATTCTAAGAAATTTGGAGTATCCATTTTGTCTGTTTGTCTTTCAGGATACATGCCACATCATAAGCCAATGATCTGAAAGTACAAATCAAATAATTTCCATTTACTTATGGCTTATGTACATAGTGTGGTGATTCTGACCCTTAGATCACTGAGTGACTCTTTGGTCTAGTGGTCAAGGTCCCCGCCTCCCACGCAGCCGGCCCGGGTTCAACTCCCGGTCGGGGACTCCTCCTCTCAACATTACAATAGCAAAAACTCATTTTCCAGTATAACTTGGGGCCGCCTGAGGGTCAACATAACCGGGAGTGGGGCACCATGAATATAGGACAATAATATTTTGAAGATGCCAACGAATGTCACGATTATTAAAATTTTTCAAATTTTTCTGGCTAATTTTTGGTATAACTTAAAATTGTGACAGTCGTCAGCAAATTGACGGTAACACAGAGAAACGGCTGACTTTCCGAAATCGTACCAATCAGAGAGCCATATTTTTGACACATTAAACAGCTTGAAGTGTTGTAGTGACCTAAACGGCACCCAGAATATTCATAGTGTCGGGGGATGGATGGATGTTTGGGGCTTTACGTTTTGTATTTATGCACTTGGTCGGCTAATTAGGACAGGAGGAGGACACGGCAATGAGGCGAAGGATGATTGAAACAGCCATCCAACATGGGCCTAGGTGACCCGGCAAGAGCTGGATTCGAACCCACGACCAGCGATTGGCAGTCCAGGGCGCTCATAGTGTTGGGGGAAGATTTATTCACTTTACAGAATCTACAGAGGCTAGCCTATATCATAAAATAGCGCTGTAATTATTTAACAAAAGAAAAACATCATAAAACATGTGCATGTACTTCATCACCGTCTTCATACATGCAAAAGCCTGCAAATATCAGCTGGTACACAAGTTACAAGGTGCAAATAATTAATTTATAACATAATATAGTAATTATTATTAGCTTTGTAAATCTGGGCAGTGGCATTCCATATAAGCAGATAAGGGGGGGGGGTGCCAGGGGGCAATGTGCACCCCCCCCCCCATCCATAGACCATACTATGAACTTTCAAACTTTTGCAAAAAAACAATGGGTGTCCCTCCAGTTAACAACATTCATTTCAAAACTAACCCATCTGTATATACATGCAGGCCAACAACACAATTCACATGGCCACTTCACTTGAAGCTCAGATCAGCTGTACAGGTTTGTTCACATGTCAACATGACAAAATGCATTGAAAAAATTTGACAGCTGAGGGAATCCCTGAAGTGACACAAGTTATGTTTGTTTAGCCATGTCAACAAAACACTTTTACAGTCACGAGATAGTTATAAACGTTTTTACTTACTTGTTGTGTGATGAGCAGCACCTAAATCATGTGCTCTGACCATGTTTGCTGCAATTTGCTGACATTCATCTCCAGAGCAGGTAACATTGCGTCTGCTCCTTGACGTTGGCCAGTTGACACCCCCGATTTACACGAGGTGGCAGCACCGGTAACGAAAACACTGAGCGACTTCCGCCCTGGAACCGGACAAGCGCTGCTTGTGAATGCGGCTTTGGAAACACGAAGAGATCGTGAGCGGCTTTGGAAACACGAAGAGATCACGAAAAACAATAAGGTGGGGGTTTTGACTATAAAATGGTGAATGTTAGAACTATATGAAAGACTGCCCGACGTCACTAGGACTTGTGAGGCGCGAGTAAAGGGTGTAAAGTTACGTCTATACAGGAACGTTCATGACTGTGGATTGAGTGGAAGTTGTTCTTTCCTGCCGCAAAAATGTGCGTTAAATCGGCCAACCTGTGCCAATAGTAAAATGACCGGCGACGCCCCTGGCGGCCGGTCATAATAATTATTAATCGATCAAGCTCTCAAAACTGGCATCAGTCATAAACTACAGATTATGACAGTTGCCAGTTGTAATCAACCAAGCAATCGACGCAGTGTAGCCTTGGAATATTAAACAAATGTTGACCAGTTATGTGGTAAACAGTGCACTCTGTTTAGCATAAGGGATTGATGTTGCTACCGTTTACCAAAGCTGAAGGAATGGACCAATCAGGAGACAGCTCTTTAAAGTTTGTGTGTCAGATACTGATAAACCTAACTGTTGCTTGTGACAATGTCTCTACTGCCATTGTGTCTAATATCCAAAAGTGCTTTTCAAAAGACTTTGGATATTCCAAATAGCACTATGAGGATATTTGAAAAGGTCAAATATCCCCCAAGATGCTATTTGGATATTTCCTCAGACCCTATTTCATCAGATGATATTCCATCTTAAGCTTTGGCTGACCGTATGGAGCTTTGGCAGACCGTATGGAGCGTTGGCAGCTGCAAATTATTCTACGGGTCCTATTTTTGGTTCCAAAATATCCAGCAGAGGAGGCTTCAACTTCAGAGGCCCTGGATACATGCTGTTGTAGAAGAGATGGCAGTGCATGACAGCCCAAAGTTCTAACAAATAGTGTCCAAATAGTTCCTAACCATGAGACACTATTTGGTCACTATTTGATGTAGAAGAGATGGCTGTCAATATACTATGACAAAGTTTCTAACATAGCACATTAGAACTTTTGGAATTGTTCAGTAGAAAATGTGGCTTGGTTGCACTTTTTCGATATTTCGTGAGGGATATTGGCAAATCATGGTGAGGGGAGCAGATATTGTGACAAAGACCTATTTTAGTGTCTGGCATGCAAAAAGCAGCCCAATTTGCAAATTTGGCATGTAGACCTTTCGGCTGTAACAACTGTAATACTACTTACCTAAAAACCCACCGGCATCGCATACAGTTTGGATATGGGAAAAGGTGTAAAGTTGCTATTTTCACCTAGCCAGTTCAGTGTATTTTTAAAAAGTTCATTTGAAAATGTTTATCAGCAAAGTGGAGCCTCATCATAAATTCAGGCGTTCAATATCACAGTAACTAAGCCAATTTATTATAATTAATTTGTTTTTGACTTAATGAAGTAGTATGAGAGCAACTGTGAAGCACAAATTGTAGGGGATATTTGACAGTGTAGCACCTCAAGACTAGATGGATGAGAATAGGACAAGAACTCTGTAACAAGGCAATGTATTCTTCACAAAGAAAAAAGGGAACAGCTCCCCATGCAAAATTCATGAGCAACCCATGCATTACAATTACTGCATGATGTGACGACATTGCGATACATTGTAAGATACAGCACAAAATTTCTATTTTTTTACGCACTATGAGGTGAAATATTCTTTTTTTGCACAACTACTGGTTTATGATTGTGGTCAATGAAAAAAATATGCTTATTGATAGACTATGAAACACACATGACAATTCAACACAAATTAAATATAGTTATCACTGGTATAGAGTAAGCACAAAGCTCTGGTTTTGTCTCAACGCTACCCGAAAGGCATTAATACTATTGAGTTGTCCCCATTTCGGCATCTATTACCTCTTGTCAGGGTGCTCTTGTTGGTTATTATGGAATTTAGGCTATGGGCTGCCCGACTGCCAGGGGATTTGTGCATGATAAGCCCAAGATGATTTGATTTTTTTGTCCTTATAAGCTTTCTGTTCCAGGACAAGCCCTTGTCAAGTCACATTCTCACAAATGATGTGACATTCTGCAACCAATGCCAACCATCCACAGTTGTAATAAGCATGCAGAAATTGCAGATGAATCCCATGGATATAAGGGACGCTTTCTGAAAGAGGACACTTCATCAATCATCATACAGGGTTTTAAAAAAAACAACATGAAAAACATCACCGATTACGATGAAACATTTTGGCCTGATATAAGTCACAATATGGAAATGATTCAACATTTCAAATTTTTGGTTTTCATGAATTTTGTAACATGAACAGCCCTTCCTGACCATAGAGAATTATTTGAAATGTTGAATATAATTTGAGTAAACACATTATCAGCTGAAGCTTGATGTTTATTATTCACAATCAAATGAGTAATTGGGTAGTCTCTGCACGGACTTTTATATTTTCCAGCACTGTGCACTGCTGATTTACTGAAATAGTATAAGAAGAAAGCTTGGTTAGTTTGCCGCTTAGTGGCCATTACAAGCAATATGCTAACTGTGTGTCATGCTTTGAGTGATGAGATGCTAAATTTGGCTCCCTCATACCAAGGGTCCATATCAATGATGACCAGGGCCTGGATCTAACCACACAGTATTTCTTGGAAATGCCTTTCATTCCATTCAGTCTTTGTTCATAAGTCTCAATAAAAGGAAATTACCTTAACAAAAGTATGAGTCTATACGAAGTGTTGCATCTTGATGAAGGTCTGATTATGCATCAACCAATTATTGTCTAATCAAACAAACTAATCATTAGATATGCTAATCCTATGTTAATTTAATTTACATAATGTGTTTATTTCCCATTTTCAACATAGCTTCTTACCTGATCCTGATTGATTTCTAGGTCATGCAAAACAAATAAAATAACGTGAAATTATATGAAGTCAAGATTAAACGAGTATGAAAACCTCTGCAATGAATATCTTAATAAACTCAAGGAGCGAAGCCACATGAAAGAAGGAGAGACCTGGGCATGTCTCATCTCGGCTCGGGTAACATCGTACCGCCCCTGGGATCCGTTTTTTAATTGTAATTGTAACCGATATACATGCAGCCTTGTCTATAATCAACATCCCCAATGTAGAGACCATTTGTGGTAATGTTCCATAATCATGGCTCATCTTCCTCCCCTTCTAGCCGAAACATACTTAATATAATTATCAGGGTCAATTTTCAGATATAATCATAATTATCAGGGTCAATTTTCAGATATCATTCTGCAATGACACACAAGTGTACACATGAATGGGTTGACTTGTGAATTGTGAGAATAGAATGTGGACTTTGCTTCCTTTCTTCTTTTTGCTGGACTCTTCATCTGTGGTCCAAATTGCAGTCCAACATGCCCTGTCTCTGGGGCGCTTTGACCAAATTAAAAAATATCTTTTAAGTCGTATTTTTCTCTGCAAGTATGCCAAGTAGATAGACAATTGTACATGGTTTTGCATAAGGGTATTTTAAATATCAAGAAGTCAGTATATAAATAGATTTTTCATAAACTACAAGAAGTTTTCTAATGAAAACCAAACATTTTAAAGGGGACCAATAGGCCCTGGTCTGCCCTACTTCTATTTTAGGGCCATAATCACCTTCTTGACATTTTCTGTAATCGGGTGTTGGCAGAAATAACTCAAAATGAAACAATTTGGTTTCCAGGAATGGATTAGCTTTATTTGAAGCTCCTTGTGATTACAGATTATTTTGTCTTTCTTCCTTTAGAGGCTGTCATTAAAATGTGTTGTGCAGAATGTTCCACCTTCCTCTATTAGTTTAATTGATTCAATGGTGCATTTTGCTTTAAATCTTGTTGCAGATAAATTTAATTTCAGGAGCAACATTGAATTATTGTTATTTCTGTTTCATGGTTTGGTATTAATTGAGGTTCTGACAATTAATTGGTTTTCTCATTATGAACATGTTTCCTAAAATTAATTCTTGGATCAATTTCATAATTCATACAAAGGATACCTGTTACTTTGACAAGTGTTTCACAGAAATCAAGGACTAGCAACAGAGCAAGAATGTGGCAGATGATCTTAGAAAAACAATATTTTGGCTTGATAAGGCAACTGACTGAAATAATTATTATGAATGATTAAGCTGTCCTTTCTGTGACGAGTGACAAACATTCAGGTGCACAACAAAAGAAAATAATGCATCTGAGACCAAAGAAGAAAATAAAACTTGGTGTAGAAAAAAAGGGAAAAATAATATCATTATAAGCTATTCCTAATGTGCGAGCTGCAGGACTCATTTAGCTCTAATATAGATTGATACTATGGTGTTGTCCCCCATTTCGTCATCTATTACCATTGTCAGGGAGCTCTTGTTGGTCACTTTGGAATTGAGGCCTTGGGCTGCCATGGGTTTTCATGATCAGCCCAGCATGATTTGATTTCTTTTGTCCTAATTGAGCTATCTGTTCCAGGACCAGCCCTTGTCAACTCACATTCTTACAAATTATGTGACATTCCCCATCTAATACCAACAGTTGTAAGCAATTAACTCCATAGATATATAAGGGACCCTTTCTATAAGAAGATATGGTTTATCACACCAAGTGAAAAGGGGAAAAAATAGTTTCAGATGAAATATGTTGGACTGACACAAATCAAAATACAGAAATTATTGAACATTTAGATTTCTTGATTTTCATGAATTTTGTGCACAAGCAACTCTTCTACAGGACTTCAGAATAATCTTTCTTATATTCCACTTGAAACAATTCCTAACCATGAAGAATAATTAGAAATGCTGCCAATAATTTGAGTCAGCACATTATAAGTTGAATCTTGATGTTTCTTATTCCCAATAAGTAATTCAGCGTTATCTGTAGACTTCAATACTCTCTAGCACTGGCCACTGCTGGGTTACAGAAACAGTATTAAGACAAGACTGAACTCGGTTAGTTTGCCGCTTAGTGGCTATTACAAGCAATATGCTAACTGTGTGTCATGCTTTGAGTGATGAGATGCTAAATTTGGCTCCCTCATATCAAGGGTCCATACTAATGCTGACCATGCTCTGACTACACAGTTTACAACACACTCTACACCGTTTTACAGACTATACATAGTGGTTCAATAAAAAGATATAGCCTTTGAATATAAGTATGAGTCTATACTACATTTTCCACTTTTAGGAAGGTTTGATTTTTCAATCAATCAATCATTTTCCAATCAAACAAAATAATAATTAAATATATACTAATCTTCAATTAATTAGATATAATACATATATTCACAACTTTCTACATAGCATTTTACCCAAACCTGATTGATTCACAAGGCAAGCAAAACCATCAAATAAGGTGAAATACTTTGAAGTTATGATTAAATGCTTATTAAAACTGCTGAGTCAAATATCTTAATCAACTCAAGAAGTGAAGCAACTTGTAATGGAAGAAATAGAGTAAGTCAGGGCAAGCGGCCCCCCTTAACTTCGAGGTGCTATTAAACCTACTTTTTATGGGCGATTAGTTGAATGCTTATGCTGTCAGGAAGGTATCACTTGACTCTACTAATAACTAGTGAAACAAATGTCTACCAATTTTAATAAAGGAGTTACGGCCATTTTTGTAAAAAAATTAAAATTGCCTTCTTACCCCACCCATCGGGCAAGAAGCCCCCTTATTATAATCCTATGGCAATTTATTTTACAAGCGCATTCAGCCTAAAAGTTATTTCTTAGAGTTCTTCTATCCTTTTTAAGGCATTCTATTCACTTTTTCTGAATTTCAGAATTTTTCTGTTCATAATTTTATTTTTTAATATTTTTTGCCCTGTTTCATTTTCGGGCCAATTTTTTTTTCTATTTTAATTAGCTATTCTATCAAGATTTAAGGTAAAGTACACATTAATAATGGTTCCTGAAGCAGCTTTGAACACCCAGTGAAGGGGGCCTCATGCCCCATATCATGTGGGGCCTCTCGCCCCAAACTCACATATTTTAATTTGACCCCTATATTTTGAACTAAAAAGCAAAAAACATGATCCAAATCATATTTATGTGATAGTCATAAAGTGAAGCAATGCAGATATCCATTATACTTTTAAAAATTTCCAAAGTTATTTCTGACAACCCCTTTCAACGAATTAGTCAAAGTTACAAAAACCATGCTCATTATTTTGCTTCTTTAATTTCTACTATGGTTTGGTGCTGTTTGCCCTGAAAATTTGTGACGTCACCTAAAACGCCTCCAGCTTCAATCATATATCAATAGATAAACACACCAAAAATGTAAGTTTGGATATAAGCCTGGGGGGGCCTCTCACCTAACCCGGGCTTCTAGCCCCGACCTACTCTACTTGTATTTGATGGCCAAAATCGCCTTCTTCAGATTTTCTATTATGGGGTGTTGGCAGAAATAACTAAAAATGGAACAATTTGGTTTCCAGGAATGGCTCCGCATTATTTCAAGCTCACCGTGATTACTGACACTTTTTCTCTCTCTCTTCCTTTGAGGCTGCCATCAAAATGCCTTGTGTGAAATGTTTCATGTCCCTCTACAAGTTTAATTGATTCATTGCTCTTTGCTTTAAATCTTGTACAGATGAATTTGATTCCAAAAAGCTGCTTTAAAAATTGTTATTTCTTTTTCATGATTTGGTCTTAATTGAGGTTCTGACAATCAACTAGTTTAATCATAAAGGAAACATTTTTCAAAAAATAATTCTTTGACCAATTTCATAACTCATAAAAAGGCAGTGCATGTCACCCTGGCAAGTGTTTCCCAGAAATCAAGGACACTCAACTAAACTGGTTTATTGCAGTTGGTCTTCCAAAAAACAAAGTTGATATTTTGGCTTGATGACACAAGTTTTTTTAAGAGGCTTCTCACTGAAATTAAGAATGATTAGTTGTTCTGTCTCTCATTAGTGACAGAACTTCAGGTGCACAAGAAAGGAAAAGACTCAAACAAACATGACCAAAGAAAAACTAAAACATGGTAGAGAAAAAGGTAAAACAAAAACACCAATGATGATGATATAAAGGAGCTCCTATTCCTAATGAGCAAACCACAGAGCTAATTTAGCTCCAATTGATATAGGCATAGGCATCTATATGAGTACACCCTGAAACAGCTGGGAGATTACATGTGGGATGGTAACAGCTCATATCATATGCTTAAATGGAAAGTTTATGATACATTTTCTCTGTGTTAATATTGGTCTATTAATATTATTGGTGACAATGCACACTTTAATGCCCTTCATCTTAGTTCAAGAGACCATTTCAATGTCTCCCACGAAATGCAACAACAAACACCAATTTCATGTAAGCAGTCGAATCAGTAGGACAACAGAGAAACTGTCTGGTATAGGACTGTGTATCCTGATTCACAGCTCTCTGAAAGACCTAAACATCTCTCCATAGTCCAGACATACGTATTCCACAGCGAGCGACAGAAACCTTGGAGCTCATGTTTGCCAAGAATCAGCTGTGACAGCTGTGACTTTGATTCTGGCTATTTCACTAAGTTTGTTTGTTACCCTCCAGTGCTTTGTGGTCAAGGTTATTTCTTAATCGCATTAAGGTGCTTTAGATTTCCTCATGATACTTTTAGGGTTTGAAAAGTCAGGATCCAACCGGCTATTTAGCATGTTCATACCCTGCTACAAAATGTGCAATAAGTAAACAATTGTTTGTTATTCAATAATAACTACTTATCAACCAGTAAATTAGCAATCGTTAAAAAGGTTAGACACACAACTGTTTCCTGCCTCATATTAAGAACACCACATCATTTAACCGTGGTACTATTACATGAACAAGATAGTTGCTTGGACACCAATTTAAAGCCAATTTTCATGTTCAGCTAATTGCTGCATGTTTGTGACATGTTGACAGGTAAAATTGCACCAGGAGACATCAAGCTAGGGCGACAAGGAAAGAGCAAAACGTGGCTTACTAAAATGTCATCTCAGTCGACGTCTGTGCCGCTGCTGATGATCTAAATCTAGTTATTGACCTTGTGGAGAAAAACATCTGTTTACAGAGGTTTCTGACAGGCAATGAATGACACCTGAAAACCTGAAAACCAAAGAGTGCTCACTCCGGGTCTCATCATCCCTTGCTGAAGAACATAGAAGTTATATGTCTTGCTGAGTAAGAGCAAAATTCATTGTTATATTAGGATAAATGAAGGTTGACCCTTCCACTTTACCAACTCATAGTAGTTTATTAGAGGCAGCAGTCCTGGCAGCTCATCCCTTTAGATACATCTAATTGTGTCCTCAGTGCTCCATAAAAAAACACATAGCAACATATGGTTCCAACTGTCTTAGGACTATGTATGTTTGTGCAGGTCCTATCCTAGGCTCATCACTCAATTGAGATGGTTTGTCTCTGCGTCCCATAAGATGCTACTGGTCCGGCAAGGATCACAAGGCTCTTCTCTCGAAACACCTTCATCCCCAAGGAGATCTCACAATGGTTTCATTGTTGATTCACTCCTACCTCCAAATGAGCCCAGTATCTTTGCAATAAGCAAGCCTGATAAACACTGAGACCATACCCAGACCACCCATGTTTATGTTTAATCAACTTGTTTTATTAACATTTCATTAACATCAACTACAAAGCTTTGTCAAGTTAATTTGAACAATAAATTGAGCTTCAAAATTTCTTTCCTCTACAATTAACTCCACTCCAGTAATTGCTCCCTTGATATTTGCTTTTGGCAAGCGGCAATTATACGGCTCTGTGTTGTCAGCAGTGGGAATAAAGCTTCTGAAAAAAGTTACATCTAAAAGCCCGTCACTCTTATAACATCTACTCCATCATTCTGTAATTGGAAGTTGTTAAATACATGCGGTAACTGTAGCAAATGGGAGCTATTCAAATATTTCCATTTTCTATAAGTACTGTCATTGGAATTACCAATCCTGTTTTCTAAAAAAAAAAAAAACAAAAACACAAAAGAACATTTTGTAGCTCTAAATGTAGACGTGGAATTACTAGTTAACTTGGTTAATCTTAGCCAGCCTTATTCAAGTATATGCCACATGTGCAAACAGGGAAACTGGTGAAACTATTGGAATTTGTTTTAGCAATAAGAATGATGTCTATTAAGGCACAGGTAAATAAATACAAATACAATGTATGTAAATTCTATATTTTAAAAACACTGAAAGAAAAATATAAATGGCAAGAGAGATCAGCATTATGCTATTGTGCCCTCTTAGAAATTCAAAATGAAAATGACAGCTTATACAGCAGGATGACATAAATCAAAGAAGTTAATGATCACAAGTTGAAGGTAATGAACTTCAACTTGTGATGTCGTTTTTGTCAAAATTGCTTCTGTATGTTACCCTTATACATAGGAAATTCAAAGACGTTAATATAATATAGAATGTATATTTCCTCGTCCCTCAAACGAATCTTGAGATGGCTTTGCCTTACACCCCATTTTATGCAACAGGTTTTGTAAAGATTATGGCCATAATATATGTACCTGCCACTACTGTCCCACAGGACTTTCCCTGCTGTTTCACTGCGCACACATTTATATTAGAGCTTAAGCATAAATAAATTTAGTTCTGTGTAGTGGCTCGCAATGCAACTGTCCAACCGCAGTGATTTTGGTGCATTTTGCTATTGCAAATGTCTGCGAATCTGTATTTGCAATGTGTGTGCAAAGATAGAAATATGTGTGAAATCGGGAATTGCTTTATATACCTACGGACACAGGAGATCATAAAACTGAGCATAAAACTAAGAGGGGTACAAAAATATCTGCATGAAACCTAAGGTGATATCAATTTTAAACAGCAACGTCCAAAAAAACTCCACCCGCACATCATAAATTCTGAATTTCTCATTTAATTGTTTTTTTTTCCAAAAACTTGCAGTTCCCTCCTCCATTCAGTTCATCTCCTCACTTCGGTCAGAAGTCTTATGACATTTGAAGCCATGCTACTTAGTCTGAGATCTTATTACTTTCACTTTTCATGTATTCCTGATTACACATCTAATCTATAGGTGTCATGTCTCTGCCCCAACTTAACCCCTATACCAAATATAACTTCAAAGAAATTCTGATTTGGGCTTAATAGGATTAAATAAAGGCAAATAAACAAAATAAGCAGAGATAACTACATGAAAACACTCCTGATTGCTCAAAATGAGGTGGTTGGTGTCAAACCTTATACCTGTGTGATCTTGGTATAGCATCACATTACACAGGGATGGGTAATATGCCTCCGTGTCTATTTTCACACTTTTCGTAAGAACTTATCACTTTACAAAAAGTAACAAGCACCAGGCTAAACTAAGAGGTAAAGTCATACATATTACATAGAGCTCCGTTGATGGACAATCTTTGAAATAGTTGCAGATTTCAAATCTAGGGAATTACCGAATGGAGAAATGTTGACGTTGCCTGTTTCAGTTAGTACATGTAGTAGTAGTAAAAATCTCCACTTGATTGAGGCTACTGAAGCAATGAAAGCAGTGGTTTGTTATAATAGTATGTGGGAACTCAATTTAACCTGGAATGTGGAAGACTGGAATAGAAAGTTTGATTTGGCAATACTTAGATACATTATATTATAACATGCATTGTTTTCTATTGACCCAAGTATTCTCCCTGCTAGCCCATATTTTCTCAAGGAACGCTATTCTAAAACTAGTTAGCATCTCACGGGATGAAGATACAAATCATCTCATTTGAAAACGAGCCTTCGAGAGGACATGCTCGTATTCACATTCATGGACAGTGCATAAAGTACACCCACAAAGAACTTTGCGGCCCACTGGGGACAAAATATTATTACATTTATATGACTTACTGATTTCTTTCTTACCCCTATAACATAAACACCATGACACAACAACTTGGATGATATTTTATAGCAAACACAATCTTTAGTGCATCGTTCCAGTAACTCTAATTTTAGAATAACATTGGACTCAATCTGACTCACCAGACCAGTAAATTAGTAATCAACAAAGATTTTGTGAAGCTGTTTGGCCACTTCAGGTCACTTCAATAGGAATGGTTTTGAGGCAGATTCATCGTTACAATCGATCCAATTTCAATCGCGGTCAATGAGTTATGATGTAGAATTAAGATGCTCAAGAATCTTCCTTTTAGTAGAAAAAATAGGCTTCAGTTCAGTTTCGAGGTAAATAGCTCAAAACTAAGATTGTTTGAAGTTGGCATGAGATGAACTTAAGAGATTAGAGTGTAAATGATGCTTTCTGATGCAGTGTGTGAAATGTCAATCATTATGCCACAACAGGGCTTTAGAAGCTTAATAGTAACACAGACTGATATTACATTTAGTCTGTCATGTTGCTCTTCAATTTCATGTCTCTCCATTCAGTGTCTCCAATGAAACAAATGCAACTAAATCATGAAGATGAGACAATTGGCTTCAACCATCAAAATTAGCTAATTATAATTAATGAAAAGGCACAAAAGATGCTTTTGACAGACATTGCAAAAAATAACTGCACTTGTGCAATAGCATATTATAACAGAAGCACCATTGATTCATAAAGTATCAATAAGAAACAGGAAGCAGCTATTATCGAACTGTGTTGGTTTCCCAAAACATCAATAAACAATTACAGACAGCAGCTCGATCTGGTCAGAAGCACTTGAGCAAGGTCTCAAGAAACTGTTGTCTTTTGATGTCTACCGATGGAATGGATATGTCAATATATTTCATCCCGAATCAATCACTTGAAGGTTGAATGGGACAGATTCAAAAATGGAAAGTTGGCATCATTCCATTTATTTAATTAGAGTACGTCGGACTGGAAGCCCTGTGAACCTCCAGTTTTAAATAAATTAATAATATTTTTTTGTGTTGGTTTTCCTGCTTGTATAAGATGGAAAGACTTCATTAACTAGGGTCCTGCAGTTAACGAACTGACGAACACCTTTCAGGCTATTCCATATTTAAACGTGTATGCTAAACACAGCAACGTCCTATGAGGAGCCTCCACTTTCAATCTGAAAATTTTGTAACTTTTTAACTAACAATTTTTGCAAAACAAACAATAATCTGATTGATTTTTTGCATTTTTAACAGTTTTAATCATAAGCAGGGCGCTAACACACAAAATTGTCAGTTAGATACTGGTTTTTCCAATGGTATAAGTATCTTAGTGATGTATAAGAAAGGTTATACGTCTGAATAAATTCATATTTCATTGTCATATTTGGCTAAATGAAGATTTCCTTGAATTTCCCTCTTTTTCCTAATCAGGGTACATTATTCTGGAGATTTGCTATTCACTTTTCTGCCTTCAAGTATTCAAGTAAAAACACAACTAATAAGTCAACTATGGTTCCATACCATCGAAAGACTATGCAATCTTTGTATAGGTCCTATTCTACGTTCATCACTCAATAGAGATGGTTTGTCTCTGCATCCAGTCAGATGCTCCTGGTACGGCAAGGATCACAAGGCTCGTCTCTCGAAACACCTTCAACCCCAAGGAAATCAAACTAGTGTTTCACTGTTGACTCACTTTTACCATCAAATGAGCCCAGTATCTTTCCAACAAGCTAACCTGATAAACGCTGAGACCAGCCAAGACCACCCATGTTTATGTTTAATCAACTTGTTTTTTAACATTTCATTAACATCCACAACAAAGCTTTGGCAAGTTAATTTTAACAATAAATTGAGCTTCAAACTCTCTTTCCTCTACAATTAATTCCACTCCAGTAATTGCTCCCCTGATATTTGCTTCTGGCAAACAACAATTATACGGCTCTGTGTTGTCAGCAATGGGAATAAAGCTTCTTAAAAAAGTTATCTCTAAAAGCCAGTCACTCTTGTTACATCTACTCCATCATTCTGTAATTGGTAGTTGTTTAATACATGCGGTGACTGTAGCAAATGGGACCTCTTCAAATATTTCCATTTTCTATAAGTACTGTAGTTGGAACTACCAATTTCCAAAAATAATAAAAAGTACAGAAAAGAACATTATGTAGCTCTAATGTAGACATAGAATTATACTCGGTTACTCTTGGCCAACCTTATTCAAGTATGCCACTTGTGCAAACAGGGAAACTGGTGAAACCATTGGAATCTGCTTTAGTAATAATGATGATATTCATTCATGCTATGGGCACATGTAAATAAATACAAATACAATGTATGAACATTTTGTATTTTAAAAATACTGAAGGTAAAAATAAATGGCAAGAGATATCAGCAGTATTGTGCCATCTTAGAAATTCAAAATGAAAATGACAGCTTATACAGCAGGGTGACATAAGTCAAAGAAATTAATGATCACAAGTTGAAGGTAATGAACTTCAACTTGTGTTGTCATTTTAGTCAAAATCGCTTCTGTATGTTGCCCTTATACATAGGAAATTCAAAGACATTAATATAATATAGAATGTACTTCCTCGTCCCTCAAACGAATCTTGAGATGGCTTTGCTTTACACCCCATGTTATGCAACAGATTTTGTAAAGATTATGGCCATAATATATGTACCTACTGCTACTGTCCCACAGGACTTTCCCTGCTGTTTCACTGCGCGCATATTTATATTAGAGATTAAGCATAAATAAATTTAGTTCTGTGTAGTTGCATCTGTCCAACCAAAGTCATTTTGGTGCATTTTGCTATTGCAAATGTCCGCGTATCTGTATTTGCAATGTGTGTGCGAAGATAAAAATATGTGTGAAATTGAGAATTGCTTATATACCTACGAACACAGGAGATAGTAAAACTCTGCATAAAACTAAGAGGGACACAAAAATATCTGCATGAAACCTAAGGTGATATCAAATTTGACAGCAACTTCCAAGAAAACTCCCACCCGTTCATCATAAATTCCGAATTTCTCATTTAATTGTTGTTGTTTTTTCTGAAAACTTGCAGTTCCCTCCTCCATTCAGTTCACCTCCTTACTTCGGTCATAGTCTTATGACTTTTGATGCCATACTACTTAGTCTGATATCTTATTACTTTCACTTTTCAGGTATTCCTGATTACTACATCTCATCTATAGGTGTCATGTCTCTGCCCCATCTTAACCCCTATACCAAATATAACTTCAAAGAAATTGCTTTCTGATTTGGGCTTAATAGGATAAAATAAAAGTAAATAAGCAAAATAAGCAGAGATAACTACATGAAAACACTCAAACTGAGGTGGTTGGTTTCAAACATTATACCTGTGTGATCTTAGGGATTGGTAATATGCCTCCGTGTCTATTTTCACACTTTTCGTAAGAAATTATCGCTTTACAAAAAGTAACCAGTCCAAGGCTAGACTAAGAGGTAAAGTCATACAAATTACACAGAGCTCCGTTGATGGACAATCTTTGAAATAGTTGCAGATTTCAAATCTAGGGAATTACCAAAAGGCAAAATGCTGATATTTCCTGTTTCAGTTGTGCATGTAGTACTTAGTAGTATAGATCTCCACTTGATTGAGGCTACTGAAGCAATGAAAAGCATCTGTTTTGGTAAATCAGTGGGAGCACAATTTAACTTGGTATGTGGATTGTGGAACAGATAGAAAGTCTGATCTGGCGATATTTACACAGAGTGTATTATCACATGGATTGTTATGTATTCTCCCTGCTAGCCAATATTTTTCTCGAGGGCTGCTATTCTATGACCAGCAATATACATCTATTTGCTCGTAAAAGATAAGCTTATTTTTTAGTGCATATTTTAGTTACAGGCCCTCCAGGGTTGTTCAATTCCCTGGACACTTCGGTATTATTGGAGCCCATGCATGGCTTATCCTGGAATAAAACTGTGTAAACACTAAAACTGCATAGAGATTCCTCAGAGATGGGGCTGCTGAAAGATGCCAGCCTTGTGATCCTTACTGGACCAGAAGCATCTATAACGGGATGAAGTAACAAACCATTTCATTTAAAAGATGAGCTTAGGAAAGGACCTATCTCGCGTCCATATACATATATACAGTGGAGATAAAGTTCATTAACAAAAAACTTTGCGGACCACTGGGGACACAATATTATTACATTTATATGACTTACTGATTTCTCTGATACCCTATGCATTTACACCATGAGACAACAACTTGAATGATATTTTATGGCATGCACAATCTTTAGTGCATCATTCCAGTAATACCAATTTAAGAATAATACAGGATTCACCAAACCAGAAATCAACAAAGATTTTGTGAAACAGTTCACCACTTCATGCCACTTTGAGGAATTGGCTGATTTTAGGTTGCCGTCAATGAGCCTTCCTTCACAGTCAATGACTTTCTGATACTGAAAATGCTGAAGGTTCTTCTCTTTTCCAGGGAAAATTGTGTTTCAGTTCGGCTATATCCCTCAAAATCACAATTACGTGTACTTGACATTAGATGAACTAGAAAATATGCTTTCTGTTGCAGTGTTTGAAATGACAGTCATTGTGTAACAACTTAATTAAACTTAACAGCAACACAGACTGATGTAGCATTTAGTCTGTCACATTTGCCCTTTAATTTCTCCATTTCGGTGTCTCCTTATGCGACAGCTGCAGCTTTGTTATGAAGATGAGATAATTTGCTTCAACCATCAAAATCAGCTTAAAAATAGAATAGATAATGAGAAGGCATAAAAGATACTTTTGGCAATCCTTGCAAAAAAGAAGAGAGCACGGGTGCAATAGCATATTATAAAAGTAGCACCATTGCTGCATCAAGTCAATAAGAAACAAGAGGCAGCTAATATCAAACTATGTTGGTTTCCCAAAAGATCAATAAACAATTACAGACAGCAGCTCGACCTCGAGGTGGTCAGGAAGCATTGAAGCAAGGTCTCAAGAAACTGTTTTCGTTTGATGTCTACCTATGGAATGGATTTGTCAATATATTTTATCCCGAATCAATCGCTTGAAGGTTGAATGGGACAAAGTCAAAAATGGAGAGTTGGCATCACTTCATTTACTTAATTAGAGTCGTGTCGGACAAGAAGCCCCCCTGAGACCTCCAGTTTTAAATTAATAACTTTTTTTTTCTGGTGGTTTTTCCTGCTTGTAAATACATCAAAAGGAAGACAACGATGAAAAAGAAAACATGGCTGACTAGCTGTCATCTCAGTCTGTGCTGCTGATATGCTTAATCCAATGATTGACCTGGTATTGGAAAGCATCTGTTCACTGAGGTTTTTGGCAGACAGGTGAATGACACCCCGAAAATAAAAGAGAGCACACGTCGAGTCTCATCATCCCTTGCCAAAGAACAGGGAAGTTATATCACTCATAGTAGTTTATTAGAGACTTGCAGCACATCCTTTAGATACACCCAATTGTGTCCTCAGTCAAAAAAACTCACATGGCAACATATGGTTCCATATTATCTGAAGACTACGCCATCTTTTTCTACGCATATGTCTTATCCTATAGGCTCATCACTCAACAAGGGTGGTTTGTCTCTGCACCCCGTGAGATGCTACTGGTCCAGCAAGGGTCACAAGGCTCTTCTCTCGAAACAACTTCATCCTCAAAAAGAAATCACACTATAGTTTCACTGTTGACTCACTTTTACCACCAAATGAGTCCAGTATCTCTGCAACAAGCCAGCCTGATCAACACTGAGACCAGACCCAGACCACCCATGTTTATGTTTAATCAACTTGTTTTTTTAACATTTCATTAACATCCACAACAAAGCTTTGGCAAGCAATAAATTGAGCTTCACACTCTCTTTCCTCTACAATTAACTCCACTCAAGTAATTGCTCCCCTATGATATTTGCTTTGGGCGAGTGGCAATTATACGGCTCTGTGTTGGGAATCCTTAAAAGCCCGTCACTCTTGTAACATCTACTCCATCATTTTGTAATTGGTAGTTGTTTAATACATGCGGTAACTGTAGCAAATGGGAGCTCTTAAAATGTTTCCATTTTCTATAGGTACTGTAGTTTGAGTTGGAATTACCGATCCTCTCTTCAAAAAAGAAATACAAAAAAAGGACATTATGTAGCTCTAAATGTAGACATGGAATTACTAGTTAACTTGGTTAATCTTAGCCAGCCTTATTCAAGTATGCCACTTGTGCAAACACGGAAACTGGTGAAACTATTGGAATTTGTTTTAGTAATAAGAATGATGTTTATTCATGCTAAAGGCACGTGTAAATAAAAACAAATACAATGTACATACATTTTATGTTTTTAAAAACACTGAAAGAAAAAAATACATGGCAAGAGAGAGCAGCAGTGTTGTGCCAAATTCAAAATGAAAATGATATAGCTTTTACAGCAGGATGACATTAATAAAAAAAGGTTAATGATCACAGTTGAAGGTAGTGGTCTATTCACTGTAATGCAGTTTTAGTCAAAATCACTCCTGTATGTTTCCCTTATAAATAGGAAAATTAAAGACATTTAATTTAATATACAATGTATCTCCTTGTCCCTCAAAAGGATCTTGGCCCCCACCCTGGCCTTTGTAGAATCTCTATTTGCAGTGATTGCAAATACAAAAGTATGTATGAGAATTGCTTTATACAGTATCAGACGAAAGTTTAGGCCGCGTCAATTTTTTGTCAATATAACAGAAAATAGGAGATCAGCTGAAAAATGTCTGCATGGATTTTCTTGTCTATGTATCAAAGAAGTTCTACAATAGCGAAAACTTGATCTATTTTTATCACTTGCTTGAATATGTGTGATAAACAGACATTTCAGGTGGTCTAAACTTATTGCGTGATGCTGCTTAAGTCCACAAAGGCCCTTAATGGCATTGTGCATTAGAGAAAAGGTGGCTAAGTTATTCAATGTTATTTTAGACAAGTTATTCAATCATGTTACATTTGATTTAAAGGCAATCAGTCATGAAACAGGAAAAAAATTTTTTTTTTTTTTTTTTTTTTAAATTTCAACTTAGGGGGTAATATAATGGTGATTCATTGAGCCAAAATTATTGATAAATAAAAGGTCAACTAAAAATAACAGAGAAAATATGTGTCTGACACATTTTCATCCTTCTAATGGAGTATGAATACACTTGACACCCAGTCATAGGGCAAAAATGGTGTTTTTACCTGGGTTTTGTCTAAGAGACGCCTATTTGAAGTATCATAAAACAATGACCGGAGTGTTTGCATTGACCTGAGCATGTGTCCTGATGAAATCAAAAAACTTTTGTTCTTTTCCCACTGTACAGACAAAATTACAAACGCCACTCTGGAAGGTGTACTGAAACATAATGTTAATGAATGGACCAGTTTTACGCCTTCCATAAAAGAGGCTGTAGTTTCATCATAAGTAGAGCGAATAAAACAAAAGTTGTTTGATTTCATCAGGACACATGCTCAGGTCAATGCAAACACTCCGGTCATTGTTTTATGATACTTCAAATAGGCGTCTCTTGAACTCTCTTCGACAAAACCCAGGTAAAAACACCATTATTGCCATTGATTTGGTGTCAAGTGTATTTATACTCCATTAGAAGGATGAAAATGTGTCAGACAAATATTTTCTCTTTTCTGTTTAGTTGACCTTTTATTTATTAAGAATTTTGGCTCGATGAATCACCATTATTACCCCCTAAGTTGAAATTTTTTTTTTTAATTAAAAAATATGTTTTTTCCTGTTTCATGACTGATTGCCTTTAAATCACATGAAACATGATTGAATAACTTGTCTAAAATAACATTGAATAATTTAGCCGCCTTTCCTCTAGTGCAAAATGACATTAAGGGCCTTTGTGGATGTAAGCAGCATCGGGTCGTAAGTTTAGGCCACCTGAAATTTTTGTTTATCACACATATTCAAGTAAGTGATAAAAATAGATCAAGTTTTCTCTATTGTAGAACTTACCTGATACATAGGGAAGAAAATCCATGCAGACATTTTTCAGCTGATCTCCTACTTTCCATTATATTGACAAAAAATTGACACGGCCTAAACTTTCGTCTGATACTGTATGTCTAAGGGTATGGGGGGATACTAAAAATCTGAATCCAACCAACAATGTAAGAGAGTGTACAAAAACTTCTGCATGAAACCTTAGCAGGCATCAATTTTTAACAACAACTTCCAAGAAAACTCCCACCCGCTCATCATAAATTCTGATTTTCTCATTTAATTTTTTTTTCCTAAACTTTCAGTTCCCTCCTGCATTCAGTTCATCTTCTAACTTCGGTCAGAAGTCTTATGACTTTTGAAGCCATGCTGCTCAGTCTAAGATCTTATTACTTTCCCTTTTTGAGTATTCTTAATTACATATCTAATCCAATTGTGTCAAGTCTCTGCCCCGTTTTAACCGCTGTACCAAATATAACTTCAAAGAAATTGCTCTCTGATTTGGGCTCAAATAAGCAGAGATAACTACATGAAAAGACTCCTGATTGCTCTAAATGAGGTGATCGGTGTCAAACCTTATATATCTATGTGATCTTGGTACAACATCACATTACACAAGGATTGGAAATATGTCTCCGCGTCTATTTTTACACTTTTCTTGAGAAATTATTAACTTTTCAAAGAGTTACTGGTACCAGGCTAGACTAAAAAAAGTTGCAGATTGTAAATCTAGCAAATAGACCAATTCCATGGATGGTTCTCCCAGTTAACACCAGGGGAAAAGTGGTGAATACTCAATTCCCATTGGCTAATAGCTTTTCCGCACTTGCCTCTGATTGGTCCAGCCAAGGTGACTCCAAGCTTGAGTATTTTTAGTGCATTTTAATGTATCTTCAAGTCTTTATAATTTGGTCATTATTTCAGTATAAATTTTGAAAGTTGTGTTTTTGGATTTATAGTGTATAAATTTCCTGTGTGTGAAAAGCAGATTAAGAATTGTTGAATTGCAAAAAAGTTACTTAGGGTCCATGCTCAGGCCATTCAGTGAAATCGGTCAATTGCCAAAAGGCAAAATGTTTGATATTTTCTGTTTCAGGAGGTACAATCCCTCATTTTGATTAAAGCTACTGAAGCAATGAAAAGCATTGATTTTGTTAATAGTGGCAAGACAATTTAAGTTTTTTAACTTGGTATGTTGAAGAGATAGAAAGTTTGATCTGGCGATACTTACATACAGTAGGGGAGGCGGGGGTCAGAAGTCACAAAATTCAGAAAAAGCCCCAGAACGGAGCAGGTGTTTGTTAGATCTTAACGACCTTTGGCACAATTATGCAGTATTTAGTTGACTATAGTTGTATCACATGATAGCTGCTGTGCTGGAAATAGGCTTTAGTCAGTTCACAATTATTTAAGGCAAAGTCCGATGTGACTTTTTACCCCATGTCAGGGTCAAGAAGTCACAACCATGGGGTAACAAGTCACATGCAACTGTTGTGAACATACAACACTTTATGAGGTAATATGCAGACCTAGACTTGATAGTCATCCTTGTGCATGAAATTTATAGTGCGCCTTCCAAAGCTATCTGCATGCAATGACAATGCACCATCAGCAAAGCCGGCTTCAGAAATTGCCCAAAATTCGCGAAATGAAATTTTGCTGCAATGCTCTCTCATCAGTATTATTGATGATGGATGATGATAAGATTGTAAGCTAAAAGCTTCTAGTGTGGAATATTTTACTTTCCTTGGCACAAAATACTGACTTCCCGGTACCCTATGGTAAAATATCACAGTGCTGGGGTGAAATGTCACTGTGTGACATTTCACCCCTCAGCTGTTTTTTAAATTCAACATATGATCATGGCAATTTGGTGACCAAATGGGCAAAAATGGGTTGACAGCATGAACGACAATTATCCAAAAGACCTTCAAACACCAGCACAACTTCCTATGTCGCAGTGACCAGACATTAATAGAGAAAGTTCAGAATCAATAAAACCTGTTTGGGACCCCAAAAATGCATGAGGTGGGTAAAAACCCACTTTGCACAATGAGCATAATTTTCATATTCCCTGCAGACCTTCTTCTCATGAAAGTGTCCCAAATTATAATTTAAGCTTAAGAATTAGGTCACTGCAAGTTGGTCAAAAAGGCCTGTGACTTTTTACCCCTGTGACTTTTCACCCCCTCTTCCCCTATATTATTACATGCATTGTTTTCTATTGTCCCAAGTATTATCACTGCCAGCCCATATTTTCCCGAGGGCCGCCATTCTAAGACTAGCTGCCATGTACATTGTAAATAGTATTTGCCAGTAAAACATAGCCTCATTTTTATCAGTGAGTATCTGCCAAAAAGTGTACTATTCTGAACATTACCAATGCATGGCTTGTCATGGAATAAATTTGAGTAAACACTAAAACTGCATAGAGATTTCCTCAGGGATGGCACTGCTGAAAGATGCCAGCCTTGTGATCCTTACTGGATCAGACGAATTGCGCAAGATGAAGATACAAAATGTCTCATTTGAAAGATGAGCTTAGGAAAGGATCTATCTCGCGTCCATATACATGTATACAGTGGTGATAAAGTTCATCTACAAAGAACTTTGCAGACCACTGGGGACACAATATTACTACATTTATATGACTTACTGATTTTTCCTAGATAACCCTATAATATATACACCATGACGTAACAACTTGAATGATACTTTATCGCAAAAACCTTGGAAAATAAGCCTTCAGTTCAGTTTCAAGATTAATTGCGCAAAATCACGATTGTACGAAGTTGGCATGAGATGAATATAGAGATTACAATGTAAATGATGCTTTCTGATGCAGTGTGTGAAATGTCAATCATTATGTCAAAACAGGACTTTAGAAGCTTAATAGTAACACAGACTGATATTCCATTTAGTTTTTCACGTTTGCTCTTCAATTTCATGTCTCTCCATTCGGTGTCATGAAGATGGGACAATTGGCTTCAAGAATCAAAATTAGCTTAAAAATAGAATAGATAATGAAAAGGAACAAAAGATACTTTTGACAATCCTGGCAAAAAAAAAACAGTGCACATTACATTGTGCAATAGATATTATAACAGAAGCACCATTGCTGCATCAAGCATCAATAAAAGAAGCAGCCATTATAAAACTGTGTTGGTTTCCCAAAAGATCAATGAACAATTACAGGCAGCAGCTCGACCTTGAGGTGGTCAGGAAGCATTGAAGCAAGGTCTCAAGAAACTGTTATCTTTTGATGTCTACCAATGGAATGGTTATGTCAATATATTTCAGTCTGAATCAATCTCTTGAAGGTTGAATGGGACAGAGTCAAAAATGGAAAGTTAGCATCACTGAATTTATTTAGAGTAGCATCAGACAAGAAGCCCCGTGAGGTGAGAGCCTCAATTATTAAATTGATGACAGACATTTCTGGTGACTATTAAGCTGGTATAGGATGGCAAGACTTCACTAACTAGGGTCCTATGGTTAACGAACCCCATTTAGGCTGCTCTGTTGTAACCGGTATGCTAAACACAGCTAGGTCTTGCGAGTGATCCTTGGGGGACCCCACTTCCAATTACTTGCACCAGCTGTCAGTATGTGACCCCAGGCCACAATTTTCTTGTCACTGTTCCCTTTAAAGTCATCTTGCTGGGTTATTGTCCCCAAGAACAATGTTATTATTGCAGAGATATGTTTTGCTGATTTGGAGGTCTTTGCCAAGCGACATCGTTGAAAGTGGTTGTGGTTTTGTATATCAGCCTGTAATACTGCAGCAATGTGCGTCATGGGCAAGGGCACTTGCAAATAACTTCTGCGGTTTGAGTGCTTTTTATTAAATTAACTTCGTAATTTTGTGGCTAAGTAAGCTCATTTACCAAGAAAAGCAATGTTTTTATACTGGTGGCATAATTCATCAGTGTGTTAATTTTTAGCATCATCCGTAATTATGGTTCATAGAGTCACTCTTTTAGATGAGAACTTGCAAAAAAGGAAGAAAAAAAATTTCAATTCAATAGTCGAATACGAAAAAAAAAAAATTCAGTTCAATACATTATAGTGGACATTGACTTGACAGCTTTCAGCTAATTACATTAGACAATATTTTTCATATGCATTTATGAAGCAGTATTTGTTTGCCTGCAATGTATTATTTGATAGGGTCAGAAATGTTGAAAGCAATCCACCAGAGGGTTAATATTCCAATCTGGCAATGCAGCACCATCTGCTGGAAACTGTTACAACTTCGGAGCAGTACCACATGTGTATATTCTTGGAACAGGCATCATATACATGGAACACCCAATTTTGATTCTTTTTTCATTTTGCTTAAAGAGAATGAAAGAAGACACTCCATGAGAAGATTCTGTTTAGAATAATGCTTTATCCCTCATCTGTTGCATTTCCAGCCACTTTAGAGTGTGATCTGTGGTTGTGGTCTTCCCTTCCATTATAAGTTCCATACCCCATACATTAGGTCATCCATCATGAGAAAGTGGAATTAGCTAATTGCATACAGGAGGAGGTGATGATATCATGGGAGGCAGGGCTAAAAGTTGTCATCGGTGATTCAATCTGGTCGTCGGTTACTAATTTACAGGAGTAGGTAAGACAAATACTGCTATGGCCATCTCAACACAGAATTGTTTGCCAACTCACTTTGAACCTTATAGGAGGGTGAAGACTGAGGTCAATCCATGTGGCATTCAACATGATATTGTTTTTTTTTTGGTTGTACACATCAAGATTAAGTTGGCATTTTTTGCATATGTTGGAATTTTGTGTCTGTGTTGTTTATCCATGATGCGATTTTTGATGATTTTTTACTAAAAATGATAAATTTTTCCGCGTCACCCAAAAAAATTTTCAAGTAATTCTATTCGATTTTCTACTTGTTGAAAATGCTATACTTTTAATTTACATACTTTCACTGACTTCAAAATTGATTTATGAATAGACCTGGGACCACAATAATAACTTTATGCAACAGTTTGAATAATGTAATTAATATTGCATATTAGTTATTGTATAAGCTCTTTGTAGATGTCGAATAGTTGTTGATTTTTATTGTTTACTGACAAATGTGTCTGTTTGACATGTAAATTCTCAATAAAACTGTATATACTAATTACATTAGTCATGAGTTGGTCAATATACTAATAATTAAATTCGACAAAACGTGGGACATAATAACGAGTCGTGAGTTACAGCACTTCACCTTTTGACCCAAAGATGTTGATGAATTTCTGAAACAATGCGCATCACGTATCAAATAATCAATTAAGTTTTGTCTCTTTTGCTGTAAATATTTTGTTGGGCATCCATTCATATATAAGCAGCATAGTACATGACCAACTGCATCTGGCAAATCATTTGCTAATCCAGAATGCAAGAACTCGGATCTTATTCCTTTAACCCTTACGTGGAGAACAGTTCCGACTTTTACGGCCGTGATAAATACATTGGGACCTGGATTGCAGATAATGCTGAAGACACGGTCATGTTTGCACTCAGTAAGTATTGGCCTTATAATTACTGACATTTAGTACTTATAAAGGAAATGTTACAATTCTCGAGGTGAAAAAATGGATTATAATCCGTTACACAGTCTCAATCATTTAATTAAATTCCATTTGTGTAGCTCAAATTTCTGTGACATGAGTGGCCCCATCATTAGGTCAATCACTATAAGACAAGAAATTTATCTTTTTATTTTGCATTATAAGTGTGGACAGGAACACTGTAACACCTGTCTTATAAACCCCATTTTTACTTTACATTAGAAGTAATTTTGGAGCAGCGGCCGAGAGAGAAGAACTTGTATACAATTTGTGACTATGGATCAAGTTACGGAGGATCTTCCATGGGAATCATCAGGAATTGCATTGGTGAGATAATTATTTGTCATTTGCCCAACAGAGATACTAGAAGTGCCATAAAACCAACTCATAGATCAAATAAAGCTGTATGCTAAACAATTTGTTCTACTCTGGCTGGTTGATATACTTGATGTCTAAAAATTTAGTTATAAATTTACTGCAGAATATTTCTTTAAAGCTTTTCATAGAGGAAGGAGTTTGTCATTTAAATAATGTAAAAGTGTGATTATAAATGTTAATTGAAGTTTTTAGAAAATTTGTTAAAGTTACTTTTGAATGGTTTTGATGACTTGTAAGCCCATATACGGCTGGTTGTAATTTTTTACACAGGTCATGTAAATAAAGAATGTCTGTCTGGCTGTATTTTCTAGCTGTTTAACATATATTCTAAACACCTGATGACAAAACATCAGATATAAGGAGCATTTATACCTGGCTTTTACAGGGCGGCATTGCAAGATAGCAGTGCAACAAAAGAGCTCCATTTGAAGAACATCAACCAACCAGGAGAAGAGTAGTCTTCATAAAAGAACTGCTCCTATCATCGCAAGGATCTTACTAAGAAAAAAAAAACTAAGTTAAAATGAGAAATTAAATAAATGTTTCCTTGTATTTCAGTTCATATAAAGAGCCTTGATCCAAATGCTGAAGTTCAAATCTGGTATGAAGACCAACCGGTCAATGATTTCAAATCTCTCTTCTTGAGTCTGCATGGTAAGTACAGCACAGAAGTGTGAGTTGTGTCCAGTGAAAGTCTGTAGATTCGTACACACACAAAGGTGACATGAATAGATATACCAGATTACCAGTAGTTCTACTTAGGTTTATCAAGCAGTGATCTGGGGTATTTCTTCTTTAATTCCAGGCCTCATCCCAGGACCACCATCATACCTCAATGACTTCCAGGGTGTCTATGCTGCTGCAATAGGAACTAGCTTCTTCCAGCAGTGTGTCCCATCAAACAGTGTGGATCTGGCTCTCTCCTTCATTGCCGCACATTGGTTAAGCAAAAAGTAAGGATTTGTCTATGTTTTTAAAATCACAGACCTGGTTTTTCAATGTATTCATCTGGAAACGGCCCCTCACTATCTGAAGGAACTTATCAACATCAAGTCACGTGGTCGTGGCCTTGGCAGAAATTGCTCCAAAACACTCCAGAGACCCACCAGCACAGGCTGCGAGCAGAACTTAAAATATACAATAAATTTATATTATGCTGATAGGGCTTTTGCCATCCTAGCCTGTGCTTTGGTAGGCTATCCATGGAACTTAGATCCACACTTCACTTTGACAATTTTAAACCAATAATTCAAGATTAAATTTCCAGGTTTTTTATCAAGGACAACTTTTAACTTTATGTTCTTTCTTTATAAATCTAACTAATACCATTTTTGTTATAATCTATTTTTGCCTTCTAATAAGTTCTATTTATCAATCTACAATTTTTTAACTTTGTATATAAATGTTATTTGTAAAGTGCTTTGAGATGAGCCATGTAATGCGCTGCCAAGAAGTAAGATTATTATTATGATTTTCTAATGCATTGTCACATTATGGCCAGCGTAAGATAACAACATTCCTGAATTGTAAGAAGACTATTCTCTCGCCAGACCTTGTAACTTGAGAGTAGCCTGATTATTCTATCACCAGACCTTGCAACTTGAAGAGTAGCGTGGCGCATATGGTGTCAGCAGATGAAACGGAGGAGAGACTGTTCAAGGAGCAAGCTGCTGAGGACTGGGTCACCTTCTTGAGTCATCGTGCTGCAGAACTTACACCATGTGAGATCAGTTTTATTTTGATTTTCACAATTCCTAAGTACCCTCACTATGGCGTATCGAAAATTATTCGCAACTTCAAGACAATGTTCATTCAGTCGGTGACAAATGTCTCCACTCCCAAACGAACAGCCCTCTTGAAAATGTGCAATAATCTACCACTTTGTCGTCCCATCAATTATAATATATTAATAATAATTCAATGTCTATGATATATCATACATACAAAACTAGAACCATCTACAGATTACTTTTAGTCAATGAACCAGACAACCAAATTCGACAATCCAAGCTCACTCAAATGTATGAATTAAAGCTATATGTCAGACTGTCATAGCTTGAAGATCTTAATCAACTCAGTCAAAATGCCTTTGTCATCAGGTGGCCAGGCGATATTTGCTTTCCTGGCGACTGATGTAAATGGAGAATATGAGAACTTTGCCAAGAACGACTACAACGTAACACTACTATCTAATACATGGAGAAGTATGCAGGAAGAGGGGATTATAACTGAGGTGATGTAAATTTTGGTTGGTTTAAATAGTCCAAGAGCCAGAGCACTTTCATTTGACTTTTCATTCTCATCAGAGTTTTTCGTTGGCCCTTATAGAAAATTTTCTGTAGTTTTTGAAAATGGAAGTTTTAGAAAAATTTATTTGGACAGTTTTTTGTAAAATGGGCTTAACTGTGGCAGCGTCAAATTTCACCTTTCAGCCAAAATTACTGAAAAAATCAAATAAGGCAAACTTAGAACATGAATCACATACAGCAAATATATATTTCACTTAAACAATTTACATGAATATTTTGTCTCACTCATAATTTATCAGCTTGATATGACATCATTCAAAAATATGTAAATTTGTGATGCTAATTTGCATAAATCCAAGATGGCCGACACATTTAATGAAATGGCATGTGATGATTTGCATTTAATAAAATTAGTTTGCCTTATGTGATTTTTTCAGTAATTTTCATTCAAAAAATGAAAAAAAAAAAAAAATTCACCGACTCGTTTGGTTGCCATGGTAACAGCATATTTGGCCTGATGACTGCTTAAAAGTTATAAATTGAGTGTTTGGTTATGTACCACAGAATAAAGCATTACACGCATTTGTCACACAAAAATGTCAGAAATGTCTTCCCATGGATGTAAACCAATACATTTGCCACAAATTTGAAGAAAAAGGTTAAAATACTTTTTTCTGTAAGAGCTCAAAGGGCACAAACACACTAATTAATTGCAGATTTTGCATGCACCAATTTTGGCAGTAATCAAATTTTAGGAAAACGATCATACAGATTTTTTTACAAATTTGCATATATCATAAACAGGTTATTGTCAAACAAATGTCCAAAAATAAAAAAATTTCACCGAGTCGTGTTTTAACCGCAGTACCATGACTATGCCAATGTCAATTGAAAGAAATGAAGACAATTTTAGACACAGTTGACTGAAATTAGTTGAGAAAATTCTTTTGATAAAGACGAGAAGCTGAAACTTTGAATTAGCACTGCATTCAATAAAAAAATAATTATGCTTCTATCTGCATTAGATCTCATTTAAATAGCAAATTACTGGCTGCCATGCTGTTAAAAAAAAGAGAGCAGAAAATGGTAACGTCACAACTTTTTCAGGGCCTGCAGCAGTGGTGACGCTACATTGCTAGGCAACCAGGCTGCTCAGAAGTATGTGCAGTGTACCACGGTTGAGTCACCTTAACATCTCGATTGACATAATGGTTATATGCAAGTTGCTGATTATCAGGAAAACAACATTCGAGAAATTTTTTTAATTTATCGCGCTAAAAAGTTATTACTGATTGGCAAAATAATACTGTTCATTCACAGGAAGAATTTGTCAACACCACATTCATGTGCTACCACAGACAACTGACAGAGATTGAGGCACCACTGAAGGATGAAGACTCACCAGTTTACAAGTCCGGTTTGAGGCTTGTCTCAGCTAGAATCAAAGCAATATCTTGCCCTTCCTACCAAGACTGGATTAGCAGTGGTCACCAAAGTATTAATTCTTTCTTCCTTTTTTTTTACATAAATAAGCCCAAAATTATTGAAAGGTCGTCCTGTTACAAACTGTCTTTGCATATTCCCCCGTATTTCTAATAGTCCTTCACTCTTAACACAAAAGGTTCCTGATGGTACATTTAAAAAGCCCAATGCCGAAAAAAGGTTCTAAATGTTTTTTATGGGTTCAACTGAATTGAAACGGTTCTATACTTGCTGGGAAGGCCCTATGATAGAACCCTACGCCCCCAACTTGAGACAAAGGGGATCCATTATGGGAGTACAGTGCAGCTGGATTATTATAAGTGTTTGTTTGCTATTGGAACTTTTTAAAGTTGAATAATGAACCTTTTAGGGTTCCTTATCTATACCAGCTAATAGAACCCTTGACAGTTCCCACTAAAATCTTTTTGTTAGGAGTGTGAGATAGGAAAGCCGCCAGAACGCATCCTCCCAATTCATGGGAAAATTGGGAAGATGAGATTGTGCAAGTTTTAAAAATGCCAATTCCATGGTCAGAAAGTCTCATTTCTTTTAGTCTGCATAAATACAGGTTGAGTTGCCTGTGCCTGTTTAACAATAGCACTGTAGTAGCTCTGAACACAAGGAAAGTTCTCCTTTACGAATATTATCTTTTCAGAATCACTAGAGACCAAACTGCTCTATGCAAGAAGTTATGTTTCGAAACTCCGAGTCTGGTGTGAACATGCATTACTTTCTGGGCTATCTGAGGAAAGAGATGTCAAAGAAAAACAGGAAGTTGTTGATGAAGTTTTCAAAAGAATTGAAGAGAAAGTTGGGAAACATCCTGAACAGCATACAACAACATTGTATGTGGCCTACGTGCACTTGATGAAAAAGCCTGTAGAATAAGAAGTACCACTGTATTCCCAAAAAGCTGAACATCCGGGCTGTATGCAGAATTCTCAATTTCATCCAATTTCATATCACACCATTTAGTTTCGTCCTTCAAATGTTGTATTTCTGTAATTCATTGCCACCAAGTATCATTAAAATATATTCAGGTAAAAGGAGAAATGATAGGCATAGTACAATGTTAATAAACAATCACTCTTTCTCAATTGTGATCCTCAAACTGGCTTGATTTTGGAATAATTGAAAGTAAACTATAAATAATCATTGTGATCTAAGTCATGGTTTTCTCTCAACCAATTATGAGTTACTGTCCTTATAGGGTTGTTTATTTCCTTGGGCACTCTTGATACATGTATTATTTGGACTAATACATGACTTGACATGTAATAAAATTTAGTTAACTCTGAAAGTGCATACTGATTTCCTCAGGGACGGGTCTGCTGAAAGATACCAGCCTTGTGATCCTTACTGGAGCAGAAGCATCTCACAGGATGAAGATACAAACCGTCTCATTTGAAGGATGAGCTCATGATAGGACCTATCTAGGGTCCATATACGTGTATTCAGTGGAGATAAAGTTCATTCACATAGAACTTTGCAGACCACTGGGGACACAATATTATTACATTTGTATCACTTACTGATTTCTTTGATACCGCTTTGCATTTACACCATGACACAAGAAATTGAACAATATTTTATAGCAAAAAGTTTTCGAGCATCATCGTAAAAATATAAGAATAATGCAGAACTTCAGCAATCTTTCTATGAATTGTATTGACTATTGAGACAGATTCTTTGCTGCCGTCACAGCGATTGCCATCAAAGTCAATGACTTTTTGATACAGAAGATGCTCAAGATTCTCGCTTGAATTTGACTATATCTCTCAAAATCAGGATTACGCGAACTTGGCATGAGATAAACTTGAGAGATTAGAAATTATGCTTTCTGATGCATGCAGGGCCCGGTGTGAAATGTCAGTCATTATATTGCTTAATAGCAACACAGACTGATATTAAATTTAATCTGTAATGTTTGCTCTTTAATTTCATGTCTTTCCATTTGGTGTCTCTGATGCGACGGATGAAAATAAGTCATGAAGATGAGACAATTGGCTTCAACCATCAAAATTAGCTTAAAAACAGATCCATAGATAATGAAAATGCACGAGAGACACTTTTGACAATCATTGCAAAAAAAAAAAAGAACAGTACACAATGCACATTACATTGTGCAATAGCATTTTATAACTGAAGCACCATTGCTGCATCAAGCTTCAATAAGAAACTATAAGAAGCAGCTAATATTCAAGTTCGTTGGCTTGCCAAAAGGTAGATAAGCAATTTCAGGCAGTGGCTCAACCTTGAGGTGGCCAGGAAACATTTCAGTCTCAAGAAACTTTTATCTTTTGATGTCTACCAATGGAATGGATATGTCAATATATCAATCTCTTGGAGGTTGGGGTTCTTAATACATTTGATCTATAACCTTTTGCATTAAGAGTGTATGGGTTTACATGGCTTCAGTATGGGAAGAAATCCACCAGGGTGTTAATTTTACAATCTGGAAATGCAGCACCATCTACTGAAACTGACAACTTCGAACACAGTATCTTCATATTCTTGGAGCATTCAGAAACATGTATATGATATATGCAATTATTACTCATTTTTATTTTGCTTGAACAGAATGAAACAAGACACTCTGCAAGAATGGGAATTCTGCTTAGAATAAAGCTTTATGATAAAAGTTACCCTCATCTGTTGCATTATCAGCCATTATTATATACTTGGCCATGAATTAAGTAGGCCGTTAACTGAATTTTTCAGGGCCTTCATATGCCATAATGTATGGAGGGCCATAATCTGGTTAACACATGGGGGCCATAATCTGATTAACACATGGGCAGGTGGTCCCCTCTTGTGTATTTTACGCTTCGTGTCGACACCAGATGTGACGTCATGGTGACGTTGTGGACTTGAGGAATACAATTCGGCATGAAAAATGGTCCGATTTGGAAAATTCAAAAGCCTAAGACTATTGTAGCACACTACAGATCTCAGAAATGAGCTTCGATTTGCTCTATCTTCAAAAATAACGACGCCAGAAGGCAAAACGCGACCGCCGTCATGAGTAAGGTAAATCAAAATTCAAAGTGTATTGTGAAATTGTGAAGGTAAAAAGTATATATATATAATTATGATAATAACATTTTTTTTGTTGGTCATTATGGGGTATTAATCAGTTATGGCCCTCGGGCAGAAATCATTTAATGCCCTCGCCTGGCGGCTCGTGCATTAAGTTAATGATTTCTGCCCTCTAGCCATAACTGATTAATATCCCATAATGCCCTCCAAAAAAATGTTATTGTATAATTAAGATCTGTAGTTGTGGACTTGTGGTGTATGATATGGTCCTTTATACCACACATGTTGCCACAGAGCATTTTTTAAGGATTTTTAACTGGGAGACCATACAGAAAAAGAGGACAGTCAAAACAAATTGATTTGATTACATTTTATTTTGAGCCAAGCATCATTATTCAACAAAACATGATTTGTACATGACCAGTATATTCAGAACAGTCAAATTACCCATTATTCGCATCCCTTGCTGTGGTAACTTTCTGCAGATGAGACATAAATGATGCAAAAGCGTGTTTGAAGCTCTCCACAAACATTTTGCCCCATGCAGACATGACGGAGGCCTTTAACTTTAACGCGAGGGTTGGGATAACTTGCTGGATTCTGTCTCCCAATTTGCCCATACTGAATAATCCTCTGGGTCGAGCTCAGGAGACAAGGGGTGGCACTCTACCTAGCTCAAGAGGCATGTTTTGAGGCACTCCTGAGTCTTCTTTGCAGTATGAACAGGTGCTACACCTTGTAGGAAGATGATTTTGCCAACAAAAGAGTTTCTTGTCTGATGCCATGGCACCCCAAATTATTTCAGAATGTTATTATAAACATTTGCATTGACTCCGGCACTCTGTTCAATGGTTATTTGAGACATTTTTTGTGAATTTCTTGTCATCAGATGACTCCATGTTGAAGACCAAGTGTTAGGTCCTGAATTTAATTATCAGCAGCTGAAGCATCAGCAAATGTCCAACTACTCACACATGAAACATTCCTTCTCTCACAAGCACCATAAATGGTGAAAAATTTCTCATCAACTATGAGGAAAACAGGAACGACCTTTTTCAGCTTAGAGCAATGCAAACACTTTAGCATATCATGCTTGCATTTTGCCTTTAGTAGCAATCTAATTCACAAATAAACATATTTGCAGTAGACCTAATATGGCTGACTATCAAATCCCTTCTTATGTTAGACTTATCACCAAATTCTGAACTTCTATAAGTGTGGAAAAGAAGAAAAGTGACTGTCCTCTTTTTCTGTAGACACCCTGTATAGGTTTTCGTAGCGCTGCGCTGTGACAAGCCATATATATCTCTAGCAGCTGAACCTTTGTAGGATATATTTATGTTATGACATGCTGGAGAGAGTTAGACAAAATGTGTAATGTTAAAAAAAATTGGAAATCATATAGATGGCAGAAAAAATTATAGTAAAGACAGTGAAGAATATTTTTTGATATTGAAAAGCACCCAACTTATCCCAAGAACTGCAAATCACAACAAATTAAATGTGAAATTACTGCACTGCAAAAAATTCCCGTTAAATTTTACAGTTAAATTAACTGGCAACTTTGTTCCATGTCTAATAACTGTGAAAGTACTCACAAACCTGAACAGGACAATGTACCGTAAAATGCAGATCGGTACATTGAACTGTAATTTTTCGGATTCAACAAAGTGATATTACGGTATAATGTATATATATAAAACAGTTTATTCAAAGTATATTTTACAGTAACATCAACTGTAAAACATAGAAAGTAAAGCATGCAAGGAGCTGTGAAATATACTGTAAAAATATGGATAGAATCCGTTATTTTTACTTTTGCATAAGTGTGAAACCACACACTAAACATGTGATTTAACTGTGGCATAGCTGTAGGGATGTACCAAAGCTGGAATCAGCTGAGTGAGCTACTGACTCCAGACTCGGCCTTGCTCATCTCTTGCTTGATAGCTGGGAAGTAAGTCCATCATTACCCAGCAATTAATTCGCACAAGTTTGCGCACAAATTGCCGCCATAAAATTGATGGATATCTTCCAAGAGAAGCAGGTGTCAAGTTTACAGAAGTATGTTCTATTTATCCAGACTGTGCTTGGGTTATTTTGGTTTTAATCGTGTCATTCTTTAGAACACATCATAAGACTCACACAAATATCAATGTCAAAAATAGATATTAAAACATTTGCATAATGACAACATCTTTAAGATCATATGATTGAGGATGTTCCCTTATCTTCATATAAGTTATAAATTAAGTTTGATTAACAGTTGTGTAAAGCATATGTTATAGATGGCACCACATGTTCCGTGGTTGAAGTTCATATAATCTCTTGTTTATAGAATCTTGCCAGGTTTATTGATGTTTTCTCTGCATATTACACGTTATCAGTAAATTAATGGTTAAAGTAATGGTTCATCAACATGCACTGAATGTTAAATGACATGTTGCAGTACATTTTTCTTGAAGCCAGCTTTGTACCCGACAAAGAACTGTAAATTCACAGACAAAGTCTGTATTTAAAACATACTGGTAAAACAACAATAAATTTACAGTTCTTCTAGCCACAAAAACACGCTCATTTCTTACAGTGTGATAGTTTCTGGGAAAATTGGTCTCCCAGTGATACCAATTTGGCAATGACTGGGAGACCAAAACTGTCCACTGGGAGACCATTTGGTCTCCCAGTTAACATGTTAAAAAATGCACTGCATGTTGGCCCATTCATTATAACAGTGTGGAATTAGCAAATTGCGAAAAAGAGGAGGTTTTCTGCAGTTGGCAGCTGAACCGTACGCACTAATAAATTCTAGGAGTCCAGTTTTTGCGTAATGTGGCAGCTATATTTAGATGATAATGTAACTATAAATCCTAGCTTTAGTGGGTAATGATTGACAATTTCTCTTTGCAATTGGAAAATAGAGTGAGATCAAGGTCATTAGAAGCAGTCATGAGTCACTGTGCCTGTTGAATTGCATTGATCCACTGCCTCACAACTCCACATATCATACAAAAAAGATAATTACGAGTACTATATTCCTGCAGCATGATATTATTTGGGAATGGCATTTATATTACAGCAATTATCTACATGTAAAACTAATATTCGTGTATGAGCTGCATTTGTCATTTGTGTAACTGCCATTGCTAACATTTGCCAGAATAACTGCTATTTAGGGTTTAGGGTAAGAATTAGGGTAAGAGTTAATTTTAAGCAAGAATGTAAGTAATTGCACCTGTACCAATTATAGTGAGAGACAATACTTGACATTTTCATGAATGAAAAATTCGTGTCAGGGAACGGACACAGACGGGGAGGGGTTCTGTTCTATTGCACAATGTACATTGTACATGTATTTCAAAATGAGTTCATAAATGACTAAAAAAAATACATTACACAATACACAATGTCATGATCATTGTTCAGTGCGGATGATTATTCTGGCCCCCATATTGAACCCATAAAAAAGTACTTTTTTAGGAGATTAATGTTCTAATAATGACAAATAACTAATGATTTATCATTTTATTAGGTGCCGAAGGGGCGTTAAACACACGCAAACATAACTGTTTTATTGGATGCAGTAACAAAAAACAATACAAACAAATGAAAATAAATACAAGACTGCCCTCAATGTAGGACGTCCTGTCATATATTAGAAGGGAGAGAATAGGACCACCTGCATCAGGCAATCCATTTGATGATCCATTATGCAAGAACTCGGATCTTATTCCTTTAACCCTTACAGGGAGAGCAGTTCTGACTTTTATGGCAGCGATAAATTCTTCGCAAAAAGGATTGTGGATTATGCCGAAGACACGGTCATGTTGGCACTCAGTAAGTATTGACCTCATAAGAAATGTCAATTCAGAAGATAGAAAATGAAAAATGATAAATATATCACAATTTGGTAACAATCTAAGTTTCATAAATTTCCTCAAGGAATATAAGATCGATAACAAAGTTAGATTCAGAGTTAGATGATCTTTATTGATCTTTTATTGACATAGAGTAGGTCGGGTTAGGTGAGAGGCCTCTCCAGGGTTATATCTAAACTTACATTTTTGGTGCATTTATCCATTGACAGGATTGAAGCTAGAAGCGTTTTAGGTGACGTCCCAAATTTTCAGGGCAAACAGCACCAAACCATAGTAGAAATTAAAGAAACAAAAAAATGTGCATGGTTTTTGTAACTAATTCTTTGAAAGGGGTTGTAAGAAATAACTTTGGAATTTTTTAAAAGTGTAATGGATATCTGCATTTATGACCATCACATAAATATGATTCGGATCATGTTTTTTGCATTTTAGTTCAAAATATATAGGTCAAATTAAAAATGTGGGTTTGCGGCGAGATGCCCCACATGATATGGGGCATGGGGCCCTCTTCACCGGGGGATCGAAGCTGCTTCAGCAACCATTTAATAATGCGTACTTTACCTTAAATCTTGATAGAATAGGTAATCAAAATAGAAAAAATTTGGCCCGAAATTGAAACAGGGCAAAAAATACTAAAAAATAAAATTATGAACAGAAAAATTCTGAAATTCAAAAAAAGTGAATAGAATGCCTTAAAAATGACCGAAGAACCCTACGAAATAGCTTTTAGGCTGAATGCGCTCGCAAAAAAAATTGCCATAGGATTACAATAGGGGGGCTTCTTGCCCGATGGGTGGGGTAAGAAGGCCATTTAAAATTTTTTACAAAAATGGCCGTAATTCCTTTATTAAAATTGGTAGACATTTTTTTCACTAGTTATTAGTAGAGTCAAGAGATCCCTTCCTGACAGCACAAGCATTCAAATAATCGCCCGTAAAAAGTAGGTCAAATCGCACCTCGAAGTTAAGGGGGCCGCATTCCCCAACCTACTCTATGCCGAAGCACCCAGCCCAAAAGTGCTTACAAGTCACAAAAAAGATTGTCATATAAACAACACACAAGTGAAACACATATACAAAACGACATACCAAATTACAACTTTAAAAATTTCAACTTTAAAAATTTCAACTAAATGCATAATGATATGTATATGCCAAAGCATGAAAACGGGCCTTAGACGGCACCACCTGGACACAAGAGAAACATTTTAAAGAGACCAAATTGTAATTAACTAAATTATTTCCTGAAATTAACTTTTGTTTTCAGGTTTGTAAAATAAAGGTTTGAGAAAAATGTGTTTTTTTTTTTGGTAAAGTAACTTTCTGGTGTTTGGAAGAATATAAGTTTTTTCTGAATTTTATTTTTCTTACAGATGATTTCATATTTGTAGACATTTGTGGATGAAAATACGTCATTTTTCCTGCAATTTTTATTGGTTGAGAGAAGGTATGACACCACTCTCTCCTGAAAAGTGACATAGCGTTTTACATGGGTGACCATGGCATTCTAATCCATTGATCTGCTCAATGGAACTGACTCTAGCTGTCTCAAGTGAGAGTTTCTGTTAGTGTTTCACACATTTTTAGTACACACATTCTCAAAGTCTAATCCTATGATTATTTTTTACAGAAAACAAACAAACATGTGTGTAACATTTTCTCAGATCAGGGCTCTGCCCAGACAACATGAAAATGGGCTACAAATTGCTGGGACCCTGGTTTGATCCCTATTATGATTTTCTAATGAATTTTGGTACCATCACTGGATCATCCCCCTATTCTAAGGGATAATTCAGAATTTATGACTGGGAGGGGGGGGGGGTTGGGGAGTTTTGATGGAACTTTCTGTGAAAAGTGATACCCCGCTTTGGTTTCACAAATATTTATAGTACCACAATTTTCTATTGTTAAAATTTCATTCGACAATTAAGCATGTTGTGAAAAATAAGTACCCCCCTTGAAACATGCGTGAAAAATTGGTACCCTGTTGGGAAATATATCCATTGCCCCAAGTCATAAGAAGCATGTGCAAAAGGTGGTTACCACTGAAGTAAAATTATAGAAACTACCACCCCCCTCAACCCTTATAAAATGTAATTCTGAATAGTCCTTTACTTTTATCACATGCAATGCTTTTGGTCAACGTATGATAATTTAGCTTTCAGAGATTTGTAGGCATTCAGAGTCAGCTTGAGACTGATTTAATATCAACTGAAGCAATCAACTGTAACACAGGAGTGTGAAATACAACAGTTCATGAGGAAATGTAAGAGTTCATGTGGATTGCAGTTTGACATGTGTGAACAACTGCCATAACACCAAGTTGGCTTTTGCAGCAGTTTATTGGTTGAAATTATGACATAATTTGTCCAGCCTATATCACTTGCTTGAAGCAAACTGAAAAAAAGTGACACGTTATGTACAGCTTGGCCAATCACCTGGCAGGATTTTCTTATGTCAGATCAAAAATTTTGCTAAATATTTTGTTATTTGATTTATGTCTACAAATATGAAATCATCTGTAAGAAATTCTTTGATTTTTCTTTTTTTTCAACCTTTTTTTCCCTACTTTTTTTTTAATTTTTGGAAATTTTTTATTTAGATACATTTTTTCTTGCCTTTTTTTTCAAACATTATTTTTTGGATGGTCAGTGCTCACTCTGTCACTGAAATGATATGCAGGGCTCTCTCCCTGACTCACTAGATCACTGAAATTGCAAAAGAGCAATTCAGTCTTCAGCAGTAAACTGATGTCCTACCTTTTTGAAACTGACCATTAGACAGCACAGCGTCAGGCACTTTGCGCCCGATGGCTGATGCCTTTATTATCTTAGTGTGTATAAATACATTTGCATTATGTTTGTCAATATTACTGCTAAACAATCTGCATCTCATAAATTTGTTTTTACTAACATAAGAAGTCATTTTGGAGCACCGACCAATAGAGAAGAACCTGTACACAATTTGTGATTATGGCGCAGCCGATGGGGGATCTTCCATGGGGATCATCAGGAATTGCATTGGTGAGAGAATTAGTTACACTGTAAATTTTGAGTTGGAAAATACATCATTTTTCTTGCAATTTTCATTGGTCGAGAGAAGGTATGACACCACTCTCTCCTGAAAAGTGACATAGCGTTTTACATGGGTGACCATGGCATTCTAAGCCATTGATCTTTAGCAGTTTCAAGTGAGAGTTTCAGTTTGTGTTTCACACATTTTTAGTACACACATTCTGCAAGTCGAATAGGCTACTGTGTATTCAGACAATTGGGATCAGGTGACTGTGATCCATGTAATGACTGTTTATACAGCAAATAAACATGTATAATTGTGACTATAATATTTTCTCAGAGGAGGGGCTCAGCTCAGACTGCAGGACAATGGGCTACCAATCGCGGGGTCCCTGATCTGATCCCACTGTGATTTTCTTTTGAATGTTGGCCACATCAATGGGCCACCATCCTGTCCTGAGGGACTATTCAGAATTTATGATTCCGGGGAAGGGGGGAGGGAGGTTGGGAGTTTTGTTGGAACTTTCTGTCAAAAATGTATACCCCCCTTTGGATTCATGCGTATCTGTACCTTCATACATTCCAAGCAGATTTTTATTATGTCCCATTTCTTTTGTTAAAATTTCATACCCCCCTTAATCATGTTGCAAGTAATAAGTACCCCACTTGAAATATGTGTGAAAAATAGGTGCTCCGTTGGGCTAAACTCCCATTCCCCCAGTCATAAATTCTTTTTGGCCTGCAAGGTAAATAGTTTCTGGACAAAAGGTAAAAATTAGTACTCCCCCCCCCTCCCCTCTTGAAGCATGTAGCACCAACTCAGGTAAAACTCCATTCTCCCCCTCAACCGAGATTTAACATCAATTTAAACAATCAACTGTTGTACACAGGAGTGTGAGATACGACAGTTCATGGAGAAATGAAAGAGTTCATGCGTATTGCAGTTTGACATGTGTAAACAACTGCCACTATACCAAGTTGGCCTTCGCAGTATACTATTGGTCAAAATTATGACATCCTTTTTCCAGTTATACATCACTTGTTTGAAGCAAGCTGAAAAAAGTGACACGCAATAGGCAACTTGACCAATCACCTGGCAGGATTTTCTGATGTCAGACTAGAAATTTTGCAAAATATTTTGTGATTTCATAAATGTCTACAAATATGAAATCATCTGTAATTGATTGAGTGAGATGGTTGCACAATTCCTTTGAGCCAAGATAGCTTGTTGTTTGCAAGTTATAACAACATAAAGATTATCATAACTCAAAACAGCAAGCTATCATGGCTCAAACAAATTGCGCAACCGTCTCACTCAATCATTTGAGCTAACTGTATGCAGTACAATTTACTCAACTCTGGCTGCTACTATCAACCTATATTATTATATTTTCTGAATGCCTGATGCCCAAAAAGTAAATATATGAAAAGTGCATTTTTGTCTTTTATAGAGCACCATTTAAAAAAAGGCATGATAGTGCAACCAGGAATTTTTTAAAAAGAATAATAGTCTCCATAAAACACTGCTTCTTTGATAATAAGGACCGCGCTGAAACAAAACTGTGTTAAACTGGGAAAGGGAATAAATGTTTCCCATATTTCAGCCCATATGAAGACCATTGACCCAAAGACTGAAGTTCAAATCTGGTACGAAGACCAACCCATTAACGACTTCAAATCTCTCTTCTTGACTCTGCATGGTAAGTACTGCACAGAACTTGTACATATAAGTTATATTCATTGAAAATTACGAGATAGATCTATTGATCAAAAAACTCGAAAGTAGCATGGATTGATATTGTACCAGTATTGCTCTACTCAGGTTTATTATGAAAGCAATAATTGTATATTGGATGCTTCATCCTTTGTTTCAGGCCTCATCCCAGGACCACCATCATATCTCAATGACCTCCCCGGTGTCTATGCTGCTGCAATAGGAACTAGCTTCTTCCAGCAGTGTGTCCCATCAAACAGTGTGGATCTGGCTCTTTCTTTCACAGCCGCACATTGGTTAAGCAGAAAGTAAGTTATATTCATGTTTATTGTTTAACTCTGTGAAGTTACAAATCCAAACTCTCTTGTGCCATCTTAAGGAACCAGTGAACCAGTGCATTAACAATATTTAGGTCTAAAAATAATTATTTTAATAACAGACCTTGCAACTTGAAGAGTAGCCTGGCACACATGGTCTCAGCCGATGAAACAGAAGACAGACTTTTCAAGGAGCAAGCTGCTGAGGACTGGGTCACCTTCTTGAGTCATCGTGCTGCAGAACTTAAACCAAGTGAGTTTAGTTTAATGATTTCTACAATTCATAAGGATTATTATAAGCACTCTCAAATATGTTAGTAACTAGAAATATCAAGATAGACAAGAGCAATTCCACCTCATTATTACTCTTACTTGCCATCATATTACTCACTCCTTCCTTCATAATTCCACTATTTCCTTCTTCATTCATTTCATTCTGCCTCCATTCCTTGCATCCTTTTTTTTTCCTTCTATGTTATAAATAACTTTACAATTTAGCTGAAAGCACTGAGCAACTCTTAAGTCTGCATATCACCCATACTATTGAGCTTAAATCCAAGGCATAATAAATTAGACTGCACCTACCCTTTTGCAGCCGGACAGCAAAATGTGAAAGTCATAACCATGACTGTCCCAATGTGCCCCGACTGTAGTGCCAATAGTTAATAACTCTTAACAGTTTTAAACATTGAACATAAACTGTCCTGGGTGCGGTCATCTATACTACATGTCAGTAACACACAGTGCTTTGCGATACATTTCTTCACAGAGCATGTTAATCCACTATGGCTCTATTCACTGTGGCCTGAATACCTATTGTGTGCTGTCCCAGGTCATTCATTTGACTTGGATACTTACATTCAGCCATACAAGGTGCGTCCCAATGTGCCCTGTGTTCAGTGTCCCAATGAACCCCCGATATGACTTTTACACCAAAATGCTAATTTCTCAGGCACCAGTGAGTGTGTTTATCAGAATAGCAATTCATAACTGTTCATTACGATGTATCAAATTCATCAAGCATGGTTTGTCCAGAGATTGGTTTGAATTGAACCCCTCTGAATTTACCTTAGTAGTAGGAAAACAAACTTTTCCTCACCATACTTCTGCATGTGGCTGTAATTTGTCAATAAAATGATAGAAAAATCGGGATGTGAAATTACAAGATATGTTAGCACTACCATGCATATCATACACCTTGCCAGGAACCAATAAAAACTAGTGCCAAGGTTCCTCCTATTTTGAGCAAAAACTTCTATGAGCTTAATCACTTTGCTACATGTGTTAGCTTTCTAATCACGCTGTCGCTAGTCAAGCATTGATCTTTTAGCTTTTTAAAATCTTAACATGCTTAACCAGGGCACTATGTCTTTGTCAACAGATGGCCAGGCGGTATTTGCCTTCTTGGCAAGAGACGGAAATGGAAAATATGGGGACTTCACAAAAGATGACTATAATGTAACACTTCTATCCAATTCATGGAGAATGGTGCAAGAAGAGGGGATTATAACAGAGGTGATGTAAATTGTGTTGGAATGTTGAAGGCACTTAAGTTAAAAACTTTATGACTGCATGCACTTTACAACCATTTCAACTAGCAATGGAACATTGAAACAGAACAAATATAGTTCACATCCCTGTTTGAGACACTGCAATAAGTAGCATAAATTTGATTTGAATAACATAAAAATATATTTCAAGGCTAGCGACATATCTGGTGGTGACATTGACTGTCAGTGCTCACCTACTGATCTTAAATTAACTTCTCAAACCTAGCTGCTTACTAAAGCAGAATACCTAATTTTTCATTACTTCCCAGTTCGACTCATCAATTTAAATCAGGAGGACATTTGATTGCTAATAGACCAATCAGGCATGCTTACAGTGTTATGTAAACTGTGAGGAAACTAGCCGTAGAAACTCTTGCTAATGGAAGCCGCTGTAAAATACATAATTATCAAAATGTTACTATTTATTCACAGGCGGAATTTGTCAACACCATGTTCCTGTTTTACTTCAGAAGTCCAAAAGAGATTGAGGCACCACTGAAGGATGAAGACTCACCAGTTTTTAAGGCTGGTTTGAGGCTGGTTTCATCAACAACCAAAGCAATAGTATGTCCTTGCTACCACGACTGGATTAGCAGTGGTCACCCAGGTATAACTGCTACTTTCTTTAATTTAAAAAATTCCGGCTGTCCTGTTACAAATATCCAATGTATATTTCTCGTACTTCCAGTAGGAAACAGTAATCCCCCGGGACACACCCATTCAGTTCATAGGAAACTGGGAAAGATGAGATTATGTAAATTATTAACTGCTGTCAATTCAATGTTTCAGAAAATCTCATTTCTGTTTGTCTGATTGCATGATTAGTACAGCTGCAGTTCCTCTTGCCTGTTTGACGCTAAATATTTTGGAGTACCAAACACATGTTTCTCTTTCAGAAACAATCGAGACCAAACAACTCTACGCAAGAAGTTATGTTTCCTTGTTTCAAACCTCAGAGTGTGGAGTGAACATGCATTACTTTCCGGGCTATCTGAAGAAAGAGACATCCAAGAAAAAAATGAAATAGTAAATGGAGTCTACCAAAGGATTGAAGAAAAAGTTGGAAAACATCCTGAGCAGCATTCAACAATACTATACACTGCATATATACATTTGATGAAAAAGCCTGCGGTTGAGAAGTAACACTGTGTTCCCATGCAATATGCCGAACAGTCAGGCTCGGGAATTCCCAATTTCAACCACTTGGATTTAATCAAACCATTATAGTCAAGACTGTCACAGTTTCATCCTCTTATAGCTCTTTACAGATTGGCAGTCCATTAGAAAATATATTTTCTTCTTTCAAATTGTGAACAGGCTTTGACACATCATCCTCAATTGGTTTCCTTGTCAGTTTATTAGATGTATACCTGTAATGAGTTAGTGAGTTTGTTTAATGACACATATGTATGGGTTTTTCTTGAAAAGAGAATTGAAAAAGAGAGCATTTTCTTGGCTTTGTAATGAGTGAGTTGCACTGGAGTGATGAAATGTTGATTTGTAGGATGGAACAGAGAAAACAATGAGAGTGTGTTTGTTAGTGACCTTGTTTATCACACTAGGGTTTTCTCAAAGAAAATTAACTTACACACATCGCACACAAAAATGCATTGCATTTCGAAGTGTGTGACATACACTGTACACTGCAGCCTTTATACGCCCTATTATCTTGACCAATGAGAATCCACCCTAATATCCACAGTAGGGGGCACTATAGTTTGTCCAACGAGAACGTCACCTGATATCCTGTCCAATGAGAATCCGGCAAATATCCTTGCCAATGACAGTAAAGCCTAATATCCACGGAGCCATGATTGGCCAGTGGATATTAAGCTGCATGCTATCTCATTGGACACACTGAGAATTCAATGAGATTCCAATCTAATATCCAACAGCCAATGAAAATTGAGCCTAATATCAAATAGGCTAATAGTCAAATAGGCTGTTTGGTCAAAGTCAAAAGACCTAGCCAAAATCCATGACAGTCTTTTGTGGATATTTCTGGATATTTGTGAGTGATTATGTATGCTTTGGGCTTACACACAGGCAGGTTATTTTTTTTTAACTCTTTGTGTGGGCAGAAACAAAGAAATCACATGAAATTTTCAATGGGTGGCAGTAAAGTCTTGCAGTTGAAGTAATATTGATGGCTCTTTTGACCATAGACATCAGAAAATGTCACTGAATATGCCTGACATCTTCAGTAAATTCCAGAAATCCTTCCATTCTCTTTACCTAATGAATTCTCATGTCTTTATTTGCCTGGGTCTTTTTCCTTGAATTTCTGTTCGATCATAGCCAAAGTAGGGTAATTTGGAACGTATCACTCTGTCTATAAATTTTGGAAACTAATATTTAATATCTTTATTTCACACAATGTTGAACATTGGTACATTTTTCAATAAAAAGTATAAAAACAATGACAATTAAAAACAACAAAAATAAATAAATAAGATGATTTAAAAAAAAAAAAAAAAAAAAAAAAAGATAATTACAGTGACTAGGTGACACACAGGTCATAAATGATATCCTGAGTATCACAGAAACTCAGCGTCTCACAACTGAGAGCACCATCACGCACATCAATAACTTCTTTAATTAAATTTATAATATGGTCAGATACAACTTCTCTATTATTTGAAACTTTAGTACTATTGTAATTTCGATTAGAAACAGACATAGGATTTTTTAAACATAATTTACTAACAATTCTCACTTTATCATTCTTATTTAAAATACATTTATATATAAATTTTGAAAACCTTTTAGACAACTGAGTGTGTAATGGCATAAAGCCTGACAATTGTTCAACAATATTACAATGAGTCAAAGCAGGCACCCTCCATAAAATACGAAGCGCTTTTCTCCAAGCAATACACAAATCATTAACAGCATTGCAATCTAATAACCAAAGAACAGAGCTAATGATGTGTTAATTTAAATACATGTACAGTAATTTTTACTTTTTTATTTTCATACAAAACCCCCAAAACGGGCGTTCTATTTTTTATTTGGAGTTGAAAATGTATAGGCACCTTGCAGACATCTCTGACTTACATATCTTGTGAATAATTTCATAAAAATTCCTCTATTGAAAGTGCAATTAAATGAATGATTCCCATTACTGTGTTGCTAAATTGGCCAAATGCAACATGCGGAATGTGTTTTGTAAGTTTCAAAAGTAATGCTGAATTGACCATTGTTTGGGATTAGGGAATCTCTGTCAAACAGTTTGAAATGCCATGTAGTGTTTTTGTGTGCGATATGCGAAGGTTCAATTTTATTTGAAAAAACCCAAATACATCTTTCAGGGACTGAAATGGGTTTGTGCGATGGTGGCAGCACTTGTACTTTGTGTGCCACGAGGCAGCTCCGTCCTTCTGCTTCTGATTCCATATAAGAAACAGGCCATACAGACGTCTGCTGTTTCTTCTAAATGGAGATTGCAGACGTCTGTTGAACTACTAATTAGTATCTTTGCAGACATCTGTATAAGTTCATTTCAAAGGTCTTCCAGACGTCAGGAATTTTAAAACTGTTTTGTGGATACAGCAGACAGTCAAAGTTAGATCAAGGACTAGCAGTACTGTCTCAGATGTCTGAAGGACATCAGAATCTAGTCTTAGCAGACGCTAAAAATATTGGAGGCCCAGACGTCTGTATTATGCATATTCTGTACAGTAACAGACGTCGGTGTATCAATTTCTTTAATACACCTGTTATTACAGACGTCTAGATACTCTTGAAATGTACCAATTACAGACGTCTAGTTGCAACAAAAATACATCAGTTACAGACGTCTGGATATTCTTGAAATTTACCAGTTACAGACGTCTGGTAGCTTCAAAAGTACACCAGTTACAGACGTCTGGATACCATTGAAATGTGCCAGTTACAGACGTCTGGTTGCTAAAAAAAGAAATCAGGTACAGATGTCTGGATACAACTGAAATCTACCTGTTAAAGACGTCTGGTTGCTTTAAAAATACAACAGTTACAGACGTCTGGTTACTCTTAAAACATACATTTACATGTAATTCTGCAAAGAAATAAAATATTGAAACAATAGACGTCTGGTAACAGGGCAAAACATACAATGGCAAGACGTCTGCATTCTCTACTGCAGACGGTCTGGAACAAGTGCTGCAGATGGTCTGTTATGGTAAAATTATCAGTGCATGCAGACGTCAGCTAAGACCTCAAAATACAAAATACAGACGTCTGCACGTCTGCTAAACCTATTTTTGATGCCGTTTTTTAGCTCTCTGATTCCCAAAAGGAAAGCAGACTGACCCTTCAGAAGCGGAAGATTTTCTCCCACCCACCCTCCCTGTTTTTCAGTACTTGGACAATTTTTATTCTCTGGTTATTCGATTTGTTACTTTGTATTCTTCCTGCTTTTTCTGTTTATCGATTTCCTTGTTTACATTGTACTATTTGTTCTACTTGTAGCATGGGTGGCCTGTGTTGCCCCCACCTTTGTCTGACAACTGAACTGATTATTAATCTGTACCTGTCATGTCGTCTGTCATCATAATAAAATTTATGACATTTACAACACAGGACATTTTGTTTGTTATCAGCCAAACTGAGCATCAAGGACCATACCAACATCAAGCACAAATGTGATACACAAGGTCACTGAGTAAGAGGAAATGGTAACAATTGAAAGATTTGTGGCATAATGATTCTTATTTATGATCGGATCAATACAGCACAGTAGTTACTTGGTGTTATTCTTCTACCAACCGCATGAATAATAATGACACCATTTGTTTTGTTCGGATGACTGGCTTTGCCATTTTTTAAAATTCTCTGTTTCCTGCGACTTGTTACAGTGACAAATGATTTAAAGAAAGTCCTATTTTATCAGCTAATTAAAAAAACAGAAACAAAAAAAAAACGTTTATATATCTGCCTGCTATAATTATGTGGGGCATCCAGTCATACATGTACATTGCACAATGTATCTGTAGAGGAAAGATAGACCATCTGCAACCTAAAAATTATTTGTTGATCCTGCACCATGCAAGAACTTGGATCCTTTTCGTTTCACCCTTATGGGGAAGACAGTTCTGTCTTTTGTGGCAGTGATAACGTATATTTAAAAAGGATTGTGGATTATGCGGAAGACATGGTCTTGTTTGCACTTGGTATTTATTTATTGAGCATATTGAATGGGTGACATTTCAGCTCAGTTGTTTTCGAAGTGGCCCTTACATGTAATAAAAACAAGTACTAAAAAACAAAGTGTGCATATCATTATAATAACATAGCATAACAGCAGTCTGAGAACCAAAGCTCTAGCAATGCATAATCATTTTTACTTTAATGCCATGCACATAATGATATTTTATATCAGATGAAATTTTGGAGCACCAACCAAGAGAGAAGAACTTATACACAATTTGTGACTATGGAGCAGCAGATGGGGGATCTTCCATGGGGATCATCAGGAATTGCATTGGTGAGAGTTAGATTACAATTTGAAGGCTTTGGATGGTTAAGTCATTGATGCACAACCTTTGTCAAGAGAGGATTATTTTGACCTGAGTGTCTTGTCAGATGATTATAACCGACAATTCAAGAAAACAATATTCCTGATGCATGTCGTGAAGATGATGCATTAATTCGATGTTCTCTTGCAACAGTATTGATTTTTATCCCATGTCTAGGCACATTTTCTCCCTGATACTGTGTTTTTCACTGGGCCAATACAGCAGGGAAAAAGTCAGTATCGGGGAGAAAAGCCAGTATATGGTCAGCTGACCAGTATTTGCCAGGGAGTATACTGACTTTAGATTCATTAACCAATCACAGTGCAGCAATGTGACACACCCACTTTCAGCTGAGCCAGACAAGCCAGAGTTCATGCATGACTGCACAGAAGAAAAAAATCAATAATCAACCACTTCACCACTCCACTGAGTTTTCCCATGTTTTCATTGTTAGGATCAGACTTCTTGGAGTGTAGTAACATTGTATAATTTAATGAAAGCAACTAGAGTCACCAATTTGAATAAAAAATGTATAGATAGAGTTAATTTTAAAATGAAACAAGGGCTCTCTTACTGTTTTATTTCTAAAAGTTATAAAATCAGTTTCAAACTTTCTTAATTCTGAACAGTTTTGTTGTTTGGAAGTGTATAATATACTTTAATTTATCAACTTCTGATATTTTATTGAAAGTTGAATTTTACATAGAATCGGTAATAAATATCAGGCTGATTTTTTTAATACAATTTTAATGTCATGGTAACAATAGTGGGCAGTTCAGCAGCACTTTATTTTAGAAACTTTACATAATTCAATCAGCAATCAACTTCTCAACTTCTCAAACAGCCAATCCTATTTTTGAATATTAATGCTAACAGTATAGCTGGACAGCTAGATAGATAGATAGATAGATAGATAGATTGTTAGATAAATAGATAGATAGTTAGATATATTAATTGATAGATAGTTAGATAGATAGATAGATAGTTAGATACATAGATACATAGATAAGATAGATAGTTAGATAAATAGATAGATAGTTAGACATATTAATTGATGGATGACTGTTGATCTCCCAGTGTTACTAATTTCAGTTAAATAGAAAAATGTGCCTAGACATGGGATAAAAAGGTCATACCATGGGTAGGTGCAGTACATCCCAGTATACTCCCCTCGACCCCAGTATATTCCCTCGACCCTTCGGGTCTCGGGAATATACTGGGGTCTCGGGGAGTATACTAGGGATGTACTGCACCTACCCATGATATAACCTCATAATACGCAAGTAAAATATTGCATGCATGAGGTACAGGCGTAACATGTGGAAGTTGCAATGGCTGATAGGCCGTCATTTTACTTTCTGATATAGGGCTATGGATATGTATTATATTATATTATTAGTGTATTTTTTCCTGAATTTCAGCTCATATGAAGACCATTGACCCAAATGCTGAAATTCAAATTTTGTATGAAGACCAACCAATCAACGACTTCAAAATGCTCTTCCTGAGTCTCCATGGTAATTGCAATAAGAAGTGTTAAATTTTCAGTGCTGTCTAAAGTTTAAAAAAAAACAAATTCTGGTGTACAATAATTCAGTGCACCAAGGAAGAATTAGTTCAGTTATGTTCATAACCACTGCGAAAAATGGATTTTCAAGAGCAAAATCCTAGCTGTAAACAGTATCATAAGGATGAGACAATGAATTTGTGAGCCCTTGTATCAGTGTTTGTGCTGGGCAAGTTAAAGTCTAAAGAACCCTCACACAGGGCAACGTGAAAAATGTTGAGGACTCTATCTATCTATCTATCTATCTATCTATCTATCTATCTATCTATCTATCTACCTATCTACCTATCTATCTATCTACCTATCTATTCTATCTATCTATCTATCTGGGAAATATCTATCTATCTATTTATCTATCTATCAATCTATCCATCTATCTGGAAAATTACTTCATTTGTTCCAGGCCTCATCCCAGGACCACCATCATACCTCAATGACTTCCAGGGTGTCTATGCTGCTGCAATTGGAACCAGCTTCTTCCAGCAATGCGTCCCATCAAACAGTGTGGATCTCGCTCTCTCCTTCACTGCTGCACACTGGTTAAGCAGAAAGTAAGGAAAATCGGTGCTTATTGCTCGAACAGATTGTGTTAGTCACATTTATTCGCAGAAGTGCTCAGAACAATTGATAACTTCACAGTAATGTTATACAATGGCATTGTCGTTATTATATTGTTATATATAGAGATTATGTAACAATTAGATTGTGACATCATCTATATTGTTTTCTGCTTCTGGGAACCATTTCTCATGTTATGTGAGATCACTTTATCTATTCATGTTAACGCGAAGGATCCTTGATGCTTTAAAAATAGGTCAAGGTCAGACAAGTTCAGTCAGTTCACAGGCATAGTGCTTGCAGCTTGTTCGGGTGGGCAACCGATATTTGCCAAAAAAATTTATGCACATATATGTTTTTTTAAATCATAAAAATATAATTTCATGTGGCTGTATATTCCTGTTTAACTCTGAGGATTCTGAATAAATATAAACAAGAAATATCTTTAATTATCCACAGACCTTGCAATTTAAAGAGCGGTGTGGCACACATGGTGTCAGCAGATGAAACAGAAGACAGACTGTTCAAGGAGCAAGCTGCTAAGGACTGGGTCACCTTTTTGAGTCATCGTGCTGCGGAACTTACTCCAAGTAAGTTTACATACGATTTGCTCTATGCGCACCATTTTAACTCTAATTTTAAACAAAAAGTAAGTGCCAGACAACCCAGCTAGTCAGTCACTTTGCTACATTTTTACAATAGCCTCTCTTATCTGTAAAAGAGATTGCAGTGATATCTTACTTTAAACTCATCATTAAAACAGTTACATTCTAATTTCTTTTCATCAACAGACGGTCAAGCTGTAATTGTTTTAATGACAACAGATGGAAATGGAAAATATGGAAACTACACCATTGAAGACTACAGTGTGACACTTTTATCTAATACATGGAAAATTATGCAAGAAGAAGGAATTATAACAGAGGTGAGTGCTGTTGAGTATTAACCAGAAATGGTCCATAATTATAGCGGTTGGGTTCACCAGACATTTTATAACATCTAACCACATAAGATCAGTACCAGCATGGCTGAGCATGGGGCGAGTGTCAATTAATTTGTCAGAATTATACAAACTTTTGTGACATCACAATGTTCAGTGGTCTATCAGGTTGTGTCAAGAATGTAAAAAAAGTGAGAATGGACTGCCGTCATCAAAAATTGCTGTAAACTGTCAAAGAATGCACCTAAAACATCGCAAAAATGTGATATAAACACTGAAAAACAGCTAAACCATGCAAAGATACGTGCATTTCTGATGCGGGATGCTGTGAGAAGTTTTACGCGATGGTTGTGTTGTCAGTCACAAACACTTACCACTTAATTTAATTTGCAGGAGGAATTTGTCAACACCATATTCTTGCATTATTGCAGAAGTCTAACAGAGATTGAGGCACCATTGAAAGATGAAGACTCGCCAGTTTACAAGGCTGGTTTAAGGATTGTCTCGGCAAAAAGCAAAGTGATCACATGTCCTTCATATCAGGACTAGATCAGCAGAGGTCACACAGGTAACTGATCATTTTTAGTCAAGAGTTTTGCAGACGAGTCTACAGCAGAATTTCAACATCTTCAACAGTTTAATATGAGATTCATTGCTGTGAACCGGACTCTCATATTATATGTTAAACCATAATCCAATCCACGCTGAGTTGGTATGAACAACAACAAAAGCTGGTTTTGCCTGTTTACCATGAAACAATATTTAGAGCACAAAACACCATCCTGACCACAAAAAAGGGACCTACTTCAAAAGTTTTCTTAGTTCTGGAGACAAAAAAAATATGAATTTTCTCTTTTCAGAACCAATTGAGATGAAACAACCATTTGCAAGAAGTTTCTCTTTTTCAGAGTCAACTGAGACCAAACTACTCTATGCCAGAAGTTATGTTTCGAACCTCAGAGTGTGGAGTGAACATGCACTACTTTCCGGGCTATCAGAAGAAAGAGATGTTAAAGAAGGAGAAGAAATTGTGGATGAAGTCTTCAAAAGAATTGAAAAGAAAGTTGAAAAAGATCCAGAGCAGCATACAGCAATATTCTACAATTGCTATGTCCATTTAATGAAAATGCCTATAGATAAGAAGTACATGTAACAACGTGCTCCTACTATGCTGAACAGCCAGGCCTTAATTGTGCGAAATTATCAGTTTCAACCACTTGGATATAATCAGACGATTACATTTTAGTCAAGACTGCATGTCAGTGTTCCATTCTCAAGAGTAATATTTTTGCAATTGATCAAAATCAAATTTCCTTCAAAATTATTCTGGTATCATGAGAAGAGGCAAATCATTTTACCAAACATACATATCTAAGCCACACAGCGGCTAATGCGACCCAACTGCCCTGACATTGTGCCGCTCCTAGTCGCCGAAACAGACTGCCGTGACTACTTTTCAACACAGCAAATCTGAGATGAAGCTTATCTGATATTTTGGTCATTTATCAATATCAAGACTGATTGTGATCTTTTTGAAATGTATGCCTTAAACCAGTTGAGAGTTGAGTTGCACACCCCATATCTGTTTTTCAGTCTTGCTATTTTTTTATTTTCTTGATTTTTTCATTGTGATCAATTGTGTCAAAAGCAGCTGACAGATTTAGCAGTACAAGCATTGTAATTTCACCCTTGCTCATATTCAACATTGAGTTATTGTGGAATGTGGATCTTTGTTAGAAGGGTCTCTGTACTATGAAATTGCTTATTTGCTCATTGCTTGTCATCATCAAGTTTGCTGTGAGCAAGGTGATCCATGTACCGTTTAATAACAGCACTTTCAATTATCTTTCCAAGGAAGGACAATTTTACTACTGGTCGGTAGTTTTTCATGATCATATCAAGACTTCCTTTCTTTAGAAGTGGCTTAACAAGTGCAAGCTTCAGATCAAGGGGCATCTCCCCTAAAGTCAATGATGTATTGACTATTTCAGTTATCAATGGAAGGAATTTGTCAATGCACTCCAGCAGTAACCATGTAGGGATCGGGTCCAGTTGACAGTGTTTGACTGGCATATTTTTGATCAATTTCTGAATTTCTGATTCTGTTAGGGTTTTGACCTGACATAATTTGTTGCCTGTAAAATTGTCAATAACTGCAGTGTGTTGCTGCCGGGGTCCAGTTGTGCCCTTATTTTCTTGATTTTTCCATCAAAGAATGTGTTGAAGTCCTTTGCCAGTGGCAATTCTTGTTTCCTGTTCAGGTTAGAAATAAGTACAGATTTCAGCTGATTGAGCTGGTCATTTAATGCATTTTGTTTCAGCTGGAAATCTTCCCAATCTTTCTCCAGCCCAGTTCTTCTCCAAGTTCGCTCTGCTTTTCTTTTAGCTGTTTTCAGATGCCCATGGATATATTGAAAAGTACACAGTCATGGTCAGACAGCAAGTAACAGACAGCACAACACAGGTTAACGATATATAATTGTTCATTGGATATTTATTTATGTTATGTTGTTTGCAGGGATTCTCAGCTCTATTTTCTGCCTAGAATTTATTGATTCCATCAAGACTAAACAAGGTATTACTTATTAAAAATAAAAAACAAACCCCCCCCCCTTCTTCTCTTCTCCCTTCAACAGCTCATGCAAAGCTCCAGCAATTTGGGCTCAGCTCTCGATGAAACTTGGGTACTCATTAAATGGGTAGTACCCCACAAATCCTTATAAGCAATGTAGTTGCCTGCGATTGGTGAGTAAGGGCCAGTTCAGGACTTTCAGTCTGGCTACTGTCCTTTGAGATGATATGATCCAAGTATTTCACTTCCTGTTGGAAAAGGTAACACTTTGATGGCTTCAGCTTCAATACGGCTTCCTCAATCTTCCTCGGGACTAATGGCTTTGTTCATCCTCGGCAAAGACAACAACTTCATCCATGTACAGTAAACAAATCTGCAAATTGAGAGAGCCCATGCAGTCCATCATGCAGCCCATCATGCCCAGAAACGTAGCTGCAGAGTTGGTAAGCCCCATCAGCAGTCTACACCATTTGAAGAAACCTAAGCAGCCAGCTGTGAAGCCTGTGTACTTGATTTGAATGATTTCCTCAAGGAGCATATCCAGCTGCCAGTAGCCCTTTTTACAATCTATAATAATAATATAATAATAATAGTTATTTATATAGCGCCTCTTCCAGTAAACTGCTCAGAAGCGCTTGTGGCAGATGGGGTTATTTGTAGAACATTTTAAACAAGTGAGTTTTTAGGTTTTTCTTGAAGCAGTCCAGAGTCTTTGATGCCCGAACACTTTCTGGTAACTTGTTCCAGAGTTTTGGCGCTGCGAAAGAGAAAGCTCGATCTTCAAATTTGTTCTGGCAATTAGTAGCTGGTTCGATTAACAAGAGTTTATTGTTGCTCCTCAGGTTATGGTCCTGATTGGGCTTAAGCTTGACAAGTGTCTGAATGTACAGTGGTGCTTGGTTGTTCAATGCCTTCCAGGTTGTAGTCATCAGCTTAAATTGTATTCTAGCAGCAATAGGCAACCAGTGAAGCTGCTTTCTATATGATCCTACGCTGTCTTGTTGTTTCAATCTCTCTATGAGACGAACTGCTGAGTTTTGGGCCACCTGAAGCTTGTTCACTCAATGCTGAGATACGCCAAACAAAAGGCCATTTCCATAGTCTAAGTGAGGTGTGACCAGAGCATTTACGGCAGTTTTGACTACGTACATCTTTGTTCAGGGACTTTTGGAGTTTAGAAATGTTTCGCAGATTAAAATAGGCATTTCGGCACATTTTGTTAACTTGCTTCTCCATTGTCATATTTTTGTCCATGGTTACACCCAAATTCCTAACATGCTCTGCTGTTTTGATTGAGACATTTTCAATATTAATCGATGAAACTTTGAGTTTTTTTAGTTGCTGTTGTGTGCCAATCAAGAGGAGTTCGGTTTTTTGCCATTGTTACACAGTTTATTCTCATGGAGAAATTTTCGTATTTCAGTAATGCATTTTTCCATTTTCTTAATTGCATTTTCTTGACCAGTGAAAGTTGGTTTAAGTGATAAAATTAGTTGCTCGTCATCAGCATACTTCTGATCCTCAGTTTGATTTTGAGAAGCGACTTCACTTACTGGAGCTATGTATGAATTGAATAATATTGGACCAAGTTTTGAACCTTGAGGGACACCAAATTTGAGTGGAAGCCTGTCTGATGTTTGGTCATTTATCACGACAGATTGTGATCTTTCTGAAATGTAGGACTTAAACCAGTTGAGAGCCGAATTGCACACCCCGTATCTGTTTTCTAGTCTTGTTAGTATAATATCGTGATCAATTGTATCTAGCATTCTGAACCACTTTGACCAAGGAAGACGGTAAAAAAACGTTATTGCTGAATGGCAGATAATGATTGTCCTTTTCAGTCCTTGACTTGACTGTCACAGAAGAAGCAAATGGTTGAATCCTATTTCCTAACAAAAAATGCCAGAGAAGAGTAAGGGCTCTTGCTCTTCCAGATTATGCCAGCAGCCATCATCTTCTGGAGATCAACAAATTTTGGAGAAGGGGAGAGTGGGGACAAATGGGCTGCTTTTCAAATTATTGGCCATATGGGCAAATCTGCTGCAGATATGTGATTCTTATTCGGGACATTAGATTTAAATGGATCAACCTACAAATAGAGTTGAAAATACATATTTTCTCACTAATAAACAAAGTGTTAAATAACAGAAATTGATCACTGTAAGTTGGAAACCAATCCTTCAAGATCAAAGTTAACATTATATGATAAGAAATAAACTTATACTAGGCTTTTGAGAGGCTCCATTAACAAAAACAGAAAAAAACATATATTTTAATCACATGGCCCATTGGTTGCCCCACGCTCTAATTATAATTTTGCACATAATATTGGTGCAGTGCAGGTACAGTCCCAAGACAATTAGTCCAATCAACGCATAGAGCATCTCACCGTAGAAAAGTATTTGCCTTAAGTGAACTCACTTTTCCAGTATGGTGATTTTGATGACATGAATAGAAAAAAAAATTCTGTTTTTGATAAGTAGTTAAAAGGCTGAGCCATGGGGTCCATATGCCAGCCTTGTAACTACTAACTACTGTCAAAAGTACATTCTCATTTTCCCCTAGTCCGAACATAATTCATTGTAAGAGTGTTTTAATGTTATTCGCACATAACAATATATGCATCACAGGGCCAAAGCTCTGTTTGTTTTGTCAAATTATATTATTATAATTCAGTGAGGAGCTATGCTATATAATCTGGTTGTTGGCTATCTCTTATATTATATGATATCATTTGGAATGACAGAAATTCGACTGAACTGATTTTAAAATACCGCAAAAATTTATCTCAATAACGTTCAATGAAAAATATGTTCTGGCTTTTTTTAATAGACAATTTAATGACATTTTAATGTTAACCTCAATAACTATAAAGCATAAAAATATGATTCTATTCTAAAAGGTTTTTCTTTAAATGTACATAGGCAAGGTAAAATATTGATGTATGACCCTCCGGATGTTTTTTAACTTTCTCTTCAATCCTTTTGTAGGCTTCATTTACAATTACTTTTCTTTCCTTGGTGTCTCTTTCTTCAGATAGGCCGGAGAATAATGCATGTTCACTCCAAACTCTGAGGTTTGAAACATAACTTCTTGCATAGAGTAGTTTAGTCTCAGTTGATTCTGAAAATAGAAAACTTCTCAAGGAGAACTTTTGTTGTACCGTAGAACGGGGTAGAGTTGGCAATCCCGGGTAAAGTTGGCAAGCTATTTTAATCACTTAATGGAAGCAATGCCAACTTTTCTTACTGACAAAGGTTTCTTTGACAAAGTTCCCATCTGAGTCAGTGAGGAAAGTTGGCATTTCTGACATTAAGTGGGTTAAAATAGGTCACCAATTTCCCCCCAGATTGCCAACCTTCAACTCATTTTATGGCAGGCAGGATTACATGTCGTGCACCTCAGCATGACACAGGCAAAACCAACTACAGCTGGTATCCTCACAGACTCTTGTGTGATAATTTTTGCATTTTTATGATCAAATTGTGCATAATCCTTTAATGACATTGTGTGTAATTGGCACAAGAGTACAGGGCATCGTTATGTGAACGTGTGAAAATTCTTTTTAAAACCTGTTGAATATTTTTCATGGATAATCACTCTTTACCTGGGTGACCACTGTTGATCCAGTCCCGGTGTGAAGGACATGCGATCAATTTTGTTTTGACTGAAACAATCCTCAAACCAGCCTTGTAAACTTGGGAGTCTTCATCTCTCAGTGGTGCTTCAATCTCCCTCATATTTCTGCAGTAAAACATGAATGTGGTGTTGACAAATTCCTCCTGTGAATGAATAATAATATAGTTATAATAACAATCAGTTTAATTATCTTCTTTTGGATAATGACACATTGTCCATTGTAGATGTTGTAAATTTCTGGATACCAAACAACTCACCTCTGTTATAAGTCCTTCTCCTTGCATGATTCTCCATGTTTGAGATAACAGTACTACATTATAGTCATTCTTGGTGAAGTTGCCATATTTCCCGTCTTCGGTTGTTGCTGGAAGAGCTATAACAGCTTGGCCATCTGTTGATAAATACATTTTCACTGGTTAGGCCGCCGAAGGATGGGTATAATGATTTCATTGGAGGACGTCTGTCCATCTATTTAACAGTTTGTCCGCTTGTTTGTCAACAAGATTGAGGAAAAACTAGAGGACGCACTCAAATTAAACTCTGGCAGATTTTTCCAGTCACCACAATGGAGAACTGATTGATTTTGGTGAAGATCCATACAGCGAATACAGAACATTCAGCAGTAGGCCTATTATTCATGACTGAACACTCAGCAAACTGTATCTCTGGTCAGCATTCATACTTACACTGGCCACAGATGGAGCCACTCTCTACACTGCCGGCCAAATAAGGTATTTTCCAGTGTGCTTATGCGTAAATCTATTTTAATACTCCCCTTTTCTTTTGCACTCTTAAGAGTGCCACCATCTTATTAAAATCAGATGTTATTTATTTTAATTAGTAATCTGGCGTGTCAGAAGGAAACAGAAAGCAACAGTTACTGGCAGATAGACCAACAACGCTGTTGAAATAAATTCTTTTATTTTCCATATATGGTCGGCCTATTTGGGAAATGGGAATACTTCTGGCCAGGGAGAATTTTATATGGATCAACTTCAGGGATCCATTCCTGCTTCTTCATACAGACGACAGCCATTTTGTAGCATGTCGTAAATTTAAACTGGTAATAACTTTTGTAAAATATACTTTCAAAATGTCTAATAGTGATTTACGTATGTAGAGCAATCTAGTACAACCGTCTGACTGGTTTATATATTTTTTTAATTATTTTTTTATTTAAATTTCTTAAAATTTAAATTTATGAAATTTTCTTGCAGTACGTCAATTTATGGCAGTAACGCCGTGGTGAACGACAAAATGGAACCCAGTTCAAACATCACTGTCTGCTGTCTGGGAAATGCTACTCTTTCATTTGTCATTGTTTCAACTCACTTAGAGTAAGTTCCTGTGCACGATGACTCAAAAAGGTGATCCAGTCTACAGCGGCTTGCGTCTTGAATAGTTTGTCTTCAGTTTCATCTATTGACCCCAAATGTACCAGACTACACTTTATGTTGCACGGTCTGTCAAAAAAAGTAGTTATTGTAATTTAAGTAGTTGCTAATATCATATAAATGTGAAATGCATTCAGTGTTTACTTTTGCTCTAGCATTCAGAATCCTAATATGAATTAGAGAAAAAACAGTGGAAAAAGTGTTGACTTACTTTAAGCTAAGCCAATGGGCAGCAGTGTAGCAAATAGCCAGATCCACACTGTTTGATGGGACACACTGCTGGAAGAAGCTAGTTCCTATTGCAGCAGCGTAGACGCCTTGGAAGTCCTTGAGATATGATGGAGGTCCTGGGATAATGCCTGAAGCAAGAAATACCTTATTATAAGTGTAAGTTGAACTGATCAATGCTGCTTTCTCAATGCCCTAAACTTTTTTACACTCACATCGTCAAGTTACATGTATGTACATGTTTTGAATTCAAGACTAAACGGAACATATAATAACCGATACCTCTTTGCTGCTCTTACCATGGAGACTTAAGAAGAGAGATGTGAAGTCGTTGATGGGTTGGTCTTCATACCAAATTTGAATTTCAGCATTTGGATCAATGGTCTTTAAATGGACTGAAATGCAGGGGAAAAATAGCAGTGATAGTATTATTTCATTTCACAATTTCAAGCATTTATAGTCAATATTATGCAGACAAATTACTAAGAGATTTTTAGAAGTACAATGAGTCCATTTAAACTCTGCATGGTGCTGTTATTTTTAATTTTTTTAATTTTTACTACTAAAGATCAATGATGGGCAAAATGTACTCAAAACGTCACTTTTCCTGTCCCCTCATCCAAATTCTGGTAACAGCTATAGGAGCAGGCCCGAGATCCAGAATTTTCATATTGGATGGAATTTTAAAACAATCCTAGGCACTTCCTATCTGTTCCATGTTAATTATGGGCAAGGGGGGGGATATGCCTCAATGGTGGGGAACCCAAAATTTTCAGTGAACCTTCATGAGCAAAATCCCAGCTGGATGTCGTTCCGATGAGACGCTAAATTGGCGGCCCCTTTTATCAGTGTCTATGCTTGGCATCTAGCTCTATGTCACATGTGATTGGTAGTGACTTCCTGGAGAGGATTTGAACCCACGCCCTCACTGGCTCACACACAGGCCCGTTTGCACAAAGACTATGGGGGAACACTCCATTTTATGACATTTTTAATTGCAGGAGTATGCCTATATACTTTATGATTTTCTAACTTGTTCTGTCAAGTGTAAAGTGATGTTTTTTAGCCTTCTCCTCTGACATATATATATATATATATATATATATGTATATAGTTTCTATTCCTTTTTTTTTTCTCAGTTTCTCAGTATACTTTATTGCTATGGCACACAATATGTCTTGATGACTTTTTTGTTTTAAATAAAATTGTATAGTTCAGCTCATTTTTATAACTTGACGTGAGTTGCAACATCCAGTTTTTTGTAATATTATACAGAAATGTGCAGTGAGCTTTGTTATATTTATATTGTAATAAAAATAGGCTACCTGAGTGGTGTCAGGCTTTTTTTCAATTAAAGTTAAAGAGAGCTTTGTGATGAGTCAAATACCAACAATTTTTCTTGCATTTAAAAAGTATCTTCACACTGTTGGTCTGGTCCAATAATTTTGTACAAAGGCAGTTTCGGTGGATCAACTTTTATTCCATCTGCTGACAACTAGACAAATAGTAATATACGGTTCAATAAATTGAACTCGACCTGGAAATTAAAAAAAAAAAAATTCTGTATAACCAAAAATTATAATCTCACCAATGCAATTCCTGATAATTCCCATGGAAGATCCCCCATCTGCGGCTCCATAATCACAAATTGTGAAAAATTTCTTCTCTCTTGGTCGGTGCTCCAGTATTTTATCTAATACAAAGAAAAAAACAGGTTCAGTGGAAGAGGGCCGTTCTGGTAGTTGAGCTGTGACATGACCCACTGACTCAGGTGTCAATAAAATACGAAGTAAAAATGTTAAAGTATACGATTGTCGAGAACTCAGTCTCCCGAACGTTTCCTTGGTGTGTCAGGGTAGACTGCATGTGCCAAATGCTATGAATATCAAAAGAAGTTTTTTTAGAGGTGCCTCAGTGGCGCACAGACTTACAATGCGAATATTTTGGTGTTTTCAGGGCAAAATATATTCATGCATTTTGTACCCATTTAGGCTTGTGAAAAAAATATTTTTGAATGAAAATGTTGGTAAGAGTCATATTTATTATAATAGACGGTTTTAAGTGAAGTTCACCTCTAAAAGAGGGATGATACACCATAATTAGAGAATATGTGCTTTAAGGGGAATATATGGTATGGGTGACCTATGTAAAAGTGTAATAGAAGTATTTTAGAATCCAATCTCTATGTGTCATTCATAAAAGTAAAACATTTTTCGTGGCTAATTTATGTATAATAGACTTTCAAGCTCAAGCGGCTCACAAAGGTAAAATGCCAACTTGGCATAATCTCTAAAAGGTCCATCATGGTTTTCTTTATGCAACAGCTAGACTGCCGAATTTGTCCAAAAAGTTTTAAAAATTTAGACATTCATACCAAATGTCTGGAAATTCAAACAAGTTTTGCCCATTGAAATAGCATTGGGCCTTGGCCAATTTTTATCCCAGATCATCTGCATCATTTGTAAATCAACTCTGCATGCTAAAGTTAATTTCAGTCCATTAGAGAGTTTTTATCGGTGATTCCGCAAACCATTAAACCTAAATTTATTACGAGTGAGAACTGTTGGTATTGAGTTTGGCTTGGTGAGCATCTTCAATTAAGTCTCATATAGCCTATGAGTACTTTTGTTGTGCTGAAATTTTACATTTAGTGAGCCTGATGAGGTTGAAAACAGAAATGTGCAGAAGTTTGCGGTGCTAAATTAGAGGAAAAACTGAAAAATGAAATCAATCTTTAGTTAAAACCAGTTTTGTACAGAATTCTAAGATGTATAAATAATTTTGACAGAAACTTTAAATTGCCAATACTTACCAAGTGCAAACAAGACCATGTCCTCAGCATAATCCACTATCCTTTTCAAATACAAATTATCGGTGCCACAAAATCCAGAACTGTCTTCGCCGTAAGGGTGAAAGGAGAAGGATCCAAGTTCTTGCATAGTTGATGAGCAAATGGCAAATTATTTTCTTGATATAGGTCACAGGTTTTGTTGTTTTCAAATCGTATTTTCTAAGAAATTTCTCTTCAGATTTGCTTGGATGACCCCGTGTAGTGAGCATGCAGTTTTATTGTCACTTTACAGTTATTTATTTTATTAATTTTTAGCTGATGCAACAAACCTTAGCATTTCTTTGTTACAAGATATTCAGTTGCTTGCAAAATGCCTGTAATAAACTTGCTTGGACCCACTCAATGGCGTAACTGGGGGATCTCGAGTGGGAGGGCATCTGAGGGGGCACGCGATTCTCTGGGGGGGGGGCACCCACTATACTAATAGTATATTTTAGCCAGAGTTGGAAAGTTCATATTGGGGGCACCTGGGGGTGCACAGGTCCAATATAGGGGGCACATACCCCCCCCCCCCTGTGCCCCCCCTCATATGGACGCCACTGGACTCACTGTATATTTCAAATTATTCCAGACTCTGGAGATTTCTCAAAAGCTCTGGACATCACTATGCTGGCCAGGTCTTGTAGGAGTAAAGCTTAAAAGATCATCTAAAATATCCATTTGTATAGTGATACAAATATTATAATATCAGTAATTCTGTGATATTATGACAACCAAGTATAATCCATAAACAAAAATATCCATTATTGAAGGTCATTTATGAATTCCTTTTAAAATCAGCTATCCATGTAACACTGACATGCTACTGTTGTCATGTGATCCTCTTACCTTTTGACCTTCGATCAACCATTGAGAACCTGGCCCCTGCTCCCAGGATGAAGAACTAAAGAGACTGATCTCACAAATACTTACGAGTGATATGTATAAATGGCACAGCCATGAAATTCGCACAGCACTTGAACATTTTGTAGGATTTATTGTGTTACCATAACTTTCATATTTATTTCATATTCAGTGTATGAAAGGCAGTTAAATGTAACTACTTAAAAAAATTGAATGACAGATATAATGAAAGGCAGAGAGACATGTAGACAAAATAGATCAAATATACAGTAGACAGATAAATAGATAGATAGATAGACTGGTTGATTTGGCACGAACTGTGATGTCAAACTCTGAACTGAGTGTAACAGATTTCAGATTGGACCAATCACATGATGTCGGGGTTTAACTGAGAACAAAGATTTTAAAAAACATGTAGCTATAAAAACGATTAAAACCAGTAATAGACTGTTTACTCTGCCACCGTTTTCATTAAATGCACATGAGCAGCGTAAAATATTGTTATATACTGCTTGGGATGTTTAACAACTTCCTCCTCAATTCTTTTGAAGACTTCTTTAACTATTTCCTTTTTTTCTTTGGCATCTCTTTCTTCAGATAGCCCGGAAAGTAGTGCATGTTCGCACCAGACTCTGAGGTTTGAAACATAACTTCTTGCGTAGAGTACTTTGCTCTCAGTTGACTCTGAAAAAGAGAAACATAACTTTCTTGCAAAGGGTAGTTGGGTCACTTGGGTGTCTGTCGTTTCTGAAAAAATAAGGACATTTTCTGTGTAAAATCTGACAAAATATTTTTGTCGGTTTCGCACATGAAATACATATAGACAATAATGATGGAATAGAAACAGCACAGTATTATTTTCCCCATGCTTTTAACTTAGTGTGATTAGATATTTCGGATACCAGATTTACTAAGAACAATCAGACATGTCCTATGCAATAATTGCTGGATGCATTGACGAGCATGCGGGATTTTTTCCCGAAATGAGATTAGCCTACACCAGCCTAACAACCACATGCTCTTTGTATCATACTACTTGTTGACAGGTTTTTTACTAGAAAAATAAGTTACCCGGGTGACCACTGCCAATCCAGTCTTCATATGAAGGACATCTGATAACGTTGGTTTTGGCTGAGACAATCCTCAAACCGGACTTGTAAACTGGGGAGTCTTCATCTTTCAATGGCGCCTCAATCTCAGTCAATGTTCTACAGTAGAACTGGAATGTGGTGTTGATGAATTCTTCCTGTGGATAAACTATGTAATTGGGCCAAATATTTCTTATTTAATACAAGAACTCATTCAAAATATACACCACAAAATGCATGACTGAAGACAGATATAGCTGAAAGTGTGAGCCATGATACCCAGTGTTTTGCGATCATTGTTGTGCAGCGACTTCTGAGAAACATCTGTAGTTTTTTTTTTATCCAGCGAGGTTTAAAGTACCTCTGCAATATTCACATTGTCTGAGAAAATATGCAGCATTTCAATAATATTCAAGAGCCGATCCTTGTTCTTGGTTCATCTGTGTTGATTAAATGTACAGGGTGACCCACCTCAACTTGTGCATAGATGTTGTAATCAAAACAGTGTTTACCAAAAAAGTTTGGGATTTCCAAAGCAAAAACCAAAATGGATTTTCAGTGATAAGAGCCAAGAGAAGAGTATTATGTAAGTTTGGTTCACCTTTTGTTAAAATTGGACACAGAAAAAGAGTTCAAATTTTCGCATAGCTTTTCTTCTGATTTTTTAAAATTTAGCTCTGTCGACCTTGGAAAAAAATTTTCGGCTCACATGTAATGCATGAACTGTATTACAGAAGCTATAACAAAGCAGTGCCAGGGCTTTTCTTTGAAGATGGTTTGGGTTTATGGAGTCAGGAAGCCTAAATACTGTCCTGATGCAGTGCACCATTTTCATACCGATAATTTCCAGGGGTCTATTACCTATGATGGGTGGGCAAAAATTGTTGTTACCACTCATAATAAGCATTAGAATAGCTTAATCTTACATGGGAATATCATTAATCACTTTCAATTTGAGTATGATGTGTGTATCCGCCACTTTATTATTTGTTCCGATAATGCACATAAATTGTCATCAATGAATCTTATTTCGCCAAGAAAAATTACTTGGCTTGGATTTCTAGGCCAAATGACATGGTGAATTTGTTGAGGGGAATCTTCTACATCTGGTAGTATTACAGAACCATGTTTTTCCATATTAAATGTTGGTCAAAATAAGACAAGATTGAGAGGGATGGAAATTTGAGACTTTCTAGATTACACCAAAAATGGATTTTGGTAGAAGGGTTGCCATACTTTTTCTCTTTGCTTTAAAAACCCGAGTGTCATCTTTTACATTTCTATTGACTCTGAAAATCATAATTCCTAACCAGTTTGTGTTGGAAATCATTTGAATGTCGGTTATGCTAATTGTTTTGCCGTATTATGACTTGATGGTCGCCGACAGGTTGTCATTCTAGATTTTCTGACTTGGTAACATACACTGGACTCTAAATCTCACAAACACCATCAATTCCCTTTCCTAAGAACCTGCTGTTGCATATCAAAGTCATTTCAGACAGTTTTGGAGGACTTTGTTGATGCTGGTGCACTTTGAATTCTTCTCGGCTGATTTTTTGGCACAAAATAAAACAGCGACACATTTTCACTTGACTGTCATTTTTGATAGAACTACTGCAGAGGCTTATAAATCACTTTATTTAACAGCCATTACTACCAATTCGACAAATATGTTTTCAAAATGTTTTCAAAAATTGCCTGTCTCATTTCTGTTCTCTTCAGTAAAATGTTAAAGTTATGCACAAGTTGAGGTGGGTCACCCTGTAACTCGCCTGTCTTTTCAACTCCTTGTACAATGAGAGAAGAACAAGAGGATGGAATGTTAGAGCTGAATGATTGCTTTAATAAAGGCCACCTTGTGCCACACTTCACAATCCAGACAGCAGTTTATAAACTATTTTAGCTCCTGTATGAAAACTTCTCTACCCTAAATACACTGTGTTATGTGTATATCTGTTTAAAATTCTTTGATTTGTCGATTTTAGGCAATATAAAATGCCTCGTAACGAAACCACAATAATTGTGGACCAGCTTCATGTATGGTTAGTATTGGTTACTACTCACCTCTGTAATAATTCCATTTGCTTGCATTTTTCTCCACGTTTTGGACAAAAGTGTTATGCTGCTGTGATCATTGATAAAGTTGCCATTTTCCTGATTTTCATATGTTGTCGGAATGGCAATTACAGCTTGGCCATCTGTTAATAAATATATTGAAGGTTGGTCTGTTGTTGCAGGGCCTATGTTGCCTGTCTGGGAAGCATAAAGCCTACTTGAATTTTAACAGGTGCCAGAGCATTTTTAAGGATTGTTTGAGGAACGGATTGGCAGCATGGAAAGAGTTATTGGCAAATAATTACAATTTAATCTCATATATGAATCTTATTTCTGTGCCTAACTATTCAGTCTGCAAAAAACAGTACACAATTTTTTTAATAATATGTAAACTCACTTGGTTTAAGTTCTGCAGCACGATGACTCAAGAAGGTGACCCAGTCCTTAGCAGCTTGCTCCTTGAACAGTCTCTCCTCCGTTTCATCTGCTGACACGAAATGCACCAAACTACTCTTCAAGTTGCAAGGTCTGTTAACGAAAGAATTTCTATTCAGTTCAGGAGTAGTTTTGTTGCTGATATCCGTCCATCCTGTCTGTTATATTCCAATTGCAGAAATTATTCAAGGAAAGTCTGAAGTTAAGTTTGCCATAATAGGGGATTGTTGGACTTTTTGATCCTTCAGACTTCTTCAAACTTGAATATATTATTACCAACATACATATACTATGTAGATGACAGAACACATTATCCTGACTTCTCAATTTTTGAAACTTTTATGCGTAGGCCTAGCATACTACCAAAACGCAGGAACAGGTAATGTTTTGGCTTTGAATCATTACTCAACATTCCAAGCTAAACTGCTTGAAGGAGCTTGGATTGTACAGCAATGAGATGAAAATGTGCAACAAAAGGCTGTTATTTTAGGTGAGACTGAGACGAATATCTGCCAATTTCTTCACTGATTCAGAGTAATATGCATAATATATGGATCATCGAAGGAGGAGGGTGAGTTTCTCACTCTATGCTCTGTAAGATAAAATTCAACAGGCCTGTAACTATGGTACACATAGGCCTATTTTTAAAACAATTCAGCAAAAGTGCATGATGTTCTGAAAGGTGAGGCCGACAATGCAATCTAAACAGGGAGGTGGGATAAATCAGAATGAGAGCAATAGACAAATCTGGCTTACTTTCTGCTTAACCAATGTGCGGCAGTGAAGGAAAGAGCAAGATCCACACTGTTTGATGGGACGCATTGCTGGAAGAAGCTAGTTCCTATTGCAGCAGCATAGACACCCTGGAAGTCATTGAGGTATGATGGTGGTCCTGGGATGAGGCCTGGAACAAATGAAGAGAACCTCATATTGTTGCCTGTAATTAGTGTTGGGCGGTTCTGATTTATTTGATTTGGTACTGCAGTTCAGTGCCTAGCCTGCAACCTGTATTTTGGCCAAAATTTCACAATTTTGCCAATAATTTTGCAGTTTTCTGAATTAAATGGGAGAAAAAACAACAATTTAGGGACTCAGTTGTTAGATTGAACTTCTGTTCGATTTCAGTTGCAGTGGTACACCTCGGTTTCGGAAATGGGCACAATACTCCCCGTAATATAATCTATGTTATGTGGTATCCCAATAGACCCACTGGGTAAAGTTTATTTACAAGTTATATCCTGTCACATTTGGTTTAAGAGTTTTGGGGATGTTGGCCATAATTACCTCAGGGTTGCTTTTACCATTCAAAATCACTGCTGGATTTGGCCTCCCAAAAACCTACGGAAAATGTGTAGCCTGTTCAAAAGAGGGATATGAGGATGTTAAGTTTGATCAATTTGTAAGACACTCCACCATTGGCTAAATTCTTTCATGACCTTTGATGCTTTGATTACATGGCCCAGATCAGATAAACCAATGAGATGAGACAATGAGGTCATCCAGGGTTTCTGGTACGATCACCAGTACCAGGAGTGAGGAAAAATAAATCCAAATACTTCTGGAGATATGACCAGCGAATCACTTTGTGTATTGGTCTGTGTTTTTTTTTTTAGCGTGTCACTACGGTGAGCATAACTATATATACACTTACCATAGAGACTTAAGAAGAGAGATTTGAAGTCATTGATTGGTTGGTCTTCATACCAAATTTGGATTTCAGCATTTCGGTCAAAGGCCTTCACATGACCTGAAATCCAGTGAAAATATACATTATCATGGTGAAAACAAGAAGGGCAACAAAATTATCAGGTGTTTGGGGCTCAAGTGGCATCACTGAGCAAAGTGTTTCACACTTGATTATTATTTTCATCATATGTGAAACAGGATTCTTGAATGGTTCTGATACTTGGTGTTACACAGTACAAAGTGAATGGAGAAAGAGCCTCACCATGACAATTTATATTTATAATAATAATGATAATAAGTTAATACAGTGCTAATTCCAGTTAACTGCTCATTAGCGCTGCTCAAATGAGCTCAGGGCTATAATTATTCAGTTTTAAGATTCTTCTTGAAGTTTTCCAAAGTATTTATTGTTCTAGATTTTTCAGGCAAACTATTCCTGAGTTTTGGAGGTGCAAATGGGAAAGCTCTGTCCTTAAACTTATTTTATTACATGGGATAATGTTGTGCTAACAGATGTCTATGATTCTTTCTCGGATTGTGGTTTTGTTGGCGTTTGGCTTTCTTGAATGTCCAATGGAGCTTGAGAGTTCATTGCCTTCCACGTGATCATCAGTTTGTACTGGATTCTCGTTGGAATTGGCAGCCAGTGCAATTGCTTTCTACTATGACTTACACTGTCATGTCTTTTCAATTTCTCAATCAATCGAACAGCTGAGTTTTGGGCAACTTTAAGCAAATTTAACAAGCAGCAAGTTGTGCCGTACATAAGTCCATTTCCATAGTCTAAGTGACTCTTTGTCTAAGTTATTTCAATGTTTCGAAATGTTTCTCAATTGAAGAAAGCAAACCTGAGGAAAACTAATGCTAGTTTTTAAATCACCTCATTATCGGGAAAAAACAGTGGAACTGTTACTGGCAACCCGTAATATTTTATCAATTGTTTATGGAGATCACGCCAGATGCAAGGAAAATGTAAAAAATGTGATGTTATATTCTGTGGAAAAATTAATTGATAATTATAATTAACAACGAGTTGACTTCACATGTCTCATTTTTGGTGCACAAGTACTCAATTTTACGGTCTTGTTAATTGCAAGGGTAAACCTTCACAATCTTATGACTTGGTCTGTCGGGCACAATTAACCAGTTTTTTTAATCATGATTTATATCCAGTCTTTATCGTTTGGCCTACTTTTGAAAAACATTTTAACCTTGTTCTTTATCTATGGCAATAGATTTATATCCCTTTTTTCTTAACAACATTTTTGTTTCAGTAAAAATTTGTAGTTTAATGTAGAGTATTTATTAGAACATGGCTTAATATGCCCTACTTATATGCTGGATGCACACTGAGGTATGTCGTCTATATGTTGTAAATGGAAAATGTACAGTTTGTTCACCCCAGCAGTGTCACAAAAAACTTTTCTAAAAACATTCAGAATTTCTTCTGAAAAAAAACAAAAAAACAGAAAAAAACAACGACAACAGAAGAAGATACATATTGACAGCAATAGGCATGCAAGAGAAGAGCTTCTTGCAAGTGCGGTCGATCTTTTTTCTTTTTTTTTCAAGAAAAGTTGACCCCAGAAAGAGAGTTTCTTGTTTTGCATAATTTTTTAGGGGACATTTTACCATTTAACTTCATGGACCTTGAACAATCTTTTTGGTCACATGGAATGCATGCAACGTGTTAGGGGGCAAGTGGGCGTCGGCTGAGAGCCTGTTTTGCACGAACTGTACGATTTAAGAACACTTTCATCCCATCATCAATTAGAATATGTAATAATAGTTAACTTTGTTTATATGCTTCCTCATCATTTTCATCTTTATGTCAAGAGCTGAAGAATTTCACCTCATCTTTATATGGTGACCAATAAATATTATGTTATGTTATGTTAATAAATATAATCGGGGGGGCTGGGAGTTTTCCTCGGCGGGAAATTATTTATTTCACGGTAACGGCGGGAGTAATTGTTTGTTTCACGCGCGTGATGTCCCCGAATATTCAGTCATATATCAAGCAACACCTTGTGAAGAAAAACCCCCTCCAGAAATTATTTACCGTAAAACTGGGGAAAGTTGGCTCACGGGGGAAAGTTGGCACGTGATTGTTTTTTCAGAAAATTCTATCTACTTTATCGTTGGTGGCATTCAATGACAATATTTCAAGTTTTTATCATCCATAGATATGTTGACAGTCATCCAGGGTAGTAATTAAAGTATTGAAACAAATTTGAAATAAATAAGCACTTCATATCTGAAGCCCTAAAAAATCGACAAAATTGTATATGCCAAAACTTTGCAGTGTAGCTACTACTTGGCTATACCTTATTCTAAAAAAACCACTCGACAATGAGTTTCAAATGCAGTCAACTAGTATTTTCCCTATTTGGACGATGACCTTGGCTCACATATTTTTTACAGTCATCAAATTCCTGAGACGGCGCAAAGTTGGCATAGTTTTTGGGGAAAGTTGGCAGGCCATGCCAACTTTGCCCCATGTATCACTAGTCTGTCACCTGATAATTTCCAGGCAGTTTTATGGCATTTCACATTGAATTGATGGTTCAAAGATGATTAATCCTATATGCAGCATGTGTAATGCATTAATTATTCACACAGTATTTTAATACACCAACGTACAAGCAACATGATTACTAAAAAAGCAGGAGGTGGTCACCCGAACCACAAGCATCTGGAGTCAGAAGAGAAGAGAGGAATCATTCATAAGAGACATTGGCCTACAATAGGAGAACATTGTTCATTGGAGAGGTGCTGTATTGGAGGTTAAAATTTAATACTTAGTCTACGTGATGATAATAGCGGGCGTTAGTGGAATTCTCCTTTTTCCAGCTCTCCTATGTTGACGAGCAGAATAAAACTATTTCCAGAAACATCAGCCTGGGAATTTACAATGGAGCCGGGTTTCTAAGGTCCGTAACAAAGTCTAATCAGCCTGACAGTACTGGAATACGGTGGCAATCCATGCTAAACATTCCATTTAAGACTCGGCAATGCAAATCCATAATGTTTTCAATGGATTAAAAGTGCCCTGGGGCCTGGAATGCCAGCTTCACTGACTCAGCAATGGTACAAAATGGCAGCTTGTTCCCGGAAATAGTTTTATTCTGCTCGTCAACACAGGAGAGCTGGAAAAAGGAGAGTTCCACTATCAAGGCCTATCACATATATATGTACCGAAATATTCTCCTTGCCTAAATATAATATTTTCTATTATGCGCTCATGTAGAATGTGAGAGCATCAGGCTTTTGATTGGTTTACTTTGTTCATTATTTTTCTTTAATTTTATTTCAGCAGAATGCCACACAATTATATAAAGAAAAATGCATTCCGCAAGTATTCAGCATGAAATCTGAATAAAGCACTTGAAGCTGTTGTGGAACATGGGATGAGTCAAAATAAATACCCCCCGGAAACTGTTTCAGTGAGAATATTGTTAGTGGTTTTAGGGAATGAGGCATACACCGACTTGATAGCTCACCAGTCCTACACAAATAACCAAAAGGTGAAAAACCAGAAAATCTGAAGTTGTGTCAGAAGTGGTTCTTGACAGGTTACGAGACATGAGACATGGGGATATTGGTGAGCCACTAGGGATGGACACCGGTTCACGGTATATCGATCGTACTGGTTCTTTCTGGCGGTTTGATAACCGAAATTGATGTTAAACACTTTCGGTTCAATGCAATTCTACCCTCCACATGCTTAATTTCCATGTAAACAGGTCAAAAACGACTTTATTTCGCAAATAAATGCGTAAAATCGTGAAAAAAACATTAACAGACCTTCACCCAGGTTGCAGCCATGACTGACTGCCGAAAATGCGGACCAAAATATTGGATTCGCTTGCGGATTTTGCCGAAAAATGCACTAATTTGCGGGTCTGGCTGAATTTGCGGATTGCGATACGAACAGAAAACCGAAAAAACATATCGACGGTACGTATCGTATCGAATTTGGCAAACGGGGTCCATCCCTATGAGCCACCCAAAAGGAGAGCAAAAAGAGTTAATGTTCCACCAGGCAAAAGCATCTCTGCTGAAAGTCCCTCAAAGTCTAGTGGCCATGTAAACAAGACAACAGGCAACATCTCAGAAAAGGAAATGCTAATAATGAACTATTTTTTCGTACACTTGCACTGTACACTGTTGTTTCCTGTATGTCAAATTTTAAGTACTATCAAAATATAATTAACATGGTCCATTTCCATTACAAAATACTTTGTTAGAACCTGCCAATTGACTTGCAAACTTTTCCCCTCTGAATGGCAGACATGCCAACTTTACCCACTAGGTGGCCAACTTTACCCATTTCTTGGGTTAAGTTGGCCACTTGCCAGTGGCACTTGCATGAGGTCCTGTGTAATTTTCTAGAGATAAAAAATCAAGTTGTTTGATAAATGCACAGGTACTATGGACAGGTGACCTGATTTTCCAACAATATTTTCCAGCATGTATTGCATGGGAACGTAGCAGTGAACTCTGATTCACTAAACACCAGCCAACTTTCCCTGGTTTCACGGTATTTCAAGACTGCCCAGAAAGAATTTATTTATTTCACCAAAACTGAGCAAGAACTTATTTATATAAAAAATTTAAAAAAACCCAAGCCCCCCACCTTAAGATTAAATGGTGGCCCCCTTACAGAAATATGCCAAAGAAGTGCCCAGGTTGCTCTTATATATATGTTCTATATATTTTCACATTTAAAAAAATTCAATCTCACCAATGCAATTCTTTACGATTCCCATGGAAGACCCGCCATCAGCTGTTCCATAATCACAAATCGTGTACAGTTTCTTTTCAATCGGTCTCTGCTTCAACACTTCATCTGACACAAAGAAAACAAGAACGAATAGTCGAACACTCGGAGAGTGTATAATATGTAGGACTGCCAGCCTGCCATAATGTAGGCCTTGGCCTGTCTATAGTCAGCTGTATGTTCGTATACACCTGGCCATTAATCTGTCTATCTATCGGTCAATCTATGTATTATAAATATATATATCATCAGATTTTGATATTAAATGGGAATTTATAGACAAGGGTTACATGTTAATTTGAAATTGAGAAAATAAATGACAAGCTTCCCTGCAGCAGGAGTGATATAATAAGAGTCAAAACTTAAAAACAGTTAAGAGAGCTCAATGTAGGGAGGATTGTTCCATGCAGAGTCATATTTTGCATGGTATATGACAAAAGAGCCGATGAGTGCTATTTTAGCAATTTTGTTAAGAGCCGTTTTGGTTAAGTTGTCGTTAGTAGTCTGTTTGAAAAACAGTTTCATACATTTTTCATTGTCCTTGGTGATAAAACCTCTAGAGCCAACTTCTACAGCACTGTAAATTTTAAATTTTGAGTTAGCTTAATGAATTGAGTGAGATGGTTGCACAATTCCTTTGAGCCCAGATAGCTTGTTGTTTGCAAGTTATCACAACATAAATATTATCATAACTCAAAACAGCAAGCTATCACGGCTCAAACAAATTGTGCAACCATCTCACTCAATCATTTGAGCTAACTCAAAATTTAAGAATTTACAGTGAGGGAAGTATCTATCAAGTCAGACTATCTATCTATGTTCTGTCCTATATCTTCTGTCCTATATCCACGTATCTTCTGTTCTTCCTTCCTCGCTCCCTTCCTTCCTTTTCCTTCCTTCCTGATTTCTCCTTCTTTCCTTACTTTCTTCCCCTTCCTTCCTTTCTTCTCCTTCCTTCCTTTTTTATTTTTCTTGTTCCCTCCTTTCTTATTCTTCTCCTTCCTTTCTTCTTCCTTTCTTCTCCTACCTTCTTTCTTTCCTTTCTTCTCCTTCCTTTCCTGCTTTCTTTCCTTGCTTTACTTCTTTCTTTCCTTACTTTAATAAATCTGTAAACACTCGCTTCAAATGGCTGGCACTGCTATCGCAGTAGCTAGAAAAGCATGGTAGAAGTATATTTCACTGGTCAACTATAATTCGAGCATGCTGATTCTGAATAAGATTTGCTAACCATCAGGACTCAGGAGTGTAGGCCTACTTTACCTTTTTCACATAATCTAATAACAATAGCCATAGCAGGTCCATCATCTCACTCTTAAGGCTTTTTTCTCTCAACCCATAACACATCAAATTCTACTCCTAAGCCATCTGGACCGGTTTGGCAGCACCGTGAAAAAACGTACTGTGAAGAAAATGCCTCAAATTTATTGAAAAATGTAGTAATTTCTAGTTTTACCGGACTGTTTGGAAACAAGCAACTGCATTTACATCGCAGGAATAACGGCAAGAGTATACATGAACTTTTTGTGAAGTTGCAGTCTTTAATGACTGAGTTTAATAATAACTTGGCTGCTTACATTAGTTACAAGAACTTTCATTATGACTAGATCTGCCAAAAAGAAAGGTACAAGATAAGAGTCCCCAGCAGATGCAGAAAATGGAGGATTAAATACCAGTACTGACACTACAACTGTCTTACTTCAATTAGTTGTCAAAGTTACTGAAGCGCTGTCAAAAAATTCCAGTCTCCAAGATGAAATCAGAGATCTTCACAGCGAAGTTAAAGACCTCAAAGAAGCCGACAAATCCCTGTTAGAAAGAGTTGAAATTCTGGAAAATAACAGCAATGTATGGTCTAGTCAAAACAGACCAATGCATCTCACAGCTGCGCACTCAGATATCACCGCAATGACCTCGGCTGTAGCTGACGACCTGCAAGCCAGATACGGAAAACAACTGAATATCGTTATCCAAGGTTTAAACAAACTAACCCCAGAAAATGCTTCAGAGGAAAACAAAGACAGGCAAAATGCACAAAACGTCACAGAGGAAGATGTGAAAAAGCAAGTGATCAAGATGTTACAGGAAACGACTGGTGTGCAGAATCCAAAGATCGTAAAAGCATTCCGTATGGGTAGAATTTCTGATCGCCCTCGCCCCATCAAAGTCATGTGTGAAGAAAAAGAAACCAGATCGAATGTGTTGGAAAATGCCAAAAAGCTCAGGGAATTGCCAGAAAAACATGTCCATTGTAGGGTCTACATACGATCAGATCTCACCCAACTTTAGCGCGACCAGGATTACCTACGTAGATAGGAACAACGTCGTCGAAATGAGGAATCAAATTTTACAAGCCTCCGATATCGACACCAAGAAACTCGTCCCCCGCAAGAAACCATCCACAACGTCAGGGTCGCCCGCCTGATTGTTACAGATAAAGAGACGCAACTCCCACTGCAGTTCTAACAACAGGAACTTTACTCTACTTTAATGCTCGTACCATTTGCCAAAAACTTCAAGAACTTATCGATATACTTGAACATTATAACTCTGATGTAAATGGTATTAGTGAAACATGGTTGAAGGATGATGTATACTTCTCATTGAATAATTTAGAATATAGTGTTTTCAGACAGGACAGACCATGCATCAATCCAAGGTGGTGGTGTATTACTAGCAGTTCGATCTAGTCATCAAAGCAATATTGTTTATAAAGTGTCAATTGGCACTTTAAACTCTGGAGGAAATTATTTTTTAGATAAAGCAAATTTAATGTGTTTGATCAAAAATTTTTTTTTGACCGCCCAGCTTTTTTTTATCGCCCAGCTTCAGCTGTCAGCTGAATAACTTCTGAGTAGCGGAAGGTTTGCTGTCGTACAGCCTAGTTTATATATATTTTTTGGCAATACTTACTTAGTGAGTGCATGACCATGTCTTCAGCATAATCAACAATTCTTTTAGCAAAGAATTTATCACTGCCATGAAATCCAGAACTTTCTTTTCCATATGGGGAGAACGAAAATGATCCAAGTTCTTGCATGGTAGAACAGTAAATGGCAAATTAAAAATATGCGACATTTGGTTTTAAATGTTCTATTTTCCAATGCCCTGCCGATATGCTTGGGCGCTCTAAGTTTTTATTGATTGTGCATGTATTTCTTTCACGTGTCTCTTTATCTAAAGCAACAGTCCGCAACTGTTGAAACTGTTGTTCGAAGGATGTCTAGTGTCTGAAATTTAGGTGTTATCTTTGATGCTTATGCAACAATGTCAAATCATCTTAGTCAAAGCTGTAAAACTGCTTCTCACTCTTGGGGAGATTGGGAAAAATTTGACATTTACTTGACTTATATATAAATCTGCATAAAAACTTGTATTTGTAGCAAATACGATCATCGCACTATTATAATAACCATCACTATAAAAGAACTACATTGGCTGCCGGTAGACCTTCGAATACAATTCAAAATTTTTTGTATAATTTTTAAATGTATATATATTATTTTACCACGATACCAATTTATCTTCGTGAACTGATTGCTGTCAATGTCGTAGGTCATACACTTCTAGAAGTGTTCAAATTTTAATCTTGATACTTTACAGAAGATTTCATTTTTTGTAGACATTTGTGGTAGAAAATACATAATTCTTCCTGCAATTTTCATTGGTTGAGAGAAGGTATGACACCACTCTCTCCTGAAAAGTGACATAGTGTTTTACATTGGGTACATTCGATTTACCTGCTCTAAACTACTCCAAACTACTCCAGGAAGTGACGTTTCTACTCTGAGAGTAAACTACTCCAACTTGGAGTAGTTCACTCCAAAATTGGTCCAAATCGAATGGAAAGGAGTACTTAGAAACGTCATTATTTGGGGGTTCCCTTTCTACAAGGATTCCCTTGCTAATAGCAATTTATGTTGTGATTGGCACCCCCAATCGATTGCTATAATTGTGTCAATTGAATTACAGCAATTCATTTCGAAACAAAGCAATCAGGCACTAAATCAAAGCTTCTGAAGTGTCATTTATTTATGTAAACAATCATACGTCATGGGATATCCCAATTTCTTGGAGTACTTCCTGTCCAATCTACTCCAAAGTGGCTCAAAGTACTCCCGGAAGTGCAAAACGAATGATCTGGAGTGAACTACTCCTACTCCTGGAGCACTTTGGAGCAGCGAAACGAATGTACCCATTGGTGAACATAGCATTCTAATCCATTTATCTCCTCAATGGAACTGACTCTAGCTGTTTCAAGTGAGAGTTTCTGTTAGTGCTTCACACATTTTTAGTACACACATTCTCAAAGTCTAATTCTATGCATTGAGATGATTGGGAACAGAGGATCCACATTATGATTACTTTTACAGAAAGCAAACAAACACATGCATGTAACATTGTGTGCCGTGCTGTGACCCTGGTTTTGTCCCCAATATGATTTTCTCATGAATGTTGGCCACATCACTGGAGCATCCTCCTATCCTTAGGGACGATTCAGAATTTATGACACCGTTTGGGAGTTTTGATGGAACTTTCCGTGAAAAGTGATACCCGCCTTTGGTTGCACGAACATTTGTAGTACCTCGATTTTCTTTTGTTAAAATTTCGTTCAACAATTGAGCATGTTGTGTAAAATAAGTACCCCCTTGAAACACACATGAAAAATTGTTACCCTGTCAGGAAAACTTCCAATTGCCCAAAGTCATAAGAAGCATGTAAAAAAAGGTGGTTCCCACTCAAGTAAAACCATAGAAACTACCACCCCCTCGACCCAGTCGTAAAATTTAATTTCAAATAGTCCTTTACTTTTTTCACAGACAATGCTTTTGGTCAAGGCATGATAATTTAGCGTTCAGGGATTTGAAGCCATTCAGAATTGGCTTCAGACTGATTTTATATCCACGGAAGCAATCAACTGCAACACAGGAGTGTGAAATACAACAGTTCATGAGGAAATGTAAGAGTTCATGTGGGTTGCGGTTTGATATGTGAGAACAACTGCCGCAATACCAAGTTGGCTTTTGCAGCAGTTTATTGGTTGAAATTATGACATAATTTTTCCAGCCAACATCACTTGCTTGAAGCAAACTAAAAAAAAGTGCCACGCTATGTACAGCTTGACCAATCTCTTGGCAGGATTTGCTGTTGTCAGATCAAAAATGTTGCAAATTTTTTGCTATTTGATTTAAGTCTACAAATATGAAATCATCTGTAAGAGGAAGTACTATTTCAAGCCTTTTTAGAATAGTGCGTTTTTAATGTTGCTGAGTTTATGTTCACTTTAGCAGCCAATACAATTCTGCCTATAAATCTTCTAAACTGAATGGCTTTAAATATTTTAGTCACCAATCTCAAACCTGACATGATGGTTGTAATCAACAGACTAGATAAAACACTAAGGGCCGATTTCTCCTACATAGTACTAGCAGTTAGGCCTGGACTTAACTCCTTTAAACATGGCCTAACTAAGTCCCTTTCACCAAGAGTGTGCTAAGTGTGTAAACCTGTTAATGTTCAGTGAATCATACGCATTGTTACTAAACACAAGGATCAACAGTCTCAAACAGATTTGGTGTCAAGAAGAGATTAGGCCAGTTAAGACAAAACATATGTTTCTTGGCATGACAGATCAGTATTTTTGGCCTTTTGTCTTATGCATGCATATTTGAATATTTATACCACTCGACACCTCTGTCAGCCAATCATGAGCCAGTATTTCACTGCAATAAAACCCATATTCTTTGTTGTCCAGTTATCCTCCCATGGGAGAATAATAAGTGAAGCTGTGAAAAAAACACAGCAACAAATGACAACTTTCAGCTTTGTCTTATGGTATAAGCCAGTTATTCACCGCGGGATCGGCAATATGTGTTTATCACAGCTCGGGCTAACGCCCTCGCTGGATAAATCACATATTGCCTCTCCCTAGGTGAATAACCTATACTTCTCTGTGATTCAACAGTTACCACTCAAATCAAGATATTTTCAAGGCAGATATGTCAAGTCATTAGACGGCCATGTCGCGGAGGGGGGGGGGGGGAGGGGAGCTACTGCTATTTGCCATGAAATTTTGACATGGACGGGATGTTATTAGGACGGTGAATCTGCCCTGATCCATGTATATATTTTTCATTATTTGGCATGTTCACAAATTCGTGGAGGTGTAAAAACGAGCATGTACGAATTTGTGGACATGAAAAAACTAGCATAGGTGCTTGTGTACATGTAAAAAATAACACTCGTGAATGTGCTTTATTTTTCATTTGTGTATCTGCCAATACTAACATTCGTGAATGTGCTATATAATTAGGGTTTAGTGTTAAAATTAGGTTTAGAGTTAGTTTTAGCCAAGTTTATAAAGTTGCAATGTTCGTAATTGCACATGCACAAATTCGTGAATAGCAATATTTCACACTTAAACGAATGCTCAATTCGTGTATATGTTCATTTTTTCAGGTTTACAAATTCGTGTACATGCCATATAGTGAAAAATATATACCTCCCTGATCTTGGTCAGGATTTGCCCTGATATCCAATTTGCCCTGATACCAGCGGGGGGGGGGGGCTGCAGCCCCCCAACTCCCCGCAGAATACGCCTTTGCCACCAAGAAAAAACAAAGACAATGGTGTAGACGTTCCCACCAAAACCCAAGAAATGGTTGCTCAATACAAGTGCCTATGGGAACGGCTGAAAGTGAATTCGAAGAAGGAGATGATTACTATTCAAAGGTCCCACAAATCAACCGGTAGTGAAATATTTAAAGCTACTTTGCCGTCTTTTGAATAACCTTTTTTCCCTGCCCCCTGCCAAGTGCAGCTACTTCGGTATAATAAAAGCATCCATTTGATTTTATAAATATACAAGCCCACCCCTCTTCTCCTCTTGTCATACTGTTTGGCCTTGTTTTGAACTTAAGAGATTAATTGTGTTTGTAGCAGTTGAGTTGTTTAAATACAATGTGTATTGTGTAGACTTTCACTCAGCATGTGTTCCTTGATCCTGCTCCGCTTGAGTGATTGGCTTAGCCAGACCAGGTCTTATCTTAGACCTGGCTCAACTCTTAATACCATGTTGGTGAAAGCCTAACTCTCTTTGAAATTTCAGTACCATTTGAAACTAATATAGACTCTACTCATTCCTACAAAATTGACAGATACCTTACTTTGATAGCTGACATTGAAGATGCTGGATTCAAAGTTAAATATTACCTGGTAGAAATTGGCTCAAGAGGATACATTTATAAGCAAGAACAATTTGGCATTCGCGAATAAAATCATTATTTAAAGATGCTAATATTAAATTTTGTAACAAAGCCACCAAGGATTCTCCTTATAAAATTTCACTTGTATGTTCATTCATCATTTTAATTCCAAGTTTGAGGCGACATGGATTAATGAAGGAATATGTGACATATACATGTATACCTCTCTTTCAAGCCAACTTTCTTAGATGAGAGAAATGCGGTATTTAAGATGGAAAAGTGCATAGCGGAAATCATGAAATTTCTTCATGAAAACAAGCTTTGCAACAATGGAGAAAAAACTGAATTACTGCTCATTGGCAGTCCACACCAACTTAATAAACTCCAAGTATCATCAATCCATGTTGACAATGACAAAATTAATGCAACCGATCACGTTAGAAATCTAGGTATAATCTTTGACAAAAATATGACCATGGAAAAACAAGTCAACAAAATGTGCAGGAATGCCTATTTCAATCTAAGAAATATTTCACAAATTAGGAAGTCTCTAGACAAGGAAACTTGTAAAACAGTAGTCAATGCGCTTGTCACTCCTCACCTAGACTATGGAAATGGTGTTTTGTATGGAACATCCAGTTGCTTAATAAGTAAACTTCAAGTAGCCCAAGATTCGGCAGTTCGACTCATTGAAAAACTGAAAAAGCATGACAGTGCATGTAAGCCAGCATAGGAAGCAACTACATTGGCTGCCAATCCTGGCCAGAATACAATTCAAACTCATGTTAACAACTTGGAAAGCATTAAACGGACAAGCTCCCTTGTATATTGAAAATATTATTCAGCTAAGATCTGAAAGCAATTGTAATCTGAGAAGCAATAACAAAATACTCTTGAATGAACCAACTTCCTACAACAAAAACAAATACGAAGACAGAGCCTTTTCATATGCCGCTCCAAAACTGTGGAACCAACTCCCTGGGAATGTCAAGGCCTCCAAGACACTTGATGGTTTCAAAAGAAATCTTAAAACTTATCTGTTTAAGAGTTTCTGCAAATAGATCAATTATGCACAAGTGCTAGTGAGCAGTTTACTGGAATTAGCACTGTACAAATGCTTATGATGATTATTATTATTATTATCGAGAATTTTCTCGATATCCCAAGTTTTCTTCGAGATTTGTGAAATTCAATCATTTTTCACACGTTTCCACCTGTTCATATGTTTTAAAAGTTGTTTCAGACAAGAAAATAACCGTTTGAAAATTAGACAAAAATACTAATTTTGGCCATTTTTGGGTCAAAACAATGGTGAAACGACTCAGCTTAAATAATTTTCACTTGAGAAGAGACACTGTATGATCATAGTTCAATGTGACCAATAATAATCCAAAATTTTTATTTTGAGTGGTAAAAATATTTAAACACTCTTTCTGTGGTTTGAAACTGAGGTTAAGATCTAATTACAACTGTGGAAATATTCTAAGATGATTAAATTTCAAAATGCTGGAAGATAATTGGCTGAGACAACTTCTAATAAAAAAGCAAAAATTGGGATGTCGAGAAAATGTTTTAATTCACACCAAAATGACCAAAAATGACAAAACAAAGACAACTTATGGCCTTAATGTGAGTTGTGATATTGTCTCATGTAGGTATAAAATAAAAAAGGCATTCAAAATAGTATTTTGAAAAGAAACCTCACTTTCCAGGTGTATTCAAACTTTTGGAGGGTGTGTAAGTCTCCAAATTAACCACATGCTCAGATAATATGATTAGCTAATAAGTAACAAAATTATTAGAAAAAATAGCAGTAATTAGACCAATTTATTTTGAGTGTGTTTTTATGAAACAAAGCCAAGTAATGAAATACTCCCACCACCTGTAATTATTTATTCTAATACTGAATATATATATATAATATACTAATATATTTATCTATTTTACCAAAACATGACAAAACATTTTTTTATTTTTAAAAGTGTAAGCCTTCTCCCCTTCCCTGATATCTAATATGGTTGAACCCTTACCCTTAGTCATGATATTTGCATTAATCATCTAGATTGGCTGGAATTAAAGAATTTAAGGATTTTTTGTCAAAGGCTTTAGGTCCACAGTAATTTTGTTTATTTTTGTTTTATTTTTGTTGTGTTATAAGATTTGTTAAACAATGAGGCTTATAAGCTCTTATACATCCTATATACTCCAATGGGCGTATAACTGCACAACAAAGAATATAGGCTATATAGTATATATATACCAGCCAAAAACAGGCCTCTGATTGGCTGATGGCTAATAGGTATGGTATAAACTAATGTATTTTAACTCACATTTTCTCCAACAATCATGGTGCATAATATCCTTGTCCAGATGAATGTACAAATCTTTGTTTTGCTTCCAAATAAAGATATAAGTATATAATATTGCGCTTCCATTATACACTACAGGGTGAACCAAAAAAAAGTAGACACTTCTGTAAATGAACTTTACCAATGCACACTGCAGCTGAAAAGTACACAATCTTCATGAAATTACACACAGAGATGAACCTACTTATTGACATAACACTGCTGAAGTTATTTTGTCCTAGTAGCAAATCTGACCTCACAGTGACCCTTAATATAACCTATATCCCTGAAATTGACTTCCTTTGAAGTTTTTGCCGGTTTCTTGTATAACATTTTTTTACAAGTCAGCTAACAGCTTATATGTCTCAAAGGTAATGCCATCTCTATTTGCCATTGCGATTTAGTCATATTGGCGGAAGTCAGGGCATGGTGAAAACAGATTACATCTGATCGAAAATACCAAAATTTTGACTGACCAATTTTTAGATCCTGAGCATGGGTTTAAACTGGCCGGAATGTATATTTGTGTTCAGAACATAGTTTGTGCACCTCTAGCTGTGATTTGATGTATTATTCATGCAGGTTTACTATATATTTTAATCAGCTCCTTTATGTATAATGAAATATATGGCAGTCCTTCAACCACCGGTTTGACAATTGCCCAAATTCCATTACTACATTGTACATGGTCCTGAAACAACATTTTTTGGTTTTTGTAGTATCTCAACAACATTTTCTATCAATATCGTGACAATGCTAGGATTAAAGCATCCTCAGTGATTATCTACACATGGTGAGATTGGTGGCACACAATGACCAAACAAGTCCTCACATCTCCATTTCATGTGCTACAATTTCAGAGTAAGACATGAAGCAATTCATTCTAAAGGAACAAGGCATTTGTTAGGCCTCCATACTTTATTATAAGACACTTTTTGGCTTTACTTTACAAATATTTCCGGCTAATAAGAAATAATCTCTCCTAGACCTGGCATATTATGCTCCGCGTGACCATTTGACATTATTCTAAGGGGTTCTGATGTTTGCAGGATCACATTTTCCTGTGTCAAGCTTCTCTACATACCAGTCAACAAATTTCAATCAGTTTTTTCCGTCTCAGACCACTCATATTGACATTTTCAACAGCGTTATTCATGCATCCTCTTCCACCCGGCACAGCAAAAATCAGGGACAACTCACACTTTGTTATAGTGGAAAGGCTATGCAAGTAAGTCCGTCATTTTTGCCCTTCAGACGCAGTGTGTTGATGATTACCAACAAAATGAGCCATAAATCAAAGCCCTGTGGAAAAAATTGATTACCTTATGACCACTTAAAGAAGTGTCTACTTTTTTTTGGTTCACCCTGTATACTGTGTACAGGGAGACCCTTCTGAGGTTAATAACTGGCCGCTATCGGCGAACCACACTGAGAAATAAAGAAAAATAATAATGTTAGGAACCTCTTGAGAAGCATATTAAATAAACACTCAGACTACTATTTTCAAGCTTGCAAAAGATTAAAGCATATGAAAATGAACTAAAGTAATTTGAAATAGCATTATTATTATATAGATAGATAGATAGATATGGTAAGTGCAGCCCTCTAAGCCCAGTTCTGGGCGCTCACGAGGGTTGATTGATGACGAGAGAGAGAGCAGGAGTCCTCGACATGTTACACATTTACCCCATGTGAGGGATCTTTTACTTGCCCAGCACAGACACTGATAAAAGGGGCCGCCAATTTAACGTCTCATCAACTTTTTAACATTAAATGTAGCATTCACAGGTATTTTCGGGTCTATAGGGTAACTCAGCCTGGCCTGGTATGCCACAGTCTAGTTGTCATGAAAGGCAACAACCTTTAACTAAGATATCACCAATAATTATACGGGCTGTTTCACGGGCTAAAAATAAAAAAAAATGAATACCTTTGCAATAAAAAAACTGACTATATATATATGTATTGGTGGCATCCAGGCATATCTTCACTCTTCATGGACTTTTTTAAACTCCTTGGGAAGAGAAACAATCTCTGACCTTTTTAGAGGGTGAATTGGCAATTGCTGATCTGGTATGCAAGAACTTGGATCTTTTTCCTTTAATCCATATAGGGAAAACAGTTATGGATTCTATGGCAGTGATAATTTTTTCGCGAAAAGAATTGTCGACTACGCTGAAGGCATGGTCATGTTTGCACTCAGTAAGTATTGGCTATCTGGCTAGAAACAAAAATGTTGATGAAGACAAGTGTTTATGCACATTACCAATATCATACTTTGGGCAAATTACGTGCGGTTTGGGCTTTGGTCAAATCGTAATTATGGCCTTTGGGCATTATGACTCCTTCAGGCATGACTTTCTCAAAATGACTGCTCTTTTTCAACTATCCTATGTTCATATGGGCTAAAGGGACAAACTTCTAGGGTGCTTATTATCCACCAAATAACTGATACTACGTATCCAGTCATAAAAAGCCTATATAAGCCTATGCTGTTGATCACTGCAGTTTAGTTAAATGATATTCCTAAGTGCCAAACACAAAGATAATTCACTGACATTCCCAGCATGACATCATTCTCTCTGGCAAGGTAGAAAAATTGAAGGACACCTGGATGGTTATTAAATTGATAACAATTCTTGCCTCATAACATGCAAAGTTAAAAAGGTTGGGGGAAAAGTATCATTTTGACAGACATGCACTTACAATGTAAATGGAGATTTCTTTTTCTGCAAAACCATATCAAAACTGAAATGTTAGTCATGAGGTGCATCCAAATTTGAAATAAAGGATCTTCAGGTAAAGGACTGAAATGTTTACTTTATATCAGAAAAAATGTTGGAGCACCAATCGGGAGAGAAGAAGTTGTACACGATTTGTGATTATGGAGCAGCCGATGGGGGATCTTCCATGGGAATCATCAGGAAATGCATTGGTGAGAATATATTTTTGGTTTCATGTTGAAATATGCATAATCGGGTGAAAGCCAGAAGGGTGCATGTAGACAGTATTTATGAAGCACTTACACAAGTCTGGCTTCTACCCGGCGATTATATTATTCACCAAGATATGCTAAATGCCTTTTTACAGACACGAAAATAGTCTTCAAGTTTCCGGTACTTTGGCATGATGCAGGAAAATATAGACAAAAACTATAAATTATCAGATAATTAAGGCCTCAATAACTACAGGCCTATATCATGGTACCGTAATATGGGGTGAATAGGGACAGATTTGGCCCTTTTCCTGCCATAGCATGGACACAAAACCTCCAATAAATCTCAGTATAGTCTTTCCTTATGTCCAAACCCTAGATTTAACCATCCCTGAGAGCACTAACTGATACCTATATTTTTCTGGCATTCAGGCCGAAAAAACCACTGTCCCTATCCACCCCTCACTTTGGGTGAATCGGGACAGAGACTTACCTAAATAACTTGTGCTCCCTACCCTGTTTAATTGATTTATACTTACGAATAAACATTAGAAAACATGTTTTGCACCCCAAAAAGTCACTATTAGTAAAATTTGAAGTCGATTATGCGCAGAATATTAAGTTTTCAACAAAATATAATAAATCACTGTAAATTGACAAACATGTATTAATCTGCCAATCTTATAAGTGATGAATAATCTTGGACTAAATCCACAACAAATGATGCCAATTTCAACAATTTAAACCCAAAATCCATGAAAATAAGCTATATTGAAAATTGGTAAGGTTTTTTGGGCAAGCTCTGTAACTCTGCCATTCACTTGGATCCGAACCCATGACTGAACAGACTAAATATCACATCTCAGTAACTCTCTTGGTCTCTTAAAACTGTTTAAATCGATTTGGACGGTTTAAATTGCTCTCAGCTGCCATGAAATAATTAACCCAAAGGTCTCGCACTCAGGCCCACATATTATTTTGGCTTGTAGTCAAAATAAACTTTGGGTTAATTTAGGACACATAATTTCAGGTGTTATTAGACCAAGGAAAAATACTTACAGTGTATCATTGACGAAAAGCCACACAAAGCAACGTATGACATTGTGAAAAGTATAGTTTTTTTGGTTCAAGCCTCATTCAGGGCACAAAGATCCCTGATACAAATTTTAAGATGGCCAGGTTGGTACATGTAGTCGGACATGACATTGTATATATATAACAGTCATTGGTTCAATGATTCATGCACGCAATATCAGTGATGTTATAGCCATTATGGTAACACTACTTAAACATGGTCTTCATTGACAAATCACTAAGGGGTGTAATTACTGTCAAGAGCAACTGCATGGAAAAATATGGGTGAAAGAATCACAATACATGTCAATGAGCATGAGTCTGTTTTTTTTTTTACTTTCTAATATTGTGCTACAGATAGGTTTATATGCATTTTTTTCACCGGACTTTAGGCCATTGGAAGACTATCGACCCAGACACTGAAGTTCAAATCTGGTACGGAGACCAACCCATCAACGACTTCAAATCACTTTTCTCAGGTCTCCATGGTAAGCACAATAAAGAGGTATGAACTACAATGTCATGATCATTGAGCAGTGTGCAGTCTGAAGCATAAAACAACAAAGACCAATACATAGCATATATATCTTCTTCTTCTACTTTACGTCCCGCCTCTTCTTAGTCGAACCTCCTTCTGGAGTTAAAATCTTGTTTAAAACACATTTAGTTAAAAGAGTCAATTAAAAACAGTCAGTGTTCTTCCCCGCTCCTCTGTCTGACTCTTCTCTTTGTGGCAATCTGACGCCTCTACTTCTGTATGGGACTGGCAGGTCTTGATGCAGAATGTCTCTTTCTTTGAAAAGTTTGTGGCACACACACTGAAAAGGAAGTTGCATATTATTTTCAGCGGACTGAGAGACCGTTATAAATTGTCATACTTATTGCTGTAAAAACCTACTGTCTTCAAAGGCAAAATGACTATTTTTTAATCCAATGATCATTGCCATAAAATTATCTGTTACAAACTGGCAATAATTCTGGGCATTTCTTCCTTTGTTTCAGGTCTTATCCCAGGACCACCATCATACCTCAATGACTTCCAGGGTGTCTATGCTGCTGCAATAGGAACTAGCTTTTTCCAGCAGTGTGTCCCATCAAACAGCCTGGATCTGGCTCTTTCCTTCACTGCTGCACATTGGTTAAGCAGAAAGTATGCTAAATTTGCCCACATATTGCTCTACTTCATGGTTAGCTATCGAATTTTCAGGATAATGAATATCTCTATCATGGTTTTAAAAAGTAATCCCAACATATTGTAAACAAACATCAGTCCTTCATATGTTAATTTGTCATGTTCAGAAAGGGGTAACAGGGATACATGTACATGTGTACACTTTAAAAAATTTCGGACAAAACTGGTTTTTTAAAATCCAAAATGCTTTATTGAAAAATCCAGATTGGTAAATAGATCATTTTATTGACAGACCTTGCAACTTGAAGAGTAGCCTGGCGCATTTGGTGTCAGCTGATGAAACAGAAGACAGACTGTTCAAGGAGCAAGCTGCTGAGGACTGGGTCACCTTTCTGAGTCATCGTGCTGTGGAACTTAAACCAAGTGAATGTTTAAAAAAAGAATAGAGTAGGTCGGGGCAAGAAGCCTGGGTTAGGTGAGAGGCCCCCCCAGGGTTATATTTAAACTTACATTTTTGGTGCTTTATCTTATTGATAGGATTGAAGCTAGAGGCGACGACACAAATTTTCAGGGCAAACAGCACCAAACCTTAGCAGTAATTAAAGAAACAAAACTAGAACCTTTCGGTTTTAATGATCTCATAAAGACAGCAGTTGATTGAAACAACTTGGATTCGGCTTGGGTGCCTAGCATAAAGACGATCAATGACAGTCTTTAGAGAATACACACCTGCACAGTGCACACTTGCAAGCGCGAAATGTTGCATAGTGGAGCATGGGTAGGGACATCAAGTGCAATAGACAGAATATAATTGATCAATTGTTGATAAAGCCTTTATTTGTGGGCAACATGCACAGTGAAAGAAAGCGTTCCCCGAAAGTTGAAAGGTCTCAACCTTAGTCGACTGGTTTTTTAATCTAATAACTTAATTTTGATATAGTTTTTGTATCCTTTAAAACTATGAGTACAAATTCTCTTGCATGTTACTGAATAATTTAGTAAATTTATATTTTATGCCATTCCTTGCAAACTCATGTCTCACAGCAGGCAGCAGCAGGTCAGAAGCATGTCTTGTATTGTAATCATGTCTACTCAGATTTTCTCCAGGATTGACAATCTCTTGAAAATATTTAGGCACAGGATCTTTGATAAATCGATAACATAGTTTATAGTCATGCAGTGCACATATATCTTCCAATTTTAAAATATTTAACTGTTTAAACAGGACATTCGTATGAGAATTAAATTTGCTATTGGTAATAATTCTTACTGCTGTAATTTGAATAACATGCTAGAACGCCAGCCCCAGAGAGTTATGCCATGGTACGAAACTGACAAGTGGTGAGACCACAATCATGCACAGACATTTTGCATCTGTGCACACTATTTCATCACAGGGGCTTCTAAACCAATGTAAATGACATTAACTTATCATATATATATTATGAATGTGCACAAACTTGATTCAGAAGCCCTGTGGATTGCATTGCTGTACTGATAACATTGTCACGGCTCATTGCTCTGGTGACCTACTTAGGAATGAGAGCCATATCTATGTTAGACAAGTGTTGCAAAATGACTAAAGTGTTGCAAAATAGCACTCAAATATTGTTAAACTAAAATTTCCCGGTTTTTGTTTAGTGATGCTACCATGGTCCTCTGTTAATCCAACTAAGAGAAACTCTCCTCCCACTTGCCTCCGTTCCAGAATAAGAATTGAGCAGATAGCTTTTCCACACTCCTTTGCAATATCTAGGTCACAGTGACCTCATTGACAACTAGACACAGATTAGCAAAGAAAACTTCAGAAATGTAATAGATCTCATAAAGCTTCGCTTTATGAGATCTAAAAAGGTGCATGGTTTTTGTAACTTTGATTAATTCTTTGAAAGTGGTTGTCAAAAATAGCTATGGAAATTTTTAAAAGTATAATGGTTATCTGCATTGCTTCACTTTATGACCATCACATAAATATGATTTGGATCATGTTCTTTGCATTTTAGCTCAAAATATAGAGGTCAAATTAAAATATGTGGGTTTGAGGTGAGAGGCTCCACATGGTATGGGGCATGAGGCCTCCTTTACTGAGGCCTCAAAGCTGCTTCAGGAACCGTTTAATAATGTGTAATTTACCTTAAATCTTGATAGAATAGCTAATTGAAATAGAAAAAATTTGGCTGAAATTGATACAGGGCAAAAAATGTTTAAAAATTAATGTATGAACAGAAAAATTCTGCAATTCAGAAAAAGTGAATAGAATGCCTTAAAAATGACAGAAGAACCCAAAGAAATAGCTTCAAGCTGAATGCGCTCACAAAAAAAATTGCCATAGGATTACAATAGGGGTCTTCTTGCCCGATGGATGGGGTAAGAAGGCCATTTTAAATTTTTTACAAAAAGGGCCGTAACTCCTTTATTAAAATTGATAGACATTTGTTTCAAAAGTTATAAGTAGAGTCAAGCGATCCCTTCCTGACAGCATAAGCATACAAATAATCAACCACAAAAAGTAGGTCAAATTGCACCTCGAAGTTAAAGGGGGCTGCATGCCCCGTGCTACTCTAAGCAATCAGTGAGCATCAGTGACTTTTATCTCTTGTTTTTTTCTTTGATGTTAAAAAGCAAAATTACCGAAACATCAAGATACCATGTCTGCAGTAAGAGGACTAGCACACTTGGTCACACTGCTACATTTCAAAGCTTTTAATTTAATGAGAAACATCGCAGTGATGTCTTATCTCAAAATCATCATATTTAACTAAGTTTCAATGACCTATCTATCTATCCATCTATCTATAAATCTATAAATCTTTCTGTTTATCTGTCCATCTATCTATAAATCTATCTGTTTATCTATCTATCTATCTATCTATCTATCTATCTATCTATCTATCTATCTATCTATCTATTAACAGATGGCCAAGCTGTCTTTGCTGTTCCAGCATTAAGTGAAGATGGGAAATACGGTCACTTCACCAAGGATAAATTCAATGTAACAATTCTATCCAACGCATGGAGAAGTATGCAAGAAGAGGGACTTATAACAAAGGTGAGAAGTAACTAGAAATTGTCCACAAATTCAGCAGTATGGCTCACCAGACATTTTAAACACAATGTTGATAATTATTATCCTCCATGCTATGCTATGGGGGCATCTACTTTTAGTCTCCATTTCATGGCATCCATCAAATATCTCAAACACCACACCATGCACAATGCTCATCCTTTCCCAACATTCAAAGACCCCCCTAAACTTGCCAAATGTTACCATAAATCAATAAATATCATAACCATTACGACATTCCCAAATACTTTTTCAGTTGGGTTGTTGTGCTCTTGACCTGCAGCCATGTTTATTTTGAAGGCAAAGTCCACCCACTTAACTAAAATTGGCATTCTGGTGGGTATAGGTAGATATGCAGGGCATGGGGATATGGAGGCAATATACCTGCTCTTGTTGATAGAGGTCTCCTCTGTTGTCATGTAGATCGTAGAAATATATGCTAGATTAGAAATTATGTTGCCATAACCTGTACTCAATGTTGAGATTTTTGACATTGTTGCCACAATATTGCATATTTACGTCATATCTTGTACCATACAATTCTATGCAATGTACACTAAACTTTCAATGTTGCCATGATGTTGTCACTACATAAATGTTGCTGCCATGTAGTTGTGCCCATTGGGATATTTTGCAGATATGCTTGCAAAAACGCATAGCGACTTGTACCATACATGTAATATTGCAAGAGGGATCAACAGATCCAAATTGTTAATTCACCTAAACCATTACCAAAAGATGCAGGTATAATACAATATGAATAAGAACCTTTACGTTTTCTGTAATGCCTTATGACTCTAAGAGTCTACGAGTCACATACACTTCAGTCCAATTTCTTTATACTTCCAAGATTATGAGAAGTGTTCTTTTATTGTTCCATGACCGCTATGTGACAAGCCTCCTGATTGGCCAAAAACCCACCTGCATAATGTGATGTTCACCTGTGTGCAGTGGTGTGTGACAGGCAGGTCAATAACAGAAGTGTTATTCACTGATCAGTGAATATAACATTTGTTATTGACCTCCCTGGAAAAAAAATTTCCAAAAAAAAAAAAAATTCCAAAATTAAAAAAAAAAATTCCAAAAAAAAAAATTTTCGAAAAAAAAAAAATTCCAAAAAAGAAAATTTCCACAAAAAAAAAAATTTTCCAGAAAAAAAAAATTTTCCCCCAAAAAAAATTATCATGGAACAAAACAATTATGGACTTCAGTTTCGGTCAATATCAGGTTTTACGGACCTGACCTAGTGATATTCACCTCGGCCTTCGGCCTTGGTGAATATCACCGGTCAGGTCCGTAAAACCTGATATTGACCTCAACCGAAGTCCATAATTGTATAATGTAAACCATCGGCCAAATGACATTGTTTATTCACAGGAAGAATTCATCAACACCACATTCCAGTTCTACTGTAGAAAATTGACAGAGATTGAGGCACCACTGAGAGATGAAGGCTCCCCAGTTTACAAGGCCGGTTTGAGGATTGTCTCAGCTAGAACTAAAGTGATCACATGTCCTTCATATCATGAATGGATCAGTAGTGGTCTCCAAGGTAACTAGTTTCCCTTAAGTATATGCTAGTGTTAAAACAGGCGATGTTTTGCAATTGGGTCAATGCTAAATATCCTCCATCAAACTGCCTGTGGAAGCATGAATTCTCATCAGAATTGATTGAAACATAATGGGTCATACAAGAAGTATTATATGTTACTCTTTTCAGAAACGACTGAGACAAGACTACTCTACGCAAGAAGTTATGTTTTGAACCTAAGAGTTTGGTGTGAACATGCATTACTTTCTGGGCTATCAGAAGAAAGAGATATGAAAGAAAGAAAAGAAATTGTGAATGAAGTATTCAAAAGAGTTGAGGAGAAAGCTGTCAAACATCCCGAGCAGAGTATAACAATATTATACATTGCATACGTACATTTAATGAAAAAGCCTGTATAATAAGAGGGAACATGTATAATCAAGCAGCCAAACTGTATAAAAGAATAAGGATAAAAAGAGAATAATACAGCTTATTATCAACACCTCTGCCAGCCAATCACAAACATGTAACTTCCCACTGAACAATTTCATGCGCCTATAAGGTTATGCCAATATTAGCCGCTAAGTTACGACAATATTAGTTGCAAATGTTATCATCACCTTTTCCAGGAAACTTCCCAATTTATGTCACAATCTTAGCATATGATATTACCTCATATTTAGGAAATAAGGTTAGGATAATGTTGTAACATAACATCTGCAGAAAACCACAAACAATTAATCTGATACCAGTCGACACCTCTGTCACTCTGTCAGCCGATCACAAGCCTGTATTTCACTGCAATAAATACCATATTCTTTGCTGTCACTTACTGTCTCATGTTTGACTGTTTGAGAGTTTGCCTCATGGTATAAGCCGTTATTCACCATGGGATCGGGTGTATGTGTTTATCAGACCTTGGATTAAAGCCCCCGAGTGATAAATAACATATCCCTCTCCTGTGTTGAATAACCTATACAAATCATGTATTTTTCACACCAGAAAAAAAGCTCTTTTAAGATTAGAACCCAGCAAATGAGAGGATGACTGAGTGTAAAAATTCATATTTCGATAGTAGCTACGTTCTATTCTTTCTCTGTCTCTGGCACATGTCACGAAAATAAAGATTACTCACTTAACCTTATAAAATATACATAAGCCTAATGTAAAACAGAAATATATCAATTGGCAAATGAGTTGCACGATTTATTATCATGTTGCCATTCAGTATTTCCTGTAGCCCATAAAAAGAGTTTTATGCTATTCAGGCTCAGCTTGACAAGGAATGAAACGAGATCATCACTTGTGTAGCCTACCCTGGAAGTGGGCTTTTTACAGCTATTGTGTTTGTCATGTCAAACCTTAAAAAAGGCTGCTTTTTATTGCCTTTTTCCACCACTATCTATACACTACATGGGCTTCTAGGAATATTTAATAAATTATGCTGACAGAGGAATTGCACCTGCCAATAAAAAAAATACAAGAAAAAAAAGACAAGAAAAAAAAAGACCAACAAAAAAAAGACAAAAAAGGGAAAGGTTGCATAATTAACAAGTACGTAATACACCCATAAAATTCCTGCTAGCATTCATTCACAAAATCACTTGCACAAGAACAATGGAGAGAGACATTTCATTCTCATACTTTACTTGCGAAGAGGATGGTTCTGGATCTTACTGCAATAATGCAATGGCAGCCAAAAGGACCGTGGATTGCACTGAGGATACGGTTATGTTTGCGCTGAGTAAGAGCAATTTTTTTATTTATCCAAAGTCATTTATCGATTATGTCAGAAAATGAGGCAGGTAATTCACCTTTAGTTGGAATTTTTTCTTGGCTAAAAGCATATTTTTAAGCAAATGGGGGCAAGACAGTAGGAAACCCTCAGCATTTGGCATTGAGTTAGAATTGACCAATGGATGTTTCATCTTTCTAAATTAGTTAAAATTCTTTTTAAGGCTTGAATTTGCGGACCGACATTACGAATCGTGTATCGATCAAGTGTATCGATGATACGTATCAACGACTGTATCGTATCAAATGTCGGCAACGATGTAGAGCCCTAGCAACTACGTATCTAATATGCAAGGGTCCCAGACTTATTAAGTTTTATTATTAATATATTGGTTACAAGGACTCATGTCCGGAGTAATGGATTTATGATAAGATCCTTGACAGCCTGTCAATAAGGTAGGTTCCAACAATGAAGTATCTACAAGCATTCAAATGAATTGCAACTGTCAATTTAAAAGGGAAGGTAAAAAAGACAAACAAAAAAGGACAAAAAAAAAGGATGGCTGCATAATTAACCCACAAAGTTCCTGCTAGCATTCATTCATAAAATCACTTGCATATGAACAATGGAGAAGTGCAGTTCTTTCTCATACTATTCTTGTGAAGAGGATGGTTCCGGATTTTACTACCATAATGCGATGGCAGCCAGGAGGACCGTGGATTTCACGGAGGATCTGGTTATGTTTGCACTGAGTATTTTTTTTATTTGCTTTTTTAATCACTGATGTGTGGGATTTCTTTTTTAGGCATATATAAGTATCAAGCGACCGCGAGACGAAAAAGGATGCAGAAAATCCTCAGAACTGGGCATGTTGGTTTTTTGCATTGAAATTTGGTTTTTCAAAAAACCATTTTGAATCTAAAAAACCGATTTTGTCCCAACATTTTTTAGAATGTGGGGTAAAATTGATGGATGTTTCATATCTATGTTAGTTAGATAAAATTCCTTTTACTAAGGTTTGATGAATCCATCAAAAATCCCAAATGAACCAAGGACGAGAAACTTGGCAGCAAGTGATGCCCTTTGGTGCCAAACTCAATAACAACAACCACTTAAATAATATATTATATAACATCTGAATTTAAAAGTTATTTGTCTATATGCCTATCTAATAACACAATATACATTTATTAAATGACCACCGTGCTAGAGCTATGCTGAATGGCCAAAATCAGTCACATGACAACATAAAAACTCATATTGCATGGTTCGAGTGCAATATGAGATTTTTTCCAAATTTTTTTTTTCAGATTTTTTCATATTGCTTGGTTTTGCAATATGAGTTTTTATTTTAAAAATTTCCAAAAAAAAATATTATTTTTTCATATTGCTTGGCCTTGCAATATGAGTTTTTATAAAATAAAATAAAATTTTTGAAAAACAGCTTTTTCCAAATGGAACATTATATTGGAAGCATAGTGGTCATGTAATAAAACAAATACGGCACTTATTATCATGCAAAATGAAAATCTGCGCTCGTAAATTCATATTGAACTCGGGCTGCGCCCTCGTTCAATATGAATTTCCTCGGGCAAATAAATTTTCATATTGCCTCATATCATGCCGTATTTGTAAAGTATATATATATTTATGATATTATTTAATATGTGCTAGAAATCATTTCATTGCATGACCGCTGTTATTTTGGAAAATAAATATAACACACTGGTCGGCATAAAATTTCCTGATGCTAGACAACAATGATTTTACTAAATTGATAAAACATCTCCAAATGATGAAAAAGTTGCATTTCATTACAATACAATATCAATTGTTATAACAAACTTGAAAGTTACATATTTACTAGCAAATCTCTCAAAGGAAACTTTCAACACAAAGATAAATAGGGCAAAGCTACAATAAGCAATTTGTGAGAAAATATTTTTTTCTAACACAATAGTCATGTGTTCATTTACAGCTTGCTCAGCAGCTTCTGCATGCCCTGGTACAGCAGCCATGCAATATGAGTTTGTGAAAGGAATAGATGTCCTTGGGAACCATGGTCCAACGGACCATGGTTCCTAGGGAAAGAATATCCTATGGACAGTTATTCCTGGGATAGAATACCCTACCAGGATTAGATATCCTGGACATCTTGTCCCAGGAATAAGCATCCAGACATTCGTTCCTGGGACTGAGTATCCAGACATTTATTCCTGGGAGGAAACATCCTGGTGGCTCATTCCTAGTAAAGTAATAAAAATCCATATATATGCCCGGACCACGGACATAGTCTATTTTTCCTCCTCACAGGACACATCTTCCCGCGTGCTGGCTCTTTTTTCCTAGGACCGGTTGTCCACCCGGTCACTCTTGCCTAGTATAGATTGTCCTAACACATTATTTCCCAGGAATAAAGGTCCGAAGGACACTCAGTCCCTGGACACCGGTTACTACCACAACGGCCTGAACCCTCACACAAGAATAAATACAAGTTATCGGAGTTTTTCAAAGAATTCACACAATTCTTAGCTCATTACCATGCAGATCACAATGAAATTATTGTAACTGGTGATTTTAACTTCCACATGAATAAACCTGATGATGCTGAAGTGAGGCAGTTTAATAGCATCCTTGACATGTATGGTCCTGAACAGCTTATGTCTTCTCCGACTCACAAAGATGGGAACACGCTGGATTTGGTCATTACACAAAAAAAATCAAATGTGAAAGATTGTGCAGTCAGTGACCTGCTCTCGGACCATAACTGTGTCCTTTTCAATATGACGATTAGCAAGGGAAAGCGTGTGCAAAAGAAAATATCTTGCATGGAAACTCTCCTCACAAAAATCCTCAATGACATCATGTTGAACATGCGCAAAGGTGAAATAACCATGCTTGTACTGTTAGATCTATCTTCTGCATTTGACACTATCGATCACAGTATTCTATTGACAAGGTTGAAAAACAGATATGGTGTGTGCAACTCAGCCCTCAACTGGTTCAAGTCAAATATTTCTGAAAGATCACAGTCTGTAGTGATAATTGACCAAACATCATAAAAACTGCCACTCAAATTTGGCGTCCCTCAAGGTTCGAAACTTGGTCCAGTCTTATTCAACTCATATATTGCTCCAGTGAGCTAGTGAAGTCGCTTCTCGAAATCAAATTGAGGATCAAAAGTATGCTGATGATGAGCAACTCATTTTATCTTTCAAACCGACCTTCACAGATCAAGAAAATGCCGTTAAGAATGGAAAAATGCATTACTGAAATCCGAAAATTTCATCACGAAAATAAGTTGTGTAACAATAGCGACAAGACAGAACTTCTCATGATTGCCACACCACACCAGCTAAATAAGCTCCAAGTCTCATCAATCAATGTTGAAAAAGTTTCAATCAAAACAGCAGAGAATGTCAGGAACTTAGGCACAACTTTTGACAAAAATATGACCATGGAAAAACAAGTTAATAAAATGTGTAGAAATGCCTATTTTAATCTGCGAAACAGCTCAAAACTTCGCAAATCCATGACCAAAGATACAGTTAAAACTGCGGTAAATGCTCTGGTCACACCTCATCTGGACTACGGAAATGGCCTTTTGTATGGCATTTCTCAATATCTGGTGAACAAACTTCAAGTGGCTCAAAACTCAGCGGTTCGTCTCATAGAGAGATCGAAACAACAAGACAGTGTGGGATCACACAGAAAGCAACTTCATTGGCTGCCTATTCCTGCAAGAATACAGTTTAAGCTAATGACAACCATCTGGAAAGCATTAAATAGCCAAGCACCCTTGTACATCCAACAATTGGTTCAGCTTAAACCAAGTCAAGACTGGAATCTGAGAAGCAATAGTAAAATCTTGTTGACAGAGCTTGCGTTTAACAGTCAAAATAAATTTGCAGACCGAGCTTTCTCCTTTGCAGCACCAAAACTCTGGAACAAGTTACCAGACAGTGTTCGCATTTCAAAGACTCTTGAGTGTTTCAAGAAAAAACTAAAAACTCACCTATTTAAAACATTCTGCAAATAATCTATACCCACACAAGCGCTTCTGAGCAGTTTACTGGAAGAGGCGCTATATAAATTATTATTATTATTATTATTAAATATACACTGAAGGCCAAAAGTTTGGAAACAGCGTGTTGCTTGCCATGCATAGTGTTGCACAAAATTTAATCTGCTTGTGGATTCAGGGATTCTCCAATTGGAAAAATTATATCACAACAGGAAGAGGGGTCCTTTCCAAGGGGCAGTCTCTTTGCAAAGGACACTCAATTTCCTTAGTTGCTTTCAAAAATGCACATATATATTTTTTGAGAGCAATCTTGGAAATTGAACGCCAATTTCACAAATTTACCTGTAATATTCCTCTTCACATTTATGCAGGTATATTCTGATATGGTCAAATAAGAATCTGAGCACGAAGAAGCTGTTCAGTGTAACACTAATCAAGTGGCTAGCAGCATACGGTTTCCAAACTTTTTGCCGGAAGTGTATAATATTTGTTATGTATCTTAAGAGAACATCCTAAACTGCAAAAACAAGAAGATCTACACGATTTGTGATTATGGAGCCGCTGACGGAGGAACTTCAATGGGCATCATTACGAAATGTATTGGTGAGATTGTCATTATATACCTCATTAAATATTAACTGAAAACTTCACCAATGTTGGCAGTGTTGATATGCACATAAAATACCCACTTAACATTACGCATCTTGTTCATGAAGAAAAAATCTTTTTGTTTATTTGGTTATTTTTCAGCTTGTCTGAAGACCGCAAATCCTAAATTAGAAATTCAGGTCTGGTATGAAGACCAACCTGTGAACAATTTCAAGTCCCTCTTCCTGAGACTCCACGGTAAGTACAGGTAGTTTTAAAATTCTAAACATGCCGGGCAGCAGCAAACCCTCGACAACAGCACAAAAATACCAATCGGTGAAAAGATTAGACATCAGACATTTAGCAAAGGCATATATACCATTCCCTATAAATTTAAAAATAAACTAGCGGAATGTCTATGGAATACATTTTAGGGATATCTCAAGATAAAGCTCTCTTTTAAAACAAGTTCAAAGTGCCGCTTACTCAGAATCATGAGCATTTGCCTCGAAAAAATTATGATAATTAAATGATGCCTATTTCTTGCACAAAAATATAGGAGAATAAAAAATAAAGAGAGTGCAATATACAATACAAAATAAGCAACTAACATATTTTCGAAATAGTTATTTTGCATTCATTTGCTCCAGGCATTATCCCAGGACCACCATCATACCTCAATGACTTCCAGGGTGTCTATGCTGCTGCAATTGGAACTAGCTTCTTCCAGCAGTGCGTCCCATCCAACAGCGTTGATCTTGCTATTTCCTTCACTGCAGTTCTTTGGATGAGCAAAAAGTAAGAATAAATCAAGTGGGTTAATATAATATGTCACTTAATTGGCATCACACTCAAACAGCATTAAAAAAAACATGGGATTTACAGAAGTATGAAATGACAGTAACCCTCTATGACAGTTTTGCAATTGCTCCTCAAAGATACACCCTTAAACTCGCTTCAGGTTCCACTGCATATATGTACAATGAATCTCTATAATGATAGTATACCACGCAGTAACAATATTTCTATGAACAGGCCTTGCAACCTGAAGCACAGCTTAGCACACTTTGTGAGAGCAGATGAAGAGGAAAGGAGACTTTTCAAGGAGCAAGGCGCTCATGACTGGCTAACATTCCTGACACATCGAGCTGCTGAACTATCACCAGGTATGTGAAAAGAGAACATTTTCATTGTGAACCTGAGACTTTCTGGTTTATTATGCCGATTACAGCCTGGAAATTTGACATGCAAACAGAGTGGACTGCTGCACTGTTAAAATGGCACATCGTGTGTCATCATGCTGATGATTTGTCATGATCATGCACAACACTTTCAATGTTAATTTGTTTTAAGGAGACTAATCCTGCTTGTTGGAGACAGCCAAACGAAAGGATTATGCATGTGATTTTTACTCTAAAATCAGTAATGACAAATCAAATGGCCTGCTCTTGATCATGACTAATCAAACAGCTTCCATGTTTCCCATGTTGAATGCAGAGAATATGACACTTCATCAGCTATCATGAGTCATGAAGTGCCATTTTCACAGTGCAACAGCCCACTCTTTTTGCATATCAAAGTTCCTGACTGTAATAGCATTTCATTGCTTGGTTCAACTGCATCTCATTGCCCGAGCCTCTCCCTAACAATTCTAGATGGGCGCCTTGTCAGCGGCAAATAGTTTACCTTAGGTGTGTCCTCCTATTTATGTAATGCATTTCATTGTGTGTAACCTATATAATATAGTATAGCCATCAAACATCACACTGTACATATATTTCATTAGAAAATAAAACTTCTTGAGCAATGTTATATTGAAATGCCCAATGCTTTCCAGTAATTTAATTTAATGCGACTGATACGGCTTGTTGGCGACTGACACACCAAAGGTCAGATTCTTACTGTCAGTTATGACAAATCGAAAGGTCTCCTCTTGAGTATGAATATCATAAAACTTCTCCCTTCTTATGCATCAGGTGGGCAAGCTGTGATTGCTACTTCAGCATTACATGAAAATGGAAATTCAGACAACAGCTGCAAGGATCACCATGACACCACAGTTTTGTCCAACAAGTGGCTCCAAATGAAAGAAGAGGGAAGGATAACGGAGGTAGGTCACTATCAATACAGGCTTTTCGTTTACCTTATTATCAATCCAATAAATCCTTAAATGTTTCTTCTTTGCCAGGGAGCATGATGCCATGCTGAGGCTGGTTGTGGATCATCATTTTGGCAATTCACAGTTAAAAATCACTGACATAAACTACAGTAACTAAATGTACAGGCTTAAAATATTCTATTCATTGCACGCCTCTGTGCCAAACACAAGGATGATCCATAAACAGCTGAAGCATGACATCATGTTCTCAGTCAAAGAAGCAAATTTGAGGGATACATAGTTAAAGATATCAATTGATGAATAATTGATAATAGGCAATTCTTGATATCCATTTTATACAGGGTGTCTACAGAAAAAAAGGACAGTCAACACAATTGGATTTGTTTACATTTTATTTTGTGCCAAGCATCATTATTCAACACAACATTATTTGAATATGAACAGTATATTAAGAACAGTCAAATTACCCATTATTCGCACCCCTTCCTGTGGTAACTTTCTGCAGATGAGGCCGAAATGATGCGAAAGCATGTTTGTTGCACTCCACCAATGGTTTGCTCCGTGCAGACAAGATGAAGGCCTTTAAATTTACTGCGAGGATTGGGATAACATGCTGGATTCTGCCTTCAAAGTTGCCCATACTGCATAATCCACTGGGTCAAGCTCAGGCGACAAGGGGTGCACTCTACCTAGCTCAGGAGGTTTGTTTTGAGGCACTCCTGAGTCTTCTATGCAGTATGAACAGGTGCTACACCTTGTAGGAAGATGATTTTGCCAATAAAAGAGTTTCTTGTCTGACGCCATGGCACTCCAAATTCTTTCAGAATGTTATTATAAACATTTGCATCGATTTCAGCAATCTGTTCAATGGCTATTTGAGACATTTTTGTGATTTTCTTGTCAGCAGAAGACTCCATGTTGAGGACCAAGGGTTAGGGCCCGAATTGAATTATCGGCAGTTGGAGCATCAGCAAATGTCCCACTACTCATGCATGAATCATTCCTTCTCCCACAAGCACCATAAATGGTGAAAAATTTCTCATCAACAATGACGAAAACAGGATGACCATTTTTAGCTCAGACCAACGCAAGCACTTTTGCACATCATGCTTGCATTTTGCCTTTAGTAGTGATCTAATTCACAAATAAACATATTGTCAATAGGCCTAATATGGCTGACAATCAAATCCATTCTTATGTTAAGACTTATCTCCAAATTCTGAAGTTATAGGCCTATGAGTGTGAAAAAGAAGAAAAGTGACTGTTCTCTTTTTCTGTAGACACCATGTGGACATTCTAATAAAGTGAGAGGCATGGCAACAACACGGAGCCTCATTGAGTAGTATCACGATTCCTGAAGCATTGGCATTGGGCAAAAGAACATTCTTTTGTCTGTTTGAAACAAATCAATTTTGGCGTGAAAACTAAAAGAACAATGACAATCATCATTTTATCTTCAGGAAGAATTTGTCAACACCAATCTCATCATGTACTGCAGAACTCTGACAGAGATTGAGGCACCATTCAAAGATGAAGACTCGCCTGTTTACAAGGATGGTCTGAGAATTGTCAAGATATTGATGAAAACGATAATATGTCCTTCTTACAAAGACTGGATCAGCGATGGCGCTCACGGTATTCAAAACTATTCATTTTCCACATAATATAGAACACATTTAATTTAATTTCCATTTTTTGCATGCATACAGTAACAGTTTAAGCAAAATGTAAATTTTCCTGAGATGCACAAGCGAGCTTCGTTATTTCCTAGTGTTATGCGACTCATGAAAAACTCTTTATTTAAATTTCCAAATTCAAAACTATTCCAAGTATGCCTAATAAAAAGCAGCAAGATTTTGCCATAAGCAGCCACAGCATAGTTTTTGCAAAATAGAACATAATTTTGCAATTAGTTTTTATTAACAAACAACTTTTCACTTCAAAATTATATTTATAGGAGTTCAGGCACTAATGCCACTTTTCTTTACCATGCAATTTCAATGGGGAAGGGGTTTCCGTTACTTATCAAAGGCTTTGACCCACGTGTAACTTTTTTTAGAGCTACAGTGCCGTCTGTAAATAAGTGAAACGCGTGACATTGTGCCATTGCATCAATGCTAAACATCCTTAGCCAAACTGGTTGTGGAGGCACAAATTCTCATCCGATGAGAGGAAAATATATCGGGTCATAAAGGCCGATGTGTGAGGCATTTGGGATAGCAATGGCAGCCAGTTTTCTTTGCTGTACTCGGAGTTAGGTATGGGTCAAAATCTTTGATAAGTAAGTGAACTGCCCTTTCCTATGATTTAACATTGGGCCTGTGTTTCACTTACTTATCAAAATTTGACTCATACCTAACTCCAACTACAGCGAAGCAAATTGGCTGCCATTATTATCCCACATACCTCACATTTCGGCCTTTATGACCCAATAAGTTTTTCTCTCATCGGATAAGAATTCATGCTTGCAGAAGCAGTGTCGTTAAGGATGTTTAGCATTGATGCAATGGCACAATGTCATACATTTCTCTTATTTACAGGTGGCACAGTAAGACAATTGAAAGCCATCAACCCTACATGCCTCAAATGCCATCCTTTAAGACCTGATATGTTTTCATCTCAGATGAAAATTCGTACCTCCACAAGCAGTTTGGTTGAGGATCTTCAGCATTGACCCAATGGCAAAATTTCACTCGCTTCACTTACTTTTACAGGCGGGACTATAATAAGGTATTTTCCTTTGTAGATTCTTCTGAATCAGCACAACTGTATGCAAAGAGTTACGTTTCAAATATGCGTGCTTGGACTGAACACGCTCTGCAATCTGGATTGTCAGAACGAAGAGACACCGATGAAAGAAAAACGATTGTGGACCACGTGTACCGAATAATTGAAGATGAGGTTTCAGACAACCCCGAAGGGTACACCACAATGTGGTACACAGCTATTGTGCATTTCATGAAATTGCCTCAAGAATAAAAAGATAAACATATATATATATTAATTAATTTATTACATATATACATTTTTTTCTGGGCTTGCCCTCCTGTCTGTACAGCTCTTAGAGCTTTGGGGGCAAGCCTCAAACATCGTCTATACTAATTTATGAATAACTTGTGTAACATGTATTGAACTGACAGCTGTATTTATATTTTATATTTCGTATGTCAAAATGTGTTAAAGATGTTTGAAAGTCAATAAATCAATCAATAAATCAATCAATCAATCAATATATCATTAAATAACATTATTTATGACAATTTGAAATGCACATACCGAGCTTCAACCTTTTGATTGTGTTATAATCTGTCAAATGGTCTTTTCTGTAGATTTGAGTATAGTTGACACAACAGCAGTTTCTTAATACCAAAAGGAAGAAAATTCCCCCCCCCCAAAAAAAAGGATGCTATGTAATAAAGGACAATTTTTTAAATAAATTATCATAAATACCCATCTTATTAATCTTGAATGGGTTATTTTTGAAAAATCATTAAAATTTGTTCCAATAATTGTACTACATGCATGGTAATTTCTCGTGTTAAATCAAACTTACCTGGTATTAAGTATTTTGCTTACTAGGAGGTGCTGCCATTTTATCATTGAAATTTATCCTACACTACAGTTTTAATTTGGAACTTTTAAGTCCAGGTCTTAGGCTTAGACCTGGCTTAACTTTTTTGGTGAAAACGGGCCATACAGGTTACAATATAATTTTGTAAAAAAAATTCTGTTGTAATTTTATTGTAAAATACTGGAACAATCTTCCAAGTACAGGGTGGTCAAAAAAAAACTTTACACTTATGAATAATTTTTTGGATGACGCTCATTGTAACAAATGCTTATTTTTCAATGCAAAAACAACTTGTATAGCAAAGAATAACTCTTCTAGGGACAATTTATTCATTCGGAGGTCCTATTGGACTGATGACTTTGCTGCAGTGGGCCTAAATGAGGCAGAGGTGTCAAAAATTTAACTTTGGGTCCGTTTTTCCCATACAAACGTAATGGATGCCTTTATTGGGCAGCTAAGGTCTGTGGCGTCTTGCAGGGATCTGCCTCTAAGTTTGCCCGTCCAGAATAATCACATTGATTGAGATCTTGTGATAACAGAGGCCATATTGTCCCTCTGAGAAACTTGACAGAACGAACCTTCATCCAGTTCTGGGCTTTCCAAGGAGTGTGGCTGATGCCCCGTCTTGTTTGAAGATCAAATTATCTGTGGCACTGTATGTCTTATCTATCGAGGGCTTTAGATGCTCTTACAAGATGTTAATATGTACTTTTCATGTGATTTCAACACCCTGATCATCCACCTTCAGACGGCTCTGTTTTAAAATCTTATAATGGCCATAGTGAAGTCTGAACTTGCTCTAGCACTTTCTGGTTTGTGCTGAATTGTGCCTCTGTCTTCTCAATTTCATTTTATGTTGTGTTTATTTTGTCCTGTAAAGCTCAGTAGCTTCAAAATTGCTGATGGGCCATGAACAACTCAGAGTAGTAAAAATGCAGGAGCACTCCCGGCTTCCATTTTGTCTGCTATCAAAAAAGAAATGAACCGTTTTGATTATTAACCAATTTTCCAGAGATCTAACATACTTGGCTTGTATACCATGTATACACAATAAGTACCCAGGCACTGACTCAATCATGGCAGCCTGGAAAATGAAATATCAACTGTAAAGTTTTTTTTTGGCCACCCTGTAATGTCAACTGTAAAATTTTAAACAATAAAATAATCTTTTAAATTGTACACTGTATAACAATTTTACACTACTTTGCTTCATTATTTATACACTTGAATAAATATCTTATAACTGGCTCATTTGTGCATAGTCCATGGCACTACTGCGAGTGCCAAGTTAGTACGCAGCAATGGTTTTTTGCCCTATCTCTCAAAGTATTTCTTATATTTTAATTCCCTTCGCCCCAAAGATTGGGTTGGAGTAGAAGATTATTCTGTGAGAATTTTGTCCCATTCCATTCACACCGTAAGAAGTTATGGCATTTATTAGAGGTTTTGGGTGTACCAAGTTATTAGGCAAATTTGCATGTTGCATTAAAACATACACAAAAACTTTGAGGTCTCAGTTGACAATTACCTGGATATATTCCTAATATTAATTTTCATAAAGTTATTCCATATTTGGAAGCTTTCATGGCTTCAATCTCAAGCAATCCACTTTATTCTGTGCCATTGGAATACCATTGGATTTAGCTAAAATTCCACAAACAAAGCCTCTCCTGAATTGGAAATAAATCACTTTAGTAAAAACACTCCTCAGAATCTTATCTGATGCCATTGACTTTGTCCTGTGCAGGTTTCAGCCAATTCTGGCCTTTGTACTTAAATACAAAGCAATTCAAAAACTTGTCAAATGTCTCACTACGGACTCCCATTGGAATAACATTTCAAATAAACTCAGCAACATTAAAAACGCACACTTTTCAAAAGGCTAAAATAGTACTTCCTCTTAAGATATCAAGATGAAAATTTGCACACTTCTAGAAGTTGCCATCAGATATATTCATGAAAAATTTCAAATCTCTAAGTGCAGTACTTTTGTGTCAAATTAAATCGTTGTGGGCACTCTCGAAAATGGAAGTCACAAAATTCAAATTTCCTCTAATCATTAATTTTGACAACTTAGCTGTTCTTTCCACAAACTTTTTTGATAAGCCAGGAAAGTTTAAAATTGTCCTTGCTTGATGAGATAGGGAAAAGAGATATTTGACCCAACCACAATTAAAGAAGATGAATTTAATAAAAATTAAGTGTCAATGCTGACACGCCCCCTACTGGAGCCTTTTGTCAAAACCTTAAAAAATGATGTTTTATTCAGATTTTTGAGACAATTGATATGGAATGATTGTCTGTGTGTTTGTTTCTACCCTGGGCATGCATAAAACCCCCATTATTTAACAGTTCTGGTTCACACGCTTCATTTGAAGATGCAAACTCGTAAATTTTGAGTTTTTAATTCAAAAGCTGCTTTATCATTGACTTTTTTTTCAAAAACTTCCGTGGGTCCTCTTTTGGAAGTCTTGTGCATGTTATGTGAAAATTTCATAAGATTAATCCCATCCAGTATGCCACAAAACCAATATTTCCAATTGTGCGTTTTGTGTTGAACCTGATGGCAACTACTAGAAGTGTGCAAATCTTCATTTTGAAATCTTAAGTGGAAGTACTATTTCTAGCCTTTTTAAAAGTGTGCGTTTTTAATGTTGCTGAGTTTAGAATGTGATAAATCATAATTTTTTGATTTGCTGTTGACTTGTATGAAAAGCTGCAATCTGGCTGAAAATCCTGCAGCACGATGTTAATAGCAAAAAGTAACCTACAAAACAATTTTTTTTTAGTGATATGACTGATTTTTAGTCCAAAAGAGGCTTTGTTTGTCAAAGTTCAGGTAAATTCAATGGTATTCCAATGGCACAGAATAAAGTGCATCGCTTCCAACTGAAGGCATGAAATCTTCCGAATTCGGCATAACTTTATATGGAAATTAATACCAGGAATATATCCAGGTCATTTTCAATTGAGATTTCAAAGTTTTTTTGTATGTTTCAATGCAACATGCAATTGTACCTAATAACTTGGCACACCCAAAACCTCTAATGAATGCAATAACTTCTGACTGCGTGAACGGAATGGGACAACATTCACACAGAATAATCTTCTACTCTAACCCACTCTTGTGGGTGAAGGATATTAAAATATTCGAAATACTTTCAGAGATATGGCAAAAAACCATTGCTGCCTAGTAACTTGGCCCTCGGTATAAGACTGATGAAGATATGAGGCAAAATATAACACCCCCCCCCTCTGATAATTTTTGCGTTTTTGATCAAATTAAACGCATAAACTTCATGGCTCATGAGGCAGGCATTCCCAAAGTCCAAAATTGAAAAAAAAAGCCATATTTGGTCATTCTACAGCTTGGAAAATGGGAATCACTGCAACCCGAATCAAATCAAATAAAAAGTCTTCTTTGAACAGGTCTAATGTAGCTTGACACATAAAGAGACAATTCCCCAATCCATAAATACCATATCAAGAGACAATTCCCAATCAATAAATACCAACTTGCTTAGATGAAATCCACATGCCATGGTTATAGAACTTTCATATTGTTCAAAAGACAAGGCCTCTATATAGCCATGAAGCTTCCCATACTTAGAGACAATTCCCAAATCCATATAAATACCATATCAAGAGACAATTCTCCAGTCCATAAATACCAACTTGCCCAGATTAAATCCACATGCCATGGTTTTAGCACTTTCAAATTGTTAAAAAAGACAAGGCCTATATAGCAATGTAGCTTGCCATATTAAGAGACAATTCTCCAATCCGTAATTGCCATATCAAGAGACAATTCCCCAATCAATAAATACCAACTTGCCTGGGTGAAATCAACATGCCATTGTCATAGCACTTTCAAATTGTTCAAAAGACAAGGTCTCTAAAGCCATGAAGCTTCCCATATCAAGAGACAATTCTCCAGTCCATAGATACCAACTTGCCAGGATGAAATTCACATGCCATGGTTATAGCACTTTCAAATTGTTAAAAAAGACAAGGCCTTTATAACCATGTAGCTTGACATATTAAGAGACTATTCCCCAATCCATAAATACCATATCAAGAGACAATTCCCAAATCCATAAACACCAACTTGCTTAGATGAAATTCACATGCGATGGTTCCTGCACTTTCAAATTGTTCAAAAGGACAAGGCCGTTATAGCCATGTAGCATGCCATGTAAAGAGACAATTCCCCAATCCGTAAATACCATATCAAGAGACAATTCCCAAATCAGTAAATACCAACTTGCTTAGATGAAATTCACATTAGAGGTGTGCCGATACTGGAATCGGGTATCGGGTATCGGCGGTATCGGCACTCAGAAGATAGAATCGGAGAATCGGTTTTTGATAGAGCCGAATCCGATACCAGCAACGCCCCCTGGTGGCCAAGTAAGTTCTCAAGTCACGCTTGGCTGACCCGAGCTGGACCTCATTCAGTTGAAGCTCCTGGCTGAAGGCAGGACACATGCACGTGCTAACAATTAACCGCTTGATTGAGCATTTCCAGAAGCAACACAATAGACTAGGTAGACCGAATAATATAGGCCTATAATATACAAGTATATTATATAATATACATATCTACTATAGAGCTACATAGTTTTATTTTCAGGTTTAGAATACCAAATTCAAATTCTTCTATTATGTGAGAACATACGTGTATAAATTCCATTGCATATTAATAGACCTTGAATGATTTCGGCCTATATATTTTTAACTGGCTTCAATCTGTAATTTTTCCTAAAAATTTAAAACGAAAGTTCATTTTAGCAGTCATTTTAGTTATTTATTTTGTAACAATTGGGATATAATAATATATACAGAATGGTGCACTGTCAGTCAATCAGCCAAAACTCTGTTTTAAAACTCTGAATAACACACAATTTTGTTGATTGGAAGCGTGTGTAATCATGTTTGAAATAGTATCTATGTATGAACTTTAATTTTAAGTTTAATTCTATGAAGAATCGGTGGACCTACTGCTTTTATACTGAAGTTGGTTTAATACTTAATTAGGTTATAACATGTAGAAAAGGACCATCTTTTCAATCTGGTGATGCAATGACTTTGAAATACTTATGGAAATACTGTGTGTCAAATACACTCATAAGGCCTACATTTTTAAACCAGAGAACTCAACTTTAGTAGGTATAGTTCTATGCTGAAACACGTGGATTTCAAATAATGATAAGTTTAATTTTTAAAAATAATTATTTCCAATAAAGAACTTGAACTGAACAAAACGGCATGCATAGGGGCCCACTGTTGACAGCAGGTCCCTGGTTGATAGTGCACGGGGGCAGGGGCCTGGCTGGGGCAGAGGGGCATTGGCAGGCTGGCCATGCACCCACAGCTCTGTCCCGGAGCCTAGCACCTCCCTGCCGTGACTGGCCGCTATAATAAGAGATCTATAATTGTTCTGGAGTAATATTGCATATATATCTACCATTTTTGTACTCAAGCCAATATAAACTAAGGGTGCCATCTTGTCATCAAATAAATAATATAAATATAACTTGGTAAAGTTTGTTTCTATGTAATGCTTGATACATAGGAGGTTGATAGGCATTGACCTGATTATAGATGCACAAAGAATAGCTGTAAGAAGTTACTTTAACTTATTTGTTCATAATAATTAGAATAAGCCGAATCTAACATATATTGTATAGGCCTACTAAGGCATCACAATTTACTGTTTTCTTTTCTTGATAAAATGAGGTTGGGCCGTGGGAGCAATGGATTATATTCAATTTTGTGAAGAGGAGATTATAGTTTCTATTATAGTTTCTTTTAAGTTCATAAATATCAATATATAATAGCATGCTCTTTATGCAGGTCAATAAATGAACTGTTCCTTTTCTTGGATTGTACTATTGCATTAACTGAATGTGACTTCATTTTATTCAAGAAGTTGTGTGCAATGAAGCATGCTGAACAGTTGCAGGGGGTGGGCATCACAAGAGAAGGGGGGGGAGGAGGTGCGCACGGTGGAGAGACTGCTAATAGGCCTGCTACTCAGCTGGTGGACAAGAAATTGAGTATCGGTATCGGTATCGGAATCGGCCGATACTAATGGTGAAATATCGGTATCGGCAAGTATCGGTAAATTCTAGGATCGGCACACCTCTAATTCACATGCTATGGTTCCCGCACTTTCAAATTGTTCAAAAGGACAAGGCCGTTATAGCCATGTAGCATGCCATATAAAGAGACAATTCTCCAATCCATAAATACCATATCAAGAGACAATTCCCAATCAATAAATACCAACTTGCTTAGATGAAATCCACATGCGATGCTTCTTCTAGCACTTTCACAGTGTTCAAAAGGAAAAGGCCTTTATAGCCATGTAGCATGCCATATAAAGAGACAATTCTCCAATCCGTAAATATCATATCAAGAGACAATTCCCAATCAATAAATACCAACTTGCTTAGACGAAATTCACATGCTATGGTTCTTCTAGCACTTTCAAATTGTTCAAAAGGACAAGGCCGTTATAGCCATGTAGCATGCCATATAAAGAGACAATTCTCCAATCCGTAAATACCATATCAAGAGACAATACGCAATCAATAAATACCAACTTGCTTAGATGAAATTCACATGCTATGGTTCTTCTAGCACTTTCAAATTGTTCAAAAGGAAAAGGCCTTTATAGCCATGTAGCATGCCATATAAAGAGACAATTCTCCAATCCGTAAATACCATATCAAGAGACAATACGCAATCAATAAATACCAACTTGCTTAGATGAAATTCACATGCTATGGTTCTTCTAGCACTTTAACACGGTTCAAAAGGACAAGGCCTTTATAGCCATGTAGCTTGCCATGTAAAGAGACAATTCTCCAATCCGTAAATACCATATCAAGAGACAATTCCCAATCAATAAATACCAACTTGCTTAGATGAAATTCACATGCTATGGTTCTTCTAGCACTTTCAAATTGTTCAAAAGGACAAGGCCTTTATAGCCATGTAGCTTGCCATGTAAAGAGACAATTCCCCAATCCGTAAATACCATATCAAGAGACAATTCCCAATCAATAAATACCAACTTGCTTAGACGAAATTAACATGCTATGGTTCTTCTAGCACTTTCAAATTGTTCAAAAGGACAAGGCCTTTATAGCCATGTAGCATGCCATACAAAGAGACAATTCTCCAATCCGTAAATACCATATCAAGAGACAATTCCCAAATCAGTAAATACCAACTTGCTTAGATGAAATTCACATGCTATGGTTCTTCTAGTACTTTCAAATTGTTCAAAAGACAAGGCCTCTATAGCTTCTATAGCCATGTAGCTTGGAATATCAAGAGGCAATTCTCCAATCCATAAATACCATATCAAGAGACAATTCCCCAATAAATAAAATACCAACTTGCTTAGATGAAATTCGCATTCCATTTTTCAAGCATTTTCAAAGTGTTCAAAAAGACAAGGCCTAATGGCCATATAGCTTCCCATATAAAGAGACAATTCTCCAATCCATATACAATCCAACTTGCTCATATGAAATTCACATGTTCAAAACGACAAGGCCTTTATAGCCATGTAGCATGCCATGTAAAGAGACAATTCCCCAATCCGTAAATACCATATCAAGAGACAATTCCCCAATCAATAAATACCAACTTGCTTAGATGAAATTCACATGCTATGGTTCTTCTAGCACTTTCAAATTGTTCAAAAGGACAAGGCCTTTATAGCCATGTAGCTTGCCATATAAAGAGACAATTCTCCAATCCGTAAATACCATATCAAGAGACAATTTCCCAATCAATAAATACCAACTTGCTTAGATGAAATTCACATGCTATGGTTCTTCTAGCACTTTCAAATTGTTCAACAGGACAAGGCCTTTTTAGCCATGTAGCTTGCCATATAAAGAGACAATTCTCCAATCCGTAAATACCATATCAAGAGACAATTTCCCAATCAATAAATACCAACTTGCTTAGATGAAATTCACATGCTATGGTTCTTCTAGCACTTTCAAATTGTTCAACAGGACAAGGCCTTTTTAGCCATGTAGCTTGCCATATAAAGAGACAATTCTCCAATCCGTAAATACCATATCAAGAGACAATCCCCAAATCAGCAAATAACAACTTGCTTAGATGAAATTCACATGTTATGGTTCAGATTCAAATTTTTTTTATTATCACTTATATACAAAGTAAAGAGGTAAATACAAAATTGATACCCGAAGGCATAGTTCTTCTAGCACTTTCATATTGTTCAAAAGGACAAGGCCTTTATAGCCATGTAGCTTGACATATAAAGAGACAATTCTCCAATCCATAAATACCACATCAAGAGACAATTCTCCAATCTGAAATGCCAACTTGCCTAGATCAAATTCACATGCGATGGTTCTAGCACTTTCAAATTGTTAAAAAAGACAAGGCCTTTATGGAGATGTAGCTTCCCATACCAACAGACAATTCCCAAATCAATAAATATCAACTTGCTTAGAAGAAGTTCACATACCATTGTTCAAGCATTTTCAAATGTTACAAAAGACAAGGCATCTATAGCTATGTAGCTTCCCACATTAATAGACAATTCTCCAATCCGTAAATATCATATCAAGAGACAATTCTTCAATCCATAAACACAAACTTGCTGAGACGATATTAACATGCTACAGTTCTTGAACTTTTAAATTGTTCAAAAAGACAAGGCCTTTATAGCCATGTTGTTTGCCATATAAAGAGACAATTCCCCAATCAATAAATACCATACCAAGAATACCAGATCAAGAGACAATTCCCCTATCAATAAATACCAATTCAAGAATACCATATCAAGAGACAATTCCCCAATTAATTAATACCAATTTGCTTAGATGAAATTCACATGCCATTGTTCAATCATTTTCAAAAGTGTTCAAAAAGACGAGGCATCTATAGCCAGGTTGCTTCTCATATCAAGAGACAACTCCCCAATCTGTAAATATCATATCAAGAAAAATTCTCCAATCTGTAAATATCAACTTGCTTAGATGAAGTTCACATGCTATGGTTCTAGCACTTTCAAATTGTTCCATAAGACAGGGCCTAAATTGCCATGTAGCTTTCCATATTAAGAGAAAATTCACCAATCCGTAAACACCATATCAGGAGACAATTACCCAATCAATAAATACCATACCAATAATACCATATCAAGAGACAATTCTCCAATCAATAAATACCATACCAATAATACCATATCAAGAGACAATTCCCCAATCAATAAATACCATACCAATAATACCAGATCAATCTTTTTTTTTTTATTGTTCAATCATTTTCAAAAGTGTTCAAAAAGACGAGGCCTCTATAGCCATGTAGCTTTCCATATTAAGAGAAAATTCTCCAAACCGTAAATACCATATCAAGAGACAATTCCCCAATCAATGAATACCAACTTGCTTAGATGAAATTCACATGCCATTGTTCAATCATTTTCAAAAGTGTTCAAAAAGACGAGGCCTCTATAGCCATGTAACTTCCCATATTAAGAGAAATTTCTCCAATCCGTAAACACCATATCAAGAGACAATTCCCCAATCGATAGATACCATATGAAGAGACAATTCCCCAATCAATAAATACCAACTTGCTCAGCTGAAATTCACACGCTATGGTTCTGGCACTTTCAAATTGTTCCAAAAGACAACGCCTTTATAGCCATGTAGCTTGCCATATAAAGGGACAATTCCCCAATCGATAAATACCATATCAAGAGACAATTTCCCAATCAATAAATACCAACTTGCTCAGATGAAATCCACATGCCATGGTTATAGCACTTTCAATCTGTTCAAAAGACAAGGCCTCTATGGCCATGAAACTTCCAATATCAAGAGACAATTCTCCAATTCGTAAATACCACATCAAGAGAAAATTCTCCAATCAGCAAATACCAACTTGCTTAGATGAAATTCACATGCTATGGTTCTTCTAGCACTTTCAAATTGTTCAAAAGGGCAAGACCTTTATAGTTATGTAGCTTCCGATATCAAGAGACAATTTCCCAATCCATAAATACCAACTTGCTTAGATGAGATCCACATGCCATTGTTCAAGCATTTTTAAAGTGCTCAAATAGACAAGGCATCTATAGCCATGTAGCTTTCCGTATTAGACAAATTCTTCATTTACATGACCTGTCTAAAAATATACACCCAGCCCTTCATCTGCTTACAAGTCATCAAAACAATTCAAAAGTAACTTTAACAAATTAGAAACAATTTTCCAATCCATAAACACCATATCAAGAGACAATTCTCAAATCAACAAATACCAACTTGCTTGGATGAAATCCACGTCATGGTTATAGCACTTTCAAATTGTCAAAAAAAGACAAGGCCTCTATAGCCATGAAGCTTCCCATATTAAGAGACAATTCCCCAATCCATAAATACCATATCAAGAGACAATTCCCCAGTCAATAAATACCAACTTGCCCAGATGAAATCCACATGCCACTGTTCAAGCACTTTCAAATTGCTCAAAAGACAAGGCCTTTATAGCCATGTAGCTTGTCATATAAAGAGAAAATTCCCCAATTCATAAATACCATATCAAGAGACAATTCCCCAATCAATAAATACCAACTTGCCTAGATGAAATTCACATGCTATGGTTCTTCTAGCAGTTTCAAATTGTTCAAGAGGACAATGCCTTTACAGCCATGTAGCTTCCCATATCAAGAGACAATTTCCCAATCCATAAATACTAAGTTATTTAGATGAAATCCACATGCCATGGTTCTAGCATTTCAAATCTTTTAAAAATGCATGGCCATGTAGCTTACCCTTTATTTTGATGAAATTCACATGCGATAAATAAATAATTTTCATCACATTTTAATAAATCGCTACAAACACATCACAAAAAACATCTGTCTCTCTATTCTGAAGTGAACTACAAAGTCAAGGAAATTGTCAAAAACAATTTCAAAAGCATACAACTCTTAAAGATCCTAGATGACTGGACTGATGCCTTGGACAACGGCTACCAAATTGAGGCAATTTATTTAGATTTCCGCAAGGCCTTTGACACAGTTCCCCATAAAAGGCTAATCAATAAGATCAAGCATTACGGCATTACAGACCCGGTGGTCCGGTGGATCACTGATTTCCTGAAAGAAAGGACCCAGACTGTTAAAATTGGGGATGAGACGTCTGACAGGATCAATATCTACAGCGGAATACCCCAGGGATCGGTCTTAGGACCAGTCCTATTCCTGATTTACATTAACGACCTACCGAATGCTGTCGAACTGGATGCCTTTATATTTGCTGACGACACAAAGCTGTGTAGAATAAGTAAAACGGAGGATGACAAAATCCAAGAAGATCTAAGGAACCTGGACAATTGGTCTAACAAGTGGTTATTACAATTTAATCCAAGCAAATGCAAACAGCTTGTCATCAGAAGAACATATGTTGGCAATATAAACACTCCCAGTGTGAGATACCTGTGGGACCAGAAGGATCAGCAGTATATCGCCATCCCAAATTCAAAAGTGGAGAAAGATCTTGGAATTATGATAGACGATCAGTTGAACTTCAAGGAGCATATCGGGAACTGTATCAAGAAAGCTTCCAGAAATATGGGGTTAATTAGAAGGACTTTCACTTATTTGGATAAAGAAATCTTCATACCCTTGTACACCAGTTTGGTGAGAAGCCACTTGGAGTATGGGCAGTCCGTGTGGAACCCACATACCAAGGTTGACATCAAGAGGCTCGAGGCGGTACAAAGGAATGCTACAAGGCAGATTGGTGTGTTAAAAGGCATGTCTTACCAGGATCGACTTAAGTCACTGAATCTCCCTACCCTAGCCTGTCGCCGGGACCGAGGTGATATGATCGAAGTTTATAAGATCCTACACGGGATCTACGACGGACAGTGTGTGCCTTCCCTTCAACTGACAGAGACCTCAACAAGGGGGCATTCGTTAAAGCTTTTCAAAAAGAGAACCTTGTCTCTAAACATACGGAAGTACTTTTTCACAAATAGAATGGGGTCCCCGCGAAGCTTATCCGCCAGGTAGAGCTGTGACGCAACTCGGTCTCACTTAAGTAGGTCACGCTGTCCCAGTTACATGCGTGTGCAGCAAGAGGGATGACAACGCTGAAGATCTACTGTCAAATGACGTTGTATAAAGGCCCTATTATACCACTAGTAGCCAGGAATAGTGAAATGAAGTTGATATTAAACTAATAAACATGAAATCCACTTGCTGCATAGGCAAGTGGGGCCAAGCCAGCTGTCAGGCTATATATTTCATTGAGGCCCACTCGTGTTGTTGCAGAGCAGTTTGCTCAACATGCTCAATGATGCTGGCTGGACTGCATGGTGAGGTCTCCTCAGACCTGGCCCAAGGACTCTTTAGAAATTCCCTTTGACCTCTCCATGAATACACAACAGCCCTTATTAAGGGTTTGTTGATCGCAGCCTGATCAAAAGAATTGATGCCCAGTTCTATTTTTTCCTGTAGACCTATCTAAAAAGCACAGTTATCAATGCAAACCCGGGTGCTGTCAGTTCATATAGACCTATAACATCTGTGTACTTAGTAAAACAGTATTTTCGTAAATGTAATAAGCTGTACATTAACTCATCACCTTTTTTGTAACAGTAATTTCTTCATCTGTAATTATAGTGCTCATCCTTTTCATTTCCTTACCATTTCACTTTTGCAATCAATCTTTCTTTTTTTGATAAAATAATTACCAGATTCCAATGGAATGCTCTTAGAAGCATGTCCGTTCAGCTCTCCTATCTCAGACGCTTTGTCATATATATAGGCCTATATATTATATATATGCAAACCCGGAAAACTGAAGATAACGTGAATATATACCTAGTTTGTTTGGGAAGATTACTCCTCACAAAAATAATTTCAGTAAAATTTAGAGGAGTGGGGGACCATCTGCCGCCCCCCACCCTGCCCCCTGCAGGCTGTGGCCCCGGTGAATGCAAGTTGTTCAAAAATAATACTACATGAAAAAATGCTTCTTTCTTTTACCTTTTTTCATGAACTCTTCCGACAAAGTTGGGCCAATCACGCACCATGCAGGTTGGGATGCAGGGAAGGCTGAACAATAGACTGTTTGATGCAAGTTGCATAAGGGGGGGGGGGGCGAGACCAAAGGATGTGCAGTTAAAAGATAGCACAGTTAATTTTTTGTCCACTTTTTTTCCATGTAAGCGCAGATCCATCATTTCATGGTTTTCCCACAACAAGCAATTTACCTGATCTTTCAGGGGGGTAGGCCACTTCAATGCTATTTTTGGATGGGATAAAAATAAAAATCTGCAGTTCTGCAGGAAATTGCAGAATTCTACAGGAAACTGCAGAATTCTGCAGTTCTGCAAAAAAATCTGCAATCCTGTAGGTACACCTAAGACGTGACATTTGGTTTTAAATTGTTCTAGGTAGTGGCTGTTTTAAACATTGCTTTATGGAGGAGAACTTATATTTTAGTGTACAAAAGGTTTTAAGGTGATATCTTCATTCGCCCCTGAGAAAATCAATGTTGTATTGAAACTTGAAAATTAAAAACCACAGCGACCATCGTTCTGTTTGCTTCAAAATAAAAAGTCACAAGGTGCACCAGGGCTTAATGATTTCCAGGCATTTTCATCAGAAATAGTTTAAAATCTAGATCTTGAAATTTGGGCAAATGTCGCTGGCCCCCAAGAAATTGTGCGCGCTATAAGGACCAAAATCAGATAAAGTGCAACAAGTAACGTCCGTCACTTTCTTTCACTTTTCATTTAAGCATGTTGCACAATGCCAATATTGGATTTTTTGGTTGCATAGGCAGCCTTTCCATACAGGGAGATAGAAAAGACAACTTCAGAGTGCAAAGGCTAACGATAGATGAGTAATTAAAGTTTTCGTGAGAAATGTCAATGATTTTTGGCGGCCATTTTGTGACATTTTCAACATGTGGTTATAAATGGATCTTGTTGTTCAAAAATTAGGCAAGACAGGACTCATTGTCCAGTGCACAATGTAATTCAATATGTGTTTTGCATTTTATAAAATAATTAAATCTATTGATTTAACTTGGAGAAATATTGATTCGAAAAATGGTGTTCGCCCGTTATTTTTTCTGTCAAAAACAACCAAAATTGTAAAAAATTTCCACGACCAGCAAATTTGTTGATACAGTCCATATTGATCTTTAAAGACAAGGTTTATGTATAAATTATAGGTTGGAATGCATAAATACACTGTGAGATGTCATATATTGATGTAATTCTGGTCGTAAAATGTTGATGTCATTTTCTGTCAAAATCATAACGTCCGAACAAGAGCCCCTACAACAGAGCACAGGTGACCTAATTAAAAGCAGGTGCCTGGAATTGATCTAAATAGGTCACATTTCGATGACCCCCCACTCAAACAGAACATTTAAAGATCGAGGGGGGCAGGAGGAAGGTGGGTTAGCATTCTGTCAATTTTTTTCCCTCAGTAACAGGCGAACACAATTAAAATTATTTTGCCAGTATTTCCATAGTTAGCACAGGTAATGCCCAATCTATGATCTAGCATTAATAGTAATATTGATTTCCATAATCTCCATGTTCTGCACCAGTTTTCAATGCATCTTAATGGTCATTTTGAAGTTTCATGCTCGCCTGTTACACTTGACAAAAAAGCTGAAAATAAGGCATGTCAATGTCACATCCGTAACAGAATTTCCAGATAAAGACTGTCCTGAATGTCTGTCTTTGTTCTTGTTTGCACTGTCCTAAACGGTTTGAAAAAACAAAAATGTTAAATAAACCCTCAATACCCTAATTCATCCCTAAATGAAATTATTTAGCTTTATGATCAGATGAGATATAGGTTCTAATATAAAAATTTGAAAAATGTCATTACAGTCAATGTAACATCCGAACAAAAAAGTGTCAGTGCGCTCTTGTTTATCAGGTTATTTTACCTGATGAGATTGAAAACATTACTTTAGATTCAAGATTAACCTTTCTAATACTTTTAATGTCCCTGTGATATCTGTGGGAAAGCTATTGAAAACTTCTTGATAGGATTTCCGAAGTAACGTCCGTCGCATCTGATTAATACTAATTTATGCAATAATTCTTCAGTTTTATTAATTAACATTTGACACTGAGAGAAAGACCCTGAGCTCTTACACATTCCAATTTATCTCTCATTGCGAAATACCCAACCAGCTTTGAAAAATTGGACTTGAAAGTTTGACATGTCACGTCCGTCACTTTATGACATACCCTAATTAAAATCCAATTTCTAGCGTTCCAATAGCATTAATTATCTCTTAAACCATAAAATAACACACTTTGGACATTCTATTCCCCATAGAAATGAATAATTGTGACCTGTGGTGAGATTTTTTGGACCATGGTGATGTCACACAAATGTTGCACTTTATCTGATTTTGGCCCATAAGCCAACGGGATCAATTTTCAGATTTCTTCCCAATTTGCATTCAATTCATGAGTTGTGTAAAGTGTGTTGCGAGGGATGTTACGAGGGGTGTCCCGAAAGTTCTGGCCAATTTTTTTTGCAGACCTTACTATTTGAAGTAGCTGAAGGAAATTTTCACAGAATTAATTTCAGACATTTTTATGTCTATTTTTAAAAAATCAAAACTGTTAGAAGTGTTTCAGTTACTTTTCTGTTACCATGGATACGGAAGGTCGGTGCACCAAGCACAGCTCAATTTGTTTAACAAAATTCAACAAATTGGCTTTGTTCATAGTGAGAGAATTCACAGTAATAAAAAAAAATTGTTGCAAAAAAATGTATTTCTTGATAGGCTAGCAGTTTTTCAAGATGTCTTCCATTATATTGTCAACATTTATTTATATTCCAAGTTTTCAACCTGATCAGCGGAAACAATTGCCAAAGACTTACTCCATCAGTTGCCCAACAGCTCTTGAAATGGTTGGGCTGAAACAAATTACTGCCAAGAGGCATTGCTAAAACATTGGGATCCAAACCCATCCTCATCTACCTGATTTACCAGATTGGTCTTCCGTGACTTTTGGTGATACTAAAACATTTACGCCAGTTCACACATTAAAGAGATTATACTCATAATGAGAAATGAAGCCAAATACACTGAAATTCCACAATTTAGGAGCAGCTCAGTCATGAGGACCTTGGAGATTACTTCAGCACAGGGGTTAAACTGATTCATATAGTGACTTAAAATGGAAGAGAACAAATTTGAGATACATAGGCCTACTTTCAAACTGCCATTAGACATCACCAAGATACTTATTGGAAAAGCTGGTATCTAACAGACAATTCTGCATGTCAGCGCCCGGCTAGGGATTAACTCTTAAAACATGGAAAAGGTAATGTTAAATTCTGTTTTTTGGTGCAGTTTCAGTACTGTGATTCAATGTTTTCAGAAACGTTTTTCTGCATTCCATTGCCGTTTTATTTTATTTCTCTAGATCTAATCAACCTAGATGCATAAAATTAAAGATTAATGTTAAACATATAGTATATATTACAAGTCCAAAATTTCAAGATGATATCTCAAAAACTCTTGACACAAAAAAATTATAACTAAAACAAGAATTTTTAGTTCTAGCGAGAAATCACTGATTTGAGTCAACGTTTTTTTCAGTTCCATGGCCGTTTGATCTTATATCTCAGGACCTGAAAGCAGCAGACCTACTAAATTCTCCAGTACTTTCCTACATATGGTACAGATTAGATTTAAATGTGATAAAATACGTTTTTTAATTGTCTTCTTAAGTTCCGTGAGAAGCTCGAGTGAGGAAAATTCATAGAATGCTTCATACTGCCTGCCAGTGTACTGCCCGCTATAGTCAGTATGGTTAGTACTAGCCCTACTTGACCACTTCAATAGCTTTCAATTGTTTTACTGGTTCAATTTAATGCTTCAATTCACTGCCAACTTTGGAATCTCTATGCAATGTACAAGATTGAGTCTGATTCATATTGAATACATTTTATTTGCAATTCATTGTGAAATATCAGCCTCCAAGCATGCGGTTCAACACAAAATTGAGTGAAAAGTACTTTTTTGCTCCCTAAATGTTGTATTTTTAAGAACTAAGCTTTCTATAGTAATTGGAAATGTACCTTTTGTATTAACCCTTTTTATTACACAACTTTTGACATCATCACTATTTTTTTATGGATTGCCATCAATGAGAAAATCCTTTTTTTCTGAAAGCAAAAACTTGTATCTGAAGTTAACGGATTTTTTCCCGAACAAATTACGGATGAAAGACCGATTTAACTAAAAGGCTAGCTGGGGAATATTCCATGCTCTATGATGCTTTTTAAATTTTGTAAATCGGTTGACTAGTAAGGTCAGGAGAGCCGTTTTTGTGACCCAGGTCACTGCTTCTCCCACTCTTCTGCTGCCTGCAAGCAGCGTCACGTCACTACTCTGGGACTGAGTTGACGATCAGCGCCCCCTGTAGGTAATGGCGGCGCGCGGGGACCTCATTATTGGGGTCCCCGCGAAGCTTATCCGCCAGGTAGAGCTGTGACGCAACTCGGTCTCACTTAAGTAGGTCACGCTGTCCCAGTTACATGCGTGTGCAGCAAGAGGGATGACAACGCTGAAGATCTACTGTCAAATGACGTTGTATAAAGGCCCTATTATACCACTAGTAGCCAGGAATAGTGAAATGAAGTTGATATTAAACTAATAAACATGAAATCCACTTGCTGCATAGGCAAGTGGGGCCAAGCCAGCTGTCAGGCTATATATTTCATTGAGGCCCACTCGTGTTGTTGCAGAGCAGTTTGCTCAACATGCTCAATGATGCTGGCTGGACTGCATGGTGAGGTCTCCTCAGACCTGGCCCAAGGACTCTTTAGAAATTCCCTTTGACCTCTCCATGAATACACAACAGCCCTTATTAAGGGTTTGTTGATCGCAGCCTGATCAAAAGAATTGATGCCCAGTTCTATTTTTTCCTGTAGACCTATCTAAAAAGCACAGTTATCAATGCAAACCCGGGTGCTGTCAGTTCATATAGACCTATAACATCTGTGTACTTAGTAAAACAGTATTTTCGTAAATGTAATAAGCTGTACATTAACTCATCACCTTTTTTGTAACAGTAATTTCTTCATCTGTAATTATAGTGCTCATCCTTTTCATTTCCTTACCATTTCACTTTTGCAATCAATCTTTCTTTTTTTGATAAAATAATTACCAGATTCCAATGGAATGCTCTTAGAAGCATGTCCGTTCAGCTCTCCTATCTCAGACGCTTTGTCATATATATAGGCCTATATATTATATATATGCAAACCCGGAAAACTGAAGATAACGTGAATATATACCTAGTTTGTTTGGGAAGATTACTCCTCACAAAAATAATTTCAGTAAAATTTAGAGGAGTGGGGGACCATCTGCCGCCCCCCACCCTGCCCCCTGCAGGCTGTGGCCCCGGTGAATGCAAGTTGTTCAAAAATAATACTACATGAAAAAATGCTTCTTTCTTTTACCTTTTTTCATGAACTCTTCCGACAAAGTTGGGCCAATCACGCACCATGCAGGTTGGGATGCAGGGAAGGCTGAACAATAGACTGTTTGATGCAAGTTGCATAAGGGGGGGGGGGGGGCGAGACCAAAGGATGTGCAGTTAAAAGATAGCACAGTTAATTTTTTGTCCACTTTTTTTCCATGTAAGCGCAGATCCATCATTTCATGGTTTTCCCACAACAAGCAATTTACCTGATCTTTCAGGGGGGTAGGCCACTTCAATGCTATTTTTGGATGGGATAAAAATAAAAATCTGCAGTTCTGCAGGAAATTGCAGAATTCTACAGGAAACTGCAGAATTCTGCAGTTCTGCAAAAAAATCTGCAATCCTGTAGGTACACCTAAGACGTGACATTTGGTTTTAAATTGTTCTAGGTAGTGGCTGTTTTAAACATTGCTTTATGGAGGAGAACTTATATTTTAGTGTACAAAAGGTTTTAAGGTGATATCTTCATTCGCCCCTGAGAAAATCAATGTTGTATTGAAACTTGAAAATTAAAAACCACAGCGACCATCGTTCTGTTTGCTTCAAAATAAAAAGTCACAAGGTGCACCAGGGCTTAATGATTTCCAGGCATTTTCATCAGAAATAGTTTAAAATCTAGATCTTGAAATTTGGGCAAATGTCGCTGGCCCCCAAGAAATTGTGCGCGCTATAAGGACCAAAATCAGATAAAGTGCAACAAGTAACGTCCGTCACTTTCTTTCACTTTTCATTTAAGCATGTTGCACAATGCCAATATTGGATTTTTTGGTTGCATAGGCAGCCTTTCCATACAGGGAGATAGAAAAGACAACTTCAGAGTGCAAAGGCTAACGATAGATGAGTAATTAAAGTTTTCGTGAGAAATGTCAATGATTTTTGGCGGCCATTTTGTGACATTTTCAACATGTGGTTATAAATGGATCTTGTTGTTCAAAAATTAGGCAAGACAGGACTCATTGTCCAGTGCACAATGTAATTCAATATGTGTTTTGCATTTTATAAAATAATTAAATCTATTGATTTAACTTGGAGAAATATTGATTCGAAAAATGGTGTTCGCCCGTTATTTTTTCTGTCAAAAACAACCAAAATTGTAAAAAATTTCCACGACCAGCAAATTTGTTGATACAGTCCATATTGATCTTTAAAGACAAGGTTTATGTATAAATTATAGGTTGGAATGCATAAATACACTGTGAGATGTCATATATTGATGTAATTCTGGTCGTAAAATGTTGATGTCATTTTCTGTCAAAATCATAACGTCCGAACAAGAGCCCCTACAACAGAGCACAGGTGACCTAATTAAAAGCAGGTGCCTGGAATTGATCTAAATAGGTCACATTTCGATGACCCCCCACTCAAACAGAACATTTAAAGATCGAGGGGGGCAGGAGGAAGGTGGGTTAGCATTCTGTCAATTTTTTTCCCTCAGTAACAGGCGAACACAATTAAAATTATTTTGCCAGTATTTCCATAGTTAGCACAGGTAATGCCCAATCTATGATCTAGCATTAATAGTAATATTGATTTCCATAATCTCCATGTTCTGCACCAGTTTTCAATGCATCTTAATGGTCATTTTGAAGTTTCATGCTCGCCTGTTACACTTGACAAAAAAGCTGAAAATAAGGCATGTCAATGTCACATCCGTAACAGAATTTCCAGATAAAGACTGTCCTGAATGTCTGTCTTTGTTCTTGTTTGCACTGTCCTAAACGGTTTGAAAAAACAAAAATGTTAAATAAACCCTCAATACCCTAATTCATCCCTAAATGAAATTATTTAGCTTTATGATCAGATGAGATATAGGTTCTAATATAAAAATTTGAAAAATGTCATTACAGTCAATGTAACATCCGAACAAAAAAGTGTCAGTGCGCTCTTGTTTATCAGGTTATTTTACCTGATGAGATTGAAAACATTACTTTAGATTCAAGATTAACCTTTCTAATACTTTTAATGTCCCTGTGATATCTGTGGGAAAGCTATTGAAAACTTCTTGATAGGATTTCCGAAGTAACGTCCGTCGCATCTGATTAATACTAATTTATGCAATAATTCTTCAGTTTTATTAATTAACATTTGACACTGAGAGAAAGACCCTGAGCTCTTACACATTCCAATTTATCTCTCATTGCGAAATACCCAACCAGCTTTGAAAAATTGGACTTGAAAGTTTGACATGTCACGTCCGTCACTTTATGACATACCCTAATTAAAATCCAATTTCTAGCGTTCCAATAGCATTAATTATCTCTTAAACCATAAAATAACACACTTTGGACATTCTATTCCCCATAGAAATGAATAATTGTGACCTGTGGTGAGATTTTTTGGACCATGGTGATGTCACACAAATGTTGCACTTTATCTGATTTTGGCCCATAAGCCAACGGGATCAATTTTCAGATTTCTTCCCAATTTGCATTCAATTCATGAGTTGTGTAAAGTGTGTTGCGAGGGATGTTACGAGGGGTGTCCCGAAAGTTCTGGCCAATTTTTTTTGCAGACCTTACTATTTGAAGTAGCTGAAGGAAATTTTCACAGAATTAATTTCAGACATTTTTATGTCTATTTTTAAAAAATCAAAACTGTTAGAAGTGTTTCAGTTACTTTTCTGTTACCATGGATACGGAAGGTCGGTGCACCAAGCACAGCTCAATTTGTTTAACAAAATTCAACAAATTGGCTTTGTTCATAGTGAGAGAATTCACAGTAATAAAAAAAAATTGTTGCAAAAAAATGTATTTCTTGATAGGCTAGCAGTTTTTCAAGATGTCTTCCATTATATTGTCAACATTTATTTATATTCCAAGTTTTCAACCTGATCAGCGGAAACAATTGCCAAAGACTTACTCCATCAGTTGCCCAACAGCTCTTGAAATGGTTGGGCTGAAACAAATTACTGCCAAGAGGCATTGCTAAAACATTGGGATCCAAACCCATCCTCATCTACCTGATTTACCAGATTGGTCTTCCGTGACTTTTGGTGATACTAAAACATTTACGCCAGTTCACACATTAAAGAGATTATACTCATAATGAGAAATGAAGCCAAATACACTGAAATTCCACAATTTAGGAGCAGCTCAGTCATGAGGACCTTGGAGATTACTTCAGCACAGGGGTTAAACTGATTCATATAGTGACTTAAAATGGAAGAGAACAAATTTGAGATACATAGGCCTACTTTCAAACTGCCATTAGACATCACCAAGATACTTATTGGAAAAGCTGGTATCTAACAGACAATTCTGCATGTCAGCGCCCGGCTAGGGATTAACTCTTAAAACATGGAAAAGGTAATGTTAAATTCTGTTTTTTGGTGCAGTTTCAGTACTGTGATTCAATGTTTTCAGAAACGTTTTTCTGCATTCCATTGCCGTTTTATTTTATTTCTCTAGATCTAATCAACCTAGATGCATAAAATTAAAGATTAATGTTAAACATATAGTATATATTACAAGTCCAAAATTTCAAGATGATATCTCAAAAACTCTTGACACAAAAAAATTATAACTAAAACAAGAATTTTTAGTTCTAGCGAGAAATCACTGATTTGAGTCAACGTTTTTTTCAGTTCCATGGCCGTTTGATCTTATATCTCAGGACCTGAAAGCAGCAGACCTACTAAATTCTCCAGTACTTTCCTACATATGGTACAGATTAGATTTAAATGTGATAAAATACGTTTTTTAATTGTCTTCTTAAGTTCCGTGAGAAGCTCGAGTGAGGAAAATTCATAGAATGCTTCATACTGCCTGCCAGTGTACTGCCCGCTATAGTCAGTATGGTTAGTACTAGCCCTACTTGACCACTTCAATAGCTTTCAATTGTTTTACTGGTTCAATTTAATGCTTCAATTCACTGCCAACTTTGGAATCTCTATGCAATGTACAAGATTGAGTCTGATTCATATTGAATACATTTTATTTGCAATTCATTGTGAAATATCAGCCTCCAAGCATGCGGTTCAACACAAAATTGAGTGAAAAGTACTTTTTTGCTCCCTAAATGTTGTATTTTTAAGAACTAAGCTTTCTATAGTAATTGGAAATGTACCTTTTGTATTAACCCTTTTTATTACACAACTTTTGACATCATCACTATTTTTTTATGGATTGCCATCAATGAGAAAATCCTTTTTTTCTGAAAGCAAAAACTTGTATCTGAAGTTAACGGATTTTTTCCCGAACAAATTACGGATGAAAGACCGATTTAACTAAAAGGCTAGCTGGGGAATATTCCATGCTCTATGATGCTTTTTAAATTTTGTAAATCGGTTGACTAGTAAGGTCAGGAGAGCCGTTTTTGTGACCCAGGTCACTGCTTCTCCCACTCTTCTGCTGCCTGCAAGCAGCGTCACGTCACTACTCTGGGACTGAGTTGACGATCAGCGCCCCCTGTAGGTAATGGCGGCGCGCGGGGACCTCATTGTTGATCTGTGGAATTCACTGCCAGCTTCTGTGGTTGAAGCAGAGTCACTCAACGCCTTCAAAAACAGGATTGATAAGCATTGGAGGTCTACTGGGAAACTGTACTGCATTGAGGGACTACTATGAGCCTCGGAACTAAAGATGTTTATGATACAGGGGTGATATGGGAGGCAGCAGTAGCGGCCCCTGATTTCAGTCTGTAGCTAAATTTATTTTATCTTATAGTTTTTAGCCACAAACCCAAGAAACTGCACGAGCAGCACCTAAGTGAAAAAAATTATATACAAAAAGTAAAAATAAATGAATAAAAAATATAAAATATTACAAAACTAATGGACACCAGTCCAGATAAATGGCACTATTTATTTATTTATTTGTATTTATTTGGAGGTGCTATTCCTGGGCGATAGGTCAGTCGCTATATCACATAGTGAGAGAGAAGGAGGCAGCAGTAGCGGCCCCTTCCATTTTGCTTGTGATTAGTCAAATGAGGAAGCAGTAGCGGCCCATTTGACACAAACAAATCTACGAATAGCTGGCTCTATTTGCAAACAAACTGTACATAGCGTTCTTTTTATATAACTGGAGAGGAGGCAGCAGTAGCGGCCCCTCCCTGTGCTTTTACAGAAGAGGATTTTAAAAAGTTTTTACCGCCTGACAGCGTACTTGCAACTAAAACTATTAATTGGATCTGGACAAAGAGGACTACGTCCTGCGCCCAGGATTACTTATACTTATACTTATACTTATAATGCTTGTGATTATCGGCAAATTACCACAAGAAATAATTACTTGTACAACACATAAAGGTTAATTGTAGGTATTCATACTGTACATCACATATAAAATTAGCAATAAATAACAAGGAGAAATCAAGTACAGACTGTTGTTATTTCCGCCACAGAACATCGACATCATCCGTTCGATATCTGAAATAAATAGATTGTAGAAACCGTTCATATATCTTTAAAACAGAGGTTTAAAGCAACATCTACAGGAAAATTAGAGACTGGCACTTATATCAGTTACATGACGACAAAGCCCTATTGCAGAGTTAAATAAACTGAAGCATCTAAACATGAAAGTGGTCTAACAGGTCTGACCAAACCTGACTAACCAAACACAAAATACAGTCCCGCCAGTTTTTGGGCAAATGCTAAACACCCTCATCCAAATTGCTTGTGGAAGAGAGGATACTCATTGAATGCGAAGAAAGCATTATGGGGTCAAATATTGTCCTTTAATAAGACCCAACATTTTCATCTCATCAGAAGAGAATTCATGCTTCCTCAAGCAGTTTGGCTGAGGATGGTCTGCATTCACCCAATGGCAAAACATCAACTATTTCCCTGACCTACAGGTGGCACTGTAGTGGCAGTGTAGCCTGCTGGCCTGCTTAATGAATTGGAATTTGGATTGATGCCATCTAGCAGCTTGTTACTATATATACAAACAGTTACCTTTGTGTGCAGAAAGTGTCATCAAACTTCGTGATTTGTCCCGCTCTGAACATTTCCCATCCTGCCTGGGCTATCATGGCTCCATTATCAATACAGAATCTGCAAATATGAGCAATCATAGCTAATCATACAAGTGTAAGTGACAACCTCATTTTACAGCACCACTCAGTAGTCCCTGAAACAGATAACCCACCTTCTTCTGACAGAGAGAGGTTGTTTTTGTGGGGCCACAGTGGATTTTGCACCAATTTTTTTTCGGTAGCTAGTTCAAATAAATATGAAATATATTACATAAATAATCGGTGCAAATCAAAACCCCCGTGGTTTCTTTTTAGGGGTGATCAACATAGGGACCACTCTATAACCCTTACATGTGTCAAACTTGAACATCTATAGCTACCAATATATTGGACTGCATAACTGTTTACCTCATATCCGTTGCAAATAATTTTGCCCCTCTTTCATCAGCCATTTTACCCATCATTTCTTGAAGACGTAGATTACCTGAAATGTAAATTTAACTAAATGTGTACCTTTAACACATACATACAACACAAAGGGCGCACCGGAAAACTAAAATGGCAGGACTATTCAACACCACTGAAGGCATACCAAGTGAATCCATTGGAATATGAGCAACCAGACGTCAATAAACTTTTCCAGGAGTCATACTTACAACCAACTCCGCCTACAATGAGGACTTCTTCTGACCCACAATGAGCCATAGCACGTTCTGCAATTAACAAATATTGAAACAATCAGTTACATGAAGATGGTGAAACAACATGACAAACTCTTAGATTTTGTTGCAAATTATTGGTGCGATGTATGTCATTAAAGATGTAAATAAAATTTATGTACAGAATTTACGCCTGAAAAATATCAAATCATTCTTGCCAATTTCATCCCCTTGGTAAAAAATTAGAAGTATGTTTGACACACCTGTAATTTCTATTAACATGGCAAAAACAGTTTCTTGGAGGGAAAAACATAAATCGGCAGGAGTGTAACCTTCCTTCAACAAATCTTCTGCCCTTTCCTGCAAAACAAAGCAAGATAAAATAAATCATCAAGTAATGAAATGGTTAGAAAATATCAATTAAGACATCATAATTTATCAGTTGATACCAATATATTATAGAAAATAAATTGTAATTTTCTTCATACTTCAATAAAGGACAGGAGTCCAGAAAAGGAAACATCCATTCCTTTAACGACATACGGCAGTTCTTTTAACTTGGTGCCTCTGAAAATAAATAGTACAGGACAATTCAGTGGCGTCCCTATGGGGGGCACGGGGGGGCACATGCCCCCCATATTGGACCTGTGCCCCCCAGGTGCCCCCCATGTGAACTTTCCAACTCTGGCTAAAATGTACAATCAGTATAGTCGGTACCCCCCCCAGAGAATCGCGTGCCCCCCCAGGTGCCCCCCCGCTCGAGACCCCCCAGTTACGCCACTGGGACAATTACATATCAATACACATTCTGAACAATTTTTAAAATCAGATTTTTAATAAAAATCAATCTGTGATAATGTTGTAAGTTACTGTTACAGTAGTTTAACTAAATTTCTGTTAAACACTTACTTTTTAGCTAGCTGCTCTATGTTGTAACCTGGACTTGGATCATTTGATAACTGAAATAAATTTTTAATTTTAGATCATGAGAACATGAAGCAATCATTGCTGCTCGTCTTAGTCTGACAAAATAAAACAAAGGAAATGTTTTTTTTCTGCTAAAAACAACACATATTAACGATAACAAAATACCTACCTTCAAAACTCTGGCAAATCTGTCTAAACAGTTACCAACTGCTATGTCAATAGTTTCGCCAAATATTCTGTATTTTTGTTGAGAATAGGCAATGACCTGCAAATAAGAGCACAATGAGTCAGAAGAGTGAAATGTTTCAAAAAATAATTGCTTAGGTAGAATTAGGTACTATACTTGATCCATACTGGAAAAACAAACGGATCTCACATAACACATACCTGAGTGTTTCCTCCACTCACATATAACACCACTGGGTTATCCGATCCTGTGATGAGGCGACCCATTTCTATATCTTAATACTGGTTAAGGAGATGGACATATGATTGGGGCTGGAATCCGCAATATGTTACACATTTACTCCAATTTGAGGGTAATTTTACTTGCCCAGCATAGACAGTCAGACACTGACACAAGGTGCTGCTGACAACAATAAATCAGGCACGTGAGCAGCAAAATCAGGAAATATAATTAATTAAATTATTGATCATTTAATACAAATTGTATGCCCAATGAGCACACTGGCAAAGGATACGTCCTATGCAGTGATTGACGCCAATGATGGGTTTGTTCCATAACTGAGCAACAGTTCTGGCGACCACAGCAACACTGACTAGAGGTGCTCCCATACCAGGACCTAAAAATAATCATTTTTCAAAAACTAAAAATGCATATAATTCAAAATACATGTATAGACCAATGTCACTTATCTGGTTAAATTGTAGAGCAGTGAGCACTGAGCAGTCAGGACTAAATTTTTAATCAAACTTCAGTTTAAAAATTTTTTTTTTTCAATTAGGGAGTCAATAGGGACATGCACATATGCAGAATAGACAACAAAAACAATGTTACATTATCTTTTCTTAGCAGTAAGGAAATCACTCACCTTTTGTGTAGCAGACCACGTCAATGTCCTTGGGTTCAATTTTGGCCTGATCCAGAGCTTCTCGTAAAACTACTAGCACATTTTCTCGGTGGTGTTTGGCTGTATCTCTTGGTAAGAACCCTGAAATGACAACATGAAGGAAATTGAAGTGAAATTAATCAGAAAATTAATCAAAATTTTATAATGTATACAGATGTTGGACTACTGAGAATAAAAATATTTTCACAGATCACCAAGTCTTTTTTTGCCAATTTTGGTCAAATGCACTCTGGGAGTAAATGAAGACTTTAAGAATATTGTTTGCTCTATCATTTTTGGTTAGTTGTGTAGGGATATACGAATGTATTTTCTAAACATACCCTCTCCAGGTGGAGTGATGTAAGTTCTTCGGGGATTGGATAAAACTTCACCATCGCGGATTATGCCAATACCAATTTTGTTGGCACTGCCTTCGAAGCCAATGGCAACTACCATTTTGAGGAATGCGCCCTGCTATGGCTAGAGTTGCGTACGAACCTGGATATTAAAAAATTTTAAAACAATTTAAAGCTACAGAAAACAACAATGATATTAAAAAATTTAACAAAGTCAGAATTCTTGGGAAATCTGTATGCAATTCTAGTATAAATGTTAATATGGGGTGGGTCGGGTTTGCCATAGTCACCCAGTTGCAAATTGGCCATTTCGCTGAATTAGGCCCTACTGTAGAATAACTTATGAATAACTTGTAGTGTTCCTGAAATTACTCCCAATCGATTATTGGGAGAATTTTCAGCAGAGAGAATTTCAGAAGATAGCTCCCCCCTAAAATGAAATAGAAGCTAATTAGGAAGAACTGGAAGACATAGCATTCATCTGCTGAGCCTAAGTCTGAGGGCAATTATTGACTGCCAATTCTGCATTGCCACGGACGCCCATTAGATTGCCAGGTATTTAGAATTGAGCAGAGCCGCTGAGCCAGTCTGCTGCCAGAGAGCGGGGATAGGTAGCAGATGAACAACGAGGGGCAGCGAATGCAGTTGTAATCAGAATCTATTCATCCTAGATGATCTACCCGCTCTTTCCAGTACGCATTTTCCCCCATTTTCAGGATTAAGCCAAACTATTTAGTGTTGCACTTGGTGCTGGAAGTTAAAAAATATACAGCTACAATATGTACAGTATGACCTAAGATGTGAAACAAGGTCTATACTGATTACTGGCCCAATGAAGCCTCATTATTGACAAGCTTGCTGCAGAGCAGACGACAAAAATGCACATGGCGCCTGGGCGATAATATGACTCTTACAAAAAAAATAAAAACTTTGCATTAATTCAGCTGAAAGAACCAAACACTTCATGTCATAAGGTTACACATAAACTATTCCACCAATAAGATATTGTATACATTCCTGTTACAATCTAAAGCCACAGAAATTACCCTAAATCGTTGGAAAATATTGCACAAAATTTTTGGTGTCTCAGCTCCAGAATTTCATTCCTTCATTTACTTTGGCCTAAATTAAATTATTTCAAGTATTTTAAAATGCATGTTTGCACCATACCTAATACCTGGAACTTACATAATAAACAGTGAATGAGAATGCAACCAATCATGAACATTTTGTGAATTTATTTCCCTGAAAATGTGTCATTGTTTTGGTGTCGCAAGTGAAGTTGTGGCTTTATTTTTCTGAACTTCTGACACGTTTTACAACAATTTCCCCTTAATTAATGCTGCCACAGTTAAACAAAGTTAAAGCATGACTAAACGAGAGCTGGAGGCAGGTAAGAAAGTCAGAAAATTTGCAGATCTTTGTCTTTTGACAGAGACATGACTGATAAGAAATGACAGCTGTCATGTCACTCTCCCCATACCATGCTTCATAATCATATTAATCATGAATATGTACTGACTACGTACTGTAATGATTGCATAACAAATGTAAATTGAAATACAACAGTGTAATTGTAAATTTGTAGCTAGTAATGACAACTGTCAGCTGTAGTCAGTAGTCACCACATATTGTCTTAATCCGTAAGTAGTTGTTTAATTAATTAAACTGAATTGAATGGACTTCCAACCGAACCAAGTAACAGATTAAGATAGCAATAGCTAGGCTATTAAGTTGACAATAGATGACGATCAGGTATCAAAAATCAATATCGGATCGTAGGCACTGTTCCATGTAACTAATGGAATCGTTGTCGGAATTGTATCCGTCGTATCAGCAACAAAATACCAGCATCGGAATCGGACCGGAATGTAATTTTCTTATTACTTTTATTCCAGGCATCTATGGGCCACTACATGCCAAGAGGGAGACACCACTGCAGCCGATTATAAGCCCTTATGTAAGTGTTATGAACTTAAGGTTTGTTGTAAGTCATCAAATTAAATGTATTGCCTGAACTATTTACTGATATGAAGCGTCAACTTCGGGAAGAGCGACAAAATGCATAAATTCAGAAAGGCGGCTGTCAGCTGCTCTCTGATTGGTCATATATGTATTCCCGGAAGTTGGCCATTTCTGATCATAATCATGACATTCGTCAATGGCTCGGTAAATTTTACCTGTCTCGGCATAGACATTATTAGACGCACCTCGAATACAATTTAGGAGCTTTCGATTTAACTCAGGGCCTACGATGCTCAAAAATGGTGTCAGGGCTCAAACTTGGGACTTTCAGAGCCTCAGAGGGCTAAGATAAGCAAGCAAAGTTCCTTAGAAGGGCAATGCCTTAACCAATTAGGCTGACCAGAGATTATCAATCACTATAAACTTAATATACTTAAAAATTATGTGCAATGTCTTGCACAATATTTCACAAACTGTTTTATAACAGTTCTTTAACTTTGTCAATAATTTTTGCAGGCACTGGAAGATCCTATGTATGACTACATGCAGCAGAAAGCAGCAAGAGACAAACAAGCAAGGTATGTAGTATAATAATAGTTTGAAAGATATGAATTCACTCTTGTAAATTATGATAATGAATTTAAGGAGCTGTCAAGTATTTAATCTGCAAAATCACTTCCCTCATGAGTGGCTATTTTCAGAGATCTGCCATTACTTCGCTGATTTGCCTGTCCCAGAATTGAGAGATGGCGCTATTAGTATTTACACAGGTCTGTGAATAAATTAGAATGATCTTATCTCGTCATTCTTCATTTAATTTCAGAATCGAAAAGTTGAAAGCGCTCTTGGAGTCCTCAGATAGTTCTGACAGTTCAGACAGTTCAGATAGTTCAGACAGTTCTGACAGCGAAAGATCATCGAAGAAAAAGTCAAAGAAATCGAAGAAGAAAAAGAAATTGAAGGACAAGAACGTAAAGAAGAAATCCTCAAAACCAGACAATAAGAAAAACAAAAAGAGCGATAAAGTGAAGAAGTTTTCTGCTCCACAGGGAAACAAAACCGAAAAAAGGACAATCAAGAAAGTGAGAAATGATAAAAATGACAGAAATGGAAAGGACCACAAAAAACCAGAAAGACACAGAGAAAACGACACATTTCCTGAAAGATACAGAGATACAGATAGACAATCATATTCAAGAAAACGCACATACTCTGAAAGAGAGAGGGACATATCTCCAAACAAAGAGAGGGAGATAGACAGACTGTTAGAACGATGCAGAGGAACGGAAAAAGTACCTCACAGAACTGAGACAGACAGACAGCAGGAAAGATACAGAGACAGTGATCACTTGCCAGAAAGATACAGAGAAACAACGGACAGACAGCCAGAAAGAGTAAGAGACAATGACCGCTTGCAAGAGAGATACAGAGACCACGGTCATTTGCCGGAAAGATACAGAGACAATGTTCACTTGCCAGAAAGATACAGAGACAATGATCACTCATTAGATAGATACAGGGACAATGATTACTCGTCAGATAGATACAGAGAAAATGACAAATTACCAGAAAGATACAGAGAAACAACGGACAGACTACCAGAAAGAGACCGGGAGAGGGATAGACTACCAGAAAGATACAGAGAAGATGACAAATTATCTCAAAGATACGGAGACATTGATCACTCGTCAGATAGATACAGAGAAAATGACAAATTACCAGAAAGATACAGAGAAACAACAGAGAGACTATCAGAAAGAGACAGGGAAAGGGATAGACAACCAGATAGATACAGAGACAATGATCACTTGTCAGAAAGACACAGAGATACAGACAGACACACAGATCGATACAGAGGTAGATCCCAAGATAGACAAAGGGATACTGATAACCACACAAGACATCATAGCAACCACAGTAATTATGATAAGCCAAGATCTTACAGTGAAAGTGACAGAGATAGAGAAAGATCCCCAGCTGCCAAAAAATTCAAACTTTTAAGTTTCATTGTGAATCAGCTGCAAAGTGGGAGATAGTTAAAATACAAATTAGGTTTATTATTGCTGTGATAATACACAATATTATGTTAATAATTTTAATAATCTCCAATAATTGATTTTAACAAATGAAATGTGTTCATTTTTTTTAACAATGATTTTGAATATCCAAAATACAAAAATTTTGGGACTTGAGACATAGGCCTACAATTTTAACTGAAAAATCTGTAGACCTTGTTGTCAGAGCAATTATTACTTATTAGGCCCAATTGGCTACAATCAAAACAGTTGTGATTGAAAATTGAAACTACTTTTCAAAAATAATTGAGATTTTCATGCGATGTATATATATATATATGTATATATATAATTTAAAATTTTAATAAATATTTATAATTAAAAACTTCATTTGTATATTATTTCCTAACCATATAGGGCATGAAAGAGTGAAAAGTCTGCTAGAATTAGAATTATTTTCACAAATGTGCATTCAACACATTATTTCTTGAATACCGAAAACCATTTGAACTGGTGTGAAACTAAATTGACATTGGGAAATGTCTGACACCAATTTCAGATGACTCATGGTGAAGTTACTGAAGTTTCAATTCAAGTTAGCTACTAAATAGCTAGAACAGCATAACAAAAGTTAATTTTAAAAAGTTATATAATTTATATAATTATCTGGTAAAATTTGCAGATGATGACAACATAGGGTGACTGATCAGCAGTGAATAAATTGTGATGATACAACATTGATGTGATATCACTGCAAATGGTGAGGAAATGTGAAAGTGCCAAGTATAAAAATTCATGCAGTGTGACAGACATAAAGCAATGGAGAGTTCTTATACACAGTCTTTCGAACCAGAAAATTCACATACAAAACCTTTAAATAACAAATTGTTACTATTGTTAAAAAACATGAAAGCATATTGAGATCTTTCACTCCATTTCGTTTCACATTAAATTATAAAACGCTACTATTAACGCAGTCCTGTGACACATGAAACTCTTTACAAGTTGACAACAGGTACTCAAGTCCCTACATGTATGTTCATAATATTGTATGATTAATTTAAGCTTCAACAATCAAAATACAAAAATGTACGCACTATTTCAAATGTATGCATCAGAGTGCAACTGACACAGAAGGTCCTGGGAGTTATAATCTCCTTCACTTGAAAAACGTGTTAAGAAAATGTAATTATTAACAGAATCTTTACGAATCCGGTCAAAATTATACTTGAATTAAGATTTAGATGTGACTACAGTAAGCTCTGTTATATTAGCTAGATTCAATCTTAATTTTGATATTTCATAAATTTACACAATCATTTTCAACAATGTTCAAATAAATAAATCTCAATCTAGTAGAACTTGCACGGGTTTCCCATCCTCGTCCTTTTGGTCTACTCCATTCAGGAGGTCATATTCTCGTCGCAAATATGCAAAAATTAAATCTGTGATTAAGAATATCTGAAAAGAAAAAAAAAATGCTTGAGGTACATAACAAATAAAACTGCTAAAAGAAAACACTTTCAATTCAGGACACAACCATTTTGACTGCTCAGACATTTTTCAAAATTTTTTTTTTTTTAATTATTCTGTAGGCCTACACTCAACATTACATGCAGTATCCAATTTTATATTTTAGACAGCTATAGATCCTTTTATCATATTTATAATAAGGGTTGAAATATTAGTCAAGTCTTATCATTAAATAATAGGCCTACAAGAGGCATAATGCCACCTATTATAAACATCATTCTTGCCAGAATCATGTTTTAAACAACGTCATAGCTGTTTACCTGAGCAGTTGAAAATACCAGGGATATGCTGAAGTAGAAGTTAGAATTTGCAGAGCCAGCGAAAATCCACAGATGCCACAACATAGGGGCAAGAACTGTGGAGACGATGAGCATCCCAGCCACAAATAGGTTATTTCTCATATCTGCAATTAGAAAGGAAAGGTCTTTCTTGTCAATTTTGTTATAATAAATTGAGGAATTACCAGTTGCTACAACAGAGACATTTTGCTGAGTTATGCTCTCCAGGAGCCACCGTCGAGGCCACATTTTGATCATATTTTCATGACCTCGGCCGTGACTCTGTATTGGATGCAAATCCTGGCCTTGCCTCGGTCTCGGGTTTCTTTGGGCCAGTGTTGGAGGCATCTGGACCGGCCTTGTCCTCGAGGACAACCACATTTTGATGGCCTTGGCCTCGGTCTCAGAGGCTCATGTCCCGGCCTTGACTATGTCCCTGAGTGGTGTACAGGTGCAACCTTATATCATTGTTGCTATGCCAACCAACACATTCACAGGACCAGTATACATGAAGCAAAACCTCCGTTATACATCAAAATCATCATGAAAAAAATTATTTTGGGAAATTCATCATCTCCAAATTCTCCATGAAATTAAGTCACAACTTCATGAAAACTTACAGCCAAAGACATGTCTCCATATCGGCAGGAGAGAGAGGTAAAAGGCGACATCAGAAAGAGACGGGTAAGACTTGAAGATGGCAGTCAGGGCAATGAGGCTGTACATCAGGAAAATTGGATCATCTCTGAAAAAAATACAAGAACATTAAATTAGGATATATATCTAACTTTGGCCCATCAAAAATTAAATGAGTATTGAGTAATGTTCATGAAAATTAACCTTCAAGAGCAAAACTTGCAAAGGTGCAAAGGCACTAGAATTGTCGCCAAAGATTCATTGCAAATGCAAAGAAATAATATGTTAATATTTCCTGTGCTTGGAACTAAATTACGCCTGAATCGTATATATATACATATAATATATGTTTTAAACAAGAATCCGCGGATTCAAAGCCTGGCTCAAGTGGCGAAATTGAAAAAAATTTGGAACAAAAAAATTGTTTTTTTTTTTAAATTGGAAAACAATTTTTTTCTTTTTTTTTAATTTAGGAAAAAAAATTTCAAATCTTGGGAGCAAAAAAAAGTTTGAAAAACAGAAGTTGCCCGATTTCCTCTTTTTGAAAAAAAAATAAAAATTTGTTTAATTGAAAAAAAGTTGAATTTTTTTTTTTTTTCAAATCTTGGAAAAAAAAATTTTTGAAATTGAAAAAAAAAAGTAATTTCCATACATCTAGCTACCCTAACAAACCAATAAAACACAAAAACAGATATATTGAACCTGCAGTTATTGAACAGTAGAGTTGACAGACAATATTTTCAGACCATTACTCCTGAATTAGCCTGGTGAGCCAGGCTAAAAATACTAAAGTTAGATCTCGATTTTAAAATAAGATGGTATTTATGGTTCACCAGAAAGAATACAAATGATCGAAATTAATTTGAACTGTCAAAAGTTTGACAAAACAAGAACAATATAGCGTAAAAATTACAAAAAGTAACGAAACATTACATCAACTTTGTATTGGGCAGTTAGCATATATTTTTTACTTACTTTAGTTTGAATGCTAGTGGAACGGTGTAGATGAAGGCGTTGATTTGGAATACACAGATGAAGAAGACTCGGAAATGTTCAAACATTTCGGTGAAGAAATACCAAAAAACTCCCATGTTGGGTTCTAGGTCTGGTGCTCCAAGGCTGTTAATGATAAAATATAAGATAATGACGTCCAGTTTAAACTTTTTAAAATACAAATTCATTGGAGTTTTAAAATATGCACAATTTAAGTTTAAAAATATTTGAAAATGTGGTTTTTTTTTCTTTTTCAGAATAAGATGCAATGCAGACATCTAAATAATTTAGGTTCAGTAAACTAAACAAGTCTAAATTTCCAGGAGCGTACAAAAATTAAGACGAATATCTTTTTCACCGTATTGTGACAAAAACTTTAAAAAAGGTCATAAAAAATTTGTGTGAGACGCGTGCAGAAGTTGAAAAAAGTTTAAACCTTACAACTCGAATCTCTGAGATTATTTTAAATGGATAACATTTCCGCGACAAATGATGTGGTCAAATCCTTTCCAAAGTCTTGTTTATTTTCAAGGGGCTCCTAATTAACATTACCACCAATAAGTTATGAGAAAACCATTGCAACAAGAAGAAACATTAACTCACATGAAACCAAAAGTGGAATGCAGAAACTTCCAAGATCCCTCGAGAGTAAATGAAATGTAGAGAAGACCAAGCACAATTGTCAGGGTCGTGAGAGATGCCCTCAAAATGGCCGACACCACTTGGTCGCGGCTCAGATTGGTCGATTTCAATTCCACCTGGAACGAAATAAGAGCAATAGCTGCTTTACAACCAATTAAAGTTTAAAGAATGAAGGAATCACAAAGAAGTCAGAGAATAACAATCACAAGCATTATTAAAATAAGAGTATTTTTGGGCAGTAAATTCATTATATTATTTTCGAGCCAGCCTTCAATCAAGGAACAGGCTTACTATTTTAACTGATTTTTATTTTAAAAAGATTGAATTATTCAAATCAGATTTTAATAACTCAATAATGATTTGCAACACATATTTTATTATAATATTAGATAAAATCATGATCTAGATAGAATTGCTTTCAATCAAGCAACCTTGAACACCAACCAGGAATACATAAAATTCCAGAACATCAGCGCCAACACTGGCCCTACTGGTAATCCGATAATCTCGTGAAGAAGGAGAGAAATACACATCAAACTTACATGGGCCAGATGTAGAGCGATAGGAACAACCAACATTATCGGATAAAGTGACTTGTAAGTTGCAAAGGCAAGGAAGATATACGCTTTGTTCTTGTTGCCTGGAAACATATGAAAAAGACACTCAGCAAACTTTAGCAACAATTCACAGACCAAGAACTACTGAATGATCCAATTATTAAAAGTTTAAAACATTTCTTATTTCTTATAAATATCTAAATGTGTTATCCTGTCAAAATATAGGTATATTCAAATAAATACACACTAGAACAGATATACAAACACAAAATTATTTTACATATCTTATGCGAACCACAGAAATTTGATAACAACGATACGATACGATATTTTTTATTGACACGTTCACAAACAAATTGAACACTTTGTCAAAATGAAAATAATATACAATAAATCATAAATCAGTACAGTACAGACATAACATGAACACACACATAAACAGAAATATTAAATACCATATAAAATTTAGCTTTAGTACCTGTGATGGTGAAGTATAACAAAAACGCCATGATTAAGTTGAGGAAAACTCCCGTTGATTTGGCGACACACACACTGACACTGTAGGGGTTCAATAAATAACTGAAAATTGAAGAAAAAACACATGTCAAGTAATTTCAAAGTATCTCTGAAAATTTACATAAAAACATATTATTACAACAATTTAAAGTATGAAGACTTAGTGCAGAATTTCATTGTGGAGATTTCTTCTTGGGTTAGTTATTTGCTAATAAAATATATCCATAAACATGCCATTGATTCACTTGCCAATTTAATACTCCTTCCAAGAAATTAATTTAGCCAAATTTAAGAAAAGAAGCACCAAGTAACTTACGCAGCCATAACATAAAGTCTGATGGAATTAACGTCAGTAGCTTTCAACAGCAAGGTCTTGGAATCAACCGAGTAGTTTTTCACAGATGTAGCTTGTCTTTTCAACTAAAATAAATCAAGAATATTTTATCAATTGAATTAGATTCAAAAACTTAATTTTAAGATATAAACAAAACATACAATACTATATACTCCAGGTGAATTTACATGATGATCAACGTACAGTGTACACTGCTATGATATTGGAACACCAAAAAACTTACAACATGTGAATAGTCTGGATCGGCATATGTTTCACAGGTGGAATTAATGTTCTCCAAGCAATTCAAAGCAGGTTATGCTAAACTTTCCATTTACAAGAAACTACTATTGTGTTGCCGAGAAAAGAAGAGCCAACATTATTTTTTCACTGTCAATTTAGCAAAGTACACATACCAATAAACCAGCAAAATGCTTGGCAGTTCTTTCTAACATGATGGCAGTTAATAAATCACATATCTGAAAAGAAAACACAATAAGATGTAAGAGTTGAATGTGAGAAACAGATTGAATATTGCCCAGGTCCGTTAAGATTTTTTTAAAACTACACTATACATCCTGAAAACATTTTAAAATACCCTAATGCTCTTGCATTTTCCTGCCCATTTTTATAGCGAGCGGCAAGCCACCTTAAGAAAGAGGACAAAACATTAAAAAATGTCCAAATCTCATCAGTGAGAAACTAGGCTTACCGTAAATATTAATGACAGCCTGTTGGATCCAAATGTGTTAAGAAAGTTAAGAAACCGCAAAACCAAAGGCATCTGAAAAATTTAAAAACATAACATTAGTCAACTGACTTAAAGGTTATACTAATGTTCCGCATTAGGCAATTTAGCTAGCAGGCAAATATCACATCAATAAGGCCAGACAAAATAGGTTTTTAGCTTCTCAGATCATCGACCAACCTAACAGATTCTGGCAATGAAAAAAAACTTTACAAACCCACAATTTTAATTAACACAATAAAAATTCAAATCATTTTCTTTTTCATCCTGCAGACCTTAAGTAGAAACAGTGCTTTGAGAAGATTCAGGAAGCTAAAATTAAATTAAATCTGGCCTAAATTGACAAATGACCAACCTCATGGAAGATATCCCCATCGTATGGGGAGATGCCATTTTTGTACAAGGCCAACCCCTCAGTTACTGAAAATTTTACAAACAATAATCATTATTGAACCAGAAAAAAATATATTAACTAATAATGTGGCACATACAATCAAATAACAAACCAATTTCAGTCTACCATTGTTTTGATTTCATATTGTGGGCGAAAAAAGATTGCATTCCATTTAAGTCAACGCCAAAATCAGAGGGTTCAAAATAAAATGAAATGCTCGGGGAAATTCTCTATATTCCAAAATTAGCATTAAAATATATAACAGGGACACAAGGCCATAGGCATAGGGCGCGTTGACCAATTCATTTTAGTAACTTCACGAAAGCAGCACACCAAAGTTACCACAAGCAGGGCAGGCGAACCTTGTAGGTAGGCCTACATGAGTACCGTCATACAAACGATGATTTATGTGCTGCGCTTCAGCACCTGGTAGGTTAATTAGGACAGTAGGACACAACAACTAATCATGTTAAAATGAGGCGAAGCTGAAGGATAATTGAAACTGATGTCCAGCACAGGTCCAGCTGACCCGGCCAGAGTGGGAATCGAATTAATAAGAAAACAGCGACTGGTAGCCAAGTGTACTATCAACTGAGCTTGTGTGGGCTGTCATTCATGAATTATTAATGTGGAATTTTTGACAAATTGTGTGGATTGGATGGATGCAAAATGGCAACATTTAAATCATTTTGCAGGTTCTGTATATATATCACATTCTCACCTCTCTTCCATGATGTCAAGGGCGTGGATATTTCATTTCTGTCGGCCAACCAATCTGCAACCCAGGAGCCTGCTATATAATGCCTAATTGCAAACCCAGACAACAAAACGATCAGTGTAGGTGGAAACATGATTTTGTTTACTTCAGCAACAGCACAGCCGGAAAAAGACGCCGGCCACAAAACACGCAATCAAACGAAAGTGACAAGAAGCGTTGCAACGATTTTGACAGATCGATGAATATGACTAAGATCTCGAAATAACTTCACCAAACACTCGTTATGACCATATATGGGAGTTCTAAGCAGTGCAAGTAGATTCATTGATCTCTTTACTTCCAATTCCGACCCGAATTAGGAGCTGACATTGCACGCACTTCACATAAACAGTGAAATTTCACAGTGGAGTCAGATGTCGTCTCACTGATTCTCAGAACTTCAGCTTGCCCACAAGCTCCCACAGGCCCTGCACATCTCTGCAGCTCAACAAGCACCAAGATACAGATTTGAAAAGACAGTATTTTTGTGTCACACAATGGCTTCACAGACTAAGACAACACTAGAAACAATCAAAGAACTCTTACAAGTGGAAACACCTGCAAAGAATCCAAGAAGGAGAATAACAGCTAGTCCAGCTTTCGGAGTGCAGGTGCCTTTATTTTATGGCAGAGCAAATGTCCAGATGAACAACTTTGATCAGGTCTACCCATCAATTTATTTGGGAAATGTGTGAGTATACTTTTTGTAACAGACCGGTCTAATTAACCCTTCCTAAGTACCTGCCTCATTAGGCCAATTTGTGTTAAATTACCCTAGCAACCAGTAACCAATACAACAATTAATCCAGAATCAATCAAGCCCAATTAAAACAGTAGGTTGAGAATACCAGGGAGAATATATTATCTATAACCAAAAACACTACGTCAAGCTCAACGTCAAAGTGCTTGAACAAACCAAACAAAAATTAGATATAACTTTTTCATTTTGTGTTTAATATTTTCAGAGAGATTGCAAATGACTTAGAAACTCTGGAACAACTTGGCGTCACCCATATTCTCAATGCTGCACATGGAACAAAATTCAACCAGATAAATCTTGACAAAGGCTACTACGCCAAACTTAAGGCAGACTTTTTGGGGTTTCCTGCAGTGGATATTTTCACCTACAAAATGTCAAAACATTTTGCAGAAGCCTCAGATTTCATTGAAAAATGCTTGAATGAGAAAGGTATACTTCCTCCTTGAATACAGTTATGAGCAATGATCAAATTCCACCAATGTCATCTCTGCATATATCATTTGCTTAATTTTTTTTCTTTTTTGCAGGGGTCATAGTAGTATATTGCCAACAGGGAATCAGCAGGTCAGCTTCACTCGTACTTGCCTACCTCATGATAAAACGCAAGATGACTTTAACAGAAGCAATAAATACAGTCAAACCACACAGACCTATCTATCCCAATGAAGGATTCTTGAAACAGCTAATTCAACTGGACATTGAACTACACCAGGCGAATCAATCATAAAAATTTGCCAGTGGCCACGTAACTGTTGATAAGATAGCTGAGAGCCACAACTTGAATCTCATCCTGTAAGACCAGGCAAACCGCTGAAGATATGATTGCATCCCATCACTTGAAGTATAAAGTGGAGATGTCTGTGCCACTTCTTCATGTATCAGTGACTATGTTTACGAATGCCCAACATTGGCAACAATGCTACCTGTTTTAAAACCATTACATCTGTGATATTTAGTAAATATAATTTTTGTTTGAAAGATTTGCTACCGATTCTTTTATGATATTTTTTAAAGAAATTACCCAATATCTTTGTACAGGTTGATTGAATCATAACAATTTTGTTGTGGTTGAATTAGTAAGATATAAATTTCAGCATGAATTCATGAACTATGAAGGACCTCTACCTGAGCCCGTTTAAATACATGGACAAGAAAAAAGTCCCTACGTCTTAACAGCCAGAGCAGACATGTAGAATCTTCACACTTTCATGCACAAGAGTAAACCAAAGCCTTTTTAAATTGAAATTCTCCAGACAACCATAAAGTAATTAACTAAAGATCCAAAGACAGATTGCTCATCAAATTGCCTTAACCAATGGGCAACCTATTAAAAATCAACAATTCATCACAACAAACTGCTATTCAAAATGATTTAAGATTTAAATATTTAAGATGGTTGAATATATATATATCAATCTTGATATATTTATAACATTTTTAAAGCTTAAAACAACTTTTTATAGAGTAATCAAAGTAAATTGTCAATAGCGAATGTATAAATTTAATAAAAAATATATAAGATTGTTTCGTCAAATGTAATGTAACGCATATAAAATTTTGTGTATAAAACATGACAAATCCAATACATGCATACTAAGGCAATATGATAGGTGGATATAGGACCCTGATAATGGATGATTTTTGAGATCAATCAAATTATCTGCTGGGGAAAAAAATTGAAAAAAGATATCAGACATCCAACCACGCACCGGCCAGCAAATAAAATTTATCAGTTAAAATAAGTTGAGATTCATATACCGGTATCACAAAGAACAAAAAATAACTCGATCCCGCATAAAAATCTACACATTATTACAAATTAATCCTCATCTTCATCATCATTTAGACTAATTTTCTGCAATGAGCCTCTCACACTCTGTATTCCATCAAGTCTCAGCAGTTGCGAGACGATCATAATTAAATGGTGCCACTGTCCAATTTTCAAATTAAGAGGTTCAATAATATTTCTATGTTTCATGAGACCAGCGCCACTTCTAGCATCAATACCACGAGGAGTAAACGGGAATTCATTTGGCTTCGGACTCATTTTAAAGACATCCGTAATTGACGATTTGGGAGCACTTGGTCTGTGTGAATTCTGTAATAACAACAACGGCACAGTGATATAAGACTGTGCGAGTATTTTCAACACAGTTAACATTGTCCCATCCTCTTGATATGATGGAAGCGGAGAAGATAGCAAGTGATACATAGCGAGTTCAAATGCACCCCCACCTTCGATGACGTCAATGGTTTGATTTGAATGTTCAGTATCATCACAGTCTATGTCTGATTTAGGTTTGTCAATATTGTCACCGACACATGTCACTAACAGTTTGCATGTATCAGTTAAAACAGTTCGAATCTGCTGGCAAGCTCCAGGACTAGGTCCGTTGACAAGGATATGTCCAGAGATATATTTTGCAGAAGATTCTGGAGTATCAACACAATTCTTCACACCAGAGAGTTTCACATAACTTCTTCCTGAAACCGGGATCAATTCACACGATTGTGCACTGCCGATTGTAAAATTTGACAACACATCCTGAAGCTCCGAAGTCAATGTGCAACCGGACAGGAATGAAAGTCTCTCAATGTCAAACTCAGGACAGAAATTCACAACATAAATTTTCCGTTTAGCGAGCAAAAGAGCTAATTGGTCTGGTACTCGACAATTAGAGATGACCAAGTTGATGTTGAGGTTTCTCCAATGATCAACTAGTAGACGGTACACTCGAGATTTCCAGTGTAAAATGTCATCGAGGAATGACGCATCTCTAATGGTGATCACAGCGTCTTGGTCACATTCGTCAGTATCAAAATCCAAAGACATCAGTGTGAATCGCACGTCTTTCAATGTTTGTTGGGGGCAAGCAAAATCATGAAATTGCCTGGGTAATATCACACCATCCACAAAACAACTTTGCCAGGGTAATCCACCAACTTGGTCAACAAAAATAGTCTGCGACGAATCGTACAACGCCTGGAGGCAAGGCTTGATATCTCCTTCGTCAGAACAGTTTCTCAATAAAAGGTCGATTAGTAAGGTAGACAAATGACTGCACGAATGAGAATCCAAGCTTCCTTGCAATTTAGTGGAGATCAAGTTCTTCAGCAGAGTAGCAGTTTCATCATTTGGTTTCATCGATGTCATTGAGTATTTTTCCAGCTTGATGTTCTTCAGAACATGATCATCAATGAGAGAATATTGCAATTTTTGGAGAGCGCGCACAAACTTTAATTTCTCGATTTGTTGCACTTCTTTGCTTCTAGTAATTGTCCTGTCGATTTGAGCGATAGTCTCAGCAACGAGAAACAACAACGTCTTTGTGCCGTCACCATATTTGGCATGAAAACCAATCAGCGATTCCTTAATTAGGTGAGCCACAGGATGTTGAAGATTAAGACACCTCAGAATCGCTGCGCCGTCATTGGTCAACTCCACTTGACCTGTGGCTGTTACGAAGATGTTCTTGAGCGCATTGGGACCGTAACTCCTTTCGCATAACTTCTTGTATTTTAGAAGGACGTCCACAGCTTCACCAAGCATTTTGAAATGCAAATTAAGTGATTATTCATCCATCACTGAAAAAGAAAGTTTGCAATAATTAATAGAGTAGGCTAAAACCACAATTTATTCGCCAAGAAATAATTAAAGCCTCTGCACAATTCTCATTTCCTAAAACTAAATAATGAATTGAGACTTTGTGAGTGTTGAATTGTTTACCTTTTATGTCTATGCAAAATTCACAACTTTCCTCATCATCGATGATATTAATCCTTCTGAGTTCTTGTCATATCATATTGACAATTGCATTGTACAATTTTTTTAGATATATCATGTACATAGGCCAATTTCAATTTGAACCTACAACGTAAATAGGGTTTTTTTACACACCCCAAGTCTACCTCTACATTTGGCAATTGGCACCCTGGGACTGGGTTTAGTGAAGCTTCATCATGTATCAAAGCTTATACAAATGCCAGAAATGAGAGGAATGTGACAAACACAAACCAGCATCCTCCTGGTGGTAAAACTTGGAAGCTTGCATCCAAGGTAACATCAAAATGTGGATGAGCAACTTGGGCAGACCAAAATCTAACTTCAGCTGTTCGGAAAGATTTAATTAGGCCCAAGATTGCATTGCAAATGCTGGAGGCCAATGGACATTGTACCTAGGCTACTATAACTTATCTTTAAAAATTTTTTCATGCATGTCAGTTTTGCAACCAACAGGCAACCAACATGGCACAAGACTGTAAAACTTTGGCTGATCATTATTATTTCGAAATCAAGTCAGGACTATACCAGTGAAAATTTTAGCTTTTAATTTTGTAAAAACCGCTCATACAAAGATTTATAAATCATATCAAAATGTTCACAATATATCTAATAAACAACATGTCAACAATCTAAATATTCATGAATGCAAATTTGTAAATCAACACCTAATAAATTAAGAATTTGTTTAATATGTTTTTAAAAGATCCAATAACAATATCAACAACAAGTAAAAAATATAATGTAATCCAACAAAAATAACCCATATAAGGGTATTCCATTTAAAACTCTGGGGGGGGGGGGATTGTCGGGCTGGTTTACTTTCGTATGATGTATGTACGGGTGAGCGATAATACGTTGTGGATGCAAGGGGGGCACTCGCGGAATTCACTGTAGATGTATGGGGGGGGGGGACTATCGGCTCTAATCAGGCCTACGCAATGTAATAATGAAAATTGTTTTTGATGTATGTACGGGGGGTGAAAAAATCGAAGTTAATGCATGGGGGGGGTAAAAAATAATCGTTTTAGATGCATGGGGGGGGGTAAAAATTGTAGCACGACCACCCCCCCCCCCCCAGATTTTTAAATGGAAAAGCCCTAAGCAAGTTTCATAAAAAAATACAAAATTTGTGTGCTTGTAAGTAAAACTCTGATTAATGCCCCATCTAGGTGTCAAAAATCAATTTAACAAATTAGTCTTTGCTGGGCCACTCAGGGAAAGTAGGCTAACTTGACTCTCAGATGCACTGGGCTAATTGCTAATCAGTTAATACGGTAGAAAAATCATAACGGTAAAGCCCATCAATGATCTACATTGAACGTGCTGAACTAAATCTTAAAAATGCTACAGGTAAAACCATAAATATATAACATGAAAAAAGGTATAATATAATTCAAACAATTAACAAAAAAGTGGACAAAAAAGACAAAAACTCTCATAAAAAACAAAAAAACAAAAAACAAGCAACACTGCAACAGTTATTGTAACTTATTGAACAGTAAATAGCTAGGTCAATGAGCCACTACTAAAAGAAAGTGAACAGCTTAAATGTAATATTCCAGAAAGTTAATGTAATATTAAAACAGTAAATGTGCACTTCCAAGTAAATGCCGAAAGAAACAGGCAACAGAAAAATGAGCAAATGGGGTAATCGAAAAAACCTGGTGTTGTCGATATTGCCTGCTGCATACTGGTAAAAAATACAAGCATTTATATTTAAGTATCTACATATCATTTCCGTTAAAATTATTCAGCCTGCATCACAATTGAAACCACAGAAATAAACACAAACATACATGTTTCATCTCTTTGTAATTCGTACTTTTAAAACTAAATAAGTTAAAAATTAAAGGTAACGATAACTTGCTTGAATCAGTACTATAAGTGAAGCAGCTTAGTTTCTACATACATGTACATTTAGTGGCATGGTTTATATCAATAATGAATAGATATATGATACAAATTCAAATGTTATTCCTAATATCACTGTCACAATGTGACATGTACTTGCCATGCAAATGCACTGTTCCCAATCTTTTACCAATCACCCGTCCACCGCGTCAGAACAAAATCATAATCTCTTTTGAAAGAATGGACAAATATTACAATACACGTAGATCTAGTGATGCAACGATTCTCTGATTTTTAGCAATGATCATCAGAGCAAGTGGCTTAATCCGCTCTGATAGCATATGACATTTTCCACACCTTCTGTCTGGAAAATTTCATAAAAATCTTCCCAAAATTTCTGGGTATCTCCAAGTATTTTCGTATCGGAAGTACATCGATTAAGCGATTTTAGTGTTGCATCCGATTTTCCATCACTAAATACATGTAACGGACAATGCATAGAACTGAATCACTCTAATGTCTAAACACCACTTAATCAGACTCTCTGAACTTCAGAGTGTAGCCACCAGGTTTCTTAGTAAGTTCTGGTCTAACTTTAAGTATTTCTTTAACAGTAGGTTCATCAAGAAGACAGTAAACATGGATTTGTCGGAGTCGCTGACACCGTTTTGCACTTTCTATTAACGCACTGTTTAATTCTGCTGAATTTCTAGACAGCGGAGTGTGCAATATCAGGACTTCTAGAGTTTTATGATAATACGAGGCTGCCATTCTTAACTCGTTGTAAATGTAGGTGAAAGTCTCCAGTCTCAAAACCGACAGAGGAATTGACGGCTTCATTATTTCGGTCACTCTAAGCAGCGGACAAGTGTGGTCGAATGCAAGACACACTCGAAATTTTGGCAGCTTCTTGCGAATGGTATCCCAGCTTTCGTCTTCGATGTCTTTGCCATATTTCTCGTAACGGCGGCATTTTAAATTTAGCATTTCTAAAGGAGTTCTCCCTGGTTCCATTAACACCTCTAGGGTTTCTTCCGAAATGCTGTTGTAGAAGAGATGCAATTCCTGCAAAAAATTGACAGAAATCTTAGGAATCAAAGAGAAGTTTACACAACCAAAAAATAAGATACTTTTCTGGTCACATTAAATATTGGTGGTTTCCCTCAAGGATTGCTCCCATATGTTATCGGGCAAATTTTAATTTGGTCTAAAGGAAAACTCCCTCACTCAAATCTAATCATAGATAATATTTGTAAAAATTTGTAATCATTGTAGAATTTTTTTATGTTATAATTTTTTTAAACAATTGACCGATGTCTTCTGGCTGTCTATGACTGCAACCAATACAGAATTTTAGAGATTTTTCCATTCATTTCAAACTTATCAAAATGTCAGACTTTAATTATCCCCAGTAAGTTAGGTTAGTAGGCCTATGTTTTGAATAATATGACATTCTGAGCTAGACTGGAGCAGTCAAAATTTATCCACTCACTTTGAGTTTCCTGCACTTCTTGAGCATCCGTACAACCCCTTCGGGTGTAATCTTACTGACGAGGACCTTATTTTGAATGTTTAATCGTTGCAATTCAGGTTGATGTCCCGATAAGACGTCAAGAAGAGTGTCATCGATACTGATTGTTATACCGCCGAGATCAATGTCTTGGATGTGTGTGAGTTTCGTGTCTTCTGGGACTTTAAACAGAGAAATCAATGCTGTTAGAAATTCCTTCCCAGCGTAGAAATAGGGATTTTCACCAGTAAATGTCAATTTAATTTTGGACAATTTTCGGTCCTTGCTGTTAGTCAGGAGATCAAGAACTTTGAGGGCATTTTCTCTGTTTGTCTTTTCGTGCTGATCCAGTTCTATAACCACAGACTTGAGATTATGGCTGTACTGATGAACGCACTCCAGATAACGCTGGTCCTTCTCAATGTGAAATTGGAAATTGAAGTGTTTCCATAAATATGGAGACTGGAAAGCCTCGTTCCACAATTGACAAGCTTGTGCGGCTTTCGAGCGGTAATTTTGCGGCAGATACTCGAAGATGCTCACGAGAATGTGCTGGGGTAAACGCGACCAACCTCCATTGTCAAACGCAGCCATGACATAGCCTGCAAAGAGGAAAATCAGAGTAACAGGTGCCCATTTTATGTGCAACGACCAGCTGGGAGAAACATTCTCTAGCTCAAATTTAACGAGACATAGTCAATCACTTATGAGTTAAAAGTTTACAATTTGGTTGGATAACTAGGACAGGAGGACGACATGGCAATGAAGCAAAGGATGATTGAAACTGCCATCCAACATTGTGACTGCCTGTCACAGGTCGTTATAAATGAGGAAATTTAGCTACTTCAATCTAGGAGTTATGCCAGAAATACTATGCATTCAGATACAAGTATTCATGCACTGTGATTGAGACCAACACTGGAGATTGAAATTGGACGGAATATCTATCCTCTGCCGTTGTTAGATTTAAATTGCAAAATTGGCAAACTCATTGTGATAACCGAATGAATGACACCATTGAAAGCAAATGGTACGTAGACAATTGCTTATTCTGTTGAAGAAGTGCACATCCCCAACTGGCTTACTAGACTTACCTGGGTGCTAACAGCAAAAAAGTCTTTTAAATTCAGGATTATGCCCATTTACCTAATTACCCTGTATTTAAGTTTTAATTAGTTTTGGCACATTAGTCATTACTCCACATTTATGTTTACCCCAACTTTGAATTTTTATTACAAAGAAATTACCTGCAATCCTTGCACTGTACCACTGTCTGCACTACTACTGGAACTGGAACTTGCTCATTCTGGAAGAGTGGACATTGGTGGAGTGCAACAGAAACTGCCTGTCACTGTCACTGAGTTTCATTCACTTTCTCTGCACTAGTTTACAACTTCACAGGCACAATTTTTACACAGATAGTACTACATACTAATACCCACCTATTTTGGTGTATGACTCAGCTGAACAGCCCTCAAATGACCCAAATAAACGGTACACTGATCATGTTCTTGATAGTTTTGTTCACTGCCAAAACAAAAGTTTTCCTCCCAAAACAGAATCTCATTGCTGTTCTATTTTTTTCCCCTCTAGAATCATAATACATCAATCAACTTGATTGATTGACTATACTAATTAATTCCAAATCAATAATACAAGAATATGTACGCATAAGTTGATAACAAGATTATTTAAGAAAACAGGATATTGTTTGGGAGGCAATTCCCAGAAAAAATCATGCTCAGCCGCAAACCCTCGGCGTCCCCAAATCCGCGGGAACCAAGTTTGTAGTGCTGGGGTATGGAGCCGGGCAGGATTTGGCTGAAATGAATAAGCCAATCCAGTTGTTTATTCAGTCAGGACTCAGGACTGATCAAAGGCTACATCTAAGTATGTTGGACAGTCATTGTGGGCACTACTAAAAAACCGCACTGGAAATATGTCTTGGGACTTTCGTGCCTCATCCTGGATCTTCATCCATTGTTACATCTTCATTTCATTTCTCGATTTAATTGTAACCTAAATGAATTTCTGAATACATCAATACTACATTTTCGCCGATTTCAGTGACTGAACAAAAAATTCAGGATTTGCCAAGTCACTTCATGGTCTAAGATCACCTTCCAAATAATTTCGAAACTGTGACAGCTGAATTTTGTAAAAGGTGGGTACCAGGTAGAAAAATTAATTAGTTTCCCACAACTCAACCCTACAATGTAGTATTGAATGTACCCTGGTAAATTGGTAATAGCTAGACACTGCAAACTTTAAATTAAATTTTAATTTTTAAAAGGCATTTCACTATCATAGAGCCTGTTACTTGTACAGCTTGATTGTGCAAGTGGCAATACTTTGAATTCGCTGAGTGATGCTCCCTGATATTAACTTTGGGTGAGCATCCTGGAAAAACCGGACAACCATATATAAGAGAGAGGGAAAGCTGGCCAGCTAGAGAACTCAGAAGGCTATAAATATATATGACAAAACCATTTGGGTATAGATTTATAAATTAACTTTTATTCACATTCAGTGCTAAATTATTCAGATCCACACATGTGATAAAGTTTGTAAAACACAAAAGTATTTAGATGTATATGAATTACGCTATATTATGTAAATATTTCAGTGTAAAAAATAAAGTGATGGACGGACAATGGAATGTTATGAATCTTATCAGTACACAACATTTTGTGGATGCATGCAATATCATTACAATATTATTACATCCATTGAGATCTTACAGCATAATGCAACAGTGACAGCGCATAAGTATTATTTTTAATTTAAAGCTTTTACAAAATAAAATTTCATGCATTTCAAAAAATTTATGAAATATCAGAAATAACCAATGTTTCAATTTGCTTAGACTTGATATACAGACTAATTAAATCAGATTGATCAAATTCCGAGTAAATGACTTTAATAACAAAATGCAACATAATTGCAGGCTGCAACTTTAAAGAGTGCTTCATAGCATGACAAAAACCACTCGCACAATTGCACAGTATTCATGAGTGAATGATTAATATTTAATTTGAATTGTTAGTGTTTTCCACAAAACCACTTCAATTGTTTTTCATTCGAAAGTAAAGAAAAATCCTTGACATTTCTCCATTGGCATTGACAAGCATAAGCCCGATATCCTGGATAAAAAAAGAACATGAATATATAATGATTATAATCTCACAAAAAAAAAGAATTGTATAAATTTTTAATGAAAACAGTCGACCACAACATAAGGATACACATAATTGATTTTTAGCCTATCGGATCTTCTCAAAGCACTTTTGCTTGGGTAGGTTGGTAGGACAAAAAACAAGAACCCAAGGGTTGCAAAGCCGAAGGATGTTGAAAATTGGCAGTATAGTTGTTGGCCTAAAATGGCAGTTAAAGTGTCAATACTATACTTTACCAATGAGGTAGCAATTCCAGATTGTGGTTGAAGAAGCAACTTTCATTACATTAGATATAAATATTTTTTCACATATGCATATGTCAGAAAAGTTCTTGGAGTGAAGTGAATATTTGAGGCAGAAGTATTTCAAATTAATTGACCCATTTCACTGAGTGGCCTGAACATTGGCCCCAAATAACTTTTTTTGTAATTCACTGATTCTTAATTTACTTTCCACATATAGTAGATGTAATGTGTGCCCTTTAATTCCAAAAACACGGCTTTCAAAATGTAATCTAAAAGAATGACTAAGTTTTGAAGCCTTAAAGTTGCATTAAAATGCACTGTAAATAGGCCTACTCAAGATTGGTGTCACTTGGTTGGACCAATCAGAGGCAAGGCCGGGAAATCTATCTGCCAAAGGAAATTAAGTATTCAGACACCAAGCACCACTTTTCCCTTAGTGTTAACTAACAGAACTTTGTATGAAATTAGTCTATTTACAAAAGTGACATTAACTGCCATCATTTATTGCCTTAATTGAGTGTCAACATTGACTGCCACCATAGACTATCAGCATTGATTGCCTACATTAATTTGTATTACTTTGTGCAAGTTACTTTCAATAGTAGTATTGTAGCAATTTACTTTCAAGAGAAGTATTGCAGCATCTATCATAAATGCAAAAAGAAAGGAGGAAGTCATATATAAAATTAAATCTTCCTGTAATTTTGCCAAAATTTATGCTACATAATTGCCTTGGTCAGTGTAAGATTTCAATTGTGATTAGCTGAAGAAAGAGGCAATAAATTCAAATTTCTTCAAGTGACTGTACTTTCTCAGACTGAGCAGACAGCAAGGAAAGATGATTGAGTACAACTTGACCACCATTTCCCTGAAAACAGAGCAATGAAGATGTAGGCCTAAGATGGACTAACTGCTCATATTGCAAATGCACATTTTAATGACTCACCAGGAGCTTTCTCCCATCTTCCATGGGCTTCCTCTTCAGCTGCCCGAGAAAACTTAGCGGGCTTTTTCAGCTGTCTCAGCTGGTCACATGAGTCGACGATGACTGTGACTCCTGTCACGTGACTTAACCAACTGAGCAAGCTCAAACAGCTGAAAAAGCCCACTAAGTTCTTAGCTTATATTCGTTCTTACCAGAAAATCATGATTATGCTTGATTCATCCTTCTGATTAACATGTCATACCTTTACAGAATTTCAAAAATTTTTACAGAATTTCAAAAATTTTTGTAACCCATGGATTCTTGTTATAAATGAATTTTTTTTTTAGGCATCTATTTCACAACTACCCCCCTCTTTCCAACAAATAAACTCAATCATGCTAAAATAAATCATAATGTAACAATTTGATTGGCAATATTTTACTATGCAAGTAGGGCAGTGTGCACAACCATGGCTTTTGATGAAATTCATTAATTCAATAATTAAGCAGTTATAAAAAGTAACTAATTAATCTGATAAATTTCATTTATAATCTTAGTGCATTTCATGGCATAGTTGAGTGTATTTTCGGCAAAAGAAAACACACAAAAAGATAAATTTGCTGTCACACACTACATGTATGGCAATGATTGGGGGACTTCAGTGGAAGGGGGGTGGCCCACATTGTGTTCTCTGATTGGTTAAGACTACCATGTGACCAGTGATGCCAGGTCAAATGACACAATCAAGTTTGATACAGTCCCGGACAGTGTTGGCCAAGAAACTAGCAGGTCTTTAGTCTCCATGGACAACTAAGTAAGATCAGATGCTGCTTTGGAGAAGCCCCTCCTCCAGCAAAATCATTCCAGGAAAGTTCTAAAAATAGCCCAAGCCATGTGACTCTGACCCAAAAAGTCAGTGAGGTGGGTAAGGCAGGTGCACAACATACAACTTGAGGAAAATACGTTATGTCCTGTTTGAAATTCCAGCTCTGCTCAGTGGCCTCCACTGAAATGGGCCTAATGGATCATAAATTCACAAGTTTACAACAAAAAATAAATCCCCAGAATATCTTTGGGATAAATCCTCTCATAACCCTCCCCCCCCCCATTGCAAAGTGGACTGGTCCATCTGTGATATGACCTGACATGCTTCACTGATTTCATTCAGTGTCCACTGTGTTGACAGTGGAGACCCTCCCCCCCCCCATTGCAAAGTGGACCGGTCCATCTGCCACATGACCCAACATGCTTCACTGATTTCATTCAGTGTCCACTGCTGTGACAGTGGAGGAACATGGGGAAGGCTTGCTCAACTTGACAACAACAATATACACAACCAGTACATAAAACAAAAATCTACTTCCAAATTTTTGAAGATAAAGTACATTAGATTCTGCACACAACATTACCTTGGCCCTCAGCCTCTTCTGTCAAACGATTTTGCGTATAATTTGCAAGTGATAACAACCCCACAGAGAACCAGATAAAGCCTTCGGCGCCTCTCAGAGGCGCCTTCGGCTAAAAAGACGAAGATTTCTTATAACATCGATCAGTTTAATAAAAGTCATGGCTGACCCAATTTTTTTTTTCCGTAGCCAGAAAAGCTCTGAGGTCGGGCGATCCAAGAAGCTAAAAATTAAAAAGCCTGGGCCAAAAATTGGCAAATTTATGGATACATGTATACCTTACAGAATAATTATGTTTGTTTGTAAATTTATTAAGACACAGTTTATCATCTCTCCATTAACTAATGAACATTTGCACAAAAACTTAAACTTTACTCAAGAATTTAACACAAAATCCATATACCTTTCTTGGTCAATAATTTAGGTTTCAATCTATGCAGGTCGGGCATGTTGTTCCTCAGGAATAAATAATCGGTAGATTTGTCCCATTGGTAATTGTCGAATGTTGAAACAGCAAAATCACAGTCAGTACATCTGAGTTGGTCACAGGCACTGCAAAATGAAAATATTTAATAAGACCACACATTAATCCTTGAGAAGTGCTAAATGCATAAATATAAATATCATTCATACCAGGAAGTTATGAATCAATCAATTTAAAAATAAAAAATAAATAGAACTGCAGGTTTTTAACACGAAAAAAAAAAAACAATATTAAAAATAATATCACATCTTTACTGCAATTGCTACTAGTCTAACATTAAAATTTCATTAATTTACCGCTTGTTCACTGCAGTAGCTAGGCCAAGTGGTGAAGATGATCCACCAAGGTATATTGGCATACATCTGAAAAGATTTGAGAAGCCAAATCATGTAATATGTACACATCAATGTGAAATCATCATGTTTGAGAAAGTAATGGGGCTGTAAAAAAATTTTATTGATGTTCAACAAAATTTTAAATTATTCCTTAATCATGTTGATGTGCCAATCAAATCTACAAGGCTAAAAACATAGGCTGCGCGGCAGCATACCCTCGGCTACTCAGCGGCTATTCTCCAGACAGTGGGATACATTGAGGCAGGACCCCACTGGGTACTCTAATATCCTCATGAACATGAAATTCCCGTTGAAAAACTTTCATTGAATGGCCAAGAGCTGTGAGCAAAATAATATAAATGTTTCCTGTCTGCCATTTTGTATTGGCGGGAATTCAAAATCCACATGCAATCAGCTTGCAGGATGGGTCCCCCCCAGAAAAAGAGGGGAAACAGTTAAAATTTGGGCAAGGAGTCAAAAAGTGTGGCACAAGATCAAATGAACTGAAAATCAATGGTTAGCAATTAGCAAGACGTTACATTGTACTGTTGAAGTGGTATAATTTGGTATAATCTGGATAATGAAATTCAGGCAAGTATTCCACTATGCCTATTGGTGGCCTGTGGCAAAATCTGTGCCTTTTTGTGAACGAGCAATTTGAGAAATAAAATTTTAAAAAAATGAAGTCAAGAAGATGACTGGTTTCGGTGACAATATTAAGAACAATATTATCCGGCATGGATTACCCACAGTAATTCGTCCCCTCTTCCACTACCATTTTAGAAAGTTGGTTTTTTATCAAACTTATTTTTGTCTGAATGTAATATACAGTGGTGACAGACAGGAAAATAAAGCAATGCAGTGCACAATAGACAGGTAATGACCATTAAAAAGACAGCTAGAAATGGACAACAACTGAGATAAAGACAGTCAGAAAACGATCAGGACATGTAGGGGACTGTTTAGATAGATAGATAGATAGATGGATATATAGATAGATAGATAGATAGATAGATAGATAGATAGATAGATAGATAGATAGATAGATTTTTGGTAGTTTGATCAATCCAACTATCAGTTTTTCTATTAAGATGTGTCATAATTCCTGCAGAAAAGATAAAATTACTATTTCATTTAAACTGCATAAAACCGAATTGCAATAAGGGTAGCTATTGTTTGAACAAAAATTAGATATCTATCAGTTCAATAAATTTCTGTCTGTACATCTTATATCTAATCAAACAGTGTCATTGACTTCAGTTCTACATCATCTTGATCCTGGATACATTTTAGAATGTAGCCATGTAAATTGTTGGATGTTGTAACAATTTCAGTTAAATTACATTATCCTTGCAGACATTCCCCTTAAAGGGGTTAAAGGGGCTTCCTTAGTCCCCCTCCTCAGCTGCTAAACACCCATATCAATTGGCTATTGTCTGCTGTACCCCAATCTTTTAATCACCTTATGCAATGCCATTATGTAACCTGACAAAAGAATGGAGGGTGGCATACTTCACACACCTCAGAAGTGTGCCACTGTGATGAGGGGGGGGGGGGGTCCAATGAAACATCACTGAAAGTCAATGGTTACCAAGAGATTAAACTTGAAATGATATATCTACTAGTCAAAATGAAATCTGGATCATGTGATTCAGGCAAGTAGGCCTATGGCTGATTTTGTGCTTTTTGTAAAAAGAGATTAAATTGAGAAAATAGAATACTTCCAGTTGATGATTGGATTTTGTGATATATCCATGTATAGGAATCTTGAATCATTGTAAAGCTTTAGAAATTGTACAGGATTAAAATTACTCTAATAATCTATCCATCTATGTATGCATCTATCTATCTATCTATCTATCTATCTATCTATCTATCTATCTATCTATCTATCTATCTATCTATCTATCTATCTATCTACCTATCTATCTATCTATCTATCTATCTATCCATCCATCTATCTAGTCCATCTAGTCTTAGCTATTCTTATCATAAATTACAAATATGGAATATGGGTCTAAAAACATAAATTATAGATAAGATGTCTCCAACCAAAACCATTGTAAATAGTAACACTAAAACAAGGTTTATGCCAGTATATATATATATCTTTTAAGACTAAGCAAGTTGCTAGTTAATACAAAGGTTAAGTGCTGGTCAAACTTTGGAGAATAACAATAGCTGTAAAGAAAAACAAAACAAGAGAAACATGTCCCAACTCTGTGTACAGCCTGTATGGGCTACAAAAAGTCATATCTCAGCTTCTAGTTGGCCTAAATATTTTATTAAAATTGGAAATTTCTATATTTGTTCAATATAAGACTACTAAGTTGGTGTCAATGCAGTTTGGACATATTTCTAAGAAAAAAGAAAATTTGTTAAAAAGTTGAGGGTGCTGTGCACTGCTTTTGTGCTCCTTTGTTCTTAGCTTTGGTCACTGGACAGGATTAGTGACACAATGTTACATAACATGAATGGCTGGAGGGGAGGGGTACAATGAAGCACAGACATACTGTCTCCAGGCCCATTCACAAAAAAACTGGACCCCTTCCAATGATGACACTTTTACCCCTAAACAATATTTCTTTAAAATGCTGAAAATACAATTGGAGTGAGTTTTAAAATGAATTAAAAGACAGATTTATCCAATAATGTCTTGAAATGTAAAATTACACACTGAAATTTGCAGAAATTGGATATGCATGCCAAGTAATTTTCTTTGATAACCCTCTATATATACATAGTGGTCTTATTGCCAGTCTGTCTTATATGTTTTTCATTAAAGACCAAGATAAAAGTAAGCTGACAGTACTTTATATGTTAAAATGTACATAACTGATGTTAGATTTAAACCATTAAGAACTTTACAATTGAGAGTTTAAGATTTCTTGTCAAAGGATTAGCAGGGAAGACAATTACCCTGTGACATAACATTACATAATCAAGACTTCTCCAGTGCTCCATTCAACAAAAGCCAATCTGTCTGATTCAATCACATTTAATTTTCATGCAAACAACTAAATAAAAGGGGCTGACATTTATTCATCTTCTAAAAATTTACATCACTGAGTTTAGATATTAACCATAAAGTTATAATAATTGGCAGTTTTAAAAAGATTTAGTGTCAACATTTTAAAATATTAACACACAAATGCATGTTTTTGAATATACTTAATTAATGCTTTGAAAGTCCACATAATTATAGATAAAATTTATATATTTCTTATTGATAATATTTCATGAGGAGAGGTAGAAAAAGTCAAATTTAGACATAATTGTGGCAAATTTGATTGACCAGGGCCAATATTTACTGATATATGATTATCTGAAAATCCTTAATATTTATCTAATTTTGTTAATATTGACCTATGCTGCCAATAAAAGTTTTCATATTGTTCAAAATCAGCATGATGATGATGTGAAACATGTCAGGTTTATTTTGACAAAAAAATGTCAACGACTGGTATGACATCAGAAGGAAATGGAGAGTAAATAGACATTTTAATGATTTTTTGCCTTTTTTCAATCATACATTTCAATGGAAAAAATTGCAACAACTCATGCAATGGCTGTGAATATTAGTCAATAGTGTGTCTAACTACAATAAGACCTAAAGTTAACTAACTTACCCATTACCATTTGGCTTTTCATGCAGAAATATTGGAAAATTGGCATTTTTTCGAATTTTTGGGTTTTTATAAAAATTCATAGGACCAACATTCCAACTGATTAGAGATGTTTAAAGAGGCATAAGTTAGACACCTAAGTGGAAAATTTCATAGATTTAACTTCAAAATTGACTGAATTATACAAGTTTAAAATAATAGTATTTTTTCATATTTTTGGTAAATTGTCGTCCGTTCAACTTTCTCAGAGCATTTAGACCCACAAAAAACACATCTTGGGTATTTAATACATACAATATGCCAATTTCAGTGTCAAAAGTACTGCAGTTTTTTAGCTCTGTCACAGAAACAAAAAATAAACAATTTTTCACATTTTTCAATGATTGTGAGAAAAGTATTAATGTCATGGAGATTAGACCTATGAAAGGCTCAACTGGGATAAAAGATACAATATTTACCCAAAAATGATGAATATGCATGCCATAGTTTTGGCTTGACACCCAATACACAAAAAAATATTTTTTCACATTTTTCAATAATTGTGTGAAAAGTATTAATCTCATGTGGATTAAACCTCTAAAAGGTACAACTAGGATAAAAGATATAATAATGTCCCAAAAATAAAAAGTATACATTCCATAGTTTTGGCATTACTCCCAATACACAAGTGGGACGCCCGTTATCCGGACGCCCGCCCGCCCGTCCGCCCGCCCGCCCGCCCGCCCGCCCGCCCGCCCGCCCGCCGGACGGACAAATTTTCCCAAAGTAACTACAATACCCGTCGGCAATGTATACATTGCCGAGGGTAAAAATTGTTTAACTTTAATTTAATTATGTATTGTTAATAGACATTGCAGTCAATCTGCATGTCGATCAGGATAAATGTATTTGATTTTTATGCTATTTTGCTTAAAAAAAACGCTATTAGAAGCATGCATGTAAAATATAATGCATAGCACTAAATTTGGATGAGTCTGTACGGGTAGCCATTGGATGCGTTATGATGATGGACGGATGATTGGGGCTTTACATCCTGTATTTATGCACTTGGTAGGCTAATGAGGACAGGAGGAGGAGGCGGCAATGAGGTGAAGGATGATTGAAACAGTCATCCAACATAGGCCCAGGTGACTTGGCAAGAGCTGGGTTCGAACCCTGGACCCAGTGATTGGCAGTGCAGCGCGCCACCGCTAGACCAACCGTCCCCCCTGGATGCGTTATGAAAAACTATTGAAAAATTGTTGTTTATTATTTCTATTACCTGGAATTTCCGACTGGTTGGCTTTGGCGTCTGCAGTAGTTAGAAATGTCAGGAGTCTTTTCATTGTGGATTTCTCGAAGGTCAAGATCATTTCCCATAATATCATCAATCATGTCATCAAGGTCAGATTTCTTTTTCACTTTTACAGGACTGAAACATTAAGAAGGATAAGCATAGACTTTATCATATATATATAGCATAATAAATTGACTTATTGCGGTATTGTATTTTTAATATCGGTCTTAAAATTGTCTTGTCTATTCAAACTGTTCATACCTTTTTTATTGCACAAAATTAATGAACACACAACTGCACCATACTCAACCCTGCTTAATAGTCCTAAGGGGGCAACATTAATATTAATATATTTGGGGGGGGGGGGAATGGGGGCAATCTGGAATCAGGATTGCCCTCAGCCGTTAACTCCCAATGGGGGGGGGGGGGGAGGGGCTTGAAGTTTTCATCACGGAATCCGGACGAAGGCCCTAATTATTTAGAGTGTAAAATCTCCTTACATTTTTTGTTCAAAATCAATACGGTTTGTTATAGAAGTCTGGCCACCAGAAATTATATAATTGCATTTAATTTGCCCAGAAAGATTTTTTTCTTCTTGGGGCAAGACTTTTTTAAAACTCCCCAGCCCCCTCCCATCTGACAGGGTTGTCCTCCTGAAACACTGCAGAGCCTAAATTCATTGTACCGTAATAGAGCGGTAAGCGAGAGCAATTTGCCGCCGAAGGCGGCAAATTGCGATCGCTTAGCGATCCTTCCCACACTAGTCATGTGCGTATTGAAAAATCATTGTTAGTTGACATGTTGTCCAGAACGTGTCATTGCCATTTTGTCACGGCCGTGTGATCAGATCGTAAAGTTGAGTATGTCGTAAATAGCAGCATGATAAAAAAATTATTTGGTTAACCTTTAATGCCTAAAGCGCTTCAACAAATGCATATAAATTAAACTACTTACTTTAGAGCTGTTAAAATATATTTTTTGCCAGAAATTATTCACAACAGGAAATTTTACGACATGGTATTCACCACTAGAGCGCGCGGCGATAGTGGCGCCGCCACCATCAATGCTGTGAAGGCCTGACTTGCTGAGCAATAGGCCTACTGTGTTGCAATCAGGATATCTGGCTTCAATTGCCGCCTTACTGAATTGGGTTGATTTGAGCAAACTACACACGTTTGCTCTGTCAGTTTAATTGTGACACTTGAAGTGCAATCATGCCAATTAGCCCCTGAGGGTAATTAGCACCTTGATTCATGAGTTGGCCTCACTGGCCTGTGATTTCAACAGTGTTGATAGCCTATATTGAGAATTGCTTACCGCTCTCTCCTGCTTTGGCAGATTACATATTATATTTGTTGAACAAATGAGCCACTGTCACTGAGCAGAATACACATAAACACAAAATCTGTCAATGTCAGGATGTGAAATATCTGAACAAACCTTGCTTTTGAAGCCACAATTTTAGTCTCCTTCACTTCATTATTCTTTTTCCCAGGCTTGTTCTTGTTGAGAAATGTGTCCTCTACTTCATCCAAGAGATCATCGATGTCATCAGCCATGATTGTGGGCCTGAACTGTCAGATCTGACAAGCAGGTCCTTGAAATGTGTGAGTTGTTTACGTTTGTTGACAGGTGCTTGTTTATCTCACGCACCGCATTTAGTCTTCAACCTGCAGTATATCCCACTGTGCGCCACCTGCTAACAACTCCACAAAATTGGCAATAACGAAATGTTTTGATCCTTGTTTAATTAATTTGGCTATTTAATTAAACAAGAATCGATAATCCAGAAAAAAGGAAGAGGCTAACCAAACCTAACCAGTTGTACCTCAAGGAGTTTCTGCTTTACAATTTCCGCACCGACATCAAATCCGCATTTTACACCAAACACTGCAGAGCACGTGGCCTTTTGTTTATAAACAGCTATAAACAGAGAGCTGTCAAAGTGGTCAAATGTAACTCAGAGGTGTTTTAGGGCTTTTTAGCTCAATTAGATGACGGCATGGACTCCTCCCAGCCTGCTTCCACCCCCAGGAGCACAGGGAACAAGATTCCAGCAGGCCATGTTGTGGCAAACGATAAATGGAGAGGAACTGAACTTGCTAGACACCTTCAATGTGAGATGTCCCTTAATATCACTGCTCTAGCCTTCTAAATCTCAAGTTCTGTTTTTTCATCAGATTTGCTAAACTACATCTCTACTCGAATAACAAGGCCACAAGGCCGTAGACAGGGCTGAATCCTAGGTGGGCAGGGACTTGTAAAAAGGCATGCACCCCGAATACCTAGGAAAACTTTTTTACATGTGAAATTGATGTAATGCACCTTCATTGGCCGAATTCTAGGGGGGGGGGCAGCTGCCCTCCCCGTCGGCTACGGCCCTAATTACAGCCATTCGGCAGTAAATTGTTTTTATCTTGCAGAGGATACAGTATGTGTAATTTATTTTGCAGCGAAGGTCAACGTCCTTTTTGAAGAAGACGATAGCGTCGTTGACTTCTACCCCTCTACAGGGACTGCAGTGGTCTACATAACAGAGGGTGACCTGGTCGCAGGAAATATGTATCGAAGGAGACTTGCAAAACTGAGAAAAGTAGGTTTAAAGATAGGGGCCTATAGAAATCAAATATTTTATCTATAGACCTGCAAGGCATATCAAGACCTAAATTTTTCAATGTGTGTATGACTATAGAATTAATTATGGATCTTTCATCAGATAAATCATTCTCATTGCTATTTATCAGAAAATAATACTCTTCCAAAGACTCCAATATGTTAAGTATTGGCGTCCCTCCCCCCCACCCCCTTTCGGAAAATCCTTCATCCGCCCATCGAATCACAGATCTCCTTATAGCCTAATCTATGTTCTTTACTCTTCAGGCAAGCAACTTCCGTGGAATTGTTCTGGTTGAGAAAACCAGAACAAGCAGCCAGTACTTTCAGCCACTGCAAAAATTTGCTGTTCAAGAAATAGGCTTAGTTTTATTGCCTGTCGAAAACCAGGAGCAAGCAGCCAGCTTAATAGGACAAATGGTGAGGATAGCCTAACAGTCAGAATCAATTGGTAGAACCTAAATTTTTTTTTGCATCTATTATATACACGCATGTTTATCTAATTTCACAATTATTTTAGGCCCACGTGGAACAGAGACCACAAAGCAACCCATTTTTCTTCCGTAACAAGAACCAGCAACCAGATCAGGCTCTCCTGACGACCCTCCGTGCAATTCCCAAGCTTGGTGAGGTCAAAGCTCAACACCTGCTGCAAGCATTTCACAGTAAGTTTAGACATGATCATAACTATACATGTCAGGTGTACCGATTCCTGATCACTGTACAGTACATAGTGACTATATGTGACTGATGATGGCTCCACTAGCCCACTACTGCGAAAATTCATCTTCTCCTGAAAATGGTAATGCACATTTCAAATCAATCAGAAGCACATTTAAAATATCCAAACACATTGGTGCTACCAAGATTATGTACGAGAAAGGAGTGAAGTGTCTTAAACAAACCAAACACGATAGAAGTTGATAGGTGTCGTCCACTTAACCAATAGTGACCACAGAAATGAAACAGTACAATCCAATCCAAATTATCCAATCCATTTGTTTAATTAATCTTTGGCTTCCTTGCTCAAGTTGGATTCATTTGTTCTCTTTCAGGTATTCAAGGCATTTGCCAAGCCTCAGAAATGGTAATTTTTTCTCATCTTCACAAAATTCAGTGCAATTTTCAATATTCTTAAATTAGATTAGAATTACCTGTCATTAACTTAAACCTCAGGAGTTGAACTTGACTAACACCACAGGCAGTGACAGCATGCTTATTTCTGTTTAATATTACCAAGGTGTATTGATCAAGCGCCCCTATCGGAAAATCACAGTCTTTGAGTGCGGTCATATTTGCGGAAGTTGCCATAAATAGAAACCTTGGGATATCCCATGGCCACCGGGCCTGTTTTGCTGTGTCTGGGAAACAGCCTTAAGTTTTCTCGCCAGGGGCGCTCCAGCCAGGATGGAGTGCAAGTTGAGTGAAGCCTACAGTGATGCCAAAAACAAGACAAGTGAAGCAGAAGCCAAGGGATTGATGTCTCCAAGTGAAGATTGCCCGGACCAGGGAGTCCAGAGAGCAGCTGTCTCCACACCGGATGAAGGAATCCATCATATTGCCTGTGAGATGAGGATGGGCCAGTTGAGTGAAGCCTACAGTGATGCCAAGAACAAGACAAGTGATGCAGAAGCCAAGGGATTGATGTCTCCAAGTGAAGATTGCCCGGACCAGGGAGTCCAGAGAGCAGCTGTCTCCACACCGGATGAAGGAATCCATCATACTGCCTGTGAGATGAGGATGGGCCAGTTGAGTGAAGCCTACAGTGATGCCAAGAACAAGACAAGTGATGCAGAAGCCAAGGGACTGAAGTCTCCAAGTAACGATTGCCCGGACCAGGGAGTCCAGAGGACAGTTATCTCCACACCGGATGAAGGAATCCATCATGCTGCCAATGACAGGGAGTGTGGACAGATGAGTGAAGCCTACTGTGATGCCAAGAACAAGACAGGTGAAGCAGAAGCCAAGGGATTGATGTCTCCAAGTGAAGATTGCCCGGACCAGGGAGTCCAGAGAGCAGCTGTCTCCACACCGGATGAAGGAATCCATCATGCTGCCTGTGAGATGAGGATGGGCCAGTTGAGTGAAGTCTACAGTGATGCCAAGAACAAGACAAGTGATGCAGAAGCCAAGGGACGGAAGTTTCCAAGTGACGATTGCCCGGACCAGGGAGTCCAGAGGACAATTATCTCCACACCGGATGAAGGAATCCATCATGCTGCCATTGACAGGGAGTTTGGACAGATGAGTGAAGCCTACAGTGATGCAGAGAACAAGACAAGTGATGCAGAAGCCAAGGGATTGACGTCTCCAAGTGAGGATGGCCCGGACCAGGGAGTCCAGAGGATAATGATCTCCACATCGGATGAAGAAGTCCATCATGCTGCCAGTGAGATGAGGATAGGCCAGATGAATGAAGGTTACAATGATGCCAAGAACAAGACACATGACACAGAAGATGGGGAGGGATATACAAGACCCGAGGCACAGCCGGCTTTTTTAGAACGCAGCCCTGTTCGAAAGGCACCAGACAAATCAGGATCACGTCAATAAACATTGAAGGTCTACTCTCAAATGCAGAGTATGCTAGGTACCTCTCAGACAGCTGTGACATACTCTGTATACAGGAGCACTGGATCCTGAACTACGAATCGAAATTACTTAGTGAAATCTTCACAGACCACAACTTCACCATAAAATGTGTAGATGACATGAGCCCGGATCTCCCAATGTTCAGGAGAAGAGGAAGAGCTGGCACTGCCGTTATCTGGAAGAAGGATCTGGACCAGTTCGTGGAGGTACTCCCAGATGGAACGGATCGTGTCATTGCCCTATCCATTACTACTGCTCGACGGCCCATCCTGCTAGTGAACACATAATTATATGCCTACAATGGGCTCCACAGACCCGGAGTATGCTGAGATACTCGATGAGATGAACGAGATCCTCATCAAACACTGGAACTATGACCTCATCTGGACAGGTGACATCAATGCAGATACACTGAGAGACAAAATGTATCCGAACGACAGAATGCTCCGTAATTTCTTGAAAGAACATTCACTTCAAATATCTCCACTGCAATCCACCTCTCCAACATTTCACCACTTTAATGGCAAAAGCAAATCAAGAATTGATGCCTTCATAGAAAAAACCAACGGGAAGGACATCACTGGGGTCTGGAATGAGGAGAGAAATCCGCTTAACACCAGTGCTCACGACCCAATCACTGCCATCGTTGAGATCGAGACACTGCAGCAACAGTCTAAGGAAGCCAGTGCAAAAAATCTCCAAGCCCCGCATGCCCGAGTAAGATGGTCTGAAGTTGACTACCAAAGATATGATCAGCTAACCGAGGAGAGACTCGAGGTCTTAAAAAGTACAATGGACGGGGTCCCAAATGACGTAATTGCCTCCCAGGTAAACGACATCTTGATGAGAAGTGCATTAGACTCATGCCCGCCAAAAAAGATGAACAAAACGAGGAAAGCAAGGAAGAATCCATGGAACCCGTGCATGAAACCCCTAGTGCGTCATGCGAAGAAGCTGTACTACATGGTGAAGACAGATCTGACAGCCGATCCCGAGATATCCAAATCCTTGAAAGCAGCAAAGAAAGCTCTCAGAAGGGCACAACGGCAGGCTGCTGCCAAGAAGAGAAGAGACACCAAGACATCAATCATTGACGCGTCGAAGACAAAAGACAAGAGGGAGTTTTACAAATTGATCAAAAAGCAGAGACAGACGGCAGTGACCACGGGAGTGATTGACTTTGGAGAGTTTGATAGCGTCAGTACTGAACAAGAATCGTGGGCGAATTACTTCCAGCATCTGGCCACGCCGACACAAAGTAACACCTACGATGAGGAGTACAGCCGCTACCTTCACATGATGCACCTACTCCGCTTGCAGCAGGGAGACCTTGGACCAACCTTGCCTCCAGTCACCTCCAAAGATATTTCAGACTACGTCAAAGGCCTGAAGAGTGGAAAGGCGCCGGATCTCTATGGCATCTCTGCTGAACACTTAAAGCTTGCCTCACCGTCACTGACTGGCATCCTTCTACGTATCTGCAACAACTCTATACAAACGGGCAAGCTACCCTCCACCTTCAAGCTGGGTATCCTCTCCCCGATACTAAAGAAGGGAAAAAATCACAAGGATCCAAACAGTTATAGAAGAATTACCATCACCGCTGTCATCGGGAAAATCCTGGAGAAACATATGCTTGCGATGACTGATAAAATCCTGGACAAGTCCCAGAGTCACTTACAATTTGGCTTCACTACTAACTGTTCACCAATGTATGCTGCACTTGCTGTCACCGAGGTCATGGCTGAAGCACGTGATACTGGAAAGCCACTGTATCTGACCTTTATGGACTCCTCCAAAGCTTTTGATGTTGTAAGCCACACCTCTATGTTGAATGCTATCTACGAACAGAAGATCGATGGTAATCTCTGGCAAATGTATCACAGCATGTACAGTGGCATACGATCCTGTGTCAAGTGGGAGGGACTCATCTCCGATCCATTCTGCGAAACTCAAGGCATTCGACAAGGCGGCATTTCTTCACCAGCGTTGTACAAGGCAGAGCGCAACAAGGGCCTCATCCAGTTAGACAAAAATCCCACGCTCCGTATCGGAAGTCTCAACGTGGGATCAATCATGGTCGCTGACGATCTCGCTCTGACTGCCTATACACCGACAGACATGCAGACGGCTCTCTACATCACTGAGACGGACGCAGCCAGAGAAAGATATAAGTACAACACAACCAAGACTAAGTCCATCCTCGTCAATGGAGCTGGCGATCACACCTTTTACCTGAATGGAACACCAATTGGAACATCAGAAAGTGAAAAGCACCTAGGAATATTCAGAAATAGCAGAAACGACAACTCCGAGACTATTAGTGCACGCATTCAAGATGCAAGAAGGACTGCATACAGTCTACTTGGTGCCGGCCTGTGTGGCCTGAATGGTAGTGGTCCTGAGGTGGCTCTGACTATTTACTCTACTTATGTCCTGCCACAACTGCTGTACGGCCTGGAAACCCTGGTGCTGACAGAAAAAGAGACAGAAAGGATTGAAAATTACCACCGAAGAAATCTGCGCCACATTTTACACCTACCACCATCGACTGCAGGTGCAGCTATCTATCTACTGAGTGGAGTAGCCCCAGCTGAAGCATTAATCCACATAAGAGCAATCAGTCTCGCTGGCAACATTGCAACTGGAGCAGAGAGTAACTCTCCTGGTAATTTCATAAACCAACTGATAAGACGACAAGTAGCAGTAAAAGAAGCCACCTCATCAAGCTGGGCAGCCTGGATTCGTCGCTTGCTACACATTTACAAGCTACCTACTGCTTATGACATCTTTGACCATCCCCCGGACAGGAAAAAATGGAGAAAAATCACCAAGGCGGCTGTTCTGAAAAACTGGACGGACAAGCTGAAGTGTGCAGCAGAAGACATGTCATCGCTTAGATTTCTAAATCTGGAGGAAGCTGAACTGGGAAAACTACACAAGTCCCTGGAGGGTGCTAACGATTTAACATCAATCCTGAAGATGACAGTGGTCACCAAATTACTGGTCAGAAGATATCCCTTGTCAAGCAGCCAGATTGCTGGGAAAAAACGTAGAGAAACCTGCCCACTGTGTGATGATGGAGAAGAAGACGAAAAACACTTTGTGCTGTTATGTAAGTCACTGAGAAGCGCCAGGTTGCCATATATCTCCAAACTCCTATCCTATACCCGGACAGCCAGAAAGGAAATAGACCCAGAAATTCTCATCTATTACATCCTGGATCCCATTGGACATCATCTGCCAACCGGCATCAGAGAACTGTGCAGAAACATGCTGTTTGCCCTACACAATCGCCGCTTGAAGCTGCTTTCCCCGCTGGACTCAAGACCTGGAGAAGATCCCCCCCCCCTGGGCTCAGGACCTGGAGAAGATCCCCCCCCCCTCAAGCCAAAACTACACTCTGAGTCTACTCTGAGTGGTTCGCCTACCTAGAGGCGGAACCTACAGGAAGAAGAAGAAGAAGATCAGCAGAGCAGGGCTCAGTATCCATCCTACCTTTCCTTGTGCAATTGCTGCGTCAATGACGCAGCTCTGGAGGCCTTAATACTGGGCGCAGCACCTTCTAACTGGTACCAATGTTTAGGAAATTTAATTTCCTACATTTTGAGCTAAGTTTCGGCTCTGTACGACCATTCTTTCTATGTTAAAAGTGCGTCCGAAGCACTCGAGGTTGATGTCCGAAGTTTTGTTGTTGTTGTTGTTGTAGTTCTTCTGCTGCTACTACATCAGCATATGGTCACAGGTAGATTCTCTGGTGTGTGTCTCTTGGTAATCTGGCTCGTGGTGGCTGGCTAGTTTTGTTTACATGTTCTATTTCCTCAGTTCCTGTCACTTCTCTCAAAATCGGCCTTATAAAAATATTTCAAGTATTCAACGGGTTTCCTAAAGGCAAGAGGTAGATACTGATATTTGTTTTAGATTTTTCAAAGCCACAAATAACCCCAAAACCATGCCCCAAAAATTTGATTATCAGCAATGTAGAGTGAAGAAAAAATTATTTTTTGTAGCAGGCAATAGTGGAGTATTTCTAGGACATACAGTTATTGTATATATAAACAGTCACAACAGTTGTGGAAAACATTTTGGGCTGGCTGGTCGTTTTCAATTTAATAAAGTCAATTTAAAAATTGTCATAAGGAGTGATAAGTAGGTCTAAAATATCTGCTAGCATGATCTTTCTCTGACGACAGCACAAATATTTGATTTAAGGAAAATTATCTGTGTTACAATATCTTAATAATATTATACCTATATACAATCTGTCATGCCTAAGTAAAAATATTCTGTTTAAAGGCCAGAAATATATATTTTCCTAATTTCCTCTTTCAAGAGTAAGTGTTTGGAATGTGGAAATGTTGTAATAATTTACTTCGCAGTAAATCATTTCAATTTGTATTGTTTTTTTACAAAAGATCTGAAGAAAGATATTAGTTTGTTAAGTATCTATATAAAAATATTTGTATGGGAAAATATAGATTATCTCAAGATATTTTTATGGGAGTGAAAAACCGCACACAGGCCTGTATGAATACTTTTTGACACCTCCTTTTTCCAATGGGCCATCCACATATTTCTGTGTTCATGAATTGTTAACGAAAATATATCTAATTTGGCAAAACGTCCTTTGAATTTCAAGATTTGATGATGATCAAAACTGAAACTGGGATTCCCGGGACTCCCGGTTCTGGGTACTTCATTTCCCGGTTTCTTGGAAAACCGGGAAATTAGCAAACCCTATGTAGTAATAATAATATATGCGATTTATATTTCATTGGATTTCAATCGCCCCATCCTGGTGTTAACGTTGGAGTTTACTGGAATTGTTATAAAATTGTCAATGTTCGATTATAATATATGGGTCAAGCCATAAAGGTGCTGCTTCTGAGCTGTAAAACATGTCCTCTAAGTTCAGAGGTGGCTGGCTAGAAGGGAATTTAATTTAAGCAATCTTAATGAATGCCATACTGAACTATACATATTAGAATAAATTGTGTGAAAATTTGAGGTAAATACCACAAAAAATAAAGAATCTGTACCACTTTTTAGTCCTGAAAACAGGCCAAAAATGACGTTTTTTGGCGTTTGTGGCATGACATGGCCAAAAGATGACTTTACTAGCTGAAGGAAACTCTTTCTTTGTCCATTTTTAAAGTTTAAAATGATAACCCATGTCTTGAACTTTTATTTCATGCACAGTGAACTCCTGGGAACCTCTAATTCGAAGAGATATAAGTAAATCTTCCCGAGTAACATTTTTTACTGTTTTTCGTTACTCGCTATTAGATTGAGATAACTTTTTATTTTACAATAATATTTAACTCAAAACAGTGTACATATGTCGGCCTAAGTGATGCCTACAGGATACAATCCAGTTTTGAGGATATTTTGAAGCAGAAATAGGGACAAAACAGATTTTGCATAATGTCCTTACGTGTCCCTGTTACACGGCCAAAATTCTACCCCCTGTCCTTTCACATTTTGAAAGACTGTTATGATAGTTTTTATTTCACAAGAGTGCAGAAGAATGATGGAATAAGAAATATGCCAATTTGGAAGTATGGGGAACAACAATTAAGGCCAGGGCATGAAGAAAAAGGGGCATTTGTCTTTTTTTGTCCTTGTTACTCTCATGTTACGCCCCAGAAAAGCTAAAAATGTAACAGGACAGCCACTTTTTGTCCTGTTTGTTTTTGGGAACAAGGACATGTCCTGTTATGTTTTTAACAGTCACAAAGCATTTTAACCGTTTTGATGGGTGTTACGGTTGCCCTATGACTTAAGAAACTTTGAACTAAATCGTACCTAACAGATTTGTTAGATTGCAGCTCGATTGTGAAGTAACTCTTGAAAAGGTTGGCAATATTTGACGGAGTATTTTGTATTAAAACACAGTAACAGGACAGTAACAGGACAACAGCAATTCCTGTCCTGTCAAACTACAACCAATTAGTGGTACTTGACTGTAATGCTTCATACATATTCTAGAAACACAGATACACATTTCCACTATGGTTAACTGCTCACAGGCCACCATTAATACATGCCTGTCCTGTTACAAGTCCTGTTACCATATATGTCCTGTTACTTGTCCTGTTACACAGATGTCCTGTTACTGTTTGTTATTTTCTTTCAATTAGTCAACAATGACACGAAATATAAGCAATATAACTCAGATATAGATTGCATAAGGCACATGGTACATATTTTGAACCATTGCATGGCTGAATTATTAAAATTCTTCAACCTCCAGGGTTTTAAAGACATCTGAATGAGTCCTGTTACTGTCCTGTTGCTGTCCTGTTACTGTCCTGTTACTGTACAGTTAATTACTGTCCTGTTACTGTCCTGTTACTGTATGTTTGGCTTGAATTTTGAAATCTTTATAGTGGCTATAAAAAGGTAGTTGTACCTATAAAAATTGCATAGAAAATACCTATGTATGATCTATGCGTAATAAGTACCTGAAGAGTTAACATCTCATCATTATTTCTACAGCTACAGTGCTCAGAACTCTAATTGTCCTGTTACGTTTTTAATATTTTGAACCATTAGAATATTAAATATATGTGTATGGGGAGCTCTCAAAACACTTATAAGGTGACCCAGTGGTGTTATATTTTATTCTAGGCATTTAATTTTGAAGACAATAGGCACCTGGAAAGTTAAATATCTAAAAATGTGAAAATGTTACGTTTTTTCAATTTCCCATTTGAATGGCCATTCCTAAAAAAGTGGAAGGTTTAATCCTTTGACATCATATTTTTAGTATGGGTACATGTTTGCAGAGCAATTATTTCACAATTTCGTATCAAAATTACACAATTTATTTTTGACAGCTGTTTTCAGCCTTGGAGCAGCACCTTTATGGCTTGACCCATATATTATTACATGACCACTAGCCTATGCTAGAGCGATACTGATTGGCCAAAATCAGTCACATGACTACATCATAAAAACTCATATTGCATGGTTCGAGTCGAGTACAATATGAGATGTAAAAAAAAAAACACACTTTTCCGATTTTTTTTTTTTTTTCCAGATTTTTTCATATTGCATGGTTAGAGTGCAATATGAGTTTTTAATTAAGAATTTACCATACCTATGGTAAATTCTTATTGTTTTTGCTATTATTCTTATTATTATTATTTCCGAAAAAGTTGTTTCGATTTTCTTGATTATTTTTATGAATGTACCTGTATACTTGTAGACTACTGTATTCCGGTCCTGAGTTTCAATTTTTATTTTTAAGGTTTATATGACCGTTTTAGTGTGAATTTTTGTATATTTCAATATACTATATCTCAATAAATTTATAGTCCAGTGTAATTTACTTTACTTTCACTGAATGAACTGTAAAGAGCAATAAATTGAAGCAAAATTAATCAAAATCCTTAGAGCGGAATAGGCCACACTGAATATTTCGGTCGTTTTCAAATTGTTTCGAGTTCGGCAAAAACCATAAATGATAGCAGCATGCTGATTGTGCCAAAAGTTGACCTATGGTACAGGCCAGTGCAGTGTATATTTTTTATTTTGATATTGCAAGTATTTATGGAATAGCGGCCATTTTGGTACGGTGTATTTGCTAAATTTGAGGTGCATGAGTTCAAAATCTGTGAAGGAGTCATTTTAGGTAATGCAAATGTATAATGAACCCCCCCAAATATAACCATTTACACCCCATACCAATCTTTAAATTTGACCTTGACCTCATTTTTCAAGGTCATATGACCCGTCAAAGTTTCAATTCACTACATTTTCAAAAATTCCATTAATTATGTTTTTTCAAAGATATCGGGTTCATATTATAGATTCTAATAGCCAGCAGCTGTATTGTTTGAACCCTGAAATCGGAATTGATCTATCTCTTCATGCTGATTTATAAAAAAATGCCAAATATTGCATACCGCGAGACATGAAAAATCAGCCTATTTTTGCCCTCTTGAGCAATAAATATTGATCCTACACAGTTCCAATAATAAAATGACCCCCCCTTTGTCATGTATTTCCAATCTGGGAAAAATATTGGTTTTGACCTAGAAAGGCATTTTCAAGGTCAAACTCAAGGTCAAATATTTGGAAAAATTGGATATTTGAGATACCTAATTTTTTTTAACTAGGAAATAATTGAGGAATTTCCACAATCTCTTCAGCATTTGGTGCCACAATACTCTAGAGGACCCTTGCAAAGTTTTAAGTTCCTCGGATTGATGTACATTGCATAATAAAGGTCACAAGGTCAAAAAATGACAGCAAAATTGACCTGCTCATTTTCCAATTTCATACTTGTACCCAAATTTTGACGGCCTGTATCTCCGGTTCTATTTAAGCTACAGAAAAACCGAAGCCATATTCGGAAAGGCCAAAATCTGCTCTAGTATTTGTTTTCTATGCATTTTAACGTATCTCTACTAGTTAAAAAGATCGCCGGACCCTGAAAATTTCATGTTTTCGGTCATAATTTTACACTTTAACTTTTTTTTGACAAACAAAGCTATCTTCAAAAAATTTAATACTCCTTGGACATGTAATCCTAACACATTTACAGTAGTGTGTCCAATTTCAAGTCTCTACTGTAAACCGTTTGCCTTTGAGATTAAAATAATGTTCAAAACTTGACATTTTCAGAGTCAATTTTTCGGTGATATCTTACATTTTTGTCATTATTTCTATTGGCTCTATCTCCTGTTATAATTAAGGTATACAAATGATGAAAGCAGTTCTGAATACCTCAGATTCTCATCTTTATTTTATTTTATGTTCATTTTGGTGTAGCATCAATAGTTAAAAAGATCGGTCAACCCTGAAAAATTCAACTGCACCTATTATAACCAAATTAGTGCCCTCAGCTATAAGAAGTCAATTTTGTCATGAAAAAATACAAAATGAGTATAAAAGTTGCATGGGCCTATTGTGTAAATATGATAAATCATGCTGATCTTAGTATACCTTTGATGCTCAATACATTTTTTTTCGTTCTTGTCAAGTGGTCAATAAAACTAAATTAAATTTACTAAACTAAATAAACTAAACTAAATTAATTAAACTAAATAAGCTAAACTGAACTAAATAAGCTAAACTAAGCATGAGCATTCACACAATGATGGTCTGTACACTTAAACATTATACAATATACCTTTAAATAATAAGTATATTGGTAAATTCTTCATCACTGACCATGGTCAGTTATAGCCATCTAGTTTTCTTTTTTTTTGACAAACAAAAACAAAAATTTCACTTTTTTTTTTCAGAAATTTGTTTTCAGAATGTAACATTATATTGGAAGCATAGTGGACTTAGTGGTCATGTTCAATATGAATTTCCTCACGCAAATAAATGTTCGTATTGCACTCATATCATGCCATATTTGTATAATATTATATATGTATACATGCTCAAGGTGTAATTTGAAGTTTACTGAATGAAGCAAAATGTAAGTAAGGCCTTTAGTCAGTACTGGTAAAAATGTTATTTATGTCTGGATTATTTATACCTTGGCATACACAAAGCAACACCTTGTGAAATAGTTACCGTTTTTGCTGTTAAGATTTATAGAAATACCTGTCATGTTGTTTATATTGGATATGAGGTAACATTTCAAGTTTTCACTGCCTATCAATTCTCCCAAATATACCGTTGTCCCCTTACAGTTGTCATGGGACTGGGACTTGTTTTATATTTCTATAGCTACTTGAATGTTAAATGTACTTCTGGAGCGAATAAAGTTATATTTGACAAGTTGATATGTGTTTTTCAACAATTAATCAAATCCTTATGAATTACTGTTGCGGCTGGATTTTGTACGACATCAGGAACCTCCCCCCTTCACTGGTGAATATTATGACATGAGGGCTCTGCATGGCTCTTTGGAATTTGTCTTTGTATATTGATATATATATCAGTGGTTAGATATATATTATATATTAGGAATTTCTGTGACTGACTTAGTGTAATTCTATAAAATATATTAAGGCCTACCTGTGAGAGCTGTGACAGCAACAGACTTTCCAGAAGAAGCCAATTGCTGACTTGCTTCTTTGATGAGACTCGTTTTCCCAGCTCCAGCTTGGCCTGTCAAGCATATATTGTGGCCTTGTGTAATTAGACCAAACACTCGAGCTTGGTCTTCATTCAACATCTTCCCTTGTAGGGGCAGGGTTCTAGTGTTGGTAAACCAATTGGCATAGGGTTTCTTCCACCTGAGCTGTCAATCAACACTTAGTCTCCACCCCCAATGTGGTTCCACAGAAAACATGTAGGAGGCACTCTGAACAATTTAGGTTGCAGGTTATTCAACAGATGGCTCTGTGACCACCTGAATTTTGATTGGCTGTCAGAGGGAATCCCCTGATGATGTATGCTGAGATTGCTGCACACATAGGTAAAGATTGGCGAAACAAGATTTAATGTGAGTCTGAATGCAGTGTAGTGGATGCAAATCATTTCTCAGTGTAGCTGAGAGACTATGATCCCAGAGAACCTGCAAAAGTGTTGTGAAAGGCTGCTCCTTGAGCAATTTAAATAAATTTTTCTATTTGCATTCCACCAGGTGGCAATTGAGCCATACACCTTCCCATCTCTCTGTAGAACTGCTAAGCCATTGTGACTTTAGCCCTGTGCTAACACCCTAACCACGCTAACACCACACTTCTTTCTTTTTAGGATCTGGCCAAAGTTGTGGGAAGAAACATAGCCATCGAGATACGGAATTTTTTCCATAATCCGTCCTGACAGTGCTGACACAGATCACATTTTTTTGCTGATTACTTTTGTACATAAATAATTACTTTTGTAGGCCTATATTAATAAAATATACATATTTTTGTGAAGTTTGACTCCCTTTTTTTATTCCACAATGACATTGACAACTTCAAGGATACAGATAAATATTTTTTTAGTGCATTTTTACATCTTGGTAGGCCTACGCAAGATTCTTGTTTTTACGAAAATAACTTGAAAGACAATGAAATAAATATCTTTGGAACCAGTCAACCAGAGCTTCTTGTAGAAAAGCAGTGGCATGTTTGAACACAGTACAACAGGAAATGATTGACATCAGTTAAAATATTTTGTATAGATAGAGCCTAATGCTGACACACTTGATATGAATGAAGCTTATATTGCCTTATAACATGCCAAAATTTTTGCCAATTTATTCATCTTCACCATGTCTTAAATTTATCTAAAATGATTCTACGTGTAGGATTATCGTATTTGCGCACCTTCGGGTAGCATAAAATATCCTCATTAAACTTAACAATAAAATGTTTTTAAAAAACAAAAATCTCTAGAAAATACAGATCACTGATTTTAAACATGAAACTACTAAAATTACAAACATAAAATTTAGATGACCATGAATAATGAATTGTACTTTTTTTAAGATCACAAAAATCATATCAATATAGAACTATAAATTACATTGTAAACAATTAAAAGACGCACCATGTTTCATCTAATAACCACCTAAACACAGATCAAGTTGAATGAGTGTCTACTGCATGTCTGAACATGATAATGTTTTGTTATAAATTTAAAACAGACAACCTATGTCATATTTGTGTCAGAGATCAGCGGACCTCAAAACAATTAATCATGATAACGGAACTTATCTTAAACCAGTAGATGATAATTATTAGACTAAGTAAGACATCATACCGGTATACACACCCAGTTGTATGCCCACTCTTTCGCACGTGAGATGAATTCAGTGTATCCGAGCAATGATCACATGTATAATCATCCTTGGATAATCAATCTCATATGGTATCTGTCTATCTTTTAAATCACATACTACTTTTTGCAATATTTTTCTAAGAACATTTTGAGTGTTTAATTTTTTTTGCAAACAGTACCAGACTGAGCAATAAAATAAATGTATTTCAACATATTAAATACTTGATATGAAAAATCTACATGAATTACAAAATAAGACCATCAGCATAATAAAGATCTCAAATTCCTTTAAAAAGCCCATATTAAAAGTAGATGACGTTTGACGACCTTTGATGACCTTTGACCTTATGCAGGTTCAGAGTGGACTGGCCATCCGAATGGGAGAATGTTTGAATAAAATTTGGTCCTTGTGCTGTTCATACTTTTCAAACATTTTATCAAGGCCATCGTCAGCATTAAGAACCTGCAATCGAATTAAATTAATTTAATAATTGGAATTTATTTAAATTCTAGTAAAAGACATATATTTATCAGGACATTCTAAAAATTACTATCTTGCAGTTTACTAATTGCCAACCTGGCAAAATAACCCTGAAACAATATTGTCAAATGAATGACAATGGCCTGAAGAATCAACCCTAAACAGCGAGAAGTAGGCCCTACATCTTGAAAACAACTTGACCACTTAGGGCCTATTTGGGAACAGTTATATTTGTTTGATAAATACACAGTAAATTCACTTACTACCACAGGCGCGGGCAAAGGAAAGGTCGTTTTATGTATTAGCCAATCCTCGTGCAGGTCATGGAGTGACTTCAAGTATTCCTGAAAAATTATCAGAAATGGAAATATTTCAGCTTTTCTCGTGTTATCTCAGTACTAATCCTGTTGACGAAACAAGAAAAGGCCTTGTGACGTTATAGAATGTTCTCTTCTATGTATTTTAACACAAATTTACAAGGACAATAAACGAGTTGCTTACTAATGGTATGACTTGCTCCTCCGGTCGACATCTTTCCCTTATTCGGTCAAATAATGTCTCTGGTTTAGTTTGTAAGTAGACTGAAAAAGAAGAGGTCATAAATAAATAATTTTATTAAATGAGCATTTAAACAAAGCAGTTTCTAAGACACTGAACTACCTCCCTTCACAATATAAGATGAAACATTTGTCTATTCTAATTTCTAACAATTATTTAATTGCCCAGACCGGGAATTGAACATGGTGTAAAAGCATACATGCAATTATGAATACCATTTTATACATATTCCTTAGATCTATTTCTTAGAGCTTCCCTACAGCACTTCTATGTATTTACCTTGATCAGTGAGGCTTGGATCCAAAAGTTGGGTAATATATCTTTTCTGCATTTAAGTTGATACATTTTTGGCCAAGAGTAATTTAATGCATTATACAAGTTTGCCAGTCCAGAAAATTGTCCACATTTAAGATACCATATAATTAAAGTCCATTCACATATGGCTTGCCCTTTGTGACAGCAAGTTACACAAAGGGCCCTAATTTTAATCCTCTATATTGTTGTACCATTTATCATGCTGGGCCTATCTATAAGCCCCAACAAAAAGGCCTTGCCAAACCAAGGCATCTGACAATTCTCTGTGATCCAGCATTCTGTCTATTGGGAATTAAGATGAATTGGGGGGATAAAAGCTAGTAACAATTATCTAAGGGAAGTTAATTGCACTTTACCAATTAGCACCTTTCTGGTTATGAAACCTGGAGTCCAGAATCACTGAACCCACATACTGTGTATACAATGCATAGGGGCAATGCCCCATTGTTTAATACTGTATTCTGATTGGCTGTTGCCATCCTCCAATTACCTGTTTGTACAATTTACTATATAACCTTCTGTTACCTACAATAAATTACCTTTTAGTCTATCTGTGAACCGTAACTATATTGTTTGTCATTCTTACCATATACAAACTAGCATCTTGAAATCCCAGTATAACTGGTCATTGAATTATTGGAATTGTGATAGCCATATCCTTGGCTAGCTGAGCTCCCTCAACTGCAGTGATAAGAATATATTTGGGAAGCTGTTTAATTGAGGACTGACTATTTAGTCTGTAAGTGTGACTAGTAGTCTATGATTGTCTCTGTCAACCAGTAGACTCCTGGAGCTCACAATGGTGTACCCTGAGTGAATTGAACAGAGTCAACTTTTTGTGAACATATTGGAGCAGTACAGTGAGTACATAGTGGATATTACAAGCCAAAATTTTTTTTTTTTAGTCTGGATATTTGAAAAACACAACTTTTACCAAACACATTACGGGATGTACGACAAGATCAGCAATTAGTTGAAAGTACTAGGCGCGAAGACAAATTTTAACAAAACACATGGGCTTCGAGATTCTACAAAAACTCCCTTAGCTCAAAGTTAGGTCCCTTGACTACTTTTTACATTCGCAAGGATTAATTCTACAAGGCAATCGAGATGCCATACCCGCCCTTTAACCCCGACAACCCCCATCTCATCGAGCTCCAACGAAGAGAGCAAGAGATGGCAGCCCAACAAAGGGCCCACGTCGAAGCCCAACGAAGGGCCAACGAAGAAGCAGCGGCAGCCCGAGTGGCCCAAGGAGAGGCCCCGGAACCCGTCGAGGACAATGAGCAGGCCCAACACGCCCTGCCCGAGGTAACCTTTGTAGAATACCTCCGACAGGAACGGGTCCTCAGGGACCATTTCATGCCACAGTCCAAGAAAGAGCACCAGGAAGCTTTGGACTTACAGTACAGGGTCCTCCAGCAACAATTATTGGCCGAGGATCGACAACAGGCATTGGATTGCGCAAAAAGAGTGCCATCCTGTGATGGAAGCACCTCCCAAAGTGTGAGAAATTGGATTAGAGAGGTGGAACTCACACTGCCTTACACACAACAGACAATATTGGTAGCTACAACGTCTGCCACAGCAGATCTCAGGGAGGAGATCGAGAGATTTCTGAGATCCCACGACCAACGTTTGTACGCCACATGGGAGGAGGTCAAACTCCATGTGCAAACGCAATTCCTCTCGTCCCAGGAAGACGAAAAACTCAAGCATGAGGTGCAGAATATCAGACAGGCTGCATATGAGACCAACGCAGCCTATGGCAGGAGATACCGAAAGGCAGTCTCTCTGGCTTATCCCCTGGCTAGAGACGAGATGAGAGAGGACGCAGAGAGACGGCTACTCATCGAATATTACATCAAAGGTCTCTCAGACGACAAACTAGCCATCAAGCTAATTGAGAAGGGCTATCCACAAACCTTCGAGCTGGCAATCCACAAGGTCACCCAGCTAGAGTCAAACCAAAACCGAGTGACAATGGCTCGTGAAAAGGGCCTCATTTCTACCCACAAAGAGCCCCAACGATTTGAGGAACCGATGGAAGTCGGAGCCGTTGGGGGACAACAACCCCCCCGAGATCGCCAGCCGCCCCCCCAAGACTTGCAGGACCAGGACAGCAAGCGTCAACTCACTGGCTTGACACACCAGTTTACGAAAATGACTGCACTCCTGCAAGGGCTCAGAGATGATCTTAAGAAAGATCGGGCTCCACAACAGCCACGACAAAACAGCGGCCGACACCACAACAGCCAGCCACACCAGTCGCATCGACAACAGCCACAGCAGCCCCAGGGATACTACCATCCCACACCGAATGCGTACGTTACACGCAGGGCTCCGGTGGCCCAGTATGACCAACAGCAGGGCAATCAACGTGCCCAGGGACCTGCCGAGAACCAATTTACAGACGATGGCTATCCGGTATGTAACTATTGCCGTAAAATTGGTCACATTGCCCCAGATTGCAGGAAACGCCTGTCTGACAGAGCCAGACAGAATAGAAACCAGAACCAAGGGCGTAGTTACCGAGGACCTCGCTACCAGGGGGGCCAATAAGCGCCTTAGACGTCGACTCCTTAGTCTATGTCGAGCTGGAATTTGAACATTGCAATTGTACAGCGCTTCTAGATACCGGAGCAACAAGGAGCGTTCTAAGGCGCCAAGAATTTGACAATTTTTGTAAATTGGCTGGTTTCATCCCCACAATTAATCCACCGACCATGCAGCTATGTAATGTCACTGGGGGTGAAATCAAGACTGTCGGTGTAGTTGAATTAACTGAATTACGTGTGGGGGCATTCAATGTGACTGTTGTGGAAGGCATCGGCCACGGTATGATCTTGGGGCGAGACGTACTGAGGCGAGATGGTGCTCTGATTGACTATGGACAAGGCATGCTTTCGTGGAAAGGGCATGCATTCGAGCTATTACCTAGGAGGCAGATAATAGGCTCGCTCGGGGACCGACCCCCCCTCATTTCAGACTCTAACATCGAGGCCTTGGTTCGCAAAAATGACGACCTTTTTGCAGCCAAGGGCGAGGACCTCGGATGTCATCCTGAGATCGAGGTGAGGATCGAAACGACTGGGGGACCAGTCAAGAGAAGACCATATCGTCTACCCTTCAGCAAACGTCAGGCGCTCGATGCGAAGCTGGACGAGTTACTCCAGCAGGGTGTCATTGTGCCCTCGTCTTCTCCTTGGTCTTCCCCAGTCGTCCTCGTCGAGAAGAAAGACAGCAACGAACCAAGATTCACGGTGGACTATACGGCCGTCAACAAGATTACCAAGAATGATGCCTACCCTATCCCATTGATCAGGGACATCTTCGATCAATTACAAGGTGCGACCGTATTTTCCACCATTGATCTTAAATCTGGATACCATCAGTTACCACTTCATCCTGATGACCAAGAGAAGACCGCATTTGTGTGCCATCGCGGGCTCTTTCATTGGACCAGGCTACCGATGGGCCTGAACTGTGCCACTCAGAAATTCCAAAGGGCCATGGAGGTCATTCTGAAGGGCTTGATCGGCAAAATCGCTTTGATCTACATTGACGACTTGGTCATCTTTAGCTCAAACGAAGAAGAACATCTCAAACATCTAGAGATCATCTTTGACCGCATTCGATCGTACAACTTGAGACTCAATCCCAAGAAATGCGTCTTCGGCATGAAGCAAGTCAAGCTGCTTGGATATATTGTGAGCGCCCAGGGCCTCGCGGCGGACCCCCAGAAGACCGAAGCCATCAACAACATGAAAGCGCCCACAAATTTATCCGAGACAAGGACCTTCCTGGGTATGTGTTCCTATTATCGTTCCTGCATCGTCGACTATGCCAAAATAGCTGAACCACTCACCCTCCTGACCAGAAAAAATGTCAAGTTCATCTGGTCAGACGACCAACAAGTGGCGTTCGACACTCTGAAGGCTGAACTTTGCAGTGAACGAATAATGGCTCACCCACAACCCGACAAGCCCTACTTACTTTATTGCGACGCTTGCGACTACGCTGTGGGGGGCGTACTTTGCCAGGTCGACGATAATGGGGTGGAAAGACCTATCGTCTATTTGTCGAAGCAACTGACAGCCACTCAGCGTCGATGGGCAACGATCGAGAAAGAAGCTTATGGTTTGGTCTATTGTCTCAAGCAACTCAGAGTGTATCTCATCGGCAGCTCATACAGGACGTTCGTCGACCATAAGCCCCTTACCAGCCTCTTTACAAAAGACCTCAACAACACCAAGATACAGAGATGGGCTGTACTCTTGTCGGAATATGGTTGTAAAGTGGAATACCACAAGGGCAAACTCAACGTCCGAGCTGATATGCTCTCGAGAATCAGACAACACGACACTGTGGCCACCTTCGACGTCGGATTTTGGCAACTCGGCGACAAGATCCCCCCCATTGACAACGAGCTTCATGCCGAAGCACAGTCATATGGCCTCGATTTACGACAAGTAGCCGCTGATCAAAGGGCCCTGCCTGAATGGAAGGACAAAGAGGAGGACGATGACGACGATAACTACGAAATCATCAATGGTCTCCTCTACTCCACCACACCTCCCTACAGATACGCCCCTGAACATCCCAGGCTCGTCTTACCACCACGTCACCAGATGGAAGTCATTTCTAAGGCTCACCAGGAAGTCTGTCACATGTCGGTGCGGAAGACAATGCTGAGAATCAAAGAAGCATTTGTATGGTCAGGCATGAAACGCCAAGTGTCCCAGTTTATCAAGCAATGCCCTCATTGCGTAGTCCACAACAGACAGCCAGTCAAAGCTCCATATGGCCAAATGCCTCTTCCGAAGGCTCCAATGCAATTTTTGGCTGCAGATTTGATTGGCCCACTCGTGGAGACTCCCTCGGGCAACACATACATCCTGACCATCATTGACCATTGCACCGGCTGGGCCGAAGCCTTTCCCCTCGCATCGAAGTCAAGCCAAGCCGTCTGGGAAGCCCTAAGTCACCATTACTTCAGTCGACATGGCTTCTGTGACGTTATCCTCACGGATCGAGGACTGGAGTTCAATGCGAGGGCCTTGACCGAATATCTGGCTGACGTGGGAATCGAACACCGAAGAACTACACCCTATAATCCGCAGGCAAATGGCAAGTGTGAGAGATTCAATGGTACGCTCAAACGCATCATCACGGCCCTCATCAACAACAGCAGAGGAGACTGGCAGCAATATTTGGGTATGGCTTTACTAGCTTACAACAATTCAGTTAGTGATGTAACAGGCCATACGCCATATTTCCTACATTTTGGCAGAAGAGCCAGACTGCCCCTCAGTCGTTTATTGCCAGCTGAGCAGCCATTGGATCAACGCCTCCAGCACTTGTCGGACGCCCTCCGGACGGCAGCAGGACTGACGAAGGACGCCAGGCAGTGGAATCGGCGGCGACTGGATCAACAAGCAAATACAGGGGTCATCAAGCCAGGTGATTCTTGTGTCGTCCTAGCCACCGAGCCACTCAGCCTGACATCCAAGTGGGACCCACACTGGACGGTAACCAAGGTCAGAGGGAAGGTCATTTGGGTTGTGCACCAACAGTCAGGAAAGCAGAGGACACTTAACAGGAATAAGGTCAAGTTAGTAGACCCCAACATCTGCTGGGACGAGCACAATCCAAGACCCATCAGAAACCCTCACAAATCCACCAAGACCATCGGTCTCCACGTGGTCCCAGACCCACAACAGCCGGGTCCCTCCAACCAGCAAATCACGCCTGCCACGACAAATCACGAGGATCGCAGGGATCGAAGCCACGCTCACGTGCACAAGCCACCCCCCATCGGTCGGCGCCACGCAATCAAGCGTCCAGCTTCCCCCCGGGCAACAAAAGTGACCACATGCCTCTAGATGGCCACTTAGCAGCTGACCACCAGCCTGCTCGGACTACACCTGCGATCACTCCCAACTCACCTCGGACTACAACAGCACCTACACCAAGGCATTTACTGGCAGACAGGCACCGGCGACTCCAACAGCAGAAGAGAGAGCACCAGCCCCAACAGAGGCAACCTCCTCCTGCCCCCGAGCCACCTCGCCCCCCTCGGAAGAACCCCGGGCCTCCTCCGCCAAAGCCTCCATCGGCCAAACGACTGCATCGGCAGCCTCCCCGACGCAGCTTGGCCCCCGCTCAGCCTCCTGTGAATCCACAGCCTTATCATCCCCCGGACATCAAACGTGCTCGCCCCTACTTCACTCGGTCGTCAAAGAGGGAGCAGCCGGAAGTCCGTGGACCATCGCCTTCAGAGCAGAAGCGTGCTCGCCTCGAAGCCATCGCCAGCTTGAAGGCCTTCATCAAATCATCATTAAACCATTCATCATGACACCCAGGTACATATTGCTATTATTTGCCTTTGCTATCAATCGTATAAATGCTTCCTCCCTCTCAACAGATGCAGTCGAGGTGACGCTCCTGCCCGATGGAATAAGCATCACAGGAGGGGAAGAACTCAGGCAAATTATAGCTACCTGGGATGTCTTCGTGACCCTCGACCCCCCGACCTACCCTCGACACCTCGCCCAACAAGTCACCACATTATCGAACACGATGGACTCCATCAAGTCTCTCGAGAAGAAAGGTCTTTCGATAGATCTTGAGACCCAAGCTATTAGAAGAGACCATCTAGCATCGATGCTTGGTCTCCTGCCCACATCACGCCACAGTCCCAGGAATCGAAGAGGTCTCATTGACCTCGGAGGCACGATCCTCCATGGCCTGTTCGGCGTGGCCACAAATGCCCAACTCGATCGGTTCAACAACGCCATGCTGGAGATTGCTACTCATCAAGATGCCATTAGTCATGCCCATAATAATCTTGCCTCAGTCGTGAACCAGACGAGAGCATTCATATCTAAATTGGCTGTAAAGCAACAGCAAATGGACCAGCAGGTCATGGCACTAAATTCAGCAATTCTCCAGCTATCGAGCGCCATCAACGAAAACACCCATCGAATCTCATTAATCGAAATCATCACTGACTTGGACAGATACATTGCTGTGCTCGAACTGGCCGCCGAGCAGTATCAATCCCAAGTCGAGTCATTTCATCGCCAGAGGACCGAACTCCAACTAGGTCGACTCACCAGAGATCTGCTCAACGAGGATCAACTCAACGAGATCCTGTCTCATGCACAAAAGAAATTCCAGGTGGGAGGTTCATTACAATGGTTGTATCGTTTTCTGAGTGTAAATGCCATTTTAACTGAGGCTGACAAGCTGATTTATCAAATTGTCATTCCTCTTGTTGCCTCTCGGCCATATCTTCTGTTTAATGTTGTTTCCTGTGGTGTACCCCTCAATCAGTCTAATTACCATGTCACAGTAGTAGTCGATAAAACTTATGCATTAGACACTATTTCTGGCAATATTTTCCAGCCGACGGCCTGTACCGGCTTCCGGCCTACTCTGTGCAATTCAGATATTGAATTTCAAATTACCAGAATGAAGTGCATTAGAGGTCTGCTAACAAACAGACCACAATTGACTACTGGCTGCAAAGTGGAAATTAGAAGTCTAAAAGACAAGCCACTCGTCAGCACTCTTGCAACCAACCAATACGCTGTAGTCTCCCTAGGAATAAATTTAATTATCAGGTGTGCTGGCAAACCAGAATCTCACATACATTTGCCCCTAGGTACGTACAACGTGACATGTCTCAAAGACTGTCAAATTATTGGTGATGGATGGACAGTGGCCTGTATTGGTCATTTATATATGAAGAGACGTTATATCATGCCCACGGTCAATGTAACATCCCATTTTAACTTTAAATATAGATACACTGACAAGACCGTGGAATTAGCCCTTCCCCAAATAGTCCCTGACACAGCTTCAGGACCCATCTTCACCGAATTATCACATTTAAATTCTGCCCACGTGGTCAAACAAACATCACACATTGCCCACTTCAACAACAATTTATCCTTCATAAATGTTAGTTTAATTGTATGCCTGTGGTTCTTATTGGCTGTTGTTGCATTAAAAGGACGCCACCTGGTGGCAAGGTTAACATCAAAATATAAAAGGGCAATGGCACAACAAGCACCCGAGAACCATCCTCTCTCTGAGAACCTAGCTCTCACAGAGAACCATCAACCAAATGGTGCTCAACAAGTAGAACCAACCAATCATCAACCCACCAGGCGCCCCCACAATAACTTCTATCCTTCTATTCCCCTTCCCACTGATTGCAGAACCACTATGGAGCACATCGACTGTCAACAAAGTCGCTGAAGTTAGCCAATTTTAGTTAACACTTGTGATGTAAAGGTTAACATCCTGAGAACGATGCCCCTAGGTCTGATCAACTGCAGTGATCAGCCAATTTTAACGACCATTTGATGACCCAAACATACCTGGCTGTGACAAACATTTTGCTGATAGGAGTTTGTCATTTCGTTGAAAGTAATTATCATTATGCAGATTTATCATTCAGAATATGTGTTTTCTAAGATCGAGGATTTATAAGGGCTAGGGCACCTAAATGCGCCTCATTTATGTCATTTATTATCATTGTATTTTCTATGTACCAAGACTCAGTTTAGGTGCTCCCTAATAGAGCAGCTGAGGTCTACATATGCGTATCTGTATGCACAAATTTTTTTTTAATGACAAATAGTCATCTTGAAACCTACTTTAACACTGATCATTACTTCACTACAAATCATTGTCCACATAAGCCGTACGCAGTAATCATTCTTTAGTATGTAGTGCACAACTTAGGGACGTAAAACCGCATTTTACCCCACAAATTACAGTCGACAAGCCAGTTTCGAGACGATACTGTGCGCCTTTCATATCAAAATTTATTCTATGTCTTATAATACATTGGATCTTTTGCACTCAAAATGCCCCAGTGACCTCTCTGGGCTTGATTGCCTATTAAGTAGATTATGTAACAACCAGGCCCACCCACGTGCCACAGTTCTTTGATGTCACCGCTGAAACGTGACCAGCACAATGACGCAGCATTTTTTTTGTTGACAAATTGTCAAATGTAAACATTAGTCGCAAATTTTAAGACCCAAAACAATAATTCTTATACCTCATCTAAAATCATTAGCGAAGGTTTACAACTAATTTACCTCAATAGTATACATCCTTAGCTATCTATCAGTATAATTTTCTTGCTTCCGCAACAAGTATTTAAACAGTTGTGAGCTCTTTTCCTCGAAGAGGTTTTTGGGCTCTTAAACACAATTTATTATCACCTTAAAATTCATTTTTCCTTATAAACAAAGGTTTTTTTTAAAAGAAGGTGACAATTTCAATCAAGTCTGCACTGTTAAACAGCATACCATGCAAAGTTACCACCAACATCAATTATGAATTACAATCTACTCATTATTGTGTCACTTAATATAAGTTTATTATTGTGTAAACAAATTCTAAATCACTATTCCTCTGTAAACGTCAATATAACAAATATTATTTGCCAAATTACCATCGCATCAGTAGGGTAAAGGAAACTACTTCCATTTCGTCCTAGGTTTTCGCAGGAAGCTGACTCCACACTGCCCGAATTATTATATAAATATATCAAAATGCCATTTGTACCAATTTTATTGTTTTCTTCAAACAATTGAAGATTATCACTATAAACAAAATGGCACGTCAACGTTATATCTACGGTGGTCAAAATTTCTGTGCAATATTTGTGGGGTCTCATTGTATTAATGTCAACATTTTTTTTTAACATTGCCAAAACGTTGTTAAATTTAACTAGGTCATTTTAAGCGAACCTCCACGTGGACGTACCTGAAAACACAATCTAAAACTAGAACAGGGAACCACGATGAGGGGACGTAGTTTAAAATGACAACAAAGCAATAATCACATTGTATAATATCACCATTTTACTTATAATGTCAATTGTTAATTTTACAACTTATGTCATATCAAAACAGTTCTCAGTCTAATTTTCCTGGTAGGTTTTTAACAGTCAAATTTTCCTACAATAGGTTTTACAGACTGAAGTCATGGATTTCAATTTAACATGCTCAAGCAGTTATAGATTAACTTGCGCATGAGATTCTAGGAGTTTTTCACATTTTCTCCAACACTTATGAGATTTATTAATTTTTTTTTTTCTCATTTTAATGACACTTATATTTCACGGGGCTTTGCCTAGGTCGAGGGCACCCATTAATCACAACATTTTTCTATCATTTTACTGTATTTTAGTAAACCTTAGGAAGGCCAACTTGGAGCCATTAAGCTGGGTCGGCGCTTCAAGCCCAAGTTTAGTCACCACACTAAGTAACTTAGATAATTAGAAATTTTCATTTGTGAGCGCCAGGTTAATTGGGAAGTCCGAATTTGTAGGCTGAGAAACTTCATCCTCAATTTAGTCCCCGGCGCTACACACAATAACTAGTTATCACCACAATTTTAGGAAATAGATTAACGTAGACGTCCTAAGCTTAGTCACCTTAATCCTACGTCATAGTCATCATATTTCCTTTAATTGGTAGGATGGCGGTCTGGTATCTAAAAGACCAAACTAGCAACGCCATCATGTGTTAATATGTGTCATTTTCTGTGTCTATATGTTTGATGTTTATATGTTACCTGTAAATCTATGTACCAGTGCGTGTTATCTGTCATTTTGTTTGTCATTTACGTTTATGTTATTTCATGTCCATGTGTGTGCATAAAACATCAAAATATTTTTTTTTGGTTCACGCTGTCCAAGGGAAGCTCAAATATGTGTGTAGAATGACTTGTATTACATGGTATAACAAAATAGATTAAATCGTATCACAAATTAGCCATGGTGCAATTACGCATCATCCTTTGTGTACCATGACAGATTGTCATGCCATTGATGTACAGAAGTTATCTTACTCTAGATTACTGAGGATTACTGTCCATTGTCCACCAACTAGGGTGTCAATGGGAATTACTGATAATGGCTTTTGAAGCCCTATCATTGTGTAACTAAAGATTAAGCCTTTTTATTAAGCCTTTTGTCGGCCAACGCATTTTATCAGTTACACAATTGTCATTTTATCACTGTATTTAAATTTTGCTGGTTAAAGGCCAATGTCGTATACTTGGTATGTTTGGTGTGAGTCTTTTGTAACACACCGGCCTTTAATCCTTGGGAGAGCAAGCATTGTTTAATTAATTAATTGCATCTTTTACTTAATTTTGATAACTTTTGGTAGAACCCAAAGCTGTGTGCTAACAAGTATCACACAGCTGGGGCACGGTATAACCAATGTAAAAGCATACATGCAATTATGAATACCATTTTATACATATTCCTTAGATCTATTTCTTAGAGCTTCCCTACAGCACTTCTATGTATTTACCTTGATCAGTGAGGCTTGGATCCAAAAGTTGGGTAATATATCTTTTCTGCATTTAAGTTGATACATTTTTGGCCAAGAGTAATTTATAGGCCAGTAAAAAGTGGGGTTGACCCTGGACCTCTTCATAACAGTACAAATTTGGTACCGAATGAATCCTTGAAATCTCTACTTTCACCAAAAAAAATTCCCCAGAATTCCCATTCGGAGGATTTTTTTTATTCAAGTTTCCATGGCAACACTCTTGAAAAAATAAGAACCCACAAATGAACAACATTTTATTGAATAACTTTCCTTCTGCTTTGAGGAACAATTTCAATTTCGGCACACAGTACCTTCATGACCAACTCTCTCAGATGCATGCAAAAATTGTGTTTGACATTGTGCTTGTATGTTGCTATGGTAACAGAAATATAAAAAATCAGAAATTTTCTAAAAGACGGTCTTAAAATGTTTGATGTGGAGAGAAAAAATAAATATACAAGCAAAAATATGGTTATGATATTAATAGAGCATCTCTTTGTGGACAATTGTAAACAAAAATATTGGAAATATCTCATATAATATAGTCGCTATAGAGACTGATTTAATGTCTGTTCAAAATTACTTTTATAAAGCTGAAGATAAGGAGGGGCATGTTCCCATGTTTTCTTCAAATTCATTTGATGAATGGACTTAATTTTGATATGATATTCATCTCTGAATGCAATTAACAATTTAAAAGTTTACCGTTGCCATGGAAACACTGCTGTAGCCAGTTCCATAGCAACAAACCTCAAATGCATCTTTCTGATCGAATGTATAGCCAATGGTTTTAACAATTTAATCATACATCTATCCAACCCTATTAGCTATATCAGTAAATTAGTTTTATAACTTAAAACAGGTTGTTTGTTTTGTTTCTATGGTAACAAATGCCTCCAAACATCATCAATTTCTAAGATAGGGCAAAAAATAGGCAGTTTCTACAGTTTGCACTCTTGTAATAATGTTTCCAATGTAATTGTGGTTTTGAAAATGCATTTGAACCTCAGTATTTAGTCACAGAACACCCTTAACGTAGAAAGTGACAAAGGGTTGCCATGGAAACCACAATAATACACCATAAACTGTCAATGATAATTAAACTATTGATTGAAACAAATTCTTAATTTTGTAATTGTACAAAGTATAGTTGACCGATTTTCAGGTATCATGCATCAAAAGATAGCTGGTAATGGCTTCTATTTTTTAAATTTTAAATTATTGTTGCCATGGCAACCAGTTATCAGTTATGTTCAGTTTCAACCAATTTTGAAAAACTTCATAAAATAAGTATTTGCCATATTAAATCATCAATATCCATGATAAATAGGATATAATTCATTTATTTCACATCACCTTTTAAATTCTGAGATATTTTTGTATAAATTTGATTGGAATAAAGTTTATAATGGCAAGAAATTTGGCACTATGATGATTCATAATATTGAAGTCAAGGAGATTTTCTTCGAGACATTATGAGAAAAAATTGAATTTCTAAGGTTTGAACGGAGATATCTTATCGTATGATACATCATTTTAAAGCTTGAGTGGAGATCTATCTTTTGCAATGAAATTAGTTGTAACCATGGCAATAGAAAGGGTGTATCAGGCATATCAGTCCTGTTTTTTTTGTAAGTTATGTTCCTGAGTTTCTAATTTTTTTATGTAATAAGTGCAAAAATTAGCATGAAGATTAGTCCAAAACCATACAATGGCATACATTAACTATTTAGGATACTTATTAGTTTACAACTTAGTTGCCATGGCAACTAGAAATTAAGTTACAGGACAGAATGTGAGCTTAATTTTAAAAACCAATCTGGATAGACTGGGAGGTTTTTCAGCCAAGCAATCTAACTTTAGTGATTCAATTCAAAATCTCAAGATTTTTCTCGACAGCAAGATATTGGACCTAAACACAATAAGCCTAAAATATACACCAGGCATATCATCATAATCAGTGGTGTACCATTTGACACTACTGTCAGCCAATCACATGCCAGTATTTCAGGGCGATAATTCTGATATTCTTTGATGTCCACTTATCATTTCATGTTTGACTGCTTGAGTGTTTGTCTGATGTTATAAGCCGGTTTTTCACCACGAGATCAGGAATATGTGTTTATCACACCTCGGCTAAAGCCCTCAGTTGATAAATCACATATTCCCTCTCCCGTGGTGAACAACCTATAATTATCACTGATTTTCAAGTTACTTCCTCAATGTTTGTTGGTTTGGAATTGTAGGGTAAGTTTCCTTGAGTTGGACACTTAGAGATTAAGGTAACCTTGAGTCGGACACTATTAGTAGGGCTGACCTGGCTAATTAGATCTTCTATACCACCTTATTTGGTACCAACCTGTAGCCAAAGACGTCCTTATGCCTTTCCAAAAGTATGAGCATGATATGAACACATTTAGTGGTATCTTCATAGCTATAAAGAAGGGGTGAAAACCCTGTTTTTCTCATGATTCTTCCACGAATTTGTGCAATTTAGTGAATTTTGGTCACATTTGAAGGATCCTTTGCTGGCCTATGGTATTGATTTTAACTTCAATTTGTTAAACATAGTTAGGAAACATAGTTAGGAAGGATGTCGCCCCATTTTCTACTCAAATTTGGCTTTTCAAGGGACTGGATGGATGGATGATTTGGGCTTCACGTCCAGTATTTATGCACTTGGTATTCTAATTATGACAGGGAGAGGACATGGCTATGAGGCAAAGGATGATTGAAACAGCAGTCCCACTTACACCCCGGTGACCCGGCAAAAGCTGGATTTGAACCCTGGGTCCAGCAATTTGCAGCCCAACAAGCTTTACCACTTGACCAACCCTTCCCCCTTTTCAAGGGACTGAAAAGTTATTTTGCAGCTATATATTTAAATGTCATGTTTTTGGGACACAACCGTCTGACTCAAGGATACCTCCTTCCTTTTTCTGTTTCAGGGAATTCACCCGATATTCAGTGTTCTTACCATGCCAACTTACATATGTATACTATTAGTGTTAATGAAAACATTTAATTTTAGGCTCTGGTTGATGAAATACAACCCATAGGCCAAGCAGTATTTTTGAAATACTGCTTGGCCTATGGGTTGTATGGGTTGTATCATGTTATTTCACATTTTTTAAATATCAAGAATCCAGGTGTCCGGCTCAACGAACGTCACCCTAAACATCAGAGATTTGTATAGAATCAGAATTTGTATTTTTCTGGCTAATCTGTCTGCATTATTATTAGCACAGTGTTTTTCAAAGAAATAATCAAGGAACACAGACAGGCATCTTTAAAAGAAACTTAATTTTCAGTGTATATTGGCGTCTCAATAATAGATATAGTTATGAGAGAGTTGCTAAATGCAAAATCATAATTGGATTATGATATAGTTAGTACAGCCACAAAAATCAAGCAATGCAAGATACTAATCTCAGTGTTTAAGGTGAAACCCATCTTTCATGTTCTTTGTTGTGCAGATAATTTCATGAAAGTCATCTTGATTTGGGACTTTTCTGACTATTTTTCAAATTAGTCTTGCCAAAAAAATCTGCAGTAAAATGCATATAATTTCACCGTTTCTTTTAAAAGTTTATGATATCATGACATTTTTGGTAAAGTGCTGTCCTAGAGGTGTCAAAATACATAGCTTAGTCATAGCATACCCAAAGCTTTGTACTGCTGGTACAGTGTGCATCAAAAAATAAGTTTACACTACTGCTGTACTTTGAAAATAGTCACAAAATAATGGTTCCAGTTAGGAGTGACACACAGTCAAAATCTAACTAATCCTAGTGATCCAAGCAATTACTACTTCAAGTAACATGTTGATTTATTTGCAGACTTTGTATGCGCCTACAAGCAGTGTAGTACAAAAGAAATGTTTAGGACCATTGCTTTTCATATTCATATTGAATGTCCTTTTCATCCTCTCATGAAAGTATTTGAAGGGAGAGCTAAAAATTGGAATTGCTCGCTTATAAAATCATGAAAATCTTTTCCGATCATAAATCACATTGCAATTGTTCAGGAAAATCAAGCAAACATTACGTCCTTCAGCAAATTTTCAAATAAACCTTAAGATTTACATGTAAGACGGCCACCTCTGAAAATGGAGCAACTAGTATTTGATTTTCCTCAGTGTCTTTTCTCTGTAATAATAACTGGCATTGCGTATTCATTATTTTTCAGAAGCCCTGGCAACCATGTCATTAACTACTAAGTATCAAATATAATTATATTATGTATGGTTTTGAACTGATCTTCATGATAATTTTTGAACTTCTTCTTACATAAAAAAATTAGAATCTCAGACCTTAAAAATGACTGATTAGCCTGATATACCATTTCTGTTGCCATGGTTACCAGAAATGTTCATTGCAAAAGATAGATCTTTACTCAAGCTTTGAAATGATGTATCATACGATAAAATATCTCTGTTCAAACCTTAGAAACTCTATTTTTGCTCATAATGTCTCAAAGAAAATCTCCTTGACGTCCACATTATGAATCATCATATTACCAAATTTCTTGCCATCATAAACTTTATTCCAATCAAATTTTTACAAAAATATCGAAGAATTTTTAATATGATCAGAAATAAATGAATTGTATCCTATTTGTCATGGATATTAATGATTTAATATGGCAAATACTTATTGTATGAAGTTTTTCAAAATTGGTTGAAACTGAGCATAACTGATAACTGGTTGCCATGGCAACAATAATTTAAAATTTTAAAAATAGAAGCCATTACCAGCTATCTTTTGATGCATGATATATGAAAATCGGTCAACCATATTTTGTATAATTACAGAATTTATGAATTTGTTTCAATCATTAGTTGAATTATCATTGACAGTTTATGGTACATTATTGTGGTTTCCATGGCAACCCTTTGTCATTTTGTAAGTTAAGGTTGTTCTGTTACAAAATACTGAGGTTCAAATGCCTTTTCAGAACTACAATTACATTGGAAACTTTATTACATGCCTGCAACTGTAGAAACCGCCTATTTTTTGCCCTATCCTGGTAATTGATGATGTTTGGAGGCATTTGTTACCATAGAAACAAAACAAACAACTTGTTTTAAGTTGTAAAACTAATTTACTGATATAGCTAATAGGGTTGGGTAGATGTATGATTAAATTGTAAAAACCATTGGCTATACATTTGATCAGAAAGATGCATTTGAGGTTTGTTGCTATGGAACTGGCTACAGCAGTGTTTCCATGGCAACGATAAAATTTTAAACTGTTAATTGCATTCAGAGATGAATATCATATCAAAATTAAGTCCATTCATCAAATGAATTTGAAGAAAACAAGGGAACATGCCCCTCCTTAGCTTCAGCTTTATTAAAGTAATTTTAAACAGACATTAAATCAGTCTCTATAGCGACTATATCATATGAGATATTTCCAATATTTTTGTTTACGATTGTCCACAAAGAGATGCTCTATTAATATCATAAGCATATTTTTGCTTCTATATGTATTTTTTCTCTCCACATCAAACATTTTAAGACCGTCTTTTAAAAAATTTCTGATTTTTTATATTTCTGTTACCATAGCAACACACAAGCACAATGTAAAACACAATTTTTGCATGCATCTGAGAGAGTTGGTTGTGGAGGTACTGTGTGCCAAAATTCAAATTGTTCCTCAAAGCAGAAGGAAAGTTATTCAATAAAATGTTGTTCATTTGTGGGTTATAATTTTTTTGAGAGTGTTGCCATGGAAACTTGAATAAAAAAAATCCTCCGAATGGGAATTCTGGGGAATTTTTTTCGGTGAAACTAGAAATTTCAAGGATTCATTCGGTACCAAATTTGTACTGTTATGAAGAGGTCCAGGGTATGGCTGATTTTGGGCCTTTTTCTACTGGCCTATTAATGCATTATACAAGTTTGCCAGTCCAGAAAATTGTCCACATTTAAGATACCATATAATTAAAGTCCATTCACATATGGCTTGCCCTTTGTGACAGCAAGTTACACAAAGGGCCCTAATTTTAATCCTCTATATTGTTGTACCATTTATCATGCTGGGCCTATCTATAAGCCCCAACACAAAGGCCTTGCAAAACCAAGGCATCTGACAATTCTCTGTGATCCAGCATTCTGTCTATTGGGAATTAAGATGAATTGGGGGGATAAAAGCTAGTAACAATTATCTAAGGGAAGTTAATTGCACTTTACCAATTAGCACCTTTCTGGTTATGAAACCTGGAGTCCAGAATCACTGAACCCACATACTGTGTATACAATGCATAGGGGCAATGCCCCATTGTTTAATACTGTATTCTGATTGGCTGTTGCCATCCTCCAATTACCTGTTTGTACAATTTACTATATAACCTTCTGTTACCTACAATAAATTACCTTTTAGTCTATCTGTGAACCGTAACTATATTGTTTGTCATTCTTACCATATACAAACTAGCATCTTGAAATCCCAGTATAACTGGTCATTGAATTATTGGAATTGTGATAGCCATATCCTTGGCTAGCTGAGCTCCCTCAACTGCAGTGATAAGAATATATTTGGGAAGCTGTTTAATTGAGGACTGACTATTTAGTCTGTAAGTGTGACTAGTAGTCTATGATTGTCTCTGTCAACCAGTAGACTCCTGGAGCTCACAATGGGTCTCAGGGTTTAGCCCACTGCGCTTGGCCCAAGGTCCAATTCAGGATGGATGGATGATTGGGGCTTTACTTCCAGTATTTATGCACTTGGTAGGCTAATTAGGACAGGAGGAGGACAAGGCATTGAGGCGAAGGATGATTGAAACAGCCATCCAACATAGGCCGAGGTGACCCGGCAAGAGCTGGAGTCGAACCCTGGACCCAGCGATTGGCAGTCCAGCACCCTACCACTAGACCAACCCCCCCCCCCATAATAAATAGAAATCAGATGAACTAAATTTCAAGCTTTTTACTTCCCTTGTGCATATGGTGCATGTAATGCAGATTTTTGTAGATTACTGGAAATTTTAAATATCACACAAATTTCAATAATGCCAATATTTTTGGAGATATTGCATTTTTTCCAGTATTACCAAGCCATAACTAGAACGGAGTGCATGAGATGCACAAACGTAGCTCTGCTACCAGTGAACGACATCGCATTAAAATACTGTGCAACCACTTGAAGGCTAGCTTGAAGACAGAATACACCCATCAGTATACAGCCATCAATATACACTCATCAATAGAAACCCATCATCGGTAGATACAACTCGGTAGACACCCATCGGTCAGTAGACACCCAGCGGTCAGCGAACACCCAACGGTTGGCATAAACTCATCGTTGCCAACACTTGCACCCCGTGCCAACACTTGCAACCGGTGCCAACACTTGCACCCCGTGCCAACACTTGCACCCCGTGCCAACACTTGCACCCCGTGCCTACACTTGCGCCCGTTTCCAACACTTGCACCCGGTGCCAACACTTGCACCCGGTGCCAACACTTGCAACCGGTGCCAACACTTGCACCCGGTGCCAACACTTGCACCCGGTGCCAACACTTGCACCCGGTGCCAACACGCACCCGGTGCCAACACTTGCACCCGGTGCCAACACTTGCACCCGTTGCCAACACTTGCACCCCGAGCCAACACTTGCACCCATTGCCAACACTTGCACCCGTTGCCAACACTTGCACCCGGTGCCAACACTTGCACCCCGTGCCAACACTTGCACCCCGTGCCAACACTTGCACCTCGTGCCAACACTTGCGCCAGTTGCCAACACTTGCACCCGTTGCCAACACTTGCACCCCGTGCCAACACTTGCACCCCGTGCCAACACTTGCACCCCGTGCCAACACTTGCACCCGTTGCCAACACTTGCACCCCGTGCCAACACTTGCACCCGGTGCCAACACTTGCACCCCGTGCCAACACTTGCACCTGGTGCCAACACTTGCACCCAGTGCCAACACTTGCACCCGGTGCCAACACTTGCACCCCATGCCAACACTTGCAACCGTTGCCAACACTTGCACCCCGTGCCAACACTTGCAACCGTTGCCAACACTTCCTAACCCGTGCCAACACTTGCACCCCGTGCCTACACTTGCGCCCGTTGCCAACACTTGCACCCATTGCCAACACTTGCACCCGGTGCCAACACTTGCACCCGTTGCCAACACTTGCACCCGTTGCCAACACTTGCACCCGGTGCCAACACTTGCACCCCGTGCCAACACTTGCACCCTGTGTCAGGACTTGCACCCGGTGCCAACACTTGCACCCCGTGCCAACACTTGCACGGTGCCAACACTTGCACCTGTTGCCAACACTTGCACCCCGTGCCAACACTTGCACCCCGTGCCAACACTTGCACCCGTTGCCAACACTTGCACCCTGTGCCAACACTTGCACCCGGTGCCAACACTTGCACCCGGTGCCAACACTTGCACCCGGTGCCAACACTTACACCCGGTGCCAACACTTGCACCCGGTGCCAACACTTGCACCCGTTGCCAACACTTGCACCCGGTGCCAACACTTGCACCCGTTGCCAACACTTGCACCCGGTGCCAACACTTGCACCCGGTGCCAACACTTGCAACCGGTGCCAACACTTGCACCCAGTGCCAACACTTACACCCGTTGCCAACACTTGCACCCCGTGCCAACACTTGCACCCCGTGCCAACACTTGCGCCCGTTGCCAACACTTGCACCCATTGCCAACACTTGCACCCCCTGCCAACACTTGCACCCCCTGCCAACACTTGCACCCCGTGCCAACACTTGCACCCCGTGCCAACACTTGCACCCCGTGCCAACACTTGCACCCCGTGCCAACACTTGCACCCGGTGCCAACACTTGCACCCAGTGCCAACACTCGCACCCGGTGCCAACACTTGCACCCGTTGCCAACACTTGCACCATTGGCAACATTACACCCAATGGCAACATTACATTCAATGGCAACATTACACCCAATGGCAACATTACACCATCCTCATTACACCACCCTCAGGGGTATCCCACCCTTAAGGGATACCCCCTAGGGTTACCCCCCTTATCTATCTATCTATCTTTCTTTCTATCTATCTATCTGTAACTCTCTTCACCAGACTGGCCTCTCATGCCAATCAAATATCAACTCCCCTAGCGACGATTCTTAGAACTAATCTTCAGATCTGGCACTCTGCCAAACTGACACGGGACACCTATCTGGGGAAGCCAGGATCAACAAGAGCTGTGCTACTCTCGTAGCAGAGCTAATTCAGGGCACAAATCTCACCTATGAGATCAACATCAATCTTTTCATTGGCAAGAATCCAGTCGAACCATTTTGTCAGCACCAAGTAGTCCAGTTCATGCATCGTTCCACTACAAATCACAAAATTTATATCAAAATAAAATTTAATTCATCAACAACTTTTTATGCGGCAATATTCTTGATTCAGACAGCTTTTCATGCAAATAATTTCGAAGCTAGATTTAGATTCTTTATATATCAAATTCAGATTTTTTATTCATATTTAATAAGTTTTGAAAACTAGTTACAGCTCTCGTGAATAACTTACCTTTTGTACAGGTTTTCCACAAAACAATATTTTGCGCTATAAATAGACCTTTCCATTAACTTGACAGGTTTCTCCTGAAAATTACACAAAAATCTTTAAATTTGTTTATTCAATTCAATTCAATTATTGACCAATTAATGTACATAAATAAGATTTATATAAGAAATCAAATGTCAGCATCAACAATGGTAGGCTGACGCCATGCCTAGCACATTTGCCTTTACCAATAAATCATATTTTATATACCAACACATATACATCTATACATACATTTGTTTTTGTTTATGTGTACATTGAAATTAGATTTTATAAATTAAAGCAACATTCATGATCAATACAATTATCCATTAATCAATTAGTTAATCCACTTTCTAGACATTTGCAGGTCAAAAAGTTGACTGCCTATAGAATCTAAAGGTGTCAATATTCTTGGCCAGTTTGATTTCATAATTTTTTTGTCAGATTTGGGTTCATTAAGCATTTTGGTCAGAGTTCATGATATATGCTCAAGAAAATCTAATTGTCACTAAAGATCTCAAGATTCAAGAATGTCACTTACAGTCTTGGTTTGGTGGGCTTGAACCATCGTCAGCTGAACGTAGGTCTGCAAAGTAATGGCCCATCGCGAGGGGTTTTCATAAAGTTTGCCCTGAAATTAAAGATTTGCAATTAAAGGAAAAGTATAACATAAAGATTAGAATAGAACAACAATACCCAGAAACAGCTGATTTAAACCACTGACAACAAGTTAAATCGCATTTCCAACAAAACTGAAATCGGTCATTGAATGACCGTCATTCTGCATGTGATGCACTACATTTTTTTTGCCTATGCGTTTCCACCGTAACAGAATGATATATGCAGTATGACTCAAAAGTGATATAAAGGACTGAGAGGTGGCAAATTTAGCTTGAATTTTAACACCATTATAATATGATGACATTTTTATAATCAAAGAAAAAGATAACATTGACTAATTAATGCAAGACTCACCAGGGCATTGTGACCTTCGACATTTCTCCACTTCTCCACGGGCTCCGCTACAACCTGCAAATTGGCATAAACAATATTTTCAATTGTTTTGACTTAAAAGGCAAGACAAAATATCAGTCCATAATTGTGTAATCCTATTGATTTTGTTTAGACAAAATCAATAGGATTACATCGTTATATCACGTCGGAAAATGAACTTTTTTCATCTATAACAGTCCATAATTGTTGGTTAATGTATACATATTGTATAAGGCACAACTTGTGAGTCCTGATCTTAAAGTCCAGTCATTTTTTTGTGGCAGTAAGTTTTTGGCTGATAATTAAAAACATACCTTACTCTTGACAAAAATACTTGTCTCCTCCTGTTCCTGACACCTTGACCAAACAGTTTCATAAAAATTTGAAAGTATTGGCATGTTGTTGCCCTGGTTTTGAGGTAGTCCCATTAGAATAACATTGCTGTCAACACAGCTCAAGAAGCCATTTTCTTCTACTGCTTCTATTGCTTCTGTTGTGACATCACCATTGTTTCAGTGATGTCATAGAGCCAACAATGCTGATGACGTCACAACAGAAGGCTAAAAATAGCTCTAAATTTGCTGAAGAGTACCGGCAATTTAGCATTGTTAGTGCCTGAAGGATGGAGCAGGGGGATCAGAGGACATAAAGTTAGTCCAAATCATGCTTGGTCATGGTGTACTTACCCTAATAAACCAAACATTAAACCTCAAACTTTATCACGGATTCTTTAATTGGCTAAAAGCTTACTGCCAAAAGACTTTAATATATATCTTGATCAAAGAACCAATTGCTCACCTCAGCTTCCTGGTACTTCTTGAAATGTTCAAGTAAACATGTTTTTCCACTTCCGATGTTGCCTTCCACAACAACCTGTCAAAAGAAATATTTTGCTGGTTATATATTGAACTTTAATTAGCCTACCGAGTGCATAAATACAGGATGTAAAGCCCCAATCATCCATCCATATTGCATCTAGCCAATAATGCAATTTGCCAAGTCAAATCACAATGAAATACACTTATTTTACCGTCATTGACATTGAACTGTTGAACAGATACAGGTCCGACAAGACTTGACCAAAAACAACAAAGTTATTGGGCAGATATCCCATTGGCAGCTTCTGGAACACTGCGGCAGTTTCTATGCGGCACCTCAACTGGGGAAATTTCTGGGAAAACTTCTGGGAAAAGCACTTGGATGATATTTCTGGGATATCGATAATCACAAGACGACTGCAACTGATCATACATACAGTTTCTAGGAAACTGCTAAATTTAGCCGCAAAGTTGCGAGTCATGCAACAAGAATTTGACATGTAGGCCTACCTCAGAAAATGGCAAAATAATCACCTTTCACAAGGTGTTGCAACAACAAAATAATTTGTCTGTTGTACTTTTTACTTGACAGATCTAACAAACAACCATTGCAATGATTTTTTACTCAACATCTATCAAACAACCATCGCAACTAGTTGAAATGTTGATGCAAGACCGTCTCAAAGCAGTGTGTTCTATCTCAAGTATGTCAACTGCTTACTTGAATGATTTAAGAATGAGTTTTTTGATCTCGGACAGTTGCATGAATTAAAAGAAAAGACTGACAAAATATGAGTATAGTTTTAAGCAAAGATATTCATCATCTTCTAGATACAATCATGAAAACACTTACGGTGAAGTTCTGTTTTCGATCCATGTGAATATTTCTTTGACTGGAATCTGCAAAGAAAAATCCCACAAAATGAAAATGTTCATCTATATATGTAGATAAGCCTACATATATTATATCCAAGGGCTACCAAAGAGTGTGCACGTCATACAGTGTTGGGAAAGTTAACAAACCAAAACCGAAAGCAGTTTCAACGCTCCTCTGTTTATGGGAATCTATTAATTGATATGAGCATGTAGGTATTGACAGCTGCATAGTTTAACCTGTCTGGTAGCCATCATAATTAATGTGCACCATATTTCATAAGTCTGTGAAACATTCAGGTCACAGCATACAGACGTACACTTCAAGAATTAGCCATCTTACTTAACTCTACATGTTTGCGATCCAGACCCATACACCAATACCTGTACCATTGATGGATGGATGATTGGGGCTTTACGTCCTGTATTTATGCACTTCGTAGGCTAATTAGGACAGGAGGAGGACACAGCAATGAGACAAAGGATGATTGAAACAGCCGTCCAACATAGGCCCAGGTGACCCGTCAAGAGCTGGATAATATGTTGCATGCTGCCCATACAGGCGTTTCCATACAAGATTTACTTGTGTGCGTACCACTGATATTTGTTAATTGGTATCTTGTTTAAAACAATAATAATGAGAGGTGATGTTAAAGAAGCTATTAGATTTTTTTTTAAATTACCCAGCCATATTTAAAAAATTTTAGCGAACGTCCAAGAACTAACCGGCCAGCCTGATTAGACCGTGTGGGGAGGGGGGGGATTGGGGGTCCAAAAATTTGGGTTGGGAAACAGGAAAGGGGGGGACAGAGGTGGCGGAACGCTTCGAAGAGTGAGGGGGGCACCGGGCTCTGTATTTTTTGACCAAAAGTGGGGGGGCACATGCCCCCCAACTACGCCCCCTCTGGGTTGTATGAACTTATAGCATATTTTTTTACTGCACTGTAGCCTATAGTATTACTTGGTTGCTGCTATATTTTTTTTTTTTTCATGTCCATCATGATTGGGGGTCGGGGAGGAGAGGGGGGCTAACTCACCCCCTTTCCCAGGCCCTGGATCCATGATGGTTTTGACATGTCATCAGCATATGGGCATGAGAGGTCTGTTTCATGCAATGATGCAACAATAACAGCTGACATTGATGTCATAACCAAATTGACGAATACTAACTTGCTAATCTGCTAATGTAGTATATGAAATGCTTACGTTTGTTGAGAGTGACAGATGATCCTTTTGTCAGATGATCAGAGTTCATTCTGCCACTGGGCAGTCTCAGACCTCGAAGTAGACTGCATGCTGCTGACTGTATACTGACTGACAGAACTCGCATGCTTCGTTTATCTAGTCATCTGGTCATGGCAGGCCTCAATATAAATTGCACAAAAAATCAATTCCCAGAACAGGCCTAATCTGCCTACAACAAGTCTGAACGCGTGCTTGGCTGATTGGAGCTCTCCACAAAAGGAGACGCTCGCGCTCGGGCTGACGTAAAATGTTGATGCTGCGGACCACACGCTCACGGGATGGTGTAAAACGCGGATCAGTGCCAGTTGCGGAACGATGTGTCAAACAAGTCGATCTGCTTTCTCCATTATTCATATCTCCCTGTGATATATAATTTATTTTCAGACCAATTTTGAGTAAATGCATGTTCCACACTACTGTCAACACGGCCCAATAATATGCCCCCCTTTACAGTTTAGCAGCCATTGATATCCGGAGGGCTTTGGGTTTTACCCCCAGGACGAACTTTTGTGCGAAGTGAAGGCAAGCTAATTTTTGTAATTGGCCTATTTTACCACATTACTGCTGCATAAACTTTTTTAAAAACGAAAAACCCACAGCAGCTTTTACCAAATAAATTTTACCCCTTCATTTTTCAGTAAATTGATTCAATAGATAGCAGTGCAGGTCATCCTTGAGGCTCTTTTTTCAAGGATGATAAAAGCTTCTTTTTTAATATTAAACAGATTGACAGAAGACTGTATATTACAGGAGACACACATTTTATTCACTGAATGATTATGGACATAACATTAACGAAGCACTGTTGAAAGCAGGTGTCAATGTATAAAAGGCTTCTATTTCATTTGCAAAAAATAATCCATATAACATAAATTCCATAATTATCTAAACAAAAAGCAAGTTCTATCTTAAAGATTCTTTTTATTTGCACAGATTAGTGTTTTGGAATTGTACAGAAAAATGTGTTGCGCAATATTAAATGTACTGAAAAGTAGAATGACAGAGTTGGTGTCAGCTGATCCTGAAGATAATTTTGATATGTATAGTATGCTCTGTGCAAAAATACCAGTATACAAGTCTTGAGAGTTTGTCTAGTAATTAATTGTTGATTACGAAATCAGCACCTCACCAAACATGTTTTGAAAAATATATATGTACACAAAATACAGAATAAATACCAAGTAAAACCAATTTTCCAATCGTAAAAATACATTCAAATAACCCTGTGAAAACAGACAATTTATAAAATGATATGAGACATAAAATGATTTAAATTATAAACAGATAAGCGCTTTAACAAATGCAGAGGGTTTAAATTAATCATCAATGAACATGAAAGAAGAAATGGGTGATAACATCGCCAAAAGACTACAGCCAAAATTAACAAAAAGCTCAATAAGTAAGGGCTATTCCATTTAAAAACCTGGGGGTGGGGTGGTCAGGTTACATTTTTGACCCCCCTCATGCATCTAAAGTGAATTATTTTCGACCCCCCATGCATTAAATGCAAATTTTTTACCCACCCCACATGCATCAAATAAAAATTTTATTATTACAATGCGCAAGCCTTCATGGAGCGATAATGCACCCCGTACATCTAAAGCGATTTCTTTTGCATCCCACCATACATCTGAAGCAAATTTCCGCCGATCCCTACATCCATCTTACGTAAAATAAATCAACCTGACCACCCCCCTCCCAGGTTTTTAAATGGAATAGCCCTAACATGGAAACTTGTGCATTCTCCATTGTGAATACATCTGTGTATAACATCTTTAAATTTTAAATTTAACGGATAACCAGAAAATTAATTCAAGTTTTGGGAGACCATCAGATTTAGACAAGAGGTGAATGCTTGTAGAAACACATTTTTAATTTAAGGTACTGTGACAATGCCTGGAGTTTTACAATAGAAACAATCCAATTGCACAAATTAAGGAAATGGCGGGAAGAACCTTTACACTTGGCTTTGGCGATGAAATTAACGATGAACAAAAACCCCAAGTTATTGCAATATCACTGAAAGTTCTTTAAAGTTGTACCAAATTTCCCCTTATTGGTTTTTAAAAATTCAAAAATATGTGATCCTAAACAATTAAATGACCGACCCAATAATATTCATAATATATTCAAAGATCTACAACAAACAATATAACATTATGACCGATAAAAACATTTGTGGTTAGTTAATAATATCATTAATATGGTTTACTCTTTGTACATAATGCCTTAAATGTGTATGCACAATACTATAACACCTTAAACACACAGCAAACTCCACGAGTAAAAACAATATTTTGGAACATTTCGAACAAGGCAGTTGGCCTACATTGCCAAAGGGGGCACCACATACTGGTGGCCAGAGCGCCCTCTGTGGCATGAGTCTGAACTATTAGTCGCTTAAAACTCAAGGCACTAAAACAAGAACGTAACTGTCGTAACATAACATGTGTATTTCATATGTGGCAAGTCCTAGCAACGAAACGTCAAACGTGAAATGGAGTTCTTAACATTTGAGTGATAACTTTAGTCTCAAACAATATTTGAACAGTAACATATGATTCTATTATTATTATATAGTTAACATAACCGACAACAAACAATACTTATTTATGGTAGACATTGGACATAACATCTATAAATGACAGTGAGTCTTCACAGTATCACTGGATAATGGGCTTGAATAGCAAATTTATATGAATTAAAACGATCTTTAACATCAATTCCTCTTTTCTGATAACTTTCTTTTTCTTGATCATAATTGTATCCTTCTTTAATTCCTGTAACAAACACTTAAGTATAATGTTATTAGTTTCGTATACATGTTCTACACGGGTAGCTGCCTCATTAGTTTATATACCATCGTAATTTGGTAATTTATGTCGCTTCCAATGAACAGAAATCATCGAAATTTGATTAACTGGAGTTAGTTTGTTATACATTATCTGACGAATAAATTTCAGAGACAGTATATTTGACAATCAACAATGGAATTCCATAAGTCCTCCCCCGGCCAAAAAAAAAGGTTTAGAAACCCAGAGATCAAACGTCATTCATATGACATATTTAATATATGATGGAGATACAATATAACTTTGTTTTCTAGATTAGTTTATAACATACATCCTTCATACCTAAAGTACTGTACACCTGGTGCCTCCGCAATGTAGGAGTAAACACATTCAAGTTATTTTATAATTACATAATAAGCCTACATTAAAAACTTCTTTATATAGGTCTTATTTTCTACATTTAGAGAGAAGGGACTTATTTGAGAAAAGCAAGGTATTACAGGGAATTCAATTTTTGGAGCTTACCACAAGAAACACTGTAATATTCGAAGAAATACAGTATCAAGAATAAGAAATAAGGGTTTTTTTTAAAGAAGTATGGTATTACTTTCTGGCAAATGCAATCTTATTTTTCTCGCCTCTCATATTGCACATCAATATTTATAGTAATATCATTTTACGGTATTACCTAGATATTACATTTTACCTTTAACAATGACATGACGGCGACAATGTGTAATTTACAGATGAGAATATAAGTCATGATAAGAAAAGTTTCTGAGTTCATCGAAATATATACAATAAGTGAATAACACAAAACTGAGAACAACCTTTCCTATTTATATATATAATATATACAACATTTTACCATCATCAATGGTAACATCAGACATTAGACAATACAAAAGAAGCATTTAAAAAGTTTCAATTTTTCGCACATGGTGACACCTTACGTTGTCAAATTTCAAGTCGACGAAGTTTCTTTTTCTCATACAAATACATGTAAAAATTTCATCAAATTCATGATTGTGAATATTCATAACGTTTATAATGTGACCTAACAATAAAAACAGACAACACCTAAATTAATCTGTAAACTCTAAATCAACAATATGTGAAATCCAATTTTTTTTTTTTTTCGATTTTGGACCACAAGTGATAATTTCTACAAGAGTAACAAATATATATTTCCCAAACTATTAATTTTGGCATCCGAGCATAAACCAGACCTTAACAATGTCACATGTATAGGCCTGATAGTTACACACTTCTTTTTTGGCTTGAACTTTAATTCTCTCTTTGATTATATCTCTTTTAAAGTTTAATAATTACAAGACTAGAACAACTACATTTTTACACATGATGGTAACAACGCCTCATAATAAGACTCTTCACAATGTCCTTAAACAAAACCATATTTACACAAAAACAGGAACAGTGGGACACCTTTTTAACTTTTTAAGAGTCTGTAAAATATAATCTAACTCAAATTAATTTAATGTCAACTTGTCAAGTATGAATGAGTCTCATTTCGTAAACTTTGTCATAGGAGCATATATCAAACAGTATCTCCTATTATAAACTTTACATACAAACTATGAATTATACCATAAGATATTTTGACATTGAATTTTACAGCTTATCCAACACTTCGTATAAGATACAAAGTTACATACATTTATGTATAACAGGCACAAGCCTGTAGTCTCATCTTCCTTATCTCTAGTGTATTCAAAGGTACAGTGCTCTGACTAAGGCTGCTAACTTCTTCTGGACAGAAAATAGGTCACATTTAAGCCAATCAGACAGGTTCTAACAAATATGACCTTTGCAAGAACTTCTATAATTGGTTGATTCCAAAATTAGCCTATTTTCTGTCCAGATGAAATAAGCAGGCCCAGTAAGAGGGCACTACCTTTGAATATATTTGCGACAAGTGAAGAAAAGATTAATAGACTTGGGCCTGAGCAATCATGTATGTAACATAGTTCATGAATCTGAATACAGCATAATATCTATTCACAATTTCACATAAACTCACAAGTCCAAATGGGTAGTATTCTGTACAGGCATATTATGCAACATATAATGCATCCGGGTGCCTCTTCAAGGGCTAGGTCTTTTTGTCTCTTTTGGTCGGTACGCCAGTAATAATTCGGCAATTCTGTCGGCCGTTGGACCCCATTTGTTGAATCCAGCGTCGTTTTGTAAGAAGACTATCAAAGTGCCGTGGTTGGATTTTACGTACATGTCGTCTCTGCAAAAGAAAATTGTTCAGATGAGAATTCATGCTTTCATTTAAGCAGTTTGGTCGAGGTCGTTTAGCATTGACCCAATGGCAAACATCGTCCGTTTCATTTCCTTCCAGGCGGCAAGTTGTATGCCAAAATGAGGTCACTATAGACTCAATCACTGCTGATGTCCACCACCGTATCTCCTCGGAGGCAAACAGGTAGACGGATAGACGCATATCATCTAGGCATCTACACAGCTTTACAAGCAAGGGCTAAGTCAGTCATAGCATATAGGACAGATCGTTAAATAGAATGGTCATATAAATTAAGAATGAGACTCACTTGGTGCACTTGTGCTGGAAGCCATTTCTGTACTCGTGCTCATGAGCGGGAATGGTGATCTGCTTCTTCTTGTACCTTGAAACAATAATACGACCATTAAACATATATGTGTATTGTCAGACCATAAAACTTCTTAATAATAATAATAATATAACTAGCATTCACCCGTGATGAAGGATATATACTTTGGCAGTGTGGAGAATGAGTGAATGAATGAAGCAATCAATCAATGTGGGTATAGAGGTATGTATCTATGTATCTATGTATGTATCTATGTATCTATCTATCTATCAATCTATCAATCTATGTTTCTCAACATGTTCCTGATCCAGACCCACAGGCCAATACCTGTGCCAAATGTCATAAGAGTAAGTGAAATATTAAGGTCACAATGGGCAGTTAAAAAAATGAAGAAAGATGGCTGCCAAAATGGCTGTCATCTTGGATTTCTCAACATGTTCCTGATCCATACCCACAGGCCAATGCCTGTACCAAATTTTATAACTGTAAATGAAATATTAAGGTCACAATGGGCAGTTGAAGAATGAAGAAAGATGGCTGCCACAAAACGGCCGCCATCTTGGATTTCTCGACATCTGGTCAAATCATACCCATAGCCCCATACCTGTACCAAATTTCATAAGTGGAAAAATGAGAAAGCCTTATGAGTGAGTGTAAAACTGGCACACAAGATGGCCACCGAGAATACTATTATAGGATAATAATATGGATTTATATAGCGCTAATTTCAGTAAACTGCTCATCAGCGCTTTTTCAGATCAAATCACTTGTAAGAATTCCGGAACAAATGGGTTTTTAGATTCTTTTTGAAGCTTTCTAATGTTTGTGCAGTTCTCACTTTTTCAGGCAAGGTGTTCCAGAGTTTTGGTGCTGCATAGGAAAATGCTCGATCTTCAAACTTATTTTTGTTGCATGGAACAGGTTCTGCTAACAGCAGTTTGTGGTTGCTTCTCAGGTTATGTTGTCCTTGAGTTTTGACCTGAACAAGTTCTTGGATGTATTTCAACTGTTTCCCACTTCCACCCACAAACACAATGTCATAAATTATTCACTCTCTAAAAAATGTTCAAAGGTAAAAAGTCCTCGTAAAATTAACATTAATATTGCATTTCCACTAATTACTCAATTATTCATTAAATTTTACACAACAAGAGTGAGTGAGTTAATGTTTTACATCCCATCAGCACCAGTGTGGCATATTTAGAGGCAATTATCGCATGAAATTATTTCATTTACTCAATCGAATGATTGAGTAAATGAAATAATTTCATGCGATGATGTTGAGTACCTCTACAATCAGACTTTGTAATATCTGCCAGAGTCGCTATCTGCCACAATCTGAACATAATATTAAGTCACATCTTTGAAAATGATACAGATATTCAAATCCGACTTACAGAGAAGATTCTAAGCGCATGATGGCCTCCGTTGGGGGGTCCCTCCATTCAGGCACGAAGATGATGAACGACAAAGGCTCTTGAGACTCGGACAATAAACTCTGGAAGCAAAATCCAGCACAACATCTCATTGACCGTTGACTGTAATCATCATCATACTATTAATTCATGGACCCCTGGCACTACTCCAGCCAAACTGCTGATTGTTAATTTATGAAAACTTGTAAGCAGCTTTTCCACACTGTCCACAATGTCCTCAGCTGGGGATGATGTCTATAATTACACTAGTACAGTACTTTAAGACAAAGAGTAACAGAAGAAGATCTTACCTCAAAGTGATCAACCATGGAATTCATGAGCTCCTCACAAAATGGAGGGTTGGCCTCAAAAGATCCACTGATAGGATGGAAGTCTAGAATGGGCCTGTGGAACACAAGACATCAATAACAATTGCTATAACTTATAATGACTTTTGGGTGATAACTAAAATATTTAACATTTCAAATAACTTAGATTCTACATGTTTTCTGATTCAATTATAATATGAAATGTTTTCATAAATTGAACTTGTTTCAACAAAAACAAGAATCTGCGGATTGCAAAACTGTTTTTAATGACAATTTAATGAACAACTTTGAGCAATAAATATTTCCTATATGAAGAGTCTTTTGGCATATCCACAGTAACGTAGTGGAATATCAGGACAACATATCCTACCGATTTTCTCAGTGCTTTTCCTAGCCATTAGCCACATTAGCATTGGCTAATGCATCCTCCATGTATGAAAATCACATATTTTGCATGCAAATTAGACACACATGCATGCATTTCACTCAAAATTGGCCTTTGTGGCTTATTTCATTTTTGTTATAGGAAAAGCACTGAATTTTCTGGAAAATATATATACTGACCCTCTTGAGCCGAAGTAACAATCGGTGTCTCCGAAGGCCGAGCAATACTGTCGGAAGTAGCAATTGAGGGGGGAAGCAAAGCACTCAAAAGTGACGCCAAATACTCGGTGGAGACATTCAAATACTGAGACTGGGACGGCCCCGTGCTGCCCACTGCCTTCCAAGGGGGTCAGGCCAAAACACGACTGCAAAGAGAAGTAGAATATCAAGGAATAATAGACACATTTTGAAGATGCTTCCTTTATTTCTCACCAGGTGGCTCAAACAGAAATACTTAAATCCTATTGGATGATCAGTTTCCCACCCTTGCCTCTGATTGGTCCATTCTTTGTGATACCAAGTTGGAGTATTTACAGTGGATTGAAATGTAACATCAAGACTTATTATTTAAAGTCAGAGACGACTTTTGCAGATCTATTAAAGTTGGATTTTAGAAGGGTCAGTTCCTATTCGTCCACCAACCTGATATCTCCGCAAAAGACACCAAACTCTTGGAATAAACAATTCAAGCTTCTGGTCATCACGACAGTTGATTCTGTAGAGCTGCTCCTGAAAGTAAATATAGTTAAACTGTGAATCAGACTTATTTAGATTCTCTAGATAGGCCTACTAAAATTGATAAAATCATGAGTCAAATAAAACTTTAAAATTAGGCTACCAAGTAAGCTTTATATTAATTTAAGTTCACATTTTGATAACTAATTCACAAAGATATATTTCAATTTCAAGATTGGACTTACTAATTTGTACATGTGACCACTGCTGATCTTGTGAACGTCCCCCTGGTAGAAGAGAAAGGTAAATTCTCCCTCAATGTTGGAGTCGACCTTCGGCATTTGCGGAGGCATGCACGCCATCTGGAGGGGGTAGCAGAACAATTTCCGTTTGGCAGGGGGGTGAGGGTTCTCGTTTGCTGGAAGATGAGAAATACTTGCATCAACATTTATACATCTATATATTGTTTATTGGTGACAATATTAAACAGTTAACCCATGTATTTCCACTCATCCTAAGCCGCAGGTTATTATGAAACACAGAGAAAAATTTAGCTAACGAATCACCGCAATACAATTTGTATATTGCCCAATCAGCTTCAGTCCCATTCCAAGTCAATTAAATTATGGAAAAATTTCCTAATTTCGTCAGAAAGAAATGCACATATCATAAATTAAAAGCAAGAGAAGTCCTAAAATCAACTTTGACTTAGGCCAGACACTGATTGATTTTTAGCTTCTAGGACCTATCAACATAACACATTTTCTGCCGATGAAATAAATGCTTTGCCACAATTTTATTTGATTAATTGACATGATAAAATGTTGAACTTTTTACTGTCCTACCGACTGACCTAAGAAAAGGTGCTTCAAGAAGATCAGAGAAGCACAAAATCAAGTATGTCCGGCCTTAACTTCCTAAGAGTACTATAACCATCACTCACGTGTGATATTCTGGCCCTTGAGGACCTGCAAGTGTTTTTCTCGCAATTTGACAACCGTATCACATGACAGGGTGTACATCTTGGAACAAATTCCTTCCACCGAAGTCTTGGCTGCCTCCGTCAAGTGGGGTTGGCACTGACGTTTCAGATGCGCTAATCGATCCTGGAATACAAAATTTTATGCATTAATACTTTTTATAACTTCAAGTTTTTTCAGAGTGGGAACCCAAAAATTTCATGTTTAACGGCGTTTTTTTATGGAAGTGCAATTTCTTGGAATTTGGCCCCATCTTGGTACTTCCAGATTCAACAGTGGAAAACTCCCCCCGAGCAAAATTTTCAATGATTAGCATACATATATTTTCCTTTATGCACCCGAATTCTTTTCTTCATACATGTAAACTTCGGCACGATTTTGCATCACACAATCTTCAAATACCCAATTTCAGGCTCTAGCTCACTTGGAAAAATGCTTATACACTAATTTCAAATTTAACATTTAGTTAAATTACAGTAGGGCCTAATTAAAAACAACTCACCAAAATGTCTTCATAACTAGAACTTTCTTCTTTCCGCAACCAGGCAAACGTCTCATCTGCACTCCATTTAACAACTTTCCGACTATTTTGGGTCGCACCTCTCGACTCAATCATCTTTTTAGCTGCTTCGGCATATTTAAATAACTGTCTACGAGCGTCAGAAGTGTATTTTGGTTTAATTAACTTCACTGGAATGTCATTCATAATTTCTCGGTACATGGACTGTGAGACTTCTTGAGCAACCGTGCTCGGTAACATGGGGTCGTGACCTTTGTCAAGGACTTTCTGTTCTAATAACCAGCGGTTGAACGACTCCTTTGGGGCATCAATACCTGAAATTTAAGGAAAATATTAAATCTACAGTCCTGACTTTTCTGTGAATTCCATTATAGTAGTAGTAGAACATTTATTGCTTAGTGTACACAAGATAAAATTTACAACAGCCGTCCAACATAGGCCCAAGTGAACCGGCAAATTGCGGCAAGTGCTGGATTCGAACCCTGGACTCAGTGATCGGCAGCCCAGCACACAACCACTGAGCTTACCCGCCCCAATGGAACTGGGTGGGAGAAGTTATAGTATTTGTATTACTCTCACCTTCTCTGGCCATGCACAGCTCCTGGTACATGAGGCGTAGCTTCTCCACCTGGTTGGCTCGGTATTTCTCGATCTCCGGGTGAGGAGGTAAGTACTTGCTGGGAAGTCGCTCCCAGAGGATCACGTTCGTCCGCACTTCCAGGTTGAAGAAGTCACAGTGTCTGCAAAGGAAGATTCGACATTAAACTAGTGATGGGAATACTCCCCGAATAGGTTAGAAATACTGGAATTTATAAATATATGTGTGCTTCATTATTTAATAATCAATTCAAAATCAATTGAGTTTTACGCCTAAACACCACCTTATAGGCTTAAAACAATAAAATGAAACACATGAACACATTAAATCTGCACATAATGAGGGGTTTCATCGCTACATGTATTAATTGTACTGTTTCCAGAAAACGAATGACTGATAATGTTTTAACTAAATTTAATGTGCATCTTTCAAAATTTATTCTCAGAGACTTACAAGTCTGCCATATCATTTTTACTTCATGAATTCACTTAATATTTTAACAAATTCTAAAAGCGACTTACAGCACTGGTGGTGGCGCCCTCTTACTGGGACTAGCAAGACTACCAATGTCCTCGCTGTTGGTCCGTTTCAAGCTGGAAGGGGGGATGTCAATGCTGGGTCGAGAAATACGGACATCACTTGGGTCCCTCTGCACAGCTGGAGGGCTGTTGCCGATGCCAAGAGGGTCCGTCAACGGATCAACCTGAAATCGCGGAAATGATATCAACATTCTCTTGTCACTTTAATATGGCCCATTTTGCACTTTAATATGGCCCATTTTCATCAGATTTAAAACCTCCTAATCGAAAGTTTGTTAGTTTGTTTGTGTTTTAGGTTATGCCTCTGCAGCACCTTAGTGGGCTATATCGAGGCAGGCGATCGCCGTATGATGATGAGATGAGAAGACTGTGAGTCTGGCACATACCCTATTAATTCAGGGATGCCCAGGGTCTTTCAGTTGCCCCCGCATAGAATACTGGATACAACCCGCCTCCATTTAATATCCCATGGGCTCGGACTAAAGTGAGTTCCCGGGGTGAGATTTGAACCCACGCCCTCAAAGCCAGTTGACAAGCGCACTTACCAATTAGGCCATGGGGGAACTCTCCTAATCGAAAGATTTTGCTAGATCTGACATGTTATTTCTGACATAGATGCAACAAAATTTAGTAAACTTCCTGGGAGAGCTTAGCAACGTCCAAAATGAGAGAAGCATAGACAGTGAAAATCAATGGATACAGGAAGCCAGATGATCTCGCCAGCATTATCTATTTAATCTGCCATATCCTGTGTTTTAAAGGGCATGAGTTATTCTGAGGCTGTAACAGCCCGTGAGTGCCACTCTTATACATGTTGAATTTTTTGCAGATGACCAAAGCAACAACACTGACATAGTAGCTCCCAATCCGCAACTAATGGCTGTTAAAGTTCAACTCATGCATTTACTAGGGTATTTTGACTATTTTGATGTTCTTTTGTCCTTCTAAAATAGCCAGAGTATGTAGTCCTGGCTAAAATAATCCAAAAACTTTCACGTACTGGGCTATTGGCAATATTACTCACCCTGGGTTTCAATACAGGTGTCTCCCATAGCGACTGGTTGGTGAATCGGTTGTGGAAGTAAGGTCTGTTTTCCCTCTTACTCCAGTACTTCCTCCATCCCGCCTGTAATAACTCCACTGGCAGATCTTGGGGAGGCTCTGGAGATAACGGTTGCCCCGGCGACAGGGACGTTGGGGTTCCTGATATAAAAAATTTGACATTTTAAAAGATCTCATTTATCTCAATAAGTCAATTAATCAGTAATACATTTTTATCATCCTCATGATTGGTAGTTTCACTGACACTAGACCAAAGATTTTCAAAAATTTCACCTTCCAATATAATTTGAAATACTTTTTCGTCTTTATCACAGATGCAACATCTTCCAGCAGTGAGACAAATGTCAGCTAATTTTCTTAAATATTATCACAGAATGTAACAAGCACAAAATCTCCAACAATTTCAAGAAACCATTAAACAATAGTAAAAAACCTTAAATTTTTCTATTAATAATAATAGGCATTTGTATAGCGCTAATTCCAGTAAACTGCTCACTAGCGCTTGTGCATGATGGATCTATTTGTAGAAACTCTTAAACAGGTGAGTTTTAAGATTTCTTTTGAAACCATCAAGTGTCTTGGAGGCCTTGACATTCTCTGGGAGTTGGTTCCACAGTTTTGGAGCGGCATGTGAAAAGGCTCTGTCTTCGTATGTGTTTTTGTTGTAGGAAGTTGGTACATTTAGGAGTAATTTGTTATTGCTCCTCAGATTACAATTTCTATCCGATTTTTGCTGAATCATATTTTGAACATACAAGGGAGCTTGTCCGTTTAATGCTTTCCAAGTTGTTAACATGAGTTTGAATTGTATTCTGGCTGGGATTGGCAGCCAATGCAGTTGCTTCCTATGCTGGCTTACACTGTCATGCTTTTTCAATTTTTCAATAAGTCGAACTGCCGAGTTTTGGGCTACTTGAAGTTTATTTATTAAGCGACTCGATGCTCTATACAGAAGACCATTTCCGTAGTCTAGGTGAGGAGTGACAAGCGCATTGACTACTGTTTTGCAAGTTTCCTTGTCCAGAGACTTCCTAATTTTTGAAATATTTCTTAAATTGAAGTAGGCATTCCTGCTCATTTTGTTGACTTGTTTTTCCATGGTCATATTTTTGTCAAAGATTATGCCTAGATTTTACATTTCCTATAATAATATTATTATAAGTTTCACTCTTACCCTGTGACTGGCCATCGGATGTGTTGCCATCGGTCGGGGAGCTCAGCAGCCGATTTTCTTCCGAATTATTTTCAACCCGAGAGCCCATTTTTTCGCATCTCTTGGACGATGGTCAGTAATTCAATCTTCCCACTTATTGTAGAAGTAACAAATTCTGTAAAAGAAACATCAAAATTATTGAGACAAATAACAACATTGTATTTGGGTAGCAGAGCACAAGAATTAACACATTAATTTTCCATTCAGAAATGACCAATTGAAAATAAACATTTTGCAGCTTATAATCTTATTTATACACAAACAATATTTAGCCTAAGTCTCTTCTTTGAGTTAGGAGACAATTTAAAGTTTATATAGCAGCCCGGCTTCTAATATAAAACTTCAAAATTTTTCAAAACACATCAACCGATCCCTCAGGTTCCAGTTGATTTTCTTCAAATGGTTTGCCTTCACTTTTATGTCAATCAATGACCTTAACGAAAGGTCACTGACCTCAATGTTACACCAGTTAATGAGATTAAGCCATAATGATTTGTCTTATACACTTTAGACTTGTCACTTCACAGTTTACATAGTAAATGCTCAAACAAAACAAGCAATCTGGATCTTGACAAACTACAATAGGGACCAAGGGATAATCCCATACGCAATAATTATGTGATCAATACAATAACACTTAATTGGTTTCAGCAAAATGGAGGCATTCAACTATTGCAAGATGTTATTCCCTCAGGCAAATATTTGAAATATTTTTGATGATAATTAGGCCAAACATTAAATTCTCATTACTGACATTAGACTCATTATTACATGGGCACTGAATTTGTGACTATACCGACTTTTCTTACAAAATGATAATCTCTATTTAAACAGCATCTCAGGGTGAGATTAACTAGGGCTTCTAGAATAATTAATAATTCTAAAATAAATAAATACAAAGAACAGCAAATTAAAATCTGTGCATGACTTCTGTGCAATGCCTCTGGGATCTTAGAATGCAGAATATTTTTTACTGGAACAGATCAGTTTTTTGAGAAACTATCTGACTAAAATGGGACCTATCAAGGAATATGAAGAACAACATTTTGACAACTTCTAGCACAAGATAGTCAGAAGCAACATCTGATTTGGCCAAAAGACTATCAGAATTTATTGGAATTATTCCCTTGTTGCTTGGTAAATTTCAATTGCACTTACAACATAACTTTGTGACCATCGAACAATTGATGAAGTAGGGAACACCTTGCTATTTATTAAAGAAGTAACTTCTTATTGAAGTTCTAGTGAGCTGGGCAGTTCACCAAATTGGCAAAAATAAGTTGTATGTTTACATCAATCTCCAAAATTCGGACTCGATTTAATGAACACACAGACTTTTAAAAGTCAGGCAGGGGACATGGCAGGTTTGTGGGGTAATATTTCTATTTGATTTGTAAATTTGGAGGCTGAAAAGTGCTGACAGGTCCAGAAATAAGCATTTTTCAGTCACGCCCATATTGAAAGTTTTGGATTCGCCGCCATTCTCATGAGCCAGGGCTTGAACCGGCTTCTCAACTTCGGAGGCAGACCGTGCAACATTTAAACAGAAATCGGCAAATGTCTGCACACTAACACAATCTAGAGTGTGTTAAATATCTTATGCGCCTACCTTGACACTAATCAAGGGACATGGACGCATAATCTAGAGGGTTTTTCGAGACTGCCCAAAATGACGCCTCTCCTCTCCCGACATTATGCACCTCTGACAATACGGGTCATTGCTGGCAGATCTCTCTGATTGGTCCAAATTTTCCGGCCATAAAAAATTTAGTAAAAATCAATCTGCAACAAGTAAGGATGAATAACATCAAAACTTATTAAAAATTACTCTTATGAATGGAATAAGTCGTCCTGATATTTATTTGCCAACTGCAAATTACTAAAAACTAATTAAATCTCAAATAAAGCCGCAGCAAATAAGTTCGGTCATTTAGCACGAGATGACGCCACGAGTTAACTTAACAAAATTTCTACACTGCAGAGGACGCCAAAAGTCAGTTCTCTCATGCTTTGGTGGCAGCACTAGTCCTTTTTACCAATTAATAAATGAAAATTGCCTTTTAAGTGACTCTGCTTAACTAAATGAAATTGTATGTATCCTTTGACATTTGTCATAGGCGTAGGAGGTCAATAAACAGAGAGGTGGGCTTCCCCAAAAAATATTGCCCAAATTCTTCCAAAAAATCCCAATAAAAAAAATGTTCTGCCCGAAACTCCCCCAAAAAAGTTTGTGACCAAAATATTTAAGGGGTGCTTCCAATGCGGCTATGCCTATGACCTTTGCATGAATGGACAGCCATACTGCCCGAACATTAATTTCTCTTGCGGACGAGCGACAATTTCAGTGCTGCTTTAGAGTCTAGATCGATTGACTCGCAAAGTTCATAATTCTCCATTACCCCGTGTGTTCACTGACTGTAAGCTGTTATAAATGATTCTTCGAAAGACCTAAATACTTTTCTTGAATGCACATTCTTGACCCCACCTAGCTCAATAGGTAGGCTTTGAGCGGCCAAAATTGGTCTTAGAGGGCTGCACTACCATAATTGAGATTCTTGAATTCTGTCAACAAATGTTGACAGCAGGTAAGTTAAACCACAGACTATTCCATGACAACCTTTTAAGATAAAAAGTAGCATTCAGTTTCAATCATAACACGCAACTCAATATTTCTGAAAAACATTTTTAAAATGTTTATTAAAAAGTATTAAAAGTAACCAGAGCATAATTTCCATAAAAGTTTTTCAAAAAGTATCCAAATTAAAAAATGATATCATGTGCCTATAAAAAAGTTAACCATTAAACGTAAATATATACCCACTTTATTAAAAATTCTATAAATAAAACTCTCAATGATATACATGATCAAACCAATCTTATATTCCAATATCACACATTTTTTTACCACCTATTTATTGTGCCAATATGAAGCACACAAACAATATGTCATATCACAGGTTGAAATTACCACCTTTGCCATTTAAAAAAATCTTTAATAACATAGACAAAGTACACACATTTTACATATATCTGCTTGGAAGATGTCATGGAATGGTGGATTTATAACTAGTTGATATGAGAAGCACAAGTGAATTATAAATCACACAATTTATGGCAGAAAGGACCTTATTTTAAAGAATTAATTACAAACATTTTAAAAAGAGTTCACTAGCAGCAGAATCGCAAAAAAATATACCCTAAAAAAGGACAAATCACTTTGATTCAGCTTGACAAATCAATATTAATTAATATTATTTGTAAACATTGCACAATTTATATATATATACATTATATATTCCCAATTAATTTCCCAGCACATTTCAGTGTGGACTAGCAGTTATACTGCGCAAAATAAAGCTGTGTCAATTATACTTTTACCTGAATCAACCATTGCAAAAATATTACAATTATGCAATTGAAGGGAAAAAATACATCAAAGATTTAGAATTTGTTGTGAACTTATGGATCCCCTTAACAATGTTCAACATGAGGTATATATCATAATTCAAACTGATATAAATTATTATGCATACTTCTCTGAGGTCCCAAATATTTTTGGTATGTAAAGTATGAAGCTCACAAAAATCCACTTCGATATTCAAGCATTTTGGTGAAAAAATTTAAGGTAAAATAAATTAAATCTAAATCTGACTGTAAATTGCGTAAATATCACTGGAGTTGAGGCATATCAATCATGTGTAAAATAACTTTAGGCAAATAGGCCTATTTTGCATCCAATACATTTTGTGCACCGGTAATTAAAATAAAACAAACAAATTCCTTACTATAACACTGGAAATGAATTAAATTAAACCTGCTTAAAGAAAAATAACACAAAATTGCATAATTACGTGTAGATCTATGATATAAAAGCTCAAATGCTACTAATGAGATTGTTAATTAAAATATTTCTGAAAAGTAGTACATAGGACTCATCAACCCAAACAAATTATAGTTTAAAATTGCATAAAAGGATAACTGCAGTATTTTAAAAAGAAATCAACATTTATAAAAATCATTCCAATGTATCACTTAACACAGTACATTTCAGCTGTTGACGTAACAAATTTTTAGCCAATTCGCTTCAAATTGCCTTCAATAACATTTGAAATTAACAACAAATAATTTTACCAATGAAACTCACATCCATGGACCCCACACGCCCCCATGCAGAGCGGGGTCGCAGTTTGGATCGTCTGGGGGAAAAGATGGTGGCACCGCAGTTTTGTTATAAGCAGACAATCGGTCAAGCATGAACTCCACAATTTCTGGCAATGCTCTGGACACATCATATTCTTCATAAGGGTCGTTTTTAATGTCAAACAGCCACAAGTTCTTTGCACTCTTACTCTCGGAAGAACTTATTTGATTCTGTCGCATTGTGGTGATGGCGTTTTGCATGGCCTGAGGGCCGAACCGGAGGCCATCTTGCGAAAGAATGTTAGAGTCTGGTGGAGGCACCCAGGAACCATTTCCTGAGAAACGAGAGACATAAAATTAATTTCAAACTGTATAACTGGGCTTAAATAGCCAAAATCCTGAACTCCGAAGTTTGCAAGATTAAGACAATGCTCGGCGAAATAGAAATGGACACTGAAGAAATTTTAAAGAACGAGCGCTGCTAAAGAAATCCTCTCATATAATCACAACGGGACAAAACTTAGAAGTGACAGATTCTGATGGCCCAGTCTGTTTTCTATTAATTTTACTTTCAAAGGTTATTATTAGAACCTACCAGAGGAGGTGAGCTTGAATGAAATTCCAAACACTGGACACGTGATATATCATCAAACCAACTTGGCTTCAACCACATGATCACACAGCTTGAAGTTTGGCAATACCAAATAATTCATTGTAAGCAGAATGCTGCAAAATCGAAAGCGGGCAAAAATGTAGCAAAATAATTTTGAACTCACCAGGGTTCCCAACAATGATCTTGAAGTTGCCATAGCGAAGTGCAGCCCTCACTCGGGTGTCAAAGTGGCCTGGGTAGAGGTCCCTGCCCTTTTTCTCATAAAGAATGTCAATGTTGTGAAGCAGTTCTCTTCTTGGTCCAACCTTTCCTTTGCTGCAAAACAATAGAAATATATTTAGATTCCTTCGCATATTGCATCTAAACATTAGGCCCGTCATTATTACAAGAGACAAACTGGGTCACCGTTTGGACAGTGTCGATCATCATTGGCCATCGGAACTATTGAAACATTCCATTTTAAAGAATAGCATGTAATGCCAACGTAATTGAACAGTAATGCTTCATTGAATACAAAATTCAGTTATTTGGTTCATCCAGAAAAGTTTCATCTAAAATCTACCAAAAAGTCAGATGAATTGTAAGGGCTCAAGCAGAAGAGAGTCATTTTTTGGAGAGAACAAAAACTGAGGATCTCAGAGAACCATGAGCATTCACACAGTAAAGAAGCTAAAAAATTCTGCAAACTACTTTTGAGCAATTACAATTACCTTATTGTGTTCCACTGGTCGTAACCATCCAAGCGCGTTCCATTCAGACATCCTCCAGCCAAACCAACAAGTGTCGGGAACCAATCAGTGACATGGATTAAGTCGCGGTTTATAGTTCCTTTTTCTTGAAGCAAAGGGCTGTGTACGAATCCCACTCCCCTCATTCCCCCGTCCCACAAAGATCCTTTCCACCCTCTTAACGGATAGTTGTTGCCCCCTTCCATCACCTGGCCGCCGTTGTCTGGAAATTAATAGGTTATTACAGTTGACGTATCACGAGTACTTACATTCGGCTGCTAGTGGACATCAATGACCCCACAACATACCATATCCATTGCATTGACATAAACTGTCAACTTGTCATTGAGTAGCTTGTGACCTCATTGATATTCAGCTGGTTACTCATTTTGATAGCATTGAAAGTATAGGATAAAACCTCACAAATTGCTTTTGAGTCGGATAATTTTCACTTGACCACGACAAACCATAGAAAATGATCCTAACATAATTATAAACAATGTTATCATAAAGAAAGTTAATTCAACAAAATTTCTAGGAGTTTATATGGATGAACAAGAACCCTGGGGTTCAAAATGGAGGTGGCGGCATTTGTTAATGATAGGCAATTTCTGGACCAATCAGAGCCAAGTCGGTTGGCATGTAGGGTAATTAGAGAAATGCAGGGGAAGGACAATCATCTCTTAATTTTTTGCACTCAACCAATTATTCTTTTGTCTTTGCATTAACTCCTTACATGGGACGCAGGCCGCAGGGTCAAAGATAAGTGCTCGTCCGCTCGTCTGAGATGAGTATAAATAGAGGAGGATGAGTAACTTCACTTGATTACTTGTCCGTCAGACGACCAACTTCAAAGGGAAATATTGTTACTTCAATCACATGATAAAAAAAGAAGACACAACATAACAAAATAGTTCATTCCAGACAGACAACGTCTGGCAACCTCAATCTGATATGATTAACTAGTGCCTCTCTCTGGGACAATAGAGCCTCATTCTGGAACGGCACCATACATCCTCGATCTGTACTTGTATTTTCATCTTCAAATGATAAAATTCCTCATTACTAGAAGGCACCCAACGCGCAACTCTTCTTCTTCTTATAAATGTATATCCTGTTATTCCTGTCTCTGGATAGTCACATCGTGCTTGACCATGAAGGGAGTTAAACAAAGTAAAGTCAATCATTGATTATAAAGGAACTATCAATAGATAAATATTGAGGCAGTCGCATTTCCATTGCTTTTTATGTGCAGCCTGTATGATACTATTCCACTATGTGTGTCTGTTTGATTTTATAGTTATTAATAGTGTCTGACAGTAATGAGTAATAAACCTAGGGGTATGATTAACAAACTCTTGTCAACATTGAACCATTGTTTTCAAATTATATATGCCCATATCAACCTTGCTTTTTGGACCAAATGTTGCTAATATTGGTAATGAATTTCAGGATGAGTAAACTTTTGGGAGGACGAGTAACTTTTGAATGCTACTAGTCCGTTGACGAGTAACACTTTTTGCTTATATTTGACCCTGATGGGACGGACTTCAAAACAGGCAATTAACAGGTCATCCAAATGATCCAATCAACATGAACCCACTGGTTGCTTAATGGTGTAGTGTATAGAGCAGATTCCTCAACATATGTTACACATTTACCTGATTGAAAAATGATCGAAATGAACACCCATTTAAAATCTCATCTGACTGACACCCACCTAGGATTTTGATCTTTGGAGTCCACCGAAAATATTCTTAATTGGTAGCCGCGGGTTTGAACCCAAGCAAACAAATATCATCAGAAGTTTGGTCAGAAAACACTTCACCACACAGCTGCCACAGTAACTCCATATATTGGTAAAACCCACTTAGTTCCCTACTATCATGTCAATAAATATCTGACTTACTATAAATATGCTGCTCTATACACCTGTCAGTCCACATTAAAGACCTGCCGGGCACTAAAATCCTCCACATACAACAACCAGATAACTTGTAGAGTCACTTATATATTTCCAAATTAATATTGCTCATGATTAGCATGATAATGATGTGATACACTGTCATGTTACTTTGCTAAACATTCCAAAGCCTGGTACTAAGCATAACTGAAAATGTGGAGGCAATAGACATTTAAATTTTTTTTTTTTTTTTTAAATTTTAAGTCTTAATTCAATGTAGATTGTAGAAATTTGCAATAACTCATGCAACGGCCTCGATTATTCCTTCATTGTATGTTTTTAAACTATGCAATGCTTTAATTTCAACAACTTAAACCAATACCATTTTGGCATTTCACACAGAAATGTCAGAAAATTGGAAAAAATTCTTATTGTTACTAGTTCTTTAGATTTTCATAAAAAATCATACGATTAATATTCCAATTGAGATGTTAAAAGAAAGCTAACTGGAAAATTTCATAGATGTAACTGCAAGATTGACTAAATAACATAGTTTAAAAAAATAATTAATTTTTCACATTTTTAGTGAATTTCTTCCAGTCCGTTTTTTCTCATTTAGACCCTCAAAAGGCACATCTCGAGTATTTAATACATATTATACATACGCAAATTTCAATGACATAAGCACAGCAGCTTTTGAGTTTAGTTCCGGAAAAAAGATAAAAAAATGTTCACATTTTTCAATAATTGTGAGAAAAGTATTAATGGCATGTGGACTAGACCCCTAAAAGGCACAAGTAGTACTGAAGTAAGATAAAAGATACAACAATGTCCTAAAAATTAAAAATATACATGGCATTTTTTTCGACATTACTACGCAATACACAAGAAAAATATTTTTTCACATTCTTCAATAATTGTTAGAAAAGAAATAATGTCATCCGGACTAGTCCCGAAAAACGGCATAACTAGGATAAAAGATACAATAATGTGCCAAAAATAAAAAACAAGCCCTAGTTCTGGCATTACTGCCCAATACACAAACGGGACACCCATTATATATGCATTCTAGCTAAAGTCACGTCCAAATTACAACATGCGTGCTCTTCATTCCTATACCAGAAGCAAGTTCTATAATCAAGTTAGATAGCTCGCTTGACCCAAAACAATTCCAAACAAAATGGCCAAGTTATGGTCAAAAGACATTCTGAAAACGCTCAAATTTTGAATTTCCCGCCAAAACTTCCATTCTCTCAATGTGACTGCATAAATGGAGGTGTGTTCACACCTCCATTAACAAGAATCCATGGATTCAAAACCGGCCTTTGGCGATTGTATATTCAGGATTGAAATCATGAAGAGGGTGATTTACATATTACTACATGGACTGTTTTTGCATTGAGCAGTGATTGCCAGACTGATAGTGTTTGCTGCAGGCCATAAAAACTTTGTGGGGAACCTCTTAGCAAATGCCTATACCATATTTCAGAACTGTAAGTCATATTGGAAATTTTCTCATAATTTATGAGCAAATCCCCAAACCAAATAATAAAGTCGCCGTGGGCAATTCAAAATATGGTGACCATTTTGGCAGCCATCTTGGATTTTTCTAAAAAAATTTCTTAGGGGAACCCCTAAGTGAACCCCTATACCAAATTGCATAAATCTAAGTGAAATACTAAAGTCACAGTGGGCAATTCAAAATATGGTGGCCATTTTGGCAGCCATCTTGGATTTTTCCAAAAAAATTTTGAGGGAGTCCACAAAATGAATCCCTACACCAAATTTCATAAATCCAAATGAAATACTGGCAGCCTTTAAAACTCGCTCTGACCTTTCACAAGGCATGCGGGCCGGTAAAAACTGGTTTACAGGACCACCAGAATTTTTACAGGCCCGTTTATTTGTGGTGTCAAGCAGCTTTTTTCAACCATTTCTGCAGACTACGATTAAAACACCACTTTAGTTTACAATCTGTAAAACTGATATCCAAACAGATTGGGCTGTTGCACTGTGAAAATGGCACTTCCTGAATCATCATATAGATGATTTGTCACAATAATTTTACTCTAAGATCAGTTACATGACAATTCAAATAGCCTTCTCTTCATCATGACTAATCAAACAGCCTCTATGTTTCCCATGGACGTTAAATTTGGGGAGATGACACTTCATCAGTTATTATGACTCACAGTCACAGAGTGCCAAAATCTGTGGGAAGCAAACACTCATTTTATGCATATCAAATTTACAGGCTGTAATGATAAAGTTTGTCAAAATATTATGTCAGAATGAGAAATGCACTGAGGAAGGCTCTGGTCTCTTGGTGGAGTTTAGTGGATGGGTGTTGATAGACATTGCTTGCAGGAATAATTTGGCAATGGTACATAACTTCATCATAGCACTGTACAGAAAGCTGGTGAAGATGTAGACAATGCCAAGTGTTATACAAACATAATGATCCACTGAGCAAACATGCCTCATCTAGGCATGAACAACTATTTTAAAACACAAGTACTGAAATGGTTTGACTCACACAGTGCTTTGGAATTATAAGCAATCCTGACACAGGGGTATCTTCTCCAATGAGGCTCACAGGCCCACTGCTGGCTGCAGCTGTTCATTGCACCTGTAACCGTGGTAACCCCTTACAGCCACAGGGGGTTCTGAACAAATTTTTGAATGTTATATAATATTAATATAAAGGGAAATCACGACAAATGCTTGTTTGCACACCCTGTTTTCAACCCCTTCGTATAACAACAAAACACACAATTTCACGCAACTAATTAGCCACGCTCATAGAAAATGCCCTGAAGTACATGTCCTGAAAGTTTCAAGGACCTAAGTGAAATAGGTGTGCGTATTTAGCCAGTCAAAGAAATGCTTGATTTCTCTGCTTTGGCTCAGTTTTTACCACAAAGTGACGTGGCCAAGAAAATGGCAAAGTTTGGACATTTGATGACCTCACAGACAGTATGAAAAGTATACATTCCCCACAATGATCTCCATCTGGAGTTGGGTCCTCTATACACAAATTACACACCTTGTGGAAGTCGTCTCCTCCTTGGTATTCTTTATTCATGACATTTTGTCACCAAAAATGTCCCAAAACTTGACATGCGCCTCCATTTTGGACTATTTCACAGCACGTGACGTCATCTATAACATGTATTGTGATTGGCTCTTTGAATGTATTACACCGCTGTTGTGACGTCATAAACAATGACGTCATCAGTGTCTGTCTTTTCATATGTCAAAGAGAGGCTCATTGCAAGTTTGATACCCCAAGAGCTGCCAAGAAGGTTGACTGGCCCTGCGCACTCCAAAGGCTTTACATGTAGGCCTGTTGCAATCACAGGAGTGATTATTGCTTGGATTTATTTTTGTAAACTCAGTCGGCTCAGGTTTGTGACACTTTCAAGTGCAATTTGAAAAAGCCAATCAACCCTTGATCATGCCGATGGCAACTAGCAGATGTGGAGCATTTTTTCATCACTTCTGTAAATAAGTCATAGATCTATCTATCAGACCTTACTTACTTTTAAGTGTATCCACGGCTTGGCTCCTCATTATTTAATGAATAATATATTAATGGAAATATAATTTAAAGAAAAAAAGAACAAGGAAACATAGTATGTAGGGGAGGCGGGGGTCAGAAGTCACAAAATTTAGAAAAAGCCACAGAACAGAGCAGGTGTTTGTTAGATCTGAATGACCTTTGGAACAATTATGCAGTATTTAGTTGACTATGTTTGTATCACATGATAGCTGCTGTATTGTAAATAGGCTTTAGTCAGTTCACAATTATTTAAGGCAAAGTCAGCTGTGACTTTTTACCCCATGCCAGGGTCAAGAAGTCACAACCGCGGGGTAACAAGTCACATGCAATTGTTGTGAACATACAGCTCTATATGAGGTAATATGCAGACCTAGACTGGATAGTCATCCTTGTGCATGAAATTTGTAGTGAGCCTTCCAAAGCTATCTGCATGCAATGACAAGGCACCATCAGCAAAGCCTGCGTCAGAAATTGCCCAAAGTTTGCGAAATGAAAACTTGCTGCAATACTCTCTCAGATGTATTATTGATGATGAGTGATGATAAGATTGTAAGTTAAAAGCCTCAAGTGTGGGATATTTCACTTTCCTTAGCACAGAATATTGAATTCACGATACCCTATGGTAAAATATCACTGTGCTGGGGTGAAATGTCACAGTGTGACATTTCACCCCTCAGCTGTTTTTTAAATTCAACACATGATCATGGCAACTTGGTGACCATACGGCCAAAAATGGGTTCACAGCATGAAAGACTATTATCCAAAAGACCTTGAAACAGTAGTACAACTTTCTATGTCACAGTGACCAGACATTAATAGGGAAAGTTCAGAGTCGATAAAACCTGTTTGGGACCCCAAAAATGCATGAGGTGGGTAAAAACCCACTTTGCATAATCAGCATAATTTTCATATTCCCTACAGACCTTCTTCTCATAAAAGCGTCCCAAATGATGATTTAAGCTTAATAATTAGGTCACTGCAAGTTGGTCAAAAAGGCCTGTGACTTTTTACCCCTGTGACTTTTCACCCCCTCTTCCCCTACCTACCTTTACAAGAAAATGAATATCACAAGAAAATGTTTGTCTGCAGAGGAGCCAAGTCATGGAATGCATGTGACCAAATAATCTTAAGGATTGCAACAATTTGGAACAAGGCTCTCAAAGCGTCATATAATTATATATAAAAAACTTAAGCTCATACTTATTTTTTTAAGAATACCTGTGATACTTATGTTTTTAGTTACAATCTATGTTGTTAATGTCGTATTTGTTTTACTTGTCTTAGATTGTTGTGAAAGTTTTATTACCGATTTTACTTTTGTTATGGGTGATTTAATTACCATGCGATTCTTGTCATTCACACTTGGCTGTGAGGAATCAATGCTAAACCAGCACTTAATACGTTTGATTAATCAAATGTGTGACGTTCTGTTGTCTCTCAACCAATCATATTAACTGAAAATTGCATGTATTTGGTGAGTCTGGTACCTAAGAATTGGGTACTAATGAAATCACCTGTAACTGTAAAGGACCCTGTTGAAAAAAGCACATGCTGAACTGGCCATCCTTTTAAAAAATATTTGAAATAAAAATAATAAAAAATAAAATCTATCTATCTATCTATCTAACTATCTATCTATCTAACACCACAGTGCCCGACTGTCCTGTTGATAGGCTTGCACCTTAAACTTGGAGGTAACACAATGAAAAGGCTATACTTTGCTAAATCAGTGGCGAGAATCCCTTAGGCATTTGAAGGTAGGCCTACTTTAAGGTGAGAGAAGCAAATTAAAATTACTATTTGGGTATATATCCTTTCAGTGCCCTGTCTGCTTTGTTTATCTAAATTTTAAAATATTGTCTTATGATGTAATCATATGAAATTAACGGCAGACAATGACATGCACCAAAGCAGTAGTATCGATGTGAACACTTTCAAGACTTTTATAAATCTATGGACAGGTCCACAGTGCCAATGCTCCTTTTGTAGGACCAAATGAAACCAAAAAGACAATTGCTTTTAAATTTGTGATTTTAACTATGAGATATTAATTGTAAATTTCTAACTTTGTGCTCTTATATGGACTTTTTGAAAGAGCCTTCAGACATGATTTTTTTATTCATAATTTACATATTTTCAATTTTATATTTCACACTTGTTATATATTTCACTTGAACTCGGTGAAAATAGCTCTCAGCTAATGTTTTTTGTTTGTAAAACTGAGTCTAAATAAAATTGATTTGATTTGATAGGTAAAAATTTTGTGTCAAGGCTGTCCCCACGCAAAATGTCCTGATGATTGTAATTTCTGAGTCAGCAGTAGGTCTGTTTAAATTATACTCATGGGCAGTTTTACAGTATTTGCACTCAAAGTGTCTCATGGGGGGTCAAAATAAAGTTTGGAATTTGAGAATTTCCATCATCCTATCATAAAATTAACATATTACTGTTTCTATAATCAAAGAGGACTGAAGTGATTTGGTGGTTTACTACCAAAATACCGCTACTTAAAGTAGGCAAGGGTTGATTCTTGAAAAAACTGTTTATCAGGAAAAATATCCGTCCAGAAACAATTTTCACCCATTCTTATTCTTGGAAATCAAGCCACATTGTTGCATAGGAACATCAAAACCTATACAAAACTTAAATTTTGATTAAACATGCCACAATTTTTTTTTAACCATTTTTATTACGAAATTACAGCAATCTGGCTTGCCATTACCCTGCAAGTTTCTGTTGAGTAGGGTACTAGTCTCAAAAGACACATGATTTTCATCGTTAATAATACCTAGGTATCCTATTAACCCCATGACAAGTTTTGTAACTGTACGATTGAAACTCATGGTGTTCGGCTGTGTCAAACATAGTGTTTTGGAGCAAAAAACCGCCGAAAATGACCGAAAATCAGGCGCCTTTTGAAAAATCATGTTTGATGGCTCCATTAGCAAGATATTTGGTTGTTAGGGCAAGTTGACCTAACTTCAGCCTCTCACCCAACTTCAGCCCCCCTACAGAAAACTCCTTTTAATTAAATTTCCATTTGGCCAAGGTGTCAGTTTTTGGGTTTAAAGTTATTGTCAATGTGTTTAGAATAAATTATCAAAACGTTGTGACCATCATAACATATGAATCAGGAATTTTACATGTTTTTTTGGTGGACCTCATTTTGCTTGTTTTGCAACGTGAAAACAACGCAAAACGAAAAAAAGTTTGATAAAACGTTAAATCTGTCAGTTGGCTGTAACCAATTCACCCAAGCTGGAGCAACCAAAAAAAATTTCATCACAAGGGAAAATTAGTAATCTTCCGTAAATTAAGGTTTTTTTCAATATTTTCTACTTGATCATTCACTGAATTAGGTGATTTATAAGACATGTCAATATTACCTAACTTCAGCCCCCATGGTCCTAACTTCAGCCCCCATATGACCAAACTTCAGCCCCCAGGTTTCCCAAACTCCAGCCAAGAAATCTCACGTGAGAAGTTTGTTTATTCATCCCTGAATATCTATCTATCTAAAAATTTAATTTTTAAAGCATTTTTACGTCTGGCATACAGGAATAGACCAGTTGCCTGAATTGGAGTTTAAAATAAATTTTTATCCTCTTTCCGCGAAAACGATGACTTCTTTCCAAGCTTTTTTGAAATACATTTTTGGGGGATTGATTTTTTTCAGACCATCATGTTTTACATACAGGTAAGTAATTAAAGCCAAATTTAAACAGTCTGCTGTTTTTATGACAGAATAGGGTCAATTGGTTGAAGTTCGGTACGGGGCTGAAGTTAGGTACACCCTAGGCTGAAGTTAGGTACTACGTGGCTGAAGTTAGGTACATGTCTCACTTCTGTCTTTGGAGCGCATTTGCACTGCCTTATAAGGCATATGGCTGTTTTTTCAAAATATGGTCATGAAGAGGAGTGGAGGCTGGGGTTAGGTCCACAGCTACAGGTTATTCCCATGAATAGCCAACCACTGACAAGCCATCAAAAACCAAAGTAGGCTGAAGTTAGGTCAACTTGCCCTATCCTTTAAAGTCCTTCAGTTAATAGTGAAAATTTACAATTATATCGATATATGCCACAAATAAATCAACTTTTTTCTCAATTTTGATTTTCTCAAAATAGTGTAATAGATAACGAAAGATAATATATTTGACATTTTCAATACTTATCAAAACCCTTTTTAGGCATCCAGGTTTACTTAGTTTGTATAACCATGGCCGTTTCTTCAATGAATCCAGTGTTAAAACGCATGAATCAGAGCAAAATTTCTGATGGGTTGGAGAGGACATTTTTTTGACATCATGAATTTTATTTTCTAAGAAAATGTATGAACATGGCCTGGATATCTTTTTAACTTGTATTTGTCACATACTTGTAAAGGCACATGATTGAGCAAAAGATACACAAATAGCTTGTTTCTCCTACAAAATACTTAGTGTTTTTTCTATGGGTTGGAGAGGACATGCTTTTTTTTGACATCACATTCGAGCCTCACATTCTGAAAACCAATTATGGTTAGTGAAACAAATGTTTCTGTTTTACCTTGAGATATGTCTCAAGCTTCAAAATTAACACAAACAGTATACACATTCTTTGATACCTACTCATACCAGCATTTTAAGCAACTGATGGTCCATTGAAAACAAAATTTTTGACATCTGCCATTTTTTACATTTTCGGACCCAGGTCATGTCGTATACAAGTTATTCAGATGAAACCTGTTGTATTTTATGCCCAAGACATGGGTCTAGACAGGCATCATTAACATGAATCACAAGTGCCTGCCTTTGCTTTTCTGTGTTGCCATAAAAATATGTGAAAATCTCCGTGAGACACAAAAAAGTGCAAGAATTGGTCATAAATCGCCTACTGTTTCAAAAGTAAGCATCGTAGCAAGGTAAAATTTGGTACACATACACTTCAATATAGTGCAAGACTGCCACCAAGACAAATTTCTGCATACCTGTCATACTTTTCTCAGAGTAATTGCTTAAAGACGAAAAATCGGCCGAGTGCAAATACCGTAAAACTGCCCTCATCTAATCCTTTTAAAAATTAGGACTGCAGAACATGGGGCATGCGTATATATGGTGCCCTAGCTATTTTCGTCAGGTACTTATTTTAAATAGGTACCATAGCCATACTAACACTGCTGCAATTTGTGTATTCAGTTCAGAGGAACAAAACTGTAGTTTTGCGAAAATTTGAAAGAGATAAAGTGGACCACTCCAATGTATTATGCATTAATTATGAGCATTAATGTATGTAAAGTCATTATGACGATTTTAGGACCCCTGGGACCTATTATAGTCATGTAGGGTGTCCTAATACCGTCAGTTTTTGAAAGCCATACTACTCCTGAATGGTATCACATTCTAAAGTTTTTTTATTTCAAAAATAAATCTTGATCATCATAATGTCATGTTCCCTCTTCTATTATAGCCAGTGCTATATAGTATCCACATTTCTATCAACTGCACCAGGTACTCAAAGATAGGTCTGAAAATCAGTCAAAACTGGGCCTTCTTTTGTTAATTTGTCTCAAAATTGTGAAAAATGCGTGTTTTTTACACACTCCAGTTTAGGGTGATATGGCATAATCCTCAAGAGTGCCATTGATACTTGAAATGCAGCAATGTATGCAAAAAATATTTTAATTTGTGAATTGTGACTTTTCGTACCCTGACATTCAAAATAGAGATTGATAGCAAGCATTGATTAAAAGTGACAATATTAGGACACTGACGAAAATAGGGCACCATACGGTAATTTGGAGATAATCAGCATGCGTGCATCATACTTGTATGCAACAGGACCACTGTATAGCGTCATCCACAGGCAAATGATGCGTTTTGAGACACAGATGTCTATTCTATTTAGGATCAATCTTAACATATTTACTGGAAAGAAGTAGCAAATTCACAACCAGAATTGACATAGGTAGATATCCATTTATAATTACTTGAAGTAATTCTGGGTGGCACCTGAAAAATGGGGTATACTTTTATAGTAACGCAATATTGTCTTTTGAGAGCCACCGTTAAAAGCAACTGAATGAATGTTTGAATGTTGTCACTGTTGCCTTGTTTTTTGTTTAAAGTATTTTCTTAGTAGAAAACCACTAACAACGCCGGGAAAAAAGCTGTACAAAGATTAGCATATTCATAAAACTCCGTCATTTTAAAAGCTATTTTATAGTGCTGGTTGGCAGGGTAAGTGGAAACGAACCCTGCCATGGGAGGATGCGATTTCTTGGATCAGGGAAGGACCCCGGAAGGTGATTAGCGCACCCACTTGACACAGATTATTAGGGTCTTCTCAAAAGCAAACAGCTAAGCAACCAGGTTCAGGAGCTTGCTGGGTTCCTTGCTCGAGCCGTAGGCCTACATTCTCCAAGCACTTGCAGTGTAATCAAATTATGAAATAGTATGCAGTCTCCCCCCCACCCCCCCCCCCCCCCCACCATTGTATACACAATTGCCATCGCCTTCATCATTAGGACCTATTTATAGAAGTTCAATGACCTCAATATGTATATGACGTCATGACAATGGTGACGTCACGTTTCGTTACATGCCTTGAAAATGTGTTGTCATCCCTGGCGCCGATACATTAAATAGTCCCGGCCTTGAAGCTTGATAACCCCTTGTTTATTAACACAAGAAAGTCCTTCTAGTAGAAAAATAACTTGTATTGACAGATTCACTCGTTTGTCAATTTAATTCTACTAAAAAATTGGTTGTTCATTTAGACCAATCAGAAAATGCCTTACACTCTTCTCATTTTCCAAGATGGAGTCTGAGGGAAAGATTGAGGCACTCCAAGCAGATAAAAATGCTCACACGGGAATATTGAAGGCTTGCAGGTGATGGGATTTGGTGTTTTTACTTGTAGTTTGGCATAAGCTCAAGTCGCAGCAAGGTTTCAACCACCGACACAGGTCAGTTTTCTTGAAATGTTGCCTTAATTAATGAAAAATTGACTTTGCTTGGCCACGTCAGGATGTGGAGAAGATTTTGATTCCACTTTTTGAAGGCCTTTTCTTGACTTTCAATGGTCATTTGGGGCCTTAATACTTGTCGTAGGTCCATGAAACTTCACACAAAGGTAGATAAAATAGTTTTCTACGATTTTCAGAAGAAAATGTTTCAAATGCTTCAAACACAACTTGACAGGGCAGCATTTTCCAAGGAGATGTCAAGCGATTTCGTGACTTCCCTTTATATTATTATACATATAAACACCATGAGCTTGGTGCAGAAGCCCCTGTGCTTACAGCTACCTGAATCCCCCATTCATAATGGGCAGGTCCATATTTGACATTGGCCCCCATTGCTCACTGGATTGCAGCACTGTGTTCAGAGGGGCAAGGCAAGTGAAAAAGTGGACATGGACATGGACAGGACACATTTACATATGGACAAGTGGACAAGAGTCCCATTTCACCAAAAATCCGTTTAAGCCCTCCTCTAATAACCAGCCTTTGGCCGGTTAAAAATTAAAAGCAAGCCATCATCGACTGTAAATGAGTACAATTCTGACTTAATGTCACTGTCTAATTAATGAGTTATCTTCATTGGCAACAGCTTACATTCATCTGGTCATTCTGAGGAATAAAGCAAAGCATTATTTTGTCAACAAAATTATGATAGGGGATAAATTTTGATAAACTTGAAGACATCATACCTGTTGAGAAAATGAGGACAGTATTCTCCCACATTCCGTTATCTTTGAGGGTTTGCGTTATGTTGGCTACGGCATCATCCATGGCAGAAACCATTCCTGTAATATAATATAATTTAAATATATCTTTCAGGTAGACAAGCTGTCAAAAATAACTTTTTCTCTCTTAAAAGTCTGTATTTACTTTTATAGAAGCCCACCTCTATTACATTTTTTAGATGAGGTTCCTGGTTCTCCATTTGAGAGACTTCTATTTGAGGTGGGCCTCTATTCAGTCTATTGTTTTCACGACAGAAGAACGAAGGTTTTCAAAAGGATCTGATGTATAAACTCTGATAGTGCTGCTAATTTACTTACAATGTTACAATGATGAATTCAAGGGCCTTTATTTGAGGGGGACTTTAATTCTTTTGTACTGGCATCTACCCAGTGCCTCTATTCGAGGGGAGCCTCTATTCGAATACATGCAGTAAAAGATGAGCAAAGAAAGGAGGTGAAGTTACCAGAATATATTCTTCTGTTTCTGTCTTGAACGTGCTTGTACATATCTTCGTAATATTTGGGAACTTGTAGTGGAGAGTGCACAGATTGGAATGCAAAATACATAAACATCGGCTGAAACAAAAAAGAACAATATATCCAGAAGTTAAGGCAGCTTTACTGGGACAGGAGGTGGACAAAACAAAGAGGCGAAGAATGACTGAAAGTGCTGTCCAAGTGACCAGGCAACAACACCTTGTCACCAAGTGATGGAAATGGAAAATTTTTGTCAGGGGAGCTACGGGCTCCATTCCAATTTTTTAAGAGGGAAACAATTATGCCATCAGAGCACAATTTCTCTAAAAATACATGGCAAACCTGAAAAAGTAACATAATAATTGTAATTTCAACACTGATCATATACGTTGAATAACCTTTAAAAACATTGAGAAATCATAAATAAGGCCATACATAATTGATCTTTAGCTTCTCGGATCCTCTCAAGGCACTTTTTCTAGGGTCGGTCGGTAGGACCAAAAAAAAAAAGGAGCACATTTTTTTTTTTCTTTTTTTTTTTCCATCGGCAGGAAATCTATTGTGTCGGCGGGTCCACGAAGCTAAAAATCAATTATGTGTGGCCTAAGACATAAGACAATATCACAGATCTATGTTAGTGGGCAATACAAGAACTCTGAACTTCTCTATACATAATGCCTCATCGTGGTCAATAAATATACCTTTTCTTGGTCATGATTGGAAATGATTTTCTTTGCTCTCTCTGTGAAGATATAGGCAGAATATTCTGTTTTGTTGAAGACCGGATCAAGATTATCGTGCAGATCCAGACCACATGCTTGCTTCTTGGGCAAACTGTAGCACCTCTTGTGAGTGTAGTAATCCTCAGAGCCCGTCAGGTAACCTGTAAAGAAGATTTTAAAGTGTACTACACCATTATACAGGGAATAATTTGGCACTTATCAATGCTTATACTATGAGACTGACAGAACTCCTGTGCTCTTGAAATCCAAAGAATATTACATTTTAACATTATGTCTTGGTTTTTATCTTGGGGTTAATTGCAATTAACAATTTGAGATTAATTGCAAGTAACACCCAGTGCCGATTGCAATTAATATTGACTAAAAACATTTAAATTCAAGACTTCAGCACAATGAGATCTCTAAAGCACACAAATATTTCAAACATGATGAATTACATAATAAGATTGAAACACGGACAGACGAAACTGTTGACCAGGCTATAAATCTACGACCAACTTTGATGATGAAAGTTGTTGTAAAAAAGGATTTTTTAATAATCTTTAAACCTCACCATAGTAAGAATCGAAGCCCCTGTTGTTGGGGAGATAGTCTTTCTTGTAAAAGCCGAGATGCCACTTTCCTATGGCATGAGTTGAGTAGCCGGCTTCCTTCATTTTGTCGGCCATTGTAGGGTCCGAAAGAGGCAGGCCGTGAGGTTGAGCAGGCCAGATGATCCCATGTTGAAGCCCAGTGTGGATCTAGATATTTGATAAATCAATACAGTTTAAAAAATAATCTAGACATTCAAGATGTACAGAGATAAATGCCTAATTGTGCGGCTTAGGTCAATGCAATGTTTCTCATATCTGTCCTTTCTGCTTTGGATAAGTCTCGGCTCCCTGCTCTTTCTCCACCCCTGCTCATTCTCCACTCCCTGCTCATTCTCAACTCCCTGCTCTTTCTCCACTCCCTGCTCTTTCTCCACCCTGCTCCTCCTCCAACCCCTGCTCCTTCTCCACCCCCTGCTCTTTCTCCACTCCCAGTTCCTTCCCCACCCCCTGCTCTTTCTCCACTCCCTCCTCTTTCTCCACCCCCTGCTCTTTCTCCACTCCCTGCTCTTTCTCAACCTCTCTCCACTCCCTGCTCCTCCTCCAACCCCTGCTCCTTCTCCAACCCCTGCTCTTTCTCCACTCCATGTTCCTTATCCAATCCCTCCTCTTTCTCCACCCCCTGCTCTTTCTCCACTCCCTGCTCCTCCTCCAACCCCTGCTCTTTCTCAACACCCTGCTCTTTCTCCACTCCCTGCTCTTTCTCCACCCCTGCTCTTTCTCCACCCCCTGCTCTTTCTCAACCTCTCTCAACTCCCTGCTCCTCCGCCAACCCCTGCTCCTTCTCCACCCCCTGCTCTTTCTCCACCCCCTGCTCTTTCTCCACTCCCTCCTCTTTCTCCACCCCTGCTCTTTCTCCACCCCCTGCTCTTTCTCAACCTCTCTCCACTCCCTGCTCCTCCTCCAACCCCTGCTCCTTCTCCACCCCAAGCTCTTTCTCCACTCCCTGTTCCTTCTCCAATCCCTCCTCTTTCTCCACCCCCTGCTCTTTCTCCACTCCCTGCTCCTTCTCCAACCCCTGCTCTTTCTCCACTCCCTCCTCTTTCCCCACCCCTGCTCTTTCTCCACCCCCTGCTCTTTCTCAACCTCTCTCCACTCCCTGCTCCTCCTCACTGTCCATGCTCCTCCTCCAACCCCTGCTCCTCCTCCAACCCCTGCTCCTCCTGGAACCCCTGCTCTTTCTCCTCCCTGCTCCTCCTCCAACCCCTGCTCCTCCTGCACTCCCTGCTACCTGTTCCTTTTCCACCCCCTTCTCTTTCTCCACTCCCTCCTCTTTCTCCACCCCCTGCTTTTCTCAACCTCTCTCCACTCCCTGTTCCCTCTCCAATCCCTCCTCTTTCTCCACCCCCTGCTCTTTCTCCACTCCCTGCTCCTTTTCCACTCCCTGCTCTTTCTCCCCCGCTTATTCCCCACCCCTTGCTCTTTCTCCACCCCCTCCTCTTTCTCCACCCCCTGCTCTTTCTCCACCCCCTGCTCTTGCTCAACTCCCTGCTCTTTCTCCATCCCTTGCTCTTTCTCCACCCCCTGCTCTTTATCCACCCCCTGTTCTTTCTCCCTTCCCCGCTCTTACCCCACCCCCTGCTCTTTTTCCACCCCTGGCTCCTTCTCAACCCTATTTTCTTTCTCCACCCCTGCTCATTCTCACCTCCCTGCTTTTTCTCCATCCCTCGCTCCTTCTCCACTCCCAGCTCTTTCTCCATCCCTGCTCTTTCATATCCCCCTGCTCTTTCTCCATCACTCACTTTTCTCCACTACCTGCTCTTTCTCCACCCCTTGCTCCTCTTCCACTCCCTGCTCTTTCTCAATCCCCTGCTCTTTCATATCCCCCTGCTCTTTCTCCAACCCTCACTTTTCTCCACTACCTGCTCTTTCTCCAACTCCTGCTCCTCCTCGGAGGCTCCTCCACTCCCTGCTCCTTCTCCACCCTCTTTTCTTTCTCCAACCCTGCCCCTACTCCACTCCCTGCTCTTTCTCCATCCGTTGCTCTTTCTCCACCCATGCTCTTTCTCCACTCCCTCCTCTTTCTCCACCCCTGCTCTTTCTCCACTCCCTCCTCTTTCTCCATCCCCTGCTCTTCACCCCATGCTCTTTCTCAACCCATCTCCACTCCCTGTTCCTCCTCCAACCCCTGCTCCTTCTCCACTCCCTGCTCTCTCTCAACTCCCTGCTCTTTCTCCCCCGCTCATTACCCACCCCTTGCTCTTTCTCAACTCTTGCTTCTTCTCCACTCCCTGCTCTTTCTCCACTCCCTGCTCCTTCTCCACTCCCTGCTCTTTCTCCACCCCTTGCTCCTTCTCCACTCCCTGCTCTCTCTCCACTCCCTGCTCTTTCTCCCCCGCTCATTACCAACCCCTTGCTCTTTCTCAACTCTTGCTCCTTCTCCACTTCCTGCTCTTTCTCCACTCCCTGCTCTTTCTCCATCCCCTGCTCTTTCTCCACCCCCTGCTCTTTCTCCATCCCACTCCTTCTCCACTCCCTGCTCCTTCTCCACTCCCTGCTCTTTCTCCACCCCCTGCTCCTCCCCCCCCCCCACTCCCTGCTCTTTCTTTTTTGCTCCACTTTCTGCTGTTTCATTCTTTCTCCACCTTTTGCTCTTTCTCGTCTTTCTTTTTTCTTATTTTTGCTCTCCTCTTTCTCCACTTCCTGATCTTTTTGCTCTTTCTCTTGTTATCTTTATGCTTTTTCTCCTGTTTCTCCACTACATAATAGTACCTAACTTCACTTTCTTCATTTTTCAGTTTTTTTAAAACTTTTTTTTATTCATTGATCTGCTCTTTCTTGTCTAGATATTAATATGTATTTCTGCCATTTCTCTACTTTCTTCTTTCTCGAGTTCCTCTACGTACTGCTCTTTCTCATAACTCTACGTCCTGCTGATTGCAAAAGAAACTAAAGTTTGCCGACAAAGGAAATTTAGGAAAACACTGAGCTGACATAATTGTGGATTTAAAGAACTCATATGTAAATCCATTATCAAGAGCACTGTCCATTAAAAATAAATTGTGCACCAACCTGTGACTATGAATCATCACAAATATGCCAATTAGCTGTTGAACTTAAAGTTGAACTGGAGCATGTATATATACATATTAAAATATAGTCCTGGAATGAACTTTTTTCAGCATGTAGCCTAAATATATTGATATTTTAGGTCATTATGATTATGTCCAGTGAGTCACACACGTATGGCTTAAAAAAAAGGTTAGCAATGTTTACTTAATTCGTGCATATGTAAACTATAATATTGATGCTCATTTGTAATTCTAATTTTACAGAATGGTAACACAAATCATAAATGTATCTACTTTGTGGTAATGGTGTTCGACATATAAGTTGATACTGAATTAACATCACGCACGTCAAAGAGGAAGGGGAGATACAAAAAATACTCGAGTGTAAAGAGGTGACCATTACATAATTTGAAGGCTTGCAGTTTTCCTTGATGGGAAATTATTTATTTTGCGAAAAAGGCGACAGTAATTATTCACTTTCGGGATGTGATGTCCACAAATAGCGGTTTCTTAATCAAGCTACAACATGAACAGAAATACCCCCGCCAGGAATTATTTATTTCAAGGGAGCTCAGAAATTATTTATTAATTTCATTAAGGGGCCGACCAGATGATAGTTGGGGGGGGGGGGGGCTATGGACTTTACCCCCGGGACGAACTTTTTTTTTCGTTTGCGACGTGTTGACGAAAGATTTTTTCGCATGCGCACTCGCGACAAACTTTTTTATCGGAATTTTAACATTACGGTACCCTAGCTACAGGTAGAAACAAACTTTTTTTTTATTTCCATGTGGTGAACAAACTTTTTTTTTCGGTGTCAAGTGGGAAACAATCTTTGTTTTTCACCAAATATCCATAGCCCCCCCCCCCCAAAGATCATCTGGTCGGCCCCTAATGCACTCGTCATTTGTTTGTAATTCTCACTCTGCTAACCTCTGAAGCTGTTGAGTGAAGCCAAGCTAAGGACGTGACCATTTAATAATTGTTAATAATTGGGGGGGGGGGGGCTTGGAGTTTTCCTCGGCTAGTAAGAAATACCCGTTGGAGACATATTTATTTCAAGACTGCCCAAAAAGATTTATAAATGTCACCAAACTGAGCAAGAAGTTATCGATTTAAAAAAAGCCAAGCCCCACCCCCCCCCCCCCTGGATATTAAATGGTCTCAGAATGGACTAACCTGGTAGCGGCCTGACATCAACTGACTTCTAGTTGGGGTGCATATTGGTTGCACATAGTAGTTTTCCAGCTTCACCCCTTCATTTGCCAGTTTATCAAGGGTGGGAGTTTTCATGTCAGGGTTGTGGTACCCCACATCGTTGTATCCGTAATCGTCAGCCAAGATAAAGATAATATTCGGCTTCCTAGCTTCGGCATTCACACAAATCCACAACAGCACAACACATAAAGTCTTTACTGACATCTTTGACGTCTTTTTCTGACACCGAAGCTCCACAAGTCTTTGTTTACAACTTCATGGGCGCCGTCATTTTGTTCACTGAATCCCACGTGATACCAAGTCACATGACTTTGACGTCACCAGAAAACCGAAGGCTTCATGGCAGCAAACCCTCGTATCGAGGTCGTGGGACTTCACTTGGGCAACCCTGCATCAGTGCATCCCCTGTGGCCACCGGTAAACATTTATTCTTTTTTTTTAAGTTACATAATAAAATCTTTAGGGCCTCTCGATATTTACCTTTTTTTTTTTTTTTTTTTTTTTTTTTTTATTACGACAACGAAAATGTCACATCTGACACATTAGTCAAAACAGAAAATAACAAAATAGTAATACAAACATTCAATAAATGGTTCAAGTTTAAAAAGACATAATCAATTTCAATCTTACAAAATATCTCTACAATTCAAGGTTCCAGCCAATTAAATAAATGTTAATTCTAAGACATGACAAATCAGTAAATTAAATCACAATGGGCTATATATATATATATACATTTAAAATGAAATTCAAAACGACAGACTATATCATTAAACATCAATACTAACAAGAAATTTACCTATAGCTTTTAATAATTGGGGTTCTCGTGATGTCATAATGGCTAAAAAATTTTCAAAATTATCGAGTTGATCAAATTAAGTTGCATATTATATTAGATGATATAGTAATAAGATTTTCCCTGTCTAATCCATGACTAGGACATAACAATAAACAATGTATTTCATTTTCATTTAAATCGCATTTATTACAAATTCTGTTTTCTACAGGCAATTTTGGGCTTTCATGTCTTCCAGTTTCAATTCGAAGGTTGTGAGAGCTAGAGCGAAATCTCGCAATTTTAGTGTATAATTTCCTGTTAATATTATGTAGTAAATAAGGTTCTATTCTGAAATCAGTCTTCATTAATTTATAAGTTCTAAGATTTGGTTGTTTAGTCGAGTCATTCATTTCTTGGAAAAAATCATTTTGATACTTTTGGTATAGTTTCTCTTTAAACATCTTAGAGAACGTTTCATTTATTAGGTCTGTCTCATTAATTTCTCCAAACTGTATATTGTTGTTCTCTAGTACCTGTTTTATTTTGCTGAACCAGCATGTTCGTGAAGGTATATTTTTCTGAAATTCAAACATTTTTTAAGAACATTATCATCTGGTCTTTTCTCAAGTTTAAGCCAATAATTGATCATTCTCATTTGTTGTCTAAGATGCAAAGGAAACTTCCCTGTCTCGCCATAAACTGCAAGTGTGGAAGTTTGCTTTCTTACACCTAACATATGTTTTAGGTAACTGGGTTGTACTTTCTCTATTTCATTTATAGGTTTTGATTTTGTCCATAATTCACAGTTGTATTCCAGTATTGGCAAAATATAAGTATCGAACATTTTCATAGACAATTGCGGAGTAATGTAACCAAGAGATTGTTTAGTGTCACCTTGCAGTGCAAAAATAGCTTTGTGAGCCTGTGTCACAAGATAGTCTGTCATTTCATTGTGTATATTGTAATTATTTGTAAGCACATGACCAAGATATTTAAAATTTACAACCTCTTCAATTTGCTGTCCATTATAGTAGACAGAAAAATCAGTAGATCGATTTCCAATCTTCATTACTTTAGTTTTATTTACATTCACAATAAGATGCCATTTACTACAAAAATTATGGAAATTATTTACACATGACTGCAACTGTTCAGCTGAATTGCCTAGTAACACTATATCATCTGCATAAGCAATATGAGTTATATTGAAAGTGTCAATGGTAATACCGTCTTTTTTCTGTAAGTATCCAGGCAGATCTGAAAGATATTCATTAAATAATTTAGGGCTCAAGATACCGCCCTGCAATACACCACATTTACTGCAAATGTATCACCCATAATGCCTGACTGACAAACCCTAGCTTTAGCTTTATCATACATACTCATTATCATTTTAAGCATCTTTTCATCAATATTTTGATTAATCAATTTATAATAGAGAGCACTTCGATTAATATAATCGAAAGCCTTAGTAAAATCTACAAAACAAAGATAAATAGGTTTACGCTTAAATTGTTGAGATTTGATAACAGTGTCTAGAACAAATACAGATTTGATAACAGTGTCTAGAACAAATACAGAATCGGTAGTGCTGGCATTTGGTGTAAATCAAAATTGAAAAGGATAAAACACTTTACCACTGCTAGTGAGGACTCGGAGCTGTGAGGACTCGGAGCTGTGGCCATTTAAAAAAGAGGCTCCAGGCCCGGAACCAGGGAATACGCATCGGCATTACAATGTGCTTAGGATGCAGGGGGGCTGAGGGGAGCTGCAGCCCCCCCTTAAAAATTGGGAAATTTTTTTTTTCGGCAGTGGCGTCCCTATGGGGGGTACAGGGGGGCACAGGCCCCCAGGTGCCCTCCCATATGAACTTTCCAACTCTGGCTAAAATATACAATTAGTATAGTGGGTGCCCCCCCAGAGAATCGCGTGCCCCCCAAGTGCCCCCCCGCTCGAGACCCCGCAGTTACGCCACTGTTTTTCGGGGAGTTTCAGGCAGAAAATTGTCAATACACTGAATTTAGTTGGTTACTCGTGTATATGAAATCAAGTGAACGAAGTGAAGGCAGAAAGATACAGGAACATTTTTAACTCAGTGAATTCATCAGTTTATTTGTACATGTACAGTAGATCCATACAAAAATATTCAAGGCCTTTTAAATTGCTTGACAACTCAATCGAATTAAGGCAATCTTGTTAAAAAAATTATTTGTTTATTACGTATGAAAATAACTGACCATTGACAGCAACACAGAAAATACTACTCCAGGCCAGTATGCATTGAGCATTCTTCCACTGCCTTCTTCGCCATAGGTGTCAATGAATAACTTGATTTCATCAGCTTTGGTATTCCAGTTGTTGTCCCAAACTATACTGGCAGCTTCAGTCGTATGGAAGGTCGTTCCTCTCGTTGTGGTGGTGGCTGTAATGAACATATTTTAACATAAGACTTGAAGGAAAACGAAAAGATTAGGGACCTTTCAGAATATATGGCTAAAGGGGGGTGGGGGTCGGACATTAGATTAGACTTGAGGGCTGTGATGGAAATGGAAAATTAAGCCCTGGCTGGTGCGCCAGCGACGTGCCATTCCAATTTATTAAATTCTTCCGCCAGAGTATAATTTTGGGGCAGCTGTAACAGGGCACAGTTCTCCTAGTTTTTTTATCGAGGGAGTTCAGCCCCCCCCCCCCATTTCCACCACTGCTTGAGGGAGAAAAGAACATTTTAGAGACCTTTCAGAATTTATGGCTAAAGGGGGGGCATCGAAGTTTTGTCTGAAGTTACCAGAAAAAAAAGTTCTCGCACAGGCATCACAATTAAAAATTAAATTGTTCACAACATTTCTGCACTGGACCACTACCAGTGGTACAGATACACCAAGGTGGGAAAGTCCCCTGAATCGACCACCCTGCAGTAATGTTATGCCAATGGGATGCAGGGTGGCTGATTCAAGGGAATTGCCCAGACTTTCCCACCTCCTTGTACTGTTTAAGGAGGCCAGTATCATGCAGGCCATAGACACTGTATCCAACCGGAAATAGATCGAGAGCGTAACTGCAGTTACGCTCCTAAAACGGCCACCATCTTATCACTCGATTCAGATGTTTGACTGGCTATTATTCAATTGCTGAGCTTTCCTATGTCAAGGCACTTTGCGAGGGTGTTATTTGGTTAGTTCAAGACAGGATGGCAGTTCGATTTTGATGCAAAAACTGCCCAAGAGTTAAATAACTGCACATACATTTATGCTTGGCCGGAGCGTAACTCCACGATCTGTGAAATATTTAGGAGCGTAACTCAAAATTTAAAGAGCGTAACTCATCTTTTTAAATACAATAACCATACACTGAGCCAGTATTCTAAAGCATTATACGAGGCTCCAGGGCCAGTGCAGGTTCAGGCAATCCTGTATTGCAATCAAGGCTTAAAGGGGGGCATTGAGGGGGTACCAATAAACCTGGAATACAGCAATTACATGGGATTCTTAATTACCTTTTTGTTCATTGGTTAGCTAGGGCTGCTAGGATTACTTTGATTTCTGCTATGTTTTTAGTGCAGTGGTAAATATACCATAACTTTGTTAATAATGCTCCGACTTTTTAATGAAAATTTCAGGATTTAATTTTAGTGGCATATCATACATTTTCCTAATAAGACATTACTATCTGCATTATTCTAGGTTTTTAGCTTTTTTTTAAATTGCTGATTCCTGCTAATGAAAGGTAGGCCTAATTAAACTGTAATTAGGGTTTCTAAATTCAATGTAATTCGGAATTCCTGTTCAATTTTTAGCTCGGATTTTTTAATAAAATGGTCTTACAATGCACTGAAGTTATTTCATTCAGTATTATTGCTGGAATTGGTGATTTTAACAAAAGAAAGAGGGAGATGTTTGCTGTTTGAGTGCCAGAACCAGAATGAAGGGAACCTCCACTGGGTCTTTCTAATATCTTCACACTTTGTAGAGTCAGTGTGTGACAGTGTCTTGTGCGCGAAATTAAAAATATCAATAGACCAATATAACTTTGCATACAATGTCATGTCATGTGGCTGCAAATTGACACCATGCACGGTTGTCTCACTCATTCATGTGCGAGTTCAATAGATATAGATAGACAGACAGACCAACAGCTAGACAGATAGATAGAAAGATAGATAGATATCTTCGATGACTCTCAATTAACTCTCTTGTTAACTGGTTTTCTTCAAAAATTCAAACCCATATGACCTGGCTCTAACAAATGTTACTCTATGCCATGAGCAAGTGAGCTATATTGATAATGAATAATGACTGGGACCTGCTGGTTCTTCGCCCACATGAGAAGAGCTTGTCTTTTTGTTGTGACAAGTCCGGAGACATACTAGTAAAATAGGCCTATAAGAAAATTCTGCACTTCAAACTGACTTGGGATGATGTCAAACTTCCAAAATTGGATCTGTATAGACAGTATAGGCCTATATTTCTCTGTCAGTTATACAGACTTCCATAGACAGAATCTGGCAATATAGGCCTACAGCTGAATCATGTTTCTGTCTATGGAAATCTATAGAATTTGTGTATACATGTACAGAGTGCAGCTGGTAGTATGTTTTACAGAATACAATCCTCAATCTATTAAAGTTTGCAGAATGTCGGAATTCTTTGGCCCGCAGAAGTCCAGAATTCACGCAGAAGTGATGAATTCTGCTAAAGGCCTAGGGCGCTAGGCCTAGAAATCAAAATGCCTGCTGAAAGAGAAGCAAGTTTTTAAATTGCGTGATTTGAATGAATGAGTAGAGATATACCAATCTTTATTATACAATATGTGGATCTTGAAATTCGTTCAGAGTGTCCCCAAAAGCACTACAGTCCACAATACAGTGTCCATTTCGAAGGAAAATAGCCATATCCCAGCTAACAAACCATTTTGCTCCACTGAGTTACTCTCCTTATCCAAAGAAAAACGTTACAGTTACGCTCCCAAAAATTTGAGTTACGCTCCCAACGATCTTGGCTTCAAACTCGAATTTGTGGAATTACAGGCAAAAGCTGACGAATTAATGACACCAGTACTGCTCTAACACGTACACTGGACATCTGGAGTAGTAATAGCAACTCCAATTCATTCAATAGAATGAGAAAAGTGCCTGCAAACTTCTGAATCGACAATAATCATGGTGGACGTTTTGAGAGCGTAACTGCAGTTACGCTCCCGATTTATTTCCGGTTGGGCACAGTGATAGAGCTGTGTTGGCAAATGATTGAAATGCCTGTGAGTTCTCGTCATATAACATTATCGCTTTCACACTGCTCAATTTCTTCCCATCACCAGCTCACTTAGGGGGCATCAATTTAATTTCCGGGGGGGGGGGGGGGGCTTGGAGATTTTTAATAAAAAATTTCTTGTTCAGCTTTGGAGTTTAAAATTAATAAATTCTTTTTGGCAGTTGTAAAATTAATAATTACTACTAGGGGTATTTTTTAACAAGGTGTTGCTTGATTTAAGAATGAATATCTGGGGACTTGAAATAAATAATAGCAACTGTACACATATAAGTCACACTTGAATGTGAAGCAAAACCTCTCCATTTACTGCCACTGCTACCATGAAATAAATAATTTCCCGCTGAGGAAAACTCCAATATATTAAATTTCACTGGCTCCAATTCTCAGCCATGGGAACTGCCATATTATGATGTCACACTCCCACAATAAAAAAAAAATCACTTTCTACATTGTAACTTTCTGGAAAGACAGTAAAATTAATCTTACGATGACATTCCAGATCCCTCTTCTTGGCCAGCATCGCCGTTTCCTCAAGTGCATCCTGAATAGCTGGTTTCACTTCCTTACAACCCTCCACCATTTTCCCACACTTTTTGCCTTCAGATTCCAGACTCCTCAAAAAGCTGCAACCAATCAAAAATCAAACAGCAATCAATCAATCAACACTTCAGCAAAGCAGTTGGAGTTAGTGATTTTTTTGTGTCATCAAGTGTTCTGACTTTATCGATCTGGATCATTAAAAATATCTCAAATACTCCACATTGTGGAAACAATGAATTTTTGTCCAATACAAGATATATATAGAGTAGGTCGGGGCATGCGGCCCCCCTTAACTTCGAGGTGCGATTTGACATGCTTTTTATGGGCGATTATTTGAATGCTTAAATGCTGTCAGGAAGGGATCACTTGACTCAACTAATAACTTGTGAAACAAATGTCTACCAATTTTAATAAAGGAGTTACAGTCATTTTTGTAAAAAATTTAAAATGGCCTTCTTACCCCACCCATTGGGCAAGAAGCCCCCCTATCATAATTTTTCTGTTCATGCCTTTATTTTTTAAATATTTATTGCCCTGTTTCAATTTCGAGCCAAATCTTTTCTATTTTAATTAGCTATTCTATCAAGATTTAAGGTAAAGTACACATTATTAAATGGTTCCCGAAGCAGCTTCGACCCCCAGTGAAGGGGGTCTCATGCCCCATACCATGTGGGGCCTCTCGCCCCAAACCCACATATTTTTATTTGACCTCTATATTTTGAACTAAAATGCAAAAACCATGATCCAAATCATATTTATGTGATGGTCATAAAGTGAAGCAATGCAGACATCCATTATACTGTAAAAAAATTCCAAAGTTATTTCTGACAACCCCTTTCAAAGAATTAGTCAAAGTTACAAAAACCATGCACATATTTTTTGTTTCTTTAATTTCTGCTACAGTTTAGTGCTGTTTGCCCTGAAAATTTGTGACAACACCTAAAACGCTTAGCTTCAATCCTATGAATAGATAAACGCACCAAAAATGTAAGTTTGGATATAAGCCTGGGGGGGGGGGGGGGCCTCTCACCTAACCCGGGCTTCTTGCCCCAACCTACTCTATAAGGAAGAGGACACTGCAAAAATATTTTATTAAATAATCGATTATTGAGAAGGGAAAACATGATTTATCGATTATAAAATGGCACCAAGTCCTAGCTCAATGTATGGCTTACGTGCAGTTGACTATTTCAAGTTTTTGATTCAGTCGATTGTTGCACATTGACGCCTGCTCCTGCTGGCACCCGCAAAGATATGATACCATGCAGCCAAGCACGATAACCACTGAAAAAGAGAATGATTTTGTCCGATAAACTAAGCGACAGACAACGAGGCTACCACACTACCAGTTGGGCGACAACCAACTAGGTGACATACCACTACCAACTAGGCAACACTTGTTGGACAACTAGGTGACAGCAGATAACCCCCCCCCCCAGATATCCCCCCCTCCCCAGATAGCATCTAGGTGACACTGACACATATTTTATTGGGGATATCAAGTTTTAACCAACCAGGAGACAGATCACTTGCAATGGTGGTCAATCAGGAAATGTATAGTCACCTAGTTGGATGTGTTTTGTGTGAATTTGTGTCACCTAGTGGAAGTATTGTGTAAATTTGTGACACCTAGTTGGATTGAACTGCTTGTCACAAAGTTTGCACTGGTATGAGATTTCAAAATTTCTTGTCACAAAGTTGATACTGGCAGGTGTCGCCTGGTTGGTTTGTTGCCTACAGTCTGTCTCATTTCTAGCATTACCAGCTAAGCCATAGATGGGTAAAATCCTCTAAAATTTGGTCGCATAAAAAAAAAAAAAAAAAAACTAAAGCTATCCTCTTAGCTCACATATTGAACTTTCTAAACATAAACTTGTTGTAGCCAATATATCTGGGCATATCAAGTTCGAATTGTGTGCCTTTCCAACAAAAATTACATGAGACTGAGTTTTTTTTTGCGACACCGTGTATTTTTTTTTCAGCTTTTCAAAATTTAGCAGACATAAGTTAGAAAATGCATTATTGAGACTCAATAAATATTAGTAGGGACCCAATTATTGGTACTGTCGTCACGGTTATAAATTAGGAAGATATTGATGTAGGCCTATCATGCAAAATTCTATTGCAAAATATGACAACACAGTGTGCTATCAAAGTCAGCAGCTTTACCTCAATCTGCAAAGTTCTCAAAAAAAATTGTCACCTGACATTTAGAAGAATATCCTGTTAGTGCACGTGAGTATACAAACACTGTATATATGTTTTGCTGAAATATCTAAAATTCACGTGTAACTATAAAAAAACAATATGGGGACTTAATTATGTCAAAGTGAAATAATTTATATAAAAGTGTTACTTTCCAAGTTATTGCTCCTTACATGTGACACTGAAAAATTTAGTCACCCTAAAATGTGCATTTTTGCCTGTTTTCGGACGTATTTTGCCAAAAAACATGACAAAGGGATGAGATCTCGTCATTCCTGATACCTTTATTGGAAAGTAGACAATTTTTACCAGAAGGTATACGTTTCAAACCTTGTTCAAAGAATGAAAAATGAGCCTTCATGATTTTTTTCAGTCAAATGTCAGAAATTTCTGACTCAAAGCTTGAACCTTGTCTCAGGCCCGTAGCCAGGGGGGGTGTGTAGGGTGTGTACACACCCCCCCCCCCCCCCCCCACAGCCCAAACTCCCCCCTGAATCCTCAATGATCTTACGCGTTTTTGCGAGAATCCGCGAATGTCAAATCACGCGATTGCAATGCTATTTGATTAGATTTACTTCCTAATAAAAATAAATGTATGCATTGCTCAAGTAACACAGCAACTATTTGAGGGACCATTCAGAATTTCTTTAAATAGGCCTAGCTTGTAGTATTTTTGAAAGAGGGGGTATAAGAATATTCTTTTTTGAATTCAAGAGGTTTTATGTATTTTTTGCAAAAGTATTACACGATGTGACTCATCCATATATGAGAGGTGTTTTTATGTGGATGGGCACTGGGCAATAAGGCTAAGGAAACTTTACACCCAAGGCAGTGGCATTGAGAAGATACACCCCCACCCTATGGGGTAAAGTCAAGATAAGAACATTTAATTAGAAGTAGTGGGGGGGGGGGCGGGAAAGGCAGGGAAATGGAGGAAAGGTGGAGGTTATGTGAGGGAAACGGGAGCAAAAGAGTGGGGAACTGGGAAGAGGGGGGTTAATGGAGGGAAGCAGGGGCAAGAGGGGTAAGAGTGGGCAAGTGGGGGTAAATGGAGGTAAGTGGGGAGAAGAGGGGGCAAGTTGATGGAAGAGGGGGGTAGTAGGGGGAAATCGGGGGCAAAATGGGGGATAACTGATATTGCGGGAAAAAGTGAAGGGAGCAGGGGTTGTATCCTATCATTAAAGGGCCACAATAGTGCAATTTTTTTATCTGTTGAGAGCTTCAAGAATTATATTTACAAAAACGCTATGGTGGTCCTTTCACATTTATTCCTGAATAAGTTCATTAAAACTTAACTTATAGATGTCTATTTCAGCCATAATTTTGGCACAGTAAAAAGCGACCCCTCTTGGAAGGAAAGTGCTTCAGTGACATGAGACTGGGTTTTTAATAAACAACTACATGTGGCTTTTGATGAGCTTTGGCACTGATAGGCAGAGCTGTGAAATACTTTAAAAATGACACCTTCAGCCAATCAAAATGCTGTGCAACTGTGATGACCAGCGACTTTCATTTCAATCATTCAGTTTTGCACAAATGATGTGTTGAGACTCAGGGGGAGTGTCTCGAGGTTAAATGAACAGTGACTGACATGGACCAAAATTGACAACCTCAGACCGCAAAAAGAAACATTTTCATAATAGGAAAATGTAAAAAAAAAAAAAAAACATCTCTGATTTCTATCAGCACATGATCCTAAAAACTGTATTCTGTACATGTAGAATACAATAAATCAATCAACCAATTGCAACCAATTTATCTATCTATCTGTATATCTATCAATCTATCTATCTGACAGCTTAATAATATTTCAGTCATAAAATGCGATCTGGACTTGTCAGATATGGAGCAATTTGACCACTGCCCAAAATTTAGCTCCTCCCAATCAAAGTGATTGATGGCAATGTTCATGCAACACCTTTGAAATTTTTCACAGTTTCAGTTTGTCTCCAATTTATTTTGGCACCTTTATAACAGTATTTATTAATCCCCCCATTCAGTATATATCACAGTCATGTTTGGTGCTCAAATTGCAAGTGTCTCATTCTCTCATTGTCCATTCTATCTGAGGAGGGAGGGGGAGGGCCACCCAGCCTCACGTCACTGCATAGCTGACTGAACATGCTGGAGGTCCACAAAATTAAGCTGAAATGCCAATTTCATAAATTTTTCCTAAACCTTGGTGAAGTATGATTTTGGGAAATTTTAGCTGAATGCATCTGCAACACCTGATTCTTTCAGGGGAAAATAAGTTTATTAAAAGTAGGATTTCGACGAGTGTTTGCCTTTAAGACACCCTCACAAAGAAACCCTGAATGGTCTTGAGGGACATAGCACAAACAAGCATGCAAAGTTGTATTGACATTTAACATAAGGGCCATGCGGCTCAGGGTCTACTCCAAAATATGAAATTCCAAAATAAAATTATGGCCAGGAGGTGTGAAGGGTGTGTTAGCACTGCCCCATATCTACCAGAACTTCCACCAATTTCTAAAAAGGGAAAGAGAAGAAAAGAGGAAACGAAACTCTAAAAACAAAAAAAAATGTTTTAAAATCAGGCCCGTAAATAGAAATATTTTAGGAGGGGGCACAATGATTCTCTCCTCCCTGTGTGCCTCCTATTTCTTCAGTCACTTTCCTCTCTTGACATCCCTCACTGCCTCCTCCCACGCTTATTCCTCCTTCCACTCTTCCTTCCTATCTCCCCAGGTTTCTCCCTTTCCATCTCTCCCCTAGCCATTCCCTCCTCCATGTTATACTCCTACCTCTCCAGTTACTCTCATTCTAGCTATCTCTGACTCTGCTCTCCCTGCATTATCCCTTTCCACCGCGAACCAGTTCTAGTCTTCTCCCAAATAGCTCTTATCCAGTTTATTCATCTTCCTTCTTCCCTAATCATGTATATCTCTCTGACTTGCACCTCTCTATATGTATAAATTCTCCGTTACTACATTTAGGAATCAGAAGCAATGTTTGGACTATTCTTCTGTGTAAAAGCTCTTGTCACCTCTATCTGTCTGACTCATACTCTCCCTTTCTTCATCCGCTTTGCAATAGCTACTCCCTTTTCCCCAGCTCTTGTCACCTCCATCAATTGCTGTATCCCTTGTTGACACTCCTTTTCTACCCTCACCCCAAATGTTTTTCGTCCCGTTCATATCTCCTCGTCCCTAGGTCTCCTCCTCATCATCCCTGTTTCTAATCTCTCTTCCTCTACCCTCTCTTCATTCTCCATCTCTATAGACCCCGCCTAAGATGCATGCACCCTGCCCTGCTTCTTCAGTATGTCTCCTTCCTCTCCTGTGTTTTTCCTTCCATGACCCCCTCTTACAGGACCCTCACTGCCATCACCATAGCATGAGCCAATGTCTCTCCAATTCCCCTGCAAATTACTCTACATTATATGTCTATGTGTTTTCGCATAAGCTAAATGACTCTAAAGTAAATTTTCCAAAAGTGGTTCATGATGTTAAAATCATAACTTGCTTTTAATGAAAACAGGGACTTTTAAAGCATTCACATTGTAACTTTAAAATGTCTTGTAAGTCTTGGCCTTTTTTTTTATAAGGTCAAAATGGAAGATTTTCTCAAATTGCTGAGAAATTTCTTTACAATATCTTAAAAACCCTGTGTTTCAAATATATTAATATATTATTGTACGGAATTTCCCAATATGAGTAAATCGCCAGTACAGACCAGGCTATAAGAAAAGGTCAAAAATCACAAAGATGGTGTTCTTTAAATTTAAGATGTTACAATATTGAAGTTTGATGGGAATTTTCCCATCAAAATTAACCCTCTGTATGCTTGGAATGTATCTCAGAGTGTCTAAAATCTGTTGGCTTCTGGGGGCCTTGAGCGGCCCCCCAGACCCCCTGCCGCAGAGTTTCGGCCCTGCGGGCCTCAGTTCCCCCTTTATTGCGTTCCACACACCCCCCCATGAAAAATCCTGGCTACGGGCCTGTGTCTTGAACGTATAGGCCTATTGTAAACCTACGCAATTATGGAAATGGAAAATTTTTATTGGGGGAGCCAAAGAATTCTTCCACTAGACCATAATTTTGCTAAAAAATACCATGAGGACTGAAAAAGTAACATGACAATTGTAATTTCACCACTGATCAGTGGGGGAGTTGTAGCAGGATACAGCTCCCCCTGTTTTTTGGTCAAGGGAGCTCAACTCCCCCCAAGCTCCCCCCCCCCCATTTCCATCACTGAACCTACCTTTCAACAGATGTTTTTTGAAGCCTGCCAATGCCATTCAATTTTTTTAAATAAATTGTGCCGGGATAAAAAAAGGTTAAGCACTTGATTGTGACGTCACCATGGCACATGATTGTGATGTCCAGTGATCACTGGTGATGTCATAGAGACCTTGGTGACGTCACAACATGGAAATACTGTGCATCACAATCAGCACATGCACCTTGGTAACATGCCCACTCAGCCACATGGGTTTTGTGCGGCAATTGTGCCTTTTCACTTGATCAGAAAGTAGTCTACACTCACCAGCAAAAGAAATGCAAAACTTGATTTTAGCTTATTTTTTTGCACATGTATACGTTGTTGTTTTTTTTTGCCCCAACCAAATTGATGTCATTGATTCTATGTTCGACAAGCACAATTAGTGCCAAAATCATTCAAGTGCGACCATTGCTTGTCTTTCTTTGGTCCGTTTTGTGAAATTTGACATTTTACAAAAAAAAAGAGAGAGAGCTTACCTGCCACCGCGCTCCTGAGGAAACCCGAAACAGGACCTATTCCACCTGAAAGTCCAGCGAAGGAAATGGGGGGAGTTCGGGGGAGCTGAGCTCCCTTGACCGAAAAACAGGGGGACCTGCACCCTGCTACAGCTCCCCCAATGCCCGGGGGGGGGGGTACTCACTATGAAAGGGTGTATATAGAGGCTCCGCTGGATGGTACTGGTTTTTTGGCCTTCTAGGATTAAAATGGTCTTGGTTTTTTGGGAATTCAGATTAATTTGGTTGCCCTTTTTGCACCCCCAACATGTTTGGTACCGTTAGAATCGGCTTGAAAACCGATTTCAATGGTATAAAAATCATAAAGATTAAATTGGTTGTGGACATTTTTTACAAAAAGATTAAAATGGTTTGTGGTTTGGTCGGTTTCCGGATTAAAATGGTTCTGGTTTTCAAAATCGCGGTGGCGCATCCCTACCCAAAAGTCCGCGAAGTACCCCCCCCCCCCCTGGCCCCAATGATCAGTGCAGACTGCTGAACATTGTGAAAGTACAATCATCATGCTACTTTTTCAGTTCTCTTGGCATATTTTACCAAAGTTATGCTCTGGTGGAAGAATTATTTCCATTTTAATATTTTGGAGTTGCAAGCCGCTGCCGCATGAGCCGAGAGCACCCCTGACGAAAATTTTCCATTTCCATTACTGCCTGAAACTACATGATGATATGAACATTTTAAGACAAAACCAAAAAAAAAAATCTGCTGGGAATTTTTTGAAATATTCCAGTTGTTAAAAACCTGTCATCTCACCTCTCCCGGACAGGGATTTCAAAAGTTCCGGCCAAGGGACAGGGGCAGCACATCTACCTTGCAGCAATTAGATGATTAATTCATAAAAACAGATTCATGCAAAGGAAATGCTGCCAGTTGAAGTTGTTGTTGGAACTTACTAACCTCCCCCCCCCCCTCAGCCTCTACTTCCTCCCATGCAGACTTCTACAAGACCTCATCTGGAGCCTCATGTATATGCTGAGCCTGCGCTGACGGAATTTCAAATTCTCTCTGGCTGTCAAACCAGTCTGCACAATCGTTGAACTGCGAACAAAGAAAGACCTAAATTTATGTTACAACTGTTATATGCTGCGATATAGCCAAGATGAAGTCTGTGGTAACAACAGTTACTTTTCATCCTGACTTAGTCTGTCACTCTGACATAGTAGTAACTACAGTGGGAGAGACAAGTTCATTCTTCCTGGAGCTATGACCTTCAGGGCTACACACTTGTTAGGGGCAAGACCTGCTTGTCAGGTTGGACTGGGTTTGATTGATAGAGTTTCAGGCTATGTGGCTAAGACAAATTGATGGCAATTGATCTTCGATAGGAAAAGATTAAAAACTGGAGGTGCAGATAGATCTATGAACTTTTGACATTTATCCTGACCTGATTTTGAAAGATCTGTCAAGAGTATCTCCTGGCTTGGAGAATAGGACTTTTCTGTGACTTAATTTTAAAGCCTTTTAATTGCATGTAACTGTTGTACGAGGTGTCGTTTCTCTCAGGATGGTAGGGTCTAAAGAGATCTGCATGCATTGTATTGTCCTGTCATTTTCATTCAGTTGGATATATATATATATATATCTTAAAAGTGGATTGTTATGATAGTAAGACTTCTTCCTTTCTTTATCTCGCTTTCTAATCCCTTCTCTTTCTCCTCTATATTTCTTTTCTTCCCTTCTGTTTTCCTCTCATGTCTTCTCTACTCTTCTCTTCCTCAGGGGAACCTTACATTTTGAAATCAGGTCACAACGTCTCCCTGCTAGAGGTAGTCGAGTCAGGCCAGTGAAACAGGAATCATAGTCAAGCCTGAATGAAAAGGCAACATTTTAGAAAGTGGTCAAGAAGAATTCTCACAAAATTCAGAAAAGAAGAGTGAACTTGGGCCCATCTCACATCCTGGTTATCCAAAACACCACCTCTCTTGTGTGTGAATTCCTAAGTGCACGAGTGTGTTTTCACGTACTGTACTAATGGTGACTGTAGGCCTTCTCAATTAGGTGTAGTTTTAATCAATAATCTTGACTGATGCATTGCTCAACCTCTCAATAAAAATTGAGCAACACTTAAAGTGTTAAGTCCTTAAGTGCACACAACCATTCATGTATTCTCCACAAATTGCTCACAATAACTGAGTCTATTAACAACCCACCCCATTCAACCAGCCCAGGTGACACTAGGAAGTGATTTGAGGGGCCCCAAGCACGCACCAAGGGTCATTTTTCAGTCTTTAATCAAAACACTAATACCAAGCATGTTGGCTTAAAGCATGGAGGCACTGTTGGGGGTGCTTACCCTCTTAAATCCTGTTTGTGGTGATATTTTACCCCCAAAATGGCGTATAAACACGATCTAGGAAGTTAAGAGGCCTTCAGAGCTTCCTTAGTGAGAAACTAACTTTTTTGTTGGCCTCACGGGCGTGAGACACTAAATCAAAGATGGCTGCTCATCAATATGATTCAATAATCTGTCAAAAGGAGTTTTGAAAGACCACGTGACTTCCTGTCATTGGTTCCCATAGCAACAGTGTGTTCTCGGTCTTCTTTTACATAACAGGTTATTTCACATTCTCCGACTCTTTTCAAGAAAATTTAAAAGAGTTTGCACTTAAGATCAGCAAAAACACAGCACCATGGCGGTGGTTTGTTAAATATTATAATGTTGTGTTTATCATGCTTTTCAATAATCTTCAGCGTCTGAAGGGTTAATAAAAGCCCTCCAGGGATGTACTGGAGGGTGGATTGATTGGAATTGTATAGGCCTTGTTTAGAATATATAAAACTGAAAAGGAGAGCATGCATCTGATAACTGAGGTTATGTTTTGAAAAGAGAAAACAAAATGGAAGATAATGAAAATGGAAGATATCGAAATTAATAAAGAAAGGGGTAATTTAAACGGAAGCAGAAATGAAGGAAAGAACTATAGAAAGAAGTTGTTTTTTAGTTTGTGGGTGAGACTGAGAGAGCAAATGAAATCACCACCACTGTCGCCATAACATTTAAGCTTGGTGACCTCCCGCCTGTATAATCCATTGGGCCGAACTCTAACATATGTGTGGGAAAGTTGTGATTAGCAATGTATTGTTGAATAAGGTGATGATTGATCGAATGAGTTACTGACAATTGCAACAATTATCAACAAGCCAAAAGATAGACCCAACTGGTAGGCCTACAAGGTCTAACCATTCACAAAAACCCTAATAAATAGGCCATACACTTTACCTACAGGTCTATATGGAATGCTTACAAGGCCAATCATCACTTCTTGAGAAAGGTTGTTTACATACGCACTGAGAAGTATGCGGGCGGCGTAGGATCTCTCAAGACATTTCATTGAATGAGTCCAGAATGACAAACATGTTGCATTGAAAAGTGGCCCACCAATCACTTGCATCCCTGAATAGGTTGTGGGTCATCAAACATGTTTCAGTGACAAACATCTTTTCTCTTTTTTTTGAGGCTTTCACATCTTGTCAAAATGACATGAAGTCATTTTTTGGCACAGTTCCCAACAAACAACCACAGAGACACTGGAGCCATTTTGTGGGAACAGACCTTGGACAGCTGCGCACTGGGTTGTGGCGCAGGTGCAACTGTTGCATGCTTTTGAAAGTGACAAGGACATTCTAGTTCTTCAGTCCTGACTACATTTTCCAATCTGCTGTGTTTCAGTAATTATTTGAAAATAATAGGAAAGTATTACTCTAATCATTCTTGCATGATAACAAAAGTTAGGCCAAGTTCTTACTGGTAGTCACTTTGACAAAATAGATTACTTCGCCTGTAGACACATTCCCAATGAAAGAGTCATACACCCTTAACAAAAAGGTTTTATATGGAACCTTTAAGGGTTATATAAGCTGGTATAGATGAGGAATCATAAAAGGTTCATTACTCAACTTTTAAAAAGGTTCCAAGTACTTCCAACATCAAACAAAACAACATTTAGATAATCCAGCTGTACTGAACTCCCACAATGGAATTAAGGGTCCTATGGTAAGGCCTTCCCAAGAAGTATTGAACCTTTTCAATTCAATTGAACCCTAAAAATTTAGAACCTTTTTCGGCTGTGGGTTCTTTATATATATACCATCGAGAACCCTTTGCGTTAAGAGTGTATGTTTTTGTAGTAGGATTTTGTGTAACATCATAAGTTTGAATGTAACTTATTAAGTTGTAGTCATAAAATTCAGGTTTAAACTGTAAGAGTGACCTTTTCTGGACTAATATTAAATTGAAAGCTTCCTAAAGTAAGCCTTGAACTCATTATTCATGTTTATTATTTCAGACAACAAAACTTTCAGAAAATGTGTGGACCATTAGCATTTGCTACTCCCTCATAATCGTCATGTATGTCCTATCACATTGCAACTGAGACAAAACGTTCATGAGATCAGTAAAATCACTCATAATTCCAGCCACACTCACCCAGATGGAAATTGACAGTCAGCATGGATGGAAAATGCTTCCCAGTCAAATTTGAAAATCAAATAATGATTTGTTTCAGAGATTCAATCTTGTAGCCTATTTTGGATATAAACTTGAACGTCAATTGTCATAATGAAATAATATACTATCTTCTAAATCTTTAATCCAAAAACATAGAATACAAAATTAGCCAATATGAGCCTATAGATAAGATGGGTTTTTAGTTCCATTTCTTTGGTTCTTTATTACACACCTATAAATCCGGATTTTAATAATGTATTTTGAATATTGTCATGTCCCCTTGTTTATCTATGGTTACGTTGCCTCTTTTTATTAGGCCCCTATATATTTGTTAAACCTTTGTTACATGTGGGCTTATGCATGCAGTCAAGCATCATGTTGTGAACATTAATTGCTCTTTTTTCCCCAAAATTATGTCAATACCATTTTGTGAATACTAAACCTTTGCTCCTAACACTACACCTCCTATCACGTGTCATGCTTGTGGCAGTTTGAGTCTTGTCTTTTTTCTGGTAAATCAGTAAATTCACTTGACATTTATTGCTCTGTGCACCGAAGTTTTTGCCACCAGGTTACATTACCATTGGATGGCAATGACACCTAGTGTTGAACAGGAGAGCTACAGCAGGTGCTGATGTTGGTTCAGAAGCATTTTTAGAGCTTTTTAGGTTGGAAAAGCTCATAAAATGGGACACGAAGCAGCCAAGCGAGTATTGCATTATTTTATAACCAGATTTTTGCTCAGATAAGGGTGAATGGTTTACTTTGGAGTATTGAATTTTCAACAGAAACTATCAGAATATGTAAATTGCCCAATGCCCATGTTGGTCTTCTGATAAAGGTACAGGTCTGGCTTTTAAGTGGAGGCAGGGGAAATTATAAAAACCTATAAACACTATAGTTAAAAAAAAGAAGAAGATTAAAACTGGATGGTAAAACAATTGTTCAGAAACCTATTTGAAAATGACACTAAGTTGGACCTGTCTTTTATGGGTTTAGGTATCACTGAAATTACAACACTTCATCTCTGAAGAAACTTTAAACACTGACAGTTGACCCACTGCAAGTGTCTAGACTTCATTTGATATGATATTTTTTGCAAGTGGTTTCAATTCAGTGTCACATTTGATCTTTTAAAAAATAGCTGGTCTTCTTCCGTTGCTTCTTCTTTTTTCTTCTTTTTTCTTCATTCTCTTCTTTGTTTTCTTTTCACTTCTGTTTACTTTTGTTTCTTTTTACTGATTTCATTGAGTCTTAATCGTTTTTAATTGTTTGTCTTATAGTCAGGCAGCTTCCTAAAGCAACACATTTGTCCACCCAAGTAAACTTTTGACAACCTTCCACATGTCAAATTACCCCCAACCAGAAGCCACACTCCTCTCTCCCCTCTCTGTGAATAGTTCACCAATTTGTGACCTATTTATTGCATGTGCATGGATGGACGCTAGAAATAATTGCAGATTGGATCCCTGAACTGTAATTAAGATTTCACACATTCTCTCTCAAAATGTACCCCCATAAAAATAACACTCTCCCCCTCCATCAGTAGGCCCTGTTTTTATTATTCAGGATTTGGATTACTTTTTCACTTGTTAAGCTACTTTTAATTTATGAATGAATTCTTTCTTTTTTGTCAACTTTAGGGTGCCATTCATTGAGAAATGATTTTCACTGTGCAGATGTGAAACGAAACCAACTTTTGCATCTTGCAGGCCTATTGCATCTTAATCTCATTATGTTTATAACAGGACATAGCCTAATTGGTAGGGTCATGTAAAAATTTAGAACTTGCAACTTGCAGTACCCTTTATTTAATCATTATGATGCTTAGATTTACATTGGAAAGGGTCTTATCAATTCCCATCATGCTTTTCTGTTAACTGGACCTGTCACGTTTCCTCCAGACAGAATGTGACATCACAATAAGATGACCACCTGATTGGGCCACTATAGAGGTCAGTAGAAAAATTAGTTTTTCATCTGACTGCAGTTTAGCTAATGCAGAAGAGCGTCATAAAAAGTGAAAAAGATCTTCATAATTTAAAGGTTTGTAGCATAGACCTAGCCATAATGACAGACAGACAGAATTATTTTAATGTAGGTCTATACATCATACATATAGATCTATCCAAATTTAAAAGCAGATCTGATAGGGTCAACCATTACTTCAACATCAATGCATTTAGGCCTAGCTGATATATAGACACTTTTCTCAGGCATGACACTAAAAATCCACGTGAAGAGCCATTTCTTTCTTGATAATAATCAACAGCTTATAAACACAGGCAAAAGCAACCACCATGAAATCACAGTGGCTCCTAACTTTTTTTGGTCCAAAAAAAACTGGTAGCCTAAAAAGAAAGGCCATTATGTCATAAAACTTTGTTAACTTGATAGCAAATCGACTTTCATGCTCTTAAAATATTTCCTCTTTTATTTTTTTTATAAATGGTGCTTAATTTCTTTGATGGAGGGCCAAACTTTCATTTTTATTGACATGTTTAGTAAACTAATAACATCCTGAAATTGACCTGACAAGGAAGTCCTTAAATTCTGCCTTAAAAAGCCCTTAAAAGATTGTTGTTGTTACTCAACAAGCTTAATTGGTCCTTAAACAAATCGAGATTTAAGTTTGTTTGTGTTCTGTGAAGATGCAATAAAAAGGTGTGAATGAAAGTGAAGTAGAAGAAAACCCATTGCATGGGCATTAAAAGAATGAAAAAAATGAAGAAAAAAAAAGTTGGAGAAAGGGGTGAAAAGGGGACGCTGGAAATTTTCAGAAGAAGGGTTAAGATCTGTTAAGCAAGTGGTACGTATGTGCGTGGTTAGCAAGACATTCCGGACTTCTGAAAGTGAGACAGAACAATATAAATATAGGCTAAGCCTGAAATTATGTACATTGATATCGATATAACTTAGAAGCACGCCTAATTTAGGTCTAATCATATTTTAAAAGAAATAAAAACACACTTCATCAATGTTTAAACAAAGAGTTAGGCTACTTTTAATTAATATGTCCCCAAAGGAACACAGAACCTGTGTGCATATACAGGGAGCCTATATAGTGGTTGGACTCCACTTTTGACCAAGAATATTGGCTTTACTGGTAGGCCCATTTAACTCGCCAAGTTTCAAATAGGCCAAAAACGGATGAAACTTCAGGCGAGATAGGTAGCTTGAAATGAGTCTTTGCTTCGCAATTAAGACCCAGTTCACCGTCGGTAATTAAAGTCAAGTTACCTGGTTATTGCTCAGCATTTTACAAGGTGAATGCTATCGGTCTCATTTTACAGGTGAACACATAGTTGGAGCATTTTGGAGGGCATGGAATTTTGCCTTAATTTCCAAGGCAAACATGGGCCTATTTCCTGCCTAAAGTTAGCCAAACAGGGCAGTACAGAGGCAAACATTGCCTGGTTATATGCGAATGAACTGCTTCCCAATCACTAGGCTAGATAATCTATAAAATCGATATGAAGTGATCAGCCGCAACTTTGATTAACCAATTTTCCAAACACACAGCACTGACACTATAGTTTGTAGAATGAAACGCAAAAATGAATCGACAATTTAAAGCCACATTTAATGGGAATTGCTATGATAGCTCTTGTTTTTTGTCATGAGCATGTTATTAGTCAAACATTTACCACAAAAACTAAAAATTGACTTTTTGGTAAAAAAAACAAAAAAACACCTAATTTGAAGTAACAAACCAGTTCTATCATTGCACATAGGCTCAATTTTCTAACTTTTAAATCATTGGGTGTAAATACTTTGTAATATGTAGGCCTAAAGGTGTGCCACAGTGCCAGAGTAAGTTGGTCAGGTAAGGCAAATGCATGGGTTCACTCGTTGCGGTGGCATTTTAATGATGACCGCACCCCCTGCTAACTTGATGTTACAAGTGCCGTGTGAATAGTCATACAGGGGAGTTTGTAGGCCTAAAGAAGGCATAAAAAGACTTTCAAATTGACTTCAAACAAGGTAGGCCTAATGGTATTTCAAACTGTAATTTGTTTACGATAGACAAGATGAAGTCTGACCAGTTATGAAGTTTTTGAGAATGCAAGAGAAGTTTGTTCTTAAAGCTTGTTTATTTCAATAATTTTGACGTTTTTAAAAACTTAGAGAGTGGGGCTAGTTGAACCAAATTTTATAATTTGCTCTCCTCTAACTTTTAAACTTTCAGGTAAACTCAGCAACATTAAAAACGCACACTTTTAAAAAGGCTAAAAATAGTACTTCCTCTAAAGATATCAAGACGAAAATTTGCACACTTCTAGTAGTTGCCATCAGGTATATTGACGACAAATTTCAAATCTCTAAGTGGAGTACTTTTGTGTCAAATTAAATTGTCGTGGTCACTGTCGAAAATGGAAGTCACAAAATTTCAATTTCCTCTGATCATTGATTTCAACAACTTAGCTGTTCTTTCCACAAACTTTTTTATAAGCCAGGAAAGTTTGTAATTTTCGTTACTTGATGAGTTAGGGAAAGGGGATATTTGACCCAACCACAATTAAAGAGGATGAAATTAATAAAAATTAAGTGTCAATGCTGACACGCCCCCTATTGGAGACTTTTGTCAAAACCTTAAAAAATGATGTTTTATTCAGATTTTTGAGACAATTGATATGGAATGATTGTCTGTGTATTTGTTTCTACCCTGGGCATGCATAAAACCCCCATTATTTAACAGTTCTGGTTCACATGCTTCACTTGAAGATTCGAACTCGTAAAATTTGAGTTTTTAATTGAAAATTTGCTTTATCATTAACTTTTTTTTTCAAAAACTTCCGTGGGTCCTCTTTTGGAAGTCTTGTGCCTGTTATGTGAAAATTTCATAAGATCAATCCCATCCAGTATGCCACAAAACCAATATTTCCAATTGTGCGTTTTGTGTTGAAGTGCAATTTGTGACTTCCATTTTCGACAGTGCCCATGGCGATTTAATTTGACACAAAAGTACTGCACTTAGAGATTTGAAATTTTTCGTGAATATACCTGATGGCAACTACTAGAAGTGTGGAAACTTTCATCGTGATACTTCTAGAGGAAGTACTATTTTTAGCTTTTTTGAAAGTGTGCGTTTTTAATGTTGCTGAGTTTAGAACAAACATGGAATTTAAGGTAGTTTTAAAAGTTGGCTATAAACATCGCAACTTAAGGTTTTGTCGTACATCTTACCACAGCAGACACATGAGCCTCTAAAAATAAATTTGTCCAACTGGCCCCTTGGGGCCAATTGAAGACCCTAAAAAATTTCGTGACAAGACTGATTTTTCAAATGGAAAATGGTTTCTTGGAAAACCAAACTTCCATGCAAAAACCATTATGGATTTTTCAACAAACCATTTTGAATTTAAAAAAAACAAAAACAGTTTTGTTCGAAATTTTTTAGGAACAGGAGGAGACAAGTATTTTTGTCAAGAGAAAGGTATGTTTTTAATTATCAGCCAAAAACTTACTGCCACAAAAAAATGACTGGACTTTAGTAGGCCTACTTAGGATCTAGGCCTACTTAAAATGTCAAAGCCGGTCCTTTGCTAGTAGGGGAGGGCGGGGCATGATGGGCCCCGGGGCATGATGGGTTTGGGCTTTAACTCCAAAGTTTAACATTGGAAGAAGCTGATGTTTGTTGTTTAGAATACCTTTTGCTAGCCATTATTGGAGAAAAAATTACATGGTTCAGATACCAATGCTTTAGCAGATATTGCCCTTTCTAGGATTTTGAAGCCCTAACAACTTTTTTTCCTGATTTTCAAAATTCAAGAGTCAAATGTTGTGATTATGCGTATGTGGTATTTTCAAGATGTCTTGTTTTACTTTGAACAAGAGATATCTCAAAATTTTGCATTAAAACTCTTTGTTTTGACTTTATTCTTGGAAACTGGTGTCTGAGGGCATTTATGAAAACTGAAGTTTGGGGCATGATGGGTCTCTTGATTGGGGCATGATGGGCCCAGGCCCATCATGCCCCATGTAAACTAATCATGTGTATTTCTTGCAATACAATAGTTGAAGATTGGCAAGAGTGGAAAATACTGCCCATTTCAATATCTATTGGTATTAACTTGTTTACTACATCAGGTACAGAATTAAGAACATAATTTGTGTGCCAAATCACCTTTTATGAAGTTAAAATTTACGTTTTTGGATTGTTACCTGCATTTTTAGATGAAAAAGTGATTATGGTTTGCTGAGTTGGTTTAATAACTACCATTTATCATGTTATGCAAGTTTTTTTATTAAGAATATTGGAATTATTTCAGTTTTACAACTATAATGCCATAAGTATTGACCAACATTTGAAGCTGCCCATCATGCCCCAACAAGGTGCCCATCATGCCCCACCCTTGCGGGGCATGATGGGCACCTGTCGAACAATTAAAAGTGCTTATAACTCAAACACTATTTCATCGAGCAAAACAAGATTTTCTATGCTTGGAGTAGAACCTAATGCAAAACCAGTCAGCAACAAATAGTAATTTTTGTAGGCATAGTAATGACATGGTGGACCTTCAAAGTTAAGGTGCCCATCATGCCCCGCTCTCCCCTACGTTGGTCCAAGGTTCATCATTAGGTTATTTGGGGCATCATTCATAGATCACCAAAGACCATTTAATGCAGCAAGTGTTTTTTAAAACCAAATATTGAATTTATTGATGTGACCATAATTAGAGGGGGGAACAAAATCACTTTTTCTTTCAAAACCCTCATGTGACCCCCCTAAGTTTTGACAAATTGTATGAAAACACTATTCCCAAAGGGATTTTTCCAGCAATTGATTTTTCAGCCTGCTACCAGCATTTTTGTGTATGGCCGATGTTAGCATTAGCGCAAATTCGCGGTTCTCCGTATCTCTGTCAATTTTAGAGTTAGCCAAAAAATAATCACACCATGTTTTTCAGTGAAGAAAGACCTTTCATTTGAATACCAACAATGCTAGGCTGTGGATATTTTAGGTTGTATTGTCAAGGAAAGTTAACTGAAAAATTTACATTTTCTATAAATGTTTTTGCCATCTAAGGTCTTGGAACCGACACTCATGGACTAAAATAAAATTACAATGATTTTAGCTTGTTTTAAATTGTGAATTGAACATATCCCTCTTAAACTTATATCACACATGTTACGTAACTAGATGTTAGTACAAAGTACAATTTTTGTTTACAATTATTTTTATCGACAATTCGCAATCAATATGACAGACACATGTAACAATGCTATGAGTTTCTGTTATATTTCTTTGAAGTTGTCCGACTTTTTTTCAGAAAAAGGTTTAGGTCCTTAGAAAAGATTATTCTTATTAGGCCCAGTACTTGTATTTCTCGAAATCAAGAAATGTGATGCATCATGATTATTGAACGAAGAGCCCGGGCCAAGATGCCTCTGGCACAGACTGCTTTCTACTGGCATGATACTAGAGTCTCCAAAAGAGCTATCAGCAAATATGTAAAGGGTCTACTATTTAGTTTCAGATTTTCCAGAATTATGACCTCAATATTTTCAAATGGCTCAACTTCAAAAGCCTGGCTCCTTTCCACTTATTCCAACTAATCCTGAGTTTTGTAAGATCACTACATCTTTGGTCCCCGCCGAAATCACCCAATTTTGCTTTCACGACTGTTAGGTACATTTCAGGATGACTCCCTTGTGAAGGTGTGCTAAGACTAGGCTTTTCTCATACCTCTGATAAATGTCACCTCATTGACATTTCAGTTCTCATTCATATATATGACACACTGTTGTTCTATAGATACTGATAAATTGTGATAATATTAACAGCAATGTTCACTGTCCAGTATCAAAAATATGGGATACTGAGCCTCAAAGTTTCTTAAGGAATATGATTTCCTGTGAATATGACTTATGCAAATTTTTTGCAATCTTCCAGATGATCATATGTAGCATAGTAATGAATACTGCATGAACTTCAACCTCACAACTCTCACAATGCATTTGCCTTATGAAGGGCTTTACCAATAGGAATGGGTTTGCAAAAAGGCAAGAGAAGATGGATGTTCCAAAGTGGAGGAAATTATTTGACATAATGGGGAAGCCCAGTCAAAATATTGAGACAGATATTCTTTTTGGATTGAATGGTTTAAAAAAAACAACAACAACAAAAAAAACAAGATGCTGGGGGATACCAATGGAATTGTGTATGAAAGATTTACTGTTATGACATTATGAGTACATGCACGATGTATACTGTATCAAACTAAAGAGTTGTGCAAGACTTCCCCAAAAGACTTTATATCATCCAACTGATAACAAAATAATCACACAGAACATGGATAATACAAAAATTGTTATATTTCAGATAGCATGAATGAATCTAGTGGATTTAACTTAATAAGAAAATCGTATGTTTTTTAAAAGTTTTTTGGTCTTCGTAGGACCTTCTTACTAGGATCAAATCAGGAAACAGTTGATATAAAGGACTAATTGATGTCAGCCTTGTAATTGTGTACTAAGGACCTAATACAGATTTGTCCATGGCCTTTTGTACTTTTGACACTGCTTACAGCAGAAAAGGGACCAAGCGAGAGCAGTGAACTTATTTCAAATACATTTTACTAGCTGAAAGGGGTGAAACTCACCAGAATACATTCATGTTGGTATTCATTTGAAAGGATTTTTTACAAGGATTCCAAATATGTGGTTGGTTTTACTCTGGGATAAGAATTGACAAAGTTATTTAATACCGCGACTTATCAATTACATAAATTTGCGATGATGAGGAAAATGCTGGTAGCAGGCTGGAAACCTATTTTAAACATGTTTAAATGGTCATTTGGTCAATTTTATAATAAAAATAAAAAATTTAGGGGGTCCCGCCAAGGTTTTGAATTTTGTTCCCCCCCCTACCATAATGGCTGGCCTGGCCCGTTGGAACGTGTATTTGTGACGTCACAAAGGCTTTGATGTTTGTGTTTACCTGTGACGTTCATCAGGTGTGCTTTGTCTTTGATCCATGCCAATGTCCTAAGGGCCAGTTATGGTGCATTGGGGGGGGGGGGCTTGGATCAGAGCTTAAGTAGGTTATCTATGGAATAGCCATAAAGTTGATACAACTTTATCCAAGGGAGTAGTCATATGATGATAGTATCAGGTCACATAGGCGGATCCAGGGGGGGGAGGGGGGCCTGGGGGGCCTGGGGGGCAGATAAGTAGGTCTAAACCAAGCTTGGGGCCTCAAACTTAACTTTGGCCAATTAGGCCTAGAGAAGCTTGCACCATGGCTCACTTTATATAGCTTGAAGTTTGGTGCTGCATCGGTGGCTGAATGGAACGGTTCATACCTTACGGTTCAGACCTGTTCCGCAGAAAGACTTCAAAAATGGGTGCATGCGTTCAAACTCCGGGCGAACCCAAAATATTTTGAGCGGACCTTCAAGAGTCAAATTCCTGCTGGATGTCATTCAGATGACACATTAAATTTGGTGTCCCCTTGCATCAATGTCTGACATTGTCTGTGCTTGGAAAGTAAAAGATCTCACAAGGAGTACGTGTGTAACATGTTGAGGACTCGCACTCTCTCTCCCGTCTCTTTCATCAACTCTTGGAATTGTCAGGGCTCATGAGCGCCCTATTCTGCCTGGGCTTAGGGAGCTGCACTTACCGTATATCTATCTGCTAAGCAGCAATGCCGAATGTTCAACAGAATGTCCGATTCTAGTCTGCACGTGTTGAGGCAACATCTGGATATTATGACTTCGGGCAAGATGGGCAGGCATCGACAATCATCGGCTGACTGCCAGAGTCGTAGCACCGGGCTCTTTGATTTTGACTTGCAAGTTTGCATTGATCATTGTGTAATGGCGTTTTGAAGCCCTCAGCAACACTTGATCAACCTGGCCAAACGTCCGCCTTTGATCCGAAATGATTTAGATCAGACTGATCGGCCGTATACGGGAGATATAATCCATATACAGGTAGATATGGATTCCACTGGTTCCAGTATAGGCCTATATGGATTTACTACACAGGCTATTTGTGTAACAGATGACTTGTGTAGTTATACCTGGATGATATTCATTGCATACTGTTTGGTCTTGGTCACTTTTTCTGTAGGAGGGTCCACTGCAGCCTATGGGGCATAAATATTTAGGTCTATATTTGACTGGCGTTTTTTTTAAAATGATGTATCACGCAGGCCAATGATTTCTGAGTGCGCTGTTAACTTCCATCCTGTAAGTTGAACATCTATTTTCTGCAGGACTGTGTCATGTGTTCAGCTAACATCCAAGCACCTCAGACGATTCTAGTCAAGGCCAAGGTGTTGAGGTGCTTCACACAGCTGGGATCAGAGAGGGAGTGCACAGGGTAGTGAGCTATTTATAGACACACAGCACAAGCAGTGCCACACCAAGCCCCTGGTGAGAACTCCGCATGATAACTGTACTTGTGGCTCCCCAATGTGCACTTTGATTATACATAGAGTATCGCGGGGCATGCAGCCCCCCCTTAATTCGAGGTGCGATTTGAACTACTTTTTGTGGTCGATTATTAGAGTGCTTATGCTGTCAGGAAGGGACCACTTGACTCTACTTATAACTGGTGAAACAAATGTCTACCAATTTTAATAAAGGAGTTATGGCCATTTTTGTAAAAAAAAATTAAAATGGCCTTCTTACCCCACCCATCGGGCAAGAAGCCCCCCTATTATAATCCTATATGGAAAATTTTTTTTGCAAGCACATTCAGCTTGAAAGTTATTTCTTGGGGTTCTTCTATCATTTTTAAGGCATTCTATTCACTTTTTCTGAATTTCTGAATTTTTCTGTTCAAAAATTTATTTTTTAATATTTTTTGCCCTTTTTCAATTTCGGCCACATTTTTTCTATTTCAACCAGCTATTCTATCAAGATATAAGGTAAAGCACACATTATTAAATGGTTCCTGAAGCAGCTTCGAGGCCTCAGTGAAGGGGGGCCTCATGCCCCATACCATGTGGGGCCTCTCGCCCCAAACCCACATATTGTAATTTGACCTCTATATTTTGAGCTAAAATGCAAAAAACATGATCCAAATCATATTTATGTGATGGTCATAAAGAGAACCAATGCAAATATCCATTATACTTTTTAAATTTCCAAAGTTATTTCTGACAACCACTTTCAAAGAATTACAGGGTGGTCAAAGAAATAATCAAAGTTACAAAAATGTACCATGTACCTTTTTTTGTTTTTTTGATTTCTATGGTTTGGTGCTGTTTGCCCTGAAAATTTGTGACGTCACCTAAAAAGCCTCTAGCTTCTATCAATAAGAAAAAGCACCACAAATGTAAGTTTAGATATAACCTTGGTGGGGCCTCTCACCTAACCCGGGCTTCTTGCCCCGACCTATTCTATATCTTTATCCATAGTTCCAAAATTATGTACAGGGGGCACTTTTACACGTGATAGCTATTTGGAATCCTCTTAACTGGCATTGAGCTTGATTTTGTTGTATAACTATTGATTACTTTCATTGTAATAGCCATGTTTGTTTTCTTCAGCTTTCTGGTTTACAATGATAGTTTCCGGTGAAAGACCAACAGAACATCATAAACATTTGAGTTTGAAAGATTTCGATATTTCACAGAGCTCTCTATTTTTGACTGCAAACACATGTAGGTCTTTATCATCAAGTGAGCAATCCCGAATGCCAAAATAAAACATTTTTTGTAAATTTCTGCCACCTGCGAGCTATGAGCATCCCCATGGAGGACCAATTAGATTGTGAAGTAAAATCCTGTGCTAAGTTTCTTCTTCTTCTTCTTCTTCTTCTTCTTCTTATAAATAATTCACAGGCCTCCTACTGGAGTATAACGTGAATGAGGGGGTTGGTGCAAGTTAAGGATTGTCTATTTTAAAAGTCTGCTCTTAAAAGAGTCCGCTGTTTTGCTGGTTACTGTTTCGAAACCGTATTGCTAGAAAATGTTCTCTGTCGTCTACATACAGTCATTACTGAATGCTAGATTCAACAGATTTTCAGAATTTTCTAAGTTACTTGGATAAGTAGCTAGTCCCTGACTCGATTCAATACAACCATCACAAGCATGACCTCGATTCAAACCATCGGTTACCTTCGGCTATTTCCGTCATGTATGGGTCAATTAAAATGTGGATCAAACGGACTTGGGTTTAATAGAGTGAGAAATGGCCAAGAAAATGTCACGACAATAAACAGTTGATTAAACAGGCCAAGACACTTAATTAGAAGAAATAAGAAACAGTCACACAGACTCAGAGAGCAATTAAGAGATGTTGACAGAAATGTAAGAGGAGGAGGAGGAGGAGGAGGAGGAGAAGGAGGAGGAGGAGGAGGAGGAGGAGGAGAAGGAGGAGGAGGAGGAGGAGGAGGAGAAGGAGGAGGAGGAGAAGGAGGAGGAGCAGGAGAAGGAAGAGGAGGAGGAGCAGGAGGAGGAGCAAGAGTAAGAGGCAGGTGGCAATTAAGAGATAAATTTTCGGGATCGTCCCGAAGTTGCGGACTGATGGTACATCTACGTACCAATCCAGTGTATCGATGATAAGTATCATATCGAATCTCGCCAACAGTACAGAACCCTATTTCTAATTCTGAGTATGAATTTACATGATAACTTCAGGTCTTAGCGTTTGCTATATAAATAAATTGAATGGGTAGCAAAAGAGAAATCGCAGGTTGAGAAAAGTTCTTTAATCAGGAATGACTGAAGTTGGAAGAACAAATGAAACAATGATGGACTCTGAAGTACCATGTCATGGTGATAATGGTGATTAGCAGTAGGGACTACAATGCAGCCTCAGTTCGGTGAACCTCCATCCCAGTTGTGGATCTGTTTGGTTTGGCAGCTGCAGTTTCTTTGGCAACAAAAAATCCTCCTCAGAAACAAGAAGAATCCATTTTTTCAAAAAGGCCGCAAACCACAAGCAATGTCGCAAAAAGTCGTTAATGAGACCCAGAATGCTTTGCGACTCCTGTAACAGTATTGCTGACAAGGATGGCCCCAGGCAAAAATAGAACAATAGAGCCTGACAAGCTAACGTGATAATGCCTTTTTAACAAGGTCATGCAGGGTGCACCCCTTGTTAGGGACTTGGGGTAGATGCTCTGAATTGGGCTATATTTGGGAGTTGGTTAGAAAAGGAGAGCCCGGTAATTTGTTAACCTTGAATTATTCGAATTTATGAGGTGTATTTTTTTTGGGGAGGGGGGGCTGTTGTTTTCAACAGTTTCTGAAGTAATAGAAAAAGTTTGTGTTCAAAGACAACTCCAAGCCAAGATCTGCTTCTTGAAATCTATCTATGTTTCACTCTTAACCCAAAACGATAATGATGGTATACACATATATAATGAACCCACAGGTTCTAAAAATTTTTAAGGGTTCAACTGAATTGAAAAGGTTCAATACAGGGCGAGAAGGCCCCATGATAGGACCCTATATGCCCCCAACTTGCATGAAAGGGGTCATATTGTGGGAGTTCAGTGCAGCTGGATTATCTAAGTGATGTTTTTGTTTGCCGATGAAACCTTTTTAAATGTTTAATAATGGACCTTTTATAGCTCATAGAACCTTTAAAGGTTCCATATAAAACATTTTTAAGAGTGTTGTATTCAAGTTCAAAGGTAAGGCCTATTTTCCATTATTGTAAAACTAGTTAAACAATGCTTTAATTGTGTCATAAGACATACATTTTTTTACAAAGGAAAATAAAATTAGTGATAATAATTATAATTCACTCATACATTGTTTGTACTAGCTCCAAGCATGATGAGCTATGATGTAGTGATAGGGAGATCCAGTTTTTTTAAAACTCTCCCCCCTTGGACCTTCTCCCACTTTTTTCCAGCCCCCCCCCCCCCTTGTTTTCCCCTTCCCTAACGCCCCTTCCAAGCTGTTTGGTAAAACCCTGTAAAACTAGAGGGGTGTGGGGGTCTAGATGTTGCCCCCTTCTACCCCCTTCCACCCCCTCACACCTGTTGGGCGAAGTGTAACCCTTTCTGTGCCTATCATAACACCAAGGGTGACAACAAGGGGGGTCATTATCTCAATACAAATCTTGGCTATGGTTACAAATGAATTGTAATTACTGTTGCTAAAAAGGCTTTAATAAGACCTTGTCAGCATTAAGGTTCCACTGAAAAGCATCCATTTGTGAAGTTTTGTTCATTTATTACATTTCAATGTAATATCATCACTGGATGACACACCAATCAACTCATAAACCAATCCAAAAGAAGTGATTGAAATAAAATCCAGGCTATTTGAAACCCAATAGCATGAATGCATGATGATGCCATTTGCAAGTTCATGTTAATAATAGATAAATCGCCCCCAAAATTCCCAATAATTATGCAGAATTTCTTGTAAGATCAACTTAGATGCATCAATGAAATGAGGACAATGAAAATTAGCCATATTAGTTCATTCTGTGTATGAAGGATGATGATAAAAAAAGAAAGAAAACATCCATGATTGTCCATCTGTCTATCTATCTATCTATCTATCTATCTATCTATCTATCTATCTATCTATCTATCTATCTATCTATATATATATCTATCTATCTATCTATCTATCTATCAGGCAGCTGGGCAGCAGAGCCGCAGAGGGGTTAAGGTGCCCGCCTGATCCGCTGAAGGTTTTTGCCGGCATGGGTTCAAACCCCCGGTTGGGAAACCCGAAATCTTCAGTGAACCTTCATGAGCATAATTCCAGCTGAATGTCGTTCAGATGAGACATGAAATTGGTGGCCCCTGTATCAGTGTCTGTGCTGGGCAAGTAAAAGATCCCTCACATGGGGTAAATGTGTAACATGTTCAGGACTCCCAGTCTCCCACTCTCTCTCTCCCATATCATCAATCAATCCTCGTAAGTGCCCAGAACTGGGATTAGAGAGCATCACTTAGCATATACTATCTATCTATCTATCTATCTATCTATCTATCTATCTATCTATCTATCTATCTATCTATCTATCTATCTATCTATCTATCTATCTATCTATTTACCTATCTGTTGCTATTTGATGCTATTAGGTTTGTGTTGCTGCTTATTAATTGGCTGTGTCTGAGAAAACCAGGCGGAAGTCCCATATAGTGTCTACGTGGCCCGACTCAGGTTTTAATGATACTGGGTTTAATGACCCTTTGAATAGTTTAGAAACTTGGGGTAAGGTTGATTTTGACCAAAAAAATTTTTTAGGGGCCAAACTGGTACTCTAAAGAATAGATGTTTTAAAAAGCTGAAAATCTTTGGCAAAAACTCCCATTGGATTACATGTTAAATTTTGAAACTTTGAGGCTATAGTACGCAACGAGCAGCGGCTACAAAAAAATTCTGACAATGCAATTCGGTTGTATGACCCTTTAACTTATGGAAAGTGGTGTCGGACCCGTGGGTTTTTTTGTTATGGGTTGTTTTAAGCGGCATTTCTAATGTAACCATGGCGACAAAATGGAAATCTATTTCTTTGACCACCAAAAAGATGAAATTGGTCTATCTCTGTCAGTAAAAATAATAGAAAAACAAGTAAAGCATGGTTTCCTGTATTTTAGAGTATGGGGAATTCATTTCTTAGGTCAATTCTATTTTTAGAACAACCCTTGGGTGCATTTTAGGCCTATAGATATAGAAAAAGTGTGATTTTTTTAACTTTTTTCACTTTTCCGGCAGTATGATACAAATTTGGTGTCCTGAACATTAGCAATTAGGAATGTCACACCACCAAAACATTTTTGTCTTTCATTTGGTGTATGCAATTTGTTAAATTTATGCATATTTCTTGTAAAAAAGGCCAAATCCGCCAATTCTATGCCCATTTTTGTGGCAAATTTTGAAAAAAAGTCCAAAAAGTTGATGTTACTAAATGGATGATAATCTGAACTATAACAAAGTGAAACTCCTGCCATATTTTTCCAAATGTTGTTTCAAAAAGGTACGAAAAATGATTTTTTTGACCTATTTAACATTCAAGATGGCTGCCACGATGGGAATTGAGATAAGATCACAAATTCTGCAGTAACAAGTGAAGTCAGATTTTTAAACAGTATTTAACTTTTCCTGCATTATATGGGAATTGTGATAACTGGAACTCTCATAATTGTGCAAATAACATTAAATGGAATTTTTTATCTTTTATTAGGTGTAAAAATCTGCTACATTAATGCTAATTTTCTTGCCAAAAAAGAACAAATTGGGCTGATTTTAGGCACGTTTTGCGACAAATTATTGAACAATTTTGGGAGTTTATGTAGTGAAAGAGATGGTAACCCAAAGCTTACATTCATGCTATTTTTTTCCAAATACTGTTTCAAGAAGGTATAAAGAGGGGGATAAGCAGTGAATAGCACACTGGGCTGCCAGTCATTGGGTCCAGGGTTTGATACCTGCTTTGGCAGTGTTATCTAAACTTATATTGGACAGCAGTTTCAATCATCATTTGCCTCATTGTTGTGTCATCCTCCTGTCCCAATTATGTACGAGGTGCAAAAATAAAGGACCTAAAGCGCCAATCATCCATCCATCATGAAAGTAAGAGAGAAAAGTTGTGACTGTCGTAAAATGCGACACAGCTTTCTACAATTTAGATTTTGATTAGGACACATATTATTCAGTGACTCTGAAAAAAATACATGTTAGCCTTGTGGTTGTCTTAAAGTATAGAAAATGCTGTAGGATGTTTTGTAAAAAGGTCACATGACAACATCTCGTAAAAAGTCCCAATATGGCAGCCAAAAAGCTTGAACATTCAATTTATTTTGTGTTATGAATCACAGGTATCTCATTGTGAGGCAAAGGGAAACCTTGGTCATTTTGCTCAAACCATTGCCCACTGGCAGATGGAAAAACATTAATTAAATCATTGGGAATGCACAGAATGGGGCCCAACTTGCTATAAATTCAAGAAGACTTCCAAGAAGTGTGTAGTACCTGTTGGTTTTGCCATAAGGATGTGTCGGCCAAATATGCATAGATTTTGGAAGCCACATCCGTAAGCCGTACCAGCATTTCATTTGTCTATTTCAATATATATGTGTATGTTAGGGGAGACCGGCGTAAGTTGAGCCGCGGGGTAAGTTGTGCCTCCCACTGTTGGGGTTAAATGAAGAACCGGGCAAAGAAGGCAATGCCACCCATATATACCCACTTGGTCAACATCATCAGGCACCAAGAAAAAAACTACTAAATAATATGGTATGAAAAGCTACACTAATAAATTCAATTTTGTTGCTGAAAACTTGAAGTGCCAAGGACGGACATTCTGGTTTCTCAGTCATTTGGTATTTGTAATAAGATGATGTCCCTCTGGTAGGATGGAGTTAAGAGGCATATCTAGACATTTCTGTTGTTAGATTTCATTTTGCATGGTTTGTCTATTTTTGACAACCTGTTTCATCCAGAAAATCAATTTGGGGTAAGTTGTGCCGTTTTGATTGGGGTGAGTTGTGCCAATGGTATGACATAGGAATTAATATTTTATTCATCTTTTTTTGTCTTATTTTATGCAATACCTAAAAATTTTGTGAAATAACTTACACTGAAAGGAACACATGTTAAGAGAGTTATAACACCCTCTAAACAATAAATAATTCTGTTTTTTTTTCAGCATCTTTAATTTGTGTATAAAATGGCTCATAAATGCCTGATTAGTTTCATGTAACATGTCAGTCATACATTAAAAACATTATACAAATGATCTATCTGAAGAAACGGGTGAAATACAAGATTTTTTTGGAATGAATTAGACGGCACAACTTACCCCGTCACGCGGCACAACTTACCACGGCACCGGGGCAAGTTGTGCCACTTGACCTACTTTTTTCAAATGCCTGCCATGACCTTCCCAATGGTCCGACTGCCCTGAAACTTTGGTTGATTGTGGCCAACGTATTATATCTTGATGTCTTGATTTTCAGATTGCACAATCAAGCTTTGGTTTATCGGAAAGTCAGCCTGACGAAAAAAATGGCACAACTTACCCCGGTCTCCCTTACTTTACTTGCATAAAGTTCTGTTATTTATTGAACAATAAACCTTTCCAGGCAAAACAATTCACTATTTTAAATGTCATAACTCATAAGAGATTGACTAGATTGAAAAGCTTGACAATCAGAAGGTCGTCAGCAGAACAAATTTCTGTAGGTGATTTCCCTTAGGCCTGAATTCTTTCTTAATCGTTTGATAAAGCTGCTTTTCGGAAGATATGTGCATCAAAAACTTTGTTTTCTTTGCACTGTGCAAAAAATTTGAAGAAATTGTCATTTTATTAGCCAAATTAAACAAACACTGTGTCAAACAGTTATCGTTGTTTTTAATTGCTACATCAACCAATGTTACATTCAGTTTCTCAGTTTTCATCAAATAAACAATAATCGAACTGTCTGAGAAATAGAATTGTTTGGTCATAGACTATAGGCCTACAGATGGTAGATTTGACATTATATGAAAAAAAAAACCTTCTAATGTGGCTTCCAAAATCTATGCATATTTTGCCGACACATCCTTATGGCAAAACCAACAGGTACTACACACTTCTTGGAAGTCTTCTTGAATTTATAGCAAGTTGGGCCCCATTCTGTGCATTCCCAATGATTTTAATTAATGTTTTTCCATCTGCCAGCGGGCAATGGTTTGAGCAAAATGACCAAGGTTTCCCTTTGCCTCACAATGAGATACTTGTGATTCATAACACAAAATAAATTGAATGTTCAAGCTTTTTGGCTGCCATATTGGGACTTTTTACGAGATGTTATCATGTGACCTTTTTACAAAAAATCCTACAGCATTTTCTATACTTTAAGACAACCACGAGGCTCCCATGAATTTTTTTCAGAGTCACTGAATAATTTGTGTCCTGTAGAAAGCCGTCTGGCACTTTACGACAGTCAAAACTTTTCTCTCATACTTTCATGATGGATGGATGATTGGTGCTTTAGGTCCCTTATTTTTGCACCTCATAGATAATTGGAACAGGAGGATGACACAACAATGAGGCAAATGACGATTGAAACTGCTGTCCAATATAAGTTTAGATAACACTGCCAAAGCAGGTATCAAACCCTGGACCCAATGACTGGCAGCTCAGTGTGCTATTCACTGCTTATCCCCCTCTTTATACCTTCTTGAAACAGTATTTGGAACAAAATGGCATGAATGTATGCTTTGGGTTACCATCTCTTTCACTACATAAACTCCCAAAATTGTTCAATAACTTGTCGCAAAACGTGCCTAAAATCAGCCCAATTTGTTCTTTTTTGGCAAGAAAATTAGCATTAATGTAGCAAATTTTTTCACCTAACCAAAGATAAAAAATTTCATTTAATGTTATTTGCACAATTATGAGAGTTCAAGTTATCACAATTCCCATATAAGGCAGGAAAAGTTAAATACTGTTTAAAAATCTGACTTCACTTGTTACTGCAGAATTTGTGATCTTATCTCAATTCCCATTGTGGCAGCCATCTTGAATGTTAAATAGGTCAAAAAATCATTTTTAGTACCTTCTTGAAACAACATTTGGAAAAATATGGCATGAGTTTCACTTTGTTATAGTTCAGATTATCATCCATTTAGTAACATCAACTTTTGGACTTTTTTTCAAAATTTTCCACAAAACTGGGCTTAGAATTGGCGGATTTGGCCTTTTTTTACAAGAAATATGCATAAATTTAACACATTGCAAACACCAAATGAAAGACAAAAATGTTTTGGTGGTGTGACATTCCTAATTGCTAATGTTCAGGACACCAAATTTGTATCATACTGCTGGAAAAGTTAAAAAATCACACTCTTTCTATATCTATAGGCCTAAAATGCACCCAAGGGATGTTCTAAAAATAGAATTGACCTAAGAAATGAATTCCCCATACTCTAAAATACAGGAAACCATGCTTTACTTGTTTTTCTATTATTTTTACTGACAGAGATAGACCAATTTCATCTTTTTGGTAGTCAAACAAATAGATTTCCATTTTGTCCCACGGGTCTGACAATTCCCATTGTGGCAGCCATCTTGAATGTTAAGTAGGTCAAAAAATCATTTTTCGTACCTTCCTGAAAAAACATTTGGAAAATACCATATGAGTTCGTCTTTGTTGTGGTTCAGGCTATCATCATTTAATTACATCAACTTTGGGCTTTTTTTCAAAATTTGCCGCAAATTGGGCATAAAAATGACCGAATTTGGCCTTTTTTGCTCGAAATATGCATAAATATAACAAATTGCATAAACCAAATGAAAGACAAAAATGTTTTGGTGGTGTGACATTCCTAATTGCTAAAGTTCAGGTAACCAAATTTACATCATACTGCCGAAAAAGTGAAAAAAGTTAAAAAATCAAAGTTTTTCTGCATTTATAGGCCTAAAATGCACCCAAGGGTTGTTCTAAAAATAGAATTGATCTAAGAAATGAATTCCTCATACTCTAAAATACAGGAAACTATGCTTTACTTGTTTTTCTATCATTTTTACTAACAGAGATAGACCAATTTCATCTTTTTGGTGGTCAAAGAAATAGATTTCCATTTTGTCGCCATGGTTACATTAGAAATGCCGCTTAAAACAACCCATAACAAAAAAACCCACGGGTCTGACACCACTTTCCATAAGTTAAAGAGTCATACAACCAAATTGCATGGTCAGAATTTTTTTGTAGCCGCTGCTCGTTGCGTACTATAGCCTCAAAGTTTCAAAATTTAACATGTAATCCAATGGGAGTTTTTGCCGAAGATTTTCAGCTATGTAAAACATCTATTCTTTAGAGTACCAGTTTGGCCCCTAAAAAATTTTTTTGGTCAAAATCAACCTTACCCCAAGTTTCTAAACTATTCAAAGGGTCATTAAACCCAGTATCATTAAAATCTGAGTCGGGCCACGTAGACGCCCCTGCCTGGTTTTCTCAGACACAGCCAATTAATACAATGTACATGTAGCTACAGTTATTCAGTCCTTCTGATCCTAATTGATCATGCATGCTGTATCGATTCCAATAATCGCTGGATGATTATCGATTAGAATAACCATTGAGAGGCGATAATATTTCTTAGTGTTTCTCACCACAGCTATTGTCTTTCAAGGTTAAATGAATTAAGTCCATGGGATTGTGAAATCTTGATTGTAGCGAGTAGTTTTGTTAGATAAAACGAATTTAAGAGCACTTTTAATTCACTTTCGCGTTTCACTGCCACATTTAAAGGCAATTCACTGCTGGGGAGGCATGAAAAGTAACAGAGACCTCCCATTTCAACAATTTTTTACACATTTTCTTTCAATTTCTTTCAATTTCTATCAAATTCTGTCAATCCTCAAATGGCATTTATCGAATACTCTACTTAGCATTTTATTAAGAATCACTGAAATCCATTATATAAAGGAAATGCAGTAACTAGCTAATCCCATGTTGGTTACACTAAATCAGCATCATCCCAAGAATTCAATGTCATATCTTCCAAATATGACTCTTGAGAAATTGAACAAATCATTCAATACATTTCAATGGCTCGTAATAATTGATTTCTTTTGTTTATCTTGCTTTAATCTAATCAGTAGGCCTATGAAATAACTTGCATTGAGCTTATTCTGTGGGGGAAAATAGATGTCCAAACATATAGAGGCCGAAAAAATGGTACACATTTATTTATAAATAAGAATTGACGAATGACGAGTACTTACATTCATCTGCTAGTGTACATCAATGACCTACAACAATCTGCCATTGAAATGCATTAAAATGAACTGTCAAATTGTCATTGAGAAACTGTGACCTCATTGATACTCAGTTGGTTACTTGTTTTGATAGCATTGAAAATAAATGATATTAACTCACAAATTGCGCATGAGCTATAGAGAATAACATGGCATACAGATAGGCATATGACCTTACAAGGAATATTTCAGTCCAATTCTGTAAGCACTTGACATTCGCATACTGTAAGAAAGTCATACATGTATATGTTATGATTGTTATCAAGCCTAATTGGTATGATCACTTGATTTCCAGATAATCTGAAAATCGAGTTACTCATCTGTTGCTCCATGTCTGGTGGCATCTTTTGAGAGGGTCCCTGATTCATGGCAGGGCCCGTCTCCTCAGCAACACAGGTGATGCAGCTTCATCAATCAGTGCTGGACCACTGCCTCTCTGAGGGAGCATCTCTGAATGATGCAGTCTGACTCTCTGATGGAGAGCAGAGCAGATCAAGACAGAGAAAGAGATAAGAGAGGATAGATAGAGCGAAGAGAGAAGAGAGAAGAGGAAGAGATAGAAGATAGGAGTAGAAGAATAACAAACATGAGAGAAGGGAAAGAGAGAAAGAGGAGAGAAAAAGGAGAGACAGAGGAGAGAAAGAGGAGAACAAAGGAGAGAAAGGGGAGAGAAAAGAGAAAATAGGAGAAAAGAGGAGAAAAGAGGAGACAAGGTGAAAAAAAGTGGAGAAAAAGACAAGAGAAAGAAGAGAGAAAGAAGAGAGAAAGAAGATAAGGACAAGAAGAGAGAAAGAAGAAGAGAGAAAGAAGATGAGAACAAGAAGAGTGAAATAAGAGAACAAGAAGAGAGAAAGAAGAGAGAAAGAAGATGAGAACAAGAAGAGAGAAAGAAGATGAGAACAAGAAGAGGGAAAGAAAAGAGAAAGAAGATAGAAAGAGAGAAAGAAGACAGAAAAGAAGATGAGAACAAGAAGAGAGAAAGAAGATGAGAACAAGTAGAGAGATATAGTCTAGTCATAATATGAAAATATAGGGTGCAACCCGGAACAAATTGCAACAGAAATAGTTCCAGTTGCATTTGGTCCCTAAATATGTCAAGAAAGACATACTAAAAGTCATGGAAAATCCAAATGGTGGAACACCCCCAAATTTGCATAAATCCAAGATGGCCGCCATAAAAATCAGGTTTTTTGCAAATAACTCAGAAACTATTAGATATAGACCCCATATGTGTATGAAACTTGAATATAAACTTGGGTATTACGGACATTTTGACACTATTCCCATGTCTCTATCTCTAATAGTTCTCAAGATATAGCATATTCAAATATCTCTGATTTTGCAAAAAAATAGCTGTAAATCGCCAGAGATGTCGTTTATGAGTCTTGATTCTGAATACTTGAAGTACGACTTTTACTGTACCTATTAAGGATACAAAAGGAATAACTTGTGTTTAATTTAAGACCCCAATCATGTCTCTACCTCTCTTCCATCCCCTATTATGCCATACTTTGCATTTGGAAGTCTTCTCTTGAAATTCCATTCATTTGCTAAAATTGGCATTTTATATGAAAGAAAGTGCTCATTTTGGGTCTGAAGTGTACGAAATACTGTGAGTATGCAATTTAGCCTATTCTGAGTTACTGCATGTTTAATGCAAGACATTATTTAACTAAAATTACTGATTTATCACCCAGAGATTCTGACCAAGACAATTTTACGTCACGAGCGTCAATCAGCGGCCAGGACTTCAAAAGTTTACATGCAATTTCTGAAGCAACTATTTACTACTTTGAAACATATGGCATACCATTTTAAAGCTCTTAGAGAGATCTATCATCTATCTATCATGTGAAAATCACATCTGTAACTAGTGATGTAGTCAAGGCCAGGACATCAGAGACCAAGGCATCATGCCTCCAAAACTGAGACCGAGGCCAGCCTCGAGGACCTCCAACACTGGCCTAAAGACTCCCGGGACCACAGCAACAGTGGCGTAGCGAAATTTTCCAGGGGGGGCAAAATATTCAAGTCAGCTATGGAAATGGAACATTTTTGTCTGGGGAGCTTTTATCGCTGTCGCGGCAGAGGCGCGCCATCGGCAAAATGCAACGTTTGATGGCAATGTAATCATTTCTTTCCTGGTCAGGATGGAGCCAGGGGGGGCAACCGCCCCCCCTGCCCCCCCTGTAGCTACGCCACTGCACAGCAAGACCAAGGATTTGGCACAGAGACCGAGCCAAGGCTGAGGTCTTCAAAATATGGCCCCGAGACTGGCCACAAGACCTTCAACTGAGCCTCTAACCCTAACTGAAGTGTGCGAAATTGCCAAATTGGCCTGATATACATGACATGAGTGAAGGCCTGTTTATCGGCAAGCTTTTGGAGTGTGTCCTGCTCATTCACTGAAGTCTGTGTAAATTAAGTATATAAATGTAAGTTAATACAAGTTTCAAAATTAGAATTAATATTTCAATATATGCAGCTTTCCAAAATAATATTTCAGGAAAAATCAAGGCATGTACAGAATCTCAATACACAAAGTGAAATTCTGGGACGAAGTGATAGACTAGTCTCCTCCTTGACAAAAATTAATTACAAACAGACAAGTGTAGAAGCCAAGGCATTGAAGGGACCACACTACAAACTGAAAAGGTTTAATATGGTAATAGTCAGAAGTAAAGGGTTATCCATAGACTAACAGAACCTGTTGGTTTCAGTAAAGTAGTATTTTTTATTTGGAACAGCTTCATCAGTAGTTTCAAGACTTTTACTTTTGCCAACGACTCTGTATCTTAATTAGATCCAGAGCAGAATTATAATCATCTGCTAAGTAGAAGCTGCTTTGTATCAGGCTGGGCTATATTAGTTCAATGAGTTTCAAGTACAAAGTGAGGCACGTCATCAGTTTCTGTGTTGAAATGCTTCTGAATATAAATCTGCACAAATGGAAAGGTTTTTATAAGCAGAAAGAAAATGGACACCTGCACAGCAGCAGACCCTTGGCTTTCAGCAACTTTTCTGCCAAGAAGTTCGAATTCATTGTATTTATAAATATTTATCATGTAAATAGATCTCACCATATTTGATTAATAATAATGGTATAAAGCAAGCAGCAGAAAAATGTTTATTAAACAACGTCCAAAATTGACTGAAACGTGAATGGAGACCTGTGTTAATTTTTAGCAATTTTTACCTTTATTTGTCGAAATATCTTCAATTTGAACCTGGTGATATGACAAATGTATGCAAGGCAATCATATAACACACTCTCATATATATTTATTTTTTTCACATTCAATAGCTGAGCATAACATTAGAAGGAAAATTGTGAGGAAATGGGTATTTTCATATTTTGTGAATTTTAAACTTGCAACAATTTGCATTGAACAATAGAATGGTCATAACCGTTACTTCCTTATATTTTTAAGTTTAATAATTGTTTAAGTTCATCATTTAGTCATTGTCTTTAATTTTTGAGAACCAAAAATTCCAAAAATATGTTCAAAATCTGTAATTTGTTCAGTTTTTGTATTATCAAAATTTCATTTATATCATGCGTCTCCAAATGAGCTTAGTATATCAAAAAGGTGTAATTTAGACATATAAATGCAAAATTTACTATTATGACCCTGCTTCTAATTTTGTCACCTATATCATATAACTTGCGTATACACTTAGTTTACACAGAATTCAGTGATTAAGTTAGACAAAGCTAATGACAGGCCTTCACTCGTGTTATGCTAATTAGGTCAATTTTGCCGTTTCGCACTTCTGTAAGGGTTAGAGGCTCAGTTGAAGGTCTCAAGGCAGGCCTCAGACCCATATTTTGATGGCCTCGGTCTTGGCTCAGTCTTGATTGTAAATCCTTGGTCTTGCCTCAGTCTGGGCTTTGGGCCAGTGTTGGAGGTCCTCGAGACCGGCCTCGAGGCACGTTTTAATGGCCTTGGTCTCAGTCTTGCAGGCTGATGCCTCGGTCTCTGATATCCCGGCCTCGACTATATCACTGGTTACAGGTGCGATTCTCCCATGATACATAGATGACAGATCTCTCTAAGAGCTTTAAAATGGTATGCCATATGTTTCAGAGAAGTAAATAGTTGCTTCACAAATTGCCTGTAAACTTTTGAAGTCCTGGCCGCTGATAGACGCTCGTGACGTAAAATTGTCTTGGTCAGAATCTCTGGGTGATAAATCAGTAATTTTAGTTAAATAATGTCTTGCATTACACATGTAGTAATTCAGAATAGGCTAAATTGCATACTCACAATATTTCGTACACTTCAGACCCAAAATGAGCACTTTCTTTCATATAAAATGCCAATTTTAGCAAATAAATGGAATTTCAAGAGAAATCTTCCAAATGCAAAATATGGCATAAAAGGGGATGGAACAGAAGCAGAGACATGATTGGGGTCTTAAATTAAACACAAGTTATTCCTATTGTATCCTTAATAGGTACAGTAAAAGTCGTACTTCAAGTATTCAGAATCAAGACTCATAAACGACATCTTTGGTGATTTACAGCTATTTTTTGCAAAATCAGAGATATTTGAATATGCTATATCTTGAGAACTATTAGAGATAGAGACATGGGAATAGTGTCAAAATGTCCGCAATACCAAAGTTTATATTCAAGTTTCATACACATATTGGGTCTATATCTAATAGTTTCTGAGTTATTTGCAAAAAACCTGATTTTTATGGCGGCCATCTTGGATTTATGCAAATTTGGGGGTGTTCCACCTTTTGGATTTTCCATGACTTTTAGTATGTCTTTCTTGACATATTTAGGGACCAAATGCCACTGGAACCATTTCTGTTGCAATTTGTTCTAGGTCATTTCACAGAATGACTAGACTAATAGAAAAGAGAAAGAAGATGAGGACAAGAAGAGAGATAGAAAAGAGAAAGAAGAGAGAAAGAAGAGAGAAAGAAGAGAGAATGAAGAGAGAATGAAGAACAAAGGAAGAGAGAATGAAGAACGAAGGAAGAGAGAAACAGGAGAGAAACAGAAGAGAAATAAGATAGATTAGAAGAGAGAAAGAAGTGAGAAAGAAGAGAGAAAGAGGGAGAAGGAAAAGAGAAAGAAGAGGGAGCAGATGATCTGATAATGTTTCAGGAGGAGAGGAACACCTTCAGTTAAAGTAGCTCGAGTACCATGCATCTCAAGTAAGAATGGTTTAGGTTCTATGGCACATGTAACTATTCATGTTTGGTACTTTCCAAATCAATCATTTCCTTTGCTTAACTAATCATTCAAAAGCAGTTAAAACAACAGCATGAAAAAGCAGAACAAGTATTTGTCAAGGAGATTGATATTTCCTTGAATGGGTGGAGACAGCAACAGGAGAGAAGAAAAAAGAAAATGGAGAATTGAATTGAAGTGATTCATAAATTCCATCTCCATTATCATACAGCCTTGAAGTCTCATAGAAGTTATCAATAAACCACTGAGAGCAATTTAATGGCCACTTCTCATTTAGAGTATTGTGTTGCCATGGAATTCCATTGTCATTTCGTGGCCAGAAAGCCATAAAATTCCCCCAGTTTCATGGAAAGTTAGCTCTTCAAGGAAAATCGGTTTTGTGTTTTTGATGAGAGGAATATTCAACTTGGTTAATAAGGTCATCCATCGGTCTATACACATGATCAAACTGGATGACATTGTGGCACAAAAAGGCACAAAAACTATTAGTAAACATTTTACATCAATTAGAAAGTTTTTAAAAATTTTCTTTTGATTCTGTGCGTAGGATCTATACATTGCCTTACATTGCAGTCAGATTATGGATAACCAGCAGAACTGTGAGACTAGAATTTTATGTCTATCTTTCACTTTAGCCTCACCTTAAAGATAGTTACTCAGTATATAGGTCTCAGACAATCATAAATTTGTAAATGCAGATCTTATTCTATCATAAATTAATCGATATAAGTCTTAGCCAATTATAAATTCAAAGGTCTTGGTCCAAAAGTTATCGAATAAGAAGTGATTCAACGTATTGATTTTGGACAACTTTAGTTCTAGACCAACTTACACCTGCATACTATCAGTAAGTCCAGCTGTACTATCTTTCGTATTAATGCCAATACATTACCCACAAATTCTTGTTGCATCGGCCAGTTAGTGCCATAGCCAAAGGTGTCCCCATTAACGAAGCAGCAAGGCAAGGCAATGTGCCATGCTTCAGATCTGCAGGTGGTCTCTGTTGCGCTAAGTGAGGAGCTTGAGCTTTAGCCAAATTGTCTTTTAGCCACAAGTTCAGGCCTTGATCAAAGTCTGGGGCTAAAAGATGGAATGGGAATCATGATGCCATTATCACAGGGAATTATCAATAGACCCCATAGATGTGTTTTTGCTCACTCTTGGAAGAAGTAGCTTGCTTTCTGTGACATCACAACGAACAGGAAGTGATGTCATGAACCAGTGGGATCAACATTGGGTTGTGAGCTAGCACTGTGAAATATATAATTCTCAAATTAGTGCATATACATTAATTGGTAAGGTCTTATAAAATTTAATGCTAACTTTCAGTACTGGCAGGTATATTAACTTTTGAAATGTTTAAATGTCTCAAATCCTGTGGAATAAACTAACCGAGCCTACAGCGTTTACAAGTGAAAGTTTCTGGCATCAGTAGCCACTGAGTTAATATAAGCTATCTTGACCAGATATACACTGTACATGCTAAAGCTGCGTATTGTTATAAATATTTGCTTGGAGTTCTTCTGACTTTATTTCAATAATCTCCTATGTTATTCTGTTATTGGTGAGTTTCTTTCAGGACATCATAACCTTTCCATGACAGTAAATGTCCATCCTCCTGTGATCTCTGAAGCAAGGAATAAAACGCACTGTTGAGCAAGTCTCAACTCTATCAGCAGTCTGCCTGGGGCTGTCTATCTGTTGGATATCAATCATCTGTTTTTCTTTTCTGTCCGTCTGTCTTCCTGTCTTCCTGTCTCTCTTCTTGTGTAGTTGCACAAAAACCTGTTGACCCAGCACCTTCCCATTTCTTGTCATTGTGTCTATCCATTAAAACTGACTCACTGTGAATAGCATCAATGGGTCTTTCTGATGACATTCTCAATGCTTTGAAGCAGCCAAGGAACTGTTCAGTGAGTGTTCAGTGACTATTTCTGAGACTGTTCAGTGACAGAAATGATGCTGCTGACCCATTTACAACCATTTCTGACCCCTTCTGCTTCTCTCAGCCCCTTTCTAGCCCTTTGACAACCTCCAATTCTGCTACTTTCTCTAGCAGTGCGTGAATGGACCATAGTACAGGGCCCTGTGGCATTCCTCAGATCAACCAAGCAAAACACACTCAGTCCAAAGCTCAACTGAAGTCAATAGGCAGAATGATGTGGTCCAGTTTCCAAACATAATTCCTCTTGACTTTGATCTTGAAAGGGAAAGCAACAATCCATCCAACTTGATGAATAATAATGCATTTTGATTATTCTTCTGGAACTGTGAACAAGAAATGTCTTATGAAAACTTTCACTACTGCGCAATGTACCATGGTACATCCTTGAGAGTTCGAATTTCAAGTCTTGAGCAGACACGCTGATCTATGCGAAGAAATAGAAAACTAGCTTATCATTATATTAAAGATTGGTTTCAGCTTCTTGGTTCAAAATCGTAACGTCTGACTTGGTGCATTACATTTATGACATGTAATGCTTCACGATTTCTGGTGTGCTCAAAATAACTAACCGCACCTATAACACAGTATTGCAATTGAATAGCGAGATTAAATAGACAGTTAGATAGAAAGAAAGAAAGAAAGAAAGAAAGATAGATAGATAGATAGATAGATAGATAGATAGATAGATAGATAGATAGATAGATAGATAGATTCATTCTGAATAAAAGAGTTCTAATAGTTAATAAATAAGATGACAAACACACAAGCACATTTTCAGAATTTCGGATTTGTAGACTTGATACAATTAAGCTACTGAAAGAATATCATTCTTGTTATGGTCGATGCAATGAAATCACTATCTAACTCCCTTGATACTGTAACAGATTTAACAAACAGGGTGTGGATTGAGGCAGGGAGCTATTCTCTGGCCTTACCTGTTTGTTATCCAATTGTTGAGGGGAATCTAATTGCATTTTCCATGAATCCCATAAATATAATAAATCATAATGAGATGTAAACATTAATGACACAGATCAAATGACATCACAAGCACGTGGGGGGTTTCCCAGGACAGGGGGGTGTCCCAAGGGGATTCCATCTGACAGTGATTGAAAATGAGGCTGTCATGGTTCAGTGGGCACCAGGACAGACTAGAATCATAAGTGTTAAATGCAGAACTGTGGACATTACAAATTTCACCCCAGTGCCTGTTTAAAGACCCAGGTTCCTCGTTATTCATAATAAACCGAAGCCAAGAGCTATAAGGAGCAGGCGCTGCAGGAGGATTGAGGTCGGCTGCCCAAGATGGTGGGTGGGAGCCAGGACGAAAAGGGGGTGGAGTGTTGGATCGAAAAATCTGACTCTGAATTCAGAAGTGGGTTGCTGTCTCGTACGGTTGTGACGGTGTGGACATGTTTCAGATTTTTAACATATTGATGAAATTATGCAGGTATGACCATCAGTGGTCCAATGGGCCTACAATTGTTCAGTGAGAGTAGAGTATAACGTTTTGGTCGGGACCAACGTGGTACTGGCCTAGGCCGAACAAGGAATGAGGTGCATGATAGTTAGATGCGGATTAGGCCAGGACTATTATTAAGATGCTCTCGTTGTATTAAAGTGGTGGGGAATTGGAAGAAGCCCCTGCAAAATTCCCACCACTGACACGGACTGTCCCACTAGTAAGGGCCCCTTGATTCTAAATTTCACGTGAAACTGCTAAAATGTAGCAATTCACTGTAGCGCTGAAGGTAAATCAGTGGATTTTTTTTTGTGCAATTCAATTTTTATTACAATTTTCATTTGTGAGAATAGCTTATATATGAAATCTTTGCAGCCATGCACGTCCGTTCCTGTGAAGCACTAAGAAAATTCCCTCTTCGGGCAAAATCCTTGCACTGAGACTTGCTTAAAAAACGCCCTAGACTAATTAGCCCGATTAGACCTGTATAACTTATTCAGCAACATATCAATTTGACAGACATAGTTTCATCACCCAGAAGTTTTCTACCGCAACATTGGCTAATTTCAACTAAGATGCTGTCCTTGCCAAAATGATGCGTCATACTGTAGGCCTATTCAACTCGATGCTGCATGGTATCACCCAGCCCAGCCAGCTAGACTTCTTCGGCCTAACAACTTCACATCCATACTCCATGCAGGCTAGCCCTAGCTGATAAGCAGGACCCAGGACCCCAAGCCCCCCTCACATTACCCCCCCCCCCATTTTCCCTAAATCCACCCTTTGCAACCCCAGCCACAGGTGGCCTCTGCAATCACATGCCCAAAAACGACCTCCCTGGCGAATGCTAATCAATCGTCACGCTTGGCTGATCTCGTCGACATCTCGCCCCATTCTCGCTGGAGTCACGTGACCGAGATTTCGTCAGCTGATCGCGCAGTGCATGATGGATATTCGCCCTTTGGTGGCTGTAACACCCGGAGTCTGGTGTGAGCTTGGGCTGTAGACAGCTTTTGGAGTATTTTATATCAACAGTTAGCAGTCAAAAGCAAGCATAAATTGTTCTTGTCTTCGGATATATGTAGAGCTTTCTGAATTCAGCTGTGAATTCAAAACAACTGGTACTTGACAATGACGTTCTATGTATCTCTCTTAATTAGGTCCCATTTCGCTTCATTTCCTATAAATTTATACCATGTTTCATTCCTCTGGAATGTTTCAATTTCATAACTCTAGCCTATTCTGACAAAATTTAAACAACCTAAAGTTCTACTTTAACCATCCTCTGTAGTAACCATTTTATTCACAATTTTTGTTTAACCAGACCCATCCCCCCGCCGCTTCCTCCTAATTTCTTTTTTCCTCACTTCACCCCCCCCCCCCCCTTCAGTCCAGTTATCCACTTTTCTCCATTCTCTGACAGCCCTAACTACAGCTGCCAAGGGCTGCCAAGCTGTCCGTGAGAGGTCATAGTTCAACACAGGGGTCATTCTCTTTTAGAGGGACACTAGTTGCATTTGGCAGATAGCCTCATAATCAATCACTGTGGATTCCCCACCAGCGATATGATGTGGATGACTTCCACCTTTGTCTGAGGGATTAATCATGGCTGCAGTTGGTCTCCAGTAGAGTGATACAAGCCCTTCATAGGGATGTTTTAAAATAGCATCACGATATTAAAGGATTTGGTTTTGAATATTGGGGTTTATTGATAACTCATAACATGTGGATTTGTGTGAGTATCTATAGGTCATGTTGGTAAAATCAGTTTGATTGCTTTTGATTTAAATTTGGTAAGGCCTATTAAAATCACTGTGCTTATTGTATGATTCTCTTTTGTGTTACATGTTTATTGTGTAAGTTTTATATATAGGCCAACAAGCCCTTCTGGGTTTTAGATCTATTTGAATTGTTATATTAACCCCTTGTCTCCTATTAATATATACATGTGTATGTAATAAATGTAGTGAAAAAAGAAGAAGAAAAATTAGTATTAGGCCTAATCAATGTGCTAGAAGGAGAAGTTGGATGATGATTTTTATTCTTTTAATGCGCGTTCAAGAACAGAGTTCTAAACTGATTTATTTTATATATTCACGTTTCCTTAGGCCCTATGCCATACAGGCTTATCTATAAGCAAGTAGTGTATGGATGTTTAAAAGACGCATCTTTCACATGTTATAGCAAGATACGACACTACTATCCATGTCCAATTCAGATGACAACATCCCAATTGCATCATGATTCGATTAATTTTCCCAGACATGCCCTATCAATACAACAGGGCTTTAAACTGTCGTGGAATCATTTTGAAAACAACAACACAATAGACAGCAACGACACCTAGGGTATTAATGGCACATATTTGTGACACTGGTGACCTCGTGTGATAAAAAACGTGGGAGCAATCTGACCTCTCGTATTTTGTGTGATAAATCATGACACCTCCACCCCTTATGACGTAAAGCCACGTGCTCCACACGTGCTACGTCATCACGCAGCATCATTACACACGTCACATGACCTAGACGACACATAGTTGCCTTTAGAACCAAAGGGAAGAGGGGAGGTGTCTCGAAACAAAAGAACGGAAAAGCAACATTCAAACAGACTTGGTAACAGATATGATTGTTCAATGTGTGTGGTCTGCCTTGGTGACAACGACAAAGGGGAAGCCATGCAGGTAGCTGATTTTGAGTGGCTGCCTTCTTGGTCCAGTCTAAATATGAGGATTTGAATGAAGGATTCAACTGGTCCTGTCTGTCTTCTACTACCCCATATCCTATCATGTCCTCAGTCCTGTCTTCACCTACCCTGTCATATCATCATTATCATGTCCTATAATCTAATAATCCTGCCTTGTCCTGCATGTCCTCTGAGACGACTGCTGCCCTATTCTGTCTTGTCCTCTCCTACAATTATATCTATACTCTATCGTATGCTGTCTTTTTCCTACCCTGTTATATCCTGTCATGTCCTACCAGATCTTGTCCTGTTTTCTCCTTTCCTACACTAGGTACCGTATACATATATATATATATTCTCTATTACCCCCTCTTCTCCTAATAGACTCCTATACCATCTTAATTAGGCATATCCTGTCCAGTTTTCTCCTTTCCTACCAGATCTTGTCCTGTTTTCTCCTTTCCTACCAGATCTTGTCCTGTTTTCTCCTTTCCTACCAGATCTTGTCCTGTTTTCTCCTTTCCTACCAGATCTTGTCCTGTTTTCTCCTTTCCTGCCAGATCTTGTCCAGTTTTCTCCTTTCCTACCAGATCTTGTCCTGTTTTCTCCTTTCCTACCAGATCTTGTCCTGTTTTCTCCTTTCCTACCAGATCCTGTCCTGTTTTCTCCTTTCCTACCAGATCCTGACCTGTTTTCTCCTTTCCTACCAGATCCTGACCTGTTTTCTCCTTTCCTACCAGATCTTGTCCTGTTTTCTCCTTTCCTACCAGATCCTGATCTGTTTTCTCCTTTCCTACCAGATCTAGTCCTGTTTTCTCATATCCATATCATATTCTGTCTTCTCCTTCCCTATAGCATATCCCATCCAGACTTGTCCTGCATGCATTATCTTATCCTGTCCTGTCTTCTGCTATAATGTCCTACCCTATCATATACCCTGTCTTGTCTGTCTTCACCCACTATATCCTATCCTGTCCTGTTTTCTGTTATCATGTCCTCTGCTTTCTTTTCCTGTTCTGTTCAGTCCTCTGCTCTGCTGAATCTGCTCAGTTCTGCTGTTCTCTACTCTCAATAAATAAATTCTTTCTCTCTCTGTATTAAATGTAGCTACACCAGTACTTTGTAACAACACATATGGCTTGTGCCGTGGTGGGTTATTTATTCAGGGCATTTTGTCCTCCTCTGCACCCCTGTTGGCAGCCCTCCATCAATCATCACGTGACCTACACCCCTTCAGCAAAAAGGTCTGCTTGTTGCGCATGCGTGGCTAAACAATGAGCTGCAGGAATGTGACAATAATAAGGAAAGCGAGCGATAATTGGAACAGGGATAGAACAATGGTCTCACAAGGACTAAAGGTAGGGGAGAGGCAGGTTAGTTGAGACGTTTTTCAGAAAAGCTCGTCTCCAAGCTAAAAGGACGATGATATTGGAATGACGAATAGTTATGTGCGTGGGGAAATACATTATTCAAATATATGGGGAAAATTGACTTTCTCTCTTGGATAGTTTTTACCCCAGATGGCGTCAAAGTAGGTCATGTCAAACGTATCAACTAACCCACCTGGTAAGGTTAGTTGATACACCCAGGCAGGTTAGTTGATACACCAAACCCTGATGGACAATGCAAAGAAAAAGTCACATAATTCGGCCTTGGTTGGATACTATAAAACCATATGCCTTCACCAATCTGATTTTTGTTCCTATGGATGCATATCTGCTAACATTGTGAGTCTGATCTGATGGTCGACCTGTTGGGAGGGGGAGATCTCATGATTATTTCAACCTAAGATTCATCTATAGAGCTTTTTCATGTAAACTACTGAGTAACACCTAGCATTATGATTGTACTAATAGGTCAGGGTTGTTCTTTTGACCAGGCCAGCCGACAAAACCTAACCAATCTGCTGTATCAACAAACCCATCCACTCGATTATGTCAGAAAACATCAGGTCTCTGGACCACAGGTTAACCTGGGTCATCTTTGATGGCTCATAAATAACCCTTTTCACACACCTTATCCATATACTAAGTTACTCTGAGTCATCCTTCACTATAGTGAGAGAGAAAAAAAGGCAAGATTTCAGCACAAATTTACTCGGAACAGTGATTTTTGAATTTTTTTACTTTTCTCCAAAATCTTGATTCTGATTCTACATTGACCAAGATGAGAAGATGTATTTTTTATTCTTCTTCTTACAAATGTCAACACTTTCTCAAATGATCATTTCTATGACCAGGAGGTGGGGCGTATCAACTAACCTTGCGTATCAACTAACCTGCCTCTCCCCTACACACGTTATTTATGATTCTTTATGGATGTGTGTCACAAGGAAAGTACCATAAGGAGAGAATAGAAAATGTGTGATTTTTCAATTAACAGGCCCAATGAAAATAATATCAAGTAGTAGGACCTTGATGGGTTTGTAACTTTAACCCATCTACAGGTAGGAATCAACAAAATTTTCACGCGAGTTTTTGAAAAAAGTTTCATGAAGGGGCGGTTTCAAATCTGAAAATCAAAGATGAAAGATAGACCTATGCTGATCCTTAAAACAAAGTTAAAGTAAGCAACAGCATTAAAAAATGTTCCTTTGGGGCCTACACATTAAACAAAACATTTGATTGTTATCAGTCAATCTGAATTATCCAATGTATCCATCCAATATGGGCCTGTACCTACTCAACATAAGAAGTCCCTTTTTCGTGACATGCCTATTGCACAACCTTCCCGCAATCCCACACCTTCACAGACCTTTCACATTTCCACGGAGAATACCCACTGAGGGAAGTGCATATATAGGCCTCTCATGTACAAGTTGGTAGCAGAAATCTTGAGAGCCAAGCAGGTGACAGTCCTGTGGGGCTGGCCTTTTGTCACGACTGCCAGATTATACAGAACTATGCATAAGAAGGCCCTGAGACTCAGCCCGAGTCCAACCAGGTTATCAGGATTCTCCACAGTGATTATGTATGCAGCAAGTCCATCATTAATATCCTGAGTCACTCATAATGTAACTGAAGAAAGATGCAGTCCATAGATACATGTCAATGGCCTCATAATCATAATAATTAGGTGAGTAACTGGTGAGGAACTGTTGCTTGGTTCAGGGACAATGACACACAATGACACATAATGGGATACACTGTAGTCCTATGGAACTCAGATTGTTAATGATTTTTGACCAACATGAATAATTATGACATATCATTAATTGACAGGCAGTCAAAAACTCAACATTATGCATTTCAAACTATTGGTTCCTAAAAACTCTGATATTCTTCATTTCTTTACACCAGATAAGAATAGCCTACTTTATGCGTGTAGCCCACTTCATAAGAAGTTCACATATTACCCCCAATCTATCTATCTATCTATCTATCTATCTATCTATCTATCTATCTATCTATCTATCTATCTATCTATCTATCTATCTATTCGTTTTTCTCCTAGAAGTTAGTTGCGGCTTCGTCCTTAGAGCACGGCAACACATCTGCAGCGTGTAATGCTTGAGTGATTGGTAGACTGGTCATACAGTCCGATTTTGTGCCCACATTTTCATTTATACCATTTTTATGCCTCAACTCCTATGGACAGTGTATATCTTATTAAGGTTATTTACTTAGTTTCCTTGGGAAAGTCTGCAGGATGGATGTAATTAGTCGAATTTTAAGAGGCAGTGACCTCCCCTCTTTTTCCAATCTATGTTCTTGTTTAGCTAATGCAAAGTTAAGCTTCAGCTTTCGTCCAATCCTCTGCCTAAAGCCCCCAATTACAGCTAGACCAACAAGTCCTGGTCAGCAACAGCCTACATTTGCACAATCCACCTTTGCACAACTTGCCTTTGCAGATTCCTGGACAGAATCTGCACACTGTATAACTTGGCTAGGATTTTATCCCAGAATGAACTTGTGAATTCAGGACGCTCCAATCCTGTATAATGACATTGTGGAATATTATTTCAGGCAGTCGTGAAGTTGGTGTTGACTTCTTGACATAACCAAAGAAGTCTAAAAATGTGTGTGTCTGTACACACTACCCAAACACAAGTCATCCTGTGTTTCCGAATTTCATGTGAGCAACAATATTATGAATATAATATTATTCATTTATTAACCCAATTAACTAAGAGCAACCTATCGTCTAAGACATGTAGTGTTTACATGAGAGATTGTCCTTGTGTATACATGTATACCTCTACACATGAATGATCTTGCAGTTTTCTGATGCTCAACACTTGCTCAAAGTTCCCAACAGTAACTGTTGTTACCTAGGACTGGGTTTGGAGTATTGAAAGTCATTCCTATAAGATGTTGCATTTAAAAAGTGACAAGATACGATTAATCTTTGGTCATAGATATACTATACATGTATCAAGTGAAACCCTTGCACTGGTATCTCCTCGTGCAAAATAATCCTGTTAAATTTTGAATTAATGTTATTGACAAATGTAAGCCTTAAATAAGTCTCATGTCTGTTAAAATTTCTGGACTGTTTGGACATATATTTTACTTTAAACTGCATTGTTTACGTCACATTATGCTGTAAACTTTACAGCAGAAATTATCCAGTTCAACATTTGCCCAGTTCAGCCCCAATTGGTGAATTGGAGAAGCAACAAGGCTAATTTGACTAAACACAGAGTAATCAAGATCTCCTGCTGGCCGACCACAAATTGCACACTGACCAATCCCAACAAGCTGTCATCCCCTGCTTTATATTCTTTCCTACTTCAAAGGAACACAGTCTGAAGACTGATACACAGTTGGTTGCAATTGGCTGAGTGTAGAACTTCAGTTGTTTTCGTATTGGTTTGGCTCATTAGTGATTTATGCTGTTGAGTTGTGATGGTGTGATTATGTCATTACGTTGTAAAGAAGGGGATGATATCATTTATCAAAAGGTCTAAGGATTTTCTGGTTGAAATTTTATGTCAAACTGCTAGTTAGGCATGCCTGTCTCTGTCTGTGACAGTCAGTCAGTCGTCAGTTTGTCATTGAGACAGTCAGTTTTGTGATGATTGAGACAGTAGGTCAGTCAGTATGTCAGCCAGTCAGTCAATCTGCCAATCAATCAATCAGTCAGTCAGTCAGTCAGTCAGTCAGTCAGTCAGTTACATGCTAATACATATATGATGCTCCAATTTACCAACTATAAGCACTTCTGATAGGGATGTGAAATTTATCTTCAAATTCCTCTATCATATCATGAGGAATCCATTTGAATTCCATGTAAAATGCCTGCTTGCAATCCATGCATGGGGTTCTACAGTTTGCCCAATCCCTGCTCAGCCTGCTCAGAGCCATGCTGCATTCTTCTATATCAACAAGGCCTGAGCACCCTAATGAAAATCTTGAGCATTTCAAGAGTGGAATGATGTATTTGTCTAGGACTCCTAATTTCTCTCTAGTGCTGTGCTATTTGCTCCGTTCGGGGCAGGTGTGGTTGTCTATTTGTTCAAATGATTGCCTTACAAATTTAGAGGGCCTCAAATTTCTCATACTGGAATAATCTGTAGCTGTGGTTTCATGGACATGTCCCCCAGACATGAGTCACTATTCCACAAGCCCAAAGAACTGGCAAGATGCAGTGTGTTTAATTCTGGACCTGTTGTTCACCCTCAAGATATGACAGGGCCTCCCCCCAAACATGCATAAAATGACAAGGCAATGTAGTAGATTGTAGGCTGTGGAAGCATTCTGAATGTGCAATGATATGACTGTGTGCCTTACCCTCAAATATCTCAACATGCCATGTTTTCAAGCTCGCGTCAAGTCATCAACAGTACACCCATGTTTGCTTTACCAAGTGGTACATGCTGATAGCCAAGAGCTCTGAGACTTATAGTTGTATGAAGCAACCAGTAAAACTACACATGGCATTAGGGGCCGACCAGACGATAGTTGGGGAGGGGCTATGGACTTTACCGCCGGGACGAACTTTTTTTTTCGTTCGCGGTGCGTCGACGAACAATTTTTTCGCATGCGCACTCGCGACTAACTTTTTTATCGGAATTTTAACGTTACAGTGCCCTAGCTACAGATGGAAACAAACTTTATATAAAAATTATTTCCATGTGCTGAACAAACATTTTTTTCAGTATCAGGTGGGAAACAATCTTTTTTTTTTCACAGAATATCCATAGCCCCCCCCCCCCCAAGATCATCTGGTCGGCCCCTCAGGCGACATGATTTTTAAAAAACAAGAGCAAAAATCCCTGCCTACAGTTGTATGCAACTTATCTGCTTCCTCGTCACTTGTACTGTTTTTGTTATTATGAAATTACAGTACTTATTTTCTTGCATGTTAGTGACTTTTTCTCTGCATAACACACCTAATTATAATAATACAAATACATGTAGATTTGCATGTCGCTCTAGCAATATTTTCTGCTACGCCAATTAATTATTCTTATAACAAAGATATAATTGAATGTCTTACATATTTCATGTGAAATGAGAAATACTGGATCCTCAATATTAGTTTAAGTTGCAACCCAAACCAATTTCTCACACATTCATTAATTCCCTCTCTCCTCATAGGGAAGAGCGGGGCCAGTTGAACCAAATTTTTGAAATTGCTCTCCTGTGTGCGTACCTTTACAGCTTTCAAAGAGAACAAAGATGGAAAAGTTAGTTTGAAAAGTTGTCTAAACATACCAACTTTAGCTTTTGGCGTATATCTTACCATGGCCAACACATGAGCCTCCAAAAAAAAGAAAAAAATTGGTTCAACTGGCCAAACCCGTGGGGCCAGTTGAACCATCCGCTGGGGCCAGTTGAACCATTCGAAGGATTATGAGTGAAGTGTGGGGCTGCAGTCCTTTATTTTTGCTAACAAGTTCAGCTAGGACCATAGCATGTTTTGGCTAAATTTGACATGTCTCACACAGTTCTCTCTGTTCAAAGAATAGCCTGGGGCCAGTTGAACCAGTCGACGATTAAACATTAATGATTTTTTTATTTTTTTATTTTAATCCATTGTAATGGGCCTGTTACAAAAAACAGTTTTACTGAATAGTACCTCTCATTGTAGGTGTATTTTGTTAAAAACTTGATTAAAAAAATAATTAATTAATTGCCAGTTCAACTGGCCCCGCCTGGACCTCCACGTATCTATATATAGCCTGGCTGCACCCTTTTTGTAGGAAACCATTTTAGGGAGGTGGGTTTCCATCTGCGCATAACCCATTATCTTATGATGATATGACATCCCTGCAGACCAGGTAAATTAAATGTTATGAAAGCTCCAATCTCAATGTGACAAACACAGTTTTTTATGCGAAAAACGAAAAAAGTGTGATAGTTTCATTACCATGTGTCTCAGAGCCAAAAGATCTTCATGGAAAAGATTAGCCTAATAAGGCCCAATGCAAGGTTGTATGTATATTTCCATGCCTGCTCCACCCGGTGCAAAATCAAGGGTGGTTCAACCGGCCTGCCGGTTCAACTGGCCCCACTCTCCCCTACTCAATACATCTCCCAACCACTTCATACTCAACTTAATAACTTGCATATAACTTGTTGTTGGCATTCGAACAGATCTCAGCCAAACTTTGTTGTGTATGTTCTTTTTTCATGGCAGACAAGTTGTTGGATTTAATGAAAGTAAACATAATCATAATCTGCAGAGGGATAAGCTACGAAATCACATATTTGATGCTTAGGAGCTGCTCTCACAGAACCAAAGGAGTTAATACGAGTTATGCTCGATTTCTATAAAACAAGTTTCTTGAAGCTGGCTTGGGATGGGAATCATGAGATTTTGATAAGATCCACATCTTATGATCGTGTGAAGTGAAGTGAAGTAAAAAAAGTTGCATATTTGAATTTGCACAAAAAATAGCAAATCCATCCCAAGATATCCCTAGATGCTGAGAATATTCTAACTCATGTTTAGATGGTGTTTATCTAGATGAAGTTTACCATTAATCTACTTATTCCTTCCAAGTTTCACAGATGGGAACTAATAATGCTTGTTATTCCAAGTGTTTGTTCACAAATATGAAAGCATTGTGAATCAGCTGCTTCACAAGAGTGGAAAGTTGTTATGGCGTCTTGTGTGGGGTGGAATTTGTTGAAGGCAGAAATAACTTATTTGTGTTGTAAATGATGAGGGTTGGGCTTGGGGATTGGGAAGTGCTGGAAAGAAATGGAAAGGCTGGAAAATGTACAAACTTCTGCTGTACTGTTGGACTACTCAAATGTGTAAATCATGATTCCGAACCATTTTTCTTTCTCTCCCTTTCTTGTAGCGTATGGGAACTGTAAACATGATTCCGAAATTTGTCTTATAGTATGTTTGAAAGAACAACCTTTTTAAAACTATTTAATATTAAATGATTTTATAGTGAATTAAATTCTCCGCCTTAGCTTTTATGCTATTTATTACTTGTCCTCTTTTACTTTATTTGGGGTGAGGGAGTGGATTATGTTTGTCCTCTTTTACTTTATTTGGGGTTTTTTTTTTTTTTTATTTTTTTTTTTTTTTTCCACATTACGACTTTTTTTTTTTTTTTTTTTTTTTTTTTTTTTTTTATTACACCAAAATAACAACAATCATAACAGAAAATACAAAATAGTAATCAACATACAATAAATGGTTCAATCAATTTCAATCTTACAAAATATATATACAATTTAAGGTTCCAGCCAATTAAATAAATGTTAATTCTAAGACATGACAAATCAGTAAATTAAATCACAATGGGCTATATATATATATACATTTAAAAAGAAATGCAAAACGACAGACTATATCATTAAACATCAATACTAACAAGAAATTTACCTATAGCTTTTAATAATTGGGGTTCTCGTGATGTCATAATGGCTAAAAATTTTTCAAAATTATCGAGTTGATCAAAGTTGCATATTATATTAGATGATATAGTAATAAGATTTTCTCTGTCTAATCCATGACTAGGACATAACAATAAACAATGTATTTCATTTTCAACTTCATTTAAATCGCACTTATTACAAATTCTGTTTTCTACAGGCAACTTAGGGCTTTCATGTCTTCCAGTTTCAATTCGAAGGTTGTGAGAGCTAGTGCGAAATCTCGCAATTTTAGTGTATAATTTCCTGTTAATATTATGTAGTAAATAAGGTTCTATTCTGAAATCAGTCTTCATTAATTTATAAGTTCTAAGTTTTGGTTGTTTAGTCGAGTCATTCATTTCTTGGAAAAAATCATTTTGATACTTTTGGTATAGTTTCTCTTTAAACATCTTAGAGAACGTTTCATTTATTAGGTCTGTCTCATTAATTTCTCCAAACTGTATATTGTTGTTCTCTAGTACCTGTTTTATTTTGCTGAACCAGCATGTTCGTGAAGGTATATTTTTCTGAAAATTCAAACATTTTTTAAGAACATTATCATCTGGTCTTTTCTCAAGTTTAAGCCAATAATTGATCATTCTCATTTGTTGTCTAAGATGCAAAGGAAACTTCCCTGTCTCGCCATAGACTGCAAGTGTGGAAGTTTGCTTTCTTACACCTAACATATGTTTTAGGTAACCGAGTTGTACTTTCTCTATTTCATTTATAGGTTTTGATTTTGTCCATAATTCACAATTGTATTCCAGTATTGGCAAAATATAAGTATCGAACATTTTCATAGACAATTGCGGAGTAATGTAACCAAGAGATTGTTTAGTGTCACCTTGCAGTGCAAAAATAGCTTTGTGAGCCTGTGTCACAAGATAGTCTGTCATTTCATTGTGAATATTGTAATTATTTGTAAGCACATGACCAAGATATTTAAAATTTACAACCTCTTCAATTTGCTGTCCATTATAGTAGACAGAAAAATCAGTAGATCAGTTATCATATTGATCCAACAAGTGCCAAACTTGTCACAATGTACTGTAGGGTATCTTTCATTACAACACCCACTCCTTTCCACACATATTACCCCCCCCCCCTCTTCATAATACGCATGGTAATCTCCTTCTGAATAATTGTCTCAATTTTCATGGTTATGCATATCACCCCCCTCTGCATATGAATGAAGGTCTTATACACAAACTCTTCATTTGAGATGCGGTAATTTCACACTGTGATACTAATTTCTCTGCCCACCATGCTCAGCCACCAACAGGCAAATGGAATACCCATGCAGATAATCCCCCAGCTTAATCCCGAATTAGCCTCTTCTTGGATTGCAATTCGGGGCAGCTGCAATTGTGTGCTGCAATTGCATTGTGTTTATTGCCATGTTGCTTGTATTTTGCTTGTATTTTGAAGATGCTGGTGTTGTATTTAGTAAGTGTTATGGTGGTATGCGAGATCGTTAATTTTGGATGTCGTTCTGATGAGACATTAAATTGGCGGCCCCTTGTATCAGTGTCTGTGCTGGGCAAGTAAAACATCCCTTACATGGGGTAAATGTGGAACATGTTGAGGACTCCTGCTCTCTATCTGATCTCATCAATCAACCCTAGTGAGTGCCCAGAACTGGGCTTAGGGGGCTGCACTTACTGTATCTATCTATCTATCTATCTATCTATCTATCTATCTATCTATCTATCTATCTATCTATCTATCTATCTATCTATCTATCTATCTATCTATCCTATGTTTCAGTTTGTGCACTTCAAAAACGCCAGTGTGGCTCTTCTGATGACATGTTGGAAAACTGCCTTTTGTGCAATTGTAGAATACACTATCTAACTGACCGCAACAGTGGTAAATTTAGTGCTGCAGATAGATTTATAGATAGTTAGAAAGTAGAGTTTCCAATGAGAGCGAGAGTTCTCGAGAAGTCTCGAGATCAGCAATGACTCAGCATTTTCTTGTCTCGCCGAGCGAGTCTCGAGAATTCAAATGTTGATCATTGTTTAACATGGTGTTCAAGAGTTTAATGTTTATAACAGTTACAAACCATTGGGATGTTGTTTTGTTTTGTTTGATATTATTGTTATTGTGTAATTGCTCCATTGTTCTGTTGATGATAATCCCCATTGTATACCTGATACATTTGTAAATGCTGAAGTTGAACTTGTACAAATGTTTTAAAATTGTATAATATCTGGATGTTTAGCTGTGATTAATAGGAAACAAAACACACAGATTAACATTAACACTATAAAGGATATCATAAAAGCCAAAAAATGTGATCCATTGCAAGTTTAAATCTCTCTTGTTTTATCATTGTGCCAATGGCAGGACAGTGTCCTAGATTTCTCGAGAAATTCTCGATTCTCGTGCACTAGACCATGTCATTCTCGAGAGGTGTCGATCGAGACTCATTGGAAACACTATTAGAAAGAAAGAAAAAAGGTAGATAGATAGATAGATAGATAGATAGATAGATAGATAGATAGATAGATAGATAGATAGATAGATGAGCAAACGGACTGGGAGCTAGTTTGACTTCCACTTGTTGTAGGTATGTGTAGATGGACAGACAGACAGGCAGATTGAGCATATCAATAACTTTCTGATACAGACTGAACTAAATGAACTCATACTGTAAAATAATTGAACAAGTTTAGTATTGCACTATGCCACTATCATATCATCCTCCTGTTGCTCCTGTTATAACATCACTTCAGATGCACTTCTGTTGCCCTGTGCTGATTTGCCTTAGATTCCTAACCCTAATGAGAGGAGAGATCTGCCTTAAATTGGTCAGTGGCAGTCACTAGCAAGGGGGGGGGGGTATGGGCACATCATTGTCCTAGAAGGTACGCCAAGAAAGGGAGGGTCAGTTGTGAATGAGGGCTCAGTATTATGGCACAGATCTGCACAATATGACAGAGGCTACAAAGGGACATCATTATAGCATGTTTTGTCTGTGTGCAACACTGCAACATCATCACTCAGGGCCTATCTGTGGTGCATTGTGAGTTGAATTATATCATAACCGAATATGAATGCTCCAGAAAAGCAACAGGTATAATGGCCTTAGGAATGAAACTTTTATTTTTATAATTATGGTGGGTGTTACTGTATAGATTGTCAAAATAAAATACAGGATCAGTTGTTCATTCATCATCTGTACAATAACTAAGAGTAGGCCTATATTATATGTTTAAAATTTAGAAATGGGGCGTCTCTTGCATAGGATGTTACAGGCCTACATTCCTACACGTAAAATGGCATGTCTTATTCCAAATACAACATGACATAAAGTTATCATTGAAATTGTTTACCAATGACCACAAAGCCATCATAATTCTGAACAGGAACAACTTCCATGCATCCGATAACATCAAAAATATTTGAAGTGTACACCTTAAATACAAGCTATATATGAAGTTATGAACAGACAGAGATGAAAGGTCCATCAATTGTGACTTTCTTGTAAGTATAATTCAAAATTGCTCAGTGTGGTAAGACAGTGTCAGAATGACTGAGGATGTTACAGCGTATCAAAGTCATATTCTGTGATGGGCCAGTCTGCAGGGAAGGGCCATGTATAATTGTGCTGAGACTACAAACAGTCAAGCCAATATACTTCCTAATAGCCAGGAGAATTGGACCAATTATTCTCAGCTTCTCAGACTTCGTATCAGTGTGTAGTCCATTTGTCAGTGTAGCTACTAGTGTTGGGTGAAGTTGATATTGAAATCTGTCTGACTGTTTATGCTGTCTGTAATACCCATATTTTGGTTGTCTGTATATATATAGAAGTTTGGAATGCTTTGTTGTTATAATGCAAAGGCCTATATCACAATTATTTTCCATCCATGTTACTGAAACCTTTACAATCGGGAATGGAACCTGGCCTACACTCTTAATGCAAAAGGTTCTTGATGGTGTATAAAGATCCCATGGTCAAAAAAAGATTCTCAATTGTTTAAGGGTTCGATTGAATTGAAAAGGTTCAATACTTGGTGGGAAGGCCCTATGATAGGACCCCATGCTCCCAACTTGACAGAGAGGGGTTCCATTGAGGGAGTTCAGTGCAGCTGGATTATCTAAATGTTGTTTTGTTTGTTGTTAGTACCTTTTTAAAAGTTTTTATATGATGGTGCTTTTATTTTGTTATCTATAGGTACATCTTTATTTATTTTGTAATCTCATGCCTAATGAGGCTAATAAAATCTTACGTCTTTATGTCTGATGTCTTAAAAGTTTAGTAATAAACCTTTTGGGGTTCCTTATCTATACCAGCTTATGGAACCCTTAAAGGTTCCATATAAAACCTTTTTGTTAAGAGTGAACATATAATACTGTTTCAGTAAATTTGTTTTGGATGCACACAATAATACATTTACACTAAACCTAAATGTATAGTTCTTTGGCAGGACCTATTACATCATTTACATGCCTTAGCATAGAATCTTGTCCACAGTTTTCTAACAAGGCATTTCCCAGCATAATTCCCCCTTGCTCCCATTGCAAAGGAGTATTTTTATGGGTTATGAATAGATTTAGGGCCCTTTATGAAGCGGAATATTCATTTCCTAAAAGCCGTTTCATCTCCAAAAACTCCTTTTTATTCTCCTTTCATAAAGTTAGCTATCTTGCATATGAGATGTATTGGTTTTATTGTGATTGTTAAAATTATTAAAATCACTTTCATCACTGGGCCGTTTTTGTAATGAGTTTTGCAATTGTTCTGGTGGCTATTAAAAGGGGGCGCAACAGCCTGTCAGGACAATACAAGACAATCAGGCTCAATCAAAACAATCTCTCATTGTCTGCTTTTTAATTGTGTTGTTTGGACGCACTGTTCTGGGACAGATAATGCGGATTAATGTTATCTGCAAATTCCTTTGTTCCAAGTGCTCACTTTCCCCTGCCTTCAATTCTCGCGGGGCCCGAGAAAGTCGATATGTGTGCTCACTGGAGCGTGGCCAATTTTATCACGTGGTGACAAGCCAGCCAACCAGGCGTGACTCCTTCTTATCACGTGACAACAGGCTGCAAGGCAGCTCCTGCTCCACCAGGGGCGTATTGAGCCCCACTAAAAGGCCCTAATGGCTTATGGACATGTTCTTCTGCCAGCACATTTGGGCCAAGACATCGTTTCCTTCTGATCAGTAGAGTATCATACTCTGGCAGACAAGTTAACTTGGTGAGTTGTGGAATATGGTCAGATATTAATCAAAAGTAAAGTATCTACCGACATAAAAGTGCGAATAAACTGTTGTAACGTCGATAAATGAAGCTATATGTGAGCACTGACCAGTGTATTGTCTTATCAATGCATTTTATATGGGTTCTTTTTTTTTACAAGCTGCATAGGCCTAATAGCTAATTATAGGCCTAATATATCAGGTCCTAAACGTCTCAGAAGAAATTTATCAACTTCAACGGCATCTGAAGATTGCCGCAAAATAATATATAATTATTAGTGACGGCATCTTAGTGATGATCTTACGTACCAAATCATTATGCAGGTTTGATACAGGAACTAAGAGTGTCTTGGTCAATCCCGATTTACCTCCATGAGAAGAATCATCATAAACGCGGCATAAAACGCAGATTTTATTTTAGACCATGCTGATGCTGATACGCCCCTGACTCATGGGGCTCACCAGCCATTCTGGGAAGGGGGTGGGCTGCATTGCTGGGCATTCTGGGACCTGTTAATAACAATACAGGCCGTTAAACAATCAGAACCATCACAAACAATCAACTGCCTGCTAAGCCCAGATACACCCATTATCACCCAGGCTGAAATACCACCAGGGGAATCAACCGGTGCTCCCCCTGCCCACTTGTTTGTTTCTAATTTGTTTGTTCGCCTAAATTTGCTTGTTTAACTTGTTTGCCTGATTTTGTCTGATGCATTTGGTCATTTAGTGCACCGATTGCAACAGTTGGTTGTTGGGAGTTTAAATATAGGCCTAGGCTGAGCACAACCTCCTGGAAACACCCAACAAACTGTTGAATGAGCCATGTTGGATTATCTGTCTTTCATTCAAATTCAGAGCGAAAATGCTAGAGACTTTAGTGCAACTTACTTGTGGGCAAGGAAGATGGGAACTCCAGATGCAGATTGAGTTTGATTGACCAGTATAGAGTAGGCCAGTACACTCTAAAAAAATTCAGACAAAATTGGTTTTTTAGATTCAAAATGGTTTTTTGAAAAACCAAATTTCAATGCAAAAAACCAACATTGAGGTTGACGAATCCATGCTGGTTCACACCAGTTGCAGACCCATGTCTCTAGCTTGGGTATTTCTATTTGGTCGAAATTATAATAATATAATTTACAGTGCCGCCTGTAAGTAAGTGAAACGGGTAACGTTTTGCCATTGGGTCAATGCTAAACAGCAATACATAACTGATTGAGGAAACAAGGATATTCATTCAAATGCCAAGAAAACATAGGCCTATGTGTGGGGTCACAGAGGACAATACTGTACACTGTGTACCGTTTGCTCTATGCGAAACGACATAGTTAATCATAAAATCTTAAATTTAAGACCAGAAACCAATTTAATTACTGTATAACATAGCCAGTATGCTGTATTTATGTATCAGAAATCTTGATGTGAAATTTCAAGCTTTAAATATGTTGCAATCAAATGATTTGGTGATTCTAGTAAAAAATGCATTAAAATTTACTAAAATTGCCTAATCTTCCAGAAAACTAAACTGATTGATTCAAAATTTTGTATGCATATTGAGTATACTATAAGACAGCATACTGGCTATATGGCAACGTTTGTTGCTTGCTCTATATATGAAAACTAGCAAAATGTAAACAAAGAAAATCCTTAATTGGGTCACTTGGTTGGTACACAGTGTTTAGGCTTGTGGGATACAAATGGGAGCCGATTTTCTGTGCTTTACCACATATGGGTCAAAACCTTCAAAAAGTAAGTTAACCCCCTCCTCATTGAAATTGCATTGACCTTGTGTTTCTCTTACTTGTAAATCTAAGACTTTTACCCATTCGAAACTCAGAGTGCAGCAAAGAAAATTGGTAGTCATTGGTATCCCACATGTCTCAAGTATCGACCTCTTTGACCCAATATGTTTTCATCTCATCGAACGAGAATTCTTGCTTCCACAGGCAGTTTGGTTAAGGGTGTTTAGCATTGACCCAATGGCAAAACATCAACTGCTTCACTTACTCACAGGTGGTACTGCACAATGAAGTAAAACGTCAGTCCCATGACTACAGTTCTATGCGAAAATTGCTGCCACAAACACCCGCAACCTAAGAGCAATATTCCATCTCTGGAGAAGAGGATGTTGCCTGTTGCCGGTAATAGGACTGGGTAATACAATTTCAAGCATAAAAAACTCTGAAATTCACTAATTCAGACATATTTCCACAAATATACATGTAGGCTAATAGTGCTTCTTTTTGTTTGGTTAAGAGGAAATGGTACTTAAATTTATGAAAAGTCCCATGTTGTCCACTCTCCAATGTTTCATTACCCTTGTCCATAGCCTATTAGAAGGGGGTATCGACTGATTTGCCCTTTTTCCAAATTTAAACACTTCTCCCACTGAGCGGGGCAGAGTGGAGTGCCCCCTGTTGATTTTGACATTAAAAACATCTCACAATTATCGCTGTCATTAAATGCTTGGTGCTGAATATGGATTTTATTGATTTGTGTGTAAATGAATTCTGAGGCATGAGTGTCCTGAAATTTCCTTTTTCATTCTGGGGGTGAGAGGGTGGTATTTGGAAGGGGGGGGGGCAAACTCACTTGCCCCAACATAGCCTCAACAAGCAGGGACCTGTGGCACTCTTAACAAGTGGCTCCCAGCACATCAATAATCATGACATGATACAAGCCCTGTGAAAACTTGTTGTGAATTCTGAAAAAACAGAGTTGCTAATTGATAAAATGGCGAAAGCTGCAATGCTCACTTAAGTATCGTGTTGCATATTCGATAATTGCTGTTTACTTTGCCCTGGCCAATTTTGATGGACAAAATGCAATTATTTCATCAATACCCTAGCTGCAACTCTAGCATTCCCATCCCCATATTAATATTGAACTGAGCTTAAGACAAACACTTAATAATTGCAGCGATTCAACAATGTTTGCCGCCCCTGTAAAGTAATGTTCTCAGCAATTTGTTGCGTTTAAATTTGATAGAAATTTCAACATTTTCTCCTTCAGTTACAACTTTTGAGACTTCACAATTTGAGCAATTGAATGAGAAAATGAAGTTATATAGTTTTCCATTTCCCAATTACAAAATGTTGTGTTAAGACGCTGACTGGGCCGATATCATTGTCAAAAAAATTACATCAATCCCTGAAATACATAACAAACAAACAAATTCACTTTTATTTTATTATATGTAGTTTACATTTACAAATAAAATGATCAATCACCAATCAGTCAATCAATCAATCAATCAATCAATCAATCAATCAATCAATCAATCAATCAATCAATCTTTCTATCTATCTATCTATCTATCTATCTATCTATCTATCTATCTATCTATCTATCTATCTATCTATCTATCTACCTATCTATCTATCTATATCTAGCTATCTATCCAAAGTTGGCATTTATATCAAAACTGCATTGGTGCGGTCACTGAAGTAAAGAATTGTGTGTCTGAGCTGAGGTATTGCTAACTGTGTTCATGTAGAGATGTTTTTGTACATGGTACATGGGAGGTGAAGTAGACGTGACAAAATATATATTGCAGCAACAAACTGTTGATTGTACTTAGATCACTGAAGTAGAAACAAATGATTTACACTCCACTTTATGACACTGTATGTGGCTTGCTGCACTTGGACCACTTGTAAACTGCTGGTAATTTTCTCGATGGCATCTCAATATACACTTTGCAGCAAATTCCAATATGGCTTCACTCCATCATTTTTCTACAGGCCGAGAAGTGACAAAATTTAATATGTGGGCTGATGTAGCAACAAGCGCCCGATTCCGAAATGACTTTCAATCAAAAGCAGCCCGCTATTTGTTTATTTTTCACTTAACATGTTTCTACCCCAGTCATCGGGGCGACACAGCAAACGAGGGTCTCTTATACCCGTATTGATTACGCAACGCCGCATCACACCCCATTACATTAGGGAGGCTGACTCTGAGATGGCTCCCAGCAAGTTGAATTATCTATACACCAACTGATGGGCCCCTTACAGAGCTGCTAAATTTAGTCCATGAGATATATGGTCACTGAGTATGGAGTCCTCGTGTTGTTTCCAACATTATGATTGGTATCATACTATTCATAGTACTGTCATAAAATGTCTGCTTTCTATGCAAAATGCAACTGGTAGGCGAAATCACTGAAGCATCTACGATTTCCTGAACTTTCCAAGACAAATTCGTGACTCAGGACACTCAGCTGTATACAGTGCCGCCTGTAAGTAACTGAAATAGGCGGTGTTTTGCCATTGGGTCAATGTTAAACATCCTAAACCAAACTGCCTATGGTAGCTTGAATTCTCATTGGATGAGATAAAAACAAATTGGGTCATAGAGGACGATATTTGAGGCATGTGGGAAAACAATGGCTGCCAATTTTCTTTGCTGCAGTTACGTATGGGTCAATGTCTCTGATAAGTAAGTGAAAGCCAAGACAAACACAATTTCAATGGAAGGGGGGGGGGGGTTCACTTACTCATAAAAGATTTTGTGACTGTATGTAAACTGTAAAGCAAAAATCTGCAGCCATTTGTCTACCACATGCTTTAAAAAATGTACTTTACGACCCAATATGTTTTCTTTTCGTAGAATGAGTATCCTTGCTGCCACAAGCAGTTTGGTTGAGGATGTTCAGCATTGACCCAATGGCAAAATATCACCAATTTCACTTACTTGCTAGTGGCACTTTAAGATAAGATAAGATAAGAGATAAGATATTACTTTATTGTATCATCAATAAACATATGTACATGATGAAACTCAATTTGGCATAAATAGACAAGCACACCAAGCAGTGCAAATAAATAAATATGATATGACAAGAATAAATTATAATACTGAAGTAGATACATATATACACAAAGGATCACAGACTAGATTTATGGTTGTATAACTTGATGGCATGATTTACAAATGTATTGGCATATCTAGTGGTACGATGTTTTGGCACACAGAGTCTTTTACCCGATCTCAAGAAATTAAATTTACAATGGAGTGGGTGTTTTTCATCTTTTAGTATTTTTGTCAACATTTTCAAACAAGATTCATCATATATTCCATTTAAATTTCTTGTTTCTACACCCATTTTCCTAGCTGCTCTGATTATCTTTACAAGCTTATTTCTATCTTTGTTGTGTGATGATCCATACCAAGTTACAATAGCAAAATTCATTACAGACTCAACAATTGACTTATAGAATAATGACAAGATGTTCCTATCTAGATGGATATTATAGAGAATTCTTAGATGGTGCAGTCTCTTTATACATTTGACATAGACATGATGTAAATTGTCTTTAAAGTTCAGCTTATCGTCAATGACGACACCCAAATATTTATAATTACTGACAAACTGTACAGTTTCATTTGATACAACAAGTGGATCACATTCGTCTTTGTCACGTCGGAAATCTAAAATCATTTCCTTAGTTTTCTTCACATTTAAATTTAAGAAATTCATATCACACCAGGTAACAAAAGCATCAACCTCATTTCTGTACATACATTCATCGTTGTTAACAATATTTCCGATAATGACTGTATCGTCAGCATATTTTAAGATGGTACAATTTTCATAACGGCCCCTACAATCATTCGTGTATATGGTAAATAGTAGAGGGGAGAGTACACACCCCTGTGGGGCTCCAGTGTTCGTGAGTATACAATTTGAGACAACATTTTTGAATCTGACAAACTGTGGTCTAGCAGTGAGATAACTATGTACCCATATTATAATGTTGCTGTTGACATTCATATCAAGTAATTTACGTAAAAGCACATGAGGTTGTATAGTATTAAATGCACTGGAGAAATCTATATACAATACTCTTGAGTACGCTCTAGGCTTTTCTAAATGCGAGCATATTACATCTATGAGTGTGAGTACAGCATCATCTACACATTTACCATCAACATAAGCAAATTGTAAAGTATCAAATTTATCTGACAGATACCTGCGTAAATGTTGTTTAACAATAAATTCTAGACATTTCATAAGTACGTCAGTTAAAGCCAAAGGTCTATAATCATTATCCACTAGGGGGAGCTTAACCTTTGGTGCTGGTGATATTGCTGAGGTTTTCCACTGTGAAGGGACAACACATTGATCTAGCGAAGCTTGATACAATTTAAGTACAGGTTCCACCAATGAATCTTTACAATATTTGATTACTTTACCACAGATCTTATCTGGTCCCGGCGCTTTACCAGGCTTTGCTGTGTTAAGTGCTGACCGGACATCATTTTCAGATAGTACAATTCTTTCACATGGCATGCATTTGACAAGTTCTAGAATAGAGTCACATTCAACATTGAAATCCTTATCATCAAATCTACAATAGAAGACATTCAAATTGTCAACAAACTGTTGTAAATTTTCAGGTTCAGGTGCAGAGTTTTTTGCACCATAGCCGCATAGACATTTGAGACCCTTCCATGCATCCTTGCTGTTGTTAGTAAAAATGAGTTGTACTGTTGACATTTTCAATGCAAAAGAATACAACCTTACACCAACAAACATTCATCTAAGCTGGGTTGCCCAAGTTGCCAGGATTTGAACGCTGGTCCCGGTGGTTAGCGCATTGCATTGAGCCAGGTCTGGCGGTGTGTTGTAAACGCTGATTCTGTTGTAGCACAATACCTCTGCACCATTAAATTGAATGACTAAACACACTGGTTGTGAATAAAAAATACTGTGTAAAAATTAGTCGATTTGTGCATTTCGTGATTGTGCCTGTAAATCATAAGCTCTGTTGCTTAATGCATTAATTGCTCTTATGGCGCACGGAGTCAGACCTGCTGCTTCTCATGAACGGTGACACAGCATGCGTTTAATGGAATGTGTAACTATGTACGCGGTTTCCATAACACTGCAGGGAATTTGTGCTGTGCAAAGCTGCCTTGATTTTCATATATGCTCCCAACCCCAAGAATTCAATAACATTGTTATTTATTGATTCGACAAACAAGATTTTTATCAATCTCTACAACAGTGACAGTTGGACGTGGCATCTGACTTCTGTACTGCCCTTGGTGCAAAAGTATGGTCGAGGAAGAAGAGCGAAAAAGAGACTTGCAGAGAATTATCAAAGGACGAAGAGAGGAGAAAGACGAGGGGAGGATGAAGAGAATAACAGAAAAAGACTGAGACAGAAGATCAGGGAGAACGAAGGGAAAGGAGAGGGAGAGAAGAGGGAGAGGAGAAAGAAAGAGGAGACAGGGGAAAGGAGAGGAAGAGAAAATATAGAAAGATGACAGAAGAAAGAAGAGGAGAAATATTTAAACAATGCTAGACATGTCCAACCAAACTGCTTGTGGAAGCATAGACTCTCTTTTGATGAGATGAAAACATATTGAGTCATAAAGGCGCGATGTTCGAGGTATGTTGGATGCAAATGGCTGCCAATTTTCTTTGCTGTACTCAGAGTTATGTATGGGTCAAAGTCTTTGATAAGTAAGTGAAACCAAAGCCAATGGCAAACATCATCTGTTTCACTTACTTACAAGCAGCGCTGTAGGTCCATCATAGCTGCATCACACCTCTACTTGTACAATGTATTATGTATATTTCTCCACCATGTGTCTAAAACACAATAGTCAAGGTTCCTGTTGCTTGTCAAGAAGTATTGGAACCATACATGTACTGAAACTCAAGCAAAACAGTCAGTTGTCGCCACGTCAGTCCGTCCGTAAATTCCTCTGCCCATCAGTATGTCATGCAGTCTGTTGCTTGTTCGATATATTTGTCATCTGCCCAAGTGTCCATATCTCTATTCAGTCAATCTACCAATCAGTCAATACTCCATTCCTCTGTCCGGGCAGCCAATATGTCAAGTTGCCTTTGGAAACCAAAAACAGTTTGCACTTGATTATGTTGTTCGACAAGCCCACGCATTAATAGGAATAGTTCGCAGCGAATATTTCATCCTTTAATAACATTTTTGGCACACCAAATTCCCCATCTCACACCACAACTCAATCATAAGTCTGGGCGAATCTGATGGATTTACAAGCGATGCTCATTTTAACATCACTTCAAGTTATGGCGCAATGTTTGTTCTTAATTTTGCTCCAAAACTTGTTGATCAGTCGTCTGGCTCGGTGGGTGATTTCCCCACTCGATAAAGCGGAGATGGGAAAAATTCACCAAGTGCCATCTAATTTAGAGATCATACGAGTTATTTGTTCACCATTTTCTGCCGGCATCGCCTGTCCTCGTATCTGTGTGTGACAAGCCCTTGCCTCATTTCCATACGCAAATATTTACTCGCTCTCGGACAATACGGAATGCTGACGACCATCTCTGCTTCTCAATCCTGCCGTCAGGTGGCTTCATGTCAGTACACATAACATCAAGTGTTCGTACAACTCGACACCAGGTGGGTGATAATAGAGAAGTCAACCCCCAATGGTCCCCTGCTCCAGTATAAACACTCGCGATTCTTTTACGTTTGCCAAATTCCATGTCATGACGACACTACGGCAAACACTGCGACAAACATTGGTGATGGATGATTGCTGGGTTATGTTGCTCTGTCACAAAATGGAAATCAGTAGCTCTTCCTGGCCGTCCTGATATTGCAATCTTGCTCTCTTCTACTATTTCTCTGCTTGTCATTCTTTTCATGACGTCCTAGTTACAATGGTTCCTGCTCTCGTGCAATTCTTCCCTAAAATTTGGAGATAACAGTTATACTTTACGCTTATCTTCATTGTAATCATAATCATTACAGCATGTTTTCTGCTTTTCTAATACAACCATACGCGTATTATGATTTTATTACCTATAATATTCTGTACAAATTTATGCATGGCAGTCATTGATCCTCAGGAAATACATGTACAATGAAGTTACTCCCTTTAGTATACTGTACAACTTATATTATGACTTATATGTTCACATGAATGTGGCCTAATTACTACATTGCAACATCATTGCATATTATGACCCCATATGTTTTCTTCTCGTCAGCTGAGTATCCTTACTTCCATAAGTAGTTTGGTTTAGGATGTTTAACATTGACTCAAAGGCAACATCACTAATTTCAGTTTCTTGCAGGCAGCACTGCAGAGTGAAATCACTAGTCTAGTAAACATTCTTAATCAGCCGAAAGTCATCACTCGCATTTCCTTAGCTATAACATCTCTTAAATTTCTCATTCCCATTACTGCAACATAGCTTCGCTTCCATTGCTTCCCACATATTGCATGGCTTGTCACATTGACCTCCGTTTGGCAGACTGTCTTCAACATGTTGTGTCAGTGAATTCAGTAACATAAGATTATTTGCCAAGATGATGTGGAATGTCTTCAAAGGACAGGCAACTGATGGTCTGGATAAATAGTTATTATCAGTTGTTGTGGGGTAAAGTCAAATGCAGTATGTATTGTGTAGTAAAGGAGGACACAAGATATGACTTCCTTATTTTGTGAATGTATTTGTAGACCTCTCATTGATGCACAGAAGTATATGAGAATATGAGAAAAATAGGCTATAGTCAACTTGTGCAATTAGATTTCTTTGCAGTTGGCTTTTTGCTGTATAAAGGATGACACAATATAGTACTTTCTTATTTTGTGCAATTTTCTTGACTTCTTCTTTTTTTTCTGCCCAAATAGGGACGACTGAAGGGACCTGGAGAGGTTGTCAGAGACAGTATTCTCCGAGACAGTATTCACTGAGACAGTATTCAGCTCACAGAGGAGTGACTGTGCTAGGATCTTGTGGGCCATGTCTCTTGTGCTCCACAAGTGGGCCACCCTCAGACCGATAGAATAGCCACGGAATGATGGCATTGGGCCACCATTGGGCCACCGGCCGCCCCAGGCCAAATATCGATATTGGGCCAAGTCTGAGGGCACAGGGGAAGGCAAAGGCGCCTCGGCTGCTGAAATTCCCTCGCAGAAGCCAAAGTGTCGCTATTAGTCATAAACATATGTCGGAAGACGGTTGACATGTTGGTAGATGCTTTGGTGACACTGCCGTGACATACTGTGGATACGTCACACACGGTCGGCTGTTGTCTATGGTGTCACGGACTGTTACGGAGGGATTCCAAGTGTCACAGAAAGTCACAGGTGTCACTAAGTGTCATAGAGTGCCATAAAGTGTTGCGATATGTCATACTGTGAGGCGCAATGTGTCAGCCATAGTGTCACATGGGGTGTTGCTGTGTCATTGATTGGTTTCAGTCACACGGCGACAAAGTCCTTTTAACTGTGGACACACAGAACCACATAGAGACGGTGTGAAAAATCCAATCGAAGGGTTCAAACTGTAAGTGCTTTGATGGAACGGGACGGAATGAAGGCTGGCTTTGGTGAATTTTACATGTCATCGGTTCGCGAGTGATTGAAATTTGAAATATGAAGAAAATCAAACAAATGCAGTAAAAGGGGGGTTAATCGGGGTCAGGAGTTTGGCTGGGGACTCAATTTGTCATTTGTTGAATATTGGAAAGTCTGGGAACAAGAAGGAGTGTTGCGAAAGGCCTGTGACAAGGGAGCGCTGTGTCCCCTGTGTGTCCCTGCAGTGTGTCCCCTCCACTACTCGCTGTGTTTATCTCGCTTGGCTGGTCTTCTGAGGCTCCGGCAGAATAATGCAAATAGCTGAGGAGCAAACGTGCTTAACAAGCCACTAGGCAACTTAGCCACAACACTCAGCCCCAGCTCATCTGGTGAAATAAACGCTTGTCTCTCCCTCTGCTCCGAGGAGTCCATGCTGCTGATGTTCATGAGCTCCGCTACGCTAACAGTCTACAGTTGGGTCTATGAGAGTATGGGACTGCTCCAGGAACCTCCAGGGCTGCTTAATGATGGTGTAAGAATCTACTCTCTATGAAGTGTGTGTATACTCCTTTAGATATACACTATACACTTAAATTGTTCGATTGAAAGACTATGACACACTCATTAAATAAACAAGAGCAGGTATACTGCCTCCATATCCCCCATGCCCTACACATCTACCAATACCCACCAGAATTCCAATTTTAGTTATGCCAAATATTTCCACCAGGGGCATGATTGTGCATACATGTAAGTAGGTGGAGACACCTGGGGGTGGAGTTCGCTTTTAAAAATAACATGGCTGCAGGCCAAAAGCACAGAAGAAAGTATTTGGGATGTGGAAATGGTTATGATATTTATTGATTTATGGTCAGATTTGACAAGTTTAGGGGGGTCTTTGAATGTTGGGAAAGGATGAGCATTATGCATTGTGTGGTGTTTGAGATATTTGATGGACGCCATGACATGGAGACTAAAAGTAAAATCCCCCATAGCATAGCATGGGGGATAATTAGGATCAATGATCTGGTGGTCCCAGACTAAAATCATATACGTATATCTGAAAGGATAAGTGCTGAATTTTAAAGTAAATTTAAGTACTATGCACACAATACTCATTTGATGTTCGCAGAATGTCAAAACCTCTAATTCGCACAATGTCATATGAAAGAGTGTTTGTTCAGTTCAATGTTTAGTTACACTGTACCAAGCTTGAAGTCTGCTAGCTAGTCCCTCCTAAGCTCTCCTATCACCATTTTGTATACATGGTCACAACTCTGATAAAGAGAACACAAGTCTGACTGTAGTTATGCAGTTCATTTCAACATTAAACCTTCAAACGACAATACAAAACCATACTGGGAATTTTTTATTCAAAAGAAGTTTAAAATCCTGAACTGCTGCTATACAATCTACCAAGCATTTTACCAGCTCATCCCAAACCCTACAATGTACATAGTGATGCTCTATATAAGATGCTACACTGAATCAACAGTATCAACAACAGCAGCACTCCAGCAGCAGCAGCAGCAGCAAAGATCATCTTCTTCGATAAGACTGAAGCAATCATAAAACAAATCACTGCAGTCTGCTGCCCTGTTGCTGTGGAGTTTAGGATCCCAAAGGTTCTCTCTAATACTTTGAGGTCCAAATAAAATGGGATGTTGGTTTTTGTCTTGATGGGATGTAGCAAAATGAAGATGTTTACAAAAGAGTAGACTATAGTCACTATACAAGACCTGTGATGACATCTCCATCTTCTGACAAAACAATTGGTTATAGAGACAGACTATTACAAGTAGAGAGGGCTTGAAAGTGCATTTTGAAGTATCTAGAAAACCGTATCTGAAAGACTGTCCCAATCCCAGTTTTTGGCATCTCGCAGCAATTCCAATGCATGTTGTGTCAAATAGCAATAACATGGCCACAAATGGGACTGCTTGGTCAGCGAGGAGGACCACAGTTGAGTCCCACAAATCACACAAACCACAGGGAACCATAGGGGACCATAGGGCAGTTAGCTGTTCTGTTAGTGTCCTCTTTTACTGTGCTAGTTACACTGCAAACCAGTTGCCCTAAAATCGACAGCAATTTTTTTCGAAGTGAGGCAGCCGAGACTTGTTGAAGGACCAAATGATAACTTTACAGTGATTTTAAGACATTCAACAAATCTAAAACATAAGAGTCCAACGGTTCCCTTAGTCATATACCCATGTAAAGTTTGTGGGATTGGGATAGTTGGCTGTGTGGCGAGTCTGTGAAATCCTATAAAAATAACAACAGAAACTTACACAGTGATAATCCCATATAACTGCTCGTTATAGTGTTTGATAACGCTTTGAAATATAGAACATTTTACATGGCAAATATGGCAGTTTCTCAAGAATTTTATTCAAACTATGTTTCTCTTACAGCAACATAACCATAAACTCCACAGCAACTTGTGCAAATCACATCAACATTTTACATTATGCAAAACCTCAGAAGGGCGCTAGCCACCGCAGTTTACAGTCGCAGTTAGTGTTCGTATTTGGTTCTTGCGAGATGGAGATATCTGGTTTTATGTGAGATGTAACCTGTTGCTGCCCTGAGCTTATGAAAAGCAACAGCTACAGGCGAGGAATGGCAGGGACTGGCAGGGCATGGCAGCAGGGGCAGAATGGCCACATGACATGGGGCAGTTGACTTGACCATTAACTGGTGTGCCTTAGCAGAACACGTCAGTGGAGGGGCTTAAAGTGATATGTAGATCCCCACAGGCTTCCCCCTCTTTATACCCTGCCATGGGCTGGCCAGGCCTTGCAAGAGCTTGCCAGGGCTTGCCATGGGCTTGGCAGGGTTGGCACTGCTGGTCCCAAATCCCACCATTCGACCGCAATCTCCCGCGGACTATCTCGCCTCGACCACAATCTTGACTGCGCAATCTGAATTAGACACACTCAGATTCCGAATTAGACAATCTCCATTCGAAAATCCCCTTTGAGGAGGTCTATTGGACCACTATCTGCATAAGAAATCTGCATTCAACACTTCCAAATAGTTATCTCTGGTGAATTAGACAGTGGCTCTTATATTCAGATGAAAGACTCTTATAAATACATATAAGAAATCTCTAACTGTATACTGGGCACTCCTGTTAACAACTCAAAAGTAACTGTTGGTACAGCACTTATAAGAGATTTGAATTCTATCCTATGATATCTTAGAATTAGCCACTATACGACAAATCATACGATCTTCTTAAGAATCTCAATTTCCAATAGGTAGTATTCATATCAATTTCTTCTTCATTATCTTCATTTCCAAATATCTTACCGCCGACCATCATCTGGACCGTTAGACCGTAGACCTCTGTCTGACAGCCTTTTTTTACGATAAACAGCAACAGGCCACAGTCGTGAATGGACCACACTTCATGCCGGACGGCTGAACCATCTGACTCCGAACCAATGGACCGCCACTAAATTCAGATGTCTTCATCCAGCGTGATGGTCACAGCAATAGCAAGCAATGGTTCGTTCGGGCAATGGCGGCCATCTTGAAAGGCAAATCTGCAGACTGCTTGGGTCGCGGGTAATCCTCCAGCCATTGACTGGTGGCTAATCTGAAGATCAGCTCCAACCCAAGATGGGCTGCAGTGACTGAGCAAATCAGCATATTAGCCATGGCTGGACAATCTCTGGCGCCAAGCAGGCTCCTTCTGCAAGCATAGAACCCCTGCTGCTGGATCTCTATAAGGCTGCAACATCTCTCTCTGTTCATCTCTGTCTTTTTCTGTCTTTGTCAGAGGAGATAGATTGACAGAGACTCCGACAGTGAAACCGTTAGATGAAATGCTGGGCAGCTATTTTGAAAATTACATCTCTAACTGCAAATGCCATTATGAATAAAAAAATTGTTATTTTACGGTAAGATTGTTCGTTTAACGGTAACTGCTGTAAAAGTGACAGCAGCCGGTTTTACAATGAAGAGATGAAAATTTATGAGGTAAATCAGTGAATCAGAATGGAAAATTGATATAATGCATCAGTATGCTCTTTAAATATGCCAATAACTTTGTAAATATACTGAAATCCTTGATCTTCGTTGGTTCGCCACTTTCCTGACTCAAACTTCCAAGGCTCAGAATTCACACAAGAAAGAGTTAATGTCACAGAATGTACTAAGCAGTGACTACAACATTTGTGTGTGTGGGGGGAAAGGTTCTATTGTCAATGTTGCCTATTCTTTTGGAGCCTCTGAAGTCTGGGTCCATATTCAGTGCTATCAACAGAACTGATCAACAGAGTAGACAATTTGTAATGTCCTTCTATATTTAGCTCAATATCATCTGAATCAACCCCCCTCTGGTGGACAAACGTTGCCAAACACCAGTCAACTGCTTTCTTTTGAGGAGACCATGTCACTTGGGGGTTGGAAGGGTTATAACAGTATCTGAAATTGACCTAGATGTTGTGTACCCCTGTGTGTTACCCTCGTATCTGGCGTCTGTGGACTCCCAGTTGCCACCCTCTCCTTTGATTACATGTCAAGCAAGCTATCCCACAAGATTTATACCCTAGCTTATAGTCAGCTTTAGGGTGATTACCTATAACAGCCTAAAGTAAACAAACCAGGCTAACAGATTGCTCCCTACTCACTGAGTATTGAGACAATCAACTGCAACAAGCTTCTCACCAAATGACCTCCTCACTTAATCACTTACTCACTAATTGCCCCAATGAATTGTGCAAGTAAATTAAGTGAATTAAAGCCATCTGGTAAACTATGTTCTTAACACAGGGTAATCATAGGATGGACACATCACTGGGTGACATCATGCATTTGACATCAGACTGTGTCACTATATGCTGCATGCTGGAGTCTTTAGCGTGAGCAGATTCAGGTTTCTCATCCCAATTCTAGAGTCTTTAGGGTGGACAGATATAGGTTTCTCCCAATTGCAGAGTTGTTAGGGTGGACAGATATACATAGGTTTCTTCTCCCAATTCTTGTTACTCGCCATGGCTGTACGTACGAAAAGGAAAATTACATCAATTTACTTGACAGCATCAAGTTTTTGCTCTTTATTTCAAGTTCTTTATTTTCAAAATGGTTGCTTCGATACATTGTAAGTGTGAGATAATTAAACTTGTATTGCACGTGTCACAAAACTATAAAATGACACAAATGGCTTCTAATAACTGTTGCTCAGTCTTCTAAAGAATTGTCTCTCAACACAAATTTTAACCAAGGACCTTCACAGGTAGATGCCACTGTACTTTTAAAAGACAACACTTTTTTACCAAACTTCACTACACCACCCCAAGTACAATTCTGTCATATTCCAACAAATTACTGTATAATCCAATGTTTTTTCATAGTTATGAATACAGTTGTATAAACAGAGAGAAAAAAGAGCATGTATTACAGGTGGCTGGTCAGGAAATGGCTGAGATCAAAGTTTCACCAAACTGAGCTCCGGTTATTTGACTCATTTGAAGAGTCTTGTCATCTGGCTCTGTGCATTTCATCTGTCATTACAAGTGGTGACCTCTGCCAAACTCACGTGGCCTCACCTATCATATTGCCATCCTGGATTCACTTGATCTTCCAAGTACTACCTTGTGTATCTCATGTGTTGTGTGTGTGATACTGTGTATCATCCTCTGCATTCTTTCAAGTTGACACAAAGTGGTGGACTGTTGAAGCGTCCAGATGCTTTCAGAAACCTTCAGAAGCCTTCAGAAACTGGCTAGCTTTAACTTTTGGCTTCCACAGGCTGACCTAACCAAATCAAAGCTTGGAGATCACAATTAAAGCTTGCATAACAAAGTCAGAGATTCGTCCTTGGCCAGAGCTCAACCAAAATTAACTTCACAGGACCCAGAGGCCATCCAACGAAGTGTCCAATGCCATGGCTGACCATCAAAAAGATTACATTAACATCACTAGCAACAAATCATGTAGAAACGTAATTTTTTTACATGTTGGTAGGTATTTGCTGTAATTACAAAGCAAAGCTGACACAGATTATTACAAAGTTTTGCAACATTTAAAGTAGCAGAAATGTCCATGTTTCATTGGTCTTGTATGTTTATAAAAAGTATGTAATTTCCATTGCACTCTGCTTAACGACTAATAGAAAAAGGTTTGTAAAACTTTGTTCCTGAAGCCAAAGGTTCGCTTATTATTTGAAAGCTGAAAGTATGCATCGTCACACTTATTAGCTTTCAACTTTTATGCCAATTTAAGTAAATTTGCACGACATTACCCTATTTCTGCGGTTTTGGTTTCATTTTGTCATGTGTATAAAGACTTTCTGGCTTTGATTCAATGCGTTTCCATTGCCAAAATCGATGCTCTACTTCGTCGGGTTTTATTCAAATGTACGTTTCAGATATCATCTGTGTGCATTTGTTAATGTACATTTGGCATGTGAAGAGGAGGAGTATGAGGATGAGAAGGAAAAGAAGAAGAAGAAGACAACAATGTTGGAGAGCACAAGGAGAAAGAGGACAGGGAGGACATTGGTGGATTTTAAAAATGAGGGGGAGTATGGAGGGATGACAAGGAGGATAGTAAGGATATGACAGAAGAGAAAGAGGACGAGGTGGTTTAGGAAAAAAGGAGGACGAGGAGCACCACAAGCTGGAAGGTCAGGATGAGGAGGCGGAGGAAGAGGTTACAGTATACAGAAAGAAGCAAATATTGAAAACAGAATCCTTGGAGTATCATTATAAATCTAAACGTGCAAGTCATTAAGAATGCCAATTGAACACCAATTATATCACAATTCCAAAAACACCTAGAGCAGCATTTTAGGAGCGAAATCACAGCACCATAGCTTACCATGTATAAATATCAAGAGCATGAGAGGGCCCTCCCCTACTTCATCACTTACCCAATTCCAAATTCCATGCCGCCTAACTTCAACATGCCAACTTGAAGTAATACAAGAAAGCGTTAATAGAATTACCTCACAGTGACTTCAGCATATATTTTGTGTAAAGGGAATGGTTCTGTTGTCAATGTTGCTTTTTCTTTTGGAGCCTCTGAAGTCTGGGTCCATATTCAGTGCTATCAACAGAACTGATCAACAGAGTAGACAATTTGTAATGTCTTTCTATACTTAGCACAATATCATCTGAATCAACCCCTTCTGGTGGACAAACATTGCCAAACACCAGTCAACTGCTTTCTTGTGAAGAGACCATGTCACTTGGGGGTTGGAGGGGGTATAACAGTATCTGAAATTGACCCAGATGGTGTGTTCCCCCTGTGTGTTACCCTCGTATGTGGAGTCTGTGGACTCCCAGTTGCCACCCTCTCCTTTGATTACATGCCAAGCAAGCTATCCCACAAGATTTATACCCTAGCTTATAGTCAGCCTTAGGGTGATTACCTATAACAGCCTGAAGTAAACAAACCGGGGTAACAGATTGCTCCCTACTCAATGAGTACTCAGACAATCAACTGCAACAAGCTTCTCACCAAATGACCTCCTCACTTAATCACTTTCTCACTAATTGCCCCAATGAATTGTGCAAGTAAATTAAGTATATTAAGTCGTCTGGTAAACCATGTTCTTAACACAGGGTAATCATAGAATGGACACATCACTGAGTAACATCAGGCATTTGATATCAGACTGTGTCACTATATGATGGAGTCTTTAGGGTGGGTAGATATTGGTTTCACCTCCCAATTCTAGTCTTTAGGGTGGAAAGATACATGTTTCTCCCAATTAGAGAGTTTTGATGGTGGGCAAATACAGGTTCTCCTCAATTATCAATTCTTAACATCAATCAACTGACCAGCTTCAATTTTTCTTCTTTAAGTCAAGTTCTTTCTTTACAATAATAATGGTTGCTTTACTTAATGACAGGTAGAGGATTGAACAAGTAGTACACGTGTCAGACAAAATAATAACCTGACACAAAGGGCTTCCAATAACTGTTGCTCTGTCTTCTAAAGACTTGTCTCCCAACAGAGATTTTAGACACGGACCTTCACAGGTAGATGCCAGTGTACTTTCAAAAGACCAAAAAAATTTATTTTTACAAGATATCGTTTTTATTCCAACTTCACTACACCAACAATTCTGTCATACTCCAACACTTTCCTGATGAGTCCAATATTTTTTCATAGTTATGAATACAGTTGTATAAACAGAGAGAAAAAACAGCATGTATTACAGGTGGCTGGTCAGGAAATAGCTGAGATCAAAGTTTCATCAAACTGACTTCAGGTTATTTGACTCATTTGAAGTGTCTTGTCATCAGGCTCCGTGCATTTCGTCTGTCATTACAAGTGGCGATCTCTGCCAAACTCACGTGGCCTCACCTATCATATTGCCATCCTGGATTCACTTGATCTTACGAGTACCCTGTGTATCTCTTGTGTGTTGTGTGTAATGCTGTGTATCATCCTCTGCATTCTTTCAAGTTGGCACAAAGTGGTGGCCTGTTAAAGCGTCCGGATGCTTTCAGAAACCTTCAGAAGCCCTCAGAAGCTGGCTAGCTTTAACTTTTGGCTTCCGCGGGCTGACCTAACCAAATCAAAGCTTAGAGATCACAATTAAAGCTCCCATAGCAAAGTCACAAGTTCGTCCTTGGCCAGAGCTCAACCAAAATTAACTTCACAGGACCCAGAGGCCTTCCAACGAAGTGGCCAATGCCATGGCTGACCATCAAAAAGATTACATTAATATAAAAAAATCATGTAGAAACGTAATTTTTGTACATCTTGGTAGGTCTTTGCTGTAGTTACAAAGCAAAGCTGACACAAATTATTACAAAGTTTTGCAACATTTTAAGTAGCAGAAATGTCCATGTTTCATTGGTCTTGTATGTTTATAAAAAGTATGTAATTTCCATTGCACTCTGCTTAATAGAAAAGGGTTTGTAAAACTTTGTTCCTGAAGCCAAAGGTTCCCTTATTACTTGAAAGCTGAAAGTATGCATCGTCACACTTATTAGCTTTCAACTTTTATGCCAATTTAAGTAAATTTGCACGACATTACCCTATTTCTGCGGTTTTGGTTTCATTTTGTCATGTGTATAATTATAGGGGGGGGGTGTTATTTTAAAAATTTCAGAAAATCATACCTGTGTGGATGGAATATGAAAATATAGGTCAAAAGAAACCCAAAGGTACCTCAATCGCATTATTTGGTTTTAAAAACCCATATGGACGGAGGCTTTGAAGATATCGTCTTTTGCGCCGACTGCAAAATTACCCGAAAATGCCATATCTCGAGAACGAATGCACATACAGACTTCAAAATAGGCTCAAATTATTCGCAATCCCTAAGTTTATATTCGTCTTTCATAGTAAATATATGCCTATCTGCCTTATTTTTAAAGGTATAGCCAAAAAACCTTGATTTTGTGCAAAACCTTATATTTTCGATTTTTTAGGAACTTTATAGGCTTAATTTGAAGAATGTTAGCTTTAAAAAATTTCTGCTCCACTTGCTCTATCATCCAAAAGTTAAAGTATCATCCTAAACATTGAAGATTGATGTTGCAGTATTAGCCAAATCAGTCTTTCTGTGTAACAGTGTCTATCTTTGTCTTAGGTGATGTATGTGTTCTGGTTTTATCCTCGTCAGCACTATAATGACTTGGGATTTATTTGTCTTCAGTCATTTCCTCATATTTTAAAGTAAGTGTGTGTTTGGTGAAGAAAAGTAGGCCTAATTTTGTTTACCAATTTTCATGTAAGAAAATGTAAGGAGTCTCCTAGTGACAGCACATTTCGCTATATTTGTAATTTTACTTTTTGGTTTGTTTCTTTTCTTATCGAGAGGACACTGACAGGTTTTGCAAACTGAAGCAGCATTATCAAGTTGAAGCTGTGAAGGTGTAAGTCTTAAGTATTCAGTGAGACATTTGTGTGGCTTCTTATGGTGGTGATGGATCAGATATTCTGATATACAAAGGTGATCTTAAATTTTCAACCTAGTATTGGTAAGCAGAAATATTTAGTTCCCATTTTCAAAAAAAGGCTTATGTTTATTCCACCTTCTGTAGAAACATGTCACAAATTCTAGGAATTTTGTATTTTTGGTATGTTGTATCTCAAATTTTACAATCTGTCTATAATTCTATACACATGTGTAACATTTTTCTCTTTACTGTCCAGCCACATCCACTTTAAAGTGTAGCCATTTTTCAAACAGACTTGATTTGACTAAATAAATAACCTGACCTGACAATTTTTTTTAATTTTTAGTTTTTGCTACTTTACAGAGATTGTCAACATCTCTATTGACTTGTATGGCTAACTTGTTAGAGAAGAAAGATTCTCAACATCCCAGTTTCATGCCTGAAATTGTTTCTGAACAAGAAATTGATTAACTTGTTCTCCTCAAGTAGTACTTCCTGGTCATCTTTTGTCACATTTGTCTGTGTAACTTTTGCTTTTCTTTGGTTACCTGTTCATTGGTCAAAAGTCAGTTGGTTCAACGAGATAAAGAGTGCTAAAAACAAAGTGCTCAGTCACAAGATGCTGGGGAATTCAATGTCACTGAAGGCATTCACCACAGAATTAAGCAAGGGGGTGTTGGAGAAAGAACTGTATTTTTAAGAAGTCCCTGGGATTGGCACAAGGTCACTCGGCAGAGGTAGATGTTTCAGCTTAATCTTTCTCTCCTCAGAGAAACAGCTTACTCTATTTTCAGAGCTATATATGCAAACCCAAACTTTGAGGGTATGGACCAATATTCCTGATAAAAATTTTGTGCATTAAGATGTCAGGCACAGTCAATACATGTAAATTGTTTTGTTTAGTCATACTACTGGTAAAAATGATTAGATCCTGTCTCATTTTCTTGTTTCTCTTAAGACTTCATGAAAAATCCTCTATTTTCTTGTTATAATATATCATTACTGCACAGTGGTGTCATTGTAGGTGGGGCTGGTGGGGCATTTGCATTTGCCCCACCACTTTTTGACCAAAGTATACATGTTTCTGAATCAAAAAAATATATAATTTTTCCCCTGACATCTTCCACGAAGATGTGTCGGCTACTTGACGCACCACATTAAAATGAAACTGATGCCCCTGTTACTGTTACTGCAAGATGAGCATAGGAAACAAATGAATGTGATTAACAATCAATTTTAGAGTTACTAGTCCATTAGGGATGTCATTTTCCAGTATTGGACTTTTAGTATTAATAGATTCATTATTTATGCTATCCTCTTCAAGTTAATTTCATGCCATTACTGGCATTACTGCTGTCTCACATGTGAAATAGAATTATTATGGTGTTGTGAATGTCACTTTTTTTATAAGCTTGTCAAAGATCTTGTCAGTGAACCTCAAGACTTTTAAGATAGCTGCACACAGAGTACCACGCAGTTATATGAAACTAAATATTAATGTAATTGTCATAAGTAAATCAAGTATCTCGCTGATCAAATCAATTTAGGCATAATCTATGCACGGTATACAACAACTTGGTATAGTGTGATTCAGTAATTGATAATATGGTATAGAACTGTCAAATGCATATAAATATTACATGTAAACATAGATCGAGCAATTTTTGCAATTATTTAGGCTCTAACACTACACACACAGTCTGCAATGCGAGTTTACGCTTGTATACTGTCGGAAAAGAGCAAAAAAACAGTTTTTGTCCAATAACAAAAAAAATATTGCACTTAGGCCTATAGTTTCTATGAAAGACTGATATAAAAGTGAGGATTCCGGTTAATTTGAGCCTATTCACAAGTCTCTATGACCAATAGTTCTCAAGATATGATTTTTTTGGGTAATTTTCGTCATTATTTCGTCGCGTCAACCTTCAAAGGCTCCGTCCATATGGGTTTTCGGCTTATATTGACAAACGGAGGCAACCGTGTTGCCTAACTAGGTCCAGGTCACACAAAAAATGCCACACAGAAACATTTTGGAATTATCACCCCCCCCTAATAGTATAAAGACTTTCTGGCTTTGATTCAATGCGTTTCCATTGCCAAAATCGATACTCTACTTCGTCGGGTTTTATTCAAATGTACAATTCAGATATCATCTGTGTGCATTTGTTAATGTACATTTGGCATGTGAAGAGGAGGAGTATGAGGATGAGAAGGAAAAGAAGAAGAAGAAGACAACCATGTTGGAGAGCACAAGGAGGAAGAGGACAGGGAGGACATTGATGGATTTTAAAAATGAGGGGGAGTATGGAGAGATGACAAGGAGGATAGTAAGGATATGACGGAAGAGAAAGAGGACGAGGTGGTTAAGGAGAAAAGAAGGAGGAGGAGCACTACAAGCTGGAAGGTCAGGATGAGGATGCGCAGGAAGAGGTTACCATATACAGAACGAAGCAAATTTTGCAAACAAAATCCTTGGAATATCATTAGCTATACATGCAAGTCATTAAGAATGCCAATTGAACACCAATTATGTCATAATTAAAAAAACACCTAGACTCCTAGAGCAGCATTTTAGGAGCAAAATCACAGCACCATAGCTCACCATTTTAAACATCGAGAGCTTGAAGGGCCCTCCCCTACTTCATCACTTACCTAATTCCAAATTCCATGCCACATAACTTTAACATGCCAACTTGAGGTAATGCAAGAAAGGGTTAATAGAATTACCACGCAGTGACTTAGGCATATTTTTTGTGAAGGGAATGGTTCTGTTGTCAATATTACTCTTTCTTTTGGAGCCTCTGAAGTCTGGGTCCATATGTAGTGCTATCAACGTGGTTGATCAACAGAGTAGACAATTTGTAATGTCTTTCCATATTTAGCACAATATCATCTGAATCAACCCCCTCTAGTGGGCAAACATTTCCAAACACCAGTCAACTGCTTTCTTTTGAGGAGACCATGTCACTTGGGGGGTTGGAAGGGTTATTACAGTATCTGAAATTGACCTAGATGGTGTGTTCCCCCTGTGTGTTACCCTCGTATGTGGAGTCTGTGGACTCCCAGTTGCCACCCTCTCCTTTGATTACATGCCAAGCAAGCTATCCCACAAGATTTATACCCTAGCTTATAGTCAGCTATAGGGTGATTACCTATAACAGCCTAAAGTAAACAAACCAGGCTAACAGATTGCTCCCTACTCACTGAGTCCTCAGACAATCAACTGCAACAAGCTTCTCACCAAATGACCTCCTCACTTAATCACTTACTCACTAATTGTCCCAATGAATTGTGCAAGTAAATTAAGTGAATTAAGTCATTTGGTTAATTATGTTCTTAACACAGGGTAATCATAGAATGGACACATCACTGAGTGACATTAGGCATTTGATATCAGACTGTGTCACTATATGATGGAGTCTTTAGGGTGGAAAGATACAGGTTTCTCCCAATTAGAGAGTTTTGATGGTGGGCAAATACAGGTTCTCCTCAATTATCAATTCTTAACATCAATCAACTGACCAGCTTCAATTTTTCTTCTTTAAGTCAAGTTCTTTCTTTATAATAATAATGGTTGCTTTACTTAATGACAGGTAGAGGATTGAACAAGTAGTACACGTGTCAGACAAAATAATAACCTGACACAAAGGGCTTCCAATAACTGTTGCTCTGTCTTCTAAAGACTTGTCTCCCAACAGAGATTTTAGACACGGACCTTCACAGGTCGATGCCAGTGTACTTTCAAAAGACCAAAAAAATTTATTTTTACAAGATATCGTTTTTATTCCAACTTCACTACACCAACAATTCTGTCATACTTGATGAGTCCAATATTTTTTCATAGTTATGAATACAGTTGTATAAACAGAGAGAAAAAAGAGCACATATTACAGGTGGCTGGTCAGGAAATAGCTGAGATCAAAGTTTCACCAAACTGAGCTCAGGTTATTTGACTCATTTGAAGTGTCTTGTCATCTGGCTCTGTGCATTTCGTCTGTCATTACAAGTGGTGACCTCTGCCAAACTCACGTGGCCTCACCTATCATATTGCCATCCTGGATTCACTTGATCTTCCGAGTACCTTGTGTATCTCTTGTGTTGTGTGTGTAATGCTGTGTATCATCCTCTGCACTCTTTCAAGTTGACACAAAGTGGTGGACTGTTGAAGCGTCCAGATGCTTTCAGAAACCTTCAGAAGCCTTCAGAAACTGGCTAGCTTTAGCTTTTGGCTTCCACAGGCTGACCTAACCAAATCAAAGCTTGGAGATCACAATTAAAGCTCGCATAGCAAAGTCACAAGTTCGTCCTTGGCCAGAGCTCAACCAAAATTAACTTCACAGGACCCAGAGGCCATCCAACGAAGTGGCCAATGCCATGGCTGACCATCAAAAAGATTACATTAACATCACCAACAACAAATCATGTGGAAACGTAATTTTTGTTGGTAGGTCTTTGTTGTAATTACACAGCCAAACTGAAGACAAATTTTTATGAAGTTTTGCAATGTTCAAAGCAGCAGAAATGTTCACATTTGATTGGTCTCATATGCTTATAAAAAGTCTATAAGTTTCCATTGCACTCTGCTGAACAACTCATAGAAAAAGGCTTTTAATACTTTTTTCCTGAATCCATTATATTACTTGAAAGCTGAAAGTACCATCATTACACTTATTAGCTTTAAATTTTTGTGCCAATTCAAGTAAATTTGCATAACATTACCTTATTTCTGTGGTTTTTGGATTCATTTTGTCATGTGCATTAAGATGGTCTGGCTTTGATTCAATATTTGGGCATGCCAAAATCGATATTCTACTTGGTCAGGTTTTATTATATACATTTGGGATATCATCTCTGTGCGTGTGTAAGTACGTAAATGCATATGACGTTTCAGAAGCATGAGGAAGAGGAGGAGGAGGATGAGGAGAAGGAGGGGCAGAAGGAGGCGGGTTATGGGAAAAAGAAGAAGACGACAAAGGGGGTGGAAGAGGAGGAAGAAGAAGAAGGAAGAAGAAGAAGGAAGAAGAAGAAAGATATGACCATGAAGAAGAAGAGGTTGACAAGGAGGAGACTATAGAAATGCAATGGAAAATTTGCTCTGACCTAATTCGGCACTGAGCATGCCCGGGAGTTACCTGATTCCACTGAGCCCTATTGAGGATGTGCAGAGAGCAATAACAAATGGTGGCCATTTTTAGATTTCCCTGATTCAAACTTTTAAGGCCAGTTTTCACTACAAGCTACATGGGGTTCACTCATCAGACAAGGCTCATATTAATCTAAATTTTGTAAGGAATTTTTTGGTGTGGGCCTGATCAGTGAACGTTATGTAGCTCACTTTTGGGTGATAATGGATCAAATTTTACCTTGAATGATAAGGACAGTTTTCATAGTGGAGGAGGAGGAAGAGGAGGAAAGGGAAGGAAGAGGAAAATATAAAGGAGGGAGACATCAAGGACAATATCATTGAGGATGACGAACACATGGCAGAGGAGGAAATGGGGCAAGAGGAGGAAGAGTGTTGTGAGAATGATGGTGATGATTAAAAATTAGGAGGATAGAGGAGAACTATTTATAAGTAGAATAATAAGAAGTTCTCGGAGGAGACAGAGAATGAGGAGGTGGTTAAGGAGAAAAAGAAGGAAGAGGGGCACGAGCAGCACTATGACTTGGAAGATCAGAATGAGGATGCAGTGGAAAAGGTACCAATGACATGCAGAACGAAGCAATTAATATCAAAAAAATCCATAGAATATCATTGTATAAGAACACCATGTCACAACACCAAAACACCATAAGCAGCATTTCAGGAGCGAAATCAAAGCACCATAGCTTACCATGTCCATGTATGAACATCAACAACATGACAAGGACCCCCCCCCCTCCTTCCCCTAGCCCCCTCCCCCCAACCTCTCCTGCCTCTTGCACATAGAAGCCGTTTACTTTTCATTGGGGGTGATTTACCTGATTTGCCACTAATGCCATCAGCATATAAAAATCTGTTGGTTGTGGCAGGCGCCCGTTTACAGTAATGCACCCAGTTTGTGGCAAAATGAATGCAACAGTTGAAGGAGTAGGGGCAGAACAGTCTATCTCACGCTCTTGCTCACTTGCTTGGCAGGGCTTTTACTTGTAGAATGAAGTGATTTCAGATCCATGCGTATGGTGGATTTATGATACGGTTAGACTTGAAAACCTGATCAGATCTCTACTTGCATTCATGAAAATGTATGTATGGCATCAGAATTTATGAATTCAGTTTATCTGGGATAAGGTTAATGGTTAATGGTAGAGCCAACATGGTTGGATGGGTGATATGGGTTTATGTCCTGTGTTTTTACACTAATTAGGCCAGGCAGGGGTTATTTCTCAGGTCAGGAATCGAACCGAGAGCCTATAGGTTGGCAGCCCAATGTGTTACCAATGAGCCATTGGCTCCAGGCTCTGTATATAGCTGGCTATTGATGTCGTTTGAATAATAAATTTATTATTTTGGTGACCTACTTTAAGGTGGTATAGTCCCTTCTTACCCCCTTCCTCCCCATGGCAAATACAGCAATGATAACAGCATGACATGCCGAGCATGAAGTTCATTTTCATGATTCAAGGGACAAAATGTGCAGCTTCCTGTTTGGCAACAGTAGTCAATAAGTGAACAACTCTTTCGAAATTATTTATGATTTTCCTTCTTGAGTCTTGACTTAATTGCTGACCTATGAACTTTGACTGAATGTTACTCTCAATTGAAGAACTTAAATCTCACTAGCATCGTCTATTAACCCATGGCAAAAATCTGTAGCACATCCAACTCCATAGCATAGACATTATCTCAATGCACTGATCGAGTGTGAAGAGTGATTTGGTTGCTGGGGCATTACAGCTTATGGAAGACAAGCTCTCGGCTAAAACGTGCTAAAGTGAGATTTTGGAAGATAAACATTGTATGCAAGTGAACGTATGGGATTAGACAGGGCTCTATCTTTGGCCACCCAGCAAACACAAACGGTTTTTCAACGGTTTTATAGCGGTCGGTGCTCAAACCGTTTTTTGATAACGTTTTTTTAACCCAATTTCAATGTTAATGAAAAACGTGTTATTCCAACCGTTGAAGTTTAACATATTTAAAACGTTTAATGAAAATGTAGAAAATATGTTACCTCTAAATATGTTTCTGTAATGCATAAAATACATTATTCTGACATTATGAATGTTGGTAAAGTTTTAATGCCAATTTAACATCTGACTTTAGCATTGAAAAAATGTTTCAAGAAAATGTTAGAAATATGTTTTTTGAAAACGTATTTCTTTCACGTGGAAAAAACGTTTAATGAAAATGTTGAAAATACGTTACCGGAAAATATGTTTCTGTAATGCATAAAATACATTATTCTGACATTATGAATGTTGGTAAAGTTTTAATGTCAATTTAACATCTGACTTTAGCATTGAAAAAATGTTTCAAGAAAATGTTAGAAATATGTTTTTTGAAAACGTATTTCTTTCACGTGGAAAAAACATTTAATGAAAATGTTGAAAATACGTTACCGGAAAATTATTTTCTGCAATGCATAAAATACATTATTCTGACATTATGAATGTTGCTAAAGTTTTAATGTCGGTGTAACATCTGACTTTAGCATTGAAAAAATGTTTCAAGAAAATGTTAGAAATATGTTTTTTGAAAACGCATTTCTTTCACGTGGAAAAAACGTTTAATGAAAATGTTGAAAATACGTTACCGCAAAATTAGTTTCTGTAATGCATAAAATACATTATTCCGACATTATGAATGTTGCTAAAGTTTTAATGTCGATTTAACATCTGACTTTAGCATTGAAAAAATGTTTCAAGAAAATGTTAGAAATATGTTTTTTGAAAACGCATTTCTTTCACGTGGGAAAAACGTTTAATGAAAATGTTGAAAAGATGTTACCTGAAAATAAGTTTCTGTTATGCATAAAATACATTATTCTGACATTATGAATGTTGCTAAAGTTTTAATGTCGATTTAACATCTGACTTTAGCATTGAAAAAATGTTTCAAGAAAATGTTAGAAGTATGTTTTTTGAAAATGTATTTCTTTCACGTGGAAAAAACGTTTAATGAAAATGTTGAAAATACGTTACCGGAAAATTAGTTTCTGTAATGCATAAAATACATTATTCTGACATTATGAATGTTGCTAAAGTTTTAATGTCGATTTAACATCTGACTTTAGCATTGAAAAAATGTTTCAAGAAACTGTTAGAAATATGTTTTTTGAAAATGTATTTCTTTCACGTGGAAAAAACGTTTAATGAAAATGTTGAAAAGACGTTACCTGAAAATAAGTTTCTGTTATGCATAAAATACATTATTCTCAGTGGCGTAGCTAGGCTTTTTCTCTGGGGGGGGGGGGGCAAATGACCCTGATTTCCCCAAAAAGCAATCAGCAACCCGGCGTAGGCAGGACACGGGTTTTTTCAAATTTTTAGAAAATTTTCCGAACTCTCAAATAAAATATATAAAATGCTGGAAACAATGATGATGCTGTCCACTTTCTACAAAGAAGAACTAAAACAAAACGAAGTGTTAGAAAGTTGCTGGTTTGTACCGCATAACAAAATTATGTAATGAAAATATCTTTGGATAGGTTGCTTCCACATTAAACTCAGAAAAAGATGCAAAACTTATAAATTGAAGGTTGATTTTGTTGTGATGAGGACTCCCCATCTGTCTTAAATCAAACATGAAATACTTCTGTATTCAAGTGCTTCATATTAACAGAGACATCCTGAAAATAATTGTTGCTATTTGCAAAGAAAATTAACAATTTACCCATGTGTTGTTTGGAAATTGTTTTCAACAGCATGATTAAGATCAGAAAAATCAGTCTTGAATTTTTCTTGTTGCATTTCATCATACGACATCTCCAATTTGTTCTTTTTTTTTTATAACATTTTTGTCAAGTTATCATAAGAGTCCTCAGAGATGGTGTCAGCAATGTTAACAGGATTTCGATATATGAAGTAAAAGTATGCCTTTCCTCCTTCTATTCTCTTTTTCCCTCTTGCTTCCCTTTTTCCCTTTATTTTTCTGCTTTCCCTATTTTTCCCATTTCCCTATTTTTACCCCCATTTCCCCATTTTTTCCCCAAAAAGTTGTCTGGGGGGCAACTTGCCCCCCCTGCCCCCCACTAGCTACGCCACTGATTATTCTGACATTATTTAATAATAGAATGTTAATCTAAATTATTATGTAATAAGATTATACTGTTATCACATAGTACCGAGTGTACTATCAGTTTTCATGGCACCAAGGTGAAAAATATTGGACAAGGGCAAGTTGTGTTTCTTTTGACTTGCATGTCAAGATGTATCTTGTCATTAATCAACAACTACTTCACCTACAAACAAATGTTTCACACTTTTGGAATCCTCGGATGACATACTTGATGATGGCTTTTGTTAAAATTACTTTCCTCAAAATTTATGGCAAATTTTAGAACTCTAAACACAAAAAGTCACTAAAAAATCTGGGAAAATGCCATTTTTTGGCCACTTAATGCTTTATTCCGAAGAAACAAATAACACAACCAGGACAGGAAGCTAATATCCACTTAGCCCGTTAATATGCGCATCTTCTGCCCCAAAAATCATCTTTCTATCTACCTCCGTTGCTGTGCAGTGAGCTTTTTAGTCAAATTGAGAAACACAACATTTTGTCACTTGTGACTGTGCAGCAGCACATAAAACATGGTGTTTCCTCTCAGGTCCGTCCAATCTCTCACATGCTAAAATCACCATGCAATATCATGCATAGTAAAATTAGACAGAGAGATAGATAGACAGATAGATAGACAGATAGATAGACAGATAGATAGACAGATTGATAGATAGATAGATGCAGTGGTCGAAATAAGGGGGGGTCAAGGGGGTCTTGACCCCCCTAAATGCTCTTGGGACCCCCTCAAATACATTTTTCAGAAGGACCCAGAGGGGGTCCTCTAAAAACCCCCACAAATACTGAATCTGTTCAGAGGAATAAGCATGAAGCCCCAGTAACGGCTTGTCAGCTTACAACAACCTCTTGTGATTTATATTCACCAGCATTAGGGTTATGGAAACTAATTTTCTGAGATAAAACATGCCTTTAAAATTCATTTTTAGAGCATCTGAAGCCATTCAGGTTCGGGTGGCCCACTGACGGCCCGCCGACTCCGGTTACAAGGGCTTCTATCCTTTGGGCCTTGGAACTGAAAGACCCCCCAAAATTACTTGGCCTATTTCGACCACTGGATAGATGGATAGATAGATGGATAGATAGAAAGATCCCCCCCCCCCCCCAAGACCTCAGCTCTCATGCTTCTTACATATATAGATGTGATAGCTAATTATCAGTTTCTTTTTTGTTCATTTCAATAAATTTCAAGTTTCAGGTTATTAATTATTAATTCTGCATGGATATTTTATACTATCCATTAAGCCTAGGCGTTGTATTCATGTTCAATTGTAGTGAGGTATTTATTAATTCAATTAATTTGAAATAATTCCATTACACTATATCATAATTACCAATTTTCCAAAGATTACTCAACTCCATTCACATTTATCAGAAAATTCACGCAAGCCCTAATTCAGCACCCAGAAATGTGTAATTCAGCATAACAGTGTAATTTGCTTATGGCCAATTAGTGGAAGTGTGAAGAAATTGCAAGGAGCTATTTCAAAGATACTCCCTGATTCTATTGTTTAATTCAACTTAATTATTCCGTTATCATAATCACTCTTGACTGTATGAATCATGCTAAATAATTTTCATAATATTGATTTATTTCAATAGTATTGCATAATGTGTAATATTAATATCATCCGACAGGCCTATTAATATAGCATAAAATAACAAATTAAATCTGTCACGGATAATCAGAAAATTGCTGTGTTCTCGTGAAGAATTGAATTCAAGCTTATCAATTGGTATTCTTTTAATCTGGCAAGGCCTTTATGATTTCCTTATTTACTTGAACATCAGATGTTAATTATTCAATTAATTTAGCAAATCGATTTTAAAAAGATGGTATCATAGATAGATAGATAGATAGATAGATAGATAGATAGATAGATAGATAGATAGATAGATAGATAGATTGCTGAATGCCTGATTTCTGGATAACTTGATAGATAGACGAATATATAGTAGGCTAGATACTATCTAGCTTTCTATATATTCGTCTAATAGATATCTAGTAGACAGTAAGCTAGAGAGAAAAAAGGAAGGATATCGAAATAGCTAGATAGATAGGTAGATAGTTAGCTAGATAGCTGGATATGTGATTGCTGGATAACTATATAGATAGACAAATATATACAGATAAGATCGTAAGAAAGGTAGAAAGGCAGACAAAAAGATAGAAATATAGCAAGATAGCTAAATAGATAGCAAGATAGATAGCTGGATATATAGCTGAATAGATACCTGGATAGACAGCTGGATAGTTAGCTAGATAGTAAGCCAGATAGTTTGATACTAGACAGATGGGCAGATAGAAAGATAGACAGCAAAGTAGCTGGATACATGCAGATGGCAAGAAGATAGCTAGGTCTAGATAGAGAGACAGAAAGAACTGTAAATGTCTATGGATTGCATATTGAAAAATTTGATAAGGGGTCGACCATTTAATAATCAGAGGGGGGGGGGGGCTTGGAGTTTTCCTCTGTGGGGAAATTATTTATTTTAGTTAATGGCAGCAGTAATTATATTACTTCAAGCCTGTGAAGTCCCTAAATATTCATTCCCAAATCAAGCAACACCAGATATTATTTATTTCAAGGTTGCCCAGAAATAGTTAATTTATTTCACTAAACAGAGCAAGAAATTATTTATTTCAAAAGCAATGCGAGCCCCCCCCCCCCCTTGACATTAAGTGGTGTAAACAAAAAATAGGATGCAAGAGAGCCAGAGAGCTACTTGAATGTTTTACATTAAAAAGATGGTCATTCAATTTATATTATTATGCATGTTTGCACAATATTCTACCACTGTTCAAGTAATTCAATTGGGGTATTTATTTTATCAGGCATTTCACACAATCACAAATTTAGCATAACTTCCCAGTTTAGTTATGGTTGAAAGGAAAGAAAGATTTGATGGATGATTGAGGCTTTATGTCCTGTATTTATGCACTAAGTAGGCTAATTAGGACAGGAGGAGGATATAGCAAAGGAGCAAAGAAAAGAAAATAAGATAGAAAGATAGATTTATAAATGAATAAAAGAAAGATAGAAAGATGAATAGATAAAACAGAAAGAATGAAATTTAAGAAAGAATGAAAAAAGGAAGGCCGATAGACAAAACTACAGCAAAATAGACAGATGGATAGATAATAGATAGATAAATAGATAATAGATAGATAAATATATATAAAACATATATAGATAAAGATAGATAGAAAGATAGATAGATAGATAGATAGATAGATAGAAAGATAGATAGATAAATAGATATATATTAGATAGATAGATAGATAGATATTAGATAGATAGATAGATAGATAGATAGATAGATAGATAGATAGATAGATAGAAGCAAAATAAAATTGCTTGCATGTTCTAAAGAGATTTTAATTGTTTTAATTATCTATGTATAGTTTTTTTGAAATTATGTATTGTCTTACTTGACAAAAACTTATAATGCTATAATAATATTATTATATGTGTTATATAGATTGCATCAAATATATCAATGCTAATTTATGCTCATGTGCCTTCAAATTGAATTTACAAGTATTAATATCTTGATATACTTTGCAGATTGGAAATTAGAGTAATTACCCCGCAAAATAGCTCTAAATATACCCTCATTACCTCAGAATTTATGCATGCAATTTAATGAGATGTAATTAAAACCCCATGGTTGAGTGGTTAGGCTTGGTGATTCTGTACAATTCTGTCATTTTGCCCTTGCAACTTGGACTGCAGGGACTCTTAACACCAGAAGCTTGGAGAAGTGAGTTAAATTTTCAATATTTCAATATTTCATATGAATTATACATTAAGTTATCTATTGAAATGACACAATATACATGAACTGATGAATTTACTTGAAATCTTTTCAGATTTACAGGGAAGAAATGCTGCAAAGTGTGAGTATCCAGCTGTATCTCTGTCTATCTCTTTCATCTATGTCTATTCTGCCTCAGACTGCCTGTCTATTTTCTGTCTATCTATCAGTCCATCAGTCTATCTTTCTGTATGTCTAGCTGCATGTCTTATTGACTATCTGCCTATAACTGTCTGTCTAACCACCTAACTAACCATGGGTCTATTTATCTGTCTAAACTAACTAACTAACTAACTAACTAACTAACTAAGTAACTAAGTAACTAACTAACTAACTAACTAACTAACTAACTAACTAACTAACTAACTAACTAACTAACTAACTAACTAACTGAATGTCTGACTGACTGACTGACTGGTCATCTAGCGCAATCTATTAATCAATCTGTTAATCTCTATCTGTCCAGCTGGCTGGCCAGGTGATGGTCAAGGCAACAAAAGACGCAATTTAAATCATGATTAAATTTTACTTTATTTCTCCAAAATCATCTTTTTAATTTAATTGGCTTTTAAGCTTTAAATCATTATTAAATCACTTATTTAGAAAAGGTAAAGAAAATATCAACAACCCTGTGGCCAGCTAGCTAAACAATCTCGCAAGCTATATTGCTATAAATCTAGCTGTTAATCTGTTTAATATCATTATGTATCTTTCCAGACGCATATCTAAGAAGGTCCTGAGAAGTGGGCTGGGGGGGGGGGGGTGAGGCATAACATGGAGGGAATATGCAGTTGTTTGTGGCTTTTCCTATCTTCCCCATGTTAATTTTGTGCCGGGGGAGGGGGGTATGGCCCTATACCACCCCCCCCCCCCAAATGTGCTGTATCTACAAATCTATCCGTCTATCTACTTACTACCTAGCTAACTACCTATCTATCTATCTATCTATCTAACTACCTACCTATCTATCTATCTATCTATCTATCTATCTATCGTTTTCTCTATCTTTCCATCTATCTTTCTATCCATATATCTATCAATCTGTCAATCTTCTATCTATCATATCTAATCCATCAAATTGATATTGTCTGTCTGGTCTCATTTTTCTAATAAATCTTATGTATCTTATCTATCTTTTCCTTCCCATCTTGTCCTTCATATATTATACTTTCTACCTTATTCTTCTTTCTATAATCTACATTGTCCTTGCAATGCAGCTTATCTATTCTATCTTTCCTATCTGGCTCATCTAACTTATACTTCCAGTCTTACGCTTTCTATCACATCCTTCCTATGCAGTTTATCCTGTCCTTCCTAGCTTCCCTAGGGGCCGATGCAGAAAATGTTGGATTTGGGGGGTGGGGTGGCGGGGTTTACCAATGTAAATATACTAAAAATAAGGGTATTCAATTTTTACCTTCAGCGAACGAAGTTCGAAGAAGGTATTGTAATCACTTGGGTAAAAATGCTGTCCGTCCGCCGGGCGGGCGGGCGGGCGGGCGGTATTCAATTTTTACCTTCAGCGAACGAAGTTCGAAGAAGGTATTGTAATCACTTGGGTAAAAATGCTGTCCGTCCGCCGGGCGGGCGGGCGGGCGGGCGGGCGGGCGGGCGGTCGGGCGGCGGGCGGATAGATCGTTTCCGGTCCGTCACTCGGCCTCTATTGAATGTATGTGGATGAAATTTGGTACACATCTAGCCTGTATGGTCTAGTTGTGCCTTTTGATGGTCTGATGAATAGATCTTAAATACTTTTTGAAATAATTAACAAAATATAAAAATAATTTTTTTTTCGTTTCCGGGCCAAGGCTCGGTCACTATTGCATGTGCATGGATGAAATTTGGTACACACGTGGCCTATATGGTCTAGTTGTGCCTTTTGATGGTCTCATTGACGGATATTCTATACTTTCTGAAAAAATGAGAAAAAATATAAAAACATATTTTTTTTGTTTTTTGAGCTAAGACTCGCTCACTATAGCATGTACATGGATGAACTTTGGTACAAATATGGTCAATATGGTCTAGTTGTGCCTTTTGAAACGTCTGAAGGAAATATTATATACTTTTTCAAGTATTGAAAAAAACATAAAAATTATTATTTTTGTTTCTGGCCCAACATCCGGTCACTATTCCATATACATGGATGAAGTTTGGTACACATATGGCTTGTATGGTCTAGTTGATCCTTTTCATGATCTGACAGATGGCTATTCTATAGTTTTTGTAATATTGAGAAAAAATATTTAAAATAATTTTTTTTATATCGGAGCCAAAACTTCCCCACTATTGCATATACAGTAATGCATTTTTCTAAACAAATCACCTATGCAATTTAGCAGTGCTTTTTGATGCGTATAACACTTTATGAATCATTGGAAAAATTGAGATAATGGAAGGCCACTACTCGACGGCTATTGCATACCTATAGACCTAAGCAATTTCGTAAACGCACCAATTTTATGATATTATTGTAATCTTCTAAAGGTGTTATTCGCTGAAGGTTTGCTGCTGCGCAGCCTATGTTTTTACATTAAAATCCCGAATACGCTAGTTCCCATCTGTATTTTTGTTTCTCTTTCCTTCAATGATTTTGTCTTCCTTTCTATTTACCTGCCTGCTCCGAATCTCTGCTGGTTTGTTTTATTTTTTGCCTTATTCCCTTCTTTCTATGAGATTTATAACTTATTCACATGTAATATAGGCCTATGTATTATTGACATTTTGTATTTACTATGTAACTAGTGAATAACTGATGCAAATACTCTCTTTGCAGTGGAAGAACATTATGAGGCCAGCAGTGACACAGGATCCTTAAGATGGAATAAAAAGAACAATAACAATGACAAATCAAATGTATACCCCAGCACCCCAACACCCCGACTATAATAAAGGCATTCCTCCTCCAATGTTGAAAGAAAATTTCAATATAACTGTTGAAAAATGGTTTTCCCCACAACGTAATAAAAACGTTTCCCAAAAATGTTGAAAAAACGTTTCCTCAAAACGTAAAAATAACGGTTTCCCCATTACGAAATGAAAACATTTTCCAAATACGTGAAATAACGGTTTTTTCATAACGCAAAATAACCATTCTCCAAATAATGTTATAAAAGCATGCAGTAGCAAACATTCTAAAAACATTTTTCGGATGCATTGAATAAACGTTTCTTAAAACAGTGTATTAGAAATGTTATATAAACAGAAAATATATGATAAATTATAACCATGGGATAAAACATCAAAATAACGTTAAAAAACCGTTTTTGGAAAACCGTTAAATCCAAACGTGATTTTGCTGATTATTTGACGCAATTGAAAACGTTGGTGTAAAACGTTAAAATCATGTTTTTTGGACCATCCAATTTAACATTATTTAAACGTAATGAAAAAACGGTTTTTTAACGGATTTTCGACCGTTTATAAACGTAATTTAAACGTAATTGTGTTTGTTGGGCAATGTCAATTTTTTTTGCTCATATTCAAGCTTATGTGAAGGCTATTTCAAGAAGTCTTCCTTATTGGATCCTTTAAATGAAACAAAATATGATATACGTGTAAATTCATTTCCATAGTTTGCGAAATTGCTTTGGTATTATGCAATTTCTTAGAGACAACTAAACGGTATCTTCTTGATGACAAAAAAAATTGAGCTCTCTGGTTTTCAATAAACCGTCTTTGTGTCTAAATTCAAATAACTTTTAATTCTTTATACTAGCTAATATTGGACCAAATGTTGATATTGTACAAATCCAGTTGTGATTTCAGCATTACACTTGAATATGGAGAAACTTCTGCATCAAAATTTGGCATGCATGATGCATGCATGATGCTCACATTTAACTTAAATATCCAATTAACTATGATGCTAAATCACTGAAACGTTAGTTATTGACATTCAGGATAATCTAGTGCAATCTCACCAATACAACTATTAGCTCATGGATTTTAGGCCATTCATCAAATGCGTTTTGTTTGTTTTCGTTGTATTCATGCTTGAGGCAGCCACTTAGCTCCACTTTGCAACAGGTTTTTAAGCACAATAAATGCTGAAAATAGGCCTATATAGGATAAACTCAATCACGACACACATAATACATATTGCAAATGCATGTATGCCAATGCATCTATCAATATATACAAAAGGCTAATGGCACATCAACTGTAACTCTAACTGTTGATGGAAAAAAATAACAAAAATATTTCCAATGTGGTGACAAAAATATCCAGAGCTGCCTTTATAACCAACAGAGCTAATTTCTGTCCCAGTCAATGGTGGTGTTCGTGATACTGCTTTGAAATGAACTGTATTTAATGCAACCATTTTGGGCTGTCATCCATTCACATATGAACAATGTGTTGGCTTTAAAGCAACAGTTTTGATAGATTGACAATCAACCAACATGCTATTTGTTTGTCCATGCAACATGCAGGAGTATTATGGCCAGCCAATGCACAACAGCTAACAGCCAAGGCACGCAGGCAAGCCGTCATGCAAGCCCCCAATAGCCGGGCCATCCTTGCATTAATGCCATTCACAGCAATCATTCAACAGTTCAACTTACAGTTGAGAGTCATAGTTACTGTTAATGCCTGTTATTTCACAAAATTTAGATGCAGTCATTGCAGATGGAACGATTTATTATTGAAAATGAAATACGTATCCTACCTATTCATTGTAGGGCCAAAATTTCATGTTGGACAGTGCATGTTCTCAGATTTACCAATAAATCAATCAATCAATCAATCAATCAATCAATCAATCAATCAACCAGTCAATCTATCAATCATTCAATAACACAATATTTAAAGGATGCCTATCTAAATTTATCTATGAACACATTTGCGGTCAGTTAAATATAGCATTATAATCTTGCAACTGTGATTCTTGTCACTGTATCACAAAGACAGGCCATGCATGAAGATTTTGACTTGGCAAAAAAACCTAGAAAACCACATATTCAACAGTGAAGATTCCAGCTTCAACAGGCTAATTTAGTTTTCACTTTTTTGGAAAACTTTGGGGAAACAATCAACAGTCTGGCAAACAATTGTATATGGAGAATGTCTGAATGAGAGATTTCCATTTTTATGGCTCCAAGAGGAAAATAAAGTCATAAGAGTGAGACTGTCATCTAGGCACGATTCGGGACTGACGGGTGTTGACTGGAGGCACGGATTGCTGGCTTTTTATTTGGGGAAAACAAGTATGAGCCTTTTCAGTTCTTCTGTAAGGGTATTCAGGGGTGTTAGCTGGGAGCCTCACTAACACTGGGCATACCAACTAAGAAGTGCCTACAGCGTCTAGCTATATAGGAATTCTGGCCTCACTAGGCCTGTTCAATGTAGAAAATTTAATAAAAAGGCCTTTGCAAAGAGCCTGGGCTATATGGAGGGGGATGGCATACTGAAAGACTGTCCATTACACTGAGTGTCTCCCTATAACACACTGTGGGAGCCATGCAGGGAATCTGGCTGCTCTGCATAAAACCAATAGAAAACAACCTGTAGTCTCCCTATGTGACCTGAATTATGAGTTTACTCTGTCACTCTATAGGCTTGTACACACAGTGTTACACTATGTTACAGAGAAAAACGTATGGCTGTAGACTGCCTGACAGTTAATGTAACACATGATATAATTACTAATCTGTAGACTTTCTGTCAGAGACATTTTAAAAATCTATATGCCGCACCTAAGAGGACATGGAATTTAAAAAATATAATTAATTAGATATGTATTAACGCATTCCTTCGCGAAGATTATCCCGTTCCCTTGCAATAATTATCACGTCCTCTTGAGATGATCGGAAGACAATGTGAAGATCGCGAGAGAAAGCGATAATGTTATATATTCTAATTCCGTATTGTCTTATTTAGGGGCTCCAAGCCGCTCCATAGAAATCATAGTTAGTAGGCCTTTTTATCAAAACAAATTATCCTTTCCCTTCAATGATCTTGTTTTAAAAAAGTTGCCTTAGTTGGAGTCTGAGAGTCAGATGATGTCTGTCTGACTCTCTTCTCTAACCTAGTGGGATAAATCTGAGGTGAATGTATCTCACGTAAATTAAAAAATGTTTAGCAAACTCATACTAATTACAGTTATCCAATTATATCTTGATTTAATTCCTGATTCAGGGCTTCTCTCTGGTTGCAACCCCCTAAAAGACACCTGTTTATATTTATTTTGTGCAGTTGGCCAACCAATCATCCCAATGACATGTGCCTAACTGAACCCACCAGCAAGGGCCATTTGTTTACTGCAGTTGTTTACTGTAGTTGTTTACTGTAACAAATGAAGTCAACAAGTTTCTTGTTTATTGTGAAATTTCTTGGCTGCTGTAGTACACAGGGCTTGTTTGATCTCTGTCTAGGCCCAATGTCTTGTCTACTGCTTTACCCGTTGCAGATTTGACATTGTTCTTGTGGTAGGCTTAATGTGCTTAGACAATGAGGGCCTATGTGTGGTCCTTCCTTGCTTTTTATTTGGGTAGGTCTGCTTGCACACGGGCATGTACCTCTACATCGCAGCAAGAAATTTGACTGTTTCGCAGCACGATATATATTCATGCACAAGCTTGTTTAAAATCTGCATCCAAGAAAACTGTAAAATTTGAAAATTTGAGTCCGCTTAAATAATTGAATGAGATGGGATTGCACAATATGTGTGAGATAAGGGCAAGGCTTCGGTGTCATGACATTTTTGGTTACATCATAAGACCTCAAAATTCAACATTTTTGCAATTTAAAGTAGCAAACATCAATTTTGTTTTTGCATGATGCCAATAATTATAGAATTGGGCATTTTTTCACATCGTCACTTTGGCTGAACATGTACTGGAAGAGAAATAAAATTAAAATTTAGCAATATTTTTTATGATGTAACGAGGACACAAATTTCAACTTAAATCCATATTTTTTAGTATAAATACCATTTTAATATTACAAATCAGTGTCTGAATTGATAGGGTATGGGAGTTTTTACGAAAGCAACATCCAAGTTTGATTAAAATAGTATTATCCTTCTGTATAAGAAGGTTAGAAGTTGCAAAGCGTAACGAGGACACGAAACCCATTTTATTTTGCTTCTGTGTCTTCATCTAGGACTGAATATGACTTGCTGCTGCTGTTTTTGATTAAAGTAGCACCTGCAGATATTTTCTATTTTGAAACAGACTTTTTATTGTCATAGCATCATGGTTAATTTTCAATTTAAAAATTTTTGTGTCTAAGTTACATCATCAGAACTGAAAGTATAACGCAAATTTAGTTTTTTTAAAGAAACAATCCATAGAAACTGCTTGAATTCCGCCCAGATAATAAAAGACATGTCCCGCTTTGTGATGAGCTTTGATTTTAAAACTTATATCATAATTTAGCTGTGGCAATGATGATCAAAGAAGAATCTGTGGATCATAACCTGGTTTGTGGTGTCTTTGTTACCTCATAAGAAAATTTATAAAAGACATTTCAGCTGTATCTGCTTCCAGGAGCTTTATGAAAAAGCTATGCCAGATATCAATCTCATAACTCGTCTCTTAGAAAAATTAACTACTTCCTGGAAGTGTAGTCTTCCAAGGAAAACAGTAATATTTCCTTATGATGTAACCATGACACAAAACAGCCAATCATGGAATTGTGTCCATGTTACATAATAAGAAAGAATATCAAAAAATCAAGGAAGTTATTTAACTCATGAATGATAAAACGGATATATACACTATACTTGTTTTCATTTCTGTTTTTTGCCTCATGCGGAACGACATTGGAACAGACCATAACAGACAAACAGGAATATTAATCTGATGATGTAACATGACACCAAAGTATGGTAACAGACTGAACGTTCAATGCGTTTTTATAATATCCACATTTAACATTTTCCAACAAAATTAGAGAAATCAGGTAAATTTGTCCTTTCTTCATTGATTCTTGCACACAATTAACTGTGTCTGATTGTGTGCACTGAGAAAAACCTACTGTAAACCGTCAAGTATGAGAATATCTTACGATGTAACCAAAGAAAAGAGCCACTTGGGCAGTAACAATTTTGATTCACTGGCTCTTACTTGTCTAGCCAAATACAGCCTTTCTAAATCGAAAGTCAGCAATTATGATCAAATATCACAACACTTCTTCAAATTTATTTGTAAAATGTTGGAGAATGAAATTATATCAAAAATTGATATCCGTCTTATGATGTAACATTTTGGCTTAGTTACAACATCAACTATATGAAAGGGTTATTCTGATTATTGAAAGGAGTATGTCCCATTTTAAGTTACTCCAGTTAATTTCCATGCTAATTGTGCTAAAACTGAACTTGTTCATGCTTGGATTGTGCCAAGGTATCTGGGAGCAATTGACAGTGACTGATGATGTAACGGAAAAGACACGAAAAGTGGGTAAAAATTCATTTCGTTCTGATTACCAACATCACAACCAATGGCCTGTGGAAAGTCATTCATTATCATCTCATGATTGTTCAGTAACTACAACCTGCCAGAAATGCATAAAAGGACCTATTTTACAGCTGGCATAAAAATAATAATACCCAAAAGTAGCAGTAGGACACCACGAATGTCCACCTACCTGAACACTTTCACTGCAATTTTCCCAGTATGCATACATACTATGCAGTTAAAAACACAATGAAATTATAAAATGGAGGCTAGACATTGCATGTTAGTTGACACCATGGAAGTTGTTACATCAGAAACCCCTTAAAATCAGCAAAAACATGACGACTGATGATGTAACCAAAAATGTCATGACACCGAAGCCTTGCCCATAACACAGCTTATATATAGTTTTATGTTATGATAATCTGTCCATTATCATAACTTAAAACAACAAGCTATATGTCAGCTTTTAAAAAATTGTGCAACCACCATTCTCACTCAATTATTTAAGCTGACTCAAAATTTCAATTCATATTGTTTGTTAAATATCGCATCTTTGCGACCAATCAAAGCCGAACCCAATTGGTTATGTCATGTAACATCAACATACCAACTGTGCGAGGACTTTACTAAGGTAATTTCGCTGCCTTTGGTCTGCATCAGTAGGCCATCCCATCGAAGTCACTAAATTTGGAAGTTCACATAAATTATGACATGCTTGTTTAAATATCTTCCAGGGTCTACAGTAGAGCCCTGTGAGGTTGCCCAAAAGCATGACCGCCCTGCCCCGCAATGGACTAAGCTTGACCGCGACCGCCCCGCACTGCTGAAAAGCTGACCGCGACCGCCCCACATGCTTGAGGCCTGACCGCTACCGCCCCGTACTGCATGCGGACATGGTATGCTTGACCACGACCGCCCCGCTTGACTGAAATTTGACCGAAGATGTCCGCAGTTCAAAAGATTTTAGACAGAAAGTCATACAGAGAACTGTAGACTCTACAGTTCCCTGCATGACTTTCTGTCCAAATGTTTTGACAAAGTCACTGTGGTCTATCTTGTAGAAATATCCACCTATAGATTTGCACTTATAGTAATAAACCAATAGAAGCATATTAGCAACACACCAGAGCAATGATTATGCATGGGTTACTTATTGTAATTCAAGAAACACTCCCTAAAAGCATTACTATTTTAAATTAAGGTTCAAAATTCACTCTCAAGACTATCTCCAAGTGGTATTTGTCTTGCTGATGGGGGAATTGTGCAAGGAAATTGAACGAGAAAAATGACGGCAAATTGCCCTGAAAGCAGAATAGTTTTATACTATAGGACACAGTTTAATAATTCCATATAGATTTGTTAGTATATATACATATATACATATATAGTTAATAGTTATACAAACAGGGATGACATAGAGCATGTTCAGTTGTTTGCGTCAGGAATATACATGTATTATGTTCAAAATAGGCATACTTATTTTGAAGAAATGTTTCTATACTGATACTTCTTTGAAATATCTTATATATATGTATATATGTAATGCATACAAATAAATTTATATGTAATGCATAAAAATAAATTTCAGCAATTGAGCCTTTCTTCATACAAATCCAAATTCACCATCCACTAAAGACGATAAAACTTTTCCACGTCATTTGAATAATGATTCTCAAACCCCAAATTTACCCATGACTGATTCCAAGAACCCTTATCCCTATTTCCAGGGGTGGGATTTAACAAGTGACTGAAATTAAGTCAAGATTATGGCCTCTATAAAGTCATAGTTCAAATAACATGACTGATACAGTCAACAGAAAATGTAACAATTATGAAAAAAGTCTTAATGGATTTTTAATTTCTTCTGGAGATTAGAAGATGGGTTGATATCTTGTCATCCATAATTGCCTTTGACACATTACCAATATCAAAACAACTTCTTAATCTTGTCATTACTCCCATTGAACAATTACCCCATGCATGGGTTATTCCAGGTGCCTTGGCATAGATCATTGATTTGCATGGTATTCATGATTGTTGAGACTTCCATTCTCTCAAAAATGAAGCTCACACAAAAACCCTTATTGGTTCTTGAGCTTCCATATTATTCCAAATAGAATTTGTGGAAATACTGTACAGCTGCAAAGTCCCGAATGCTGTACCACTGCCATGCACTATGTTTTTGGAAAAACCAAACTTCCAGACGAAAACCATAATATGGTTGTTCCAAATAACCCATTTGGCATCACAAAACCTATTTTTAAAAACTTTTTAGAGTATAGGGTGACTAAAGTATCTTTGAGATGATTCACCCTTTCAACGTCTTTCATCAAAATTGTATACCCTTTACCATAATTACTTGTGTAACTGTGTTTATTGGACTGGAAAAATAAATTGTCTATAGGACAGTATAGGTCTAACTAAAGGCAGAAAGTTTTAATATGGAAGTGGTCAGATACGTGGTTTATAACTACAAAATCCACACCCATCAATCACACACATCAGATCTAAAAAATATCTTCATCAGTCTCTCCATTTGACCATGTAGCTCTTATACCCTTTCATACCCTTCTAATAAAGTTCTCTGCCTTTGATAATCCCGACCATCTCATTCCCTCCCATCTTCTGTGAGCCTTTATGACTTGACCCCTCTTTATTAAGGCATGCTTGTTAAGCCCAGCAACAAGTACAGGGCCCTTAAGAGCTTTAACTATTCTTAAGGGGCAGCTGACCGGAAGTCGTCCTGCCTTAAGGTCAACCTTGATTCTGTGGCACTTCCGCCGCAGTCTGTGCGCATGCCCACAGATGATTCTCTGTCATAAAAGGAGTGTAACAGCCTGTTGATGATGATGCCTGTTGATGATGTCATTAGGTCATACTGTTTCTCATGTCGTGTGACGTGAATATAATTTTAGGTCCTATGATTTTACACTGGTCTTCATTGATACGTACAATGACGACTATAGGCCTACATGCGAGTTAATAAAAACATAAATAGGCCTATTTATATATATAGCCCAGTCGATCTGTTTAACGGATCACAATTACAGGGCCATCAGGATCATACTTTCAAATCGACTTGGATCCCAATTATATCAGAGGACAACATGTGCAGTGTTCAAGAGGAAGGGGCTGTCATGCCAGAGAAGAAAAAGGAACTCCTGTAAGTCCATACTTAATCACGAACTGCACAAAGGTTGAAGTCAGACTGTCAAAAGTTTCTTTTGTATAGTCTTTCATGCTGTGAACCCATTTGAAGAGAGCTCCCAACGCAAGTCGTATTTTCAGTGAAAATTCGGATTATAAATGATTTACCTGACTGTTTAACCTGTGGAATTGGTAAAACGAGGTCCGGAGAGTGGTATACAGCTGTTTCTGAAGAACCAGGATCATCTGAGAGCCGGAAAACTACGTCGTTACAAGATTGACAAATACACGTGTGTGTATTCGATTCAAAGATGGCGGCCTAGGACTAAGGAGGCACCAAGTTTCGGCGCGAAAAAAATTTGTTCTACAAAACTTACAAGGGAAGTGAACATTACTATTATCTCTCCTCGCCCATTTAGTATAGAACACTGTGCTGTAGAGATATATGCCACACACACAATTTTGTGATTTCGAATTAGATAAACGTTATTTCTAAAATGGCACCCCCAGGATGGAGAAGTTTGTAAAGCTTTTAGTAATAACAGACTCCAGAGGCAAGAGGCTAGATGAGTGTCTATCTAACGAGTTTAAAGATAGAAAGGACATTTCAATCACAATAAAACCATACTCAGGTGCTGGGCTGGGTGAGATTTGTCATAAACTGAGGAGACTAAGATCCCAGTACGACCTGATTATAGTAAGTGCAGGCATCTGTGACTTCACCACAAGAATTGAGAGGGGATCTAAGAAACTACTGTCATACACCAGAGACGAGGCCAAATTGCAGAAATTAAACAGGACAATTGAAGAGCTGTTTATAGAGAACAGTAATTGCCTAATCGCTTCCATTACACCAGCGGATCTAGGAGTGTACTACGAACACAAGAACAGGGGAACTAAAGGGAAACCGGATCAATCTGAGGAACAGAAGGCACTTACCGAGGACATCGTCAAGACCAACGATTACATAAGAGGTTACGGCGGAAATATTAACAGACAACCACTGAATCTGGCAGCTGCCTGTTTTAGAACATCGAAGAAGAAGAACGGAGGCACATATAAGACAGTAACCAAGTTTACCAGCACTGAGTTGCCAGACGGTGTCCACCCTTCGGAAAAGTTGAGAGCAGAGTGGGCAAAGATTATTGCAGGAGCCGTACGTTTCTACTTTAAGTGGGAGAAAGTTGGGCTATTGTCAAGTGAAGAGGAGGATCAAGAAGACCAGGGGAACTTCAAGAGACGGAAGTCTCAAAAACTTCATTATTAGTCCTGAAGCTGGTTCCTTGGGCCTAGGTAGCGGATCGCAGCCAAAGGTCCCTGGAGTCAACTAATAATACTGTGGTCATACTCAAGAAGGTACAGTGCTTAGGGTCGATCACTTTTCCCGGGTAGCGGATCGCAGCCAGGGGATTGGGGTCTTCCAGTACTAGTGCGACTAAAAGTAGACACAGTCTCTCTAATAATGAGTAACAGTAACAGAGGAAGAGGAAGGGGACGAGGTGGGAGCACCAGAGGGAGTAGGAGAAACCAGGAGGATGAAGAAGCTCCGCAACAACCCCGATTATGTCCAGACTGTGAAGAGGAGGCGGGTGAAGGCACTATACTGTGTGATATTTGCGAGTCCTGGTACCACCCCGAGTGTCAAGACATGCCAATGGATCTGTTCAGAGCTCTAGACGGGGACAAAACGAACCAAGTGCTATGGTCTTGTAAAAACTGCAACTTGGGAGCCAAGAAGGTCATGGGCAAGATCATGAAGCTCAGCATCAAGATTAATCAGAATGAGGAGAAGATCAACGATCTAGAGACTAGAGTCTCAAGCCTTGAAGGAGCAACTGCTCGTGGGAATGTATCGAAGGATAGTGTGGTTGAAATCATCAACGAAGAACTGGAGGAACAGAGGGAGCGAGAGGCAAGGAAGTTGAATGTTATAATCCACAATATTCCGGAAGCCAAGAAGGGCACACCTGAGATGGACCAGACCGAAGATGCCAAGTTTGTCAAAGAGACAGCTGAACACATAGAGGCTCAAGGTATCGAGGTTATATCCACCACACGACTGGGAAAAGCAGGACAAAAAGCCAGGCTGACCAAAGTTGTCCTTAGCACTACTGCGCAAAAGAGAGAGCTGCTCAGCAAAGCCCCAAACTTAAGAAAGTCGGAGAATGAGAAATTCAAGAAAATTTTCATCACCCCAGACATGTCTAAGAAGTCGAGGGAGGAAAGTAAGAAGCTGCGTGATCAACTGTACACCAGGAGAGACGCGGGAGAAAAGGACCTAGTGATCAGCAGAGGGAAAATTGTGAGGAAGACAACAACAGCACAGGGAGGAACAGCAGCGGCAGCAGCAGGCAACATAGAGGCAGGTGCAGTAGCTGATGTGCAGCCCTTTCATGGGACATCATCTGGCGACACCGGGACCTGAAAATGAGGACCATCTGATTTTACAAAATGTAAATACGTTAAGCACAAATTCAATTCACAAACTACACTGTTTTTGTGTAAACGCACGGAGTCTTGTTAACAAGATGGATGATTTTAAATGTCACATTCATGAAGTTCACCCAGATGTGGTCATGATCACCGAATCGTGGGGGAGATCGTCGATTGAGGACGTTGTTTTTACCTTACCAGGTTATCAAATGATGCGGCACGACAGGGAAGAACGAGTAGGAGGAGGATGTCTGATTTATGCCAGAAATGACTTAAACTGTGTTGTGGACCACGAATTAACAAAATATGCCAACACAGAAACAATCTGGTGCAAAATTTGCTCTCGAGGTAGCGACATCCTACTAGGAGTCTGCTATAGAAGTCCATCAGCGAACGAAGAGGAGATAACAGCGCTACACACATTGATTAGAAAAGCCTGCACAGAAAGACCTGGTGAAAAAGTGATTTATGGTGATTTTAATTATGGAACAATCAACTGGGACACCCTCCAAGCAGCGGGAAGAGAAGCTGAGTTTGTCGAGCTAACCCAAGATTGTTTTCTATCCCAGCACATAGATGCACCAACAAGAGGCAACAGGATCCTGGACCTAGTTCTGACTACAAACGAGAGTCTGATTGACAATTTAGTTGTGAGTGAACCGCTTGCGACAAGCGACCATAATATAGTCAGATTTGACATAGTTGCCGCGGTGGACAGAAAAATCTGGGAAACAGAGTTTTATGATTTTAAAAGAGGAAAATACAAAAACATGAGAAAATATTTCAAGAGACTTAACTGGGAGGACCTACTCCAAGGATTGGGAACAAGCGCAAGCTGGGCCCTTATTAAGAACAAGATAGAAGTAGCGATAGCACTGTTCGTGCCAAAAAGGAAAAGGAAGAAAAAACATAAGCCGCCATGGTGGAACAAGATCATCGAAGTGACAAGAAGGAGTAAAGTGAGGAAATGGAAGAAGTACAAAATGACACAAGACCAGAGTGACTACAGAGAATACAAGAGGAGCCTAAACAAGTGCACCAATGAAGTAAGGAATGCCAGATTAGAATATGAAAGAAAATTGGCAGCGAGGATCAAGACTGACCCCAAGAGGTTCTATGCATATGTGCGCAACAACATGAAGGTGAGAGAAACTGTTGGACCACTTGTCAACGAGGCGGGTACTGTTGTGACAGATGAATCTGAGGCAGCCAACATGCTGAACGAGTACTTCACATCGGTCTTCACCAACGAGACAATGACTAATTTGCCATCTCCTAGGCAAATGTTTGAAGGCCCCCAAGAAGATGCACTGAGGAAGGTGGACACAGGAGTCGAAAATGTAAGGAAGCAGCTAAGGCAACTAAAGAGCGACAAGGCCCCTGGAGTAGACAACCTTTACCCAATTGTCTTGAAAGAAAACGCAGAAGAATTGGCTTTCCCACTCAGCTTACTTTTTACCAAGTCCATGACGGAATCAGTGGTACCAGAAGACTGGAAGAATGCAAATGTCTGTCCAATCTTTAAAAAAGGGAAGAGAAGCTCTCCAGGAAATTATAGACCAGTGAGCCTGACGTCACAAGTGAGCAAGTTAATGGAGAAGATCATCAGAGAAAGTGTACTAGAACATCTCAAAAGGCACCAGCTCATTAAGGATTCCCAGCATGGCTTCACTAGGGGTAGATCTTGCCTGACAAATCTTCTAGAATTTCTCGAAGACATCACAAGATACCTGGACGAAGGACAACCCGTGGATGTGCTCTATTTGGACTTCAGTAAGGCCTTTGACAAGGTCCCGCACATGAGGCTGAACATGAAGATTGCGAGTCATGGGATTGGAGGGGAGGTCAGAGGCTGGATCCAAGAATGGCTAAATGGCAGAAAGCAACGAGTGGCATTGAATGGAACATTGTCGGAATGGTCTAATGTCTTGAGTGGAGTTCCCCAAGGGTCCGTCCTTGGCCCGACATTATTCATTCTATACATCAATGACATCGATGACAGTGTGGCAAGCAGGATTCTCAAATTCGCGGACGACACGAAGATATACAGACAAGTGAAATCTTCCGAGGCAGCATTCACCCTCCAAGAAGACATCTCAAAGCTGTTCAACTGGTCACAGGACTGGCAAATGCTGTTTAATGTGGAGAAATGTGGGTGTCTACACCTAGGACGTAACAACGCCGAATATGACTACTTCCTTGGAGGAGAAGCTATAAGGAAAATCGAAGAAGAGAGGGATCTGGGTGTCATCATTAACAAAAGCCTGAAATCGAGTTCACATTGCGCACAAGCAGTTAAGAAAGCCAATAGAGCAGCTGGCCTTATCAGACGTACCATCATAAACAAGGAAAAGAACATCATCGTACGACTCTACAAACAACTAGTGAGACCACACTTAGACTACTGCGTACAGGCATGGAGGCCGTACCTTCAAAAAGACATCGACTTGATTGAGAGTGTACAGAGAAGAACCCTGAAGATGATCCCTGGCTTTGAGAACTTATCATATGAGGAAAGACTCAAAGAGGCGAGACTAATGTCACTGGAGTGTAGAAGGCTAAGAGGGGACCTAATTGAAGTGTTCAAGATTTTCCGGGGCTTCGAGGGACTCGACTATAAGAAATTTTTCCAACTAAGTGAAGACAGACGAAGGGGGCACAAATTCAAAATTTACAAGCAGAGGAGCAGCCTGGATGTGAGAAAATTCTTCTTCAGTCAGAGAGTGGTGAACGCGTGGAACCAGCTCCCACCCAAAGCAGTCGAAGCAATCACCATCAACGACTTCAAGAACCAGCTAGAACCAATCCTGAAGAAATTTGGGGGGCTTTATACAAGTTTATCAAAACTTCCTGCCCCATTTCAACCAGAACCACCGTGACCTAGATGATCATCGGTGGATTCAAGTAAGTCAAGTAAGTCAAGTAAGAAGACGGAGAGGAAAATTGAAGAATAAAGAAGAAGAAAGAAAGAAAAAGAAGAACAGAAGAAATAAAGAAGAAGGTAGAAACTTGGAAAGCAGAAGTAAAGGGAGATGAGAAATAAAGAGAAAGAAGCAAGGAAAAACACAGAGAGGAGACAAGAAGAGGTGGAGAACAAGAACAAGACCAAGAAGAAGAAAAAATAAAGACAAATAAATATGAAATCAAGCAAAAGGAGCAAGAATAAGACAGAAGAGAATAAGATAGGAAATGGAAATCATACTGCGTTCAGAATAATAATTGCCAAAGGGTAACATCATCAATTATTCAAGGTAAGACACGTGTCCATAAATGAAAAGAAGAAACAACTTCAACAAACTTCTAAAACCATTATGTTATTAGTTCGACCTGTTACACTGACCACCTGTGGAATATTTTAGGAGCCTTTTTACCCCACCTAGGATTCTGCTTTGCCACATTTTTGCCACATCCTTGCCACATTCTAGCTATCAGTAGTCCAGCCACACAAGAAGCAGATAGATAAATCTCTGGCCTGTCCTAAAAGTCCTGCTTCCACATAAATGATGGGCTTGCTACATGCATCACCAAATAGAAAGGGTGTCATAACTGATCCCTGCAGCTCACACACTGTTTTGTTTGTCTGCTAAGTGAATATTTTCACCCCATTTTACCCCCCTGGGCAGTTCTAGGGTAACTCCAGGCTGCAATGTGATCATGTGACTATGGACTATATTATGTCCCTTCTATCTCGTCATAAAATATCTTTAAACAGGTGGAAATTAATATTATTTAATGCAGAATGGATATGATGTCCAAGATGAATCTTTACATAACTGTGTACAAGTTTGCACATACAGTAGAGCATCACAAGAGTTCATGATATTAGTCAGTCGGTCGGTCAGTCATCTATAGTCAGTCAGTAATTCAGTCAGTCAGTTAGTTATTTTAGTATAGTAAGTCAGTTATTTTAGTGCATTTGTATTGTAAGTATAGATATTACATAGATTGTAGAAAAGAAAGTTATAAATTCTTATCTTGCTTTTCTTCTTATTGAATTTATTTCATTGATAAGTTATAATAACTGACTTAAAATAGTATAAATAAGATACTACATAAGAGAATATCACTAGAAGCTAATTTACAAGGTAAAAACTAGAGCAAGCGTTCCATGAGTCACTGATCTTAGAGGCAGACTGGGGTAACTGGTGAAGTCCTGCAGAGACCAATGAAGCTTGGGCTTTTCATATTCTGTAGCAGGATTGATTTTTGCCAATCAATTAATGCAGAAAAAGTGAGGTCCACTCTAATAAATGGCCACAGCCAAAGAGCTCTACAGGTGGTGCCTTAAAATCTCTGGGTCGATAAAAGCAAAGTATTTCTTCCCAGAAAGGGCTAGAGCAATTCAATGGCTACTAGCAAATGACATCATTAGCCATTGACCAGAGTCATGAGGTTGAAATAAAGTATAAAAAAGAGCTGAATAGATGAAGTAGGAATTAAAGAGGTCTGCCCCATACATTCCACCCTGACCCAGTCATTCACTGATTCAATTAATGGAGTAGCAGTGTTTCAGGAGTGACTCCAAGTCCTGGCGGTGTAGTAAACAAACCTACAAAACTAAACATGCATTGTTTGTTATATTGCGGTTTTGAAATTTCAGTTTCTCTGCAGGCTACATTGAAGACTTTTGTTTTTTGTTTTTGGAGACCCGTGTAATTAGTTGTGTGTGTTTCACTTTATACCGATTACCCAACATGCCAGGTTGGAAGGTTTGGACCCTGGAAAGACCTTCCCAACTGAGGCCCCTTCTGGTGACCTAATGGACAATTTTATATTGCAGCAATGTTGTGAAAGTGTTGCAATGTCATGAAAATTATGGCGAATTGAATCAGAGAAATGATGTTGTCACAACATTGCACTGTAAATTTTGAATTTTGAGTTAGCTTAATTGATTGAGTGAGATGGTTGCACAATTCCTTTGAGCCAAGATAGCTTGTTGTTTGTAAGTTATAACAACATAAAGATTATCATAACTCAAAACTGCAAGCTATCATGGCTCAAACAAATTGTGCAACCATCTCACTCAATCATTTGAGCTAACTCAGAATTTCAAATTTTACAGTGTGTGAAAAAATGTCAAGATAATGGTCTTATCAAAAATTTTGGTAAAATGAGCAAGGCATATTGACTTGTTTGTTGAGAAGATATATCCGATTTGTATATTGAGATTATGATGTCGAACCTTTGCAGGCTTATTGAAATTGTAATATTGAGATCACACATTGAGACAATGTGTATGTGAAGACAGTATTGATGTGTATTGAGAAGTGTCTCATATTTTCTTTGATCAGTTCTGTGACTTCTGTCCATTTCTCACATCTTTGTCACTGGCCCAAAAGTGTTGTATGTTATTGATTTATCAAACACAGATCTATGTATCTCACCTGTTGTGAGTTGGCTGATCACAGAAGAAGTTTGCAAAGTCACAAAAGTCACGCATTGTCCTTATAATTATGATGATTCAAGTAAAATGATGGAAGAGGTATTTATTATATTGTCGACATACATGTGAAAGTGTATGAGGATGAGTCTCATCCACTAAACAAATTCATGTATTTTTTGCCCCATGGAGCCAGACTTCGTGTGCCTTTGTGCAAAACCGTAAGGTTCAGAAACTCTTTCATTCCTCACGCAATTAACATTTGAAATGTCAGTGAAACCATGGTCAGCTGTGCAAGTAAACTAATACTTTGCTTAATTTGTTTCTTTCACCTTGTCAGATATTTGCACGGACGATTTCATTCTGTATTATTGTAATTTTACAAGAATGACCAATAAAGAAGTCTTAGTCTTAGTCTTATAATGTCTCATTTCTCTCTTACTGATGCTTAGTATGCTCATCAGTCTGAAACATTCCAGAGGCAGACAAACTGATGAAATGACGAAGTGGTGAGATCACTACAAGATCATAATTCTTTGCATATATTGTTACACTCTATCAAAGTGCATTGAAGTTATCATGATGTAATGCACTCAATAAGAATAAATTTATTCTATTATTATTATCATTATGTGTGTAAATGTCATTCAAATTACATATGCCTTATAAATAAATTATGATAACCTTGAAGATTGAAGAATGCCCGGCTGGATGTGAACTTGGTAGCATCAGGGGAGCAGCCAAAATCACTTTTGCATTACACGTGACTAATTGCTTCAGTACATGCAGTCTCCAATAGAGGCTTATGTACTGGTTGCCTAATTGGACAACAGGAGGACACTGCATTTAATAAGGTGAATCATGATTCAAACAATTATCAACCATAGATGTTGGTGACCCTCTTAGTACAGAGCTCCACTCTGTGTGATAGAAGTAATCTACTCAATGTGACTGCAGAATATTTTACTTGCCAAACGTAAGCACTTGTTGAATAGAGTGGCACACAATTTCTTCTTCCAGGGGTCAAACCCAGGACCTTGAGTGATAACTTTTGAGATGGATAATAGACACATTCACAGCAGTGGTCTGTCCATCTTGTGACCTCTTGTTATAGAGCAAAATTCAAATTGTCTCATGCACCAAGTTTTATATTTGGAGCACTTTCAACCCAAATGGAGACTACATGTACATTCAAAGAGACCCCTACATGACCAAAGAATGGTGGTCTTATAACATAGGGACCACCATTACTGTGTGTATCAGCAAAATACTAGTTTGCCGCTTGCGATAACGGCCTTGCTTTTCGCTCTTCAACACGTTTTCTCAGTACCTTTTTCTGAAAAATGTATTATGTTTTGCTTTGTATTTATGTAAGGTTGAGGGATGACCGATAAAATTGAATCGATCCATCATGAGAAATATGCATTGCTTGTCTTAATTGCTAATTCAATCATTTTGGCTGGCAGCCCTTAATAGGGTGCATTAATGTTGTGATTGGGGTCACCAATTCCTGTGTGGGTCACTGCAGTTCACCACCAGTGAATACTAATGAAAAAACAAACAATTTTATAGCAAAATTACCTTGACTATTTATTGAAAACGTCCTAACAAATACAGGTCATATAATTTCAATAATTTCATCATCATTCAATATTGCACAATTCATACATTCAGTTATATCAATTAGACAATGTACATAAATGTATATAAATGACATATACATTATTATTGCTTGTACACGTAGCCTATTGTCGATGGCATTATAGTATATAACAATGCATAATCATCAAACAGTAGGATTTTTGCCATTAATATATATTGCTATGACTAGAAATCTCACCCCTCCGCTAAAAAACGGCGTACTACAATTATATTGCTTTTTAATTGCAGTTGGTCTACATGTAAACATTTCATAAATCTCATTAATATTTAATATTGCTTTTGTCCGGCGTAACTGCGATAAACATCAACATCAGAATTCTTCATAATAAATAAAATAAATAAAAACATCTTTCAAGTGTAAATAAGAAGATAAATATCATATAAATTAAAATAAATAAAGTTTTCAAGATAATGACTAGAACAAATTTCAAATCATTTAGCATTGAACTGCAATTGAAAATTGCATCTTGTTTTGGTTTGGTTAACTAGCAAATGCAATTGCACAATTGCACAATCTTTGTACATATTCATTCAACATACACTCTCATTTGCATACAGATAAATAATCATTTAAATATATTCCATAAATAAATAGATCACATTAAAATATACAATTGTCATCAAAATATTCATTAATTTACATAAATTAGCATATAAATATGAGCAAAATGTGAAAGCGATTGCAATACGATGAAATGATATTATAATATTATATAAATGGAAATCAGTGCATGACATACTATACAGGTGACTAGAATAAATTAACATATATTAACATATATTAAAATCCAATACATTGCAAAATGTGGTTAATATAATGATAATATATTATGTGACATCATACGCACAGACTGTTTTGGAAGATTGCGGAATGATTGAATTTGTAAATACATATGTAGTAAATACATATATTGCTTTGGTTGTAATACATTATCACTGTTAATTGCAGTTACAATACATTCACAATAATTAGATATGCAAATGAATATTGCTTTCAAAATTGGAATGACATTATGATTGGAAGATTAATTCTTGGCAGGATTTTAATACATTTGTATAAAATTGGAAGTTTTTAACATTTCAAATAGTTTATCGAATAGTCATAATATGCATCGATTATATATATTGCTTGTGATTGCAATTAAAAAACTGGTTCATAATTCTTGAGAAATTACAGTTACATTTCTTTTGGAAGAATCATGGTCTTGGCAGGATCATCAGGTAATACATAAATTGGAAGTTTGGGATGAATCAAAAATTTGTATTGCTTTGTATGTTACATTATACAATTATAATACCTTATCACTGATACTTGCAATCGGTGAATATTAAAACAGTAAAACAACTTTGCTTTAAATCTCGAATAACTTTGTGATGGAAGATTTTACATTACGACATTGGCAGGATTATCAATACACTTACATTTGGAAGTTCGAGGGAACAATATAAAACTTTTCAGTAAACTTACAATCAATACCACATATAATTTATTGATATTGCTTATAATTTCATGGAAGATATTCACATTTAATACATTTCACACATCAGTTAACAATGCTAATTGCTTATATATTTGTATAAATATTGCTTTAATTGCATAATTATATTAAATTGACATATTATCACCAATATTTTGCATGGTTGTATAGGTTTACATGTATATCATATTGCTTTAGAATTAATCTCTTTACAATGCAAAGGTTTATAGTAAAATTACAACACTTTTTGACAAAAACATTTTATAAATATATGTAATTGTGTAATTAAAATTTAAATATTAATTCATGTTACAGTATTTTATTGTACTGACTAGATAAATCATCAAGTTTTCTCATACCACATGTTACGTTGACTAAATGAAATATTTCACATTAAAGCCTAGCAAACTTATTGTGATAATTAGAATTAAGGGATTAATAATGAAAAATCTCCAACTCTCTCCATTTCTCATAATTTGACTTGATATAACTTCATAATAGACTATATGGAGTGATAATAGTAAATAATGGCTTTTTACATAGACTGTTTCATATAAAATCCAATAATCACATTTCATATAAACTCTAACAACCTCTGTTCATTCATTAACTTGGAATAAGAAAATATACAAAGTGTCTATCTTTCTAACAATGTTTGCAGACATACTATCACAAGGTACAGGGGGCATGGGTTAGGAATCTGGGCTACAACTACAAGGAGGGTTGCTTGAAGTGGACTTATTGTTGAGGCCTGGTGAAGCAGGATTTATATAAGGCCGTGGTTACTCACTGACATGTCATTTTGAACACCAATTTGACATTGCTGTTTTACATGATTTTGGGACAGTTTGGTAAAGTGTATTTTGAGTGTGAATATTGTTTAATGAGGAAAGCTAAGGACTTCAGATATTCCCAATAAGACACCTTTGATTAGACTTTTTCTGAAGGTAGAAAATCTTGATAAACCATAAAAATAAAATGTTCTTATTGAAATTCTTCAGCATTTTGATATTGTGATTAAACCTGACATAGAACAATTCTTTTTCAACACAGAACTAATCGATTACCATATGGTCCATAGTAAACTGTTCTATTTTACTATAGTGTCAGAATCTACTTGAAAAATCTGAGCATCTCAACCCAGTGTAGCTCTAAGCCAAGCTTTTGAGATACCCTGGATCTGCTCTTGGGGGTGCACTTTATGTTCCATAGGGGAGTGAAGGTGTGGGGGGAGAATATAATTATTGGGGTTGTATCAATTCATGTTGCATTAGGCAAGGACCTGACTGAACTAAATAATGGCCGCCATCTTGGTTTTAGACTTGTCCAATGACGCTTAGATGGGCACATGTCTAAGGCGCACGTCCGGGCTCAATCGGCTACCCGTCAAAGCTTTGCGAACCGGGAACTGATTCCAAAAGGGATCTATGCATGTACGGGTTTTGCAGAATGACCCTTACTGACGTTGCGATTGAGCAGAGATGCCATGCTAGACAGAACACAGATGGATGGTGGACAGACTTTACTGTCATTGTTTTTGCACCAAAGAAGAGGCTGCTTAAATAATAAGATAGGCAGTGATGGTGAATGAATCAAACAATCATATTATGTCTTTTAGTAGGAATGTTGAATCTTGAATCTTAAAGTAGGGCCATTGAAATTTTCACATTGCTGTATATAATCAATGGTGAATGTTGTAGCTTGTTGCTCTTGGGTAAACTGCAGATTGACCAATGTTGAGATGGAGCCTGGCCTCAAACTCAAGGCAAGCCATCAGGAAAGATATGCCATCATCAAGATATGCCATCAAGATATGGCATGGAGATGGCAGATTTGTAGGTCTTAGGAGATGGCCATGTGCCATGCATACTTAACTCAGACATAGCAATCCCTGTGGTTCAGGATCAACAGGCATCTTGGTTCTCCCTGATCCAATCTGGCCTGTGCTGATCCACCTGAGCCATTGTGGGCTTAACTGAGCCATTTGGGCTTTTCTGAGCCTATCTCAGCCTAACTGAGCCCATCTAAGCCACTTTGAGCCATTCTGCACCATGCAGTGTCCACTAATTAATAGCAATGTTGCAACAGTGTGTCCCCATTTCACCCAAGTGTTTCATATTAGTTACATCTTGTAGCTGTTATCAATGGTATCACTAACTAATTGGACAAAATGGTTGGAAAATAAGGTTAATCTAAAGGCTCTTCACTATTGATTGTTGCAATTAGCACAGATTCTATGAAGTTAAACAGGTGCCTTGCATACTTAAAAAACTGTCTTTTGAATGATAGAAAGTTCAAATGAAATATCTTATTAAGGTTTGGGTTCAGATTTAGACACAGGTTGGGAGACAACCAATAACACAAATCTGTGTTAATCTAATGGAAAGTTAAATCCTATAGATCGTATACAGGAAAGCAGAACGCAAATATCAAAAGGCATTTCATTTTGGTCTAAACATCAGTCAACAGCCCCAATGGCTTGTTATAGTAAGGCCCAGCAATCCCTCATAGATGCATCGATATCAGTGAGAATGGCCATTAATTAAATGAGGGCTGCTGTCACCAGGTTGGCCATTCCTCCCTGGCTATCAGCCCCATCTCATCTGTCAGCATGGCTACCTATTGTTTCAGCAACATCAGGACTCAGGCAAGGTGCAGTAATGGGCCCTGCTATAAAATCACACATCTAGACATTCACATTTATCACTGCTTTGGGGGATGTGTAGATTGTCACAACAAATCTGTCATTACAAATCTAACATTACAAACTGCCATAGCAAACTGCCATTGCAAACTGCCATTGCAAACTGTCATTATGATTTAGACTAAGGATTGATTACTGAGTGACACATAAAGAAATCGTATGAAGAAATCACATGACAACCACGTGATCTAATTAAGGCCTTTTAGAAGCATTCAGAATTGTAGCAGATTCCTTAGCACATTTGTGCTTCTTTTAAGGCAAATAGATAATTACAATTGATAATTACAGTTGAGCAGATCAGAGCTACTAATCCTGATAAATGTACTATTTCCTCTCACTAGGTTCACACAATATCAAATATGGATAGGGCCTATCTCTCATTCACTTGTTGCTAGAAAGGAAAATCCATTTACCAAATGCCTAATGTTCTTGTTGCTTAGTCATTAATACATTCCTCACAATTTGTTGATAAATGTTCTACTGTTATCTAAATTTCTCTAAGAATTGCTTCTTGAAACCTCCAGTCAAAATGATTAACCAAATTTGGCCCAAATCACGATCCATTTATCCAAATTATATCCAATCTCTTTACCAGTTACATTACTATTCTATTAGACTACATTTCCACATCCTATGGATTATTCAGGTTTGTATTTTAGACTGTACAATAACAGAAATATCACTCACAATATACGAATGCATCATTATTGCAGTGCCATTTCTGTCACATTTAAGTTTCAATTGCCACATGGTACATGTTTTACTACTCAACTTTTTCCAATAATTACATTATACAGACACTGCATTGAAATTCAAAGTGAATTAGTGAAATGACTAGAATCCACAATAATGAATGATACGAAGGGGATGCACACATTCAGAATGACACATGAAATGTAAATAATGAGAGTAATTTGACTTTCAGAGCTGCAGCTTCCTATGTTACAGATGTCCAGGCATGGTGGTTCATAGAAAAATAAATATATCATATCAGACTCAATATAAACAGAGATAATATCAACCAATATCATTCTATACAGAGCTGTACATTAAATTTTACAGACAAACCTCACCGTAACGGACACTGTTACATGAATTCAAAGCGGTCTTCATTTATAACGGGGTTTTGTGTCGACGTGATGTGCACAAAAGGCGAAACAGTTCAGTGCTTAGATATACGGTAGTTCATAAATAGAGGTTTTGCTGTATGAAAAAGAGGCCAAAGTCAGATTTAAATAGGTCAAGGGACAACAAATATAGGTCAAGGTCAACTAAGAGTCTTTGAAGCAAGCAGACTCGTAGTGCTTGTTCAGGTATGATTTGAGAGCGAAGCTTTTGTTGCATCTTTTGCACTCGTAATGTTTGAAGGAGGAGTGGGTCTGCATGTGCGCCCGCAAGTTGGACCGGTCTGCGAAGGCTTTGCCGCAGTGAGCACATCCGTATGGCTTGTCTCCAGTGTGGGATCGCATGTGGCCTTGGAGGAGCCAAGGTCGCGAGAAAGATTTGTTACAAACCATGCATTTGTGCTTAAGTTCGTGGGTCAGGATGTGCATAGACAGCGCAGGCATTGACACGTAGACTTTCGTACAGTGGGGACACTTCTTCGCCAGCTTGGAGTCAACGCTGCGGTGAGTTTGTTTGTGGCGGGAGAGATTTGAACTTGTGGCATAGTGTTTACCACATTCATTGCAAGTGTACCTTGGCCTCGACTTCTCTGGAATGCCCATGGAATTTTTCCGCCGACTTCGGCCGTCGCTGACGAAAAAGGCATCGTAAGTGTACCCGACAGTAACACCATCTTGAAAAGTTGTACCTGCTGATTTTCTATCGATCTTCCTTCCCGAAGCGCTATAGATGCTCTCGTCAGAATCAGATTGAATCGACAATGCAGGGGAAGGTGTGGGAGAGGGGGCCACCGAGGTGCACAGTGGTGACATCTGGGCCTTTTGAGGAGAAGTAGGTGACATGGATGAAATGGAGGCTCTGCTTGGTGACGTCACATATCCTGGAAGACCCTGGGGGGTCAGTCGGCCTCCGGATGAGGAAGAGGAGGGTGATGACGTGTAGGATGATGGGTAACCATGGTGACCGCTTCCGTCCGAGGGCACCATGTCTGTCGTAAGGGCACGGTAGAATGACGTTGCAAGGGCATCTCTCAAGTAACCTGCAAAATAAAAATAGATAGAATTAGTTTGAAGCTCATTTTCCATTAGATGATAGTCTTGATAATGATTTTATGATTTTGCAAGTTCACATTAAGAAGCTAAAGGAAACTTCTTGCTTTAACTTTAACGACATTGATAGCCACTTAAAAATACTGGCCATACTGCATGAGACTACTTCCTTATGTCTATTATCTTTTTTATCTTTTTTTCAAGAAGAAACTTTAATACAACTGTCTTGTTGCAGCTGTTGTCACAAGGCTGTTGGAAGCAAGAAGACCTTGACCTTGGGAAGACGCTAATTAAAGAGAGTCTTCAAAAGGAAATCCCTTATAAGGCGTCTCTCCAATTAAGGGCCTCATTAAGGGGAGTTTAATGCAAGTTCATTGCTGTCTGTTGAGCTGACTAGTACTACTGAACTGTTGAACTGCATCTGACCAGTACTGCAGTATAACCAAGATAATACACAGCAGTATTACTGGGAGGAGAATGAGGACATTGAGGAGTAGACTGAATGAGCTAGGGGATCAGGCAGTTCCAGACCTATGCAATGTTTCTTTGAGCTAATCACTGTTGCATTTAACCCGATTTTCCCTCATTACAGCTCTCTGTCATAGAGGGCATGGCAGCATACCCTCAGCTCTCCTGACCACCGCTGATTGGGTTAATCTGCCAGGCTAACTAATCAATGTAGGCCAATCTCATGCTTGTTACAGCACCAGTCAAACAGAGGACATGTCTTGACGGGTCCCGTGATGGCATGAGCCTCGTTATGACTAGAATAGCACACCCCTCTGCTAGGGCCTGCTATTCAGGGCGGCCCAATTCACCCCATTCAAGTCTCTGTATAATGAAGCCGGTCCAAAGACTCCTACAATCTTAGATAGACCCTCCGCCAATACAGTGAAGTCCACATTGAGACCATACATTTGGGAAACCAAATAAAAAGACCACCGAGGATCTATCTATCTATCTATCTATCTATCTACTGCCTTTTTATCTTTCTATAATCTATCTATCTATCTACCTTTCAATCTATCTCTCCGTCTATCAATCAATCAATCAATCAATCTATCTATCTATCTATCTATCTATCTCTATCTATCTATCTATCTATCTATCTATCTATCTATCTATCCATCTGTCCATCAATCAATCAATCAACCAATCAATCTATCTATCTATCTATCTATCTATCTATCTATCTATCTATCTATCTATCTATCTATCTATCTATCTATCTATCTATCTATCTATCTATCTATCTATCTATCTATCTTTCTATCTATCTTTCTATCTATCTTTCTATCTATCTGTAGATGAAACACATGTATACCTATACAAGGCAGCAGTGTCGTTCGGCATAACATGACAGAGTAAAGATCTGAGCATCGAAGACTGAACATTAATCCTGACTCTTCTAAACTAGAAATAGCGATAGTGTAGTTCCAGAAATATCCAAGCTTGCAACTTTATTATTAACATCATTATCTGTATGCTTCATAAAGGCACAGATGAGGTAGAAAAGACGTAATAATTTTACACTTCCGGTTCCCACAGAGACGACCGGAAGTGGATGTCAGACACGACCCCTGACCTCCGACGTCACCTCTGATCATGTGACCACTACAAGGAGCCATTTGAAATGTGATATTCATTAATAATGCCCTCAATGAATGTATGTCTTGTGATGCCAAGTTCTGTAATGCGTTTCTGCATCTGTGAGTTTCTAAGGATGAGTAACAGGTTCTGGCAAGGAAGAAGAGTTTGTCTCTGCGGATGGTATAATCAACAAGTACAAAAATGTTATCTCAACTCATGGAACTGTCTATGTTTGATCAAAACAAATTAAATATATATCCAGAAACTGAATTTTGGTGTCCATTCAACAGTACTAGCCTCATTCTAAAAAAAATCTCATTCATAAACCGTAACGGTTTTTGGGCTTGTCTTTCATATCATTCAATTCGGGTTTAATTTTGGAAATAGGACTACCACATAGTTCTGTTGTCAGGAATGAGGTAGGCTTGTGGAAAACCGAACTTCTATGTGAAAAATTGTTTAGTGTTTCAAAATACCAGTTTTGTCACAAATAGTCTCAATTTTGTTTTGCTCTATTAATTAAATTTCCCACTTTTTAAGTTCTCAATCAACTTCACTTGATGTTCCACAGGTTACAACTTACAACCTGTTGGATGGGATAGCAAGAGATACAAGATGACATCATGTCGAAATAAGACATCACACTCACAGTCAGCCTGTCTGTTGAAGCTATCAGTATAAATGGTTTTTCAACTCAACAACTCAAATTTTAGCTTTTGGACCCAGAATTCATGTTAAGGAGTGATTTGCCAAGACCTAGCCTTAAGTGAAACAGCCCTTAGGAGTCACGTGACGATGACAAATTTGCATGTGATGTCATAAGAGACTGTGTGTGCCAAACTACAATATCTCACATGGATCAGTCAAGCCATTGTACTCATTGTTTCTAAAGGTGTTATAGCAGGCAAGGTGAGAATGTTACAAACAAGAAGTGGTTGTGGAAAACAAATTGATGTGGCTGCAGAACTGCAATGTCTGCATATTAAGGTAAAGAAACAACTTTGTTCTGGTAGAAAATAGAAGGAATGGAGTTAAGGGAAGGTGATGAGGCTGTATCTTTGCGCTGATAGAACCATAAGAGGACTTGCAACATTTCAAGACCAAGGACTGGCAATGATCAAGGACTTGCAAAGACTAAGCCTAGGACTGGCAAATACCGACAACTGGCAAAGACCAAGGACTGGCAAAGACCAAGGACTGGCAAAGACTGAGGGCTGGTAAAGACCAAGGACTGGCAAAGACCAAGGACTGGCAAAGACCATGGGCTGGCATAGACAAGGACTGGCAAAGACCATGGGCTGGCATAGACAAGGACTGGCAAAGACCAAGGACTGGCAAAGACCAAGGACTGGCAAAGACAAAGGACTGGCATTAATCAAGGACTTGCAAAGACTAAGGACTGGCAAAGACCGACAACTGGCAAAGACCAAGGACTGGCAAAGACCAAGGACTTGCAAAGACCAAGGACTGGCAAAGACCAAGGACTGGCAAAGACCAAAGACTGGCAAAGACCAAGGACTGGCAAAGACCAAGGACTGGCAAAGACAAAGGACTGGCATTAATCAAGGACTTGCAAAGACTAAGGACTGGCAAAGACCGACAACTGGCAAAGACCAAGGACTGGCAAAGACCAAGGACTTGCAAAGACCAAGGACTGGCAAAGACCAAGGACTTGCAAAGACCAAGGACTGGCAAAGACCAAGGACTGGCAAAGACCATGGGCTGGCAAAGAACAACTTCATCATCATGCTCTTCTTGACACAGGACGAAGGATCCCAACATGGCTGCCCATCAGGAGAATCGAACCAGGGTCTCAGAGGTTATCGGCCAAGTTGACTACCAATGAGCTTGGTCCAAGAGAAAGGGGATAGCATGGGCCTAGGAAGGAAATACAGGGATGAAGATTAGGACGGAAAGTAGAAAGATGGAAACTTATTAGAAAGGGAAGTAGGAGCAGAAAGATGGAAACCTCTTGGATCAGATGGGCTGAGAAGATAACAGGAAGGGAGAAGGAAGAAAAGGAAGGAAGGTCTAAGGAAGGATTCTGCAAGGAATGGAAAAGGAAGGCTGTTGTATTTAAGATGAAATAATTAAAGCAGAAAAGCAGGGAAAAGCTTAAAATTTTCAATATTAGTCAATAATTCATACTTTCAGATTTTTGATTCATCGAATCATGTAGCATGTGCTTTAAACATGCATTGGATCTGGTTCTGAAGTGTTAAAAACGTGTCAGTTGCCTATCCATTTGCAGACGGGGTCTGGGAAAATCTGTGAGAATTGATCTTTTTTTTTCTTTTCTTTTTTTTTCAATTTAAAACGCTCTTTTTTGTCTTCTGAAACGGTTTTTGTCCTAAAAAGGTTGGGAAAGCTGTTGCTGTTTAAAACGTTATGACGTCATTATCACGTGACCCGCAACTGTTGCGTAATTCCCACATTGTCACGTGATCTCATGGATTCTCGTGGTCTCTCTCGTCACGCGAGAACTGAGTTAGTTGTTCCAGAAAAGACTTGTTGCTTGGACTGCTAAGTGCTATTTTAACAAGTCTAAAAATTTAAGCAAGTTTTTTACATCCAAGAAAATTACTAAAAGTCATGCGAAATACTAATCACAGATATCATATGATCAAGAAAATAACAGATGGAATATTCCAGAGAGTAGTATCTTCTATGAGATCAGAAAGTTCTAGTGAACTGACTTATAAATTCCCTACAGTGTATACTTATGCCTACAAGTGCCAGGCAGTTTCAGCTTCTGGTGTAGGCCTGCAGTTGCGGCTATGTTTGTATAGCATTATTGGGAACAAGCCTTTAGAACTGTCCTGGTTGCAGACATGCGGGTCATTTGTTACGAGTTTGGCACACCAATTCTAGTTGAAAAATTTCTGTGAAGCAGTTTGCTCAGAACTTTCAGCCATCGTTTCCATCTAAGATTCTGTCTTATCCTATCCTATCCTATCCTATCCCATCCTATCCTATCCTATCCTACCCTGTATTATATCCTATCCTATCCTATCCTATCCTACCCTGTATTATATCCTATCCTACCCTGTATTATATCCTATCCTATCCTATCCTATCCTATCCTATCCCATCCTATCCTATCCTATCCTATCCTATCCTATCCCATCCTATCCTATCCTATCCTATCCTAACCTATACCCTATCCCTTCTTTTCCTAACATATGTGAGAGCAACACCCTGTGGAAAATGACAAATTAACACACAATGTAAAGAGAGAAATCTAGAGAGACAAAATGATTTAAAGGACAAAAAAAGAAAAAGGTCACAAAATTAAATGTCCCTGTGTAACAACACTTGAACAGAAGAGCCCCTTGACACATGGGCTCTTCATGAGTAGGGAGGGCCCTTAAATCCTTAATCATTGGTGATGATGAAAAAAGTGGATCTTGCTCGGATCAAAGGGACTCTACAGGTGGCTGAGGTTCCTTTAATCAAGGAAAGGTGCTTCGCCAGCCTTAAAACGGGCAACAGCTGCGCAAAAATCCAAACATCATCAGCCGAGATGGGCTGTATCTTGTGCATGCACGCCACTCCACGCACCTCCCTGGCCGAGGTAATTAATAGACAGAAAGGACATGTGATTGTGATTCACACATGGAAAGGGTCACATGGACAGTTCTGCTGTTTCTGTTTCTAGATAATGCTAAATATCTAAGGCCTAAGTGTTTATCTTTTTGGCAGCACGAAAGGATTTTTGCAAACATTGATTTACGAATTTGGTAATATAATTTATTATGTGTTTAAACTTTTATTTAAGGTCCAAGGCAGGATATCTCTTCAATTCCCTTGACACTTTTGAAATACTAACAAAAGTAGCAGACAAGCATATATATCTGCCATCATGATTCCAACTACCAGTCATATATTTCTTAATTCACAGATCTGATAAATATAGCCAAGTTATTCTTCATATTCCACCTGTACTATGCCATCTGGAGTCATGTTTTGCCTTCACCATCTTAGGCTGGCTGCATGCGAGTCCCATGTCAGAGCACAGACCCCATCTTGAGGGACACGATTATGTCATTATTGGAGTTTTCCCCATCAACAGATGGCTCACTTATTAACAGTCTTAATGTCTTGATTGCATGATACAAGCAATTAGGCAACAGATTAGTCCTGGCTGACCAGTTGCTTGCTCCGCTTTGCCCTGTTGCTGCTTGTTGCTGTTTGTGGGTTTTATACAGTAAATAAACGAACTATCTTTGCTGGTCGTTTGGTGATAACTTGGTGACTAATAGGCCTGTATGTATTCATATTTAGCTAACTTGGGTCCTGGATCCCAATTTCATATTTTGACACACATAGGTCAAAGACTCCTACTTAGATTTGAAGTCTATATGCACTGTACAGCCTGTACTAGGTTAGTGGAGATTCCATTCTTTTTCGATAAATATTACCTACACTATTTCCTTATAATTGCCTACATCAAAGGCTAGATTTCCAAACCACCACCGAGTTTTATAAGTGGTATTTTAATTAACATACCACTTGAGAGTAACTGAATATTGTGCTCTGTATACCATGAAACGTTTTCCTGCCAAGCTAAAGATGATATACCACGAGTCACTGTCTTAAAACCTATTTTACAAACCCCTGTTAGCCTAATTTATCTTTAAAACAGTTGCAATGTATTCTGCCATTTGACCTTGGCCCCATGCATCACCAATCTACCCACCTAGAAGTCTGTCTATCTTTCTGTTTGTGTGTCCCTTCCCACCTGCCCAACAGGTGTTCCTTAGCAACTAATCAATAATAAACAATCTCGATTGGACAATGCTGTCATGTGACCCACACAAGTGTGCTGAAAAAAGACGATTGAGAAACTATCCCCCTCATTATGATGTCACGTAAACAATTAGCCAAAGTAAGCTCCTTGATTAACATGGAAAGCTCAAATAATTAAGAGCAAGCACTGTCTTTTTTCCTCTTTAAATTACGTTTCATGAGCATGGCTGTTCGTCTGGAGAAAGCAGGGAATTGCAAATACAAATGCATCAAGCCAAATTTGAATTTGGAATTATTGTTTGAAAATCATGATAGCTTAATTAGATCGTTTCCAATTAAATCTAATTGCATCGCATGTACGCAATTACAGGAACATTATTTCAACAGATGGGTCTGGCTTACTGACTGACTTACTGAATATTGGCTAACTTACTGACTAATTTACTTGCTGATTTAACTGACCAACGTATAGCCCTAACTGACTGAGTGACTGACTCATTAACTGTCTGGCTAATTAAATAACTGATTAAGTGGCTAACTAATTGGCTAACTGACTACCTGACTGACTGATTGACTAACCAAAGCATACCACCAAAAACTAACTGACAAACAGAAGAATCAGAATACACTTGACGACTAACTTTCCTAATCCTAAAAGATGGTGCGCATTTTTAAGGTTGAAAAAACTCAAAAAAGGATACTGAATTATCTTGAAAGTTAATTTTTCTCATGCTGGTAAAAATCGGCATTGCAATACCATAATTATACAAGTTCTTATAGGACAAATATCATTGACAAAATATCTTACTATTATTTCCTTTTGGTGTCTCTGGCTATGGTGAAGCAACATGCATTTCAAGCATTTGAATCAACAGTCACAGCCAGGCCAGTCAATACCCAAGTGCTGCTCAATTGTATTTTTCAAAACGACATTGCAACAGACATCGATGCATGGTGCCAATTACAAGCAATTTTGGAGTTATATATTTGGGTAAAATCGAAAACTCTATACCGTTACTCTTAATATCTAGTAATTTACACTGCTGCTACCCCTCCCCCAACTTAAAAAAAACCTCCATATGCATTTCAATTTAATGTTGGGGGGGTCGAATTCTGAAATGCTGATTTAATATTCTGGCATTTTGTGCTGAGCAATAGTCATCATTCAATACCTTAGTAAGTGATTGGAATTGATTATGCTATGAATGTTGTTCCAATCAATAGCATTTTATCAATTGTCTGCCCGGCTCACTTCAATGGTATTTTGCCTGTTTCCAAATGCATAGCATCATTCCATGTGCTGAGGAAGCAAATTTGACTTTTTCCATGCAAAATCTCTTTTATTTTATTTTTTCAACTTCTTTTTTCCATGTTTTTCTGTTGCTTTTTGCATTAAAAAAAAGTCAAATGTCTTTTTTGTTATTGTTGCTTTTTATGCATGCTTGGAAATGTCACTGCTCACATAGTGCCATGCTGCATGTAGCAAAATACCATCATTGCATAATTACACGTAATCCTATCCAGCTACTTTTATATCACTTAATGTCATTGTTAATATGCAATCAGTTCTAACTACTGTTATACATGGCACTTTTTGTGCTCATGCATGAATATTTTAAGCATGAATGTGATTCGAAGACTCACTGCATGGCAGCATTTCCTCTGTGCACCATTTTTGTGATTTCAATGTCTTTTTCAAGCTAGGAGCCTCAAAATCAATCAGTCAGTCAGTCGGTTAGTCAGTCAGCCAGTCAGTCAGTCAGTCAGTCAATCACTCAGTCAGTCAGTCAGTTAGTTAGTTAGGCAGTTAGTTAAATCAATTATAGATTGATAGGTAGATAAACTCAGCAACATTAAAAACGCACACTTTTAAAAAGGCTAAAAATAGTACTTCCTCTAAAGATATCAAGACGAAAATTTGCACACTTCTAGTAGTTGCCATCAGGTATATTGACGACAAATTTCAAATCTCTAAGTGGAGTACTTTTGTGTCAAATTAAATCGTCGTGGTCACTGTCGAAAATGGAAGTCACAAAATTTCAATTTCCTCTGATCATTGATTTCAACAACTTAGCTGTTCTTTCCACAAACTTTTTTATAAGCCAGGAAAGTTTGTAATTTTCGTTACTTGATGAGTTAGGGAAAGGGGATATTTGACCCAACCACAATTAAAGAGGATGAAATTAATAAAAATTAAGTGTCAATGCTGACACGCCCCCTATTGGAGACTTTTGTCAAAACCTTAAAAAATGATGTTTTATTCAGATTTTTGAGACAATTGATATGGAATGATTGTCTGTGTATTTGTTTCTACCCTGGGAATGCATAAAACCCCCATTATTTAACAGTTCTGGTTCACATGCTTCACTTGAAGATTCGAACTCGTAAAATTTGAGTTTTTAATTGAAAATTTGCTTTATCATTAACTTTTTTTTTCAAAAACTTCCGTGGGTCCTCTTTTGGAAGTCTTGTGCCTGTTATGTGAAAATTTCATAAGATCAATCCCATCCAGTATGCCACAAAACCAATATTTCCAATTGTGCGTTTTGTGTTGAAGTGCAATTTGTGACTTCCATTTTCGACAGTGCCCATGGCGATTTAATTTGACACAAAAGTACTGCACTTAGAGATTTGAAATTTTTCGTGAATATACCTGATGGCAACTACTAGAAGTGTGGAAACTTTCATCTTGATACTTCTAGAGGAAGTACTATTTTTAGCTTTTTTGAAAGTGTGCGTTTTTAATGTTGCTGAGTTTAGATAGACAGAGAGATAGATAGATAGGTAGATAGATAGATAGATAGATAGATAGATAGATAGATAGATAGATAGATAGATAGATAGATAGATAGATAGATAGATTGACAGATAGATAGATAGATAGATAGATAGATAGATAGATAGAAAGATAGATAGATAGATAGATAGATAGATAGATAGATAGATAGATAGATAGATAGATAGATAGATAGATTTACATAGATTGACAAATACAAACATAGATTGATAAGCGATAGATAGACAGATAGATAGATAACCAAAGATATAACAGCTAAACATATACATGTACACAGATACAGAGACAGATCGACAGACAAGAAGCTCTGAGATAAACAGTTTCCTCCCTTTGTCACATTGCATACCATTAGATCACAAGCAGTGACAATGATTTCACTCAAGAGGCACCTGACTATTACTATCACTGCCCATCAGTGGAGGGTGGGCCTCACTTTACTACCCTATGGTTAGGATGGCCTACATAATTACTACCTTACTAGCCAATTACTTGTTGATTCTTGTGAGATTATAAAACCAGTGACTCATGCCAGCCATAAAGCACTGGACTTACAATAAAAGATGTGTCTGAGAGCTACCCCTCGAAATTGCACTGTACTAGCACTGAAATGTCCCAATTTACCCTAATCACTGGTTTGCCCTAGTCTAAATATAGGTTGGATGGCCCCCATTGTCCGTGGCAACCATTGAGCGTCGTTAGCAACCGCTCAGCATCATTGACTGTCATGAAGTGGGCACGAGCAGCAATAAAAACTGTCAGGATGGCTGCTCATTGTCACTGATGCCGCAGTGATGCGAATGTTGCAAAGCATGTTCTGATGCAGGACATGATACCCAAGCTTGCAAGGAGAGAGTGAGACACAAGAGAAGCCAAAATCTAAACAAAACTATTTGCTTCCTTTCTTGTTTCACTTTTGAAGTTATGTAAAAATATCAATCAAGAGATCAATCGATCAATCAATCAATCAATCAAGTCACTCAATCAATCAATCAATCATTCTATCTATCTATCTATCTATCTATCTGTCTATCTATCTATCTATCTATCTATAGGTCTATATATATCTATCCATCCATCTATCTATCAATCTATCTATCTATCTATAGGCCTACTTGTGTAAAAGAATTGACCATGTCAGTGCTATGCCAATCAAATGGTTTTGCAAGCGTTGCAATGGTGCTGTGTGGGACACCCAGCCATGGTATAGCCAGATCTCTCTATTTGAGAGCGAGGCATAGATTGGAGATTGGGGGGGGAGGGGTCTTAATTGTGACGTCACAATTTATTGGGTGCACTATCGATTGTCATGATGGAGCAATTGGGAGGCGCTTGAATAGATTCCAACAACAGGTGACAGTATAGTGCCCTGCCTCACACCAGCAAAAAGTCAATGCATAAAAGCCCCCTGTCAGAGCTACAGAGGGGTAGGTTGGTGTGGGCTGACCATGCAACAAATGGCTAAACTTGCAGACCTGGTGGAGAGTAGGTCCTGCAGACTGTTTTATTGCTCAAAGGCCCTGTATGATTAATTGGATATCATATACCCCAATTATATTGATGTCAATGTTGCGTTTGTATGTTAGTCTTCTCTATTGGTATACACTGTAAATTTTGAATTTTAAGTTAGCTTGAGTGAGATGGTTGCACAATTCCTTTGAGCCTAGATAGCTCGTTGTTTGCAAGTTATAACAACATAAAGATTATCATAACTCAAAAGAGCAAGCTATCATGGCTCAAACAAATTGTGCAACCGTCTCACTCAATCATTTGAGCTAACTCAGAATTTCAGAATTTACAGTGTAAAATGATATCACATCAGGTACAAAATAATATCATTTTGGTCAAACTGGAAAGTGCCTGTAGATGGTCAATAAGCATGGCCGGGCAATGAGGTGGATTGGTCCAGATGCCTTAGCTGGTGAGTGTGTGTGTTAACGAGTGTGTTGGATCGCAAGAATGTATGCAGGCCTATCCTGCAGCTCTTGTAAAAATGCCCCCTAAATTTGAATATTTTTAATTGGTTAAAAATCAAGATTCCGCCAAAAAGTACAAAAAAATTATATCAAAAAAAGCTTTCACCGCACCACCTTTAAACTGAGATTTAAACCAGGGCATCTAGACTGTCAGATTTCAATTGAGTGGATGAAATATAAGCTAACTCTTGGCTATTACATTTCTGCAAATTCTCACTTTAATGTTCTGCTTGCATTTTGTTGCATTTTAGCCTGGAGCCATGATGCATTTTCTACTCTTGAAAGTTTTGAATAGATGGGTATCAATGGCTATAGCTCAGATAATAAGCACCTCTATTGGTGTCAATAACTAAAATGGCTTCTTTGGCACCCCTGTCAATTGCACAGTGTTAAAATTGAGCAATTAAACTACCACAAAAACAGTAAAAACTTTAAAGCAATTTTTTTATGGGTTAAAAGAGCTAGGGTAACATTTGGAGTCAATACTTTTCCACATTTCAGGCTGTCTAACAAGTTTATGTGATCCAGTCAGTCAGATTGTCAGATAGTCCCTGCAGGCAGCACTTGAAATATGTATTTAGACAATCATGAAGACCCGGTCAGCCAGTAGGTTAGTCAATAAATCAGAGTTGGTTAACAACCTATCCCAGTATGTACAATATAGTTTGGGTGACTTACTTAATTAAGAAGTCCATCAACTGTTCAGTTTGCTTGTCAGTGATTGAATGGACAAATCAGTCAGTCAGTCAGTCAGTCAGTCAGTCTTGAAACCAGTCAGCCATTCAACAAGTCAGACAATGTTAGCCAAACTATCAGATTCACAAAAACTTAAAATCTGTCTGTTATTTCGCCTATCAGTCAAATACCAATTCAAATTGAATGATCAACAGAAAAAAAGCTAGACTGTCAAACCAACTCCATGGCATCACATACCTGAATATGGCCATTGCAAAATATAAGCAGACAGTAGATAATTTCTATATCTCGTGTTAACCTGCTATCTATCAACCCCTATCATTGGAGAGCATCATTGTGATATTGTTAATCTTTGAGGGTTTGTCGAATTATAGGGTCGTAATTACCAGGGAAGATGTATTATTTCCTGAACTTTTAACGAGGATTGACTGTATAGCTGTCAACACGTGATCAAAATAGCTATGCTGTTGACACTTCGATTTTTGGTGTCAATGTTGGCATCGAATTGGATTTAATTGACAGGGCTTTCAATTTAATTGCATATCACTGTTAAATACTATGTACTGTGATGCCATTATGATGACCCTGTGATTTATGGTAAACTGATTTAGGCCTACTCGTGGACATGGTACATTGGTAACATTACCATGGAACAGTGCTGGCTGGGTGGAAGAATTGTGTAGCAGAATTTGTAGTTTCGCCAAGAAGAAGAAGTTTATTATGTTATACTTTGGAGTCTTTGGACATCTATCTATCTATCTATCTATCTATCTATCTATCTATCTATCTATCTATCTATCTATCTATCTATCTATCTATCTGTCTGTCTGTCTTTCGTTTTGTGAGAATTGGTTTTAGTTGCGGTCGCGTCTTTAGAGCATAGCAACTTTGTCAGTTGTAATGTTTGAAGGAGCGGAACACTGGTCACACAGTACGATTTTGTAATCACGTCTTTCATAGCATTACTGATACCAAAACTAACTTTAAAAATAAGAAGACATATAATTATTCGTTTTAGTAAAACTAGCTTTCAATAATACCTGGTACAGATCCTTAACATATAACTTAACGAATCAACAATTAACTAGTAGTCGAACCTTAATTACCTAACTTGTCAAGAGATTTGTTTTAAAAAGGTCTCTTCATATCTATAGCTCGGCTATATTGGAAAACTTTATATTGATTGACAACTTGTAAATTCTATTTATACACTTGTGTTTCTTTTGCTCAGTAGGTGTGATTTAATTTTGACAAATTCACACATTCATTTTATGTTTGCCTACCTGCCCCACACAATGGTATCTTTTATTTATTTGATTTTCAAATATTCTAACTCAGTGCACAAATTGAATTGCTCACAATTTGGCTTTGTTGATTTGGTATCAAATATCACCGTGCAATGTGTATTTTACACAATAAGCTATTCGATGTCAGTTGGTAGTTCAATTTCGAGGAAAAAAATTAGAACAGCAAATTTATTTTTACTTTTACTTTCATTTCTGGTGTTGTAGTACTTTTTTCATTTTCAATTTGTCTTCAATTTAACAGACTTAATTAGAAAGCGTTTTTCCTTTTTTTCACCCCTCCTTTCAACACAGTTGTATTTGCAGAGTTCATGGCTTATCTACAGAAGACGTAAAAGCAGATTCAACCTTTGTTTCCACTTAAATTCATTTTTCATCGAATCTCTCCACTTTTTTTTCGATCTAGCTTTTATCCCGAAATTTAAGGCAGAACTTTCAAAACGCGATTTAGTGATAATCTCATGCAAATTAGCCTAATTAGCATGACGGTCTCCAGAACATTATCCACAACGTTCATGACGTTCTCCAGGACGTGGTGACGTAACTCAGGACGCCTTAATTTACGCCATAACTTCGCGTGCTCAACGCCAAAGCAAATCCGTCTGCATGCATCCAGCAGGCCTATTTTACCCCCTTTCAATCAGATTTTAAATTTAAAATGTGTTTAAAGTTTCGAAAACTGATTTTTAAGAATAAATCCCCCCATTAGTAAACACATAGGCCTGTTCTTGTCACTAGCTTATAGTTAAAATGATAGTGTGAATAGCAGAATCTCGATATTATCTGAGGGCCTAGAATTTAAAAATTTGGATGACATAGTTTCACTAAGAAATAGGCCCATATCAAATAGCCAGAATTAAATTTCTTATTTTAGTTAACCTACTTTTGCTCTGTCCTCAGAAATAAAATCAAGGCTCTAACACGGCATCATACCGAATTACATACTGAATAAATGATATTAATGCACAATGGGAATTAATAATGGAGTAATTATCGAGTTATAAATTTACTGAGATGTCACTGGACCATTGTGTATGGCAGTGAACTGTGATTGCTGGTTGTTGGGTCAAACGATGAAATTTTAATGACTTTTTTCGGGGTGTGTCACAACTTTTGACGGTTCCTCACCCCTAGTCAATGGGAGGGTAAATAAAAGATGTGCTGTATAGAAGCCCATTGAGGGTGATTTTCGATTTTCGACCTCTTTTGGAATTTATATAATGATATAAATAACAACACACTTGTGGCAGAGCATCCGCAGAGCCTGCGCAGGGGGAGAGTTATCAATAACCGATAGATCGATATGTGCTGCCAATATCGATCTGTGGGGACAATTCTGTGCAGCGATTGACAGAGAGCAACAGCCAGTTCTGAAGGATTCAAGCGTTTAACAACCCCCTACTTGTATACTGTTGCTATGGGTGGTAGCTAAGACACGGCCAGTTGCTCCAAAACAGGTGGTTTTATCCCAAGTAACACGAAAAACAACAGGTTTTCCTGCAGATGACACTTAAAAGACCCCCTTTGTCTTTATATCACTTTAAAAGATGTTACTCTCAATTGCAACATTTAACTTAAGTGTTCTCTAACTTCTCTAGTCAGAGTAGGTCTATACTTAAAATTTCTAACAATAAACAAAATTAATTATTTTGATATACTTTTTCTTTTACACTTATATCAAAGTTCCATACCTATACGGGCCATTCTCAAATTTCGGGACAACGGGTATAGGAAAATTGTCCTGTAACGGAGGGGACAATGTGGTAACGGAGGGGAATTTTGATGTAAAAAACTAACTGTAGGAACAGCAACAAAAGGAAAAATGATAAAAGATTGATGTAATTATTATTTTCAGAAGTACTTCATCTCGTATCAGTAGATTTTTTGGTCCAAATGTCGATTTCTTGCTTATGATCTGGTGACGGAGTGGACGGTAACGGAGGGGAACAATTTTTTGCTTTTCACCCATTACTGCTTTTTATTTTGGAGATTAAACAAAATAATTGCAGAATATTAAAACCTGCCACCCTCAGCAACATATACATGAAATCGCTCTGTAAAATTATCGTTGGTAAGCTTGGAAATGAAGGAAACGGAGGGGACATTTTAGTGGGACCAAAAACATTTTTTATGAACATTATGTCATAATTTATTGAATACATGTTTTATGAAGTCTGCAAGGCAGTGGTACTATGGCGCACATGCGTCTGATGATATTCAGTGAAAATAGCTCATGAAAAACAATAACTAACAGAGCTATGGCAAGTAATGGAGAGGACAAAAAAATTGACAAAAATTAGTGACACGACTATTGTATTAATTTAATCTATGAAATTATACAAAAAAAAACTTGAATATAAACTAAATATAAATTCAAGTCTATATTCCCATGAATCGTGCAAAGAAACTTTGAAAATAATGGTATATCAGGAGGAAAATGAACACTTGATTTTGTCATGTCAGGTCCAGTGACAGGGAAAAACCATTGATTTTGCACGGATTTCTGGACATAATGCATTAAAAAATGTCTAATGAATGACTTTTTGCTCCAAATGCAATGGTTCTAAGTAGAAATATGAATAACAGATGCAGAGTGACGCTTCAGATATTTATCACATTCATATTAATGTCAGGGAGCTAGAGTGACGCAAATTGTCCCGAAATTTGAGAATGACCCATACATGTTTACATTTTAAAGCCAGTTATGAAATTGCTACCAACAGATTGTCTTCAATGCAATTGAAAGTGAAGAACAGATTAAGAAGCCCCCATTAAAAAGGTGTCATATTCGTATCAGGAGGTCTTTACTAAAACAACAGGTCACCATGCAATTAAAGAACTGAAGACATCACCAAGAACATAATTATCTCCTAGAATGTAACTCACAGTCACAAATATGTGTCATTTGTGCTGATTGAGCTAATTAAAACAAAGGCCAGAACAAAGGTCAAAAGTGGGCTAATTCTGCTCCTTCATTTAGATTGTACCCTGACCATAACACACATTTCAATATGGGCCTATAATATTTTGTCAGCCCCTTGTAAATCAGAATATAATTATGAAGTTTTAAAAGCCCAAATAATATCGGACAAATATATTTTATCAAGTTCGACTTTTTATCCCAAATAAATTAAAAAAAGGATGCCACCCTTTCACTCTAAAATTTCACTGAAAACTTTTTTTTTATCGAACGACAAATTGATGCTAGGCCTATCCATTTCGTTTGCACAACTAATCATCGCTTGGACAAAAAGTAAATAAAAACGAATCATAATGAATAATTAACCCTCGCCCTCTGCTATTTTTTCCACGATTCCATTTTTAATTGCTTGATTAAATTTCAGGACATGTCCTAGCTAAAAAGCTTGGGCAACTAGTCTTGCTACAGTTTCAGCTTGCAATTTTACCCCCGTTACGCATGACTGAACAGTCACAAGCTACTGAGCAGGACATACTGTAATTGATGGAATCTCAAGCACTCTTTACTAATTCATGGAATGGTCCCTATCTGTGGTCAATTTCAAATCAGGGCTGGGAACAACTCTGAAATGTTTGGATTACAAGCTCTAGGCACAATAAAGGACCTGATAGATAGATACATTGTGATTAAATTTAAATTTGTTTTTGAAAACTGCCAAATTCGAGCTGGCCTATTATTTCACCATGGCACGATATAACATCATGTTTTTTACATATAAATTTGATGTTAAATAAACAATCATTTTAAGAATTTACACTCATTAAGTCGTGTTTTTACTGGACTAAATGACCCTTAATAATTTAAAACAGATTGTCAAAATCTTGTGTCCCATATTATATCCTCACTTTGCACCACTTTTCAATCATAATCTGCACATAAAATTTAGGATTGAATGACTGATTGATTGATTGATTGATTGATTGATTGATTGATTGATCGATTGATTGATTGATTGATTGATCGATTTATTGATTGATCACAGTTCTGATGGATTGGTTGAACGATCGTTCGAAAGACTGGTTGGCTTTTTAGCTCTTGGTCTAGTTCAACTTCTAAAATACAATGGAAAAGTCATCTTGACCAAACTAATGCCATTATAGAATAATTAGGACATTTACCAATATTATCGTATCATTCGATAATTGTATCCATCGAAATTGGTCATGTTGATAAGAGAATCAGACCTACTATCATTTTCAATACATATCCAATTTAATGAATAACACAGGAACTTGATAAAAGAGCAATTTAAAATTTTACGATATAAACTTCCTAAAGTATCAAATTAGCAATTCATTGCAGATAGCTACCATCTCAAAATTGAGCAGCTAATTAAGGGGGAGATAAATTTAAACTCTTAAGGGATTTGGAGCTATAACATAAACCCACTAAACATTTCAATAAGATAGTAAGTTGCGGCAAGGTTTGTATAGCACTGCAGGGCGTAGGAATTGTAATTTGTTCTGGTTGTAGAAATACGTGTCATTCATAACGAGTTTGAAAGACAAGTTTATGTCCAATATGCTATTGTATTTAGCCAAATGGATGTATGAACTCATATAAAATAAGTAACATAGATATAGGTCCTGCTATTATATCAATAGGCCTATAACTCATTCCAAATGGATACATTAAAAATTTTGTATAATTGTGGTACCTACATAAAATTATAATGGTTAAAATATGTTTGAAAATGGATTAATCCTATCCTGTCCTATCCTGTCCTATCCTATCCTGTCCTATTTTATCCTGTCCTATCCTCCTATCCTATCCTACAAGAACAAGCTAATTGATCGAAGATCCTATCCTATTCTATTGAAGTTGCACAGAAGTAGTGAACATGTAGCTGACTCGTTTCTAAATTATGGACTGATTGAATGAAGTTAATAGCAATTACAGAATAATTTAAGCCTAATTAGATAAATAGGATAGTAAGACTTACCATTGGATAGCCTTGCAGATAGGTTGGGTATAGCAGGGGTGTATGGGGCCACAGCACTGGCCACTGGTTCCACGTTAGACCTGACAGTCAAGTCGAGGGGGGACCGGGACCTGGCAGGGCTGTCTGCTCGGCCAAAGTGCTCCTCGCGGTGCCGGTGGGACGCTTCAGATCTGCCATAGTCCCCCTGGAAGCTATCATGTCTACTGTATCTCTCGTAAAAAGTGTCCATGTGTCGTGGGTTCGATTCCTGGTGGTGGTAGTCCATTCTATGGGGTGACATGGAGGCATTTCTGTACTGTTCGTGTCTGTGTGAGTTGGACACATGTCTCATTGAGTCTCTGTTTTCTGCATGCTGGAATTCATGTTGGTAATGATGACTTAGGCTGTAGACATCATGGGGTGAAGACAGACCGCTCTCTCTATCTGACTCTCTGTCTTCGTGTCTTTCTAGATGTCTGTCTTGGTGACTATCATGATGTCTGTCGTCGTGTCTGTCCTGATGTCTGTCTGGTTCAGAACAGACTTCGATCTCTGATCCAACATACTGTATTCTGGAAGGAGGAGTGGGGCTCCTTGCCTCTGTGTAGACATCCCTGGGAGGGGGTGTCATGTGGGGTGAATAGGTGGGACTGACAGAGCCCTGTCTATTCACCCCATGGGCAGGACTGTGCCTATGCAGGGGGCTCTCTGAATACCCCTCATCTGTGGAGGGGCTGTGTAAACTTTGCTGATCATCTGTAATCTCAACCCTCTTATATTCGTCCTCTATCCTTTGTCTTGTCTCCACTATCACTGCTGGTCTTAAGGCCTCTTGGAAATCCTGAACTTCAGTCACATGGTCATCTTTAACCTCCCTGGAGTCCTGGACAGGAGGGGTCTCCCTGGGTACTGGATTCGAACTCTCCTTCTGGCTGTGTTTCTCATGTCTGTCTTTCTGTTTGTCTGTCTTCTTGACCAAGAAACTTCGAGGCATGATGAAGCTATGTACCTTTGGGAAAGGTCAACAGTATCTAGAACTTAATTGGTGCAGTTATAATCCGAAATACGAAAGTGTCCCCAATCCTTTGGTGGTGCAGCCTTGTCCTGATTGAATTGCAAGAGCTTGCAGCAGCTGTCCTGAATTCATGAAATCATGAGAGTTGCATCAGTGCCTCCCAGTCGTGTTCCCTTAAGCCTTAAAAAGGCCCTTAATATGAGGTGGACTCCTAATCGATGCCTCACACCCTGCCAGTCTCTCATTCAACATGCTTCTGAGGAAAATCAGACCTGTTGGCGCTTAAATTGAGTGAGCAGACGATAGGGCGGGGCTTAGCTAGCAGACGACGCTTTGAGTTGCCAATCAAACACCCAGCGACCAATCAGAGAGCAGCCAGCACGTGCTTGGCATGAAAAGCGTGCACAGTAAACATTACTACACGCGCCAGGCTCGTGCCAAGCACACAGGCAGTTCACCCCCACAGAGCTTATTTAAATACCCCTTTAAGGGCTATTCACCCTTTCACTGGCCCTCTCAACATTTTTGCCCCATGAATAGTCGTTTTCCAACAGGCCCATGCACTGCTGCCACCTGTGCTCAACAACTTGGATGTTCCAAGTTCTTTATTCTCGTCTGTCAGATCATGTTTATGAAGTCATGGCAGAGGGACCATGCATCCACAAAAGACATTTTCAGAAACTTTCATTACGGATGGTAGGCCTACAGTGTAGGAGGCTACTTGTTCAGATAAACGTTTAGTAGGCTACCAGAGGGTATTTGTTGGCTATCTAATTGAAATTCGCCAGAAACATCTGGAGGATGGAAGTACTTGTTAATAAAAGTTTGATGATCTTTTGCCTTTATTATAGGCCTACAAGATAATCAAAGTCACTATTAATTTTCCCAGCCCTCGTTCTAAGCTCTCTCTCTTCTGTTGTTTTTGCTTCCTTTTCAGTCTTCCTAATTTTTCCTCATTCTTCCCCTCGTCTTTGTTTTCCTTTATTTAAATATCTTCTCAATCATTTCTTTCCTCTGTCTCTTCTCTTCCTCCTTTCCTTCTCTTCCTTCTCTTCCCTTTCTTCCCTTTCTTCCGTTTCTTCCTCTTCTTCCTCGTCTTCCTTTTCTTCCTCTTCTTCCTTCTCTTCCTTCTCTTCCTTCTCTTCCTTCTCTTCCTTCTCTTCCTTCTCTTCCTTCTCTTCCTTCTCTTCCTTCTCTTCCTTCCTTCCTTCTTGCTCAGTTCCCCTAATTTGGTCTGCCCCTCTGGTCAGCAAGAATATTGGTATCCTTCATTCTCGTGCACCTTCCTTTCCTCCAGCATAGTAATTACTCCCCACTCCTTGTGTTGATGTTCCTATCTCCCTCCTCAATTCTATTTCCTTGTATAACTTCAGAAATGTATGTCCACAAATTACGATCAGATTCACATTCATTCCTCAACATCATCTTTGCCTCTTGAACATGCTGATGTTGACTTGTTGTCTCGAAGTTCAACTTAAGTTCTTTTCTGTCTAGTGAATGGAAGAAATCAGAGGTAAAATAACATTTCAAGGAGAAAAAAAAGTAACCACAACAACAAACCGTGATTATCAACCAAAAAATAGAGAAGTCAAATACTGTATGACTATTAAAGTCAGTCAATTTCAATTTATCTAATTTGTTTACCCTGTAAATCATATCATACGGGTTATAGAATTACTGGGAAGTCAACATAGAAAATTCTGATCGAAACTAGCTGATTGAGACATAGTTGAGATACTGAGGTATTGACATTTTTTGCCATAACTGACACATTTGACCTTGGCAGCAATAGCAAGGTCAAGGGGCAGGAAGTGGGGTCATAGGTCAAGAAAGGTCAACTGAGGTCACCAAGGCATTGAGCAGAGAACAAGTGATCGAAGATTGTATGAGCAAAAAAAATGAGGAAAAAGAGAAGCTTGGCTATATATTGTTATTTAACTTGTTTCGATAAAAAGAAAAGGAAAAAAATATGTATATGCACACAGAGAAATGTGATGATGACTTGTATTTCAAGGCTTGTGTTTATGACACTTTGATTATATACTTATTACTTTGATTCAATGAAGCAATCATAAGATAATACTGATATCTTTATTACATATATGTAAGGTGACAATACAGTGGTGATACTATGATCCAGCAAAATATAAAAGAGATGATTATGGATAGGAAGTTGTTCAACAGTGGTTACAGTATTTCTTCCAAAATTCTGCATTTTTAAGGAATGTAGAAACTAAATTTAGTTTGGTATCGTCTTTTAAAGTTATTTTGCAACTTCATTGCATGTATGTTGCCAAGAAATGGTACAGAATCTGGGCAGGCCAACATAATCATGTGCATTCTAAGTGCACAGAGTTCAACCAAGACCTAACAGCTGGACAAAAATGGCCTTTTAGCACCTCGTCTTTACTTCTGCCTTCTAAAGGTTGGCATTCATTCATCTGACTCATGACATTGATGAGGCCTATAGGCACTCAATGGTGGCTTAGAATGACAGGTGAGCAGTGCAGCCAGCCATGTGTATTTATAACCAAACTGAAAACTCAGCAAAAAATAACTCTATGCACAATGGACAGTGATATTTGATACCAAATCAACAAAACACCTTGTGAGCAATTCAATTTGTGCACCGATTTAGAATATTTGAAAATCAAATAAATAAAAGATACCATCGTGCAGGGCAGGTAGGCAAATATAAAATGAATGTGTGAATTTGTCAAAATTAAATCACACCTTCTCAGTAAAAGAAATACAAGAGTATGAATAGCATTTACATGTTAGAAATCAATATCTGCATTGAATGGTCTATTGGGTGTGAAGGCCATCTATCTATCTATCTATCTATCTATCTATCTATCTATCTATCTATCTATCTATCTATCTATCTATCTATCTATCTATCTATCTATCTATTTGATTCCTATTTTTCTTTCCTTGATTTTTTTTAATTAAAACCCAGAAACCTGAATTAAAGAGCCTTAAATATTGTTCTTAAGGGCTTGATTACAATCAATATGTATGATTGTCAACAATCAATAGTAAACTCAGCAACATTAAAAACGCACACTTTCAAAAAAGCTAAAAATAGTACTTCCTCTAGAAGTATCAAGATGAAAGTTTCCACACTTCTAGTAGTTGCCATCAGGTATATTCACGAAAAATTTCAAATCTCTAAGTGCAGTACTTTTGTGTCAAATTAAATCGCCATGGGCACTGTCGAAAATGGAAGTCACAAATTGCACTTCAACACAAAACGCACAATTGGAAATATTGGTTTTGTGGCATACTGGATGGGATTGATCTTATGAAATTTTCACATAACAGGCACAAGACTTCCAAAAGAGGACCCACGGAAGTTTTTGAAAAAAAAAGTTAATGATAAAGCAAATTTTCAATTAAAAACTCAAATTTTACGAGTTCGAATCTTCAAGTGAAGCATGTGAACCAGAACTGTTAAATAATGGGGGTTTTATGCATTCCCAGGGTAGAAACAAATACACAGACAATCATTCCATATCAATTGTCTCAAAAATCTGAATAAAACATCATTTTTTAAGGTTTTGACAAAAGTCTCCAATAGGGGGCGTGTCAGCATTGACACTTAATTTTTATTAATTTCATCCTCTTTAATTGTGGTTGGGTCAAATATCCCCTTTCCCTAACTCATCAAGTAACGAAAATTACAAACTTTCCTGGCTTATAAAAAAGTTTGTGGAAAGAACAGCTAAGTTGTTGAAATCAATGATCAGAGGAAATTGAAATTTTGTGACTTCCATTTTCGACAGTGACCACGACGATTTAATTTGACACAAAAGTACTCCACTTAGAGATTTGAAATTTGTCGTCAATATACCTGATGGCAACTACTAGAAGTGTGCAAATTTTCGTCTTGATATCTTTAGAGGAAGTACTATTTTTAGCCTTTTTAAAAGTGTGCGTTTTTAATGTTGCTGAGTTTATGTCAAATGATTACATAATTATCTAAATTATTTCAAGGTCATTGACATCTTGGAAAGAATAATTTTGATTCATTTTCAAAAAGAAAATTCACAAATTTCAAGTTTAGTGGACTATGTACAAGCATGCACCCAGAGTCTTTGCATAAAGATCTGGCATACCCATCATGACTTTTTGTATACAGACAATACACTCACTTGTATTTTGCATCATTAACTTCACCTTGTCAGAATATTTTATGATGAAGTAAAACCTCAAATGTCTATATCTCTTAATCAGATCTATAAAAGAAATGTACGTTTTTATGTTGAATTCCGATTACTTCTGGTTACAACTATCATAGTGTTGAAGAAATGGCCACCAAAACCTTGGTAGATGTGCAAACATGTTCTCTTGAAGTTATTATGGACAGATTTATACCAAAACGGTCGAAAGTCAGCCCTAGATTGAAGGCAAGTATTTTAAAACTTTTAAGAACAAATAAACTTGATATAATTGTCGACATCCATTTCTCATGCATATTGGTCCAACATTTTGCCTTGACAGAACGGCTCCAGTTCTTGAGGGAATTGCTTTTGACAAGAATAGTCAGGAGTGCCCTGCCAGGCCTGCTCTCACATGAGGTAATAGGTTGGCTAGACTATTGACTCAGCCTGTTGCTCAAGGCCCTAACTGAATTTCCCCCAAGAAATATTTGCACATCTCATATTTTCGGGACTGCACCTCCTCAGAATGGCACATGTACTACAAATGGACGACCTTCACCCTTGACCTCATTCTTACTCAGTTTACCCCCATTCCAAGGTCATGATTCACCCCTCAGAAAGATGGTTGAGGGAGAAAGAAGGGGAGTTAGATTTCCGAGGAGCAAAGGAGTTGGTTAAGTATTGTGCATTCTTGAAGAAAAGTACACACACAGATAAGTGGATATGGAGTCACGGATAGTACACTATAAGTGCTGCCCTCTGATAAGGTACTTTCTTGTTGTTCATGAGAATTTGATTGACGAGATGACATGTCCCAAAGAGGATTCCTAAACATGTAGCACATTTATCTTGTATGTAGGATTCTTTATTTGACCAAAAAAGACGCTGATCCAAGGATCGTCAATTTAACTTTGCCCACTTCAGCACACATTCTTACCGCAAAAGGTACTATATTTGAAGGTATATTTAAAGAACCAAGATCCGGAAAAAAGTTCTAAATTTTGTTGAGGGTTCAACTGAACTGAAAAGGCTCAATACTGGTGGGAAGGCCCTGTGATGGAACCCTATGCTCCCAGCTTGAGAGAAAGGAGTTCCATTGTGGGAGTTCAGTGCAGCTGGAGTATCTATGCCAGCTTATAGTACCCTCAAAGGTTCCATATAAAACCTTTTTGTTTAGAGTGTTGGGAACAGAGGGTACATTGGTGTGGACTCAAGCTTATCATGTCATCATTATGTCTGCCTTTAGCAGCTGCTTGTATTTAAGCTGAAATGGTTCAGAGTCTGTAGCATTGAGAATATCATGACATGACGTGAAGTAACCACATCCAGTTGGGATATATCTCCTAGACTCTATCTTGGGCCAGTATTTTATACATGCACCAAGTTTCATGGAATGGCCCATGATTATTTTCTATAGAGAAATTTCTGTGAAGGTTTCAACTCTCCCAGCAGCATTGAAAGAATAAAGGCTGTCAGGATAGGTTAAACAAAAATAAGGGAAAATCTTGATCAAAAAGGTCTTCTAATCTATCCCTTTCAATTTCCAGTCGATAAAACCAGTTGTTGCTGACTGGGAAAGGTCTTCAGCAGCTATTTGAGGAGTTCACTGCTAAAAGTCCATGGGGAGGCTAATTTGGGGCTACGGACTGAGACGAATTCCTATTATCGCCCGGGAGCTGGTCGTTTCGTCCCCGAAAGCAAAAGGTCCAATTGAAGAGGCCCATTCTACTTGGGGCCTAAATTGCTCTCTTGAGTATGTTTACTTTGTGGGCTGTGCAATTACATGAATACATCGTTAAGGTCTATTTTGCCTATTCCCCAGGAGGGGTGAAAATTACAAGAGCTGATCTGTCATTTCGCCACTCTGGAGGCATAATTTCTCTCAATTACAGCCTTGGTGGATTTGCCAGTTGAGCAAGCGTCCACCGAGTTCTTGCTAAATTAGTTCTTCTTTAAACACACGGCCACAAGAGAGAAAGAGGGAGGCAGAGAGAAAGAGAGGGACAGAAAAGGGACCGTGAGGGGGGGGGGGTGATATTTAGTGCAAACAATACACACAGGGCACAGGAGACCAGAGAAAAATTGTAAAAAAGAAAGACAACAACTTTTAAAAAGGTCAATCCACTTGTTTTTGGGTTATTTTTCTAATTTTAGTGCAACAATGACATTATCTGCTTTTCTGATTTAAATTAAATTAAAAATTAAATTAAAAAGAAACCTTTTTAAGAGGAGAGGGGGTCTACTGGACTTTGTGAACCTCAAATCACCAGGCCCTTGTCAGGCTTGTATTCCCCTGTGGTTAAACAAGTTCAATGCTCAGATCCAAACAAAAGACATTTTCACTCAAACAAGTGCAAAGGGATAATCTCCCTCCCAAAAGGACAAATTTGTCCCAATTTATCCCTTCATTTATCCCTTCAATTTATCCCTCCATTCTTCTCCCTTGCATAACTCCTGTTCTTTTGTAGAAGGAGCATCTCAACAATGTCATAACTAATTGCAACATCATCTTTGCCTTGCAAACACAATTGGTTAACTTTGAAGACCTGTGGAATTATTTCTTATGATTAATAGGCGATGCAAGTACATTTTTGAAGTCAGGATTCAATGAAGTGTGAGCATGTCTACAAAGGGGATTCAGAGGACTTATTAGACAGTGCTATATTGATAATAGTGCAAATAGTTCAATATTCATTCATAAATATTAGTTGTTTAAAAATGCAGTAATTTAGATGGATAGATAGACAGATAGATAGATAGAAAGATAGATGGAAAGATAGATGGAAAGATCGATGGAAAGATAGACAGATAGAAAGATAGAAAGAAAGAAAGATGGAAAGAAAGAGAGAAAGGAAGAAAGAAAGCAAGAAAGAAAGAAAGGAAGAAAGGAAGAAAGAAAGAAAGATAGAAAGATAGATAGATAGATAGATAGATAGATTAGATAGATAGATAGATAGATAGATAGATAGATAGATAGATAGATAGATAGATAGATAGATAGATAATCCCTCTCTAAAGAATATCTATAAACACATACAACATGAATGATGTACAGGAAGTAAACAAATATCAAGACAAACCAGCACAGTAACACAGCTGTCTCAATCCACCCTCAGTGCCTCACCCAGCAAAATGTGCTGCAACAAGGCCTAATGACTCCTCCTGCGCAACACCATTGCAATGTTGGGCCTTGCCTTATAGCATAACAAGCTTCGGTCTGGAAAACGCTGAAACCAGTGGAATGACTTCCTTTATGAAACCAAGAGGTATGAAATTGGCTTTTGGGGTGCAATTGGAATGACTTGTAGCTGGGTCTATTTTATCCTGAGGGGTTTTTTAAACTACCCCCTGAACAGCTTGTTGGGGAGATCCAATTGCGTCACAGACTGTTGCTTCTACATTGCCTGTTTCAACAGCAATCTATTTATAGTTCACTGTTTTGTCAATTCATCTGTTTATGTACATTGACTGCGATGACTTTGTCATGAGATCAGTGCTGTTGGACATAGTTAGTTTTTAGTCCAGTATTTCTACACCCTTTGCAAATTTCCTATTTGTGAAGAACATGGAATACAAATGTATGTTTGTGTGATAGATAGACAGATATATAAACTCAGCAACATTAAAAACGCACACTTTCAAAAAAGCTAAAAATAGTACTTCCTCTAGAAGTATCAAGATGAAAGTTTCCACACTTCTAGTAGTTGCCATCAGGTATATTCACGAAAAATTTCAAATCTCTAAGTGCAGTACTTTTGTGTCAAATTAAATCGCCATGGGCACTGTCGAAAATGGAAGTCACAAATTGCACTTCAACACAAAACGCACAATTGGAAATATTGGTTTTGTGGCATACTGGATGGGATTGATCTTATGAAATTTTCACATAACAGGCACAAGACTTCCAAAAGTGGACCCACGGAAGTTTTTGAAAAAAAAAGTTAATGATAAAGCAAATTTTCAATTAAAAACTCAAATTTTACGAGTTCGAATCTTCAAGTGAAGCATGTGAACCAGAACTGTTAAATAATGGGGGTTTTATGCATGCCCAGGGTAGAAACAAATACACAGACAATCATTCCATATCAATTGTCTCAAAAATCTGAATAAAACATCATTTTATAAGGTTTTGACAAAAGTCTCCAATAGGGGGCGTGTCAGCATTGACACTTAATTTTTATTAATTTCATCCTCTTTAATTGTGGTTGGGTCAAATATCCCTTTTCCCTAACTCATCAAGTAACGAAAATTACAAACTTTCCTGGCTTATAAAAAAGTTTGTGGAAAGAACAGCTAAGTTGTTGAAATCAATGATCAGAGGAAATTGAAATTTTGTGACTTCCATTTTCGACAGTGACCACGACGATTTAATTTGACACAAAAGTACTCCACTTAGAGATTTGAAATTTGTCGTCAATATACCTGATGGCAACTACTAGAAGTGTGCAAATTTTCATCTTGATATCTTTAGAGGAAGTACTATTTTTAGCCTTTTTAAAAGTGTGCGTTTTTAATGTTGCTGAGTTTAGATATGGTAAGTGCAGCCCTCTAAGCCCAGTTCTGGGCGCTCACGAGGGTTGATTGATGAGATGAGAGAGAGAGAGTCCTGAACATGTTACACATTTACCCCATGTGAGGGATCCTTTACTTGCCCAGCACAGACACTGATACAAGGGTCTGCCAATTTAACATCTCATCCAAACGAAATCCAGCTGGTTTTTGCTCATGAAGGTCTGGACACTGAAAATTTTGGGTTCCCCACCCGGGGTTCAAACCCATGTAGACAAAGACCTTCAGCAGAACAGACGGGCACCTAAGCCACTTGGCCACCCAGCTGCATTAATGGTTGTGAATATTAATTAATGTCCTTTATAATGTTGGTAAAGCCTGTATAGTACCCTGGACCTGCCAAGAAGTTGGAAGTTGTCATTGGGAGCAATTTGGAAGTTGTCAGTGTGGCACTCTGTGCTTAAATTATTGAGATATTCATAAAAAATATTAGATTGATGAGTGTCGCTTCAGCTTTTAGGCCTATGGCTGTAAGAAATCAAGTTTGACCAATATAGTGTGACTTGATCTTGGAAGTTGAAAAAGGTATTTTGATAAATACCTAAATATATGCACAGGGTAGGTAACCAACTAAACTCAGCAACATTAAAAACGCACACTTTCAAAAAAGCTAAAAATAGTACTTCCTCTAGAAGTATCAAGATGAAAGTTTCCAAACTTCTAGTAGTTGCCATCAGGTATATTCACGAAAAATTTCAAATCTCTAAGTGCAGTACTTTTGTGTCAAATTAAATCGCCATGGGCACTGTCGAAAATGGAAGTCACAAACTGCACTTCAACACAAAACGCACAATTGGAAATATTGGTTTTGTGGCATACTGGATGGGATTAATCTTATGAAATTTTCACATAACAGGCACAAGACTTCCAAAAGAGGACCCATGTAAGTTTTTGAAAAAAAATGTTAATGATAAAGCAGATTTTGAATTAAAAACTCAAATTTTACGAGTTCGCATCTTCAAATGAAGCATGTGAACCAGAACTGTTAAATAATGGGGGTTTTATGCATGCCCAGGGTAGAAACAAATACACAGACAATCATTCCATATCAATTGTCTCAAAAATCTGAGTAAAACATCATTTTTTAAGGTTTTGACAAAAGTCTCCAATAGGGGGCGTGTCAGCATTGACACTTAATTTTTGTTAATTTCATCCTCTTTAATTGTGGTTGGGTCAAATATCCCTTTTCCCTAACTCATCAAGTAACGAAAATTACAAACTTTCCTGGCTTATCAAAAAAGTTTGTGGAAAGAACAGCTAAGTTGTTGAAATCAATGATCAGAGGTAATTGAAATTTTGTGACTTCCATTTTCGACAGTGACCACGACGATTTAATTTGACACAAAAGTACTGCACTTAGAGATTTGAAATTTTCCGTGAATATACCTGATGGCAACATCTAGAAATGTGCAAATTTTCATCTTGATATCTTAAGAGGAAGTACTATTTTTAGCCTTTTTAAAAGTGTGCGTTTTTAATGTTGCTGAGTTTAGTTTGATGGTGTTGAACTGTAGGCCTATCTACTTGCTCCATAGTTTCGTCATCCCAAGGGATTCCAGAAAGTTCTATTATCATCAGATGTGAGAAGAGTATCGATTCAGAATACATAAACGAATGAGGTCTTTTCCTCAAGAATTTTATTCACATTTGATAAATCATAGCTTTATATGTCAAGGATGTCATATATTACCCAACATAGCATGCTTGGGGGTAGGCAATCAACCCTGTTGCTTAGTTAGGGTAAAATGATCACGTGACATGGCTGGGGTATTTAGGGGAGCAATTTGTAAGCTTAGGGACATCATTGGAACCAACTCTCCTGGGGTACACGGTGAAGTAGGAATCATGATTGGAAAATATCAATAATGGCAGATAATGTACATCTCGCTGTTTCTCGCGTGCGACGAGATTTCAATCACTGCACGAGACTTGTCAGCCAATGGGAGTTCAGCTTTGATATCATGTGACCTGTACCCTCTAGAAATTTGGCTGAGCTGGGGGTCACTCCTGCGTTGGATCCATGGGTTTATTTATCACGAAATGTGAGAGTAAGGTGCCCAGTTATGAAATGATATCACGCACCTCTATGATTCCTATGATTTCATTTGCTCATTTCTGTTTCACTCCCATTCAATACTTTACAAGGTTCCTCAATCAATGTGGATCAGAGCTGGTTCACTGCCTGGTGTTTTATAGCTGCAGTTTTCACTGGTTTAGGCATGGATTTGACTTACTGCACAGAGCTAAATTGAATAGTTCTGATTTACAGTTGTCACTGTTAATGGAAATATATGATCTTACTCCAGATGAAAGTATTTACTATAGCATCCAATAGTCCCATCTTCATCGGAGTTCCAACCAGAAGCTGTATGCCAGGTAGGCTTATTCCATTTGGCAGCAGAATTTCAAAATGCAAAAAACATAAATAGGCCTATATACAAAACTTCCTGGCGACATTGCATTATGATTAAACTAGAAGAAAAATATAGCAAAAGAGCACAATAAAAAAAAGAGGCCCATATACTCATAATACCCCAATTCCATCTCCAAATTCAGTAGTCTAGTCTAATCTCCACAAAACGACATATCCGCGAACAGAGATCATATATGGCGCTTGTAAGACCAATACGAGGCGTTCTACCAAGCTAAGAGTGCATGGAAGCTCTGTCTACATCTTGCATGGCTGTTTGATTTCTTGATTGATTGCTTGATTGATCTGTTGATTTGCTGGTTGATTGTTTGGTTACTACCAAGATTACTTGGTTCGACATTTTATGGGTCATACGATTTGTATATTGAACTTATTGCTGAAATTGACTTCAATGTAGGATGTTCAAATTGGAGTGCAATGATATATTGTAGTCTGTCAGTTTTTTTTCTGAAGGTTAAGTTCGTCTATGCTTTAGAGATCCTGTGACATGAGTATCCTTTCTTTAAAATGTATAAAGTTTGTCATAAATTTAGACTGTCATACAATCTTGCCATGTATGTCCCAATTTTTCGCAGTTGTGACATTTTACTGCTCTGAGAGAGCTTTGCTTCAACTTCTGGTCGCACCCATGCAACTATTCAGTTCATGAATGGAGAGCTCAAGATTATTTCAGCCAATTCCTGAACATGTACAAGATTGATAGGCCTATGGCACAAATACGGGTTTAGAATGTTGTAACACCCATCCAAACAAAGACAGAATGTCTGTTGTCAGCAAATCGGAGAAGAATTTTTAACTTTTGAAAACAGACTATAGGTGTTATCATTTGACTTCGATTCTACAGGAGTTCCTGTATCATGAAGTGGTCATGAGGTTTGCAGTCTCTCCTCTGGTTGAAGAAGTGGTCTCTCCTGGAGCTTCTTCGGGGTGCAAAATGCACTGAAATACTACATAGTGCACAGGGAAGGTGGTCACATAAGGCAAGTCGGTCTCACAACAGGGGGTCTTAGAACTCAGTGACCTCTGTACTGAATTGTCATCACACACCTTTCTGTTTGAAATCATAATTTTTTGTTAATTCTACAAAAAAAAAAAAAATCAACAACAGAGCTTGTTGCAACTCAACCCAGCCTTCTGTAACCAAGCCCTGTGTTCCAGTTAGAGTTGTCAGGGCCCACAGTGCTACATTTATGAGTGGTGCCATTACCACAAAAAGGACCAGTGACTAACAGAAAAAGGGCATAATGAAATCAATGCTTTGCCACACGCATGTCCAAGTGCCAGAGACGGATTGATGGTTGCAGAAAACGTGTTGAATGCCTCTGACCAACCGATGGCTGGCTGTGCAACAATCTGCTGCAACATTCAGTGCAACAGTGGGTGTTCATTGCAAAATTCTGTGCTTTTTGCAACAACGCTCAGGTAAAATAAGAGTTGGTTCGGTGGTTATATGTGTCGTTTGTCACAAATTGTGTGGTTTATGGATTTAACTGTTTAATGTATTGAAATGTTTGCAGTGTGTTAAGTTTTACAGAACCTGAAAAAGAAATTTTCAGAGCCATAATTGCAGAAATACGATACAACGTTCAGATGAGAAAATAGGAGCAGAAGAAGAAAGAATGGCAGAGGAAGAATAAGAAGCAGATACACTACAAAGAAGGGGAAGGTGAAGAAGAATAAGAGAAGAAGAAGGGGTAGGAGAAAGAGATACAGAACATATAACTAGGACCAAAAAGGAAAGAGAGAAACAGGATTAAAATGCAGAGGCAAGTGCATGTCAAATTAGGGAACACGCCTGTACATTTGGCACAGTTACAACAACATGAAAATAAAGTCACCTAGCTGTGTCCTAAATCAAAACGTAGCAAACCGAAGCAACATCTCAGCTAAAACATCTTAGAGAGCCCAAATCTCTAGAAGGACAGATTTTGTGTTAATATGACATATTGCACATGAGCTGCATCTGTTGCATGGGGCCCACTGTGCCCTATTTTGACCCTGACCCTTTTTAGCTCCTGGCAATAATACCCTCTGACTGTTGCTTGGGCGATAATACCTCCACATACAGCGTTTTGTCACGAGAGGTCAGCTTTAAAAGCTCCTCGCCACTTCGGGGCGAAAATGGTGCAACTCACAAAATGGATCTGTGCAGCTCTCTGAGGATGTGGAGGACTCCTTGTGTGCCTTCTGAAAGGTGGTAACTTGCTGTGAAAGAAATCAAAACAGAATTGTGGAAGGAGGTAAGAATTTCCAAGTGCTGTTTTTTTTTAAATGAGCTAGATATGAAAACATGTCGAAAATTTTCACTGCTGACTTGTTGCGGTCATTTGGAACTTAGGTAAGTTACTTGCAGAACTTGACAAAGATTTGTTTGAATTGTGTTATACTTGGTCAGATACGCTGCTTTTGAAAGAGCAAGTAAGCTGCCATGGCTTATTTTGGTTCCATTTTTCTTTGAGACTGCAAATTTTGATGTATGCCATTTCCGGTGTCTTTCCTGCAACCAACCAAATGCACAGAAAGCTTTTAAAAACATCCCTAATTTTCAACTTGAACACCCAGCCAAACAAGGAGAAGGGGGTTTAGTCTAGTTGGTAGTGGTCTGGCCAGAGGGCATCCAATTGCTGGGTCCCCGGTTTCGCTACTGGTCATCCTGACGTATGTTGGACAGCAGCTTCAATCATCCTTCATATTACTGCTGTGTCCACCTCTTATCCTCATGTGCCTGCAGGGGAGCATAAAAAGGCCATAAAGCCCTAATCATCCGTCCACTGAAAAGCAGCCACAATTCTAACCATCGATCTGAAAACGATAACAGAGCAACAGTTCCCAATACCTGGGACAATGACCAAAATAGGAAAAGGCAAGAAAAAGATGACAGTTATTGGTGACGTCACAATGGACCCTGGCATACTTCCATATCTGGCTGTCTTGTCAAATTTGCCCAGTCCTCAGACAGGGAAATAGGTGTCCAAGTGGGGAGTCTATTATCTGTGCCATGCCCATATTTGGGAGGGGCAAACACTAAATGTGGATATTGGCTGGGCGATAATACAGGAGTGCTAGTATGTGTGCAGCAGTATATTGTATGACATCCACAAATATAGGTAAGGGCCAATGTTATTGACGAAATATTCACAGGTGGTTCTAACAGAGGTATTGCCTGGTATTGTGTGGTCCAGGTGCAGATCCAGAACATTTTGTGAATGGGAGGGGTCTATCAGGTCATCGCACAGAATGTATTTCCTTTAACATGACGCGGCCTGATTGGTAAGTGTGCTTGTCAACTGGCTTTGAGGGTTTGGGTTCAAATCTCACCCCGGGAACTCACTTTAGTCCGAGCCCATGGGACGTTAAATGGAAGCGGGTTGTATCCAGTATTCTATTCTGGAGCAACTGAAAGACCCTGGGCATCCCTGAATTAATAGGGTATGTGCCAGACTCACAGTCTTCTCATCTCATAATCATACGGCACTCGCCTGCCTTGATATAGCCCACTAAGGTGCTGCAGAGGCGTAAAACACATACAAACAAAACAAAACAAACAGCTTGGCGCTTACAAATATTGACCTAATAAATTCTGTCAAATTAAAAGTCACCTAGGAGGAGGGAGAGAATATGACCCTGGTGTGGCCTTCTTGCAAAGGTAGGCAACATTGTTGGGTGCCTTTAAACTTTACCAACCAGCAGACCTGGTGATGGATGTATATGAATAGGGATTCATACTTCATGCTTTCAAATAAAGTTGCATTACTCAAAAGTGGGTCAAAGCTGATATTGCTATATTTTCTGATATAAAACTACAAAGTTCTGAAGACTACTAGCCATGGAGAATTTGGAGATTGGACATCTATTTTGGCTGAGGATGCCAAGAATTACTAATAGGCCTATAGAGCAAGTCGGAGTTGGGGGCTTGTACAACATGGAGTAATCAGTCATTTTGCCATGCAGTGGTAGCACTTAGAAAGTTCCCTGCAGCTTAGAGCTCAAGTTACTTTGTCATGGATGAATGCACACGAGACTTATAGCCTTATTTGGCATCCCAGGACGTTGCACGTGACTTGTGGCGTCACTCTGATTAATGAAGTCACGCTTGATTACCTCCATGCTGCCCATAAGTTTGAAGTTGGGAATACACGACTAATTACAGGACCTGTCATATAGACTCAACAAACTTGTGGAGCCAACTTTGTTATTATGGGCCCATTGAAATGTTTTTGTAAGCTTAGGCTCTAATCAGCAAATCTATAATAACTCGCCAGATTCTGATAGACATTATTCCTCATTGTTCTAAATATATAAGTACGGCGAATCCGAAGCAAAATCTAATAAGAACAAATACAAGAGAATTACAAGATTCTAACACTATTCAATTAGGCCTATATTAGTGGTATAGTATAGTGGGTTGGGTATGATAGGTTGCTCCTAGGCACTTGGCTTGGGGGCCAGCCCTTTAGCTCAACTGGTTTGATAGTGGACCTTTAAGGGGACAGTGGATTCAAATGAAGGTTTTTAAACATCTACACGATAACAGTTAGTTTCAATGGCTGGACCTCTCAGCTTGGAAAAAGATCAAGACCTTAATCATACAAGCTTGTCTAAACTGCATAAATCATTTGGTTTTTGGAATATTCAAGGAAATTGGACCTTTTTTGTTTCAAGGCACATTAAGATAATCTTTGATAGGCAACACTCTGTGACACAGTGTGACAGAAAGATCAGAATTTAATCAAAAGTGCAATCAATCAACCAATATTGTTCTGTGGCAGCCATTTTGGTGGCCATTTTGGAAAAAGAACAAAAAGGGTGATCCTTCCCACCCCTGACCTGATTATCATAAGAATCGAGGTCATTAAGGCTTGAGAAAGACTGAAGTTTGATTAGATCAATCCTTGAGAACAAAGGTGGCTGTCAGTAGAAGCTGTTGTACATGAGAGGAACTCAGAGGGCGTGAGCAACAATCAGGGGTCAAGTGGTGCCATCAAGAGTGATGACGTCATCAACTGACAAAAAAATGATATGGGGTGACTTAGATGGCGGTACAAGAGTTAAAATTCTATAAAATGTGTGGTGACACAAGGCCAATGTTATAAACTATTTACAATAAGTTAATGACAAAATGGAAAGGAAGAATATATATATATATATACATATATATATACTCTTTGTGCATTTTAAAGGCTTACTGGGCAGGCAACATTTGTTTGCGAAGTATGCATAGTGTACCTTTTTTAAAATCCGTTTCTGAATATTAATTTCTCAGTATCAAAATGTTCCTTCCCACATTAATCAGAGAGCATGAGAAGACCTTCTGTTGCTGCTGCAGTTGACATTTGACCTTGAGAGCCAGAACGAGGTCAGTGGGGGTTCCCTGATTCCTTGACAGCAGCTTGATATCTTTGTAAATTGGAAAACTGTTAATTAATCCTCAAAGAGTCAATGATAGAAAGACAGGAAGACCAGGAGAAGAGGGAAGAAGGCTTCAAAGTCACATGATTCATTTGGTCAGATGACTCATGAACTGGGACTGAAAGAATTTAGGTTTTAAGTAAAGTCACCACAGTGAATAAGTTCAACATCTATTGTCTAATTATGCCCCACTGGGCGCATATAGTAGTGATCTGGGCCTGTAAAATTGAATCACACTTGTAGGGCCTACTATATAGAGACCCTTGGTCAAGAGATATATACTTACTCCAAACCAACCTTTTAAAGAAAATCATTAATTTTTTAGTTTTTTGAAAGAATGTATGCTCTTGACATGGATGGGGTTTCATTCTGCAAAATTTTGATTAAGAGTATGCCAGAAATGTTCTAATTAATTGATAATTCATTTTAATTAAGTAAATTGAGAGTTCAAAACGAACCCTCAGCCTCAACCCCTTTGCCACTTCCCATGACCCCTCCCCCCCCCCTCCATTGGACTACCAAAATTTCAAATCTGGCCTGACGTCTGATGCACCTTTTGATTTCTAACAACATTCCCTCATCACAACTGCAAGTGTCCGCTGCAGGCCTTTGTTGTTGATCTGATTGATGGAGTGGTCAACACAACAATGCAGTCACGTGACAGAACAATTAATCCAAAATGGCCGCCAAAGAAGTGCGCCTCACAAGCTCGGGGTGACTGGGCCCCTTGAAACAATTAAAGCAATGGGTCGAGCTAGGGATGAAATGAACAGTCAGGCAGGTTAGAACAATCACTACTCAATGGGTCCTTTCACATGACAATACCTTCAGGCAAAATCAGGAAAAAAGAGACCAGCCTATCTCGCTTGAATGACAAAACAAAACGGTCCAAAAAGGGCCTGAAAAGAGCCTCCAATCTGACTCTGAGCAACACACACAAAAAGGGCCTCAATACTCTTGTGGTTAGCGTTTGTTTTAGACCCTTAGAGATGAGACTGATAGGCCCTGATCACTTTGCATGCCATTCATACACATTCGAAGACACAAACAGGGAGGGCAAAGGTTTATCAATTGAGAATGGCAAGTCAATAATTCAAATGGACGTCAAGTGTCCTGTGGTTGTTCTCTGCATCTGAAGAATCAACAGTGGTCGTTCGAAGGTTTGTTATTATTTATACTGCTACCCTATGACTGAATTGAAATTCACATCAAAGACTCAAAATCATGTCCTGTAAGTATTCTTGGTCATAAATTTGTGTTGTGGCTTAATTTTCGACACTCGAAACAAGTGAATGGCAGCGATTCTCAGAGTTTCTCAGCTCACCAGCCGCAACCATAGTTAATTGCCTTACAAAGATACATGACAAGTGAAGAAGAAGAACCGTTTATTTCAAAGGTAGGCATACAGAACCATGCCTATAGATACTTCGAGAACTGTACTGCTTTTATTCTTGTAATCACCACAAAACAAGCTCGCACCATCTAACTTACACCAACATCACTGGGCCAAAATGCCTGATGGTCTGGAATGTAGGCATGCACTGACTTTCTGTACAACAACAAAAGTAAAGGTCCAATGTCAATTTATTATTAATCATTTCACTTGTTTTGGATCTCTCTATCTGCATAGGCCTATCTACTTGTCTCGGCCTATAATGTCCTGCATCTTTGTATCTGTCTTGCCATACCAATGCCCGAATTCCTATTCTCCAAACGTCCAGGCATTTCCTGCGATGTCAGTCAAATGTCATGTTAAGGGGTCGACCCCTGTAAGTGAGAAAGTGTTAGAATTGATCAATCACCATATATGGCATAAATTGACACAAAAAAGAAAAAAAGTAGAGTTGTAAAGTGCTGTTACACAACATGATGCATAATCATGATTATGAATTGTTTTCACCTTTCTGTTCATTAATAAACCGGCCGTTAGGGGTGCTATAGTAACTTTGTATTGAGGTCACGTGGTCCTGTGGGGCTACAGAGGCCCTACCGGAAGTCAGGTGAGTCACTTCCGGTTTACTGGAGCATGTCGGGATGCCCCAAGCCTCGTAGTAGCTGGAAAACCGGAAGTGGGTATATTTGGCCTCCTAGCGGGGACTGGAGCATGACTGGCTTAGAGGTCGGTGGTTTGTCCAGAATGCAAATTGCCTTTGAAACAAGACTCGAACCAGGAACAACAGGTATGGTCTCAAGCTGCGTGCAATTATGGGAGAAGTAGGCTATTTGATACAGAAGACAATTTTGATTGGCGGTAGCAGGCAAATGTGCTGATTATACCGCTAGTAAATGAACTTTCGGCTTACATGCATTTACAGTTTAAAGAGTAGGGCCTACTATTTTTCTGAACATTGGCCTGTTCACAGACAAATGCAGCGACAACTTTACAACCTGTTGGCCTAAAGTTTGCTGCAGACTATAGAGCTCTAGGCCAATACTTCAGAAGAAAGGTATTTTAAGGAAATGCGCCTTGTCATAAGAGATACCTATAATAATAGTAATTGTATGTTTTTATGAATTTATTATAATATAGGCCTATATGAATCTCGGACTCTCAGCCAAATCATCACATTGTTATTTGATGAATACAATAATTATTGTCAAACCACAAAATAAGTTGGAATCAGTCAGCACAAATCAGTTAGCACTAACTGAGCACTGTTGCTCTTGCATGTCTTGTCATATATCCCCTTTTATTGATTGATTGACGTTGAATTTAGCCAGTCCCAACGTCAAAAGCCACGTCATCAGAGATGTTGTGACGTCACGCAACTGCCCCTTTGTTCTTTTCTTTGCCAAACAAACCCCAATGAAGCAAGCCCCTGTGTCCAATGGACCTAGAGTGGCACATGTTGATTTTGATGGTCGATTAGGAACAGAGAATAGACCTCAATGTGTTACTAGTTAAACGTTTTAGAGACCTTAGCTGATTGAAACTGGATTGGCTGCAAGCCTGCTACATGTTGGCTCTAATTGGCATCCAACGACAGTCTATAGCCCTATAATCCTATAGGCCCTAGAACCAGGCCTATTCAGGACTAGGGTCTATGCCTACACAGGAGAAGTACATGTGCACATGTTAAAGTATTTGTCTCTCAATTTCGATACTATACTACATGTGCCTAGGCCTATAGATCATAATTTTTAAAATAGAGTGTCCATTAGACTTTTTACTCTACAGTCAGATAGTGATGAACTGCTGATTCCACCAAAACTGCTTTTAGTGAGGTCATATCTAGGCCTATTCCAATAATTGCCATTTTATATACCCCACAAAATTGAAGACTCATACCCATTACCCGGTCAGCCTGGTCACATCATATTTGCCATGATATCAGGTGCAGTCCATGAATGATTCGTAGAAACCAAGCTGAACAGTATCTTATTCTATCAGCATCATAATTATGTTTCCATGGCAAATGTACCACTTCTTCAATTCAAAAGATAAGCCATGTTGTGACGCCATGCATTCATGACATCTGCAGTGCCACCTGTAAGTAAGTTCAATGAGTAATGTTTCGCCATCAGGTCAAGGCTAAGCATTTTCTATCAAACTGCTTGTGGATGCAAGGATAGGCGTACTTGTCCAATGAGAAAACATGTTGGGTCATTAGGGATGATATTTTTCATAAGGATTGATGCTTCCACAGGAAGTTTGGTTGGAGATGTTCAACATTGACCCAATGGCAAAACTTGACCCGTTTCACTTACTTACAAGCAGCACTGTCAGAGCCAAATGGTACTGCTGACCATTCTTTTCCCTGACTGCATTTAGTAGGATCTCTCATTAATCTATTAGGGAGCAACCTTATGTCAACATAAGTGTCCTGGTATTAATAGATTTGTAGGATAAGTGGGAAAATGACAAGTATGGCATGGTTAAGATAAGTAAAGAACAGTACAATCTTGCCCAAGATATTCAACATATTGCTCACATTTATGGGCATAGCCTAACTGTTGCTCTCAACAAGTTCTCTGAATCAACTCAGATAGAATTTATCTGCACAAAAATCTGCCAAAATCTCCACAGAATGCTTGGGCAGAAGGCAGTGAGCATGAGGCCTGAAATCTCCCTTTCTGGAAATATTGGGCAAAAAGCAATTGTCTAAATCGCGGCCCTACAAACGGCTTTTGCGGACTAGTCAGTTGGAAAATCCGCAGATTCGGTCTGCAATGTGTACTCTCCTGAGACCGCTTTATGGCTTGCCTTAATCCCATTGTTCGCTAAACTGACCCAATTGTTTCAATTGTTGCATTGGGCTGTGATTAAATAGCACCCTAGACAAATAGTTCTAAGTAGAATGGTAGAAACTATGACAATAATATTTAGTAGTGTCCTATACATAGACATTTGCCCAGACCTATTTATGTATCAAGCACGAGACCTACACGTAATACATTTCGCTTGCCTGAAGACAGAAATTATTTTTTCACCCTAAACTTTTGCAACCTTGATGCAGTCTCATTGACTTGGCAATGCTGTGGATATAGGTTATACAGTGCTGCAAGTAAGTAAGTGAAACGGGTAATGTTTACCATGCATTGGGTCAATGCTAAACATCCTTAACCAAACTGCATGTGGAAGCAGGGATTCTCATCCGATGAGATGAAGACATATTGAGTCTTAAAGGACAGTATTTGAGGCATGCAGGATAGGATGAAGATTACTGTTGCAAAGGACTACTGTAGAACTGGGTAAAGTTGGCAAGCCGGCGGAAAATTGGCCATCTATTCTAACCCACTTAATGGCAGAAATGCCAACTTTCCTCACTGTCACAGATGGAAAATATGCTAAAGAAGCAGATGTCAGTGAGAAAAGTTGGCATGTCTGCCATTAAGCGGGTTAAAATTGGCGGCCAACTTAACCCGGTCTACGGTACCCAGAGAACTTTGCAACACCTCTCATTGATTAAATTGTATTCTATTGTAAGTTATGTGGTTGTACATACAACATTATTCGGAAAGTCATGTTTGCTTCAAATTAATATTCATACAAAATCATTGTCTTGCTTTCTGCAAAGTTTAGGCTATCCCCAATTCTGCAAAAATTGTCCCAGTGCCAGTCAGGTGCCTCTCTCCCACGATGCTTTGACGGGTCACGTGATTCTTGACTTCCTCGCGAGTTCTCTTTGAAGTCTCGTCACTGGTGAGATCTGAGAGTATGTTGACAACTTTTGAAGAATTAACATAAGATGTCAAAGGATTGCAGATTCTTGCATGTGACTCCAACGAACTGTCATACCAAGCTTTTGGCTCCTGAGTCTGAAGATATTTTTTTGCATTTTTGTTATAAATACGTGGAAGAAGAGGAAAATGCAATGCCATTCAGGTTGTTCTTGTTCCCTGAAAAAAAAGTCTAATTTGGAAAATAACATCGACAGATTTTGAAAATTACAAAAAATACTGAATGTATTTATAATTGTTGTCATTGAACATAATTTGTCACAGTTGACTAATTACACGTTTTTACATAAATCTATTAAATGCCTGGAATGATCCTTTTGAGGTCGCATCCCTTCTCTTGCCATGTTACTCTGTATATGACTACTATGTTTCGTTGGTGAGGTCATATCCTATACTTCAATGCCGTCAGACCAGTAAGTGACTGAGTCACACCTCTCAAGTCCAAAATCACAAGTTGTCAGGTTACCCAATGACACATTGGCAGTTAATTTCAATGATGGATAGGGACTGTTGCAATGTCAGTGATGTCCACAGACAGCACAATGTAAGTACTCATATACTCATAATTCTTCAACTGTAACCATCAATCAACATTAGGCCTAAATTCACTTGGATAGATAGATAGATAGATAGATAGATAGATAGATAGATAGATAGATAGATAGATAGATAGATAGATAGATAGATAGATGCTTTATTCATGAATGCAGATGCTGACAATTTGCTTTGATACTTCAACATCCTGACATACCTGTAGTCAAATTCACGTTCCTCCCAATGACAATTCTTTGATTGACTAATTAGTAAACAGTTGCCAATTAGTGATGACATCACATGGCCACCAGGGCCACCAGGGACTTAATTAGAATACTATGACGTAACAATCACACTAATTCAATGATGTGAAATACATGGAGTGGAAGTAACAGGTTTTTGGCACCTCGCCTGGCAGGCCATATGCCCCGCCTTTGAAGTTAATGTCCCTTTTATGATTGTTTTATGTGCCATCTTATAGGCTGAATTCCACTGATTTTGGAATGATTTCAAGGCATCTTTAGTTTATGTCCGTACAGTGCTTTTTATAGCTCACTAATAGAAAAACATTCCACCTTTCAATAGGAAATGCCTGTAGATTTTCTTGTTGCTTCAAAATATTGGAAGTTTTATGTCTCATGAAAAACTGATGAGTTTCCTTTGATGAGTGTCGAAGGATGGCCTAATAGTCTTGGGTTTGTGTACCCCTTGTATCATAGAAACAATTATGGATTGACTGTCAGACATGAGGCTTAAACTGAAAAATTATCCTGGAAGTGTTTTGAATGTTCAACTCATTTGTGAAACTTTTCACGAAAGACTATAGAAGTGGTCCAGTCTTCAAATATCAAATTGATTGTTTTTACACAGAGTGAATATTATGGATGTTTATTATATAGGGAGATAAGTACTGTTGAATTTCAAGTTAGTCACAAAAATGTTTGTCACCATTAGGACTATTAGTCATTTCTAAATGAATAACAGGACAACTATTTGGGCTGTATTTGCAGAGATTATGCCATTTGAATCATACAGCCATCATGGATTCCCCAAAAGCAATATATCATGGTGATCAGGCAAAAATGGCTCGGAGATGGCTTTGCATAAAACCAGGGTTGATCTCTCATAAGGGGGACACCTGTCAGTTATTTTTAGCCCATCTGTTGGGCATGCGCAGTGGGAGGCTGCATGGTCCGCTAATTCCGTTCTGTTCCGCAGACCTGTTCCGCAATTTATGCATGACCAAAACAAAGGGAAGCTGCAATTATATTCTGCTTAACTTAACTTGGATTAAACACGTCTTACTTTCGATTCACAGGCCACGTGGCGTAATATCCTATACCATCTGCACCCACTGGCCTGGAGGTGATTCACTTACACTGTGGCTTGCTAAGGTCATGTGTTTTGGGCCCATTTGGGGTTTTGTTTTTAAAAGAATAGGCCCTACTAAAACAGGTCTAAGTCTTCACTTGTTTACAAACATTACTTAAAAAAAAGATTCTTTTAGATTACCTTAAGCATAAGCTATTCAAGGTAATCAAGATCATGACTAGCCTTTATATGTCAACATCATTTAAACGAAAACGGTCAAAAAGATGTATGCTCTTGTTGAAATGAAATACATAGAAATGTCCTAAAAGGTTCTTTAGCTATCACATTTAGGTCACAAATTATTTGTAAAATGAGTTCATGACCCCATTTAGGCCTAAAGTTAATAATGTTTTAACATTATACGAATTAATGATCTTAACACAAACTTAATCTAAACACTTTTCGACATTTCTCCACTCTCGATTTTCTACATTGGGCATGGAATTTCTCTCCACCATGCTTGGTAGCAATGCATAAATGCATATAGCAGCCAGTCTCGCTAAATCTCGTTGCATGAGACTTCATTCTGGAATGTCGAGATTTGGGCGCCCCTTATGCGGAGTCAGCAATAATCATGAATTCCAATTTTTGGGGTCATAAGTGCATGTGACACAAGAATTGGACTTGCCATTTTGCAGACTTCATTTTGGTTTATTAAGATTCCACAAGTAGCAGAGTAGTATTGTTTGTTTACTCCCAATTGACTTGTCTTGCTGTTTCTCTGGCTGTCCTCCAGCTATCCAGCTATATAATGTCTTAAATTTAGATGTCATCACATCAAAGGTGACAAGCAGTTTGGTTTTGTGTCATAAAATAGTAGCCTGTAAGAAGTTTGAATCTCTGGAATTTAGGGCATTCTTAAAATATATGAAGACGGACTCCTCGACTTTGCCATTCATATTAAAACATATGTAGTCTAAATAATTCTTATAAGACATCTTGTAGGCCTAAATTTTGTTTGGTTGCGGCAGTCAATTTCAATAGTGATTCAGTAGGTGCAACGAAAAATGTCTTGTGTGTTGCTGACTGGGTCATACATGGCAAAAGTGAAGTTTCTCAAATATCCTGCTAATCGAAACTGTGAAGAAAAAACAAGTCCAGATTCCAGAAGAAACGTTTTAAGCCTGTGAAATTTGGTCACTCATGACATTTCTGTTGTCCATTTCAAAATCTCTTCTTGTTTCTCAAAGTACTTAGCTTCCTGTTGTGTGTCTGTTATTCTCAGTCATTTTATTGCCTTTGTCTTTCTCTGCCCCATATCACAGACCCCTTCTTGGCCTATCTTAGCCTCATGTAAATTATTCCCCCTAACTACTTTGTTAATGACTCTTGTAATCTCTTGATGACTCCCCTGATGACACGTGCCTGTGACGTCATCAGTCACATGATCAGGGTTGCTCAGCTGACCTATAAAGACAGCTTGGAGACAGTTTGGTGTTTTTGGTCGGTCAGGAATGTCGGGGTAATTTGTAGTGTTTTGTGTTGGGCTTGTTTGTGTTTTGACTGTTTTGTTTTAGTGGAATTTTTATCTGCAGTGTTTTTAACCTCAGAACATGATCTTAACACCTCATGGCTGCATGGGCTGCTTTCTGCTGCCTGCTTCGAGACAGGGCGACATGACTTATAGGTCATTATGGCCTAATGCTGGCACTGCAGCCATCTGAGGGCCTAGTATTTGCAAAAAACACCCCCAAAGCACTTTGTTTTCATTGGGGCTACATTTTCGCGCCCTGTCATTTCGCCCTGCGTTGACAAGTCACCCTAGAAAGACATTTCTCCCCCTCAAAATCCCATTTTTCACCCCCAGAAAACCAGGACCATTGGGCTAATAGCTGTCTGCTTTCTGTCTCCTTCCTCAATATTAGATCCCTGCAGACCCCTGCTATTTTCTCCCATCTCCAGAATGCGTTAACCAACTATCCCAAATCCAGTTATTTACTTTCCAGTTTTTATTGCAGTTGTGATTTTCCCATTCATCAACCATAAATTTCCATGAGATGGTCTGGTTCTTGCAGTCAGGTTGCTTAGAAAACCTGTGGTTCACTTCATTTCAGTGATATTCATTAATTACTGAAACCAGCATGGTGATGCTGTTGTTGTTGTTGTTTTCATAAACCAAAATATGAGGCACTGCATTCTACATGTATTTTGTAGAGCCTGAAATTTGAATTTTAAATGGGCTCTTTCTTGTTCATTGTATAATTGTTATTTGACCTCATGCGTACGACCTGTACGTCCTCATTTAGGCCTATTTTATACACAAAATTTATCGTACAAATTTAACACATGTCTGGAAATAGGGAAAAAGTTGAGTTGTGTCAGTACACATTGTGCAGTCATATTTCACAGTGATAACAATCAGAACTCTGACTTCCGGTCGAACATTTTCTTTTCATTTGACAGGTTGCCATAGCAACAGGAGTCACCCATTGTTCTGGTGTTACCCAAGGTGCCATCCTGTCCCTTCTTTTGCCATTTATGACTTGGAAATTTTGTAAAGCTTTGAAGATGCCCCTTCTGTCCAAATCAGAGGCTACAATCAGAGGCTGCAAGTCACGTGATAGTAATTTCTGCCTCTGGTTGTCATTCTGTTTTACGAGGTTAGGTGGAGAGGCAGACAAGAAAGAAGAGGAAGAAAGGATAGTGGAAAGAAGAGGAAAGAAGAATAGAAAGCAACAGGATTCCAGGATTACTGTCTGGAGAAACCAGTTGCATATAAACTAAGTCTGTTGCATCAATTTAATCATTTTGTATATAGTCTGTTGCACTGATGATACATACATGTTCATTTCAGCAGACTTTTACCAACAAACCTTTGGCAGCAATGGCAGGCCTGTTCAAGCACGAGCCTTTTTCAGCTCTCCATGCAGTAGGTATAAAGCCAGACAGCTTCGTCCTTTGCCATAATGCACTGGCCTATAACCAATAATATTGGTATCGGAATGCCATCGGTATGGGTGGAATCGGCAACAAAATATCAGCATTTGTATTGGAAGTGAAAAAGTGGTATCAGTGCACCCCTAGTAACAGACAGACCGGCAGACAGATTCTTTATTGGCCTGTGTTAGTAAATAGAATATATACGAAAGAACATTACACAACATTACGCAGGACATTACACAATTTTTAGTTCCTTAAAGCAACACTGTAACAAAAACAGAAACCCTTGTGTTGCCCTGGACTCATCCTAATTGCCCTACAGACAATAGTTACACAATTATCAGACGGAGCAACAATAAATGAGGGATTGTGACCTATTGATAACATCTCCCAGCACATTAAGGCAAACCCAGCTTTGTAATTAGGAAAAAGGAGTGAAAACTGTATTATCAACAGAAGAAATGATGGCTGGAGAACATGCAAGGTGGAGATACATTGATACACTCATTAATGGTCATACAGATGGACTGATAGACAGACTGATAGAGAGGTTGGTAGACATGGAAAGGGCTGCTCATTCATGAGATGGACCAAAGGGAGATTTGGTTCGGGGATGGGTTGATATTGGGATGTATGACCTATTTTCTCTATTGTAATTGAGACTATAAGCATGAGGAATTTCAGGATGATTAGATTTGAACAATTTCCTTCATGGCCAAACAACAACAGAGCCTGAAAAGTAGTCAAATGGTGCTATGCACATATTAACTTTCTTTATTTTTTGTCCTGTGAATTATAAGAAATACCAAAATTGAAGTCAAAATAAATTTATGTTGAAATGTCAAAGCAGATCTTACCAAATGAACATTGAGGCCTACAATACGCTTATGAAAAGGGTTGTTGAGAAGAGACAGTTCAGTCAACTTCGGCACAGGGACGACTGGCACATTTCACAGAGACTAAATAGAGGGGATGTCTCCCGTTCGAATGTGGCACCTTGCATGAGGCCCGCAGTGTCAAAATAACAGAGCTGAACTGAAGTGCTCAATCTGGTGAGCAGCACAGTCAGTCTGTCAGTCAGTCAGTCAGTCAGTCAGCAAGGCTTGATGGAGCTTAATGCGGAGAATAAAACAGAACGAGTGAAGCAGTGTGCATGAAAATGCCGGGTAGAAAATTGTGCCTTGGAGGCCCGTAGCTCTGTAGCGCTCTGTGACTGTGGACTCAGCATGGACTCAGTATGGAGCCTATAAAAGGCAAAAGACCTGCGCGAAATCCTGAGGAAACCTTCTGAGGGGGTGGAGGGGCATAAAGGGGGGCTGGGGGGGCTGCAGCGAACAAGTGGCGAAGTCCTGATCAACAGCATCTCAGAGGCCCTTGGTGTCCATCCAGGCGTGAAACAAGGGCCTCTGATGCCCGTGCACGCTTCATTGGCTGCCATCTCAGACATCAATAGAACAGGACTTGCTGGGACTGACTCAGGCCTTCCATTCCACTGCAAGGCCCTCCACTGCAGCCTGCCTTATTTCCCCACCAGCCAAACTGGCGCCTCCCTGCTCCCAATCGCTGCATCCGCGCCTTTCAGCATCTAGGACAGAGCCACTACTGGACTGCCACTATCAGCACAAGCATGCTGCAGAACTGTAGAAGCAGTAGCAATTGAAGAGCTCTGTATAATTCTTGTAGAATCAAAACTATTGTGGTACTGGTGGTTTAAGGCCTATCATAATGGTATGTGAAGTTGTTTTTAGACTGGCTGACCTTTATTTCTACTGATACCAATACTACTTTTTGATGCCGATAGGCACCAATACCGATACTTTGTATCGGATAATTCGGATTCCGATAAGTACATCCCTATAGGATCTCAGACCCTTAACGATATAATAGATGGAGCCCGGAGCCTGCATGTCCCATAGTCCCATAGTCTTACTCCAGCTTTGCCTTATAATACAAAATATCAACAATTGAATCTTTTATGATATCAACAGCCTTAGAACAGTTTCTGGGTATTTTTTTCTCATCCCCCTTTTTTGTGATTCCCATCTTCATGTCATAAGTCAATCTGGGAGACACTATTTTTGTGTGAGGAATGAAAGTCTTAAAAATGAACCTGTCAAGAACAAACAAGTGGAATCACCCGGGAATCGCAGGGGAGAAGATCAATTCCAGAAACACAGATGATGTGGGGAAGAGGGTGAAGGGGGCAAGATCAAGGCGAAGGGTGAAGACAGGTCACAGGTATACCCCCTGAAGAAAATGTTGTCACTTGGAAGATGTCGCTTTGAGAGAAGTTACGATGAATTATCTTCTCCTCATTCTCCTCCTCCTCCACCTTCTTTTCCTCCTTCTCCCCTCCCTCCTCCTCCTCCTCCTCCTCCACATTCTCATCCTCCTCTGCCTTCTCGTCCTCTTCCAACTTATCCTCCTCCTCCTTCTCCTTCTCCCCGTTGTCTTCGTATTCCTCATCCTGACCTCTTCCTTGCCCTCCTGGTCGTCCGCCATTCTTGTTTATCCTGATATTATTAACCTCCTTCATCCTCCAAATTAGACTCATTTTCATCCTCTACCTTCTCGTCCTCCTCGTCCTTATCCTCCTTTTATTTCTCATCCTTATCTTCCTCCTACTGCCTATTACTATCCTCGCTCTCCTTGTACTCCTCCTACACGATCTACTCTTTCTCCTTGTCCTTATGCTCCTTTTCTCCTTCTCTTCATTCTCCTCCTCTTCGTTCTCCTCCTCGTTCTCAAAGATCTCCTCATTCTCCTCCTTGACCTCGTTCAACTCATTCTCCTCAATCCCCTCCTCATTTTCCTCATCATTCTCCTTGTCATTCTTCTCCTACTCGTTCTCCACATTAACGTCATTCTCGTTCTCCTCTTTTGAGTCTTCCTTCTCTTCCTCTTCTTTCTCTTCTTCTTCCTTCTCCTCCTCATCTTCTCCTTCTTGTTATCCTCCTCCTCCTAACTCCATCATATTTCTCGTCCTCGTCCTCCTCATCCTCCTCCTCATCCTCCTCATCCTCCTCCCATCCTTCTCCTCCTCCTCATCCTCATCATCATCCTCCTCCTCCTCCTCCTCCTCATCCTCCTCATCCTCCTCCTCCTAGCTCCTTTCAACTCAGTATCCAGTCTTCAACAACATAATTGCTGTCCAAACAATGTAACATTAGATACCCTACCAGAGTAAATAAACTCAGCAACATTAAAAACGCACACTTTTAAAAAGGCTAAAAATAGTACTTCCTCTAAAGATATCAAGACGAAAATTTGCACACTTCTAGTAGTTGCCATCAGGTATATTGACGACAAATTTCAAATCTCTAAGTGGAGTACTTTTGTGTCAAATTAAATCGTCGTGGTCACTGTCGAAAATGGAAGTCACAAAATTTCAATTTCCTCTGATCATTGATTTCAACAACTTAGCTGTTCTTTCCACAAAACTTTTTTATAAGCCAGGAAAGTTTGTAATTTTCGTTACTTGATGAATTAGGGAAAGGGGATATTTGACCCAACCACAATTAAAGAGGATGAAATTAATAAAAATTAAGTGTCAATGCTGACACGCCCCCTATTGGAGACTTTTGTCAAAACCTTAAAAAATGATGTTTTATTCAGATTTTTGAGACAATTGATATGGAATGATTGTCTGTGTATTTGTTTCTACCCTGGGCATGCATAAAACCCCCATTATTTAACAGTTCTGGTTCACATGCTTCACTTGAAGATTCGAACTCGTAAAATTTGAGTTTTTAATTGAAAATTTGCTTTATCATTAACTTTTTTTTTCAAAAACTTCCGTGGGTCCTCTTTTGGAAGTCTTGTGCCTGTTATGTGAAAATTTCATAAGATCAATCCCATCCAGTATGCCACAAAACCAATATTTCCAATTGTGCGTTTTGTGTTGAAGTGCAATTTGTGACTTCCATTTTCGACAGTGCCCATGGCGATTTAATTTGACACAAAAGTACTGCACTTAGAGATTTGAAATTTTTCGTGAATATACCTGATGGCAACTACTAGAAGTGTGGAAACTTTCATCTTGATACTTCTAGAGGAAGTACTATTTTTAGCTTTTTTGAAAGTGTGCGTTTTTAATGTTGCTGAGTTTAGGTTGCAAATGTTTGGGCTGGGGGTGTATACAGGCATCAACAGAAATGGATATTTGTCTGGAGGGTAGAGGCTGTGGCAGGGTTAGGGTGGTGCTGACGTTCCGTTGTCGACGTAATACGCTGCGTAACACGCTGCGTAGCATCATGGAGGCATTTGATTGTCATTTGTTGCCCCTTGAAAACACAAGATTCTGCTCTGGCCTTGTAGTCCTCATCACCCTTGGGTCCCGGGGGGCAACTAGCCAGCCAGTCCGGCGCCTTCTTGCCCCCAGACCTGCCCCCCTTCACCAGGTCCACAATCTCACATCTATTGAGCAAGGGGCTGGTGGTTTGGGGAGAGAAGGGGTGGTGTTTCTTGGTGTTGATAGGAATGTTGGGATAGCTATATACGATTTGTTGAATATCTGCAATGATTTCTGTAATGTCAACAGCTGAAGAAAAAGACTGCAACTTTGAAGTTCAGGATTTTGTTATGATGGATGGATGATTGAAGCTTTACGTCATGTATTTATGCACTATAGATAGACCTGCTAATTAGGAGAGACAGGCGGAGGAGAAAGCAATAAGGCAGATAAATTATTGCAGTCGCTGTCTAAAATTGGTTCAAATGAATTGGGCAAAGCTCAAATCGAACCAGGGACTCATCTTCCAAATAATTTGTGATGAATAATAATATTATTACCTTACGGAGATGTGTATTTGACCAAATGGTTACATTACTAAAGAACCCAAACTGATTATGATTATACCCAATGACAGCAAATTCAACATGTAATTTACCCCCCCCCCCCTCCCTTCAATCTCCCCCACTCCGCTCAATCCATGATCTAGCTTTATTTGTGTCGAATAAAAATGTAGAGACCAGTTTGGTTTAGCCGGACTGGCTGGTCTTTTTGCTTTGCCATCGTCTTGTAAAGGGAGCAACAGGCAGCATAGCCTGCTGCACCCTAGTGTGCAGATGCATTGTCAATAAATAAAGTTGTACAGGAAAAAAGAATAATAAGAAGACAAACGGAAATACGAAGAGAATGCTGCTGTTGAACAGTTGAACGATGCAGATAGTGTATTTCTTTGCACTGGGAGAGAAAGAGGAAAAACAGTAAGACTCATGCATCGTATAGGCCTAACCAATATATATACTATAAAATATGTCTCTCAGACTCTCTCTGATGACTTCTCTGTCAGGAGACTATATTGCCTTTTATGCCCCAAATTATCTGCATTCTGTAACTCTGTTCACAGAAAGAACTATTCTGAGAAAATTCAGCACAAATGACAAGCCACAGGGCCTACCTCTAAGCCATATTTCTATTGACATGTTTCCTCCCAAGGGCTTATAAGCCGATTTTCTTTTGCCACTTGTGGCTTTGCTCAGAGTAAGCCATTGACTCTAAAATACAGATAATCAATGCTGGACTAATTTCATTCATGCTCTGATTCTAAGGCTATTAGAAATGGGCTATACTTGGCCTATTTCTGATTCAGCAAGCCTAATAGTTCATTATAGTTGTTGCATTTCATCTTTGTACTTTTCTGCTTAAACTGGATTTGAAATCCTCAGGCCTAAATGTGTGTATGCTCTTTCGTAAATAATTTACCTCTGTAAACAAAGTGTAGGCCTACAGCCTATTTTCTTCATGAAGTAGACTTTAATGATAATATCGTTTTAGAGTGTGATATTTTTCTAGTACAATCATCACTATAACTTATTACAGCCGACGAACGACGAGTACTTACATTTGGCTGTTATTGGACATGAATGACCTCACAACAGGCCCTATCCATAGCATTGAAATAAGCTGTTAACTTGTCATTGAGTAACTTGTGACTTCATTGACACTTAGTTGGTCACTAGTTGTATAGCATTGCAAGTATAGGCTATGACTTCATAAATTCCTTATGACTCATAAGAATAACATGGCATGGATGGGCTCTGACCTCACAAGAAACATTTCAGTCCAAATCTGTAAGCACTTGACGTTCGTCTACTGTAAAATACACGTATCAGCAATCTTGAATCTTAATTCATCTTCCAAGCAACTGTGCTGATCATGTTCTGCAATTAATGACTAAAAATGTCTAGAATTTCTAACTCAAAACTATTTCAGCAAGGGCTTCATTTAGTTTTGAAAAGTTACAATGTTTTCAAAACCCCTTTTTGGAATTCTTGAAGCAAATTCATTACAGCTGCAGGATTGCACTAAGCCTGTTGCCTAAAATTGAGGCAGAGACTTTCTTGCATATCGTAATCATCATATCTTTTTGCTTTTTTACTTTCTGTGCACCAAGATGTTTGTTTTTTGTTAATTGTTGATGAAATACTTTCATAATGTGGAGCGTCCATTGGTTAAAATATGAGTAAGTGTTCAAAAAGAATTTCAACTTCTGTCCGTGTGCACCGTTCTTTCTATAATTAAATATTTTCTTCATTAAAATCATAAAATGTACAGGCCTTAGGGATTTAAAACCCCCTGGCCCTGGACCTGCTACTGGGTAAGAGATCATCATCATTTTTCAACTTTCAAAAAACACCACCAGTTACATTGTAATTCAAGTGCTGCCTCCTTTTGCCCCAAAACCATCTGGCTGTGGCACATGCCTGCCTACAGCTCCTAGAACCCAAAATCACACGACCCCTGAACTCTGACCCAGGAATTCATGCTCCACTGAACACCATAGAAAAAGTCATGCTTCCTTGAAAAGAAAAATGTCATTTTGCAAGATTTATTTTAGATGAAATCTCCACCAAACATGCTTTGAAATGCTAGGACAATATGGCCTATTGTAACAGGAGGGCAATTCCGTAAAGTCATCAACCAATCAGTCAAAATTTCAAAATTAACATAGGTATGTGTTATGGGTGCGATAATGTGCCAAAATAAGTCTATTTTCAGGTACATAAAAAAACAATTGATTATCTAATTTGGTTTTTGATATATTTGCATTTAAGTAATGCTATGTTTGGTGACTGCAATTATTGCATTTTCGACACTCCTAATTTAAGTTGTCAGTGCCAGTATAGAAATAGGTTAGCTGGTTTCATTTTGCTGTCATTTACTACCTGAGGGATTACACTTTCATTTTGCATTGCAAATTTTTGCAGCAATCCTTGCGAATTCTGTCAGGCAGTGACATTTGACCTAATAAGATTATAATGTACGTCCGACACAAAAATTACTAAATAATTTTCCTGCTCCCAGGCGACCTATGTTAATTTCATGAAACGTCTAATACAAAGCAAATTTATGTCCATGAATAGCATGGTGGCCACTTTAATTATTTAAACGTAATACAATTGCCAAGGAGAGCATTTTAAAGATGTACGTCCGACACGAAAATGGGAATGTACGTCCGACACAATATTATGAAAGTCCATCTGGAATTAAGGAAATGATACATATGTTGGTACACAGGCTTGGGCTCATAAGAAAACCTTAGGCCAGTGTAATTGGGTGAATCTTAAAGTAGTATAGGCCAAAAAACAGGAAATATATGGTGTCATTGAATTTCGGTCATTTTTAACTCTGTTTTCAGCCATAAAATTAAGTGAAAGCTAGTTCATAGCATGTGTAATTGGCACGCAATTGTGTCAAAAGCTAAGACAGGCGTCATACTCATACAAAATGAAAGATAAAATGATATCTACCAGTTTTGGCCCAGTATATGATGCTGTGATAATAAAAAAAAGCATACACAGAAATTGTCCGAAAATGGCAGAAATTCTTCATTTGTTTGCATATTTGTGCAAAATACCTTAAAAATTTTATTTGTCAAGCATTCTCTCAATATGTATTACTGAAATATGTGCAATTACGGTGAAAATTGCAGGTATAACTAGTGATTTTTGTGACTTTTCTGTGCTAAAAATGCTGTAAATTTAAGGATAAAAATAGTGAAAATAACTTAATGTTTGAGACATCCCATTTGGCACAAATATGCAATGCTGAAGCCATTTCATGGATGATAATTATTGGAAAGAATTCAACTTTGAAGAAAAAATGAAAATTGTGGATCATCAATGCACTGCTGGCATCCTCTACACTAGCAATTCACACGCGTACGTCCGACACGAAAAATGTGTACGTCCGACACGGAATATAAATGGCTACAGCTTTATGAAAAATGACAATAGCGCCATGGAAATTAACCTGGCTGATGCCTTAAATAGTTTTCTTGATAATACAGGTCAGTTGATTAATTTTTCTCCATATAAATCACAGAGTTTTGAGAGACGAGCTATCAAGTCAGAAAAGTGCCATTTCTCTGTGTACGTCCGACACGATGCAATTTGTCCTATGGCTCAGCTCCTATTGCACTTTCAGCTTTGGTTGATGGCTTGTTTTAAAGCCCTACCACAGGGCCTCATACCTATTTTACAATGGAATGGCAAGCATGTAATGGTAGGGCTATACAAGCTGTTAAAGTGTCTGATCTGTACGTCCGACTTTACGGAATTGCCCAGGAAAGATAATAGCTACAAAGAGAAAAAAAACTTCCATAATATCTGGTAATCACTGGTAAAAGATAGTCAAGCAGACTAACAATAGAATTGGGACATCAACTTTGGGGACTGATACAAAAGTAACAATGCTACATTTAATTTATTGCAAAATGAAAAATTTATATTCACAGAATGACCTCTTCAAATCTAAGATATTTATTTTTGAAAAAAAAGGGCTTCATTTTATTCCTTTTAATATACATGTATACTTTAAAGTGTCAGAAAATATAAAAATGACATGAAAAAATCATTTTATCAAAGAATGTACTTATTGGCTTTTTGCATGCAGAAAACCCTTTTTTCAAATTTGCAAGAGATAGTTAAATCGAGGCATTTTCCTTTTCTTTCTGTATGAAAGGATCTCAGTATCATTACAAACCTTCTAAAATAATTTTGCAAGAACCTGTTCACTTTTTCTCAGTATGTCAAAGACCCTAACTACCCAAATCATCACAATAAGTACTGTAGTTCTGGCTATCATCTTTCAGGCCAGTTGCTACAGTGATCTCATAATTTCTACACCCTACCAGTGCATTCGACCATGGAACAGAAAAACATCTGTTGACAGCGCCCCTGTGTGAATAACAAAAGCCCTAATGGCAGTTTGATGGTGGTCTGCTCAAGTCAGTGCATAAAAGATTCTAAAACATAAATCAATTTGGCAACAATACTGTATCTTTTGCATGATGTGGTTGAATGGTCTTATTGTAGTCTTATTGTAGTGAAAGTGTGTATGTTGTGTGTGTGGAGTTCAGATGGAAAACATTAGAGGGGGAGTGTCATGGATAGATAGACGGATAGATAGATAGATAGATAGATAGATAGATAGATAGATAGATAGATAGATAGATAGATAGATAGATCGATAGATAGATAGATAGATAGATAGATAGATAGATAGATCATTGCCAGCATAATCACTTAATTAACCAAGCCCTTGACATGTGTCAGTCTCATGGCTGCCAATTATAATGAATTTAGAAGTTGATCATTGAAACTCTTGAAGTTAATATTCAATTAACAGTTCTGAATCCAACTGAGTCTAATTATTCTTGGATAATGAGTGAAATTAAACTGCAATTTGTTTTGTAAAAGATCAAGAGCCTTGCATTTGCAGTTGAGAACCATTTTAATTTCCTAGAGGGCACATTGCATGTTGTTAGGCAATACAGGGTCCTGCACAGATGCCCCACAAGCCCAGGAGGAATTGACATTGTCAAATGTCTTTGGAGGGTCATTATGAAATTCAGCCGAGAGAGATCTACACTCTGTTGCAGATGGCAGAGGGTGGCACTGTACAAGTTGAAGAGGTTGGAAAGGAGGGCTTAATTAAAACTGGATTTATCATGAAATGCCAACTGGAGTTGGCAAGTATTAACTATAAGACAAACAGAAGGTAATCTTTGGACATATGTCGAATCTACGTGTAATGTATGGCACACTGACCATTTCTCAATTAATAACTGTATATTTTATCTAGTTTTCTTGTATTGTTTTGTCTGTGTCTTTGTGAAATGTTTCTTTACAAGTTAACCACTGTAATTATTGTAATATGACAGATGAACAATCAATGAATGAAATAAAATATTCAATATATTTGGCCATATCAAGTCGTTTCATTTAGTTCCAAGTCTATGATTTCTCATGCTTGAGAACTTTTGTTAAATTAGTCTAAAACTTTGTTCAATGGAGATGAAAATGAGAGTTCAAGAGCAGGCTGTCCTAATAGCCAGAAGGGCTTGAAGTAATTAAGAACTTCAATCAACAGTAGGGGGACTTTTGACCGTTTTATTCTTTCTAGTATCATTGACAGTGACTCGTGTCTGTCTTTGACATTCTGTTTGTCTGTCTCAGCAGGACAGACAGGCTCTTTGAACCTCCATTGTTCGGCTTTACCCCTCCCACCAACCCCACAGTAGCTCACACACGACCCTCTTTTGAAGGCAGTTGACTTTTGTCCTTACTACCCTTTTGAGGTGAACTTCTGAGTCCCCTTGCCCTGTGCCTCTTGTTTTAAACTGCTCTTGTTGTTCCCTTGATTTTGTGGTTTTGACAGCAGCATAGCACAATATGACAATTTTGACAAAGTTCATCCAGAAAATTCCCCTTTTGATTTTGGATTGATGTTGAAGTGCTTTGGTGAGTTGAGGTCAAGTTATCTGAGGGTGAGAAGGGCTGTTCTGCAATTATTTGGAGCTATTCGCGGGTAGTATCCCAATGCTAAATGCTCTATTGTTAGATCAGGTTAGATTAGGTTATATTATAGACCTAAGCCTTCATAATAATTCCATTATCTGATCATAATTTTACATCATCATTGGCTGAACAGTTTGAATTAGTTTGAAAAACTACATGTTTATTTTGATTATTTATGAAAAATTCTCAAACAAAATGTAATGACAACCATTAAATTTTGAGATACTATATAAATCCGTACTTTTGTGACGGTGCCTACTGTAGGCCTACCTGTAGACCGACCTGGCCAAGCCAAATCACATCATTTAATCACCTGTCTGACTTGTTAATTGATGTATACCATTGTGCACGTGTCTAATCTTAATTGGAAGTGACTAATAAGCTTAGATCGATCTGGAATTAAGCTTATCCTCAATAATGTTAGTCTGTATTTGGGCATTTGTTGAGGAGGATAGTTACTAAGCACATCTGTCAGCGAGGCATTGTCTGTGACGTCACAGGACATAATGATTACGTCACAAAATCAATCACATGACTGGTTAGGTTGGTAGTTAATCATCTGTAAAATACCTGCACAGATTGTCCCTCAGGTTTTGAGGGTAAATTGTTTTGTTGTAAAGGGTAATTACTGAAGCATTAGTTTAACAAAATAGCCTCAGTTGTCAACTGGACTATAATTACATAGTTAAAGCCCTTTCAAGAGTTCCTGGTACCCCCAGCCATGATTACAGCCCTGTTAAAGTCACCCCTTAAAATTAGAGACCGGCAAATATTGTTTATCCTGGAAATGTATAACTCATTTCTTTTAAAGTTTAATTGGTGCACAATTGATGTTCAATTGGTCTTGAATGCCAGTGAATGGCATCTCATTGCCTTTAATTCAGTAATTAGAGACCACAGACAAAATGTTATTCTGTTAATTTCATGGAAAATCCACCAAATGACATCTGTTGTAGATGTCTAAGTTGACCATGACTGATTGTTCATATCTAATGCCCTGTTTTGTCATATCAGGTTTTGCTAACAGATGTGGAAACCAATCAATCATGTTTTATGATGCAACAAGGGAATTTGTCTCTGTGCAAATTAGAGCTGTGATTTCTCAATATTTTATGTTGGGTCAGTTACAGTCGACGAATCTTACTGATAACAGATTTCTTTTACATGGTAACTTGCAGGGCTTTGGAATCGGAGTCAGGAATTAGAGTCGTGCAGTCGGACGTTTTCGGGTGGAGACGGAGTCAGATTCAAACTTCGGTTTTCAGGTTGACTCGTGGAGCTGGAGTCAGAGTCGAAAATTAATCTGTTGACTTCTGACTCCTAAAAATTATTCAATAATTGATAAACCAATAAGTACCGTATTAAGTTTGGAATGGAAATATTGTGGTATGGGATTTTTTGTTTTGCTAACCTCATGAAACTTGAAATGATGCCAAAAGGAGCTGTCTTGCTTGCTTGCTTCTGTTGTGCTGGTGTACCCCGGATCAGCCGGGGCAGCTCAACCTCAACTTTTTGTGGAGGGAGCTGCACTTTTATTTTTTGGTGACCGCCGTATGATTATGAGATGAGAAGACTGGGAGTCTGGAACATACCCTATTAATTCAGGGATGCCCAGGGTCTTTCAGTTGCCCCAGCATAGAATACTGGATACAACCTGCCTCCATTTAATGTCCCATGGGCTCGGACTAAATTATGTTCCGGGGTGGGATTCGAACCCACGCCCTCAGAGCCAGTGGTAGCACAGACAAACACCTTAAACCATTAGGCCATGGAGGAACATATTGGTGTCGGAGTTAAAATTCAGGAAAACTAAAAAGTTGGAGTTGCTTTTCAGCAAGGCAAAGGAGTTGGAGTCAGTGTCGGTTAACTTGCTACCCAACTCTAAAAGCTCTGGAGTCAGGCTGGACTATTAAATTTACTTTCTTGAAACAATAACATTATAGTTTAGGGGTTGTTGAACACAACTCCCTTCGTAAATTGTTCTGGGTATCTTCTTTACAACAGATATAAATTGAGCCCAAATTGAAGCCAAATTGATACACAAATTGATACAAATCAAAGATGATGGAGTGTCATGACCAGTGTATCACAATTGCCTGCGTCTTAGTGGCTGTTTTAAGATAACGACCATTTTGCGTGTGAATTGTAGTTGCTTGTTGGAGGCCTGTGGGGAAAAGGGAAAGGGAAGGGGGGGGGGGGGTCATACTCCATGCAGGCCATTTGTTGAATCGCCCTTGTCATGCATCAGGCTAACAAGTTTGGGGAGAGATGTGGAGTTCATAAGTTACATGTATAAGAAGCATTTTATAAATGATCAGTATTAGCTTTAAGTTTGGCTTAATTTCTAAAGCCTTGAATTACACCAAATGAAGGTGCTTAAATAGCTTACACCACGTGTACTATATGACTGCATGGCTTGTTGACTTTGAAAAAGATTAAACCATTTGCCTGTATGACATCCAGCTGGTTGAAGTTCACACACCTTGTGAATATATTCTTCAGAATAAAACTTTACTATTACATATATTTCTACTACCTTTTGTCTGTCTCATCTCCTTGGCAGCTTGCTGCAACATATAGGCCACAGTCACTTCTGCTGAACCCAAATCAGACTACTACATTATCTGTAAATGCTTTTGCATAGGATAGATGATTGGGGATTTTCATCCTGTATTTAAAAGCGCTTTGGTAGGCTATTTCAGCAGCATGAGGACACAGCAACGAGGAGAAGAATGGTTGGAACTACTGTCCAACTTTTATCTTGGTGACACAGCCAGTGCTGGAATACAGCAATTGAAAGCCCATGTAACAACTAGTACCAACTGAGCTAACACACAATTTAACGGTACAAATGTTTGTTGCAGTAATTCTTTCAATGTCCTGTTCCTTTGCCATTAACACAAAGAAAGAAGATACCAATTTCTCACAAGAACCCAAATGTTACTTTTCTGTGAACCTGGCTGGAATTCCTCCATTAATATCCAACATGGGTTCCATGCAAGGAATTCGATTTATTTCATAGCTGTTGCACCATATTACAAAACCAGGATGAAAGTCATGTGACCTAAATCTAAATGCTCGATTGCTATTGGTCAAAACAATCACGTGACAGCCTTAATGTCTATAAGCCAGAGCTGGAGGGGAGCTTAAGCTGGGGTTGTTATGTGAGCTTACAGTACTCTGAGATTGACCATTTGGAGCTAGGAGCATACTGGCCAAGAGAGCTACAGGCAATCTTCCTTAAACTCGGCCTGTTACATCTTGATAGATTCCCATCATCTAAATCAGAGGAGTAGACCGAAGCACTCTGCACATTGTTGCTTTTGTTGCATGGGGAGCTATTAAATGTGGGCTGAAAAGTTTGGAAGATTGGCAAGAGGGAGGAAAGTAGCTTCGAAATGGTCTCATAGGCTACCACGTGGTTGTCTGAATATATGTGTAGTTAATGATGTAAGGATTGGTATGTTGACCACTATTTTTGTCATCATATACTTCAACCCCATAGTATACTTAAGTTTTGCTACAGCTGTATCAGCACTCAAGGTGCAGAAACAACAATTCATTTACGCATCCAAAACAAAGAAATTCAAACAGCTTCAACATCTTGGTGCATTGCTGTTCTGTCTGGAATTGATAACAAAAACACTGTTTCCTTCTGGTTAGTTTGCACATACACACGTCATAGGCCTACAATTTTGAAGTACGACATTGTACCAAGACTTCCACAAGGCAGGTCAAGGGTTATCTACCATCTTACCAACCCCCGCTGAAAGGCTCAAACCCTCCCCTATTGTTTCAGACCCTTTCTCCTGACATCAAACTGTTCACAAGTGTTTTCCCACAGTGTGACAAACTCAGCATCTTCGGCCTAGGCCTTCCTAGTGCTTCTCTGCAGCCGTTGCTCAAGTTGTTGGGACTGCACGGGTCTGGCTGCATGGCAGGGGAGGCAGGGGGAGGCAGGAGAGGGAGCTTATGGCTGATCTGAGGGATTTACATGAATGGCTGAGGGATCAGTCTCCTCTGAAACTGATAAAACATGAGACAGACTAATCCTCAAAGAGACATTGTCTTCCTCCTTCTCCTCTAAATTGAATTACAATCGTTTGTTTCTGATAATATGGGTTTGGATTTATGAAAAGCTGCTGGGCCAGCAATGCTGCTCTGGCGTTTAATTCCAAACAGTTTGTTAGAAGCCTGTGGCTGTGGTTGGGACCCCCCCCCCCCTGGTTTGTTCTCTCCTTGAAGATAAAGCTCATATTGACCGAGACAAGCTACGAAGACTTAATGTGTAAGGTATTAGGTACCTCATGAATATTACCACATACTCTTTCTTATGGAGGGTGTCCATGAGATGGGCATATTTCTGCACATAATATTCAGCAGATCGTGGGCTTTCCTGTTGCTATTCATCAGATTCTGTTATAGCAAATTTTTTTATAAATGCTGTATTTTCACCCTATGGTCAGTTTGAAATAATTCGTCTTTGACAGTGCGTACTCTCCCTGTACTATGTACATGTACTTACTATTTAGATGAATCTGATCTTGCACTTTAAAAGCGATTGATGTCACAGAACTCTGGCAAGACTTCTTTGATTCTGGTGTTTCTAAAAGTCTCTTGGGTTGTAAATTTCAACAACTATTATAGGCTAAAAAACCTCTAATAACATCAGGAATTAGAAATAGCAAAAGTAAACTAGAGTAAAATTACACACCAATTCAGTAATCCAAAGGTTTGATTTTTTCTAAGTATTTCATGCGCTCAGGATGACAGGGACACCTTGTAAACTTGAAGACACTGAAGTTGTTTACACTCTAAAATAAATCAGACAAAATCGGTTTTTTAGATTCAAAATGGTTTTTTGAAAAACCAAATTTCAATGCAAAACCAACATGGATTTTTAAAAAAATCCAAAAAAACCAAATTTCAATGCAAAACCAACATGGATTTATAAAAAAATCCATGTTGGTTTTTTGCATTGAAATTTGGTTTTTCAAAAAACCATTTTGAATCTAAAAAAACAATTTTGTCCCGACATTTTTTAGAGTGATCTTGAAAGTAACCTTTAACTAAAAGTACTTAGCTTTTTTCACTTTGCTATTCCACTTTTCACAACTTTTGTTTTAAAACGCTGGAAGTGGTCTACATTGAAGTGTCAAACTTATACTTTGGCTCTTCCTCAACTTTGACTTGTGGAATCACTTGTTTTCTGGCTTGTCGAGTCTTGTTTGTTTTGCCATTTGTTGTAAAAGCTGTGTCGGGACCACTTGACACCAGTGTATTTTAACTAAGTTGTGGCAAATGTCACTTTTATCAAATTTCCACTATTTTGTGTCGTGCAGATGCCTTGAAGATGTCGCTGCTGGGAGTGTTGCGGCTATTTTCGACATTTTTGGGGTAGCACGAAGCTTTTTGTGGATTCGGTGTGGTTTTTGCGGAGAGGTGGACATCAAAAGTGAGTTATGAGTGGAAAAATGCAGAAAAACAAAATCAAAAGCAGACAAAATGGGCAAAAATGAACCACCAAACACACAGACAAAAACACACAACACAGAGTTGGTGTCACAAACTGCCATAAAAGTTTAATTGTGGCTCTCCAAAATGGCCTCCGCAGACTCCAAGGGCTGAGAGGGGGCTGCATATTGATGGGAAATGTGAAAGACAATACTAAGCTACAAATGAACTAGGTGAGTGGCCCAGTGGTTTTCTGTTTCCTCACTTTGCCTGGGGGTGTGAGACCCCATGAGGTGAAGCTGCCTGTGGGTGCACCTCAAGGAGCAGTGCTTGGAGCACCTCATGGCTATCTCATGGTTGTCCTGAGGGGGAACCTGATGGCTGCACTGTTGCTGCACTTGTTAAGACAGCCTCGTCAAGGGCCACCAGATGGACTCCCTTCTCACATAACCACCCTGCCTCTCCCTGGCTCTTCCGCATTGTTCTGGCAAAAACCTTTCAGTAAAAACAACAAGCCAATGCTCACTGTGGGTTATTCCAATGCCCACTTAGGGCTGGCCCTTTTTCAACAATGTTTAAAAAGTCCTGCTCCCTCATTCTAATATGAGGCCTTTAGGTCTTAGAAACCACCTGATACCAAAATTTTGCAAATTTTATGAAAAAAACCCAGGCCCCTGGGCCATTTTAGAAATTACGTTTTTGACAATAAGAAAAAATGCAAAAATACCTGTATCTTGAGAACTAAAGCAGATAGAGACATGATATTGACACCAAAATCTCCGGAAAACCCACATTCATATTCATCTTCAATACATTTTAGGGCCCTTAACCCAATACTTTTTGAGTTATTGGCAAAAAACCATATTTTTGCCTTTATTTTCACGAAAATCGTCAGCAAAAATTAATTGCAGAGATCATTGAAGACAGGTACTTGCTATGCCTCTGTTATCTTCACTACATATATCATATAATTTGAACATTTGTTTTAATTTTTTTACTTGCACAAAATGCTATCAATTAGTTTTTGTGAATGAGTATATAGGCCCTACATGAATTATTTGCATCAAAACACTGCCACATTTCAACCAAGTCGCTCAAAAATTAAGAGAGGTTACATTCTTACAAAGGTTACATCAGAAATTGGGAAAATAATCTGCCCTTACTGTAAATTGTGTATAGTAAGCTGCCTATTTTTTATCATAAATTATGTGTAAGTGTCTGTAAGATAATTGGTTAAAGGAGTTAGGCTTAGGTAGATGGTTTCCTTGGTAGTATGCCTCCATCCGCAGTGAACCACAAAACTTGACACATTTGATGACCTACAGTTTGATATGGGTCTTGAAAAGGATAACTTAATAAAGTTTACCTTTTTAACATTCTAGTTATTATTTCAACTATTAAAATGAATAATCGCTGTCTTTCCAGTGATATAATTTACATGTACAACATTGGTCTAACTGGTGAGTTTCTGTAATGACTCCGCATGTATAGTTCAATGCTGATTGTCCACTCTGTTTAGCGTATTTTTCATTCACTATAGGTTTTAATTTCTCTTCCAAAACAATGCGAAGAATTGAAAAACAAAGAGCTGATTCACAGTTACAAGCCATTTTTTGGATATATTGATAATTATTAACTTGTGTTGGCTAATATTTTATTCTCTCTTTTTGTGAACATCTAAGATATATAATAATTGTTTTATCTATAATCAGTTTAATCACCAGTGTCTCATGGCTGAGTGCACCCTCTAGATTAGATTTCATTGGGTCCCTCGGCAACTATAATCAATTGTCTTCAGTTATAAATGCCATCCCCATTCTGATGCTTTGGATTATCTCTCACATATATAAAGTAACAAAGACTGTTGCTAATTTTTTTTGTCAATTTAGTCTCTCAGGATTTATTTGTCACTGACACATATTGAATGACTTACTAGTTTGTAGTCTATACTGAAATACCCAGTGTCCTTTACTTCATCATCACCTACACAAAACAATTTGTTTTATTCTCATTCATCAAAAGGTTTCATTGGCTTGATATATCTTGATATTTTTTCGGGATCTCAGTTTGTCAGTCCATTTCTTAGATTTCACAAGCAGAAATTAATGAACCACAAGGACAACTTATAGGACTGATCAGTGATTAGTGATCATATTACTTTTTGATGCTGTACTGGACTGATGTACCCTTCTCAAGTTCCATATCATAGTTGTGGGCCCAAAAAATGTGTCAATTTGAGTTGTTCACTGCCGATGGAGGCATATTCCCAAGGAAACCATCCGACTAGGCCTAACTCCTTTAACCAATAATCTTACAGACACTTCAACATAATTTTTGATAACAACTAGACCTGCTTTAGCAGCATATTAAACAAAATTTACAGTAAGAGCAGATACGTTTTCCAATTTATGTAGTAACCTTTGTAAGAATGAAACCTCTCTTAATTTTTAGCGACTTGGTTGAAATGAGGCAGTGTTTTGATGCAAATAATTCATGTATTACTCATTTATAATAACTAATTGATAGCATTTTGTGCAAGTAATAACAAAAATAAATGTTCAAATTATATGATATATGTAGTGAAGATAAACCGGGGCACAGAAGGTACTTGTCTTCAATGATCTCTGCAATTAATTGTATTTTTGCTGACGATTTTCGTGAAAATAAGGCAAAAATATGGTGTTTTGCCAATAACTCAAAAAGTATTGGGTTAAGGGCCCTAAAATGTATTGAAGATGAATATGAATGTGGGTATTCCGGAGATTTTGGTGTCAATATCATGTCTCTATCTGCTTTAGTTCTCAAGATACAGGTATTTTTGCATTTTTTCTTATTGTCAAAAACGTAATTTCTAAAATGGCCCAGGGGCCTGGGTTTTTTTCATCAAATCTGCAAAATTTTGGTATCAGGTGGTTTCTAAGACCTAAAGGCCTCATATTAGAATGAGGGAGCAGGACTTTTTAAACATTGTTGAAAAAGGGCCAGCCCTAAATTGCCCACTGACTGCTCTGCCAACTATTGTCCATTTGCAAAGTAGGATATAGGCTATATATTTATAATAATTAGAACTAAACTTCAATGTTTTTAATGTTAAAAGGTATAATTTGGGTAGCTAATTCCTATTTTTTGAGAGTCTTTCGCAGTAGTAGCAATGTCTCACTCACAAGTGAGAGCTCTAGGCAAAGGTTAGCTCAGATGGTATTGTATCGCGCTGTAGGCTTCCAGTCATTCGGTCCTGAGTTTGATTCAAATCTGAATTGGTAACGTATGTTTGGCAACATTTTCAATCCATTGCCTATTGCGATAAATTGTAAAATGTAAATGGAGACTTTTTGTATAGTTCATTACACCAACGAAGTCAGTTTCAACAGACTTTACAATTACACCCTTGGCAGGCCTGTTCAAGCATGAGCCTTTCTCAACTACCCGGGGAGTATACACTGTATACAGCCAGGCAGCCGTTTCCAGCACACACAATGCTACAGTGGGTTGCAGAAATATACACCCCCCCTTGGAGTGATCTATCATTTCCTGACATATCTTTCTTCTGAAAAGAATCATCATTCCCATATTGCTATATGGTCATACTGACCTGTCGTACAACCTATATACACCTTAAAATGTTGGATGGAAAGTCATGGTTAAGTAGAAAAAATTAAATCATTGAAAATTGGTGTTGCAAAAGTATACACCCCCATTGTGAGTTGTGATGTACTTTATTGATAAACGTGTTGTTTTGACCTGAAGAAGTAGAATTATGGTATAAAACATTGATCTCTGATTGGTTTTTAGTATTTTGGATTGTATTGCCTTATTAGTGTAACTTTAGTGGACGGAAAATATCACAAAATCCACCTACTGTAATAAAGATTATGATAAATTCAATAACAAAATAAATCAAGTATCTCATGATGTTGATAAGCTGCATTTGAGAAGTTTAGAACTTGCATGGGGAAACAAAAACATTTTTGAGCCCTAATTACACTCCATCATCCCCAATTGCAATGTCAGAATTAACTGACATTGTTACCTGACAGAAAGTGTTGGGATGCTATTTCCTCGAGAAGCCCCCAAACAGTAAGAAATTGGGTGTACAGATAGGGACACACCCTAATACAACCTAGAAAAAGTTTGGGATCAATATTAGGAGTGAAAATAGGCATGGTCACATTAATTGGTAATGATGCTTAGTTTTGGCACTCTCCCATTTGATGTCTTGTGTCTTAAAAGTTTCCATTTTCAATAAAACCATTCAATGTGCATGGTTCTAACAGTTATGAATATCAAGTTGGTGCAATTTGACAATGATCAGTGGAGTTTCAGTGATATTTTTAGCAGTCTTCCAATGACATGACAAAATATGAAAATTATCCAAAAATTGACCGCATGTATTTTCCACTTCTATTGCAGAAATTTGAACCGAAACTTTTTCTAGGTTGTATCAGGGTGCATCCCTGCCTGTCCAGCTAATTTCTTGCTTTTGGGGGGCTTCTCAAGAAAATAGCATCCCAACACCTTCCGTCAGGTCACAATGTCAGTTCATTCTGACATTGCAATTGGGGATGCTGATGTGTAATTAGGGCTCAAAAATATTTTTTTTTACCCAATCAAGTTCTAAACTTCTCAAATGCAGCTTATCAACATCATTACATAATTGATTAATTTTTATATTGAATTTGTACAGTTTTTATTGCAGTAGGTGGATTTTGTGATATTTTCCATCCACGAAAGTAACACAAATAAGGTAAAAAAATCCAAAATGTTAAAAACCAATCACAGATCAATGTTCTATACCATAATTCTACTTCTTCAGGTCAAAACAACACGTTTATCAATAAAGAGCATCACAACTTACAACGGGGGCGTATACTTTTGCAACACCAATTTTCAATGATTTAATTTTTTCTACTTAACCATGACTTTCCATCCAGCATTTTATGGTGTATATAGGTTGTAAGACAGGTCAGTATGACCATATAGCAATATGGGAATGATGATTCCTTTCAGAAGAAAGATATATCAGGAAATGATAGACCACTCCAAGGGGGGTGTATACTTCTGCAACCCACTGTAAGTCACTCTATAATCACCATCACTGCCTATAGCCAAGTACCCATTTACACCTGGGTGAAGTGAAGCAAAGAGTAACTGTTATGGAGGATCTGCTCAGTTCCTCCGTGACATGGTTAGGAGTCCAACCTGCAATGTCTCAGTTACCAGGCGAGCACCTTATCCGCTAGGCCACGGCACCTCTAGCAATGTCCTCCTGTCATGATTATAGACTATCAAAGTGCATAAATACAGGATATGAAGCCCCAAACAACATCTGCCTATTACTCTAAAATATAAATGTGATGGAACGAGAACTATACGACCAGTCAGGAGTATACCCTCCTTTGAATAATTTGTATTTTAATCGGGCCTATGAAGCATTGATTATATTTCTCACACAATGGATATCATTCCCATTTTTGTGTGATCCACCTTACACAAACACCCATCCAATACATTACAAGATAGAAACAAGATAGCTGTTGGCCCAGTATTGGGTGTTACATTATTTCCTTGTGTGTCCAACACTTGGTACTGTAATTGAAATACCAAGATGATTGTAATCCTCTGTCTTTCTTGTAGATACTGCTCTTGGTTGTAAATCAACTCTTGATTGATCACCATTGTGTAAAACATGTTGAGGGCTAATCAATTGTTCATTAGTAGTGTTTCATAAACAGAGATTGTTTGCTCAGGGAATTGTTTATCTGAATAAAGACCTGTAACGTTAATCATGGCTGACAATATGTGAGGCAAGGGTGCTGTGAAGGAGAGACTAACACTGGTTGAATCAGTGCAGTCAACACTCTAAAAAAATTCAGACAAAATTGGTTTTTTAGATTCAAAATGGTTTTTTGAAAAACCAAATTTCAATGCAAAACCAACATGGATTTTTTTAAAAATCTAAAAAACCAATTTTGTCCCGATATTTTTTAGAGTGAAAGGTGCTGTTGCTATCTCTTATTTCTCATTATAATGTTGGCTTATAGTTTGTCACGTCAAACAGAGGACAGACGTTTGGTCAGATATCTCAGCAACCACAAACCCCACAGGAGTGATACACATACCTATGTATAGCTTAGCTCTTTTGTAATATGAATATCACATTTTTGTGATGTTTTGGTGATGTTTTTGTCCGATATTTGCCAATTTATGAAAAATTAATGGCAGTCCAATTTCGCACAATGTTGACATTTGTAATGTTGCCAATATCATACACAATGGGTGGTGACGTCACAAAAATGCACCACAGCGCCACCCCAGACTTAGTTCTAGTCAATTTTGTATCAGCAAAACCATCGATGTCATTGTGTTGATTTTTATGGACTGTAGAAACAATATTAAATTTCTGTCCCAATGCATGGCGTGACAAACTGTAGGTCCCATTTTATATATTTTAGAGTTTTTTTTTAAATATCAGATGCTGCCTCTAGAACCATCGAGGCATCCAATCATCTAAACAGAGATCTCAAACTGGCATTGCACTGAAATGAATAGTACATAGTTGAAGAACTTGAGGAACCGACTCTTTTTTTTAAACATTTTTCTCTACATTGGTTTTTGTCGTCCAAAAGTACAATAATATGATGATACAAGTGTGTGAGTTTTCATAATTTCAATGAGCTTAGAATTTCTTTTACATTCATCTTGATAAAGTATATATTAGGGCATTATAGGCCTACATTTCAAATCCATGCTGTACAGTAAGATTGTTTTTCGTATTTTGCAAGTAAGTTTAAGTTAGTCAAAAACTCATCTTTATTATGCTGCCTCCACTGACATGGTGAACTAGAAAACTGGAAAACAAACTTCTTGCTAGTGCCAAAAGTGTGCATGCAGTTCTGCACAGCAATAAGTGTATGAGTAAAACCCACTTGGAAATTGGAATTACTTAGGTATACGGAGTATATACGTAGTATACGGAGAAGCCTTAAGGCAGGGTTAATAAGAGGGAAGGGAGGTTGTCTAGCCAAGAATAATGATGGGAGGTCACAGTGAAGAATCCCTCAGTGTTATTCCAAGCTTCATATGAGCATCTTCAGTGATGCAGATACGGAGGCAGATAATACCCGAGCACACAGCATGAATGGCTAAACATGTTGGAACGACTAAACATGTTTGTCAAAATGCACAGGCATAAAACACACACACACTGATAGGCTGGGTCAAGAAGGGGTCCCGTAGAGGAGAGGAGAGGAGAGGAGAGGAGAGGAGAGGAGAGGAGAGGAGAGGAGAGGAGAGGAGAGGAGAGGAGAGGAGAGGAGAGGAGAGGAGATAGATAGATAGATAGATAGATAGATAGATAGATAGATAGATAGATAGATAGATAGATAGATAGATAGATAGATAGATAGATAGATAGATAGATAGATAGATAGATAGATAGATAGATAGATGGGCATTCATGAGGGTTGATTGATGAGATGGGAGAAAGAGCAGGTACCCTCAACATGTTACACATTTACCCTATGTGAGGGATATTTTACTTCCCCTGCACAGACAGTGATACTAGGTGCAACCAATCAGCGTCTTATCCAAATGGCATCCAGCTGGTATTTTGCTCATGAAAGTCCATTGAAAATTTTGGGTTCCCTCACCGGGGTTCGAACCCATGCAGGTAAAGACCTTCACCAGACCAGAAAGAGAGCATAAAATAGGATAGGATAGGATAGGATAGGATAGGATAGGATAGGATAGGATAGGATAGGATAGGATAGGATAGGATAGGACAGAACTGGAAAGGACAGGACAAGAGTATAAGAAGACAGGACAGTGCTGCCAATACACCAAGGACAGGACAAGACAGAATGTTGTTTATTTACTTCACAATAAACCGAATGCATAATTCACCATACTCTATCAAAACTCAAACATGTCCTAATCAACACAACTATTGAACTAGTTCCCCACACAGCATATGGACATCACAAAAGAGAACAGCAAAACAACTGCACAAAAACTGCACATCTATAGACGTTCACCGCCAAACACACAGATGATGTGGGGGCTATAGCTGCGCCCTGTCCCACTCCATGCTGCGTGGAGGAGCTATAGGGTCTCTTATGAGCTCTCTTAAATGACAGAAAAACTCTCCTTGCCCCTCAAGTAGAAACTTGTGGAATTCCCTTCACAAAGTTGAGTTAATGAAGCCAGTCCCCGCTGAGCTGTCTGCCAACTACAGTTTATCTCAAATCATCTCTAATCAGCATTAGTTGCCTTGTATGTTAGGTTGCTTCTAGATGTGCTGCAATGAAATGCATGTTATTCAGACATAGGCCTACATAAAAGTTAGTTTGCTATGTGGTTTGAATGATTGGCACCTTTAGCTATCTCTTGAAAGTTGAAATGTGTAGTCTGTATGTGTAGCATTGTGTACGCAATGTGTAGGTTGCCTATTTATTGTTAATGCTGTCTATCTTTCTGACGATCCATCAATCTATTTTCTATCGTTTTCAATTTGTCTATATATATCTCCTAATAAGTATATGCTAATTATGTTTCTATGTTTATATGCCTATATCTGCATAAACTATACCATTGCATGCTATAATATTATGATATAAATCATCTATCTGGTGTCCAGTTTGTACAGTTGCGGTTGTCAAAAACATGAACCGTACTGAGTTTGGCTGCCACAGTTGTTAAGTGTGTAAATATCTAGGCCATGCATGTGCTAGTGTGGGGAATTTGAAAATACTACTTCCTCCTGCTGCCCATGCTTCTGCTGCTACTATATGGCAATACTCCTACCACCACTGGTACTGTTGGTCCATTACTCTCTCCATCTTTCTATTTATTTTTATGTTTGTGTGCTGCAGGTGTGGTTACCGAAAAAATGCATGGTGCCAGAGTGGTTGTCATTGTTGCTTAGTGTGCAAATAGGTCTGTCACACATGTGCTAGTGACAGTAGTAGGCCTAGAGTCGGAAATCTCAGATCTTTCCTATTACTATTACTGCTACTACTACTCTGATATACTATGTCTCACTGCATGGTAGTCCATAACTTTTACTAATCACAGTGGGCACACCATTACTACCACTAATACTTGAGATAGAGAGCCCAATGATTACAAGTGGAGTGACAGGGTGGGTGTATGCAAGATAAGTCCAGACTTAAGATTCATCATATTGCCCATAAAACAACTTCTATATGGAAATCACACGCCTAGGTTATCTTGGCTGGCCATGGCAGTGTCTTGGGCGGACATCACTCATTTATCAATCACATCTGACACTCCAATATAACATACATCATCTTGCAGCAGCTCTCAGATAATTCCTTGCTTCGTATTAAAGCCACCAACTGCATTAAAATGCCTTGCATGGGCTAAATAGGCTCCCAACCCTCTCAGAAATGGCATGCAAATTTGTTTTCATACACTGAAGCAACTGGTGTAAGCATTTTAGAGGCATTGCTGGGCGGCTTACTTGCTATTCCCCCATCCCATGTAATTGCCGGCACTAATATAAGCGAGCTATGGGCTGAGCAGCCAGGCCACCCAGCTTGGGTGCTGCTTAAAATGCTCACTTTGAAACATCCACCAAAATCCCAATTCCAATCAGGTCCTGCTTTGTTGATAAATCCCAATTGAAGTGTTCAATTTACTCCCCATAATCTAACAGGTTCTGCAAAGCAACAGTTCTGCTACTAGTGGTCTATTACCAAGGTTTTCAGTTATGATAGTAAGCTTAGTTTAGGGCAATTTGTTTAAGATATTTCTGAGGCTCTTTATTAATGGCCCAGTTTAGGTAAATAGTTACCTGATATAACGTACACATTATTCAGAGATGTCGAATTGAGCAAGGGATGATATTGCAGTAGAAAAACTGGAGACTAGTGAAATGAAGAATACTTTATAGATGAATGTAACTAACACAACTTTAATATATATATATATATCATTTATTACGTACACACAATCATTGGTACAGGCGATAAAGATGATTAGTTAAAAAATATAAATACGACATTTAGAAAGTACACAAGTATGTGATTATTTGCTGAAAATTGTCTTGGTCTTCACAGTCACAATTAGCCACATCGATGAAGTCACATATTGCTCCAGCTCTTTGTCTTACTTCAGAATTGTTTGTGGCACTGATATGGGGCATCCTACCTGCAACAATGTCTTTCTCATTTGCACCGTACAATCTAGCTACCTCCAAAATATTCTTGTGTATTGTGCCAATTTTTGATCTGTTTTTCAAGATCATTTGGCATTTCACATTCTTGCTGATCTCAATTGTTTTTAACAGTTTAACAAATCTGCGACTCAGTTGAAGTTTAAAATTCTCACAATTGAGTAAATGAGGAAGCAAAACCGATCTTGTTGTATAAGGGATATCCAGTAACCTCCTTGCTGCTTTTCTCCAGCATACCTCCAAATCATTAACATAAACACTGTTTATTAGCCACGTTTGTGACCCGTAGAATGAGCAGCATTTGCCAATAAATAATTTAATCCTGGCCTGTCTATTGGCAGCTTTGAATCGAGCAAGTATGGTATTAGTTCGAATGATGAAATCCCTTTTCTTTTTCTTGATGTCATCACAGTCATTTAACCTGGAGTTGATGTAATTGCCTAAATGTCTTACTGAATCATACCATTTGAGAGGAACAACATTCATAAGTATATCGGAGTGCTGAGGAATCAAATTATGACCAAGCTGAATGCACATCAATTTACTTGCATTATATTGGACGTCAAATTCCATGCCGAATTCTTCACAAATATGAATCATCTTTTGCAAAGCACTCACAGTGGGAGCCAATAGAGTCACATCATCTGCATAGCAGAGTATCCCATAGTATTCTTGTCCAACATAGCATCCTACTTTGCTGTCTTCAAGGCGCTTTATCAGAACATCCATATAAAGAGTAAATAGTACTGGGCTGATAACTCCACCCTGCCTTATTCCATTGGATGTCATAAAATAATCCGAGTGTTCTGACGACCAAGTTGTCCTTGTTTTTTGACATTGATACCTGTGCATCAGAAGTCTCAGTGCCAATGGATTCAAGCCTTTTTCTTCTAGAACTTCAAATAGTTTATCGAATCTCAATCGGTCAAAGGCTTTCGATGCGTCCAGTAATGTGCAAAATGTAGTACCTCCACATAATGACTCAATGACAAATCCTATGCTGTCAACAGAAGTTGCACTTTACTGTAAGAGCAAAATAGAACACACTCTTTTTTGAATTACACTCCTCTTTGAATTACAGATAGATAGATAGATAGATAGATAGATAGATAGATAGATAGATCGATAGATAGATAGATAGATAGATAGATAGATAGATAGATAGATAGATAGATAGATAGATAGATATGGTAAATACAGGCCTCTCTGGCCAGTTCTGGGTGCTCATGAGGATTGATTGATGAGATGGGCGAGAGAGCGGGAGTCCTCAACATGTTACACATTTACCCCATGTGAAGGATCTTTTACTTGCCCAGTACAAACACTGATACCAATGCAAGGGGCCGTCAATGTAACGTCTCATCCGAACAAAATCCAGCTGGGATTTTGCTCATGAAGGTTCACTGAAAATTTTGGGTTTGAACCCAGGCAGGCAAAAACTTTCAGCAGAGCAGGCGGGCACCTTTTAAAAGCACTCAGCCACCTAGTTGATTCAGTCCTACCCTAGCTAGCTTCTTCCTTACTAATTTTAAGACAGTATAATTGCTACTATGGAAGAAAATATGCAAAGAACCTGTCTGGGACCAGAAGATCACCAGACTTGTGCCAGACCTATAGCTGTTCCTGGGAGCCCTTCTCAATCGAGTGGTCCCTCCCCTTCTTGAATCACCCTACTACTGGGATCAAGCAGAATGTGGAAGAGCTACTCATCAAATAAGAAGATCTAGTGGCTGTCAATGGATGATTAATGTCGAGCTATGATTCCCCTATTTGTTACACTGCTTTGCAGACACAGATCAGCAGAACTTCAAGCAAATTGCTTGTCTTGAGTAAGGAATAAATACGATGTATATAATTGACAAAACAAAAGGAGGATCTATGTATTGATCATCAGTTTAGGGATGACTTTTGTTTTAATTGTGTTATTATGGAGTCACTGTGACTGACTAATAATCTTTGTATATATATTGCTGATATAACTGATATTGCAAGCAATGGAATCATATGAAACTGCGGGGTACCGGTATGAAGATTTATGGAACTAAGTTGTCACCATGGTAAATGGCAATTGTGCTTTCTTTGATTATTTCATTGATATGTACCTTATAAATACATGTACATTATATACCCACCAGTGCTGACATCAAACAGAAAATATATGCCTGACATGGCTTACAATATAGGTCAATTTATGATCAACAAGCTCTTTTTCCATCAATGAATTATACCCATGGAACATGAATCTTGGAGAGAAAAAAAAGTTCAGCCTTTCGTAACAACAAGTCACTCCAGCATTAGCTGAACAGAGCTCTTCGTTCTTTAAGGTTCTTTATTGGGGTTTATATGGATATACACTGAGCATTAAATGGTTAGAACTATAGACCCTGTGGCTTTATTGAGCTGAATCTACAGGTTTAAGGGCATTCTGTATTCTTGGGGGCTTTGTGTGAGATGGCAGATAGACAAGGTCCTTGGTGACTTTCTAGGGCAATTGGTGGCATCTTGAGGACCTCTTGGGCCCCCTGCTGCCCCCTACAGGGCCCTATCACTGTTACCATCTCCCTCTGTCTCTCGCTCCTTTGACGGGTCACCCTGCAGATAAGAAGCCTGGCGCCTGCTCCTCTAATCTTCAGAGATTTTCTCCTATACCCCTCCCTTCCAGGATTATGTATTGTGTTGCTCCACTTTGGGTTAAATTGGATTTTCTCAATATGTGCACAGTGTAATGAAGTACATAGCTGCTACAGTTATTTTTAGGCCTGTTATGAATTTACCATGCAATTAGATTGTATTCATTAAGAACGGATGAATGTAAACTCAGCAACATTAAAAACGCACACTTTTAAAAATGCTAAAAATAGTACTTCCCCTTAAGATATCGAGATGCGAATTTGCACACTTCTAGTAGTTGCCATCAGGTATATTCACAAAAAATTTCAAATCTCTAAGTGCAGTATTTTTGTGTCAAATTAAATCGTCGTGGTCACTGTCGAAAATTGAAGTCACAAAATTTCAATTTCCTCTGATCATTAATTTCAACAACTTAGCTGTTCTTTCCACAAACTTTTTTGATAAGCCAGGAAAGTTTATCATTTTCCTTACTTCATGAGTTAGGGAAAAGGGATAATTGACCCAACCACAATTAAAGAGGATGAAATTGATAAAAATTAAGTGTCAATGCTGACACGCCCCCTACTGGAGACTTTTGTCAAAACCTTAAAAAAGATGTTTTATTCAAATTTTTGAGACAATTGATATGGAATGATTGTCTGTGTGTGTATTTCTACCCTGGGCATGCATAAAACCCCCATTATTTAACAGTTCTGGTTCACATGCTTCATTTCAAGATGCAAACTCGTAAATTTTGAGTTTTTAATTCAAAATCTGCTTTATCATTGTCTTTTTTTTTCAAAAACTTCCATGGGTCCTCTTTTGGAAGTCTTGTGCCTGTAATGTGAAAATTTCATAAGATTAATCCCATCCAGTATGCCACAAAACCAATATTTCCAATTGTGTGTTTTGTGTTTAAGTGCAGTTTGTGACTTCCATTTTCGACAGTGCCCACGACAATTTAATTTTACACAAAAGTAATGCACTTACAGATTTGAAATTTTTCGTGAATATACCTGATGACAACTACTAGAAGTGTGGAAACTTTCATCTTGATACTTCTAGAGGAAGTACTATTTTTAGCTTTTTTGAAAGTGTGCGTTTTTAATGTTGCTGAGTTTATATCCTTTGGCAGAGTTCAGTCCTCTAAAAAAGGTAGTTTCCCCATGTGCATGTGTGCCCGGTGCTAGGTTTATTGTTGTCTTCTTCTTCTTCTTCTTCTTCTTCTTCTTCTTCTTCTTCTTCTTCTTCTTCTTCTTCTTCCTCTTCCTTTCCTTTTGTTCTTCTTTTTCTTTTTTCTTTCTTCTTCTTCTTCTTCTTCTTCCTCTTCCTTTCCTTTTTTTCTTCTTTTTCTTTTTTCTTTCTTCTTCTTCTTCTTTTTTTCCTCCTCACATTTGGCTGGTATATTGTCATTCTTTCGCAACAAGCATCACAATCATCTACCATGCAGTTCTGTTGACTGACATCCCGCCTATAAATTTATATATACCTCACTGACACTCTAAAAATTAGGACGAAATGTCTTTTTTTGTTTTTTGTTTTTTATACCAAATGGTTTTTTTGCATAGAAGGAAGCCTATGGTTTGCCCCAAAACCTGAAACATTCTTGAAAATGCGACTGAGTGGTATACAGTAGTCCCTGTGTTATAAGACCCCCTGTTGTAAGACCGCCTTGTCTTATGTGACCGCCTAAGAAGTATTTTTAGTGCATTTTGCACCCCAACGAGAGACCACACCCCCACGAGAGACCGCTTCATGACCGCAGAAGGGGCGGTCTTATAACGCAGGGACCACTGTATCCACAATCCATATTTGGAAGGATATGGAGGATAACCCTTAAAACCAATTTATGTTATAACAAAGAACCCCAATTCTATACAATCCACACCACATTAAGCGAAATTTTAATTTTAATTTGAACTCACACAAATTAAAGTCACTAAAAAAACAGTCCTGCTGATAATTTTACCTGAATGATTTCAATACCGCCTCTTAATTTGATGATTTAACGTGTTGTGTGCAATTATGAATCGCTAAAAACAAGGTTCTCATTTATTATGATATTGGAGACCATTTAAACCTCATTATTTTTGTACGTGGCCATTTCTCTCTGTCAGACTTGATAGGAATTCCTACTTTCTCAATTGCCCAAACAGTGTTCATGGCTGGGGGCACGATTAGTCATGCTTGAGAGAACCGGAAGTGGTCATGCTTGACTACCTCCACCCTCCCAGCTGCGTCAAGATGGCGTGAGCAGCGAGAATTCGCGAGATTCACATGCGTACCTCGATTTGCTCCACTGATTCACAATGTTCAGGTGTTTATTTCACTCAAATCATAATTGGAAGCTGTTGACTTTTTTCCCTAAATTCTCAAAAGGGGTGTTTCTCTGCTCACCCGAGTGTGGTCAAGCAAAAAGGGTAATTAAATTGTTTGTCTGGGAGTTTTGTTTCTTTTTTATCCATCTTTCCTGGAGCCACTTTCACTTTTAACAAGTTATGTAATCGATATGTACGTTTTTCAGGATTCAGAGAAATGCAATGTTGGTTATTAGAAACCTTCAACACGAGAAAACAACTTCTTGTTTCTTTCCTTCTTCTTCTTTTTGTCAAACCTCCTGTCAATTGGGAGTGAGACTTAAAATCCAATAAAATTATGGTAAAACAGATTTGAACTAAATTTACTAAACTTCCACTTTACATATTTACATACATTACTCACTATAGTTTCTCGTATAATATGTCACAACTGGGTGTACCCATTGCCCAAATCATATCGTGCCTCATAAATTTATAAGCCTAAGTAAGCTTAAGTACAAATTCACTGTACAATGTACTGCAATCAAAGAAGAACATAACAAAGGCTTAGAACCTATTGCATGTGGTTAACATTCTGACAACAGAAGCAAAACCAACCTCATCATATTGTCATCTCATTTTCATATTACCTTAAACAAGCAAGCCAACCACAAAAGAATAAAACACTTTTGGAATTGATTGGCTTAAATTAACAAGATCATCAAAATCTGTCCGAAGGCATTTGTCTGGCTTCAGGCTTAGCTTTGATTCAGCAACAGTAGGGTGTTGCTTTTAAATCCAACAAAATCCTGCTGCAAAAAATAACTGTATTTTGTTGTTGAAGGGGTGAAGTGCTGATGATAATTTTATAACGCCCATGATATAGATTGGAAAAGATACATTTTATGAGCGTCATTACATAACTTCATAAACAAAATATCACTGCAATTCATAATACTGTTGTATTTTGCTCAAGTCTTGCAATGAAACATAATATACTATTTGCTCAAAATGCTTTTATGTAAACTCATCTAGAGTCCAGAAAAGTGGCAGTTATAGCTAAGGTGGATAAATTAAATTATGTGTATGAATACATGAGTGATTTGGTCCATAAATTTTCTTTGATTGCTTTAATCCCAACAGATATAGTGTCAGTTCATCTTATCATTTGTTGAAACTGGGTTTTTTTAACAGTGCTTCTTTCAGCATTGCAACTAAACAGTAACAGCAACAGTATCTCAAACCACTTTTCCCATTCAGTTCAGAACCTCAGTGCTTCATAATCTTTACATAATGAGAGTGTAACTGGGCCTAAACCTGAAGCCATCTAATTCAATGGTTTTAGTGGTTATCCAATATCATGGGGTCGTAGGTTAGAACCACAAAGGAGTTGTTAAAGGCATAGAAAGCTCCACAATTATATTAATGGACTTGGGACACTCGGGGATAGTATGGTCATGCAAATTGCATTGCAACGGTTTCTTGTGGGTCTGTGTAATCGTGTTGTTTGACATTGCTAAATTTAATTTGTCTGTTTACTACAAGACTTCAGATGTATACCTACAGAGTATGTTGTTTTGTGAAAATTATAAGGAAAGCAAATTATTTGCTAATAACTTTATTTAATCTGAGGCATATCTGGGTGTTTTTCGTGGAGTCGGCCAGTGCTGAGGTTCTCCTGACCGTAGGACCAGTTTGATTTTTAGGGAAAATTTTGTGGCAAATCCTGTCCAATACTAGGGAAAATCAAGGCAAATCCTAATCAATGTCAGGGCAAATCATAGCCCTTGTCATCCACTTATCCGTAACATGTTAAAATTTCATGCCAAAATGGTGACAGACCCCTGCCCGTCACAACAGTTATCCCCTAAGTCTATTATCTGATTCTGAAGATTTAAACATGCCATTTATACTTTACACTTTGATACACATTACACACCACTAACACAGTATCACAAATTTCCAACACAAAGCCTGATACCATAGAGCCCCGGATAGCTAGCTCCCTTTGGCACCCCTTGTTCAATAGACCAATTTCATGGATGGTTCTCTCAGTTAACACCAGGGGAAAAGTGGTGAATACTTATATCCCATTGGCTAAGAGATTTCCCGCCCTTACCTCTGATTGGTCCAGCCAAGGTGTCCCCAAGCTGGAGTATTTTTAGTGCATTTTAATGTAACTTTAGGACTTTATAACTTAGTCATCCTTTCAGTTTAAATTTGAAAGTTGTGGTTTTGGATTTAGAGTGTATACATCTCCTAAGTGTGAAAAGCAGACGGAGAATCGCAGAATTACAAAAAAGTTATTTGGGATCAATGTTCAGACCATTAAGTTATTTAGGTCTATTTATGGGGGGATTTTTTAGGGTAGATCAAATAAAATCTTGTCCAATACTTGAAAAAATCACGGCAAATCTTCACCATTATCAGGGTATACCACAGACCTGGACATGCGTTACATGTTTAAATAAATAAAATATCAAACAGCCTCCGCTTCCATGCACATAACGGTCATCCCTGTGTCTGTGAATCTGAAGAACTAAACATACATTACGTATCGACACACCACTAACACAATATCACAAATTCACCACAAATTTCTCTGATTCCAACACAAAGCCTTATAGCATGGGACCCCAGATACCTCCCTGTAGCACCCCCTGTTCAATTTATGGGGGGATTTATATTGTCTTGATGGGAGCATTTCTTCCATGCAGCAGATTCCTCCTGCAAGATAACATGCTCCAATGATTGCTTGTTGAGCTTGGTTTTGTTATGATTCTGAGGCCAGAGCAACAGCTAAGGAGCCATACGGCCATTAGGTATTGTACTTCTATTAGTCCAATGTGTGGGGATTTTGTGATCGATTTTATATAGGGATTTTTGCAACGTGTGCAATTTCTGCACCATGACAATGAAAGGTTAGGCGAATTGAAAGTAAATTGATATAAACTATGGGATAGGATAGGATAAGATAGGATAGGAGAGGCTAGGATAGGATAGGATAGGATAGGATAGGAGATAGGATGAGATAGGATAGGATAGGATGGGATAGGATAGGATAGGATGGGATAGAATAGGATAGGATAGGATAGGATAGGATAGGATAGGATAGGATAGGATAGGATAGGATAGGAGATAGGATGAGATAGGATAGGATAGGATGGGATAGAATAGGATAGGATAGGATAGGATAGGATGGGATAGAATAGGATAGGATAGGACAGGTTAGGATAGGATAGGGTAGGATAGGATAGGATAGGATAGGATAGGATAGGATAGGATAGGATAGGATAGGATAGGATAAGATAGGATATGATGGGCTGGGTTACGTGAGGTTAAGAAGGGAAAGGATAGGGTGGGCAAGGTCAGATTAGACTATGATCATATAGGATGGGCTTGGTTAGGTTAAGCTGGGAAAGGATGGGATGAACTATGTTATATTTTGCTAAGATAGGATAGGATATGGGCTAGGTTAGGTTTAGATAGGATATGATGGTCTAGGTTAGCTTAGGCTACGTTATGATTTGATAGGTTAGGTGAGAATAGGATTGGATAGGTAAAGAAAAGAAAGGAAAAGAAAGAAAAAACGATACAATACATTACAAAATGAGAGGAATCTTCACCACTGACTTTATACAGCATACCTGCATGAATAGTTGCATACAGTATTGATACCATCACTTCAATCCATAAGGCAACAGTGTCACAGTTTCTTTTCTCTTCTTGGTCATCTCTCAAAATTACTCACAAAATCAAACATTTGACTTCCAAATTCCTATAGCATGACTCTCTTTGAAACACTCAACAACTCTGAAAACCTCCAACAGCCAAAACCTTGAGAGTTATAAGGGACAAGGCAAAACCATTGAAAGATGAAGAATTCGAAAAGTATGGAGTGGAGGGTGACACATGAGGCCTTGTCAGGGAGGGGTTAAAAGTCACACCCTTCTAGCTCCCAGACAGCTTAAGAGATGAAGGGAGCACATTAACTGATGAACAGGGTAAAAGGGGAAAGTAAGATTTCTGACCAGGGCGTTTTAAATGAAGTGGCCAGCAGTCGGGGGCAACCGGGAGGGGCGGAGATTCCGGAGAGAGTCAGGGGATATTGTGGATGTCATTCATTTCCATGCCCTAACCCCAAAATCCTAGGATTCTCAGAGTATGAAGTGAATCATTTGCTCCCAGGGATCGCTTTTCTGAGAAATTTAAATTTAGTGCAGAAAGAAGTGGGGATGTCATCAAACCGCCCAAATCGATAAGACAAGAACTTGGAAGAGAACGCTTTGTTTCAAAATGGCTGGAATTTTGTCTTTTTTTTTTTGTTAAAAGGTAACGACATACTTGTGGACGTTATTTTATTTCAATTATTTCATATAAAGTCCTTATCAAAGATATCTCTGGAAGGAAGAGGAAAGAAAAAATTAAACATCGCCCGGAAAACTATCCAACCTACCAAACCAATACGCCCCTGTGAAGGCCTGCGTTTATAACTGATAGTAGTTTTTGCTTTCCATCATGATACCCTGTCAGGGTAGAAATGTCTTAAAACACTTGGCAACAACTTGGTAACAGAGCACTTTTTGCAGTTCTGACCGTTATCTCCCTAAGTGTCTTTTGCTGCTGTCAATATCTCCACAAGTGGGGAGGGGTTGTGTCTGCATATTACAATGTTTTATGGCATACATTTTCTATTAGAAAGGAGTAAATTAATTTTTGAGGTTTCCTGGTTAAACAAGGCTTATGATGTTAAATTAAACTCAGCAACATTAAAAACGCACACTTTTAAAAAAGCTGCACTTACCATATCTATCTATCTATCTATCACTTTTAAAAAAGCTAAAAATAGCACTTCCTCTTGAAGTATCAAGATGAAATTATCCACACTTCTAGTAGTTGCCATCAGGTATTTCCACGAAAAATGTCAAATCTCTAAGTGCTGTGGAAGTCACAAACTGCACTTCAACACAAAACGCACAATTGGAAATATTGGTTTTGTGGCATACTGGATGGAATTAATCTTATGAAATTTTCACGTAACATGCACAAGACTTCCAAAAGAGGACCCACGGAAGTTTTTGAAAAAAAAGGTCAATGATAAAGCAGATTTGGAATTAAAAACTCAAAATTTACCAGTTTGCATCTTCAAATGAAGCGTGTGAACCAGAACTGTTAAATAATGGAGGTTTTATGCATGCCCAGGGTAGAAATACACACACAGACAATCATTCCATATCAATTGTCTCAAAAATTTGAATAAAACATCATTTTTTAAGGTTTTGACAAAAGTCTCCAGTAGGGGGTGTGTCAGCATTGACACTTAATTTTTATTAATTTCATCCTCTTTAATTGTGGATGGGTCAATTATCCCTTTTCCCTAACTCATGAAGTAAGGAAAATTATAGACTTTCCTGGCTTATCAAAAAAGTTTGTGGAAAGACCACAACGATTTAATTCGACACAAAAGTACTGCACTTAGAGATTTGAAATTTTTCGTGAATATACCTGATGGCAACGACTAGAAGTGTGCAAATTTGCATCTCGATATCTTAAGAAGAAGTACTATTTTTAGCATTTTTAAAAGTGTGCGTTTTTAATGTTGCTGAGTTTATATTTGCATCCACAGCATAAAGTATGAGTTGTCTATTGCATTACATTCAATGTCTCTGTCGGCCAACATTTCTTCATTTAATTGCCTGTACATATTGCATTGCAATAAATCTCAGATTTTTTGTTGTCCACTTATTCTGTGTTTGTTTATGTGTTTTAGCGTTTGTCTCATGGTATAAGTCGCTTATTCACCATGGGATCAGGAATATATGTGTTTATCGCAGCTTGGACTAAATCACATATTCTTTCTCCCCAGGTGAACAACCTTTACTAATTTAGTCAGACTCACTGTCAGAGACTCCTCTGATCCAAAGTCATCCATGACAGTTAAACCACAAAAATTTAGGAATATTTCCGATTGTGCCTCGATTTGGCTTGATTCATCAACAATGGTTGTTGGGATACTATTTATAATTAGATTACTGTTTATTTACTTCTGGAGGAGTGAGTAAACAATTTATTTACTGTTTGGTTAGAAGTAAACCCAACCAGACAAAGCATATATAATTACCAGTAAACAGAATAGAAGTCAATACATCTTGTTTCATAAAGTGAACTGAATGTGACCGGAGACTGACCACAACTCTGTTCAATCCTGTTGTGGTGGGGGGAGGCATTGTTGGCTGACAGATGACTGGTTGCAATAAAAATCATTAGGGCTGCAGTAACTCAATTATGGAGCTTAATTTCTGAGGGGTGACACTTCCAGATGAGGTGTCTTCTGCCCTGCAACTAAATCTGTGCACCCTATTGTGTATTTTGGGCCAAATTTGATTTTTTCCAAATTTTCCCACTTGAATGCTTCCCAATTGACATTTCCAAACTATTCCCCTAAACCAAAGAGACAGCTTCCTTAGCTATAGGCCCCCTACAAAGGAAGACCCCATTTTAATGGAGCGCAATTGAGAGTGTGGGATGGCCTTGGAGTAAACTGTTTTTCTCTTAGATATATATACAGTCTTGTATCTTAAACTCCCTTTCTTCTATCTACTTGGAAAAAGGATACTGAAAAAGAAACAGATAGTCAGGTTCTATATCTATAGGCTACTGTCTCTTAAAAAGAGTGTCTTTTCCTTTGCAATGTGTACTGTACACTCTTTACGATAAAGGTTCTTTATGGTATATTTTTTTAAGGGTTCATTTGAATTGAAAAGGTTTAATATTTGGTGGGAAATCCCTATGATGGGACCCTATGCTCCAAACTTGAGAGAAAGGGGTTCCATTGTGGGAGTTCAGCGCAGCTGGATTATCTAAATGCTGTTTTTGTTTGCTGTTTGAACCATTTTAAAGTTTAGTAATGAACCTTTTAGGGTTCCTTATCCATACCAGCTTATAGAACCCTTAAAGGTTCCATAAAAAGACCTTTTTGTTAAGATTGTAGGACCTTTCTGCAGCCATGAAACATGTCTTAGGGTACATAATCTCCTCAGTCTCCAGTGTGTATTTTTAGGTTGCAGTCAATATATTGCTAGTTGGTTTCATAAAAGAGGATCACATACATACATATGCATCACTTCAAACTCATTGTCGATGGATGTGGTTATATGAGCCAAGGAGCTGTGCATTATCCTGCTGTTCCAAAAGAAGATGAAGAAATTACCTTGTAAACAGTCAATTCCCATCCTAACACCAACTATCCAAAGACCAAAGACCTCAATTGGTTACAGAAATCTAACCCAAAATGACCCCTGAATTGAAACATTGGAACAACATGCCAACCATTGAAATCTGGCACCCTTTTCAAGCTTTTATATCTTCACCACTATCAAAATTTGATTGTGCATTTTCAGAGATCCCTCTTCGTGACATTTGGCATTTCGCCCCTTGCCCTAAAAAGGGTTAATTGTGGTGCCTGGGGTGAAATAAAAGGCTGTTTGGGGCATTACCCTTTTTTGCTATTAACAAGATGCCCCATTGTTAAGCTATCCTATCATATCATCAATGGGTCACTGTCAAATATTTTCAGTAAAAATTCTAACCTCAGACATGTGTCTGTAAATTTTGATATTACTGAACAGAAACTTATTAACTTTTTGGAAAATATGGACAAACTTTAATGTTGTTGCTTTTTTCTTGTTGTTCTTGTTTTTTTTTGGGGTTTTTTTTTTATTATGAGAGTTCTGTGGCTTGTTCATGACATTCATTCATGCTGTATGCGCTATAGTTGAATCCTCAGGTTTTTATGAAATAGTGTATATTTAAGTTACATTGACTGGGAAAGCAATTGTTGTAAATCATATTTTACAGTGATTGGTCATCGTATAGTACTTCACTAATTGTTGGTAAATTTTCAGCAGTCCAAGAGTTCAGGGAAACAGTTGGCTTTTCCAGCAAAAAGTGAAACTGTTGGAGATGCATATATCTCCAGTAAATATATGTATGTAATAGGCTAACACATAAAATAATTATTAACTCTCTTTTTTTTTTTTGGCAAACCATATCACTAATGAACTGCATCAACAAATAGTAGCAAAATTGTACTACATAATATTGTGCTGCAGAGCTTCCAGTATGATTTTACAGTGCCTCATCAATGGACATCATTGGATTCTTCGGAACTCGTCAGATGGTCAGGCATAGTAAATTAATCAGAGCGGACAGCTCATAATTCATGATTTAAAAGAGCAAAACAAAGGAATGGGCAGTATGATGACCTTACAAGCCGACACTGACCACTCCTTGTACTCTGTGGGTACTCTGTGTCTGTGCTGGGGCTAGTGAAATGGCCCACGCTTTGGTAAATTGCTCTAACTCACTGTAATTTGGAGTCATGACATGTGTGCACTCTTCACTTTTCAATGATCAGCTATGATCTATCATTGGTCCAACAACAATGATAGTAGTTGTACAGGCTGTTGTTTTGAAAACTAAAATTTTCATTTAATAAAATGTTTAATACTTTTTTGTGTCTAGCCTATTGCTTGTTCCAAAGTTTTAAAGTCAAATGTACAGGCATTTGAAACTCGAGTTTCTGGATTACAATACGTCTACATAGGCCTACCTTAAAATGTTCATATATGTGCAGGTGAATCAGAATGCATGTTGATCGATGCACTTATTGATTGATTGATTGATTGAGTGATTGATTGATTGATCGATCGATCGATCGGTTGATTATTTGACTGCTTGATTGATTGATTGATTGATTGATTGATTGACTGATTGACTGGTTGATTGATTGATTGATTGATCGATTGAATGTCCGCGGTGAATGCCCGTATTGAGATAGAAAGGCTCTTTAAGGACTCTTAAAGCTTTTTATTCGACTTCAAAACAGCAAGACATACAAATAACCTTTTTATAGCCTATTCAGCAAAATTAACTCACCAAAAAGGAGAAAAGAAAGAGAAAAGCCTAACCACTTTTACTACAAATAAAAGCTGGGCACACAGAAGAGTGACTATGTGTAGAGTGCAATGCACCGTGAAGTATGTTAAGTTGATAATTTAGTGAAACTAATGAAGTGGAACAAAAATCATCCAAAAATGCAATCAGCGGACGTCAGTTACATGCCGCGGGAAAATTACGTAACATGACGTCACTGAGGCGTAACATCACGCTACCGACGTAGCTTTGGGGGAGCCATTAAAAGGCAGTTTTCTCAAAAGCACAATTTCCTAAATGGCCCAAACAGGCCAGCCCTCAGCACTTTTTCGTTGTCTTTTCCCTTTTTGCTCCTGATGGGGAGGGACAATTAAAAAGGCATAGCTTATTTTAACGTCACAGCAATTCACATTTTGAATTGACAGCTTAAATCATACATCTTTGATAAAATTAATTTGTTGCTACAGTATGATTGCTTTAATTATAATTGTTATGTCAATTTTTATGAGAAAATTTCAACAATTGGTGAAAATTCAGTACTTATCGTTTCATGTTTTTTCTTCTTTGCGAAGAGTGAACTTTTCTAAATGTTGTCACCAATTAGACAATTATTTACACCATATGGATGCAGCTTGAGAAACCAACCTGGAGGCAGTTTCAAGGAAAAGGACCGTGCATGAAAATATCTTCCATTCCTTCCATGCTTCTTTGTGTAAGTACGCTTTTCTTACAGTCGGATCAGTACAGTACAACAAATAAACATAAGCAAAATGTATGTACCTTACCTGTTTTCATTTTTTTTTGACCGACGTGTTTTTGTTACTTTTATTATACACATTTTAAGAATACATTTGTATCATTCAGTCATTTCAAACTACTCACATGTGACCTCTTTCCGTACACGCACGACACATTTCTTGCAGTAACGCCAGAGACACTTTTTGTAAAGACCGCAACAGGCTGATTTGATATCCATCCCAGAAAAATATCATTCGGTTTTCAATGAGAGTAAACAAGTCTGGTAATTGTTTGAAATGGCTCATCTTAATTAAAAAGCTGTTGATAAACAGAACAGTGTACAGTAATAACTATACATGTTATAAATACGACCTAAATTTACAACAATGCTCTGGCAACAGTCTGAAATGATTAATTTTTGTCCGAAACATGTTTTCTGCACCTGAATTTCGAAAAAAAAGTTGTCAACAATTTTACATTAATGATGAGTTCCTAAAGTAGCCAATCCGTTTTGTTATTCAACTTATACTTGAGTCATTCTTTGTATCTCTGTCTGATATCAACTTGCCATAAATCTCAGCCATGCAAATGCCTTTACAGAATACATGTACAGCTTTAATGAGAGCCTCCCTTTGTCCGCAGTGAAACCTGAGTGGCCAGCCCAGCTGATCTAAGCAGTTAGCACTTTGCAATTAGCCACATTCAGCCAATGAGGCCTCATTAAAATCACTAAGACATTATAGCTGTCAATGCAAAAAGCCACATTTCACAATTAGACAATTCCATCCATGCTATTTTTCATCCTAATGATAGCTGACAGTGCTAATCAACAAGTCCCGCCGACGGTCAGTTGTCCGGGCAGGTAATTTGACCCACCCTCCACCCCAGTGTGGCCTCAGGGCAAGAAGGGGTTAAGATTGACCCCAAAAGGGTGAAAGTCAAACTGTCCAAACAAATTGGTTTGAACTCGGGGTATTTGGATCTTTCTTGAAAGTGAGGGAAAACAGAGAGCAGAGGCTCTGGGTGGGGTCTTGTGTCCCTCTAATTTCACTTGGCCATTTTACTGTTGAATTTCTCATCCCTTGGCAATTTTACGAATTGTATACTTTTGAATTCCCTGTCCCTCAGCTCTGGATGGAATTTTGTGTCCTCCCGTCCCTTGGCCATTTCACTTTTGAATTCCCTGGCCCCCTTGACCCCCCACCCAGAACCTCAGAGCTAATTCTCTGATGAGAGACATTTGAAAAAAGAAGATGATGTAAATAAAATTAGCCAAAGTATCTGGTGGATGGATGGAGGATTTGGGCTTTATGTCCCATATTTATCAAAGACTACTAGGTAGGCTGATTACGACGGTAGGACAATGAGACGAAATATGATTGAAACTACTGTCCGGCAACATAAATTTAGGTCCCGGTGACCAAACCATGATAGTAGAGCTGGGATTATATCAGAGACCCAGCAATTTCCCAGAGAATTACCAATTAACTGAGCTATCCTCCTGTTTTATTTGGAGTGAATTACATGAATTTGAAAATACTCCTGACCCCGGTTTTTTTTTTCAGGGGCTTTTATTGTTTAACGTCTCCAATTCAATATTTTCATTTGTTGAGAACCCTTCCGTCGTATGCAATATCGTGGCCTACCAACCTTTTAAAATCAGCAAAAACACACACAACAACCCAAAAACAACTTAGCCCCATTTACCCCTGAGCAGTCAAGAGGGCAATTTATGTGTGTGGTTGTCCATTTAGGGTCACAAAGGCCAGAAATCATGGCTGTCTCAACATGCCCCTATAGGCCTATACTGCTCCTCCATGGGGTTCCACAGGGTGTCCAGTTTCGCCCAGCCATATGCCGGATTCTGTCCAGCTCAAATAAAGCATGACTTACAATGTCAACATGTAGAGGAACACTAGGCTATCGAGTTGCTTGTTAAACTTAAGTGATTTACATCTCCCCCTTTCCTGTGAATCACTGGATAGCTACAGGGGGCGCTGGTTGGTGGGGGGAAATGGAAATATGTTGAGACATTGTTGGGTTTAATCAGAGCTATTCAGCAATTAATGATATTTATTTTTCATTCAATCATAATTGTAGTTTTTTGGGAAGGTATATGTTTACCTACAATATAATACCGTCTGTTTTGCTTTGGCTAATAGTTTCTTTTAAAGTTGTTTACTTTAAATTTTGCATGGATAAGGTTCAAAACTGCTTAATTGTACTCATACTTATACCCATATACATTTGAAGGTATTCATACTGACACTTGAGTAAATTCAGAAAGGGCTGTGTTCGTACTGGTACATATATAGGCCTATAGCTAGTGATCGTACTCGATACACTTGTGTCCAACTCTAATAACAGCTAAAGTCAAAAGGATCGACTCAGAAACCACTGAACACGGTTCAAACACATCTTGCTCTGCCTGTATCTGACCTGTCCATAACATGGTTACGTCGTACTCAACCATTTCTGAGTTTATGCTTTCGACTTCAGCTGTCATCATCATTTTGCATTGTTGCTCATACAGCCTTCGTGGACCAACAAGATGATATGAAAATCAGTTCAGAACTGCCAATTACTAGGAATATGCCCTAAAATAATTACCTGTAGCTCATTTACCACCCAGCTAGCCAACCACAGTGATTGAGCAAGTTCTTTTAATTAGGTCAACATTTATGCAGTAGACACAAAAGAATTCACAATCCCTTATATGCTAAACCTCCTGAAATCTGTGTTACCCAAACTTATGACTAACCCCTTCCAAAGCTTTAATCTTCCCCAATTAACCTCCCAACTGACCTAAATTTAGCCTTAAATTGGCCTTAATCTCACTGTGCCTAATAAATTCAATGACCAGCCTCCTTCTGACAACTAGCACCTTTTCAGGTATAATTAGATTAGCCCCAGATTAACACAACAAAAACTTTCATGCATATGTAATTTGTGGCCATGTAGCTCAATAGGCTGACATGATAGGCAATCGGGTTCTTAAGTCTTAAGTTTGCTCACTGTCCATCAAGTTGATTAAAGTGATTTCTTAATGAGGTGTACTGATTTTGCTTCTTGGGCAAGCAGAAGATTCTACCTCACAGACAGATATAGAGAAGAGGGGTGATAATGAATGAAGGAAGGATGCGAGGATGCAAGCACCAGGCAGGGAAGTAGAAAAGAGGGAAGCAACAGAGTAAACATGAAGAAAACGGACAAGGAAGGAAAGAATAGACTATTGAGAAATTAAGAAAAAGGTACATGATAGACGATTTGGCCTTTATGTCCTGCATCTATGCTCTTGGTAGCCTAAGTCAGACAAGACATGGATAGATAGTAGATATGCTAAGAACAGCCCTCTAAGCCCAGTTCTGAGAGTTGATTGATGAGATGGGAGAGAGAGAGGGAGTCCTCAACATGTTACACATTTACCCCATGTGAGGGATCTTTTGCTTGCCCGGTATAGACACTGATACAAGGGGCCGCCAATTTCACATCTCATCCAAATGACATCCAGCTGGGATTTCGCTCATGAATGTGCACTGAGAATGTTGGGTTCCCTGCCCGGGGTTCAAACCCATGCAGGCAAAGACCTTCAGCGGAGCAGGCGGAGCCACTTGGCCACCTAGCTGCAAGAGGAGGATATAGCAATGGGACAAAGCATAATTTAGGCTGCTACATATACAACATAGTCCAGGTGATCCGTCCAGACAGGGAATAGAAGCCTGGACCCAGCAATGGCCAACCACAGTGCACTACCAACTGATCTAACACCCCCCCCCCCCCCACCCCCAAAGAAAGGGTACAGAGACAAGAAATAAAGAAGGAATAAGTCATACGGTGAGTGAGAAATGATAGAAACAACCAAATAAGACAGAATTTGTGTTATTATTTTTCTTAACAAACACGTGGAATGGACTCAAGACAATTTAGAAGAGACAGTTATAAAGCCAGGCAGTTAAATTATTGCAATCATTACAATTCCCCGAGCAAATAAAACCAACAGGACCACCAGCAGCCAGTCTCTATCTTTAAAAACACTTGTTGAAAATTCTGGCTTCTCTGGGAGGTGAAAAAAGGCTAAAATCCCTGAAGCCAAAACATTGGAAGTGTTGGTTTCAGTCTTAATCAGGGGCCATTGATTTTGCATTAATATCATTGAATAGACGTGATGTGGTGTTAAATTTGTTTTAATTCAATTCTAATGCCTCTGGTCATAAATACGATACAGCCATCGGGGTGCCAAGAATTTTAAGGAACATTTTGGGCCAGATTCAACATTCAGTGCTTTGAAACCATAACACATGCTTTAGTGTGTTTAATTGGTTAAGTAATATGTGATGGGATGTATTGAATGCCTGTACAGTTCATGTGAATTGTGTATAGAACTTCACTGATTGAAATATTTCGTGACAATATATTTTACAAGTATTCAGATTAAATTTTGTCTCCAATTCAAATGTTTCAGTAATATGTAGATGGCAATGCCATAGATTCGCGGAGCTCAAATTAACTGTTCTTATTTTGAAACCGTATTATAGTATACAAATATTGACTGATTTCGAGGGCATTAGTCAAATCTATTTCCCTCGAGGGTGTGTAAGTGAAAACTATTTCACGAGGCCGAAGGCCGAGGGAAATAGTTTTCCTTTCACACAGGAGGGTAGATAAGCAGACGCATAGCCTACATTGCACTATTATTACTAGTTTTGATGAGTTTTTTTTGGTCTTTACTAATTAATGCCCTAATTTTATTATTTTCCTGCACTATTGCAAATGTATGGAAAATTTTGAAAGAAAAATGTTGAAAAAAAACATTTAGGGAAAGAACATTTTAGAAAAAACAAATTTCGGAAAAAAAAATGTTGAAAAAAATCGGGACAAAAAAAATTGGAAAAAAAAAAAATTGGAAAAAAAAAATTTGGAAAAAAAAAATTTTCGGAAAAAAAAAAAAAAAATTCGAAAAAAAAAAAATTCTGAACAAAAAAAATTCTGAAAATTTTTTTTTTTTGGAAAACAAATTTTGGAGGGCAATAGTCCTGGTCAATATACTAAAATAATTACTGATATGTGACCAGCTCTCAGCCAATGACAGCCCTGCTTTCATGGTCGAGGTATAATAATGATAAACAAGAACAGAATCAGTTGGGCCTAAATTAATTGATGCTATTTAAGTACAGTAATAGCAATCAGCTTTTAAACTTCACACCTCAAATAAACTTCACACATCACTGCTCACAAGCAGGCTGCTGATAGTTCAGTCATTGTCCCTGGTTGTGGCACTGCAAGCATGATGCTACACCGGTGGCGACACCTGTTAGCAAAATAAGCTTTTTTCATGCAGACAACATAAATGAGCATTAAAATAAAATTTTCAAAACAGAATAGGATAGTTAAGAACCAAATGGAATTTTTCAGACACTACTGCAGTATTGCAAGAGAAATTCAGGGATGTTTACTTTTACCGAAACTAACTGTTTAATCAGGGACCAACTCCATGGCAGGTACAGGCAGTCCTTCATTCTCACTCCACTGACAGATTCAAAATTTACTATGACCTGTTGTTAAGCTAAGTTCGCTGACGCAACGGGCGGCTTCGCCGCCCGTCGCTACGCGAATATCAGTTCAATTCTGAGGGAAATTACTAAATCAAAAAGTGAGATACATTTGCTTAAAAAGAAGCAAACTTGTTCTTCTTGACTTTCCAGTGGACAGAGAACAATGACAACAACACAGATTAACATAATTCATAGATAGCCAGATATCCAAAGGACATTGCACACACTGGACACAGTGGACACAGTGGACAGACTCCATGACACACAAAGCCAGTCTATCTATTCCATCTGTTGAATAATCATGGCCCTTTAATGTCTAAACAGGCAACTTATTCATCCAATGACCATCAATGACAATTCCTAGTGACTCACATCCTTAAAGACTTAAATCCTTAAGGAGGCAACCCTGCTTCAGTGCTTCTGCTCCCTCAAGACCTAATTCCCTCAAGACCATTGCTCAACTGAAGGGCATTGTGTCATGGTCAAGCCAAACAATGAAGACTGTAGGTTAATAGATCTATTGGATTTTGGCTTCACTGAAATAACAGGTGGAGTAGATTCGATCAACTGGATCAGCACAGTAAGTTTGTTGGTAAGATGGCTCGTAGGTACATTATGACATGAGGCAGTAAAGTAAATGTTTAAATAGTGATCTATACTTTGTATTTTACCAAATATTTAGTTTTAGAGAGAGGAAATAGGTTGGCTAACATGAGCTTATCTTCCAGTTTGTTGCCAAATTCAGCAAGCTTTGTCCTTATTAGGCCATTTCGTATTTTCGTGACAAAATTTCACAAATGATTTGACCTGATAACAGACCTTTTGGATGCACACAGTAGGCGTATTTGTATTTATTCAACACTGGCTTACAAAGAGCTGATATATATATATATATATATCTTTAATCATACACTAAGTACATATATTATTGGAGACGTTTTATCTTGAGGTATATATATTGTGCAATGTACATTTGTGAGTTGCAAATATATAGAATGTGCTACAATGACATGGCTTATTAAAACTGTGCGACTCTTCATCATTGCATTATGATTTCAGTTAAACTGTTGAGCTGAATAAATTCGATTTTGTGAATTAGTTCTAAGTTAGCATTTCCAATAAGTCCATTTGATACCAACTGCCAAAGCAAACTTAATCTAATTTTATAGCCCGAAATCCCCTTGGTAAACACTAAGCAATCAACAGCCTTGATTAAAGCTTGAAATTGGTGCTTGACCTTGAAAGTAGGCCAAGGTCATAGTTTGACCCAGTTAAGAGGTCATTGGACAACTGTTGAAGTGAAAGTGCCAGCTGCTGGGGTATTAGAATCAGCCCACCTTGGCCCAAATACCCTAATTCTGTCACCTGGCCCAGTTGACAGCCTACTTGTGAAAGGGGTAAATAATGCTAATGGAATGGTCAGCTGTTCCTAGTGGATCTTTCTATAAATATGCTTTCAAGTGTGTTGTGGTCTGTCTAATGAAATCCTTTGAGGTATAAATCTTATAAATTGTGCAAATATTAGAGTGCTCACCAACATATTTTCAGTAAAAAATGTGGTAGAACACTAGTTACTATAAAATTTGGTACATTACATGCATATCTTCAATTTAAATTCAATTGCATCAATTAGCAGCTGGGTGGCCAAGTGGCTTAGGTGCCCGCCTGCTCCGCTGAAGGTCTTTGCCTGCATGGGTTCGAACTCGAGGTGGGGAAATCAACATTTTCAATGTACCTTCATGAGCAAAATCCCAGCTGGATGTCGTTTGGATGAGAAATGAATAGGCGACCCCTTGTATTAGTGTCTGTGCTGGGCAAGTAAAAGATCCCTCACATGAGGTAAATGTGTAACATGTTGAGGACTCCCACTCTCTCTTCCATCTCATCAATCAACCCTCGTGACTGCCCAGAACTGGGCTTAGAGGGCTGCACTTACCATATCCATGCATCACATAAAAAAAGAAATAATAAAACAATATATATAATGATGTTACTCTGCATAGGAAGTTATATCTTATAATGATTAACATTTTGTGATGTTTTTATGATTATATTTTTTATAAAGGATCCACTTCTTGGCCATTATTGTTGATTATCATTATACTCGTATTTCTCTACACTGTGCATTAATTTAAAACACTTGCATGATTGATGTCCCTCCTGTCAAATCAAATCTATGATTACATGCAACCATCATTTCATGAATATCTATCGGGTTTTAGAAAAGGGCATGGATGTCATGACATCTTAACAAGACTAACGGAAGATTGGCGACAAGCATTAGACAATGGTAACACTGTAGGAGTAGTCGCTATCGATCTTTCAAAGGCATTTGACTGCATGCCGCATGGTTTACTAATAGCTAAACTGCATGCCTATGGATTTAGTCTCAATGTATGTCAAATGTTTGAATCATACTTAGTGGATAGGAAGCAAAGAGTTAAAATAGGTGAAATGAAGTCTGAATGGAAAACTAATACAAAAGGAGTTCCACAGGGATCTGTTCTGGGGCCTTTGCTCTTCAACATCTTTATAAATGATTTTTTATTCCATGACTTAAATTCTAAAGTTTACAACTACGCAGATGACAATACCCTATGCTGTTTTGATAAAAATATCCAAAAAATACAATCAAAGTTGCAAATGGATTGTACAACAGATATGGGCTGGTTTCACTCTAATAACATGAAAGCCAATGCGGACAAGTTCCAGTTAATGTTTCTCAGTCGTCAAAATTCTTACTCAGATTATACACTGACAATTGACTCTAATGAAATAAAAGCATCAGCTAAGATAATAATCTTAGGAATAGAATTTGATAATAAACTTAGTTTTGAAAGTCACATAAATGAGATATGCAATCAAACAAGTAAACAAATAAACGCTTTAAAGAGAATGAAACACTTCCTTGATAGAGACTGTAGAAAGGTAGTGTATAATAGCTATGTAAGTACTAAGTAGTAATTTCAACTACTGTCCGACAGTATGGATGTTCACTGGAAAAATGAACATGGAAAAGCTAGAGAAAACTAACAAAAGAGCATTACGATATGTCGTAAATAACAATGATGCGGATTATAATGAGATATATGCCGAGATGAAAAGCTCCTAAACATCCATAGACGATGTATAAAAGTGGTAGCAACTCAAATGTATAAGATTAAAAACCAAACGGCACCAATGTATATAACAGAACTCTTCATACGAAGAGAATCGTACTATGAAATAAGAGATAATGACTTGTTCAATATACCCCGCTTTAAAACTGTAAGTCATGGAAAGAAAAGTTTCAGATATTATGGGGCAAAATTGTGGGCTAACATACCGAAAGAAATTATAGATAGAACTTCACTTGTGGACTTCAAGGAGGCTCTGACAACCTGGTTACTGAATGTTGATATTATAACAAATATAGATTTTCAATAGTTGTGCTAAATTTTTGTATCTTGCATTGTTCCTATATACTGGTGCCCTATACCTTGTGTGCGATACATATTGTTGCTGAAACATGAATGTAATAGCTGTGATAAGCTATTGATGTAACCTATCTGATATTCTTTCTTGTTGTTAATAGTTGTAGCTTTTAGAATAGAGTAGCTGTTTTTAGTCTGTCGTACTCAAGCATTGTGCTTATATCCATGCATGCATTGTTTTATTGTGATAAACTCAGCAACATTAAAAACGCACACTTTCAAAAAAGCTAAAAATAGTACTTCCTCTAGAAGTATCAAGATGAAAGTTTCCACACTTCTAGTAGTTGCCATCAGGTATATTCACGAAAAATTTCAAATCTCTAAGTGCAGTACTTTTGTGTCAAATTAAATCGCCATGGGCACTGTCGAAAATGGAAGTCACAAATTGCACTTCAACACAAAACGCACAATTGGAAATATTGGTTTTGTGGCATACTGGATGGGATTGATCTTATGAAATTTTCACATAACAGGCACAAGACTTCCAAAAGAGGACCCACGGAAGTTTTTGAAAAAAAAAGTTAATGATAAAGCAAATTTTCAATTAAAAACTCAAATTTTACGAGTTCGAATCTTCAAGTGAAGCATGTGAACCAGAACTGTTAAATAATGGGGGTTTTATGCATGCCCAGGGTAGAAACAAATACACAGACAATCATTCCATATCAATTGTCTCAAAAATCTGAATAAAACATCATTTTTTAAGGTTTTGACAAAAGTCTCCAATAGGGGGCGTGTCAGCATTGACACTTAATTTTTATTAATTTCATCCTCTTTAATTGTGGTTGGGTCAAATATCCCCTTTCCCTAACTCATCAAGTAACGAAAATTACAAACTTTCCTGGCTTATAAAAAAGTTTGTGGAAAGAACAGCTAAGTTGTTGAAATCAATGATCAGAGGAAATTGAAATTTTGTGACTTCCATTTTCGACAGTGACCACGACGATTTAATTTGACACAAAAGTACTCCACTTAGAGATTTGAAATTTGTCGTCAATATACCTGATGGCAACTACTAGAAGTGTGCAAATTTTCGTCTTGATATCTTTAGAGGAAGTACTATTTTTAGCCTTTTTAAAAGTGTGCGTTTTTAATGTTGCTGAGTTTATATGTGATTTGATTTAAAACGACAATAAATAAAATTTACCTACCTACCTACCTACCTTACTCTGGGATCAGCTCTAGTCCCTAGTAACCATAGTCCCTGTCGCTGGGTCAGTGGAATTGCCCCATGCAGAGAGGGATGGTCAGAGGTCGAGTAAAATCAACTGCCATTTTTTGACCTGTCCTTTTTTGATGCTTTAAAACAATTGTGATTGTTGACAGGCAGCCATCTGGAACTGGCCTTGACCATTGGCCAGAGAAAGGCCAGTAAAAGGCCAGTGAAAGGCCAGTGAAAGGCTAGAGTAGAGAGGTTCATGGATGAGTGAGCATTCTCTTAAAACATTTTCTAAACGTTTTCTGGACGTTACACCCCCTCTGTGAAGAGTAAACATCCTCCCATTGTTGCATCTCACCAACAGAACTTCATCAAAGTCATTTAGTGTGTGCCCAGGGTACTCTGCCCTCTAACGAAATCTGCTGATTGAACTGTAAATGAAAGAACCCCTACAACATTGGTCTTTATTCCATTAACAGCAAAAGTGATGGATCACCCCCAAATTTCTTTGAGCCTGTATACACCAAACAACAACACTTGAATGAAGTTCCCTGCACCTCTCCCCCAATCCCTCATCCGATGAATTAGGGAACAGATTGGGGTAAAGATCCAGAAGGGACAGAAGTGAGAAAATTGTTTAATCAACCTATATTATCTGGCTGAAATAAAAATTATAAGCTGGACTTTACTGAAAAAGACATTCGTCTTCAGTCAGTATATAGGTTACCTGGTAATGGTATGCCTTTTAATCTCAAATCGCTGGCAATTTAAAGCTTTTGTCAAGTTTCTGGTTAGCAGACAAGAGCTCCCAGTTTAGGATACTTCTCATAGCCTCTTGAACGCATTGTAGCTGGCAATTAGAATTTGTTCTATCATAGGCTTGGTCTATACTTAGATTAATAAGAAATTATTAATCTAAGGTCTATACGTGCTACATTATTAATTATTTACTGTAGATCTATACGCAGAAAGCGAGTATGAAGTTGCTTATTAAAAAATAAAGTTTTACAGCCTAAAATGCCTACAGACTTATATGAAATTCAATTTTTTCTGTTACAGTCCTTGTCTACTACATTATTAATTAACTGTTTACACAGAAAGTACATGTAAAGTTGCTAAATAAAAAATAAACTTTGACAAACTTTAGAAAGTATAGACCTTTTTGAAATTTCAAACTAAACATCAGCTGAACATGCATCATGATTGAAAGTCCACACTCCTGAAAGAAAGTTGTGACCAGACCTACAAATTAAAAGCCAGCCAAAGGGAAGTAATTGTTGAGTGCGACTTGTCAAAGACTTTCAAATTCAAAGTTTTGCTCAGCAGATTACAGATTCCACTACAAATTACACAAAAAATTACACTTCAGATTAAGCTACAGATTGCACTATAAAGCTGATTACAAATCATTCAATCTATGAGAGTTGAAAGACCTCATTCGGAGTTTAATTAGAGGTTCAATATTAGAGCCCTGAGGTACCCCCACTGCCTACTCCATGATGTAGAGCAGTCTTCAATGAGTGGAAGAATGTTGTGGTGTGAATTAAAAGTATAGTATTCCTGTATATGTATTCATTAAGTGCGACATGAATTATTGTTTAGTAGACCCCACCAATTCCCTTTTTTATAAATACAAAAGTGATAACAGGGGAAGTATCCAAAATTGGACCAGTCCTTAGATTGAACGGCCACCAAATTTCTATGCATGGTGATCTATCTCAGCGGTAAAATTATCATGATCCATTTTGACCATTCAGCAAATTCAAATTTTGAAACTCTTTTTCTTTCAGGCTGGAGCGCTGCCAGCAACAGCTTTTAGTTTGTGTGGGCATGCTCGCCTGAGCTGTGTACTTCATTTCGCCTTTTAAAAAACAGCCTGATTTCAAAAAACTGCCTGATTGTTCTCCTAAACTGCTTAATGAAGAGGCTTTCACCTCGCCCGCATTTTGCCTCTTTCATTAATCATGCCAGCGATGCCCATTGATGCCTTTTGGTGCCCGTTGATGTCTTTTGATGCCCGTTGCTGCTTTTGTTGTTGCGTGGCACGATCTGATCGCCTGTTCTCTGCAAAGATTAAAACTCCAAAAATTTCTCTTGAGGAGAGATTATTGTTGATTGAACTGATTGAGTGCTGTGATCATCTCTCCGCACTGGTTGGCTCTCTGTTGATTCCATCGCAGGCCAAGTGTCATTTATCCACTTCAAAATTACGCAAATTATGGACTTGTTTGTTGAAGCACTAAATTAATGTTTGCTTTATAAGTTCATATATATGACATAATATCCTCAAGATGTTGGTATACGTGTGTGTAACCACTGCCCTTCTCTCTGTCTCATCGTCTCTTTCTCTCCATCAATCTGTCTGTCTATCTATCTATCTTCCTATCAATCTTCCTATCTTCCTAGCTACCTTTCTATAAATCCATCCATCTATCTATCTATCTATCTATCTATCTATCTATCTATCTTATCTATCTATCCATCTATCTATCTATCTATTGTCACCGCTGAGCTTTTAGCTTCAGAGGTGTCTTCATTCTTTCCTCTTATAGGAACTTTCCTCAAATCGCCATGAACCTCAAGACCTTAATTCTGTAATATCATTTATATTATTATTGTATAGAAGTAATGTGATATATTATATTATTGTGTAATGAGATTCAATGATAGCAACGGGGTAGAACTCACCCCATGTTTCCATGGCAACAGTTACCCTGGTGTTTCTGCGCAGCCGCAGAACACCCTAGTAGCAATCTCTGGGGGCAAGCTTGTTTGCCCAGCCAGAACAGAGCCCGCTTCCCGCTGAGGCAGCAGGAGGGCTACCTGTCTCCCTGACGGGGTGACGATTCGTCAGGTAAGGGTATTGTTGTTAGAGGTATGATCAAGGGTTACTCTTAAAGGAACCTCAGGTCATGGTTGATTGAGATGGCATTAGTTAATGACGTATGTAATTCGTTAAGATCGTTGTTTAATGTATTGATAAGTTGGTTACCATCGGTTCTTCGAATGACTCTTAATGTAACTGTCTATGAATTGTGTATTAAATGGATACGTGAATCTAAACTGTTGAGCCTCTGGTATTTCTTGAGTAGGTGTTTCGTGGTGGCAAGTGCTAAGGTGTCTCCCGCAGGATCCCCGGCAATGAGTCCATCTACTCAATTAGCTACCTCTGACAAAGATACGTGCGTTAACCTTACATGGGGGGGAATTAGCTAAAAGATGGCATGGTGAGAGAATACCGGTCTGCGGCTTCTTGGCGCTTGTCTGCTGTGTCACACTGTCTCTTGATTTACTACGTTTTTCAAATTTAAGGAATAGCAAACATATTCAGTTCTTGTACCATTAAATGTATTGATTTAACAATGGTAACGTAGGCATCGACAACACACGTCGAACTGTAGAAGTAGAACTCTCTGAAATAGCATAGGAATAATTCTTCATATCTGTAAATGATCATACATAGCAACTCAATGTTTGATGTTCGTACGATGTAAGATTCACATTTAGTGACGTTTCTTCCCGAAACACTAGCCTTGCAATGCTATGGGCTATGGGCCTACGGTTTCTTCGCATGAAGAAAGTCCACTTCCTTGATGTGGAAATTCGATTATGTCACAACTTCATATCATGCATAGCGGGTTCGCCAGCTATGGCTAGAGAGCATTGGTTCAACGCCATGCCATTAGTCGCTGTTTTGGTCTCCTAATTAGCTATTGTTCTGCTATATCGTTAATTAAATTGATTAATATGCTCTACTAAACATGCAGAGCCCAAAGCCTAAAATTAAATTCATGAAGTTTTACAGAGCCATGTTATCCCACCTTAATTCACATACTAGTATAGGGGGCGCAATTTTCTTATCAGGTAGCTCAGGGGCTTCGCCCATATCTTTATTTGGTTACCTATTAGCTCATGTTCAGCTTCGATATGCCTGCCTCTCATCTTCCACACTTCTCACAACTTTACCTACACACCTCATCCAGACCCGGACCAGACAGCGCACTCAAGTCTCTGGGGCATCTCTCGCATCATTAGGCCTTCCTGGCAACACAGCACATCTTCCAATACGGTAGGAGCTCATTTTGCAAACATTAATAGGAAAGGCACTTGATTCTTATTTCCTTAATTTATCATGTTTTCTTAGGCTATCTGTCATCTCCTCTTATACTTTAATTCTTGCATTTTAAGGTTACATTACCAATATGTCTGTCTGTTTCCAAACACATAGCATACTATTTAGATTTTATATACACGGCACTTAAGGTCTAATAGCCTGGTCTCATGGCCACGCTATTCTGCCTTCCTTTTTCCTCACTCTGCAACTTAAATATGTAACATTTCATTACTTTTAAAATTACAAATTCGCTATTGCCCGTCCAACGAACACTCCGGAGAATTTGATTATCACATACTGATTGTCATCCCATCATTGTTTTCTTGAGTAACAGCATGCTCTTCTTCATTTATGCATGTTTCCATTCATTTATTGCCGTTGCGCGCATTGATCATTGATAGTGTATCGTGTTGTATTTTGTTGTGTCAGGTCTACTGTTCTACTTTTAGCTAGCCAAAGTTAGTTATTTTAGTTTCTTATTGACTTGAAGGGACAGGTCGACATTTTTCTCCATGTATGGTGACGTGCTACAGTTAATCCTGCATTTTATATATATATGTAAGCAAGACAAGTGATTACTTATTTTATTATTACTGATATATGGTTTTCAAGTTATGTCTTCATTCCCTTATTCTTCGGGTTGTCGGTTGATATGTGTTATGAGTTACATCCACGTTTATTGCAAGGAATCGCTGTGGCACATTTTGTAGCCTTTACCCTTATTTTGATTTTAGGCTCTCTTTTCATACGTAATCTCCCTCAAATTAGTTATATTTTTGCTCTAGTAAGTGCTAGTATGCACGGCACGCTTGCTCTTCTTACATCTATTTTCGCTCTGAATGTCTGTCCCGTTGACACAGTTGACACTTCAGCAGTGGTTACTTAAGTTCCGTTTGGAAGCTCAGACAGCGGTTGATGAGGGATATTTGTCTGCTCGTGCTTCTCGTTATATCAAACATCACACCCCTACTATTCTCTTTAATAAATGGTTATTGTTGGCTGCTAATGATAAGAACACTCAATGGCATGTCTATGAGTCGATACTAGATCAGCTAGGTTATTTGTCTCTTCCCTTACCAGAACTTGCTCTGTTTCGTGAGGCTTCTTTTGCTCGTTATAAAACGTATCTGAGAAAACCTACCAATGTATGGCTTTACCCTCTTACCCTCATGATGTCAGAAACTGACTCATCCTCTGCTAGTACAAGTCAGGGCGATAAGGGACACCTCGATGTAACTGACATTTACACTGACACATCGCTTTCGAGTGAACAGCCTAATACCTCGGGCCAACACATTGCCCAACAACCAGATAATTCTTCATTGACTGTTCCTTTACATGTAAAAGTTGGGGATATTATTGACGGGTCCCGTGTTTCCACACCTTCTCATGATAGCTTAAAATCTCGTGAGGAATCACCTGGCCGACACGATTCTGATTCTGACGAAGACAATTCACATCTTGCTTTAAAGATTGCTAGGGATAAGGTTGATAATTCCGATAAAAATATTTCTGCTGGCCATACTTTTGATAGTGATAACTCTGATAAACAGTCTTTTGGTAGAAATAGATCTCCAGCTCTTTCTGATTCTGGAAGTCAGGAACATCCATCTAATACTGCTGGCATTCCTGCAAATTCTAATAACGCTGAAACAGGTGAGGATAATTCTGCTTCTCAGGCTGGTCAGTCTGACGCCTCTCTTATACATCCATTAGATTCTCAGCAACTTGGTGCATCATCATTTGATAATACTACTCAACAAACGCCTGTTTCCCAGCCTGGTGCTGCTGCACAAACCCCTCCTGTTACGTCTACTGTGAACAGCAGTGAACACCCCCAATTACCTCCTGTTTCTCCTAGTCATTCTTTACACGGCTCTGATAATCATCACCATCGCACCCCAGACGACAGTCCACGATCTTCCCCCCGCCATCAGACCCCTCCACGTGAACCTGGATCAGATTTGAGCGACGACCAAATTCCTTCATTGGGAGGTCTCCGCCAACAGCATCAAGTCCCTCCTCCCGAGGACCCTTCTGTGATTGATAACGTTTCCAACAACGCCTATCAAAACCAGGAATTCGACCAGTCTCTTAATAACTTTCAATTTAATCACTCTTATCAGGAGCCTCCATCTCAACAACACCCCCCATCGTCTCCCCCGGGCCACGCACAACAACCTTCCCCGCGGACTGGCACGTCGCCCAGCACCACCCGGCCTGCTCCAGGACCCTCTGCTTTCTCTGTACCCCCCGTCCCATCTCATACATCTACCCAGGGAAGCCAGCCTGCATCTTTTACTTCTGCACAGACTTCTCTTACGAATACAGTTCAGTTTGCTACAGTCTCATATACTGTAAATACTGTCACTAGACCACGTACAGCTAATACAACCACTCAAGTACTGTTCCCTTCTCACACTCCTCATTCTAGTCGTAAGCCAGTTATAGGTTACACTGATCCCAGCCATCAAACACTTTTGCATCGCCTCTCTGCTCAATCTCCCTCTGGCTCCAATATGGCTTCGAATAATCACAACCCGGGTGTGACCACTCCTTCTAATTACAATGCTACATCGGGCGCTTTTTCTCATACACCTGCAGCTCGCACTGGTGATCAATTATTATTCGAACATGCTAATCAGCCTTCACATTTTTCTCAACAGGTTACCCAGTCTCAAGCCGCTTCAACCAATCAAACTTTTCAAGACCTCCCTAACTTTGATCCTACTTTTAATAATCTTAATTCCCAGGCTCGATCTCAGCCACAAGACCTTACTGGCTTGCGCACATCCCTGCCCTACCCACCTTCCTATCAGGATTCCAGAGATGCGTCTTACCGAGCTACTCAATCTATTCACGGTCCAATTTCTACGTCTCGTTCAGGTTCCCTGCCTTCTTCTTTTTCTGCAGCAGCATTTAATACCCAAATGCCTGAAACACAGCCTAGAACTAAGCCTCTTAATTTTTCAGAGATGAAACCTCCAGTATTTAATGGAGAATCTGATAGTTTGACACCACAGGCATGGATCACCAAATTCAAGGATCATGTCCAATTACATAATCTAAATGACCAGCAGATATTGCATCGCCTGCAGCTGTTCACTGAAGGACACGCTCGCAATTGGTGTAATGCTTTGAAGCCTATGACTTTGGCTAAACTTGAGAAGTTGTTCTTAGATAAATTTTCATTGCTTAGGAGTCGAGCATCTATCCTCGATGCTTTGTCTCAGAAACGTATCACCTATGGTGATAGCGTTGGCAAATACTTGGATGAGATTAAGGAATTGGTGTCACGTTTAGGTCTACCTGAATCGGTTGTGGCTTTATACTTCCGTAAGGGCTTACCCTTGACCTTGCAGCATTCTCTTCAGTTAATTGATGATAACAAACCTCTTGACGAATTAATTCCAATAGTCCAAAGCATTATGGAGCGCGAAGTCATCGCCCAGCACGTTGACGTCACTAAAATCCCTAGTTCAAAATTCGACACAGGTAATTCGCAGTCAACTTTGCTCACTTTACAGGAATCCATGGGCGCTTTGAATCAATCCCTGCAGCAACTGCCTCAAATGCTTGCACCTCGCGATGTTCCCATGGATGACACTCAACCCCAATATGTCTCTCAGCAAATGCCTTATGGTCAATCTTCCTTTTCTGGTCTTACTTGCTTCCGTTGTGGACTCCGAGGTCATATAGCTACTCATTGTCGTAGATTCATTCCCAATCAGCCATATAGTCTACCAACATCTTCTGATTACCAGCCTGCCGGACGTTCATACAATCGTGACAATTCTACAAATGATGCCTTCAATCAACGATATAATCGACCTAGCAGACCCTTTCCTAATAGGTTCGGTAACTCGAACAGGAACCTTCCAGCAAATGGATTTGCTAATTCAAACAGATCTGGTACCAATAGGCCATTCTCCCAGAATAACCAAAACTTCAATAATCGGCAGCATGACAATGCAAATCCCGCGCAACAGCAGTACAACAGTAATGCCCCTAATAACTCACGTGTTCAGTACCCTAATGGCATTAGAACTGCTTACCGCTCTCAGAGCGCTGGCCCTTTCCCTCGTAATCAACGACCTCCACCTCAGAATCGTTCACAGGGACCACCACATCAGCAACCACGACATAATGGATCATTCTGACTGTGCACAGACACGGCCGTGTCTCGTCCTAACTCAACACCTGCCATTTCTTCAGATTCTCACCACTTGTCTCCTATCGAATCTAATGACCTTACCAACTCTGCTCCTTCCCAAACTTTTAATACTTCTGTACAGACTTCTCCTTTTCATGATTTTTCTCATTCCGATATTATTGTTGGGGATGACTTCCCTGACATCTTATATGCAGTACTTCAGCCTCCTACTCCTCTTACTCCTTTATCTATCAAAATTCATGATTGCAACTTTATTCCATCACTTTTGCCCGATGGCACCAAATTCTTTACCTTGTTTGATACTGGCAGCTCACACAATTTAGTTAGCACGTCTCTTATCAAACGTAGTCCCTTTTTGCAGGGCCTTCCTCGTGTTGATGCAGATCCAATCAAGCTTATGGTCGGCAATGGTTCTTCTATTTCCATTTCTCAATTTATCTATTTTGTCATTCAGTTTGGCGAGTGTAAAGTTCCTATTAAGACCTTTATTATAGATGTGGCTTCACCAATTGATTGTGTTATGGGCTTGGACGCTCAAATTAGATACAAATGTGTTTTTCGCTCAGCAGAATCACGCATGGATATTTCTGTCGACCAAATTTTACTTGTCATACATAAGTCGACCACTATAACACCTAATACATCCTGCGATGTGCCAGTTCGTGTAAATCATTTGGCACAATACTTTAATGGTCCATTTGAGGTTAACATATCTCGCATTATTTCTGAAAAGAACTACAAGGCACTTGTCGATTTGCGCAGTGGCTTTGGTTCAATCAGAATTAATAATGTAGATTCTGAAGATATACATTTGCCTGCTGATATAATTCTAGGAGCACTAGTTATGGATATCCCATTTACAACAGCACCTTCTGTGGTCCAACAGCCTGATACCAAATCTGTTGATGATAATTTACTCGATAACACTAATTACGTCATCATCGATAATGGCCCTAATGCTATTTCACAGCTTTCATACCCAGATTATGATGCTATGGATCCTGACACTCGTGTTCAAACTAGACTACGCAATTATCCATGGCTTCAACCTGACGATCCAACTATACGCATGACTGAATTCGATATAGTTAATCAGCAATTGAAGCTCGATAAGTGTGCACTTCAGCCTAACGAAGTAGATAAACTTCGTGAGATAATTTTATCGCACACTCCAGCTTTTAGTTTATATGGTCAGATAGGAACCATCACCCGATACGTTTGTGATATCACCCAACAGCTTATCACTGATTGTTCTTTTAAAGCTCGCCCTTATATCACTTCCCAAGCTGATATCGCCTACGTACGTAAACAGGTACAGAAGCTTTTGCAACTGGGAATTTTCAAAAAGGAACTCACACAAGCTACCAGTGCACTATTCTTAGTCCGCAAATCACGCACGGACGAAAATCCCCGCCTGGTCGGAGATATGCGTTCTGTCAACAAAGCCTTTCAGCTTTTGCAGAGGCCTTGTGCTAATATTGATTCCTTTAAGCAACAAATGGGCAGTCGTCCTTTTCGTTTCGCTACGGCCATTGACTTAAAACAGGCATTTTTCGCATGTCAGGTAACTCCTCAGTCTCGTCAGTACCTCGGCGTCGTTACATTCTATAATGCAGAGTCCATAACCTATACTAGATTACCGATGGGATATATCAATTCGGGGGCGCTATTCGCTGAAATAATGACTTTAATTACTGAAGAATTGCCACGAATTTATGCAGAATGTGTTTACAACTACTATGATGATTATTTGCTTCTTAGTGAATCTTCTGAGGAGCATCTCGCTCTCATTGATGCTGTTCTTGCTCTTTTTCATAAACACGGCCTGGTTCTTAACTTAGCTAAGTGTTCTTTTGCCTCTAATTCTACCTTTCAATTTCTTGGCTTTGATGTTGATTTACAGGGACCTAATGGACCTACTTTGCGTATTAGACAGTCTAGAATTGATGCTATTATGAACTTGCAGATTCCTCAAAATAGGAAACATATTAAATCATTCTTAGGCTCAATTCAATTCATTTCTTCGTTTATACCATCTTATCAGAAGACAGCTGAACCTTTGACGCGCCTGTTGCGCAAGGCTAACGAATTTCTCTGGACTGATGAACAACAAGTTGCCTGGGATGCCATTAAGAAAATTCTTACATCACCACCTATTTTGTCATTCCCAAGACCTGAAGGTGAAATGATTCTGGTGTCTGACGCATCCAGAACCGCCTCCGGTGCAGCTCTTTATCAGTTACAAACTAATGGAATTGATGATACACCTAAAAGAGTTTTGTTAGGTTATGCTAGTCGATTACATGGTAATATTGCTACCCATAATTACAGCATTTCGGAATTGGAAATGATGGCAATTTACTTTGCTGTCCAATCATTTAAATATTTTTTAGCTGGACGTGGTAGGTTTACGATCCTGACGGACCACGCCCCTATTGCTCAAATTCTTAAATCTTCCAGTCATTTTGTAACACCTCGCATAGCAAAATTCTATTGGAAATTACAAGATTACCCTTATCGAATTTATTATGTAAAACCAACCACTACTGAGTTGAAATTGGTTGATATGTTATCTCGTCATCATAACACCCAATGGCCAGCAGATGCTGAACCCATTATTCCAATAGCAGTGGCTGATAAAGATAGGAGCATTAATGACGAAGAGCAACATTCTTATTATAATTTCCTGGATACTAATACTCATCCCCTTTTGACATCTCGTCAAACTTACTATGAAAATCTCTATGCTGACTTTTCGGGTTATTCTCTATTTTGTGTTACAACAAGGGCACAAGCCAAGGAACACTCAGATAATGGTATCTCCCACCCTACCCCACAGCCCACAAAGCCTATAAAACCGCTGTCACATCTTACCAGTGAATGTACCCATACCACTGGACCAGTCTTACCTATTACCGAAATGAAATACAAGACCATCGATAGTAATCAACCTACTATCTTGACTAAAATGCCTCATCAAGCTGACTTAGAACCAGCTATTCGTAAATACATCACAGATGCATTTCATTACGTCAAGATACCTCATGATAGAGTCCAGCTTATAAACGCTCAAAAGCAGGATTTGTATTTGGGACCGGTTTATAACTTCATAGCATATAGCACGTTACCAACTAGTAAGCAAGTGGCAAATCAAGCAGTTGTATTATCCAATCATTTTGCCTTAATCGATTCACTTTTATTCTATGTTCAATCTAGTCCTAAAAGGCATGACGTCATTCTTAAATTGGCCATTCCTAACATCTATATTTTCGACATCATTGAATTCTTTCACTTAAATTTAGGAGCTCATGTAAAGTCTAATAAATTGTATGATGTTATTACATCAAACTTTCACATTAAGAATCTCATGAAATACATTTTGGATTATGCCAGAACATGTTTGATTTGCCAGCGCTCGTCTCAGGTTATTGAAACAAATAAGCAAAGGGAATTCGTTCCTAGACTGCTTACTGATTGTACTCCCTTTGTGCATATACATTTTGATATCAAAACCTTTCCCCATGCTACTGCTCAAATTATCCATTGTCTCATCCTACAAGATGTTTTCTCCCGTTATGTCGTAGCGATTCCGTTACGCAGTAGAAAAGCTGATGAGATTGCTAAGAAATTTATTGAGCATTTTTGTTTACCATACATGATACCTCATAGGGTTACTTGTGATAAAGAAGCTTCTTTCGTTGGTAAAATTATGACAGCGGTGTTTAAATCGTTGAATGTTCAGGTTCACCTTGTCCCTACAATGATACATTCAAGCAATATGGCTGAAAGGGCTATTCAATCTGTTTCCAACCTATTGTTAACTATGATAGAATATAAGTATTCTCAATGGCCTTCCCTTATTCCATATGCTTGTAAAACCTATAATTCGTTGCCTCACGCAGTTACCAAGTATTCCCCTAATTTCCTTGTTTTCCTTAGAGAAGACCGCAATCTCGTGGATATTAATCCCGAGGCACTTTCTGTGGTTGCTACTTCTTACGATCAGTATGTATCTTCGATTAGAGAGAAATTGCGGTTTGTCAGACAACAAGCTGTAGTTTCTCATAATAAAATTAAGATTAGACAGACCCAGCAACACGCAAAACGTATGCCAAAACTACATTCATTTAAAGAAGGAGACCTCGTCTTATTACTGGCACCTAAATATACTGGGGTGCAATATTCTACCAAATTAAGCATTAAGCTTATTGGCCCATTGTATATTGCATCAGAGCCACTTTTGAATCAATTTTTGCTTAAGACAATTGACGACCGTACTTTACCAGGTCTATTTCACATAGGTAGATTGAAGCATTGTATGGTTCGTTCTAAGAATGGTTCACCAATTTATAACCAGCAACAATTGCGCATTCAAATTCTGTCCGAAAATCTCAAGATTGATGATGTGGCTGCAGCCACTATGCAATTACACAGCGACGAATTTCCAGGGCCTCCATTACAAGTCCCTACCCCATCCTCACAGGTCAACCCTGGCTCTTTGTCCCAATCATCGCTTGATTCCCATGACCTTTCCCACCCTTCGCATCAATTACCCCAGCCTTCTTATAGTATGTCAATTTCTAACCCTGATGCTCTTCTTTTATATTTTAAAACTCGGCAAGATGATACTCAACCAGGCCCTGGGTCTGCACTTCATGAATGGCCCTGTATTCTCGATGATGACAGTACAGTCGCCTCAACGATAACATCAGCCCGTTGGCGTGACGGTCATCTCCAAGTATATATCAACTACCCATCTCAGATATCATGTATATCTGCTTGGCATTTTGTGTTTCAGGAATATGGTCTGTTTCCATTGTTCGACTGCATTTCGAACTTGCGACCTACAGGCCGACCTTTTTTCCCTATGAACTAAGTTATTTGGCCATTGTGAAGATGAGCTTAAATGGCACCAATACCATGCCACCAATATGCTTTTTCAGTAATTCATAACAACGATGTAACTGTTCAGTTTTTCACACATACAGGGGAACGTTCTCTTCTCCGTCCTTGGCTAAATGAAGGCTCCACCATACCATCTAAGTGTATGTTTCTCTCACTCTCAAAAGTACTCCTCTCTGATCCCACCTGATACCTCCCCTATTGACCAATTGCTAATTTTATTAAACACGGCAATCATCGTGTTGAATTTTTTTCCCTACACATCCATCTAATATATATATTTCTGTAATACCTTTATGCTGACAATTTATTGTGGTACCATATTGTATAATAATCTCTAACAATTAAGTCTCATTTTCAATATAACCTTTATCCTATTATACCATAGCTCCGATTTATAGCAAAGTCAAAAATTCAAGAAGAATAGTGACCTCTCTTCCTTCCTGTAAGTCATGAATATACCTAGAGCTACTCTATAACCTTTTAGCAAGGAATTTGCAGACTTTTCAGAATCTGCTTATGTAAGTAAAAACACCTCTCCAGGTAGTGCTCTAAAACGTTTCCATTGCTCTCCTTTCACAGGAACGGCACACCTTAAACAAGTTTATTCACCCCTCCTTCCAAAGTTACTTTCTATTTATCAGATTTAGTAAGCTAAAACGTTTTCCTAGCCAAACCTACTTGAGAAACGCCTTCCCCCATCCCTCATGTTTACTTAAGCTAAACTTACTGTAGTTTCGTTTGTCCATTTGCCAGACGATACTTCATGTCTTGCATTTTACCTCCTCCATGTGTTTATCCCACATGACACATCATTCCTTCCAGAACACATATCTGTTTCAGACACACACTTTATAGTGTCTCACCAGTCACCTCCGCGGTATGTGAATAACACCCCAGTCACACTCCTCAGTCAACATTCCTTGCATAGTCGACTATAGTCGTTGTTATCTGCGATGCCACCTTGTATTGGAATTACACATCCTTAAGAGTAATTGCACAATTACAAACCCTGACTTAGACATCAAAAGTCAAAAATATCAAAGTAAGTTTTCAAGATAAAATAACGACTATAAATAAACTACTCCTCAATCATGATAATACGGCAGGAGCCAGAAAATATTAGCTGAGCAAAAATATGTCCAGATAAATAAAATACATCAAAACATGAGAAACAAAGAATCTGGCCAATGTTAATATAGAAATCTCAAAATGGCTGCAATGACTGTTGTTTCCAGTAAAGTTTTTGATTGCCATTTCTGCATGTTTCCACATGCTGCCACATATGGTCTCATGAACGTCCAACATTTCTTCCATAATTCCTTATCTATAACTTATGTCATGGTCCCCCAGGCTTTAATTTTGTAATAATACCTAAGTAACGCCACGCGGTCTGATGCAACCTCAACTTTGCCTAATGAACAGGCGCTTGCATCACTTTCCTGGTCTGTTTGCAACTGATTTTTCCTTGGGACATATCAAGCCATATGGCGAAGTCAATCACCATAGACGCATATCAATACGCACAGTTGCCACCGCACATGCCTAGGTGCACAAAATCCATTATGACCACCAAAATATCAGTAACAAGCACTGACTCATATGTAATCCTCGAATGACGATGTCCACTACACCGCACATATACCACTGCCTCCGTCGTCGCTATTAAATATGATAATTAATGATAATTAGTGATAATTAATGATAATGAATGATAACTTCTTAAGCATCAACGCTGAACAAATGAGTCATTTGCACACAACAACGATCTCCTAAAAGTCGCATCATAAAACCATGGATGCATTGGGCTATTCTTTCTTGTTTTCTCAAGGCTTATACGATGCACTCCTCCTTCCTTGTTTTAGCTCTTGAGTACGTAATGCATTGTCATCGTCTGGATTTCCTTCATCCACGCTTGCCTTGGTCATCGTCCAAAAATTTCTTGTGCACTAATAACAAGACCTCAGCCTCTTGTGGTACCAACAAGTGATCACAACATTGGAAACAGAAATGACCCAATGAAATAAAACAACCCGTTGACATATCCAGTCCAAACAATCCAACGTTTAGATACTTAGACCAAGAGCACCTGAAAACAGCTGTCCCAAACAGCGTAACTAAAATATCCTCTTCATAAAGCTTCACTATAGCATTCTTCCATAGTTTTCCATTTAGAGATCTCTGACAATGATTTCCTTTTGGACCTGCCAGACAGGGCGGCAGTCATCCTACAGTACTTTCATCTTGTCTTTTGCCAATTTGATAATAGTAGTGAGATTGGATCCGACTATGTTCAATCAGTGATTGGAGTGCCTGACGAGTCCTTTGGGCAATCACACCGTTTCATCCTTTTCGGTATTGTCCTTGTTCTGATTGGAATACAGATTCACTCTCCTTTTGAATCGAATGCTTCCAAGTTCCCAACAAAACAAGTATACAGCTCTCCACCGATATAATTCAAGATCATGTTTAGGATCTTCAATTCTAGGTTCGAAGAGAAATTAATTGAAATACAGTACTCAATATACGGACAATGCTATATCGACAAAATGATAACAGAACTGTACAATAGCAGTGTTAACTTAACCTTCATGGTCTTACTCTGGAATCTATGCATGGAACAACGAATGTATAGCAGTAAAAGTGAAGTCTCCACGTAAGCACTTTCCCTCAAATTTCACAAGTTTTCTTTTGTGCTGACCATTCACAAATGTTCATGGTTACCAGCATACAAGAACAATATTCAGGTATTCTTTCCTTTCATTACAAAGCTGACCATCGTGTTACCATTGTACATGCAGTACATCTTATCTCTTACCATTCAATAAATACATTATATTCCAATCACGCATGCATGGAAGTGAACAGTTCAGCAGCTTCCCCGTTTCCAATTACAAGTCATTCTTTATATGAAGTTCATTGCAGTGTCCCTGCGATTCGAACTCGCGACCTCGCACATACCCTTTCTTCCTATAAAATCAAAATCTTAACGTTAGTGTCCGGACGCGCTACCTATGTCGCCACCGAGTCCACTGATTTGTAGGTCTTATAATTGCACCAAATTCACTTCACCTTTTCCTCCACATTCAGTGTTGTCATAAGCTGACAAATGCACGAAATTTATTGTATCTTCTTAGCTCTTTTAATATCATATCGTCCAACCTGATTGCATTAATTCCCTCTCTTTTTATACAAATTTAATAATTAGATTGTAACAGTACATTTATTTTGGCCACGTGCATGAATCATTACTCGCTATCTTCAGTGTCTATTTTTAGATCACTCTCTCAATCTGAAATGAAACCGAGGCTCTCCGCCAGCTCAGCAGCATACATCGGTCACTAGAAGTCTTAAAAATATGCTGTTGGCCGGTTCGGCCTTGGTCTAGGGGTAAAGTCTTCGCGTCTTAATTGACCAGCCAGCTCTCTCGCAAGACGAAGTTGAACTTCGTTGCTTCGAATCCCGTCCGGGACAAGTTCCCAACTTAACAACCACATCTTCAGACACGGAAAGAAATCCGTTCCAGTTACTTAGTCAGGTTCTGTATAGCTAATTTCCAGAGCTCTTCTGGAATATCAGACATAAAGAAAATTACATCCACATTCACACAAGCAATGGCTCAGTGAGTTACGCTTGAAGATAAACACCTCCTATCCTCCAAAGTCCGAACCAGGCTTTTGTGTTCATTACTGTGTCTTGTTTATTTCAGTGGCAATATGACAGAAGGTTTCCTTCTTTCATTTCCTTCACTTTCTCTCGTGTAACACAATTGTTTTGCATTTAGGCTTCTTCCATTATAAAGTAAAGCAGTTCCATAGAGAAGAATATTCTCTTGCAAATAATAAAGATACAGGGGAATCTACAGGAAAACCTCCTGGCTCTTTTGTTGTTAAGTGTTGTAGCTCTGGCTATGAGTTGTCACTTTGGCAATTATGTCCATTTGCATATGGTATATCCACATGCATATCTTCAATAGTTCGATTGGAATTTCAGTTATTATAGACATGTCAATAAATCGGTAGACACAAGACTCAATTTAATTTTCCTTGAGTTACTTCAAGATGATCCTAGGTACGCCAAATACCATTGGAACACAATCCTATGACATCAGTGTCTTATTTTGGTACTTTGATACCTACTCTCTTCTGCACAATACTGACCTTAGGTCAACATGAATAAGAAAAAGAATTATAAGTCCTCTAATGTGAATTATGGATGCTACCTTTGTATAGTGCATACCTGTATGTCAGCAAAATCACGCATAGGTTGCTTATTATCGCCAAATAACAACTGAAGGGATCACCTGCTCGTGGTCTATTTCCACCTCACTGGAAAGTATCATCAGTAAGTGTCATAGTGACAGTGTCTTGCTTCAATAGTCCTAACCTTTATATTTTGTTCATACACAATTTAAAGGGTCGTCCGCACTTAGCATATTGGCTATACCAAAATGCCTAGTCTCTCGATTTCATATTTACATATATTCCATGATAATCTTTTATACACAATATACCGAGTGTTCTATATAAATGTCATTACAAATAATGCTAAGTTTCCTTGCTCCAAGCCTTCCTCTTGAGACGCACATATCTCTCAAAGATCTCTCAGAGATTGTCTCCTATCATAGGATCATCTCCTTCCTTTAGGACATGTTTTCCTCAAAAATCTCTTCCGTCAAGAAGTATCGGAGTGTGTCGTTACTGGCATTGTCTTAACCTGCTACATTACTAAATTCGATTGCGGCTCAGCATCCTGTGCATCTTTTCGACGTTTGGTTCCTTTGCAATGTCCTGTTTCGTCGACATCCTGCCTCACAACTCATCTCAAATAAATAACAGATATTTAATTTAATATCCCACATAATTTCACAAGCTTTTCTGTCCAAAAATAGTTGGACTTATTTCAGTTGACTGTGGACTGATAACTTCCGTTCTCGTTGAATGAATGTTTCTTTAACATCTAAACGTTATCATTTCAGTATATTAGCTATCACCCATGAACCCATGGGAGCCCAACATCAGTTTCCCGCACCTTATCAGTCTTCTCTTAAGCTAATAATTAGTTTAATAATTCAACTTATGAATAACCACATATCTTGGCATTAAATTGATGTTTGTAAATTATTCCAGGGCCTAATTTAAGTATTGAATTAAACAATTCTTTACTTTACAATTAAAAAACAAAATTTCCACCTGCAGGTTAACACATAAGAATTAGGCCTAAGATTTTATTAGCCTCGTCATATACAGTAATATCATTTGATTTGTCAATTAATTACACTTTGAAGATCTGACAATAGTAAGTCATAACCTTCTCCTTATGCCGTATTCCTCTTTCGCACATATTCATGCCACATGTGTCTGTGTGATACTTCACGCATTTCTCATGGACAAAATTGGTTATCATTCTCCTCTGTTATGCAGACTTGTACTTGCCTTTAAGATTTCATATGGCTTAATGAGACACATGAGTTCTTGACATATGAATTCATCACTCCAACCGAGCTGCCAGCAAGCAGTGACACACAAAGGTGAAAACACAAAGTTCCAACAACATTCAAGCAGTTTCATCCTGATTACATAATCCGAACACATGTGTAATCACTTACACCTAAATTAGTCAGACCTATCTTCACACCATCTGCGATTCCTCACTTATACCCCCCCCCCCTCCCCTCAGTGATACTCTACCCCTTGTTTATGGCTCCTCCATCATTTGGTATTTGTCTCCCGTTGACTCAACTACTGTTCCTCAGTGTATTTGCAACAATGCATCGAAGGCGAATGTCGTATCCTCCTTCGCACAGTAATATGGAATGGTCTACAGCAACTCGTGTGAATGTTGCTCAGCTGCAGCAAGTTCCTCAGTTCCAGGGACCTAAGCAGACGGTTTCTGTTGCTACTCAGACCGAGGCTACATGCATCTTTCATTCACCTCCAACCCTCGATATTGATGCTTTTCACTCTGCAGCCAATTATGTGGCTTGCACTTATGCTCAACAGAAACCTCTAGTCAATGGATGGGACTCGGATTGTCCTAGTCCTACACCGACACCGGACTCATCATGGTCAACAGACGAAGATCTCCCGGGCTATACCATGTCAGCCGAAGCAGCTGCTCAGCCTACACATTTTTTGCCACCATTGCGTCCAAAGCCTTTTCACCATCGTCATTTCTTTGACAATGAACAGGAAGTACGCATGGTTCCATCACTGCCGATGTATACGTCAACTCCGGTGTCATCACCCCCACTGTTGATGCTTTCTCACCGTCTCCATTACATACAGGAATTACCCGAAGATTTCAATGACGCAGACGAACAACAAACCGAATTGAAGTCGACTCTACAACAACAGTAATCAGGTTTTCCTTTAACCTTACGAACTAATGGACTCATTCAAATCCATTTACTTCTTTAAAAATATAGACTTCAATGTACCAAGAAACAGTTTGACCCATCGAATGCCTTTCTCCCTGTTAATCGAACAATTATGGTAGATAATGTGAATGCTATATCACTGACTTTTGTGTTACCTACAATGCTGATTTATACACCTATTCATTAAATTTACAAATTATTACCGAATTATATTCTTCGTCCATTCTTCATAACCAAATAGTCTTCAAATATTTGCATTAACACACCCTAACAGGCCTTAAACCTCAACAAGAAGTTCTCGACCCGCACATTTTAATACATGTGCGATGATATCTTGCATTTGTTGTGTCGACAACTTGTTGCTTACATGCCACCAGGAGGGTGTAGTCCCTTCATTTCGTTCCCAGCCCAATACGGTTATCCACCGTTAAGTCTTTTCTGTAGCTCACAAGCATTCAGCCGGATTATTCATCTGCTTTGAGCCCACCAACAACGCTCTTAAACCTTGCCATTCTTCGTTGAGAATTGTTTTTCATCTCTTATCACTGTGTTCCTTGTGACCAATCGATAGTATTTCCATACGTTGGCCACTGTCTCCTCGCAGCATTGACCACGTATTCCCTTGTTCTTTGCATTTGATTGCCTTCTTGATATAGTACTTTATTGGCTTATCATTTTATCCTCGGTAAACACCATTATTTGGTACGCATATTTCAGAGACAGAGACTCTCCACAGAGATCCATCACGATCCTTTCTTAGTAAATCTGATTGCCATTCTGCCTTCAATTGCCTTTTATAACCTCTTGTAACTGTTTAAGACTTGTTTCTTACCTATCTTTTAGTTCTGAAACTATTTTTATGATGAGATTATTGCATGCCACCGATAAGGTTTTTGTCTATTAATTGCACCCCTCGAATACTACTTGATACACGTAGGGGGAGTCTTCTCCTCTTCTCATCCAATAGCTTACCGCGTTCGTATCATTAGCATTTTGTACATATTCCATTCTGCATTTTGTAGATAGTCAGTAATATTCAAACATGGAATATGTTTCTTTTCTGCATTTCCTGCTCATGTTGTGAGTGTCGTTTATTGCAGATATTAGCCGTCAAATACCTTGCCAATTGAGAAGTGATTATATGCCATTGTTGATAGACTGTTTTCTTACAAATTATCCACTACTTTTCCATCGTGACATGTAGGTACTACTTTGATTGAGCATTACTATAACTGCTCTGATACAGTATTATCTTTGAGCATCCTTTCTTATAATTATTGTGCAACATATTACGTTGAGTAAGTATCTCAGTATGTTGCAAGTTCTCTGCCTGTCGGACTGGGAGCCCGACCATAATTTGGGGATATCTTGTGCTATTTCATGTGTTCCGGCTCATGCCGATGTAGTTATGTTAATATGTTCCGACAATGTGGTCGTGAGTTTAATCTTAGCACATAATTTTAAATGCGTTTCTGTGGATTTTGCTCAACCAGTGATTGTAGCATCGCTTCGCATTTTGGGGAAAGAAAAAACCTTTTTTTTTGTAAATGACCAACTCATTATACACAAATTATAGCTAGCTAGCTAATTCCTTTTCCATAGTTCATTATATGGTATGGCATCACAACATAGCCCGGCAGGGGGCGCTTTCTGTGTTGCCATGGCTTCACCGAGACTGCCGTGGGAAGCAGTTTCTTGTTGCTTTGGTAGCACCCTCGCACCTTATATGGCACGCTACCTGCTGTAAAATTTTCGGCTCAGCCCACAGGGCCCAGCTCTTGCGGAGCCAGTAAAACCTTAGCTTACCTGCTCTAATCTTTACACCTGTAGAGAGGCAGCAGTCCTACATACAGCTTGCAACATTATGTAAGTACACCCTTTTCAAAGAGTCATTTACCGGTCATTTAGGACCACTAACTTGCATATACGTTTACTAATTAGTAAACCGGGAATTTCTATAGGCATTGAGTATTGTTGATGAAGTTTCAAGTTGTGTTATATTGAGATAAGTTCACAGTAATTATACTCCCAATTTTTCTTACACGCGTGTAATCGAGGGAAGGTACTTTATTAACTTACATTTCTTTGACGACAATTGTTATATTTTCAGGTCTGGTCGAGACTCTCGATTTCAGTAATTCAGTATGATCTTAGAGTACATCTCTTGCATTTTCTGTCGACATACACAGCATTCTTTCATATGATAGGCAAAGTAGTTGGAAAACTCGTCTTGCCTAATTGTTATGAATACTTATTTCCGTTGATAATTATTTGTGTATTGATAGTCGTATTGGTTTTACATAGGATATGTCGACCTGATTGATGAATTTTGCACGCTTAGTATGCTAATCGTTACCATTATGTCTCTTTGTGGATGAACTTCTTTTACCTGTTATCTTTGTTTATGTGCATGTCTACATTCATTTAATCATGTCTTTCTCACCACCTTACTGGTTAATAGTTATAGTAATACCTGATTTTACTAGTGATGCTAAAACCTTTTAGCCAACTATATACCTTGCTACCTCATTATAAACATTACAATGACGCTAATTGCCCTTTTTCCCTTCCTCCTCCTTCCCTTGGTTCCAGCTCAATCACCACCTCCATCTGATTTGCAACGAATTGCTGAGCAAGACGCTTTTCTTTATAAGAATTTTGGATTTACCATTAATCCAAACACGGCCGCCGTTTGGGCCAAGCGTACTTTACTTCAAACACCAGACCAACCTATGGCTTCTTGTAGAGTTTCTATGTTTGATGAATGGTGTTCTCGCAAACGAGACATATTTACATGTGATTTGGGAGCCAATTTTTCTACACCTCCATGTGTATGGCCTCCCGATTCACCTCGTATCACAAAACTGATTCTTTCTTCTGGCGCACTTACTAAGGACATTATCTCTTTTTTCACCACTATGCCTTTCATGAGATATCTCACTTTACAAAATCTTACTTCTGCAGTAAGGTTTCCTGACGTTATTGACTCATTTCCCGAGATCAATTTTTTAGATCTGCCAAACACTCAAGTTACTCATGTACAGTACGTCCAAGCACGTTCACAGTTACATGCTATTACTAATTTAGTCCTTGATGACGCCTCAGTCTTCGCTCCATGGTCTTCCCTTTATCGTTTAAGACGCATACAACTTACCTTACTAAGGGACTTATCGTCTCCTGCCTTACCTCTATTACCACAAGCTCAATTAACTCATTTAGACCTTACCATACACGGTTCAACATCCTTTCAGTGGAACCATCTCGGCGTTTCACAAAGTAAGCTGATATCTCTTAGACTCCATCTTCCAGATATGACCCGCCTCCCATCTTCTATGCCTTTCAATAATATACAACAATTAAAATTACAAGCTTCTAATGTTCCTTTCGAAGTTTCCAACCTCTTGCCCAATCTATCAGCACATCAATCTTTTAATTTTACAAGACCAAAACCATTTCTTCAAACGCTTATTCTTCAGGGCTTCTATTTTCGGAAAACACAACAATTTAATGTCTTAAATTTGGCTAAAATAGTTATACTAGATTGCATTGGCGGAATACAGAATCTTCATTATCCAACATCTCTTAGAGTACTTAGACTCAGAAATATTACTACTTCGAGATCATTAAGAGATCCGTTAACAAACACACCAAATCTGCGCACTTTCGAACTAACTCATTCTAAGCTAACACTTATTTCCAGAGCATATTTTAGATATGTCGATCAACTTTATTACTTAAATTTATCCTATAATAACCTTCATACCTTTGAAATTAGACATAGAGATATCCGTCAGTTAGCTGTAATAGATCTTAGTTACAACTCCCTGTATAGAATTTCTGGTCCTTTCTTTATTAGAGACCATCTGGAATATATATTTTTGCAACGTAACAATCTGCAGTATTTAGATGGCGTTAACAAACAAATTTACTTTCCTTCACCCGAAATGAAAGAACTTGACCTAACATCTAACCCCCTTAATTGTAATTGCGATTTGGCAGTCTTCCTGAACACGTTGCCTGATACCACTAGGATTTCTGGTACTTGTCAAAGTAACGTGTCTTTCCCAATTCAAAATATGACGTTCGAAGCATGTGATTCCATTCCCTTACTCCGTTCATCCCGTTCCCTTAGAGACCAATTACGCCATATGCAGCTTCTCGCATCTGTCAATCACAAGGATGCTCGCCCACTCACAAGCAGCTCTGGCCTTTTTCCACCAGACGCAGCTTCACGTTGGAGCTCTGCACCCGCACAGCTTCTCCGCCCAGACTATGGCGTTGGCTATAGTTATCGAGGACAAATTTTTCCCAGTGTTGAATTCTTTATCATCAATGCTAATATTTTCTATCCCGATTTCCATATTCCCACATTCACTTGGGACCTCACAATGTTCGAAGACATGTGTCAATCCCCTGATGATTTAATCGCTGCAATATGTTCTGATTTCGCTCCACTCTTAAAGAATACTATCGATAAAGTTGATTCTTATAAAACAGCTTTAAAGGCTAAACTAGCACACATATCGACTATCTTCACTCAACAACATTTTGAAGAATATCGTCGACCTCCTCCAACTCATTCTACCCCCATTGCCCCCCCTCCTCTTTCAGCAGTCCACCATCATGCTAAGAGGGCAGCTCCCGATCCACCTTTTGTGCATCCCACATTCTCATATTCCCCTCCACCTACCATGCCCCCCTTCTTTGATCAATACTCGCCACCCAGTCGTCCTAAACGAGCGGGTCGTACACCAACACCTCGAGATCCCCTTGCCTTACCTAATACCGATGATACATCCAATACAACTAAACAATTAATGCAATCTACTAATGAAACTTTTCGTGTCAATATTAATACACAGGATTGGCAATCCGAAGACAGTACTGCTTTCTGGCTTTCAGTTACTATCCCACAAGCCGGAGCAGGTATGTCTGCTAATATTAGACGACAGAGAGATCAAATTTTTGTAAATACTATTGAGTCTATGTCTGCACGTCAGAATCTTATGAGGGACGCTTTCCTTGAAATGCGTTCTGATTTAGTTCTCACCATTGACGTCATAGCCAGTACCTTCACCAACACCTCCAGAAACATTAAACTAATTCATACACTTTTAAACGAAACCAATCAGGAAATTATTTCCCAATTTGCTGTGGTTAGTAACGCTATCAACGCATTACAACGTAAGATTCAAGCCACAAGGATCCTTAGCTTGCTGACCTCTAAATATCTCAGGCTTTGGTCCCAACAAATACAGCAACTCCATATCCTCTTAAATGAAGCTGATAAATTAATTACAGCCTTCCACGACCTGGCTGCAGGTAAAATCTCTCCACATGTTCTTCCAGCCTCATATGTCCATAAATTAGTTCACAAAGTATCAACGGTATTATATTCATGGCACAATAGTTATCAATTAGCTTTTACGGATTTGGCTCATATCTATCAGAAATCACAACCAATCTTTATGCCTACTAGACATGGTTTCTTACTCCAACTCCTATGGCCAATCCAACCTAAGAATTCAAAACCCTACACTTTGTATCACACAGAGTCACTCCATGTACCTGTGGTAGCTACTCCTGCTTTCCAAGACCGCGAGTCTAACCATGATTACACTCGTATCTCTATCCCAAAACCTTTTCTAGGAGTGCAGCACGATTCCTTCTTGGAACTCAGTCTTGAAGAGCTCCAGGAATGTCTCAACATTGACGATCAATTTCTTTGCACAGAATCAACAATCCAAATCGATAGCTCGCAATTATCCTGCAACACTGCAATATACACGAATGCTACCGCAGACGTCATTTCCGAACTCTGTCAAGTCGATTACTTCTTTGAACCCTTTCGTGCAGCACCTCGTGTAATAGACGCAGGTAACCAGCTTTTAGTTACTGGCTTATCACTCCCATGGACTCGACGTTGCTCCAATGATCGTGTGGCACGTCCCGTTCCTGGTAGCCTTTACGCTGTGCTTCAGCGTGGCCAGTTTTGTTTTTGCGAATTCTCCTCCCCTTCAGGTTTCATTCCCAGGCGTATTACAGGATGCCCCGCATCCGAAAATAATCAATATAAACCCTTCTTAATCAACTATACTATTAACGCAATTGCGATGCATTCTTTTGAACGTGAATTCAACTTCACAAGTCTACCACCATATGAATCTTATGGCATGCCAAATTTCACCCTGCCTAAATTTGCAGTGGCTGCTAGAATAGCAAATACCTCACTTGCAAATATGACACATGGTATCATTAAGCTTAAGGAACTTAGTCGCCTTATTCAACAAAAGGGTGACGATTTTCTGCTTAAATGGGCCGAGCTGGAAGCTTCTTTCTATCTTTCAGCTTGGTTCAGCCTTCGCCATTGGATCCGTGGATTTGCCTTCATCGGTTCCATAGCTGGATATTTGTCTCTAATTTTGGTAATATTTATGTATTGTCGTGGTAGATACCTTAGTGGCCTTTTATCCTCTATGGTTATGGCTACTCATTTTAAACCATCCCACGCCAACCTAGTCATTCCAGGACGTCCTCTGAATTGTGATTCAGTCAACTATGTAATTTACCCTGTTTCTATAAGTCCTGTCAGTCTTATACATATCACTACCCTTCACCTTCTTACTATTTGTGTCTTTTACATGGTAGTGAGCTTGGCTAAGCGTTGTCTACATAAATGTTGTAGGGATTTCAGAGTGATGCATCGCTCACCTGAAACCCGCAAATTTCCACAGATCGAAATATTCATGGAATTGAATAGTGGACACCAGCGCTTACTTCTATATGTTCTTACTATTAAGTCCCACCTTTCTTCACTTTCTCTTAAAGGTGTCATTTGTCCTAATAGTTTCAAGTGCGACCATCATAGATTATACAGTATCCTCAAACCCAACTGGGATACTGCACTATGCTCTTTGCAGATTGATTCACTTAACGTAGAACTCCCTAGACTCATTAATGTTCCATTATACAAGCAGAAAAAGTTACAGCAAATTATGCAAGGACAGTTTGCGGTGACCATGCTCGCATCTGACTCAGTTCACCTTTACAAATTGGGTCATAACATGCAAGAAGTTATTAATACTCAAGAGCTTAATCCTTACTCAGCTCTAATTAGAGAACTTCGTCAAAGGGAGATGGAATTTCGGTCCACCAATGTTATGGAACCGGATACTACCCATTCAGTACAGATAAAACCTTATGCCACCACTTCTGGCCTGGCTGCATCAAAGAAAATGACCCCCCCTACTCGCATACCGACCCGTACAACCCCACCGAGGCGGACTACCCCGCCTCGCCGGTCCACTTCACCCCGGCAACCATCGGCCCCTCGCATGGGTACCAGAGTCGATACCCCCCCTAATCGCTCAGTAGTTGATATCGAGTTGGAACCACGCCCCACTCGTCCTACGTCACTGTTGCTCCGCCCAACTTTCCCCCCTCCCCTTCCACCACCCCCCTCTCCTAACGATACCAGTACCAGCGTCTGATTGATCCTACTGCATGTTTATGATTAATTCCCTTTGCACTGCACTTTCGTGCAATAACTTTTCCTGTACAACTGCATTCTAACTGCATTTCTTTTTCCCTTTTCTATCTGTATGTGTATTGTTGCATTTTAACCCTTTCATACCCACGCTTGCATGCCCTTATATTTTAGTCAGTCTGTGAAGAATCACACCTTGTTGGTTCGATTGTATGGGTAACATTTTACTGACATATGCTTGAAGGTATGCATATATTCTGTGCATACGCCTTACGCAACACTTTCTCATCCTAAAATTTCATAATCTTATACTCACGTTGCAGGGTGATCTTCTTCCTTTATTGATGTGATTCATTTTGATCTTGGGGAGCTGATCACCATGATGATGCATCAAATTTTGCCGTGACTTGCTACCTTTCTATCTACATTTAAACATCTCTTTTTACCTTTTAATTATACACACTTAACGACCAGCATCTTGCTGGGATTCAGATTATTTATCTAAACCAATTATGATATTCCTTTTATTATCTCTTATTTTAGTTATTTATATTTTATATATATATCACGTGCCTTTTCTTACATGTTGTTTGCAGCAACCTTATTGGTTGAGCTCCTAGCCTGTTTCTTAAAGTAATTTCAGTATGACTATTGCATACCATTTTAATGCTGTGTCGTCACATAATTTGCGGGAATGTCTCTTTGATCACGAGTTGCTGGTCGGGCTGGTCGTCAAACATCAGTGCAAGACTTGCTGTGGGCACCTATGATCAGAGACACATTCGATGCATATGTTCTCTAATCTTTGATCTGAGACAGTCGTTACAGAGCCTGTGCTTCCACTGTGACTTCTACTGTTACGGGCACCCTATCAAGAGACACGTCCGATTCAACATCCGGAAGTCAGTCGATTGGAGCACCACCTCCTTGGGCACCATGCTTGCGTATGGGACCACGTTCCGACAGCAAGTGCGACCACTTCGAGTCGGCCGTATTCCTGTCGTCATCCCATGGCAATATGAAGAGGGCACCATTTCGGGGCGACCACTAGTGTGAACATTCCGTTTCACTCCATTTCCGTCGTAACCACGGCAAGCATATCGTTGCCTTGACCTGGTTCCAACATGGGGCTACATTACTGCAGAACTTTCTTTGAACTTTTGTGTCTGGCTTGGCATTGTGCAGTCTTCGTCGCACATGTCACCATTCACAACCGAGCTCACATTGTATGATGATATGGTGATGTCATCTCCTGCTTGGCTTCTTAACAGTCGGCTAATCTGGATTGCCTCTGTTTCTACAGCAAGCATCAACGAACAATCGTGCTTGAAGAGCATGGCCTCATTTTTAGTTGGTGACTAATATGGATTGTCTCAACTACCTTCCGGCCTGCATCTTCTTAATGACACTCTTTTCCTCTCGGTAACTACCTTATTCAGGTGGCTAACACGGATTGCCCCTGCTATCAGTTACCGTCGACAGACACTAATATGGATTGTGTCTAGTTCAGAAGAGTCTCCTCACCACGCATTCCCCAGCGTTCTCGCACAAAGTTGTGCTCGCACATAACACATAATAAACATTGTGATCTCAGAAAGTGCATACACGAAAGACTCATGACGACGTCTTCTTCTCCATGACCCATCAAGGTCCACCTGATATTGGGATTGTCTGAATAAAAACATGAAGGTCGTGTCGAACGAGTCACGTCCTCCTTCGCCAGACCCCAACATAAAGTGTGAGTAACAGTTCAAGGTGTAGATCAGTCCACCTCCTCCTCCGCCTGACCCTAACCTGGGTTAGTCACGCAACGAGGCCGGACTGGCAAATCTTCGCAGTACTGCAGCTATATCAGTCCCTCGAGTCTTCAGCATAATCGCCACAATACCAGTTACTCGCTCAGAACATTTCCTGTCCCCGCTAAAGTTGTCGTGCCTATGGCACCACATCAAGCTATTTCCACCACTCCGGTTCGCACCTCGCCTGTGCTCCATTCACAGAGACAATATTCCTCCGAAATGACATTGACCGACTTGTAATGGTAGTCTCTCATGGCTTCCATTCACTTCGCCACTTCGGTACAGCTGAGAATGGTGGAAGGACCACTCATCCAGGATGACATTGTTGTTCTGTATCTGTTAGAACAGTAACAACCCACTCATCGTTTTGGGTGGATGGTAATAGGACCTTGAACTCTCGCAGCTCGTCCGTTAGGTCCACGACGTCCGGCATCTTTCAAGTTGCCAGGTCGAACACTCCGTTCGACCCTGAGAAACACATCGCTGTCGACACCTCGTTTGCCCTTGACAAACACATCTCATGTGAACTTGACAAGCCAATCGCTGCCAACGTCTCACCCTCTGCACCACGCACCGAGCGTCGGTGTTGCCTCCTTCGCCCTATATCAATGACTTATACAACTGACTCCTTCAATCAATGATTCTTCCAATCTTCTCGTCTACACGTATACAGATCATGTTATCTTTGACATCACGTATTGACTCTTGACTAGTATTGTGTAAAGCGCATCACTGATTAGACATTTATGCATCAACCAACAAATTACAATTAACTTAGATGATATAATCCACATTTTCATTGAAATTGATCAATTCAGTACTCAAACCTTTGCCACTAGGTTATGTCTCAACGCGTCCACGAACAGTTATCACAAGTCAACTCTTGCACTGAACTTTCTCTGTAAACATCTGATCTCATTTCTTATAAGCTTAACATCAAATAGATTTATGCTTTAATCTCATTTGCTAATTATTCTGGTCTATGCATTATGCATGCCAGCCTTCTTATACAAGTTTTCTCAGGTGTATTAATATGTACCTATGTTTTCACTATTGCTCCACTGCACCAGTATACTGTTTACCTATTTTCGCATTGTTTTAATTCTCTGTACGCCTTATGCCTACAGTTCACTCGGATTGTTTAGAGTGTACGTAACAAGTTCTACGAAACCATAGTCCACTATTGACTTCTTTATCTCCATACTGGACTGTTGTTTCATCATTTTGATTATTATTCTGCTACTTGTCGCTTTTAAATTAATAATTGTTGCTTTAATCCATGTTATTGTTGGTATTCGTGATTCGACTATATTTCGTTTATGATTTAATTGTTGCTTTTAAAATCGCTTATCGCTTATATGTCATTTTACTTACTTACTTTTGTAGTTTAGGGTATCGGACATACCAGCCCATTTAAAATTATAAGGCTGTCCTGTCTTAATGCACTTCATGCTTTTGGTTTAGCTCTATGCATATCCAATGACACGCAAGGGATGATACCCGTAACTACCCTTGATAAAAACGGCTACTTGACTCGCCTGGTCCTTGAGTCTCTTTTGCTGAGGAGCCATGTAATTAGCGGCTCTATTTCCAAAAATAACGTTGGCCGACGAACCAACGATTCATAAAAATTGAAAAAATTTGGCACATAGGTCATAAGAATAACTTGTCCTTTTCTGTCAATCATTAAAATTTAGATTTCACTTTCCTATCTGAGCTCCCCTTCCAGCATCTCATTGACACCATTAAAAGAACTGTCATTCAGTTCCTCTCCTCTCACGGATGCAAGTCATATTCTTGCTTCCCTTTCAAAATTTTTCCTTTTTCCGAATTGTCTTTCATGGGCATATTGCACACGCCCGATTTTATCTTAAAATTTTTCCCCCCCTTCCGCCTGCCCGGTGGTAGTGGTTACATCATCCTGATGTCACCACAACTTTCATTAAAGCACTCACAAAATTCAGGTGCAATGAGACGCGTTTCCTCTGTCCGTACCTAAATTGGTATCATGTACAAAGTCGATTAACAATCCTCTCAATAGTTACACAAATCTATTTACAAGTCTTTACATCGTTCTGTTAATCAGCATGAAGCATTCAGGCTTCTATCTTTGAAAGGAAATACCTTTGCTTTTAATGAATAGTTACGTTATTAGTCACAGTGTATATTAATTCATTATTACGTGAATGTAATCCGTATTCGATTGTAAGTTTAAAATAATGTTTTCTTCAAACCGGAGAAAAACTATCTTATAAAAAATCCTCGATCGGTCGGGATGTCACCGCTGAGCTTTTAGCTTCTACAGTGAGACAGAGGTGTCTTCATTCTTTCCTCTTATAGGAACTTTCCTCAAATCGCCATGAACCTCAAGACCTTAATTCTGTAATATCATTTATATTATTATTGTATAGAAGTAATGTGATATATTATATTATTGTGTAATGAGATTCAATGATAGCAACGGGGTAGAACTCACCCCATGTTTCCATGGCAACAGTTACCCTGGTGTTTCTGCGCAGCCGCAGAACACCCTAGTAGCAATCTCTGGGGGCAAGCTTGTTTGCCCAGCCAGAACAGAGCCCGCTTCCCGCTGAGGCAGCAGGAGGGCTACCTGTCTCCCTGACGGGGTGACGATTCGTCAGGTAAGGGTATTGTTGTTAGAGGTATGATCAAGGGTTACTCTTAAAGGAACCTCAGGTCATGGTTGATTGAGATGGCATTAGTTAATGACGTATGTAATTCGTTAAGATCGTTGTTTAATGTATTGATAAGTTGGTTACCATCGGTTCTTCGAATGACTCTTAATGTAACTGTCTATGAATTGTGTATTAAATGGATACGTGAATCTAAACTGTTGAGCCTCTGGTATTTCTTGAGTAGGTGTTTCGTGGTGGCAAGTGCTAAGGTGTCTCCCGCAGGATCCCCGGCAATGAGTCCATCTACTCAATTAGCTACCTCTGACAAAGATACGTGCGTTAACCTTACATGGGGGGGAATTAGCTAAAAGATGGCACTATCTATCTATCTATCTATCTATCTTATCTATCTATCCATCTATCTATCTATCTATCTATCTATCTAGCTATCTATCCACCTATTTATCCGTCTCTCTCCCTCTCCATCTTCAACATATATCTTTCTAGTATTTCTAGGCCTATATTGCTTTTATTCACCTTGTATCTATCTGTGTAACCAAGTCTATCTCTCTCTCTCTCTCTCTCTCTCTCTCTCTCTCTCTCTCTCTCTCTCTCTCTCTCTCTCTCTCTCTCTCTCTCTATCTCTCTATCTCTCTATCTCTCTATCTATCCATCTATCTATCTATCTATCTATCTATCTATCTATCTATCTATCTACATATCTATCTTTCTATCCGTTTCTTACCCTTCCATTAGTTATACCTTTTCTATTAAAGCACTCTTAATTAACCTAATACAAATCTCCCCTTCACTCCACCATTTGCTGGAGCAATCATTTTAGTGCAGGCTTCAGAGGGTGTCCTTGGGGGATTCGTGACTCTGCCATTATGAATGTGTCTTTGGCCAATTAAATGGCCCGTGTCAGCCAGGCCTTCAATCCTGCACATCAAAGTTTTTAATGTCTTTTTCTAACCTTGCCTTTCCCTGCCACACACCAAGTTTAATCGAGGGCTAATTGCAGCCGCCGAGGTTAAGACCCGCCGCGATAAAGAACGCTGTGTCACCTCTCCTTTCCAGTCGTCTGAGCAGTGAAGTTCTTAATCTGGTTAGAGTTACGGTTTATTAACTGGTATTGTTCAGAAGTTGTACGTATTAATCCTGACGCAGAGTTTTGATTTTAAGTTTAATCATTTTAAAATTATTACGTAATACTACTATAATAGATGTGTATGTATACATGTAAATTTGTGCATGTATTTTTTCACATTCTCAGTGTGTAAAGGTAAAAACATATATGCTCATAAAAAACACACAGCTCAAAAGCACACCTCAGAAGCAGAGTTACAAGAGACTGAAGTATGATGATTATTTGACTGCCAACTGGAAGAATCTGACCTGTGGAGCTCACTATCGCTCGGTCTGCTTGTACTTCGTTTTTCAAGGAGTAGATCATTCACATGTACTCTAAGATACACTTGAAAATAGTATTCCCTTGTTGCTACTTAATTCACAGACAACAAAACATCTTATTTTCGGTAGAATTTGATATGACCACCAAAGGAATCAACAGAGAGCCAACCAGTGCGGAGAGATGATCACAGCAGTCAATCAGTTCAATCAACAATAATCTCTCCTCAAGAGAAATTTTTGGAGTATTAATCTTTGCAGAGAACAGGCGATCAGATCGTGCCACGCAACAACAAAAGCAGCAACGGGCATCAAAAGACATCAACGGGCACCAAAAGGCATCAATGGGCACAAAAAGGCATCAATGGGCATCGCTGGCATGATTAATGAAAGAGGCAAAATGCGGACGAGGTGAAAGCCTCTTCATTAAGCAGTTTAGGAGAACAATCAGGCCGTTTTTGGAAATCAGGCTGCTTTTTAAAATGCAGCAGGCAGTACCCTAAAAGCTGTTGCTGGGCTCCCTCTTCTATTTTTCTGAATGCTTTCTGCCACGAGCGACAAGAGCTTTCAAGGTATTTGAACTACAAATATTTCTGATACTTTCATTGTAAACACACAATAATTATATAGTTAAAGATCACAATGTAGGAGTGTTGGCATCATAACTATTTTACCAATGACTAATAAAAATTGTTGAATTATTTGGATGATGAGCATGTTACAGAACAATGTCAGTCATTTCAGAATGACTGTAAATGTGAGCTTTACAAATCTATAAAAAGCATTGAACAGCCTTGAAATGAGCTGCTGGGCAAAATGCAGTCCAACTTTCATCTTTTGCAGATGAAAGGAGTTAGCAACAGCTCGTGGGCCAGTAGTCACGCTTCATTGAACACTGAACTGACATTCGTAAACAAACCCAAATGGATCCACTTGACTTCAACAAATGCCTCTGAAAAATATAATAGATGGTTTCATCAGCAAATGGTGTCCCCAAAATCAAAGCTGATCAGACATTAATCCCCCTGTCTTGTGGTCTTGGTCGTGTGACAATGTCTCAGATCAGAGGGCTGCACAAATCTGCAAATACATCAGTCTTTGGTCGGAATGGAATAAAATAGAACGGGAAATAATTTTGGTGCTGGTAAAACATGGAAGACTGAATAGAATAGAATACAACAGAATCTCTTTTGTAAACAATTTTTGAAGAATATAATATAATAGAATATGGCATGCAAACTAAGGGAGGAGTGAAGAATAGAATAGAGTAAAACACAATATCTTTGATGCAGAAATACAGGGAGTAAAGAATCCCCCTTCTAGAACACCCAAAAGATAGACATAATACCATGCTATAATATGATATTTCTAATACTTTCTTGCAGTATAAATCTAGAAGTTATTTGGATAATATGGAAAATGAAAAAATATTTCAATATTTTGCTGACAGAGTTTAACGATAATAGTTGAAATTCCTTTAATAGTTGAATACACAAAACAGACCACACAAGTGCATTGTGAAATTTCTATTCCTTTTCCCAACTGGATACACTCGTCTACTTCATTGGAAATTCAAGGCTGCAAATTACTTCAACTGTTAAAAGGCATGGGTGTAAAAATGTGCAATCAATTTGAACCAATTTGATCCATTTGTGGAGCTAAAAATCCCCTAATGAGTCTCGGTGTAACGTGTTTCACTTGAAATCTGAGAAAGCAAAAGTTCATCAATCACTGGGAGCAACAAGCTGGGCCGATCTATTTAAATCAGGGCTGATTTCTAATGGCCACAGATGATAAGTAGTTCTTATTATCCAGGCCTGATCATGTCACGGAGGAAACATTGCCTGATCATTTCCAGAAGCTATTGTTAAAGTGTCTGTTAAAGCAAGATTTATGATGGAGAAGCAGAAAAAAAAAAATCAAAAAGGAGAAGGGCTTTGTTTCAGATCAGCCGATGAAAATGTCTCAATTAGGTTCTGTTCTCAAGGGGATTGTTCCCAAGGAATTGCAATTGAATTTACCAAAGTTCTGGGTGGCACTTGTAAAGTAAGGCTGTGTATTGCATTGAGGAAGCAGGTTTGGATCAAAGGTTGAGTTCCATATCAAACCAAATAAATGAGGCTCCTTTTATGTATATCATAACATGTTTTGTGAAAGTTGAGTTACCAGATTTTTAGTTTTGAATTATAGCCAATTTCTGGGTGCCAATTGTTAAAACAATACATGAAGAGAAACAAGACAACAAACAACAAACTATATGTGCATAGTATGATAGTATGAAGCTATATGGATAGTTACAGGTAGCATAGTGTTGCTCTTTCATATCTAACCCATTTGCTTTTAACATTCTGTGTTTTTGGACCACTTCCTAGTGCAATGTCAAAGGCTCAAAGCCTGTAGCTTTTGTCTAGTAACACAGACTCAGTTTGAACCCAGGGTCACCAACTACTGTGAAGTCTTGTTACAAATTGGCTGCAATATTTCCATAGACATAGCCAAACTAATTAAGCTTTCATGTTCAAACTTTGTTGAGTGGATGGTATTGGCCAATGTCAAACATGGTCCTGCCTCGGGCTAACTCTACAGTACAACTCATAAAGAGGTCGTTGCGTCTGCTCTGACTTGCTCTTCCAAGCCTTACAAAGCTGCACTGAAAAAAGCTTTGGATAAAACAGACAGACATAATTATTTGACTATATATACTACATCTCAGTCAATGAGGTAAATCAAGTGTAAAGGGAATTGTCAGTATCTGTATGTATTTCATGTAAATGTATAGGCCTCACGGGACGTGAGTCACGGCAGGATACTCCACCCGCATCCTTTTATAAACTCAGTACCCTCAGATAAACCCCTTTTACATCCGCCACCCCCAGTAACCTCGTATGTCTTAACCTGACCTCATGTACTCTCACCTAGCCTAGAATTCCCTCACCTGCCCTCAACTTCCCGTATCTTACCTCAACTACCCTTGGCTTCCCTCAACTACCTCTGGCTTCCCTAGTCTACCTTGACTTCCCTCAACTACCCTTGGCTTCCCTCAACTTCCTGCAACTTCCCTCAACTACTTTCAGCTTCCCTAAACTACCCTCAACTACCCTTAGCTTCCCTCAGTTACCCTCATCTTCCCTCACTACCCTTGATTTCCCTCACCTGTCCTTTCTTCCATCAACTACCCTCGGCCTCCCTTAAGTAGCACTCTGCGCTTCCCTCAACTACCCTCGGCTTCCCTCAACTGCCCTCAGCTTCCCCTGGCATCCCTCACATAGTTCTGGCTCCCCTGATTCATTCTGTCTTCCCTCACTTATCCTCCACTTAAAATTCTGAGTGTGGGATAGCAAGACGAATGGCTTTACTATCTGTTGATTTTCTTTGGTACATGTGGCGGACTCTTTAATGAGTCTTACTGTAAGTGTCGTTTGCAAACAGGTGCAGGGCTGCAGGATGCTATATGCAGGTGATGTGGCCCATCCTGTCTCCGCATCCTCACATCACAGTGAACTGTGGCCAGCTGAGACCTCGCTTTCAACTCCTGCCAAGTTATATCACCACAAAGTAATGCTGAGGCCCTATGATGTGGCACAGCCATGCTGGCCATGCTTTGCTGGGTGATTGACAGGACAGACATGGCGGGGAGACAGACAGGTGGACAGCCAGACACATAAATGCATGCATAGTACATAGATAGACAGACAGAGGGTAGATAGTGCATGGATGCCAGCAACCATGCATAGTTTTACTAAATTGTCAAGGAGTGATTTTTCATAAGTCGTTGGTGTGGAAAGAAGATGCATCCAGGAAACTATTAAATTTATGATGCATGGCATTGCAGGCCTAGAAATTAACTACTTCAAGGTTGATTTTAAAGGTGATGCTGCGAGGTAAGCTCGGTAAACCGTTGGAAGCACTCCGGGCTTCCAATCTGCGAGTCCGGGGTTCGATTTCAAGTCTGGTTGGGTCGCCTGGAGCTATGTTGGGCAACGGCTTCAATCATCCTTCACTTCATTGCTGTGTGTCCTCCTGTCTTAATATTTAAAACTATCATAGTGCAAAGATGCAGGAGGAAAAGCCCAAATCATCTATCCATCATCCATATATATACATATTTCCAGGTGGAGAACTTCATCAAACTTCTGTTAGAAGCAACAGCTAACGAATACATCGCAGAAAACGTCCTTATCAAATAGCAATTTCCACATGTGTCTGATTGAGGCACATCCAAATCACATTTATAAGGCCACACACCACCATTTGGCAGCAAGGGGCTGCTCTGAAATTGGAGGCTTAATCAGGAAAAACATTGCTATCTCATTTTTATCACTTAAATCGACTGGCTCATCAGTCTGTTGGTGGATGTGGCTTCAACAGATTGCAAAAAACACTTGTTTAGCCCCAAATTGAATGTCTTCACAAGAAATCCCACATCCAATTAATTTCAAGAATTCTTTTGTGACGTCATCATCCCCAACAATGCCATTTCCCACACTGCTATTTTTCTGGCTTTCCATCGGATTCAGTGAGATAGTCAGTGTTTACTTTCAAAGCGAAATGTTTTTTGGAGCAAAGATGATTGAGTGCTGGCTGTTGAAGGCCTACTATTTTTTGTATTTGAGCAAATGGAAATAAATGCATAGCTTTTTTTTTAATTTGGGGATTCAGAAAATGACAAACTTAAATGTATACATATATATGATGGGATGACCTAGGCCTAAGGGTAAGTGTCATGCTACAAATTTATCCCATGATCATGAGCATGTGAGAAATATTTTACCAGCACAGACACTGGCACATGGGCTGTCAATTGAATATCATAGTTGAACAACATCCATCTGGGATAGTCTTCTGAAAGTATTGGAATCAACCCAGGGTTTGAACTCACACAGACCTTCAGCAAAGCCCGGCCAAAACTGAAAACACTCAGCCAACCAGTTGTGGCACGTGAAAGTTAGGAAAGAATGCTGTTTATTAACATCCATTAATAAAAAAAGAATTGGTAAATGAATTGGTAATCAGTCTAAAAATCAAAGTCTTTGAAACTTCAGTGCAAGGAGCCAAAACCATGACCTAGTTACAATGACGTCTACGCCTTGCTGGAAGAGCAATAAAACCAACAGATGAGCAACAAAAAGCAAACAAAAAGTTTTTATAGTCTGGCTAAACATCACCAGACATCAGCACAAGGCGTAAAACCACAAGTGTGAAGGGCGAGGGCAGGACATTCACTGGCGTTTAGGAATAAACAGTGGGGAGGTCATGAGGTGTTGAAGGATGGTGCTGTGGGCTGCTGGGCCGGACCTTTTAAGGGCACGTTGATGGCAAGATAGTGGCTGGAATACAGTAGTGGAGCAGGGACAAAACGGTGTTTATAATAAAAGCAACAACATCGTTTTGAATTTGTTTCTGCAGAAATATAATCAAGATGATAAATAAAACCTCATTAGATAGATAAGATATATGTAGATAGATAGATAGATAGATAGATAGATAGATAGATAGATAGATAGATAGATAGATAGATAGATAGATAGATAGATAGATAGACAGATAGATAGATAGATAGATGAAAATGAGTCTCTGTCAGTGAATGGTTTGCCGAGTCAAAGTTACTCGTAATAAGACCTCCGTGAGACAGTTGATAGTCGAATGTCATAACTGACGAGCAGTTAACACTAAATCTGAGTAAATCTGTCTGAAAATGCAGCACCCAAGTCACCTACTTCCCTTTGTGTCCCTTGAACTTCCTTGCCTTTTGTGAAACCTTTGACAAAACATACTCTGCTTGGCAGTGCTTGCCTTTTAACTCTTTTTGGCTCTTTAAACTGCAGCGGCCTACCATCTGAAGGAATCTGCATCTGAAAACGAGGCTCCAGTCAGCCCAGCAGCCCAGCAATGCCACCATAGCAGCAGAGCAGTTCTAACAGAGGCAGAGCAACAGCATTTGAGCAAGCAGTAAAGCTTATTTTAATCTTGCTCTGTGCTTGTTGAATAGGTGTGAGTCTTTTGATAAAAGGCAAGATGAAAGAGAGGCTTCACAAGAGCCTCGTTCTGATTGCAAGGGACTGTTGCTTCTTTGTTGAGGTCCTCTCTGCCTCTCCTAATCAAAATCACTTCCCAAAGCAACCTTCATCAGCCCCTTTTTATATTCCAGCTTTATTGTTGGTAGATTTACTTGTTTTCACAGAGCACTAACTGCTGAAAAGATTTCCCCAATGATTTCTCTCATTTTTAAGTCTATCACTAACTTTATTTCTTTCTTTTTGTTGATTAATCTTTTGTCAAGATGACATTTCACAAACCTAGTCATTTTAGGCAGATTTCAGAGAAAAACGTATTGATTTGTACAAATTTCATTACACAAAGGTGTAAAATACATTGATTTCACTTTTATATATGGGTCTCTTTTTGCCTATTTTCAAGATAGTTTTTCTTCCTTTTATGCATGGATGATGGAGGCCAAACCTTATTTATTGTTTGTGAAATATATTGTACACAAATAAAAATCTTAGTCACTCTCTTTATCCGTTCTTTATCCCCAGAATTACTGGCATCAATAGACTGTTAATTAGAAGAAAGAACTGTTTACCTCACTAAGTCCCCATATTCACTATGCAAGGCAAAGATGTCATAAGAATTCTGGGGAGGGAGCCGAACGCTGTCAACATTGCAGTTAGTCGTGAGGCGCAGCTGGGTCGGCTGGTAGTGAAGGACAGACATGATGGTTTGTACGCTCGGCATACTAATCGCAGGCCCAAGGGGGGCCTCATCTGCAATCTCGGGCCCCGGACAGGACCCGACGGGCCCCCTACATGGCGTCAGAGTGCCCAAAGGCCGGGGACCTGTTGGTACCATCATAGATCATAGGACCACGGTTGGATGTGCCCGTTCTCGGGGGACCACCAGCTCACAGTTTTCAGTGCTTGGGTGTACCCCAAGGGAGCGCACTTTTACCCTTGCCTTTCACTAAGTTGAGGACGACACCACTTTGTCACTGCTCCGCTGGCGTATTCCTGCCACTATCTTGCCATCAACGTGCCCTTAAAAGGTCCGGCCCAGCAGCCCACGGCTCCATTCTTCAACACCTCATGACCTTCCCACTGTTTATACCAAAAGCGACCTAGCGCCCTTGCCCTCTACAAGTTGTAGTGGTTTATTATCTTTCCCAAACACACTCTAAAAACTAAACATAATGTTCAGCAAATACTCTTGAGTTGTATTCAAGCTTCTTGTTGTTGGCTTGTCAATATTTGTTTATGCAGACATGATAGTATAAGAATATAAAGAACATGTTCCAAAATATCTATGGCAAATTTATTAGTGGTATGCATGATAACTGATATCACAATCATATTCAGACCTATAGCACAGGCCAACGCCTGAAGTTCAACTCTGGTTGTGCTTGGTAAATTCATCTGGACAGAAAATAGTTCACTTTTGAACTTGACCAATCAGAGAGGTTCTGACAAATATATTACTTTTTCACGAATTTCTCCGATTGGTTGATTCCAAAACGACCCATTTCTGGCCCGGATGAAGTTAGCAGGCATAGTAAAGCATGAGTTTTCTAGTGGCAAATAAAGACAAGACTTCATTTAGGCCTTGTCCTGTGCGTACAGCCATTTATCCATCAAGATGATTAAGATTTAGGAAGAAGTTGGATGCTCCATATGTAGTGAGGAAAAAACCTAATACTGTGAGACAGATTTTTAACTTTCAATGGCAACATTCTGATCTGTTTCAAAAGTTTATTGTCAGTGGGTATCTTTCAATTTATCTTCATTATTGGCGGAAAATGCGTAATAACTTCAATATTCATGTATGAGGATTGTTCTTGCGTGGTTCTTATTTTGGGACAATAACTCTAACACTAGTTGCTATGAAAAATATTTGCTCTCGAGTCTTGTTGATGCAGATGCATAATAACTGAGACGCGGACTATGTCTTTATGCCGGGATATATGAGTCGGCACTTGTGTCTCATAGAGTGCGCATAGACAATGCCGTATATATGAGGGAACCAACTCGGAGGAGTTGCCAAAAAGTTTGTTGGCTAGGCAGGCAGGAAATTTCACCCATCTCATGCAAATGGATGAGCAGTGACCTGAAAATGTATGATATTTGTATGAGAGGAGCTGGAGGGGAGAGAGCCAGTTAACATTACACTGCTTCACAGTGCCTCAGCTTAGTGCAGGGTGCAGCGGGAACTGTAGAATGAGGCTGGAGTTTGGGTGAGATGCTTCCAGATTCATTGTTAGAGCAGCAAGTTGTTACAGCCAATGTTTCACTGAAAAGGATAGCGTTAATTCCGATGAACAGCGAAAGGACAATTTGACACAGCGACATGGCAACATGGCAACACCGACACAGTGACATAGTGACACTCCAACAATGAGATGATGTGAATAACGGTCAAAACTGCCTGCCCTGCTCATGATATCGTAAAGGGCTGATTTTTTAAGTTTTTCATTTCTCACTAACTTGTGTGTAAATTTAGATAACCAGATCCACAACCATCTCCATGTGCAGGGTGTAAGCTGCAGCTATTGACTTTTTTTTTAGAAGATCAACCACTTGAGGAAATGTGTAATGATTAAGCCTTTTAGTGCTCATCTCAATCATTTTATCACTGATCTAAGGGGCCGACCAGACGATAGTTGGGGGGGGCTATGGACTTTACCCCCGGAACGAACTTTTTTTTTCGCTCGCGGCGCATCGACGAACAATTATTTTCGAGTGCGCACTCGCGACAAACTTTTTTATCGGAATTTTGACATTACGGTACCCTAGCTATAGGTGGAAACAAACTTTTTTTTTTATTTCCATGTGCTGAACAAACTTTTTTTTTCAGTGTCAAGTGGGAAACAATCTTTTTTATTCACCAAATATCCATAGCCCCCCCCCCAAGATCATCTGGTCGGCCCCTAAGTAATTTGTTCAATTCGTATTATTTTACTGTAGCAATCTAACAATGGCTCCAACAACCCCCCCCCCCCCTCTCTCTCTCTTTCCATTGAACAAACCACAGGACTATCATGGGCCCCATCATGTGCAGCAACTATAGGAGCCACCCAACTTGGGAGGGAATAAATAAGAAGAACTGATAGACACAAAAAGTGATCCACTCAACAAACTGACACTGGTGGATCTCAAGCAGTGTCACTCTATGCATGAATATCTCAGGCACCCATGGGACTGCAGGGCTCTAGAAATATATATCCAATACCTCTTATATTAAGGACTTGTATACTTGTATTGTTTCAAGAGAAAGTATATTTAAAAATGATTAATTTACTTTTTAAGACCTAAAAGCAAACTTACTTGGGATTACAATAGGGCAGTCACATAATTTGTTATTATTCAATATAAATCATACTGAAAAAGAGTGGCATTAAATTTACTAACTATAACCTGCCTGGGTGGTGATATGACTTACTCCAACTTCATTGGATGGTGATTTCACTTACTTCAACTTAACTGGATGGTAATTTTACTTACTTTAATTGACTTGATGGCGATTTCACTTACTTTAACTTGACTGGATTGTGATTTAGACTTACTTTAATTGACTCGATGGTGATTTGACTTACCTTAACATGAATTGATGGTGATTTGAACCTGACTTACTTTAACTTACCTATATCTCAGTTGTTGGTAATTTGACTTACTTTAACTTGATTGGATGGTGATTTGACTTACTTCAACTTCACTGGATGGTAATTTTACAGACTGGGTGGTGATCTGACTTAATCTAACTTGACTGGATGGTGATGCATACTTATTAAAATTGACAGGATGGTGATTTGACATACTTTAATTTACTGGGTGATTTTGACATACTTTAGCTTGACTGGATGGTGATTTGACTTACTTTATTTTACTGGGTGGTGATTTGACTAATTGACTTACTTTGACATGACTGGATGGTGATTTGACTTACTTTAACTTGACTGGGTGGTGATTTGATTTACTTTAACTTGACTGGATGGTTACATGACTTACTTTAACTTGCATGGATGCCAGGAGATGGTTATTGGGGATAAATATTCAAGGAAGTCACTTTCAATCTTAGATAAACTCGAAATATAATGCATGTCTTTGACCGTGAAGTAGAACTGCAGGAAACACAGGAACATCCTTAGTTCAGTTTAGACTGCCTGTCAAAGGAAATGCAAATGAAAAGTCCACTGAATTTATGCAACAAAATGCACTCTGAATTGCATGAAACTGCATGAAATTGCTTAAAGTTTGAATGTGTTGTATCAGTCATTGTGTGTGTCAAGTGTCATGTGTCAAGTGTCGTGTATGACAGGACATGACAGACATGACACTTGGCATACTGTGTCAGATCCAATCTTTTGTGAGTTTGTTTTGGACTTGTATTTGTTTGTTCTGAATTGAAAGTAATGCCAAAAAGGATGCCGCTTTTCATTTCAAGACAAACTGCATACTTGGTGCCTAATGCATACTCCAAGGACGATTATGCAGCAGACTCTTTAATTTCAGGTTGGGCTGGACTTCCTGTGACTTTATACTTAAAAAAACATAAGTAACTCCCCAGTAAAATAATCTTGGTAAAAGATACATGGAGACAAACGAATCAAATTATCTTGTGGACTTTCGTTGACAGGAATATAATGTCATGTCTATTTTTGTATTATAGGCACATTAGAAGCACCTTCTGAGAGGATGAACTGGACGACCTCTCATGCAGTTAGAAGTTGTTGGAGGTGTCTCTCCACTTCAAGTATTGGCCAAATGCATTGTAAATACCCATCAACAAAGAAATATACCTCTTTAAAGTTACTTGAACTTCTCTCTTGAATTAGGAACAACAACAAAAACAAAACTCTGAAAAATTACCAGTTCCAGGAAAAAACTCTATCAGAAGTATTATAAAAAATGTAAGAATGTCAATCTCAAGAATATATAACAAAATTAAGATATCAGGATATATACCAATAGCAAAGTGGGATGTCTTCTAGCATGATGATAATGGATAATTCTTGAATGGCTGTTGGAGAACAACAACTAGTTGTCAATGTGAGGAGCAACCAGCTATCTCTCTTGAAGTCTCATGAAGTCTCGTGAAGTCTCATGGAGTCTCGTCTCATCTCGTTCTGTGTGATTCTGTGACACAAGGAGGTTGCCTGTGACCTTGTCTTCCTTGACAATCCTTGTCTTTTGGCAACAACTGAATAATAAGGCAAGTCTGAAGAATTCAAATGAATAAAGAATGGTTGGGAACTCTTTCTCACTGCCACTCCCTGGGGTTGTGCATGTATTGACAGTCAGAGATGAAATTTACATTTCTGAATATGAGAGACTCCGGGAGACTCAGGGAACTCAGGGCTACACTCTTAACTAAAATGTTTTATATGGAACCTTTAAGGGTTCTATAAGCTGGTATAGATAAGGAACCCTAAAGGTCATTATTCAACTTTTAAAAAGGTTCCAGCAGCAAACTAAAACACCACTTAGATAGTCCAGCTGCACTGATCGAACTCCCAGAATGGAACCCCTTTCCCTCAAGTTGGGAGCATAGGGTTCCATCATAGGGCCTTCCCACTGGTATTGAACCTTTTCAATTCAGTTGTACTCTTATCAAAATGTAGAATCTTTGGTCGGCTTTGGGTTCTTAATATGTACCATCAACAACCTTATGCGTTAAGAGTGTACAGATGCAGGGAGGTAGGACATCACTTGTGCACGGCTCTCAAGACGATTCAACACTATTGGTGCTTCTTACATTCTTACAAGATCGATCCCCATCTACATTCAGATCTTGAACTCTCGTTATTTCCACAATTTGATATGATTTGGTATCAGCCAGCGCGGCATAATCATTGTCGCTCTCTCCGTGAAGCTGCGAGAGTTGTTGACTTGTTGTCTTGTTGAGAATGGAACATTTTGGAATGCTTGTTACTACCAATTTGGCAATTATGCGTTTTTTCTTTATTCTGCATCACATTATATTACTGGTATTCTAATGTTATGAATGTTGTAATTGACATTTAACATTTTGATTTCACAACTCTTTGACAATCTCAATTTGATTTCTGGAGTAACACAGGAACAGTATGCATGACCTGTCTTTTGGATCGCCTTTTTGTGCGTAATTAATATCCTGCACATTATGTCGCTATATGGAGCTTTCCTTCATATAATGGCCTCTCTGAATTGTGCCTTTGCAACATCGTCAAGTAATTGTATTCCATTCATTATTCCATATCAAGCCACTAAGAAGTATTGCAAACAAAACACAACTGCCATTAACGTATTCGGCTTGAAACAACTACAGTAAGTGCCACCTGTAAGTAAGTGAAACATAAGGCCAATGCAATTTCACAGTGGAGGAGGTTCGCTTACTTTTCAAAGGGTTTGACCCATATGAGTGATTGTGTGTAGAGAAGAAAATTGGCAGCCATTTCTATCCCACATGCCTCAAGTATTGCATAAGATAAGTATCCTTTCTTCCTTTCGTAAGCAGTTAAGTTGAGGATATTTAGCAAATTAACATTGACCCAATGGCAAAACATCACCCGTTTCACTTACTTACAGGTTGCACTTTAAGTTGTTGTGTCTGAATAACCAATATAATACCAAATGCTCAAATTTCAATACACCAAATTATCATCAGAGACTCGCACTACTAATGCACTAGACAACAACCAGTTAGCAGATCATCTAGTCATGAGTTAGGTGAGAAGGTGTAGCGCAGGGTGGCATAATGGCCCCTACCCACCTGCTGTGACCTCAAGGAAATTGTATGAAAAAGATCCCACCACACCAAAGGCTGAGTCACTTGTAGCACTTCTCATAGCACTTCTTGTGACTCTGATGCCTCATCTCTTGGGAAAGTCGTATTTCAGAAGTCTTCTTGTATCATGCACTCTTAACAAAAAGGTTTTATATGGAACCTCTAAGGGTTATATAAGCTGGTATGGATAAGGAACCCTAAAAGGTCCCTTCTTCAACTTTAAAAAAGGTTCCAACAGCAAATGAAAACAACACTTAGATAATCCAGCAGCACTGAACTCCCACAATGGAACCGCTTTCTTTCTAGTTGGGAGCATAGGGTTCCATCATTGGGCCTTCCCACCAGTATTGAACACTTTCAATTCAATTGAACCCCTAACAAAATTTAGAACCTTTTTTCGGCTGTGGGTTCTTAATAATTTATATATCATCAAGAACCTTTTGTGTTAAGAGTGTACAGACGCAGGGAGGTAGGACATCACTTGTGCATGGCTCTCAAGACGATTCAACACTATTGGTGCTTCTTACATTCTTACAAGATCGATCCCCATCTACATTCAGATCTTGAACTCTCGTTATTTCCACAATTGATTGGTATCAGACGAAGCGGCATAATCATTGTCGCTCTCTCGATGAAGTGCCTGTGAGAGTTGTTGACTTGTTGTCTAGTTGAGAATAAGACATTTTGGAATGCTTGTTACTACCGATTTGGCAATTACGTGTTTTTTCTTTATTCTGCATCACATTATAGGCCTATTGGTGGTATTCTAATGTTATAAATGTTGTAATTGACATTTAACATTTTGATTTCACAACTCTTTAACAATCTCAATTTGATTTCTGGAGTAACGCACAAACAGCATGACCTGTCTTTTGGATCGCCTTTTCGTTCCTATATCCTGCACATTATGTCGCTATATGGAGCTTTACTTCATATAATGGCCTCTCTGAATTGTGCCTTTGCAAAACACAACTGCCATTAACGTATTCGGCTTGAAACAACTACAGTAAGTGCCACCTGTAAGTAATTGAAACATAAGGCCAATGGAATTTCACGGTGGAGGAGGTTCACTTACTTTGAACCATATGAGTGATTGTGTGTAGAGAAGAAAATTGGCAGCCATTTCTATCCCACATGCCTCAAGTATTGCATATTATTAAGATAAGCATCCTTTCTTCCATTCGTAAGCAGTTAAGTTGAGGATATTTAGCAAATTAACATTGACCCAATGGCAAAACATCACCCGTTTCACTTACTTACAGGTTGCACTTTAAGTTGTTGTGTCTGAATAACCAATATAATACCAAATGCTCAAATTTCAATGTACACGTAATCATCAGTGACTCGCAATGCTAATGCACTCGACAACCACCAGTTAGCAGACCGCATCTACTTATCAGTTAGGTGAGAAGGTGTAGCGCAGGGTGGCATAATGGCACCTGCCCACCTGCTGTGACCTCAAGGAAATTGTATGAAAAAGACCCCACCACACCAAAGGCTGAGTCACTTGTAGCACTTCTTATAGCACTTCTTGTGACTCTGATGCCTCGTCTCTTGGGAAAGTCGTATTTCAGAAGTCTTCTTTTATCGTGCACTCTTAACAAAAAGGTTTTATATGGAACCTCTAAGGGTTGTATAAGCTGGTATGGATAAGGAACCCTTATTCAACTTTTAAAAAGGCTCCAACAGTAAACAAAAACAACACCTACATAATCCAGCTGTCCTGATCTCCCACAATGGAACCCCTTTCTCTCAAGTTGGGAGCATAGGGTTCCATCAAAAGGCCTTCCCACCAGTATTGAACCTTCTCAATTCAGTTGGACCCTTAACAAAATTTAGAACCTTTTTCCGGCTTTGGGTTCTTTATATATACCATCAAGAACCTTCTGTATGAAGAGTGTGTATGGAGAGAGTATGGAGATCCTTGCCATTCTTCCGGGTAAGAAACAGTTTCAGGAGAGCCATAGTCGTAGATACCCCTGGTTTGCGCTATGCAGGTAAGTTCATATCTTTGGTATTCTCATGTAGCATAGGTCTTAGATGGTGAATAGCTGGTTTACGTACCGGTTAGCCTATGGCTGATTGAGAAAAACCCAAGAAAAACTGTTTTTGTTTCTGCCAAAACAGAATCTTGAATAAGTACTTGGAAATCATCCATTTTTAGCTGCGTCAAGCAGCTCTTACTCTAAGTATTTTGGCTGATCTTGTTAGCACTGTCACGGTTGCCCCCTCTCACCAATCTCACTCAAACTTGAAAAACAGTCTCAATGGAATTTTTGCTTGAGCCCAGTCGATTTTGGTGGCCCACCGTAACAAAAAAATTAATAAAGAAACTAAATGGACTGTTGCTTTTGGGGTCAAGGGTCAAGCTATCAGAGATGCGCGCGCATGCATCTTCTTCTTCTTCCAGCTGGCGCATCCTCTCTTTGTTGGGAGCGCCCTCAATTGAACCATATAAATTGATATAATTGAAGTTCAAACAAGGGATGTTCAATAGCAATTCTGTTTCAGGGATCATTTGAGGCAGCCAGAATTACATCTTATCAATTACTGAAGGGTATTTCACTAATTGCACTTCAGAATTGCACTTGATAGTTCAATACCAATCAAGAGCCAAGTGACTATAATAGTCAGATAATCCTTAATTGTCACACAAATCCATTGACTATTATAATAATTATTTCGTATAAAAATACATTATAAATTTACATCAAAAATAAAAACATTTAATAGATAAAAACAGAAGTAAAAACTAGTTAAGAAATGCATAGAAACTCTATCATATCTTTTTTATTATAAATCAATACCAACTGTGATTTAAATTGTTTTTACATTGTGTTGTTTTTAATTAGACTGTGATATGAGTTTTTATGATTGTTAATTTGTACATATATATTTCTCTCCATTGGAGGTTCAATAAATTCAAATTCAAAAAATAGAAATAGATAGACCGACACAATAATTACATAGGGGTCATGGAATAATATTGGTTGTTGATAAGGGGTGATAGCAGGGACGTATCTGAGGGGGGGGGCATATTATGGAGGGAGAGTCTTTGACGCAGCTAAAAGTGCTTGCACGTTATTTTTAAAGAATGTTCTGTAAGTAACCAGAATCATCTTGCATGCACGGTTTGGAGAAAACATTTTGGCAAAAGCATTCCTATTCTGACCTCAACATTTTCTAAGAAGCAATTCTACAATTTCCTAGGTTTATTTTATATATTATATAATGCAATTTTGCTCTTTTTCAAAATACTGGAACCACGTAATATTATGACGATGCAAAAATGTCTGACATACATGCTGCAGTCTCCTTGATAAAACCAACACATACAATACCCACTGCATCACCCCCTTGTATCTTGTATATATTCATGTATGACAAATGGAAAACAAATGCCTGTGGCCTCATCCTATCTCCTCCTCATGCATCTGTATCACTACCCCCCCCCCAACCATGCTCTCCATCTCAGGGGCCCTTGGACACGACCCCCCCTCCCACCACCAATCCACTTGTGACTTGGGCTGCAGAGATCACTGTAGCACCATCCTATCATGACTGCATCATGTCCTGGAGTCTGTTGCTGGCCTGAAAAGATTACACACATTCCAAGATGGGATTATTGGGTAGGGTGGGGTCATAAGGGCCCAGCATAGGTCATGATGATTACCATCTAAGGGAGGGTAGTGTTGCTGTTGCAGATCACATGGAAAGCCAAGTCAGGTCATACACAGCAAGAAATGTGATGGCACCAGGAGTGTGGGAGGAGGGGATAAATTGCTCAGTTTGTGATGATGGTTTTTTTAGAATTTAACTTAAGATAAAATTATATCATTTGCTTGAAGAACAGTGTGCACGTCGACTCCTTTTGTCGAGTTCACCAGTTACAGGACCTTATTGAAAAACTTTACACAGATTTAAATTTGACAATTTCAGTAAGAAACTTCACTCATGAATAGATACTGCTGCCAACAGTCTGTATCGGTTCAGTTGTAAGGTTTTGGAATTGCAGACAACCAATCTTCACAAAGGTCTCACCCTGAACATGACCATCCTGAGCAGACTTTTTCAATAATAATAAAAAAAATCAACAAAATTAGATGTACGATGTTACAGCAATAATCAGAATATTATCCACACAACTTGTTGATATTATAGTCGAAATGCAATACATGTATTGTTAAAAATATGACTGTAACAATTTTACCTTTAAATTCTAAAGTAGAGTAAACATCTAGGCCTATATCATTTCAAGTTTCCTATACTCCCCAAATTGGGCCACTTCATATTCTGCACATTGTCTTTATCAGAAACAACCCACAGGTCGCTTTGCACTGCATAACACAGATGTCAGGAGGAGTGCAATGGAGGATCCCTCATAACATGCAAGGAGGGCCTGATAGGATAGGGCCACACCCACAAGGACCTTTTCTGATTGAGGTCACACACCAGATGCAGGGCTATAAAGGCCCTCGGCCCTGAATAGGTCATTTCATAACTACGTGTAATGTCTGATAGGCCAGGCCCTCGATTCCTCGTATTGTACTGAGAGGGCACAAGCTACAAATAAAGCACAATTGAATTGGTACCAAAAAATGTCAATGAAATATCAATGATGTACAGTGAAAGGTTCTGGTAGGCCATCAATATTTTCCAAGCACCTGATAATGGGAGGTGATACTTCAGTGATACTTCAAATGGAGAAATCAGTTGTTCTTTTCCCTTCCACAACTTTTATAAGGCTTCATGTTGAAAATTATCAGAAATATAATTTCAGCAAACTTTGATTGACATTCTTTCTGGCGAAAACTATAATAATGTGCAATAGCCTTTTCTTGGGATGTAGATTCTTCTGCCTCAAAAACATTTTCCCAAATCAATCATTCCCAATCTATTTCCATACTAATGAGCTTAATTCTTGTATTTTTGATGTGTTTCTTTTACACTAATTAGCAATCACAGAGATATAAAGTCTCATTTACTATGAAGTTACCTATAAAGCTCTGCACTACAAATACTCCATTTTGGAGCACAGATGACTTGACTGATCAGCTCCAACCGAAGTCACGTGTGGGTATCCATGAAAATCCACTATATTTTCATGCCCTGTACACTGTGCACTGTGTGCAGTCCTGGTCAATTGTTTGTGTACAGTATCGTGCAATGTAGCACCTCTAAAGTCCCCTGTGTCTCCAACCCCCCCCCCTTCCCGTCTCCTTCAAAACCAAACCAGCCATATTCTGTTGCACAACCCTGCATCACTGCAGTCCATCTTCGCAGCCTCAACATCCCATTGCATCGCAGTTGCACCCCTGGCTGCTTGTGATTATATAGAGGCTGCCTCAATATTGGATTAAGAGAGTTCAAGACCCCAATGAAAGCCAGGCCGCCTGCCCTATGTCAAGTGTAATGGGAGAGAGAGGCCCATCTGTTGTTGCAATAGATAGATAGATAGATAGATAGATAGATAGATAGATAGATAGATAGATAGATAGATAGATAGATAGATAGATAATTAGATAATTAGATAGATAGATAGATAGATAGATAGATAGATAGATAGATAGATAGATAGATAGATAGATAGATAGATAGCTAGAAGAGGAAGAAGAGGAAGAAGAGGAGGAGGAAGGAAAGGGAGGAAGGAAGAATAGGAAAGAAGAGGAGGAAGTAAGAGGAGAAAGGAAAAGGGAAGGAACAGGGGAAGTAAGAGGTGGAGGTAAGAGGAGGAAAAGGAGGAAGAGGAGCAAGGAAAGGAAGGAAGGGAGAGGAGGGAGGAAGGGAGAGGAGGGAGGAAGAGGAAGAAGAAAGAGGTGGAAGGAAGAGTAGGGGGAGATTCACTAAACTTTCCATTTCTAGTTCACATATATCACATGAGCTGTTTGATATTTCAAGTCTGGTTTGGAAATTTGTTTCTAATCGATTGCATAAAATATCAGGAATCACATAAAGGAGATCACAAGAAGATCTAGACACCATGGACAGACTCTCTGGATGTCATAAATCCCAGAGCAAGTCACCTGCGCCAGAACGTTGAACCCGGCAAAACACTGAGGTCCCAAACAGAACACCGGGGTCCCAGGTGACATCCGGGTCCTAGTTGTGTCTGTTCGTCTTCTCACGTGACTCAGGGGACCCGTCAAAACGTCAGAGGAGCACATCATGTTGCCCGTCAAAGGTCTGCTCTCACTCTCCAAGTTAGGAAGCTGTTCCTGGCATCCTTCAAAACTCTTAGATTTCTTTGATCGGTTTGCCCCCAAACTCCCCTCTGATTCTCACTCTGAACTGGGTGGCGTTTGCTTCTAAATCTGGTATCAGCAACAAGCCTGCTTGGATTATTATTCACAGTCTGCGACAAACCGCTGTTGATACATACGTAAGTGTAGGTATGCCTGTTTCGGAGGAAAAGAACGAAAACCACGGAAAGCGCCATGGCGAAATTGAAAGGTTCAATGAAGATAAGGGCGGACCTATTGCTTATTTCTAAGTCAGTTAACCAGATTTCATTCTTACTTTCTTCTTGTTCTTCTTCTATCCTTTTAAATAAAATATTTTCCCTCCTATCCTTCTCTCCTTCTCTCCTTCCCACACCTTCCATTTTTCCTTACTCCTTCCTTCCCTCCTTTCCTCTTCCCTTCCCTCCTTCCCTCTTAAATTTATGGAAGTCGCCTAAAACTCACATTGCCACAATCTTCCACCTTGTTTTCCCTCACATCCGAGTCACATGCAAGGCACCAGGACAACAGATGAAATTCCAGGCACCATCCAGAACTACCATACAGTATACACAGTCACAGACCTGTTCCCCTCACCTAACCTTATGCACCATGGAGGCCATTGCAGTCTGCTGTATCTCCAACAATTCTCCATTCTTCATCAACAGATTCAGCAGCAGATTGCAGGATGCTATGAGCACCAGATGCCCTTCCATTCAGAAGAAGCAGATTCAGCCAATCAGAGACAAGCAGACCACCCAGGGCATGCTGGGTAAGGTCTCCAAAAAGTCATGCCCTTCAGCCCAAAAGACCTTCAGCTAAGAAATGATAGAAACAGAAGTTTCACCTCCAAATAGGGCAAGTCTGCAAAATGGTGCAAACAGACTCCTTGGCAAAGTTCAAGTCCACAGGTAGCCTGCAAGTTGTCACAGGGGTGCACAGGCACTATTTCATGACCCCAAGAATGATTTGTCGAACAGAACCACACGATGAAACAATGGTCTTTGTTTTCTCATGAAGTATTGAGACTATCTTGGTTTATAGCAAGCTTATGCATCATCATGATAAATGAATGGGAGATACAACCACAGACTATCACTTCAAGTGACATTGTTGCGACAGCAAAATATGGCATGCTGATCTCAATGCGAAGCAAATGTCACAGTTGTCAAAATGCAGGCCACACATGACGAGTTTGAATTTATAGCCCGTCTCTGGATACATTCAAATTAGGAAAAGAACTAAGGCCTATCTAATGTCTGTAGATTTGTTATCTCCTTTTTTTTTTAATTTGAGTCGATTACCTCACACATACTGTCAACCAATCATACCTGTCAATTAATTTATGTAAAAATCAGCTAAACTATGATGAAGTAAAGATGGTCTGTAATCTGTATTGTTAAATCATGGCAGTTATGACGTGGTGACTATAGTTTCATTTTTTGAAAATGCCATAATTTACCCGTATAGGAAGAGGAGAGGAGGACGAGGACTAGAAATACAAGAGTACACAATACAAGATTAGGATCTTAATGTATGACAATCCTAATAAACCTCTACAGTCTCACTTTGCCAACATACACTCCATATCACAACCCTAAATCATACCCTTCAAGTAACATAGCTATGATACTAACTATATATTTATATACAACCTAGAGAATACTGTTAGTCTTGCCTTGGTATACGTAAATGGCCTCTGGATGAGACGCTAAAACCAGTGGAAACATGTGCGGCCATCAGTCATTTTTGGTGGTGTGAGCAAACCCTCGGAGCATAACAAACATGCTTGGCACGGGTCATTACTCTGGACCAATGCATCACAAACCACTAATGAATAGCTATCTTCATCAGCCCAGCATCCTACAGTGGAACTAGCAAGTTACTTGTCTGGTGTGTGAAGTATTGCTGATGGCCATTGACTGTGCATGGTGACTATTCTGGAAAAGAGAAAAATTCCAAATGGTTTTTTTTGTTTATGTTCCTTAAAATGGTTTTACTTACAGCCATTTTCATAATTGTAGACACTGAGCATGAATGTGAATTTTATTATAGGTCATGTAATTGTATATACAAAATTTGTCATCATATAGGCCTAATTACACCACTCTGCCCTGTAGTACAGAATAACCTGTCCTAGAAAAAACATTTTGGCTAAGTTTCTACAATTATGTGATTCACTATAGATATATACAATGACAAATACTTGTTACAAAATTGAGATTCGGTGTGTATAAACCATGGCAGATTCTTTTAAAATACCTAACAGTAAAAACATCCATGGAGGGTATTTACGAAAATTCTGCACAATGCTCTTTTCAAAAATTCTATGTGATTTCAAGTGTTCGTCATGAATTGAAGCTCCTTTCAAACATTCTGCACGAAGCTCTTGTTCATCTGCTGTTCAAAAATACGAAATATAAATAGATTCACCTTCATAATAAATATAAATAAGGGCATTTTTATTTCATAAGATGGCACCAAGTCCATGGGCTTTGTGCTACAAACCTCATCACATTAGCACAGGCCTTTTTGCAACAGTGCATATGAATGCAACAAATATTAGGACCTTATTAGTGGGGCCTTACTCAACAGGAATGAATAAACCGAATTAGCAGCACGTCGAGGAGAAAAATGACGTGTTGCAAAACGAACGACGGCTATGACGCATCGTGACAATGTCGAGATGACTGGAGGAGCTGCACTTTTGGGCGAAACGGTCAAATTGTGACGCGTTTGAACAAAACTGGGTGAAACTCAATAAATTACAAGATAATGGGGAATTTGAAGGGAATTTGAGGTTATCAGGGAATAATCACAAAACTGGGACTGCTACGCGGAATGGCAGATGGCTGTGAATTTCAATGCGCTATGGGTGATGACCTGGTCGAAAATGGGGGACCTTGAGGAACCCCCTGTAGGATCCAATCACCCCCAGGATCCCTCCTCACCCCAAGGATGCCCCCCTCCTCCCCCCTGATCTCCTCTCATCTTCACACCATGACATCTCCCAATCCCCCAAGAAAAAAGAAATGCTCCGTTGCTCCTCATTGCTTCCTGTTAGCCTGTTGGCCAATATGCACTTCTCAATTCTCACCCCAGATTTATTTCAGAATGTTCAGGGATCTTTCACTTGTTCATGGCATGTGCAGTTGTTACTGAACATTGTCCATACTCACTTTTGGTAAGGACATACAAGTGGTTTAGGCCTATAGCCCTATACATCCCATATTCATGAATTGATTTTAATTATGTACTTCTCATGCCAGATTTCCCTTCGAACAGGCATCTTCCACTTGTTCTTGGCATGTGCAGTTAGTACTGAATATATCATACACCAATAGTACTTGCTGAACATTGTCAACGCTCACTGTTGGTATGGACAGATAATTGGGTTGACCTACATCCCGTATCCATGCACTTATTGAAATGCCCCCTTCGGTTCTTCCACAGATTTCTTTTCTCTGGTCTTCGGGGATCTTTCACATGTTCCTGGCAGTAACTGTTCATAGTGATTATATTCCTGTTGTACTGATGTCCACACTGCCTCCCAGATTGCATAAATACAGGATGTAAAGTCCCAAATCATCCATCCATCTACATTTAGGCCCTACTATACTCAATCCAGAGTAATAGACGAAACTGAAAGAGCTGCCAACTGTAAAGTTGATTGGTTCTGTAATACTACCAATTCATCCAAATGTTTTTAGGCAGTGACTGTTGCTAGTATGGATGCAACATTTGGTCTTCTTTGCTCTACGTCATTGTTGTACCACAAACTATAGTTCGGTGAATCATAGCCAATCACTGATGTTTCTCCTACTGTCACCTATTAAAAAAGTAATTAATCACTTAATTTATAAATTAATCAATAAGGACTTCGAGTTATTATTGAATATCATAATTTTGCATTGTATTAAATCTGGTTTCTTATGAATATTCTTCATAATTTCCAGGTTTAATTAAATTAATAAATATTGCATAATCCGAGGGGGCCACCCAGAAGTGAGCCGTAAAAAAACAGGAACAAATAAAGCAACAATTGAATTAAATGGTAGAAACCCCCTTCTCCTCCCTCCCTGTTTAATTATTGCATTGTGGATTCGAAAATGCCCAGAAATGCTCAACAGATCACTGAGATCTATGGAGACTAAGGGAGACTACAGGGAGACTAAAGATCATCAGAATTCGAGATCAAAAAGTCCAATTAAAGTCAGTGCACCAGGGTGAAAATATGCAGAGTCAAAATATGAATGATCAAAATATGCACCCCCCCCCCCTTTGCCCAGGATAGGGCAACACCGTCTACACCCCCATGACAACAACAAAGAGCAGGGCAAAGACCCATAGCACATAGGTCATTAGGGTAGACAAAACACCCCTTTGCCCTGGCCCCACCCCCCAGTCTGTCAGGGTAACTACAACTTGGCTGCTCATCTCCCAGCCTAATTAAGTGTGACACTTGCACAGGCCCAATCTGGACCTCACACATCAACAGGGTGGCCAGCTAAAATGGCCAATGGCTGCCAATGGCTAAAAGGCTCATTTTGACGCAAAGTCAACTCTTTGTTACCCCTCTCCAAAATTTGTTACACTTATCTCTGCAGATTTAGTGAAATTTGAGAAGGTAAAACTGCTGTAACCTATCAAATTAAAACAAGTCACTAATTGACTCCTCAAATCAGGGTTTGGATCAGGTGGTGATGTTTAATTACACTGTGTTTCCATTAGTCTGAATGCAATACCCCTCCTCTTTTGTATATTTCCACTTCATCTATACCTATCTTGATTTTACAATCATATATTCTCCTTAAAGTTACTTCTCCTTCTGCTTCTTCTTCTTCTCCTCCTTCTCCTCCTCCTCCTCCTTCTCCCCTTTAATCCTTATTTTCTCCTCCTTTTCTCCTTATTTTCTTCTCCTGCTCTCCCCTCCCTGTCCCTCTCCCTCTCCGTCCCCTCTCCCTCTCCTCCTCCTCACCCTCCCTCTTTTTGCTCTTACTTCTATCCTCCTTCTCTCCCTCTCCTCATCTCTGTTCTGCTCTCCTCTCCATACTTTTCTTTGAATACATTTATCATATGCAACAGCATCCCCACCATTCTGTCTTTATTTCACGGCATGCAACAAGAAATGAAGCTATTGCTCTGAGGAAATTAAGTGAATGGCAAATAGAAAGAAATGCATATTTCCAGACGCAATTCCAGCATTAATGACCCAGAGTAGTTTGATGGCTCCATATTCAAAGTATTGAGGGCTCAATATAGATATATGTCGATATCTATATGTAGGACTGCAGCAGATATTAGGGGAATGTGAGGCATGGTATCTGGCATATCTGGAATTCAAAATTACTGCTATTTTTATATCTTCATTTTCTATTGCATGAGCAGAAGAATAACGTTGTCATTTTTGTTAATTCTCTGACAAAGTTTAAAGCATTATTGGTGGGTCAAAGCTCAATAAAATACAGATAAGCCTATATAAGCCTTTAGAATGAGAACTTGAACATGTTTTGCATATCTCTGAGACTCTGGATGACAGAAAATTCAAATTCAAAAATATAAAATGGCGAAGGGACAGGGAATTCAAAATTAAAATGGCCAAGGGATACTCGGATAGGGGGAAATAAAACCATATCCAGAGCTGTGGGAGAGGGAAGAGAAAACACCAAAAGGTACAATTGCAAAGGGACAGGGAATTCAAAAGTAAAATAGTCACGGGACAATTAAGGGTCACAAAACCCCACTGAGAGCTTCACGTTTATTTAATATATAACAGGCAACAGTCTTCCGCCCTGAAATACTTGGATAGACTAAAAGGTGAAACTTGTCCTATACTTCTTCAGAAGTGTCTAGAAATTCAAATTAAACTTCAGGAGAAAGGTGTGCCTTGTTGGCTCACAAGACTTAGCAAAATCACTGACAGGTTAAACATCGATCTTATGCAATGCAATTTGAATAAAACCATAACATGCCTGTATGACCAGGCTAAGGATAAGATGATTAGTGAAATAAATGATAACATCAAATACCCAAAACCACGAACGTACAAAACTTTCAAATCTGATATGCGCTTAGAACCGTATCTTAACTTCAATCTCCCTAAATCTGTTTATACCAGTATCGCCCGTTTCAGGCTAAGTTCTCACAATCTTAATATTGAAATTGGTAGACATAAACGTCCTTATGTACCTGCAGAAGATCGTATTTGCAATAAATGTAACTTAAATGTTCTAGAAGATGAATTCCATTGTTTAATGGTTTGCCCGAACTGGACCAACCCAAGAACTGAATTGCATGACGTAGCTTGTACTTCAATTAATGATTTTCTGGTATTAAGCCAAGCTGAACAGTTTCATGAAATTTTAATCTCAAAAAATGTATACCTGAATTTTGCTCTTGGCAAATTTCTTTACACAGCATTGAAAATTGAGAGTTGAGGCTATTATTATAATTTATGCGCTAGGTTGGTTGCTCCTGGTGACTGAGTGGTCAGTGGCATGTTGATGTGTTGCTTGCTTGTGTTTGCTGTTCTTGTTGCTGTCACTATTGTATATAATTAAAATGTTTCTTTTGTACATATACATTGTATTATTAGTGCTTCCAGTTATTGATGATGTGATGTTTAATTCTATCTGTACATAAATCTATATCTTCTGCTTTTATACCATTTGGTGTGCTGTAGATATTGCCTAGACTAACTGCTTGATTTACTGCTATTTGAATAGGAATCAGTTATCTCCAGATTCTAGAATAGCAAATGTGGTGCTTTATTAATTAGCCTTAAAATGTGATATACTAAGTTATTTCTAAATTATTAATTATGGTGCTTTACACAATTACAGTATTACACAATTACAGTATGAAATGGACACTTCTATGAATTTTGTATTAATATATAGTAATCCATGTTATGTTTATCAACTTCATTGTACCATATAATGTATGACTGCTCCTTCCTAGTTGTAGTTAGTTACTATCCCACTTTTGTACATACACATCTTATCTTATTTTATGTTTCTTTTTGTTTACTTGTATGACACATGTATCATGATGATATTCAGATGTCGAATAAAATTCTATATATATATATATATATAAAGACATATAGACTGGACATCTCTCCTATACCTTGCAAGGTGTTCAAGGTCTCTGGCCTGATTTCTTGTTTCTTTTTTCTTCTCTTTTTTACTTGAAACCTAAATGGTACTAATTATATTGTTTCTTCACCTGATGAGCAGAAAAACTCTTTTGAACTGGACACTCCAAGGTCTTTTGTCCAATTACTTTTTGTACAGACTTCTAAAATACTCCACTGACTTATCTAACAAGACTGTGATAAGTCTCTAAGTCTCAAACAAGAATTAAGTAAGTCTTGAACTTGTGCTAAAAAAGGTTCGAATTTCTCTATTAAGAACTGTAATGAATTATCCCAAAACATCAATTTATGCTATAATGTAATAATTAGGGTAGTGAAAAAAGAACATGCACCAGATCTATCATTTATTGGTGTTATTGAAATGATCTGACAGGCATCAATTTTTTTTTTTTTTAACCAACTTCTTCCATATGAAGCTCTAGCGGAGAGCGGGGCACCATGAGCCATTGGGCACCATGAACCATGGCCCCTACAAAAAAAACCGGCGAGATAGAACTGCTCGATTGGAAGACTGTATATTCCTTTATTAGTGTAGAACTGGCTAGGGTAGCAATCATAATCTTTTTTTTTTCAATGTAGGACCAAGAATTGAAAAAAATACTTTGACCAGTGAATTTGAGTGAAAAGTGAACATATTGGGAGGTGGAACTTTTACTTCTGGTACTTTAACTATTTCCGGCATCATCATAAAACTTAGTCTTCTTAGAGAAGGTAAGGTATGTGCTAGGATGATGTCATAACATTGATACTATGATAAACTGGAAAATGGTGATATGCATTAATAAATGTAATTTACAAATGGGGCACCATGAGCCACTTGGAGATAGGGCACCATGAGCCATTTTCGATAAAGTTTTTATGTACAATTAAAGCTGAATTGCAACAACAACTCTACTGTTGTAAGTCCAGAACTATAGTACAAGACATCAGCAGCTGTTTAGGACACATTTGTGCTATTTCATAGAAAAATATGTAAAATCCATCTGATCCATATTGTGGTATATGCCAAGGGAAAATTTCAAGTAAAACATCTGGTTTATGAGGTATCAGTTCTTTACAGTTGAATGAGAAGGATAATACATGTATGTAAACAGCCCCCCCCCCCATGCCATGGCTCATGATGCCCCAGGGTTGGGGCACGATGAGCCGCTAGTCTACATTTTTTAAAGACAATATTTTGACTATTTAAGAATCAAAATATAAAACAACAACACTGGATATTTTAGCCAAGAGGTCTTGCTATGATTATATAAAGCAACCAGCTATTTACCATTGAAACTTTAGGCTCAGGAGCTTAATTTCGGAAAACCGGCTCATGGTGCCCCGCTCTCCCCTATAGCTCATTTACTCGTAGTTTTAGTCCATTTTCAATATATTTATTGACAATATCTTCTTTTTCTCTTTCATTTACAATATAATCAAGAAGCATTTTGAATGTTTTTAATGTTTCAGCCTGTCACATCTGAAATATTCTCCACTGTATTAAACGGAATGGAGGGTTAAAAAAATCAAATTAATCAGGCAAGTTTTTTGCTTTGATCGATAACTTTGTCACCTTGATATGCTGCATCTTCTCCGTGGGACTGGATATTTTTTTCTTTGATACCAGAAGCTAAAGTTATCCATCACACCTGTGGGGAAAAGACAGTTGCACTTCAAAGGGCATTAATTGACCTACCTGTAAGTACCTGTGAAGTTACAACACACCTGGGCAATAGTGCAGTCAACCGTGAAATCTCCTGTTTTCTCCCTTTTAACGAGATCACTTGTGTCACTAGTTGTGTGTGGTGTGCACTGCAGGTTGTTAGGCCACAAGTAAGATGCGGAAGAAAGGGAGATACAGGATCGTACGTCAGGCAGACTCAGGCTGAAAAGAAAAGGAAGAAGAACGAATAAAAATAAGATCACATCCTTGTTAAAGAAAACTTATGCCTATTTTCAAACCTTCAGTCGAAGAACTGTGCCAATCGAAAGACACTTTCTGTAGACATTCAAATCTCAAAAAAGTTGTTCAGGTTAGATATTCAATTGATTATTGGTAAATTGTATCATTGTCTATGCTGAACATTTACGTTCTATCTTCTATATAAGTGAAATGATGGCATCAAGTGTTTATCTCAATTTCGATTCAATTTCCGGTCTTCTAACTTTCCCTGTGCCTTCCTGTGACCTTCAAGGCAAAACGCTGCTATTTTCAAGGCCATTGCATTCCTCTAAATGTCCTAATTTATGATAATGAGATAAAATGATTCCTACACAATACACAAGAGGGGAGCACCTGCAAGGTCTGTCCTAATTGCTCCCTTTATTTCAACACCAGGTTATATTTCTGGGAAACTTGGGTCCAACAATATATTAGGCATCAAAACTGTTACCATTACATGTATGTTCCAACCAATTCTGCAGGTTATATGTGCTTGTTGCTGATTAACAACTGAAAAAATTCTCCACATTGTGGAGAATGTACGTGTGACTTTTTGAGGATATAATTTTTTAAGCAAAACAAAATCGCAACTGATACTAGTCCACCCGGTCAATAGATTTCCAATAAGACCACCCTAGTGAAAAAACGGTTTACTACCAAATCCCAGAGAGATCATTAATCAATCGGGCATAGTCCTTTTTGTGCCAAAATTCAACAGGGCAAGAATAATGTTTTTAGCCTGTCTTCTGCCTGGCTGAATTAGCTTTGAAACAGATCTTCCAGTACTGAAAAAAGTGATAGGCCGTGGGGTTTATTGGATTAAAAACATTGCACTTCAAAAACCTGTGAACTCAAATTAGAAATGCAATGGCCTAAAAATAACATGACCGGTGCATGTGTGGCAGTGTCATATTTTAGTGTCAGTTCAGTGGAATTGTAATCATTTCGAAAAATATAAGCATGCCACTTACAAAAAAAGTCCACCTTTCTATCCTAATATTACTATAATTTCCCTGCATAATCTCTATTTTGATATCTGTCTATCTTGGCCTACATCTGTCCATAGTCTACAGATTCTACACGGATATTTAAAAGGCCTGGTTGTACTTTTCTGTGTAATAAAGACCTCATATCTTTCTATGAGCCACACTGAGTCCTTGGTTCAGATTCTTGCCATCTTTCAAGTCAAAGCCCCACCAAGCATATTCTTATGATACGTAGATTGGAAATCTGTGTTAAATTATGTCATGACATGGAGTAGCCATGTAAGAGAATGTTATTACATGATACCATTAACCATGTTAACCCCATAGATGGGTATTGTACCTGACCCAGCATGACCTACAATGTGGGAATCTTATGGGATTGGCAACAATCAACAACATTCAACAGTCTATAACAGATATATCCACAATGTTATTCTCAATGATCACACAAAGCTGGACAGAAAATCAGGGATCTATTCCTATAGAGATAAAGACTGCCACATGGAACTACAGAGAATGCCAGGGATTCCAGAAAGCTGCGAAAGATTGCAGAAAGTCAGTAAAGATTGCAGTAAGCCTGTTCATTCTCAGAGGGCCAGAGGACCAACATGCTTCAGAATGGGAGAAACACAGAGATTAAATTGTCATTTAAAGTGGTGAGGAAGACCAGAGCAGGCTGTCATGCACTGGGTGATTGATCTTGCAGCATGATCACTGGTTTCTATGGCAATGCTTTCTGTCTTTTGCAAACCAGGGCCACAGGGGGGCATCTCAAAAGTCAGGAATTGTGAGAATTGCATAGACTGTGAATGGTCTACTGGAGAAGTTCAAGCATTGCCAAACTTGAAGCACCTGTAAGATCTATTGGAAAGTGCATCTTGAGAATAAAAAGAAACCTATGCCAACCTTCAACGTTAGAAGATCTTGGAGGTACCATTTGCTTCTTAAAGTAATTATCTTGGATCCATTCTTCTTCTCAATTAAAGTCTGTCACTTTGATATAGAAAAAGAGTGGACTGCTGCACTGTGAAAACGGCACTTCGAGTGTCATCATGCGATGATTTGTCATGATCATAACCAATACTTTCAATGTTAATTTGATTTAAGGAGACTTAACTCGCTTGTTGGTGACAGCCAAATGTAAGGCTTATGCATCTGATTTTCACTCTAAAACAAGTTATGATAAGCCAAATGGCCTTCTCTTGATCATGACTAATCAAACAGCCTCTATGTGTCCCATATTGAAAGTAGAAAAGATGACACTTCATCGGTTATCATGAGTCACAAAGTGCCATTTTCACAGTGAACTAGTCCTAATTTTTTCCAAATCAAAGCGACAGACTGTAATACCCTCAGACCAAGAGTTATGCCACAAGTTGAAAACACCATTCCAAGCCATCCTCCAATGAGATGCCCCACTGTTGCTGTAATTGCTCAATTTCTGGAGATCAGCTCCATTGAGGAGGCGCCGTTGAGACACACTGCAGGCATGGCTGATACTGCAGTTGCAGGGCTACTGCACATGTCCATGAAGACTGCTGTTTCGTCTGCAGTTCATAGAATTAAACAGAACTCCAGTAGGGTTATAGGACTGCATTTGGCCTCAGCTGTCCATGTGGCATTCTGGTTATTTTTATTGCCCCATCTATGGTCAGGATTTGAACTTAGAGATGGAATTTTGGATAAGGACCGGTTGCAAACAATTTTTTTTTTTCATTTTCTTGAAGTTTTTTATGTCACATTTTTAGAAGTAATTTGCTTGATAAGTTTACAGACTCTACCATTTTATCGTACAATCCGTCTTCCATAATTTTTACACTATCGAAGCAGGAACACATATAATGTATGTCAAAGCGCAAGTCAAAAAGATCCTGTGAAGCGTGTATACAATCATGCATATGAAGCTAGAATATATGTATTCCTGTAGAGGCTGTGACCACCGGTGTCTCATTAGTATGTCCCCACACAAGACCCATACCTCATTCTTGCCAGATTCACGTGAATCTCCTTTGAGAAGTGCTCCTTGTGAGTTCATAGATTTGGCTCACAGGCTCAACATGTAACTATTTAGACCAGAGAGAGCATGGCAGGAGCAGAGGAGCAGTGAGGGGAGCAGTGCAGGTTGTTGAATCTTTGTGTGCAGATTGCCTAATGGCTGGCACTTGGTGCGCAGATGAAAGGGATTGTGCCCTTGTTGACTCCTGTCTTCCGGATTAAAGACAATTACCAATTCCTTGATCGGATGAGTCAGTTGAAAGGACTCACTAGCGACACAACCCGTGTGCGAGAGCGAAGCAGCGGAGGCTCTGCGACTCAGATGAATTGCGGTGCACACGATCACTCGACGGAGCTCGCGTCTTGTTTTCACAAAAGCCTGTTGAGGAGCTTCAAAGTGTCCTGATTACCCCCAACCAAGGGGTTAGACCAAGGGGTTAGGGCCTCAAAAGCCCCTCTCAAAAGGGTCAGGTGTACAACTTCAATAAAGAAAGGAAATGAGACTTGCCACTTGATTAAGCAATAACACTGCCTTGAAGAACCGTGAACCCCGCCATCTTGGATCTGGGTGTCGCGCAGCTCTAAAGGCAGTCCTTGAAAACTCTTGAGCTGAATTAACAAGTGTTAACAGTGAACAACGTTTGCAAAAGGAGATTCACTACAGTCCAAAATAGGAATCAAAATGTTTCTTTACACATAACGGGATCAATCTTGACAATGTCCACTGCAGTTGAAACTTTATCTATTATATACAGTACAAAGTAATTTAACATAATTTTTCCATATAAATTTATATATGGGAACATATAGGCGGTTAGGAAGAAAAACATTGCTTGGATTAGAGCCCTCACCGGGGACATGAAACGTCTCGTAAGCAAAGACAAATGGACCATTCATTTCACTGTAGAAGATAGGACTTCCAGTGACACGATTGAGGCCTTATTAGGAGCAATGCCTATATTAGTATTAACTCATAATGGGGCATTCTGCGTTTTAGTAGCCACTTAAGTTCTCTCATCTGAAAAAGCTTCATTACAGTGCAGGCAAAATCCTCCGAGCTCAGACCTGTCCAACAGCAATGGAATAACACTTGTTGTATTTGCCTGTGATTGCACATCATCAACATACATGTAAGTCTAGTCCTGTAGCTTTTAGGAGAGTGACAGACATAATGATGAAATGATAGTGACAAGCCAGTCCCCACCACTTCCAGGTTGTGTTGATCAGTGACACTCAATCCTGTCAGTGGTAGCCTTGTATTCTTTGTGACATCACTACATTAGTACATCACAGCACTTGACTGTTCACATATACTGTGTCATTACTGTGGCAGTTTAGTGGCCTCCACATGATAGCACAGCTACATTAGCCTAACTGACCACTATTAGTGCTGGATACTGTACTACTCATGGCATTGGTCATTCACTGTAGAATATTGCTGTCATATCACTCTACAGCTAAGAATTTGGATTACAAGTTCTAACAAAACAGGTCACCCGGACTTATGTTGGACTGCAGCTTCAATCATCCTTGGATTCATTGCTGTGTAGACCTGCTCTCCTAATTAGCTTACCAGAGTGTAAAAATACAGGATGTAAAAATAATCCATCCATCCTCCTAGAATTAAAGCATGGGATACGTAGCAGCAAACCTTCAGCGAACAATTTCACGACACCAAATATACTCCCTTGTCATTACATTGTGTCGAGTAGAGGTGATGAAGAAAAACAAGACCTTCTGCAAAGGAATTGTCTCATTTCATAGTGTCTTAACGAGGAACTGAACCTAAAAAGATTCTCTGAACCAAAATCCAGGATCTTATTCACTTTAAAATTTGAAATACATATATTGAGTCAGCTGCAATGATTGAGTGAGACGGTTGCGCAGTTTATTTGAACTAACATAGTTTGTTGTCTTGATGATAATCTTTTTCACTCTCATTAGTTCAAAGGAATTGTGCAACCATCTCACTCAATTATTTAAGCTGACTCAAAATTCAGATTTTACAGTGTTGTTCAAATTTGATGGTGGGCCTTTGTCTTATAAATCTGAGACTATAGTGCAGTAGATATGTGGAAAATATCAGATGAATCGTTCATTTTGGTATAGAAGCATGAAATTTTGCACAAAGATAGTTAAGTATGTGAAGAAAAAATTTAGATATAGACACATTCTTAAAAATTTGCGTAACTCCTATGGCGGCCATTTTGTTTCGGCCATTACCTGAAAACTCAGTTTCTTTTATATCATTGCAACTAAGCATGATAGAAAACTTCTGATCGTGTCTATACCCATGTTTTTATGGTGTGGCTATCCAGTAATGAATAGAAAAATGGTCTACATGCACTTATTAAACCGGTGGCAGCCATATTTGTTCAGCCATTACCTTAAAATTGATTTTCCTTGATATCAGGAGAACTAACCAAGATAGGGGCTTCGTGATTGTGTCTACACCCATATTTTAAGGGTCAAGCTATCTAAATAGACATATCAAAATAATCTACAACCACTGAGATTCTTTCAAACACAACCATATTGCATTTTATTTAAGAAATTTGGTATCAAATGTCAAGAAAATCCATTGATGGGATTCCTTAGATGCTTTCCGGCCCCTGTGAGTGTGGGATGAGTTGCCAGTAGATAGTTTGCAGGTCATCATGCAGTGGCTCAACTACTATGGGACATACCTAGGGCTACACCCCCAAGATAGTAACATTATAATACAAATTTCAATGTGCGGGGAGCTCCCGATTGAGACCCCAACCACGCTGACCCTAGTGGCCCTGAAACTTCCAGTTGGGGCCTCTGTCATCAGGTGATGTCAGGGGGTATCATCCTTGATCCCAATTTAAGTTGTTACTGTTGGTTTTGATGTGGATGACTTCTTCTAAATCAGTCAGATTCCATGCCAATCATTTGGTTTTATCAAAGTCTATTTCATGGCCAGTGTTTACAGCATGTTCAAGGAGGGGATCTCTGGGGATTCCCCTGTGAATGACACCGCCCATCCACACCTCCCAGTCATTTGGATAAATGAGACTTAAGGTAGAAGTTGAAAGCTCGCAGGTGACGAAAAAATGCTGTGAGAAAATGGATTATCTGAAGCAGTCAATTTTATATACCGTCAAGATAATACCATGCAAAATCACTATACATAATATCAATGTTCCAGCGAAAAACGCATATGTACATGAAATGAACAATATAGATCCATTTGAATCATAGAATATATATTATACCTGAATTACGCTAATACTGTATTGCTTTATAAGTGAACATAAACTCAGCAACATTAAAAACGCACACTTTTAAAAAGGCTAAAAATAGTACTTCCTCTAAAGATATCAAGACGAAAATGTGCACACTTCTAGTAGTTGCCATCAGGTATATTGACGACAAATTTCAAATCTCTAAGTGGAGTACTTTGGTGTCAAATTAAATCGTCGTGGTCACTGTCGAAAATGGAAGTCACAAAATTTCAATTTCCTCTGATCATTGATTTCAACAACTTAGCTGTTCTTTCCACAAACTTTTTTATAAGCCAGGAAAGTTTGTAATTTTCGTTACTTGATGAGTTAGGGAAAGGGGATATTTGACCCAACCACAATTAAAGAGGATGAAATTAATAAAAATTAAGTGTCAATGCTGACACGCCCCCTATTGGAGACTTTTGTCAAAACCTTAAAAAATGATGTTTTATTCAGATTTTTGAGACAATTGATATAGAATGATTGTCTGTGTATTTGTTTCTACCCTGGGCATGCATAAAACCCCCATTATTTAACAGTTCTGGTTCACATGCTTCACTTGAAGATTCGAACTCGTAAAATTTGAGTTTTTAATTGAAAATTTGCTTTATCATTAACTTTTTTTTTCAAAAACTTCCGTGGGTCCTCTTTTGGAAGTCTTGTGCCTGTTATGTGAAAATTTCATAAGATCAATCCCATCCAGTATGCCACAAAACCAATATTTCCAATTGTGCGTTTTGTGTTGAAGTGCAATTTGTGACTTCCATTTTCGACAGTGCCCATGGCGATTTAATTTGACACAAAAGTACTGCACTTAGAGATTTGAAATTTTTCGTGAATATACCTGATGGCAACTACTAGAAGTGTGGAAACTTTCATCTTGATACTTCTAGAGGAAGTACTATTTTTAGCTTTTTTGAAAGTGTGCGTTTTTAATGTTGCTGAGTTTACAATCAATATAGAAGTGATCCAATCCATAAAAAAGTTTAAAATCAATCAAAAATTCCTGGGAGGTATCACAAGATATTATAGGCCGAAGAATGAATCATCAATTTCCAGTTCTGTCAGAGCCTTCCACACTATGATGAGATGCATATCAAAACATAAAATCAATTCGCAATGACAATCAGGAATATTTCAATCATCTTGTGCGGAAAGGTTTGTTATTTAGACCTGATTCAAACAATAAAAAAATATTCAATTCATCAAATCTTTCCCAGGAGGGATTACAAGATATAGGCTTGAGAATCAACTTTGATGTCATTTTTAATTAAAACTTAACTTTCCTGGCCTTTTTATATATTAATCTCTTTTTATTTTTTCTTTATTTTTTTGTCTCTAATTGTTCCCCCTCCTTACTTGGTGATCCCTCCTTGCTTTGCACCCCCTCCTTGCTCTGCGCCCCTCCTTGCTCTGCCCCCTCCTTGCTCTTCTGCCCCTCCTTGCTCTTCTGCCCCTCCTTGCTCTTCTGCCCCTCCTTGCTCTGCATCGCCCTCCTTGCTCTGTGCTCCCTACTTGCTATGCGCCCCCTCCTTGATCTATACCCCCTCCTTGCTCTGCACCCCCTCCCTGCTCTTCACCCCCTTGTTGCTAGGCACCCTCCTCCTTGCTCTGCACCCCTCCTTGCTCTGGGCCCCTCCTTGCTCTGCGCCCCCTCCTTTCTCTAATGGATAACACTTCTTTCTCCAGAGTGGTCAAAACTTGTTTTCCTGTTTCAAGTTTCACAATCTTCTCCACCAAAAAGTTGAAGAGGTTGGTCTTGTTCCCACTTACATGCAAGAATTGCTACCAGTTTGAGGGCTCTTTGCGTGACCATCTACTCTGACATGAGTATCAGAACCTCAACTATGACTTGTGTTACTTTTCATGCTTTTTGGAATGTAGTTATCAGTCCCAGATCACTTCTACTCCAATAGAAGTTTGAAGCTGCTTTCTTATGTGCAAAACACCCATTTATGGAATTCACTGTATTTGTATTGTAATAATTCATGTCAAATAAACATTTCTGTCTGCCTGTCTGTCTGTCATATTGCTGATTCCAAATGTTTTTGGCATCAGATTCTCACCGCATTCACAACTTTCTCTTGGGCTACTTGCTTTGTATCAACCGTTAACAAGAACTTTTTCATCAAGGAAGGGTCTGCCCATATCTTCAAACACCTTGATAAGATTGGTGATTTGTGCAGCAATGCTAGTTTAGAATACTTCAGTCTGCTCATAATGATGACATCCCTACTTTCCTGATCTTAGTGTTGTCTCCAAATCTTTCTCATATTCAGCAATAAGACGACTTAAGTTCTGCTCCAGACACCATCCATTGATGCAATGAGTCTCAGTTCTGCTTTAGTCCAATTGTGCCACCATATCCCTTCATATCAGTATGGTATTGTGTTGTTCATGTGCTTGGTCAACAGTGGCAGATGAAAATACTCTGCAGGTCTTTTAAACTTCCTGTAAATCTCTGGATGCCGTTCCCGAAGAGTGCATGACCATGTCTGGTTTGTGCACAAAGAGCCAATACAACAGACGTAATTGGTGTGATCAAGACAGAAGCACTTGGGGTTAGCCTGACCAAACTATCAACATACAATAGAAAGTCTCCATATCAGTAAGACCACACTAGTTCAAGCACAAGATGTTCTTAACACAATGCTGTATGTTAAAACCAAAACTGAGGATGGTTCTTTCTACACTCATCCGCCCACTGATCAAATTACAGGACACTGTCATCCATCCAAAGCTCAAATTGATAAATGGAATAGGCTTTTAATGAAACATGTAAAGATTAGCAGCTGTGACCTGATGAGCATACATTGTCCTTGTTCCAAGTGAAGCCTTCAAATAAGAATTCCAGCAGATGGTAAATTCTGTAAGGTCCGATTTACAGATTTGACACTTTAGCAGCTTGTGCAGCCAAATGTCATGGTGTCAGGCGTACTCACACGGTGTACGTCCGACACTATGACATTTTGACTTAGCTCAACTCCTGTTGCACTTTGTGCTTTGATCGACGGCTTGTCTGATACCCGTATTACCTTGCCTTATCCCTGTTTAACAATGAAATAGCTGAGGTGTAATGGTAGGGTTTATCAAGCTGCTAAAGTCAAAATCTGTGAATCAGACTGTACAGAATTGCCCAGAATTGACCCCAGCTTGAACAATTGCTTCCACCAATCCACAGTCCTCCAGCCAATCTCAAAATAGCTTCAGTGAGAAGATCTCTATGCTTTTTAGGCCATGCCAGCCATTTCCACTGGACCTGCTTTGCCAGACCAAATAGTTGCTGATCAAAATTCACGATAGGCACTTGTCCAGGGTTCAGATTATTGTAAGCACTTCTGGCGACATTCATATGGCGATACATCATCCCATAGGAATTCTGAATCTCCAGAAAACAATGATAGCATTGCTGTGATTTTGCAACCACTCAGGGTGTATATATGTATTAAGTGAAATTTTGGCAATTTTCAATTCAGCAATAGGCCTTACACCACCAAACCACAACTACAAGTACACATATCACTTCTTCCCAGTGTCACACAGCCACCACCACACTCTATTTTGCATTACTATAGTATCAAGCAAATGCACCTAAAAATAAAGATACATCAATATGTCACAATTGTTCAAACATGTCACTTTTACAATATCTGCAGAAAGTATGAAAGAATATGACCACAGTGAAACAAAGGTTAACGTGCCGTGTCATAAACATTTAGGCCCGGTTGAAGACTTTCTTATAGAACAGCTTGATACATGTAAATATGCATCTCCATTCAATCCAGTTTATTATGGCCTGGATAAATGTATCAGATGAAAAGGGGCACATATAATGTGGATACTTGTTGCTCAATATCATAGGAAGTGGTCAGTTTTAAGGCTTTTATGTATGAAATAATATTTATGTCATGATCGACCAGTGTGTGCTGTGCCAATCCCGTTTACAGTTATGCTAGCCTTTTTTTAGGGATAGTAAATACTGCCTACTTCGATCTGCTGATATAATGCACTTGTCTAAGTGATAGAAATGGAAAGCTTGACCATCTAAACATACATATAGGTGAAGAAAAATCCCAATTCCCATTAATAGTTCCGAAGATATAGGCAAAAATGTTATTTTCGATAATGGCGGAACAAGATGGCCGCCATTTCTGTTATAGAAATTTTTGAAGATGTGTCTATATCTAAAATGAAAGATAATGGTCTCAAGAGTATCTCTGCCAAATTTCATGCTTCTATACCAAAATGAACGATTTTTTCACATATCTACTGCACTACTATGAAATGTTACCACCAAAGCCTTGACAGTGCAGCACTTGACGATTGAGGTCAGTCATTAGACTAAAAGAGACTGACCAATGGACAGCTGGCCACTCCCACACATCAGAGGTCAAATAGGTCAAGGTCAGGTCATTCTGAGGTCAGGTCAGGTCTAAGGTCAATGGCCTATACCATTTTGAGGATGTCCTTAAGACTGGACAGCTGACCAAGAGTGCCCCAAGTGGCAATGGTCAGCTGTTAGACTTGGCCTTGAAGTCATAATAGCTCATAATGGTCAGTTGATGTCATCAAAAGATGCTGATTGCCTGTGATTGGCTTGAAATGTAGACAGGTCAAAGGTTGACCAATCATTTGGAAAAGTCCTAAAAGAAGACCCTTGAACAGTGTAAGAGTTAGAGATGAAAAGTAGAATTAAAGAGATTCTGAAGTCTAAATTTGATTGACTGAAGAATCCATCTGTTACAGAGCAAAAACAAGGAGCCTAATTAGCCTGTAGTAATTTTTCTCAAACCTTCACTTTACAATGTATATGGAGTGAGTTTTTAGCCTAAAAACTAAATAAAAAGACCACATTGTGCTGTTTGTTGTTCTATAGATCTGAATCCATGGTCAGTACAACTGTAACTAGTCAATGTTGTCACGATCTACGATGAAGTGTCCTGCTTTTCTTAAAGCCATGAAATAGTTCAAGATGACAGATATATTGAATATGTATACAATATCAGACATTGTAAATTCAGGTCTTCAACCTAACAACATGTGTCTTCCATACTCTATAGTAAATGCAATACCATATATATGGGACTGTACCAAATAGACCTACATATATACACTGCATGCCATTTATCCAGTAGCTAAATGGATCTATTCCACCCCCCCCCCTCTTTCTTCCCAGAAGCCCTGAACTGCATGAGATGTATCCCAGGACGGAGCCTTTCTAAGACAAACGATCACTCTGGGAGTTGTGGACCTCATCCATGCCAACTGGGCCTGTATATGACCCACTGGCCGAACAACCCAAGGCTCCACAAGTGTCTATTGGGATAAAGGCTAAGCAAGCCCAGATCAAATTGGATGACTGATCCCAATGCTGTTTGCTGCGTTAGTCTGGGTTTGCATTTATGACATTACATGCAATGCTGGGACCTGGGTGACATGCAGGGGATGTAAAGACTTTTAGGGGTCCTGGGTGAATGAGCTTGCACTGGATATGGATGCTTATTTTGCTTCTTTGGCTTTTTAGGTCATAAAACAAAAAGTATGCAACAGCACAGATGTCAACCAAAAGTTAACTTTGGAAGAAATTTAGGTCCTTCGCAACCTCAATCCTCAAGAAAACCAGCATCGACATGCTGAAAAACCAGATCGTTACTGGATTGGTTGTTGGCGCCTCGAGAAAACCATTGCGCCGTGACGATGAAAGGACAATCGCAGTCCTCCCTATTGCTGATTTCTTATAAACTATAAACAAAATTTTCAGACGATCTTCGTCAACATTTGGTTTCTTGGAATTTTTACTGCTTTGTCGCGCCAAAAACCTTGTTGTGAGAAAGTCGCGTTAAGCATGGCAATAACACAAAGTGCAAAACAAAATCACAAATTACAGAAGCAACAACATCCAAGATATCAACAACATCATCAGTTGCAATTTATACACCCCTGAGAGTGAGAAGCCAATGCACACAGTATAGCAACAGCCCATGCAGTACCCACTCAATGCAGAGGCTGTCCACCCAGTGGCTGCATTCATCTATATTAGCATCATCTGAAGGGAGCCTGTGGGACATAGCTGGGACTATAGATGTGGGTCATAAGACACTGAATCAATACTTATTTATATGTTCATTGATACAAGTCAGACACGAGGTCTCCTCTGAGATGCTAAGGAAAATACAGCACTGGCCTCTATCATCCTTTATTACAGCAAAGAGTCAATCACGTCCTGCAAGCAGGCCCTGGTCAAATCATCTCTGGCTATGTCTCCTAGTTTGCCACTGAATGACTTCTATAATCTACCGTATGGTGCCCTATTTTCGTCAGTTCTTCTCTTTAAAATGTTATCAGTGTTATACTATCACTGTGACAAGTTGGGTGTTCACTTCCAATTAACAAGAATACTGTTTTGCAAAATTTTTCAAAAGAAGAGATAGCATGCACTACTTTGCATGGTTTTGAGAGCAATTATCCATTGCAAAGTCATTATGACGATATTAGGACCCCAGGGACCTATTATCATCAGCCAAGGTGTCCTAATTCCGTCAGATTTCAAAATGACACTGTAAATTAACAAGCAGTCCAACATACATTTTGTATTTCTAAAAACAAATTAGATTGCTTAATTTGTCCCTCATTTCTAAGACTTGTGTTGTTTTCATTTTTTTCTAAGTGCAACAAAGGCATGAAGATGGGTCTAAAAAATCGGAGGAAGCTTGGCCTGCTCCGGACAATTTTGTCTAAAAATTACAAAAATATTGTGTTTTTGACTACTCGAAGTTTAAGAAGCTATTGTAGAGTTTTCAATGGGGCCATTAACGATGTAAATGGGTAAATGTGTGCAACAATGATTTTACTTCAAGAATCATGACTTTTTTCCCCACCAATTCAAGATTTCTTTAAATTAGGGTACATTGCTTAAAAGTGACGATAATAGGACCCTGACGAAAATAGGGCACCATACGGTATGTACATTATTTAAGATTTCGGGGTAATTTGCATAGGTTCAAATGTGCATTCAGATTAAGATAAGGAGTCATTATTGACAAATACCTTGAGCACCATTAAAAGCACAATATTGTTAAACAACATTTTCTAAGTTCTTGTTGCCCAATAATTATAAAATTTGGCGCAGACCTCATGTATGGTCTTAAAAAGGCATAACATTTATATTTGGATTGAAGTCAAATCAGTCTGTAATTGTTGCGGTCGTTGTGACAAGTGTCTCTTTGGCCACTGCAAGAAATGTGTCGTGCATGTAAGAAAAGAGGTCACATGAGAGTAGCTTGAAATCACTAAATGATACACAAGAACCATTCTGCCCGACCACTAGCAAAACCATAACTGTAATAATTATTCAAGCCGTTCAATGTCAGTTTATAATGCTGTCAGATTTTAACAGAGCTCCTCAGAAAGACAATCTAACCTTACTGAGGTTCATTGCATGAAACCTCATTACCAAACCAGCAAAACGAACAACTCCTCCTGGAAAAATCAACTCTATCAAATTTCTACATTGCAAGTTTCATATACTCATCAACACTTAATATTTATCACACCCCCAAAGTACACAAGCCATCAGCATGCCCATAAAACAGCATGTACCTAATGAACACTGGGCCACTTTATGAGCCATAACCCATAAACATACTCTGTCTATATTGACTCTATAATCTATAATCTGGACCTATATTCAGATTAAAGAATGGCATAACAAAATTATACAAGAAGCTAAAGAGACAGCTGAAGAGCAGATATTCAAATTTTACAGCTAATAGACCAATTACACATATTACAGCTATTGATAAATAAATAAGTGCAACCCAAGGCAAAGGTAATTTCAATGGGGACTGGGGTTCACTTATCAAAGATTTTGACTACAATGTAAAGTTCTGTTTGTTGAGCAAAGAAAATTGGCAGCCATTTGCATCCCACACACCTCAAACATCATCCGTTATAACCCAATGTTTTCATTTCATTGGATAAGAATTCATGCTTCCTTTGATTGACAATGTTTAGCATTGACCCATTGGCAATTTGCAAAACATCACCCATTTACTTTCAAGCGGCACTGTACACATATCTACTAGCAAGTCTGTATACAATAATATACTTATCACATTGGCCATAAATTATATTATTCTGCATAACGATAGTTGTGTAAGTTACTAACTCAAAATTTAAGAAATGCTTGATAATGATTTTTACATATTAACCTGATTTTACTTCATATACTATCAGTCTGCAATATATGGATGTGAGGTGGGTTAATAGTCACACCCTAAATTACTGGGCAACTAATTGAGTTCATAGATGGTTGGGATGCATGGGGTAAATATTGACAAGCCCGGGGCTGTGTGGGGTAATAGAGAGACCTATCTTGTGGCTAACACCCTCAGCATGGGCAAATACCCTAGTCAAATACTGCAGAAATGTAATTGCACCTTCCTAGCTAAATCCTACATATAAATTTAGAAAGACACTGTTGCTTCAACTGAGAATGAGTCTGAGATGTCTTTATGGATTTGTCCTATCTATTTTTTTCACATGACATTTTCCCTCCAAGATTTTAGCTCAACAGTTGAGATGTAAAATAAAATTTTGAGCATGTATACATTGATAATTGTGCCCAAGAAGACTTTTAACAACCATGGATAAAGATATATAGATAGATATGGTAAGAAAAGCCCTGTAAGCCTATGGTTCTGGGTGCTGATAAGGATTGACGGGTGAAATGGGAGAGTGGGAATCCTCAACATGTTACACATCTGATCCGAAATACATCCAGCTGGCATCTTGCTCATGAAGGTCCATTGGAAATTTTGGGTTCCCCACCTCGAGTTCAAACCCATGCAAGCAAAGACCTTCAGCTGAGCAGGCAAGAGTCCAAAATAAAACAGTAACTGCAATAACTATGATTTCGCCATCCTTTATTCTCATTCCTACTTTGCTTATCATTCTGTTATTACGAATGGATCGAAATGTGGTTTTTCTTCAAGTTAAATTTCATTTCGCCACAAACTTCTTAAATAAATTGCAATCCATTATGATAAACAATCTTCAATTAATTCAGATCATGATTTCATATCTGAAATCTTTTCTTGAATTAAATCGATGATCCTTAATTTAAGCCCTGTTTGATTAACACGTTATCTTTAGATCTGAGGACACTTCTATGTGAAAGTTGATGACTTCAAACTTCTTGACAGAACTTCTTGACCTAACTTTATGACATTGTATACTTATAGGCTGCTTAAGGTGGAATTAAAGGACCACTGTCATTAACCTGTAGTCCACAAAGTTTGGTGTGGTGCCAAAGTAATTAAACGCCTATCATAACCAAATGATGGATTGCCCATCAATGATCTTTCAAGCGCTTTTTGCAGCTTTGACCATCAATATTTGCCCATAAAATTTGATAACTTTTTATCGAACAGATTGAAGAGGCGACACACTGGTTCCTCCTACTTTGAAACTGAAACAGAAAAAAAAGAACGATAGATAGATAGATAGATAGATAGATAGATAGATAGATAGATAGATAGATAGATAGATAGAGAGATAGAGAGATAGAGAGATAGATAGATAGATAGATAGATAGATGGATAGATATATAGATAGACAGCTAGACAGCTAGACAGATAGATAGACAGATATATAGATAGATAGATAGATAGAGAGATAGATAGATAGAGAGATAGATAGATAGATAGATAGATAGATAGATAGATAGATAGATAGATAGATAGATAGATAGATAGATAGATAGATAGATATTTGAGAGTCTTACGGCCAGGGATAATGAGTGATTACCAAAATTCACATGATCTCCTACCTTGCCATTGTGTAAAATCATGACTCCATGGAGTTTGTGAGGTCATGTCCTGTATTTGCCATTATTTCAGAACAACTTCATGAATGAGTCATGCCACTCACAAGTTGCGTCATGTCTCCCAATTAAATGACAAATTGATCTCTCTAACTTTTCATTGTAAGAGATGGGACCTCCGACGACCATTGATGTCCTGATATACAGACTCATGTGCAGGCACTGGTTCTTCCCTGTCTTCTGTGACTTGTTTTGGGATCAACACGAAAAAGAAAAGAAAATGAATCTGTTCCAATTAGAGTGCAGATCAAACATGGCAAATCACATTCGCCGAAAAAAAAGTTACCTAAAATTAATAGCATGGTAGGACTATTACTTCATGGTATGACTAATTTGGTTGATTTTCCACATGGTTCAAATCTCCATGGCAACATTTTTGAAGCCCAGGAATTTGGGAATAACCAGAATCCTTTAATCTTATCTGAAACCCTCAACAACTGCCTGGACAATAAGGGTGAAATCGGCCAAGACAATGCCCCTCAAAACGGATAGGCCAACACAATGCTGGCCAACAGGACACACTCCATAAAACAGCCCAAGGAATTGGCCTAACCACGGGTAGCAGAAAGGAGCTATGTTACACAGGGTCTTCTAAATAGGCTTGGCTTGATTTTCATATGCAATCAAAAGAACAAGTCTGGGATAAAAAAAAAAAAAAACATGTGCCTACCGTATGTGTGACCACAATCTTGCTGAATAGTCCTTACGTGCACACAATTTGGACTCTTTGCCTGAGAGAGATCTGTATATATTTGGCAATAGCCTAGATTTAGGAAAACTATAATTCCCAAGTTATGCTTTTTGAAATTGTATGAAATCAGGATCATTAATTTTTTTGGAAAATATCAGTCGCTCTACCTTCCCAAATAAGTCTTGCCGCGGTGCGCCTATTGTCTGGATGCTGAAACATCATTTTCATTATCAATAACATCCCAGATATTCTGTTTTGACTCCTAATGTCATTATTAAATCTTCCATCACTGTTGAACTGTGTTGAATCAGAAACAAGGGATAATTCAATCAGTTGTTTCATTAATTTGGTTTATGACAGACGAACATACAAAGTCATGAAGCAAACTTTTGTTCTTTTGTGATGCTTATTGTGATTCAGAAGTGGCGCTACTCCTGCACCCACGCCCTCTTGTGTTAATATGGAGAACCAGCTCATTAATTATGTCTTTGTCTGGTGCAAGTGTCAACTGTGACTGGTGCCAGAACATTTTGCTTCCTGGACATGCAAAGGCCATTGTTTGTGTACTGTGTGAAAATGACAACCAAATGCAACGGGTGTGAACAATAAGAATGAGGGTAGGAGAATCTGGGAAAGATGTTTCTGGGCCCACTCTTGAGGCTATGAATGGGGGAGGAGGGTTATGAGGGACATGAAATTCAAAAGTAAACTGGCCAAGGGACTGAGGGACACAAAACCCCATCCAGAGCCTCAATTGTTTTTGCACAGGACTTCAGTAACTAATGGTGTTATTTTGATTTAAACTTATAAAAAAAGTGTGTTATTATTATATGACTAAGATAACAATGGCGACAAAAAATAAAATTAGGTAGGCCTATGTATATTTGGTGTCTCACATGCACCCAAAATCCAGATTCTTCTGCTTTTGAGTTCAATCATATCGTATCTTCCTATCATCACAGGAAGACAAAAGATGGCACATGAACATGACAAGCATGACGGGAAATATAAGAAAAGAAATTTTCCTCCAAACTCTAAAGATTCTCAGAACTCTCGCGAGCAACTTGAGAAAATTATATGTAGTTATAGTTGGTGCAAAAAGACAGAAAAATAACAGAAGTGTTGTGTTCCAAGATCATTTGGTTCCTGTATTCAACAGTATCACAAATTACAATGTAAAACGAAGATTCCAGACCATTTCTTTGCAGCAAAAGAGTGTTTACACCAAAATATGCATTCAGCAATATCAGTGCAACAATAACAAAAGACAACAAGATACGAAAAAGAAAAACAGAACTTAACACACAGAAAATGACAACATCTGACACACAGAAGAAACAGGGGAAGAGATGAAAAAGGCTATTAATTCACAGAGAGGCTAATGAGGAGGAATTTGGCAGGCTTAAGGGGGGATGACCCGAGTAAACATATGAGGGGAACAATCCCTCTGATCAACTCATAATCTTGTGGCTCTCAAAGAAATGGAAATTAGCCTAAGGCTTCAAAGTCCTCAGTAGACATTTGAGATTGTTATGAAACAAACAGTTTAAGGCAGTGCTGCAACAGTGAGCCATTTCATTGCTTTCATTAAAGAAGCAACCATCAAAAGACCAGTTGCTCTGGTATCAGAAGATCATTTTGATTTGGTCCACCCAGAGAAGTGATTTGGTCAGGAATTGGTTTTGCAAACTAGAATGGTATGGTGTTGTTATTTATTAGTCAATTCTGAATATTTTGTATTTCTAAGATTTCTTCAGATATACATTCAGCACTTACTATCTTTCATATAAATTTTAAAGAGGAAAATATGTCAATTTCTATTCAATTCAAATGAATTTCTCAATATAACATTCATCCAGAGAATCTGCGCATCAGGCCTACACAATTAATTGCCAAAGATAACATACAGATGAAGAATGGGATTTTTAAAAATTGCAAGTAATCAGTACAGTTGCACTTAAAATAACTCTTTCCTTATAGAGACAGAGACATTCAAAAGACAGACATATCGCAAGTGTTTGTCTATGAAAGGAACTACTTCTTGTGGAACTACTTTGCCCCTTTATGTACTCATCCGCCATTTGTGCAAACAATGCATCTATGATCACATGATCACTTTTCTCATTACCCATAATCCTCTTTGTTTTCTCTTGTAACAATAATCGAATTCATTCTGTATGAAGAGAAGAAAGGGGGAGCCAAAGAACTGACAATATGGTTGGGAAAAGGGAGAACACAGCCAGGCAAAGGCAATATTTAGCTTTTGGTGAAAGAACACAGAGATTGCTTCTGAAGGTTCTGCATAGGACTACTTTATGATGTTTTGATATATATAATGCACAATATAGAATGATAATATGTATTTTACTTTTGGATTCTGTTTCTAATTTAAGTTATAGAGGTTACATGTAACATACTGTGTATTAAACTTTATATTGGAAATTATTGGATAATCTGAAATCAACTGTTAGGCTGCTGTAGAATCTATTTTGTTAGTCATTATACTTTTTAGAAGACTAGAATCACAATTTTAAAGTTTAACTTTGTTTTCTTGTTTATTGTATTCTTTTGTTGTCATCTTTCATGCTCATAGTTTCTAACATTCGGAATTGAATAAAGCTATTACAGATACAAAATTTGATCCTGCAGTTTCCATAATCAAAGACAAAAAAAATTCCCATCGATCTAATTCACACCATTTTACAAAAGATGATTATAGTACATTTGCACAGTTCATATAACCACCTTTGACTATATAACCATGCCAGCACTAGCTGTTTGACCATTTCTGTCTTTGCAACTCGACATAGAATTGAGGTAAGACCAGGCTTCCAATACTTTCTAGCCTTATCCTCCAGGGTATATGGTCACTTTGGCCAGATCCAGGCCTATAGCAAACCTGCCTTGGGTTGCTGGTAGGGGTGGATTTTACAGTAAATTAAATCGGACCACCGAGGTAGCGAAAACGATAGCGACCAATGAGCTCTCTCCGAAGGGTGGCGATGATGCATGTTGCAATAAATCCAGCCTTATGTATAAAAACATGGTTTGTAACTTTCAAATATATAAAGACAACTTAATTGTTCTTAAAATAATAGCATCGACTAGGCCATTAGGAGTTCACAACTTTGTTCCTTGAAGATGAAAATTACACAGTAAATGTTAACTGTTGAGGCATACCTGTTCAGCAAAATTACATGATAAGTCTCCTAAAAGTGGTAGTGTATGGTTATCACAGTAAAATTCAAGGCCTAGATACTATCGTTTCTACATCAAACACAGTGTGACACAAACACAGTATGAAATTTACAGCACTTGGAGAAGTTGGTGTAAAAGTTCACAGACAGACAGTCTTGCTACGATTTGTTCAAAATGTAAATCATTGCAGAATTCACAGATGGAAACTAGAGCCCTGCGCGGTCAGACCGCAATGCGGTCGCCCGCAAGGACCGCAGCCCGCGGGGCGGTGCGGTCACAGTTTTCTTGACAGCATGCGGTGCGGGGCGGTCGCGGTCAGGTTGAGACCTTTGCGGGGCGGGGCGGTCATGGTCACACTTTTGGCCAAGCGGTCGCGGGGCGGGGCGGGCAATCCATGCGGTCAGAGTATGACCGCAATTGACCGCAAACTTCAGAATCTGTCAATATTTTCTGTTACATAGGTATATATATTTTTTAATTTAGGGAAAATATAGTGATATAGATGACATTCAGTAATTGGCATATATTACATAATTCCTAAACTTGAGTATATCAGTTTATGTAACATCAATGATATGTGTAGGCATATTAGTAAATCAAATTTGTTGTTCTTTTTCCAATTGAAAATTAATATCCAAAGTTATTGGACCTTCATCTGTTCTCAGTCATAAGTATACCAAAGTTAAAAAAATCAACCTTTTGCATTTTTGCAGAATTGTTGAAATATTCTAGAAGAGAAATGCATTAATAACATTAGAATGTGATATTAATAGGCCAACATTACTTATTAGACAAGAAGTGTATAATATAGCTGCATATGGGTATCTATTGTTGAACCACCATTGTTGTCTCAAGACAAAGACAATGCAATTGGGTCAATGCCCCTATAACAAGTGGCAGTTCACCTAAAGTTTGTGAAATCAAGATTTAGTGTTTTAGTAACCTGGTAGTAACATTAGTAATAGCATGAGAAGAATAGCACACTAAACAATGATTTTATATGCATGTAAAATATGAAATATTTTATTTGTACAGTCATTTTATCAATACCCCCACATAAAATGGAAATTCCCCTAATTTAGTAATTAGTATGCACCCTGGTAATAATAAGTACATCATAACAGGTAATTATAATTATGCATTAATTGTATGCCATGGCCTTTTTCTTTTCAATGGTTTTTTCCACAATCAACTTAAGCTAATTAATAAAACTTTATTTATTTATTTTTTATAAAAGCCTGTAAGTAGTGTTGGTTCTTACACACACCTGTAGCTAGTGGAACCAATCATGCATATCTGCTATCATCCAGTGCTTGTTCAAACAGTGTCATTTCACTTTTACCCCACAAGGACCAAAATGTAATAATCACTTGCAAAATAGTTCAATTAGGAATACTTATAAAAAACAAAAATTAATATATATTTGTTAGTATTGCATGAATGACTTCAACCATTACATAAATGTGAAAATCTTAAATTTTAGTACAATGAACTGAATAAGATGCATTTCAGATTAACGAAGTAAAAGTGAATGGTATATTTTCTATTTTTAAGTCATTTAATTTCAAAGCTATAAAACTTGTAAATAAATCTTGATAATATCTAGAGAATAAGACGACAGAGTGGGACAAATCGGTAATCATTAGTCATCCATTCACTGTTTATCATTATGTGATTAGTTTTGTATATATTCTTAGATCAAAAGACCCAAGTCACAAAATCTTTTGAACTGCGGACATCTGCGGTCATATTGCGGTCAAGCGGGGCGGTCGCGGTCAAGCATACCATGTCCGCATGCGCTGCGGGGCGGTCGCGGTCAGGCCTCAAGCATGTGGGGCGGTCGCGGTCGTGGTCAGCTTTTCAGCAGTGCGGGGCGGTGCGGTCGCGGTCAAGCTTAGTCCATTGCGGGGCGGGGCGGTCATGCTTTTGGGTGACCGCGCAGGGCTCTAATGGAAACCTTCACTGACCTTCACTGACAACACCATATTGCTTCTCCAGTTACTTATATAGTAAGTTCTACCACATGCATCCAATACTGGCACAGCTTTAAATAGTGACTTGACCAGGTCTGCCAAGCAGCTAGAACACTCTTGACTCCTTTCTGGCTTTGTTGGCAATGGAGGTATACACTGCTCATTACAATGACATGATAAGTCTCTCTCCAAAATAACTATTACAGTAAGCAAATCACAGTAAAATTCAAACATCAAGGCATTGGATTGAATTAATTATTTTTATTTCACTTGGTGGAACATTGACACAGACATTCAACATATATATAATTATATATATATAACAAACTTTAATTTTTCTAAACCAGTAAGGAATAACCACACTAAGCATTACTGCCTTAACCATTGTTTCTATACCACATACACACTGTGACACACAGATAGTTTACAAACAATTTACAGCACTTGGAGAAGTTGAAGCATCAGTGGACAGAGAGACAGTCGTGCTGCGATCGATGTGTTCAAATCGCTGACCATTGCTTCTCCAGTAAGTTATATATATACTATGTATAGTAAATTACACCACCTCCACTAGTGGCATTGCTTTAGTGAATTCACAGATGGAAACCTTCACTGACATCATCATTGCTTCTTTATATGTCATAGTAAGTTCCATCACCTCCACTTCTGGCATAGCTTTAAATAGTGACTTGACCATCTCTACCATGCAGCTAGAACACTCTTGACTCCTTTCTGGCTTAGGTGGCATTGGAGGCATTGGTTGCATTGGTGGCATTTGCTATCAGTAGGGCCAAGAGGCGAAGTGCAGAGCCAAGATTAATCTGAGGCGGGGCACCTTTGTTGGTGGCGGAGTGTCCCGGGGGCACCCTTGTGTATAAGAAGCGCCCAGGGGACAGCGGAAGGCTACAAGTGGACAAGCCAAACACACCGTTAGGTCAGCCATTCATCCACAACTTGATGAGCCCCTAAGTCCCAGGGTTAGCCACTGCCACTCTGCCCACAGTGCAGTGCAGGACCACCAGCCCACCAATGCTCATTTTCCATGCCCTCTGTATATATATTAACTCCAGCAGTTCAAGCAAGATTCATCTTCTCTGGGTTCTATATCTCTGGCATTGGTTTGAATGGTTTCATCATCATCATTGGGGATTAGTGGATACTTTATTCATTTTTTGTTTGAATGCCTTGTTTCAAAGGCCAATTTTACAGGGTAATTGTATAGTATACTGTCGAAAGTATATACCAAGTGAAGTTCTTGCATGCATGCAGTCGATAATCTGAACATCAGAAAACTGAATATATATCATGAAAATCAGAAAATGCAACTTGCATAATTATATAGTATTCATTCATCATTCATCAAGCATGCAATTGCAACATTCAGAAGCTATGATACAGTGTAGCATATATATAATTATTATTATAGTAAGTAAATCTGCTATACTATTTGTTCAGAGTATCTTGACTGGTAGGATGGCAAATATTATGGAGTTTGATAGCTGCATTCTTATGCCACATCAACAGTCTCCAAAAATCCACAGTGAACTGCAGACATTGCTCAACTAAATCTAACGACATGATCATCAAGTCCCAACTTTTTTCTCGGTTGCGCTAAAGTCTCTTTTATGGAGTCTCGATAAGATCGGAATAACGTTAGAATGGCATCTTAACCGCGTTTAGACTACAGGCGAAATTGGGCGAAACTGTTGCTGGAAGTCAGGAGAGTTACAGGACTGCATTTAAAGAGTGTTTACCTAGGACCCAGGCATGATTGGCCTCATCCCAGACAACTTCTGAGCTAAGAAAATCAGAGTCCTCCACAACGAAAAAAGAAATATCGTCGATTGTGTTGATGCGTCCTTGTGATGGAATGAATTTCAGATGTCGTAAATAACAGATCTTAATAATTTGTGTGTCTGTACCGGGTTTGAATTCCTACAATATTAATTTCATTCTTTCTATTTGTGGGAAAGCGTGCCTGAAAATTTTTTACAAGATGTACACTATATCAAGTAAACTGATTTGAATAATTCTATTCTGTTGCTTCATAAATTTGGACAGAATATGAAAATAAACGAGAAGGACCTTCATCATATATACAAAAGAGTAAACAAGAGACACATATCTGCCCAGGTTAATTTTTTCCCCTTTCTTTTAGAACTTCAAAACAACAGAAGTACTCAATATATAGTGCCATGGATTGAACCTAATCATTCATTCACAATATTATATGCTACATGTAGGCCTATAGCTCAAGATCAGTTGTAAACAGTCTGTCACTTTGACATAGAAAAAGAGTGGACTGCTGCAATGTGAAAATGGCACTTCATGTGTCATCATGCTGATGATTTGTCATGATCATACCTGATATTTTCGATGTTAATTTGATTTAAGGAGACTTATCCCGCTTGTTGGTGACAGCCATGCAAACGAAAGGATTATGCATATCATTTTCACTCTAAAATCGTTATGACAGGTCAAACGGCCTTCTCTTGATCATGACTAATCAAACAGCCTCTATATGTTTCCCATGTTGACAGTAGAGAAGATGACACTTTATTGGCTATCATGAGTCACAAAGTGCATTTTTCACAGTGATTTGGTCCTCATTTTTTCTATTTCAAAGTGACAGACTGTAAGATGACATAAGGCTGAGGCGAACCACATTTCTCGTGACTACTGTAAGTCGATGAGGCTGCAGCGTCTTGAGGACGGCGCCTAGATGCTGAATCGGAGGAGGGAGGATGAGAGCCCCCTGCATCCCTGCCGCATCCCTGCTACAGATGCTGAGATAACTGATGATGGATAGAGGAATTAGGCGATGGTGTATGTGATAAGTCCTGGCAAGAATCCACCCAGCCCCTCTCTCCTAACCTAATAATGTTCTACAGGTTTCTATCAATGCAGCTCCTGGGATATGCTTGCCCAAGCAAAAATGGGATTATCACCCCCAGAATGAAAGAAAGGAAGAAGAAAAGAAGAAGAATTCTGAAGAAAGAAGGAAGAACGGAGACTAAGAAGAGAAGAAGTGGAGATTCAGCAAAACAGATGCAGCAGACTGTAGCCTGCTTGCCTGGCTTTCTGCAATAGACATGACATATGGTCAAGAATATGGCAGGACTGAGAGAATGGAAAGAGGAAATGCCCTAATTGTATGTCTTTGCACTTTATTCAGTGGAATCTATACAAAGCAGAATGATTCATTGGTGTTTTTTTTTTTTCATATTTAATTGTTTATGCCTACTGAAATAGGAGGTGGTAATGGTGATCCATCTTCTCTCATAGCAGCATTCCATCTTACATTGACCACTGGGAGTAGAGGTAAGGTAAAGACTACTTAGGGTGGTAATGTTCAGTTTCTTCAGATGAGATAATCTATAACAATTGAAACGCACGAGAACATTTCAGATCTTCTCTATATATATTCTTATGAATTATACTTTGACAAACGAATAATTTGGAAAAATTTCAGTCCAAGACCGAAGTCAATGTGATCAGATTTTGTTGTACAGCACAACAACTTGTGCCAGCCCATTTCTAAAAAATAATGTACTACATTTTATAAAATGACTTTGACTTATGGATAAGATGCCACAACGAAGCAAGAAATGAACAACAGGAATAACAGTCTGTTCTATAGCAAAAACCACATAACTCATATCTGCAACCAGCATCGACAGAAGGAGATAAAGATGAAAGGCAGGCCACATATTTCATGAAATCATATTTCACATCTCATGCAGAGGGGGGGGGGACTACCATGCCATAAAATCAGGGAATTTCATCAACAGATTTTCATGGGAAGTGGCTGACTAGTGAAACAGACCAGGGTCCCTAGAAGAGCCAGAATTTAATAAGAAGCAACTGCTAGAGGGCTGGTTCCCATCAAAGAAAATAATATACTAAAGCAATATCAGAATGTATGCCCAATATATCAATTAGTCCCTGTGCTCCCCTCCTGCTCCCAGGCCAGGGTTCTTGGTTTGCCATGGCTTCAGGGCAAGGCACTTTTGGTAAGGTTGGATTGGTAAGGTTTGGTGCCTTTTGGGTGGAGTACTAGAGTAGGTTAGGTGGCTACCAGATGCATTTTATAAGAGCTGTAGACTGAAGAGCTTAGGTTGGACGTGAGGTACAAGACCGCTTAGTACAAAGTTTAGCCCAAGTTCTTTCATCAAATTGACTCAGACAAAACATACATGTAAATGAATCTCTTAACGCACTCTTATGGGCAGCTATGTAAATATGTAAACATGTTGCATTACGTAACTGTTTCTGGTCAATTATTTTACATCTAAGATTATTTGATTTGACCCAGTCCTTGAAACTGCATGGGTCTATTTTCATCATTCTGTTCCATCATTCTGTTCAAAATGCCCCTCCTCTACTCCTGTATCCTCTGCTCTCAATGCTCCATAGCCTGTTTAGCACCGATAAGTTCGACCAGTTGATTGTCGTTTGGTGTGAGCTTTACTGGTGATTCTGTTGTTTGGTTCAAAAACAGAGTAAGTGGCCCTGCTTGTAGCAACGTCAGCACATTGTGTCAGTGGACCAAGCCATGCTTCACATTTCGGACCGCATACATGCATGCATGCAGAGAATTGGAGTACATTGAAAAGTTGAATTATATTATGCAAGTGATCAAACTTCTCATCGTCTCATTCTGTATTATCACAATATACAGTAAATATACTGAAATTGCCTCAAATTGAAATTCATAATCTGCACTGACCTCCTCGTCGTCTTATTAGAGTTATGGTGGTTGGTGGTTCCTATTGTCGGAGTGTTCTGATACCTGCCATGGACATACTGTCAGAACATCACAAAACATAAATCTATTTCTATAAAGCCCACAGAGCAACAGTCATCAACCACTATAAGTCTGACTGTTGCTCGGACTACTCCACTGCTCCCAGTGTGAATGCAAATGCTGGCCAAGCAGATATGGGAAATGGTGGCAGTGCCTGTGGAATACCACAGGGGGCAGTGATGCCTTCAGCTATATCTCTGAGTTGGTTGGAATGTACATGTAACATAGATCTGGTCGATGCAAAGTAAAAAATTCAGCAACTTACGGTTGAAACTGGAATATTTCTCATCTTTCTTGAAAAAAAAACTTACATTTTACAAGTCTCCTTTTTATGCAAGGCAATGAAGATAGTTCTAAACACTTAATTTTCCGTTTCTTTGGCGAATGGGTTCAAGATAAAGTTAATCAGTGACCACCCATAAATTTAAAGATATGCATCCTAACACTGCAATTCATTGGGCAATGGACATGTCCTGTAATGTAAACTCATCCAGTAGTGTGTCAAGTGTACAGTCTGCTTCACAGACATGCAGTTTACTATTTACACTGACACTCAACAATTTACAACAGGTCTTACAAGATACAGAAGCTTGTTGCAATTCACTAACAAGATAGGGGATGACACTAAAGACGACTTACAGACTTGGATTGAGTTGCTCTGGTCATTACAGCTATTTAGGTCCGCTGTGCACTGAGCAGTCAGCCAAAAACTGCAAGGCAGTAAAAACAGCTCAGGAAGAAACCACAAAAACTCCACACAAGTTGTCAACACTGGATGTGCAGTTGGGATTAACTGATTAGACAAGATACGAGAATGTCAAGAAAGAAATAGAGGAAAATTTTAAGAAAGAAGGAAAAGAAAGTAAGTACATAAAGAGAGAAGATAGGAAGGAGGAAAGAAACGAAGAAGGAGAGAAAGAATAGGAAGGGGAACAGATAAACAAAGTTCTGGTAAAGAAATCATGAGAGCTAAAAATGAAAAAGAGGATCTGCAGCTTCCTTTTAAAACACGTTTATGCTATGACCAGGTGTCTGGAGCTCTCTGTGTCTGTCCAGCTGGTTCATTCACATTTCTACTTCGGGTGATGGTGGGTTCAAATCTCACCCCGGAACTCACTTTAGTCCGAGCCCATGGGACTTTAAATGGAGGCGGGTTGTATGCAGTATTCTATGCTGGGGCAACTGAAAGACCCTGGGCATCCCTGAATTAATAGGGTATGTACCAGACTCTCAGTCTTCTCATCTCATCATCATACGGCAGTCGCCTGCCTCAATATAGCCCACTAAGGTGCTGCAGAGGTGTATAACACAAACAAACAAACAAACAAACTTCAGGTGATGGTAACTTGTCATTCAATGCACCCCACATTTATAAGTCATTTGTCTCTTTACAAAATCGACCACAGCTTGTCGAGAAAGTGTCACAAAATACACAGCCAAAAAAAGAGGCAAGAAAGAAAGGGCCAGAGGACACCTGAGATGGCAGTGATGAGGGTCAGGGATCTTTCTATTAGTCATTTGTGCCTATCTCCCTTGCATTTACATCCATTAGGCCATAAATTGCGGGCCAGTTAAAAGAACAAAGGTCTGTCAGATTCTAATATTTCGCCAATAAAGAATGAGGAGCAGTTCTTGATGAGTATTCTTGAGTCATGTCCATGATGGCATGCCCCTGAGCTGCAGTTTTCTCTCAGTTACCCCCTGGCTAGCACTCAGTTACCCTTCAGTTACCCTCCAGCATGTGCACTGAGTTACCCTCATGAGCTGAGGATAACTCTGGCCTCTACACTCTAAAAAATTTCAGACAAAATTGGTTTTTTAGTTTCAAAATGTTTTTTTGAAAAACCAAATTTCAATGCAAAAAACCAACATGGATTTTTTTTAAAATCCATGTTGGTTTTGCATTGAAATTTTCAAAAAACCGTTTTGAATCTAAAAAACCAGTTTTGTCCCGACAATTTTTTAGAGTGTATGGTGAGACCTGAGTTCTTGTACTCATGAACAGCCCTAGAAAGACACTTGGGGTGAAGAAATGCAGGGGGTGGGGGTGGTGGTAAAAGGGGGCAAGGGGTAAAAGTTGTACCCTGGTCAGTGGTCAAACAAGGCCCTGTTATAGTCACAAAAGCCAATCAGTGGTCATTTCACACAAGATAATAAATCATGTTGGCTCTTCAGGATCTTCAGGATTTGCAGATTCAGACCCAGATTCTGTTTTGTGGAGGTCCTGAACATGACTAAAATGGGGATTTCTTGTCAAGTGAGGACCCTAATCTGACAAAGGTATTGTTATTATAAATAAATTAACTAACAAACAACACTAAAGCACAAAATAATTATGTTTTCTGCACAATGTTGGAATAGGCCTACATGTTTGAAGGAAAAAAAAGTCATCTTATCAATTTATATTTGGTTTACTGAGCGAAAAAGAAGAGGTCTTGGCTTTTCCCAAACTGACAAGGTTAAGAAATTTATATTACTAATTTATGGCGTAATATTCTTGTACAATACCTCAAAAACAGGCAAATGCCCTGATATCCCCAGACAAGACTTATTTTGAATAGGATGACATCATAGCAAGGACCTCCTTGGCGCCACCTGTGATTTGCATGACGCATTAACCACAGTGGCGACATCTATCAGATTTTGGTCAACCACGAAATAGATTGATGTATTTCCTGCAAGAAAAAAAAAACCAACAAGGGTCATAAAAATTTGATACCCCTTGTTTCCTGCTGGGGGAGGGGCTGGATTTCAGCTGTCCCGATGTTTAATTGCCCTGGAAGTCATCAATTGATAGCACCTGAGGGTATTGTTAAAATATTTAATAAGAATAATTAGCTATCACTAATGAAGAAAGTGTTGTAGTGACATCTAAGACTACATGGATTCCATTACTGTGTCTCAACTGAAAGCTTGGATTGTTCTGAGGATACATTTTATGGGTTTTTGTTACAAAATAAATAAATTGATGGTTTGTGACACCAGGTTGTGAAGATTCAGCTCTGTGCTGTCGTCAGTGGTGCAGGCCATAAATCCAAGTACCATGGTGTGTACTAGGAACTTGGCCAAGAAGAGCAGGCCAGTTCTCCCATGATTTCAGATGATGGTCATGACAAGTGCCTTCTTACTCCAGTCCCTGCCGTACCTGTTGCTGGTGAAATATCTAACCTTGATCACAACTCAGAAACATTTGTTTTGTTGTCTGAGAGTCATGATATTTCTGTGAGTGCTTCTGAAGGTGGACGCTGCTTTCCTGAATTGTTGAAATATCGAAAGGATCATCATAACAAGCTCATATTCGCTCATCTTAATGTAAACAGCATTCGAAACAAGAAAATAGAAGTCAACTCGGTTCTTGAAAGTATGGACATTCTTGGCTTAACAGAGACAAAAGTTGATGATTCTTTTCCAGACTCTCAATTCTATGTTGCTAATTATGACATGTATAGAAGTGACCGAAATACATTTGGAGGAGGTCTCATGTTTTATGTAAACTCTAAAATCCCTAATAGGGAGAGAAAAGATCTGTGTGATTTTCCAACTCATGGTGTTGAATGCATGGTGCTTGAAATTTCCCTAAAAAATGAGAAGGTTTTCTTTTTACTGTTGTATAAACCACCTAACGTAAATGACAGTCATCTTGTTAATGTCATTTCAAATTTAATTGACAAATGTGTTGTTTTAAGTAAAAGTTTTTATCTCATTGGTGATTTTAATGTTGATCTTAGTAAAACTCCAAACTCATTAACAACTTTATTAGACGCATATGACATGAAAAATGTAATTACCACACCAACATGTTTTATGAATGTTAATAATCCTTCTTTGTTAGATGGTATAATTACAAACACTCCCAGGCGATTGTTAACTCATTTTAATCTTTGTATTGGTATTAGTGATTGTCATAATTTAGTAGGAGGCATCACTAAAATGAATGCTCCAAAAATTGTACCTCGTAACATTTTATACAGATCTTATAAAAAATTTGATGATGATAAGTTTAATAATGACTTGGGCATGGCTCCATTTCATGTATGTAATATATTTGATGATCCATCAGATCAGCTGTGGTTTCAGAACAAACTGTTAACTGAGGTCATCGAACTTCACGCTCCATTGAAAAAGAAAACTGTTAAAATTAAACAAGTGCCTTATATGAATAGTGTGTTACGCAAAGCCATTAATGTTAAAGCTATGCTGAAGAGAAAGTTTCACAGGTTTAAGACTAGTTTAGCATGGGATAAATATCGACTTCAAAGAAACTATGTCAATTCACTTAAGAGATCATCCATTGTAAAATATTTTGAAAAAAGATGTACTAATAACAATTCAAAAGATTTTTGGCAAACTGTCTCACCATTTATTTCAAATGCTAAAAAGTCAAGTGCAGATATTTCTTTGTTAGAAAACGATCATATAATTTCTTGTCCAACAAAGGTGTCGAACATATTTAATGAGTATTTTATAAATGTTACCAAAGATCTTGCTGAACCTGCTTTTTTATCAGATAAGCCTGTTGTTGATGTTGATAATCATTATTCTAGTCACAGTAGTATGCGGGTTATTAAACAAAATGTTTGTAAACAATCTACATTTGAGTTTACTGCTGTTACATATGATCAGGTTTTAGCTAAACTCAAATCACTTAAGATCAATAAGAGCCAGGGTTATGATCTTATCCCTGCAAAGATTGTTAAGATAGGTGCCAATTATCTCGCTTACAATATAACAAGTTTGATTAATAATAGCATTGTAAGTTGTGTATACCCTGATGATTTCAAGCGAGCTGAAGTGTCTCCATTGTTTAAAAAAGATGATAGTTATCATAAAGGTAATTACCGACCTGTAAGTTTACTTACAATTATTTCAAAAGTAGTTGAGGGTTTAATATGTGATCAAATTAATACATATTTCTCTAACATTATATCAGGAAATCTGTCGGCATATAGAAAATCCTTTTGTTGTGAAAATGTTATTTTGAAGTGTGTAGAGAGTTGGAAATGTTCCCTTGACAAAAATGAAACTATTGGTTGTATCCTAATGGACTTGTCAAAAGCGTTTGACTCTATACCTCATGGTTTATTATTGGCTAAACTTATTAATTATGGTTTTTCTACAAATGCTGTAAATCTTATAAAAAGTTACTTGTATAGAAGACCTCAGAGAGTCAAACTTGGAGATGTCAAGAGCAACTGGTTGTATTTAGAAAGAGGTGTTCCACAGGGATCGGTCGTTGGCCCTGTTTTATTTAATGTTTTTATAAACGATTTATTATGGTTATTGAATACTACATGTGATGTCTTCAACTATGCGGACGATAATACTTTAGCTTTTTGTCATAAAGATGCGTATGTTGTAAAGTCCACCCTTGAGGAGGCATCAAAAATAGCTATTTGTTGGTTTCATGATAATTTTATGAAAGTGAATCCTGCTAAATTTCAATGCATGACTTTGAGTAGAAATAATCAAAATCTTGAATTTGCCATTGGTGACACTCTCATTGAAAGTATGGATTGTGTTAAACTGCTTGGTTTTAATATTGATAATAAATTGAAATTTTCACATCATGTTAAACACCTTATCAAAAAATGTGGTAAACAAGTAAATGTTATTGGTAGACTGAGTAATATGTTAACAACTGAGTCAAAATTACAAATTGTTGATGCTCTTATATGTTCTAACCTAAGATATTGTAATTCCATTTATCATTACTGTAGTTTAAGTGATACTATGCAACTAGAAAAATTGTTAAAGCGAGCTCTTCGATATGTTTACAATGATTTTAATTCAGAATACAAAGATTTACTTTTAAAAGCTGGTAGAAAGACACTGTATTTAAGTCGTTTACATGATATTTTATGTGATATACACAAGTTGAGATATTTTGGGTTACCACCCTTAACTTCTGATTTTCTTGAAGAAAAGGTAACTAACTATAGTCTAAGAAATGCTACTCTAGTCCAGCCTAAATTTAATACTGTGATGTATGGCTACAGATCTTTTAAGTACAATGGTGCCATGTTATACAATAAATTACCTAATGATTTTAAAGAGTTAAGTTTGCCCGATTTTAAAACTAAAGTTCAGTCATGGAAGCCTGTGTGTAGGTGTGGTTCATGTTTAATCTGTACTCTGTGATCTAAAGTTGTTTACATGATTTTATATGAAACGTTTATATCCTATTTTATTAAGTCATTTGTACATATTTCATTTTCATATTGTAAATACTCATCTTTTTTATCACTGTCGATTACAAGCACTTGTGCTTATGTTGTTTTATTATCTGTAATCTACTCGACGTTAAATAAAGTTTTACTTACTTACTTACTTACTTACTTACTTACATCAATTGTGCTTTTAACCTCTCTTTAGACCCGGGTTAAAATCCCAGCAGCCAAACCGATGTTATACATGTAGACATCATTTTCCAGATAGCAAGTTTTGAAATCAACGCAAATGTTTTATTTGGAATATATTCAGGACATTTATAAAATTCATACGTTGTAGGCCTATACATATCATCAATCCTCATCAGTAGATGAAGTATGCACAGTCAGGTTTTTTGTTGTTGTTGTAAAAAAAACAAAAAAACAAAATTAAAAGGATGAAATAACTCACATAATATATTATTGGCCTAAATGACATGATGGCAAAATGTGCATGAATAGCCTAAATCCAAGTCATTCCTGCTAATTCTATTAGGTGGTTGCTGAAATTTTGGATTGTAAAAAAAATCCTTTAAGAACTAGAGACCTATCATAACAATGAGCATTACATGATAAAACTTGCACAGTCATTCACTCTCTTGTGTGAAGTGAAAGGCCTACTATCTCATTTCAAAAGAACAGCTTTCCACAAGAACAATTAATACCAACTGCCTAATCCATGGATTTAGACAGCTTTCACAGGATTAAGACAGAAACAATTGATAAATCTCCATGTCACATGATCAAAACAACCTGTCACATGGTGGCACGTGGTGTGACGTCACCAGCACGTGTCAGCACGTGCTCTTAGTCACGTTCTGATTCATTTTGGAAGTAAGAGAGTTCCAATTAATTGAGGTCACCTAGGTGAGGGGGCAGCACAGTAAGCACTGACAATTCAAATTGGAATTGAGGCAATCTATTTCATTTGATTAGATGTGCCCGATTTAAAATGATTCTAAAGGTATTTACTGAAGCATATTTTGATTTAGCTACAAATAAATCACAAATTCTATACTATACATGTAGTTATCGCAGAACACAATTTGTAATACATGTAATGAAACGTTGTATTGATGCAACCGTCTATAATAATAATTAAATTAAACAGTCCATTGGTTTACATCTGCACATGGTTGTTAAAAGGGATATCAAATGATTCGTAAATTTCTAAGAATCAATCTATGAGCATATCCACCCTGGAAATTATGATTTTTTAATAGTATGATGTTCATATGCATGCCTGTCAATAAAAATCATATAAAAATGCAATGCGCCTGGTGGTACAAGTTTTCGAAGAAAATTGAAAAAAATTCTTACAAAGGCTCATTTGACTGGGTGAGTAATGCAATAGTCCACGTTTGCACGAACATTGTCAATTTTGCCCATTGGGATTCACTTCACAAAAAACGTCATTGACAATTTTGAGTCATACCTTGACCAGCTTGTAATCTGGGGGGACTGAATTATCTGCCCAATGGAGGGGAAAATGGCTGTCTATGGGGGAGCAAGAATTTAGCATTTTCCTCAGATATCACTGTTCCAATCTTTGCACCCATTGTTCAATAACCCTAAAATTAGTGCAACAAATTTTTAGCTTCTTAATCATACAATTGAAGAGATAACAAAATGTTTAGTCTGCCCCGAGTTGATAATGATGACTAAACATGACCGCGGATTACATGCCTTACATGAATTTGTGTGCAGAGAATTGTAATGACAAGCTTGTTTAACGAGAGAAAGTGAACCAACAAAGCGATTATCTTGAAATATGGCGAATAGATCTGCATATGCGTAACATGTTAACATTTCAGCAACAGTCCTCCTGTGAAACTGTCGTCTCGTACGCATATGAAGATAAAACAACAATGACGCAAGGATGATTGAAACTGCAATCCAACATTGGTCCAGGAGACACAACAAATTCTGGTATCAAACTAGATGAAACATACTAATTATGTCCTATACGATCACTATACGATGCCCTTTAATATACATGTGCTATAAAATCATCATATATATATATTTGTTATAACTGCACATTACATGGCAGATACCAGGGTCCAGTAGCAGTACATGTAGATTGCCGATGGAGGGCAATAGCCTGGCCCTGTTGTCCACCTCTGCTGCATTCACCCCCGGGGGGATGGGCTGATGACCTACTTTGTTAATCTATCACTGTTTGTCTGAAGACTTCTGGTAATGGCTTCCTGAGGGCACCCCATTCTGCCACTAGGGGGCAGGTCAAAATGACCTCTTGCTCAAATTTGTACAACAGAATAAGAGAGGTCCTTGCTAGCCCTGGAAAAGGGCACATAGCTTCAGGTCATGCTTTGAAGAAGGCCTATATAAAGGGCCTATATACAGTACTCAGGGCCACAACAGGTTGTGGCATGGGATAGGCAGAGGCATATGAGAAGAAATTGGTCATTAGCCAAATTTAGGATGGTACAGACAGACAGACAGACAGACAAGAAATTTATTCATAACAAAGAGACAAGATATATACAATAATACATATAATACATTTTTACAGAAATAAAAAGAACATAGCAGTAGCATGTTTTGTCTCTTCATTATGGGGAGACCTCTCTAAGACAAAAGAGCCGCTATCGAGAGGCCACCCCAGAATAAAGCCCATCTGAAAAACTGGAATCCCCGGGGTAATTTTCCTATATATGTACCAGTATTTGCAACAGATTTATAAAGTAAATAAACATATAGTTTATTCTGGGAAAAGAGAGTGCCTACAAATGAGAATAGATCAAGCGTGGGTCAGGAGGGCGAAAAAGAAGAATCCCGAAGGAACCAATAGTAACACAACAGAGTATAACAGACAAGAGGGACAAAGAAGAGTTAAAGAAATTAATGTGTGTACACTATGGAAAGTATGACAATGATTGTTCTGATAAGAAAATGAATAACCTATCTCTGACAGACAAAACAGTTTCTTTCAGTACAAATATCATTATATCCATTTATATAATGATATTTGATATACTTAGAAAAACCAGAGAGGCTGTGGGTGTATATCTTTTCTTTAATCTGAGGGGGACAATTATTAAAAGCAAGTGGGATGACATACTGTATGCCACTTCTCGCAAATTCCGTTCTTACCTTTGGTAAATGATAGTCATTCGACGCTCTGGTTGTGCGAAGACGTACATCAGAGTTTCGTTTGAAAAGATTGGAATCAAAATATGCTGGGAGACTATGGTGTTCTAATTTGTAACAAAATTTATATTCTTGGAGGGTTTCTATGTCAGAGACTTTTAGTAGATTCAATTTCTTAAACAGGGGATCGGTATGTGCATTGTATCTTTCCTTTGTAATGACTCTAACTGCTTTCTTTTGCAGTTTTACAAGTTCATTCATTTTGGATTTCCAACACAGTATTCCATAGTTTAAATGTGGCAATAAAAGGCTATTATAAATTGTTAACAATATATTTTGAGGAAGGGTGTTTTTCATCTTCGACATTATTCCTAGCACTTTTGAAATTTTTGACTTAATTTTGATTGTATGTGCTTTCCAATTGACATTTTTATCTAAGGTCATACCAAGATAATCGAAAGTGTCCACAAAGTCAATAGAGGTTTCATTTATACTTATATTTGGTTGGGTAACATGCTTACGTACGTTATGAAATAGAATAGCCTTTGTTTTTGACACATTTAAAGACAACCTATTTAACTGAAGCCAAAGTGACACATTGTTCAGTTCACTTATAATGTTGGTATCTCTGTCTTGGCCAGCCGAGTCAAAGGTGCTTAAAGCAGCTGAGAGTGCAGTATCATCTGCATAGATAATGGGATGAAAAAACTTTGAAGCTAAATGTAGATCATTAAGATAGATAATAAACAAAAGAGGACCTAAGATTGATCCTTGCGGGACACCTGTTGTAATGGGGAGGAATGAGGAGAGGGTATTTTCATAGGCAATACATTGTTTTCTATTGGTCAAATAACTTTTAAGAAGTTTGTAAGCAGTATTTCTTATCCCATAGTAATTTAATTTATCTAACAGTATTTCATGGTCTATAGTGTCAAAGGCTTTCGACAGATCCAGGAAGATGGCTAACGGTGTTTCCTTTTTGTCCATGCAGGTGATAATTCTGTCGATTAATTCTAGTGCAGCGAGTTCTGTGGAATGAGATTTCCTAAAACCATACTGATTTTTATAGAACAAATGATGAACAGTAAAAAAAATCAACTAATTGAGTATGCATAATTCGTTCATGCACCTTGGACAGGCTGGGCAAGACAGAGATAGGTCTGTAGTTCTCAAACAACATATTGTCTTCTTTTTTGTAAATTGGCACCACCTTTGCTATTTTCAGCTTATCAGGGAAGATACCATTTTGAATTGATTGGTTAATGATAAGAGTCAGAGGATGAAGTATTTCATTTTTGATGATTTTCAGAATATTATTAGAGATACCATCTATTCCGCACGAGGTTTGTGGTTTCAGCTTGTCAATGATTTTTGAAACTTTGTCATGGTTTACTGTCTCAAAGCTAAAGTCATAACCAAAGGGAGAACAGAGATAGTCTTTGAAGGAGTGATTTGAATGCAATGGTATTTGGGATGATAACGAGGGTCCCACATTCACATATAGAAACGGATTACTAGGTCATGATGACCTATTTAAGAAGGAAACAGAAATTACCTTATATACTTAAGGTAATAATAACATAGCAAGAGCCCAGTAAGCTATTTATTTGTGTGATTAGTTTCCAAGGTCATGATTATCTTACGACAGCACCAAAAGGTACTTGTTTAGGTCAATGTGTTTTTTTCCCTTTGCCACAATGCATTTGTTGAGTAAGATATCATAACACTACTCCGTCTTGGAGAAACCTTTTTGATGACAATGCAGTTCTTACTATATAAACCTAATAAAAATTGTGATTGCAATAATATTAAGGTCTTTTCATTTTTGAAATCACTTCATGAAAAATAGTTATTTCTACTTAGCAATACGCAAGCACAAGTACAAACTGCCCCGTAGTGGCAGAATTGGTAGCCCATTGAGTCTTCCCACAAACAGTGACAGATTAACTAAGTTCCAAAAAACCAGGAAAGCACGAGAGGCTCTGACATTGTGAGAATGGCTTACCACGAATAGTCCCAAAGGTATATATGTACGAAATTAAACACTGACCTTCTGCCACCTTCTTCCTAACAACTTAAATATACTTACCCCAGTCTGCCTCTGAACTCCCAATTAGCCACTCTAGCCAATCCAAGATGACCTTGACCCTTGACCCTCAATCAAAGCAGGTCCTTTTTTCATCAGTTAATCAAAAGGTCTTTTTGGCAATGACCTTGGAGACTACTCACTCTGACCTTCTCTGTCCCTTCTATTGACTAAGATGTTGACTCAATCAAACTGCTTCAGAATGAAAAAAAAGTTCTGATTACCTACTGGGTTATCTTCAAAGTAAAATTGGTGAATTGGTGAATTTTGTGGAATTTTGTGGAATTATATGATCTAGAGTGTAAGTCTTTTTTGAACATCCTCAAGGTTACAGTATATGATGGATGGTGTTATAGATGTTTCTAGCACTACAATTTAAATGGGTATCTTGACTATCTTCTTCATTATGAGCTAACCTATTGGTCCTCTTCTCACAATACTTTGCCAAACAAGCTTTAATACCGAACTCCGATAAATTGACACATAGGCCTATTCCAATATATCTGATATCTTCCTTTTAAAATGCTTCAGCCATATTTCATTGTTTTGAATTTACAACATTTAGGTTTCATGTGACCTTCATAACTCAGAATGAAAAAAAAAATAAGTAAAAAAAAAAACAGAACCATTCTGTTTGAATTTATTTCCAATAAATCTTAATAACACCGATTGTCAGGAACAACACATTGAAAAATCCCCAATCAACATCTATGAGAAGACACAAAACAAGTCTGGTTGTGCCTTGGGCTACTCATTTGTCCAGACATGAGTGTCCAGCAACAATAGCCAATGGCTAGAAGCTGAGGGTCACTCAGTGTAATTTCTGCTCCTGATGATCCATTGTACCGCAATACAGAAGATGAATTATGTAGGTCAAGGTCAGGGAAAGTAGGTCATAGGTCACTGACCTTGAGGAGCATTAGTTAGTGCCCTTGTCTCTCATTGTCAAGGTCACCTGGTAAATAGCCCATTTAAAGGTGATTAATAGACTATTGTCCATTAAATATTTGTTGTAACTGTACTGTCTGTATACGTGTATTGCATTTCATAATTTCTTTAATGTTTCATTTTTATCAATTGTGTTTGTTTGATTCCCCTACCCTTTACCTTGTGAAGTCCAGTCAGGGAATTGGTGTCAGCAATCTAGTCATTTATAAAGCTAAATTTTTTATATCTTATACATTGTTTGCTGGAATAATCGGGTCTTGTTGGATTTACTGGTTTCCTTCTCCAAAAAATAAAATTGTGAAAGATGCCTTTAAATACTGTCATTTTGTACTCTGCATACAATGATCAGTTCATACATACAGGTTGAGACAACAGCAGTGATAGCAGTGAACTCAGCCAGAAATCAGATGCAGCAACTGCCAGGCCACTAATAATATCAGCCAAAATGGTGTCCAGAATTACAACTGCCCTGAAAGTTGAAACTGTAACATTGAAGTGTTTATTGTAATTTTGCATACTTAATTTTATGTTTACTGTCGTAGTAATGCAGTTACAAAGGCCTGAACTTGGGGAGTTCAAACATGAAAGCACTGAATTTACTCATGAATGCATGACCCTGAATTCTGCCAGTCTCCTCACAGCTATTGCTGTTCTGCAAAAGGAGACTCATGTCCATGTATTATGACGTAAGCCTATTTATAAGAGAAAAGTAAGGCACATATCATAAAATTATTATCCTACTTAGAACTATAGATATGTTCACATAGTAGTTAGTCAGTAAAACCCAATGAAAATAGCCGACGGAAATATTAATTTCAGTCCAAAAACTCTTCTTCCCAATTCCCAAAAAGGTCCATCTTAAAAGCAGAAATTTACTTAGCCAATTACAGACAGAACAGAGGTAAAGGGGTGAAACAGAAATAGTGTCAGTAGTAGGGTGCAGTGATCATCCAGCAGGGGGCATTCTGGATCATAATGCACCCCTCAAGGGTAAGGTGATTGATCACAGTGCCATCTACCACCCCTTTTGTCCTGGGAATGTCCCCTACTTTAATTGTTCTTTGTTTTACCCCTTTCACCTCACAGTTCCAACCTTCTCCAACCTGTACCATGCACTGTGCCTATGCTGGGGGTACTTTTAGGCAAGAATGGGTATGACTTAATAAGTCAGATATGGTGTACTGCAGGGTACTATACTAAGGCCTAGTTGTTCACGTTGCTGTGCAGCTGATCTTGTTGTTTGTCAAGTACCAATAACCGAACACGTAAAAAAAAGAGAAACACAGTAATTCGGGAACATTAACAAAAACAAGACAAAACCGAAGTTACAAGTCAAACACACACATACAATGTAGGTGCGGCTACCTTCTTATACAGTTGTGCTTGAAAATTAGTGAACCCATGGAGATTTACCATTGAAAACAATGATAAAGTTATCTCACTGTACTGGCCATGACATAAATGATATGGCACGAATCATTGAACCAATGACTGTATTATACCATTGAGGTTTCCCACTACATGTACCAGCCTAACCATTGGATTTGTATCAGGGGTTTTTGTGCTAGATAGGGGTTATAATTGTGCAAAAGTAAGTACACCCTCTGCTCCTATCTTTTAACATTATGCTTAGGGTGCACTTATTTTTGCACAATTATAACCCCTATCTAGCGCAAAGACCCCTGATACAAATCCAATGGCCAGGCTGGTACATGTGGTTTGAAACCTCAATGGTATAATACAGTCATTGGTTCAATGATTCGTGCAATATCATTTATGTTATGGCCAGTACGGTGAGACAACTTTATCATAGTCTTCAATGGTAAATCTCTATGGGTTCACTAATTTTCAAGCACAACTGTAGCATGGTGATGTGACCATGTATAACATGTCCTGAATGTAAATGTTACGGACACACAGTACGCTTTTGAAACGACATTCATTATGGATTTTAAGAAGTTTTTAGTCATAATTATTCGACACGTTTTAGTGACTGTACTGATTGCTTACGACTACAAACACAATTTTACTACGACAATGTATTTTCCATAAGTAGGCCTATTTTCAGAATGGTGAATGGTCTATTTTTGATTGTTACATTCCAAGAAATGCCAATGTTGAGGAGGCCTAAATCATAATGATTAATGACTTGAAATCTGTCGTCTCAAGTAACTGGGTTTAAGATAGCCAGATTTGTCAGGTTTTGTTGAATGGACTACATAAGACTAAGACTAAGACTTCTTTATTGGTCATTCTTGTAAAACATATACAATAATACAGAATGAAATTGTTACATGTCACCATCTGCATTGCTTTGTATACTGTGTGTTGGTACTATACTCTTTCCAAATGTCAAATTTGACAAGTGGACTGAAAAAGAAAACCACTCTCTCTATATATACTTCTCGATTTTTATGAATGCCACCAAAAAAAATCTCTTTTTGTCATTTAGGGAACCCTTACTACAGAGCCATGAGGCAGGGACGTAGTGGGCAGACTGAACGGTACGTAATTTGGGACTTTTTACGCTGAATTTGCCTTTAATACGCTACGTCAGAACGTGTTTGTCTTGTAGGGAGGCGTTAAATTAAGTACACCCCTTGCATGCCCCTAAAATCTCCCTAAAATGTCTGCCTTTTACTCAATCTGGCTATGACTGATAACTTGATTACGTCTAACAGGTGCCATGGTATGTTCTAGATAGATAGATAAAGATAGACGGACAGATAAATTATATAAACAGTGCTGCCTGTAAGTAAGTGAAACAAGTAATTTTTTTGCCATTGGGTCAATGCTAAACATCCTCAACCAAACTGCATGTGGAAGCATGAATTCCCATCCGATAAGATGAAAATAAACTGGGTCAGAAAGGACAATATTTGGGGCATGTGGGATTACAATGGCTGCTGATTTTCTTTTGCCGTGTAGGCCTACTCAGAGTTAGGTATATGGGTCAAATTCTTAGATAAGATAGATAGATATGGTAAGTTCAGCCCTCTAAGCCCAGTTCTAGGCACTCACAAGGGTTGATTGATGAGAAGGGAGAGAGAGCAGGAGTCCCCAACATGTTACACATTTTGGCCTACCATATAAGGGATCTTTTACTTGTCACACACTTTAACACAAGGCCTATGTTATTTCAGATGAGAATTCATGTTTCCAGAAGCAGTTCATTTGAGGATGTTTAACATTACCCACCGGCAAAAATCACCCATTTCACTCACTTACAGGCAGCACTGTAGAAAGATAGATAGATAGATAGATAGATAGATAGATAGATAGATAGATAGATAGATAGATAGATAGATAGATAGATAGATAGATAGATAGATAAGAATAATGCATCAGCAGAATTGCAATGAGGCACAATTCTTTCTGCATCCCACAGTAAATGTATCATTCTGTAATATTCATATCCGAAACAGTGGCTGAGTGCAATATGACCTTCCTCCATTTTGTGGCACACTGCCAGCACTGCAATCCTCAGAAGGGTATCAGGTGTGGGCCAGTGTGTAATCACCCCTCCACAGGTGACGAGGGGGTACTCAGGTGTCTGATATCCTCGCTAGGTGTCGCTCTGCAACAAGAGGGTGTAATACACCCTTCCAACACCTTATTAGGAATAATTGCCAATCAGTGGTGTTGGCCCTTCCACAGGCAATAATCATCAGGGCTAATAATCAGCAACTGGCCTATTGTGAATATTCTAGGTTGTCAGTATTAATGATTATTTGGTTGTTATTGCTGTGTAATTTGGTTTTGTATACAAGTTTAGTTTTAATTACCATTGAGCACTACAGGTAGTTTGCCATCCTACTTGTGAATGCAGCTGATATAAGCAACCTCTTCTATTCTTCCACTTGCTTAAGCATAGAGCCATTATATCTTCACTAATTAATTATTAATAATTAATCAACAATTATTTGTTAGGTTACTGAACACTGAAAATTTATAACATTATGTGATTTAGTGCATGCTCATCTGAATGTTTTGGAAGTTACATGGCACGAAATCGATTCACAAGGCCAACTAATTTGCATGGTGTAGGAGTATAGGTGCGGCTACCTTCTTATGGCATGGTGATGTGGCCACGCATAATGTGTCCTAAATGTAAATGATACGGTCATACAGTACGCCTTTGAAATGGTATTCATTATGGATTTAAAGACATTTTTACTCAAAATTAATCGGTTTGAGGTTGTTCTTTTTTTACTTGTAAATGCATGGACTAAAAGAAGTTATTTTAAAATAGGTACACAAAGTACTATACATAATAACACCGAACACTTAAATTTGCATAGAATCTGATATTTTTAATATCTGTTTAACTTATAAATGGATATAAATTATTTTATTTACCAGAAACCTGACCCCATTCAAATTACATCAATTCACTGCACCAATCACAAAAATACAAATGACAATATATATTTTTGCACTTACCCTATTTTTGCTCTGACAATAATATGAAACCAACCACGTCAGAGAAATTTTCTTAACAAAGGCAGATAACTATTGGCAAAGGTTCTTCTATTGTTGTTGCCATAGTTACTTCCACATGACTGCTTTGTTTAAGGGGGATAATTGCTTGTTACGTAATTGAGATGTCATCTGCCAAGATACCAAAGGGGTGGGCAGGGTCCAATGCAGGTGGTGGATTTTTTTCTTTTTAGGAAAATATAGGCCTAGATAATTTGTTTGTTCCTTCACCAAAAATCCAGTTATACATGTAATGTGTCTTTCAAAAATAACCATTGCAATACATGACACTAGAACAGCATTTCATTGTGAGAATTTTTAATTTAGACAGGTAAATTTCTATCTTCGAGTGAGAAAATTGAAAAGATTACATTGTCATAGCACATCAAAATTACTAATAAAATCTATCCATCTATGATCTATCTATCTATCTATCTATCTATCTATCTATCTATCTATCTATCTATCTATCTATCTATCTATCTATCTATCTATCTATCAATCTATCTATCTATCTATCTATCTCTATATCTATCACATGTATAATTAAATTTTATCTATCACATGTATCTATCACATGTTCACAAAACAAAGGTATCATGTCATGAGATTCGCATAAATCGTGTGATAGTTTCCTCTGATTTTCCTTACTCCAAATTGGACATGGCAGTTTACATGCCATCTCACTATTAGAGCAACCATCGCAGCTGGGTTTTGGACAAAATGGGGCAAAATTCTAGAAATTTATGATCACATATTGCACCCCCTCCCCCCAACCCCCACCATACCACCTAGGGGCATAACTGAGCACCCTGTAGGGTAATCGCTGATGGGTAATTATGAGTTCTATGTGGACTATTTCACCCTTTCAACCATTTTGTTTTTGTCCATGTGTGATGGGGCTATTTTGTGCCCCTGCTAACAATGACAAAAGAAAAAAAGGAAAAATTTCTAACACTGAATAAAGGAATGCAAAAAGTGTCAAACAAGGGTCAACCCTGGACCCCATACTCCCCATGGAATAAAGGACTATGATAAATGGACTATTTATTAAACAGCAACAATAGGATGACTATAAAGTCACCAGATTCATAGTTAATGACTATGCCAGCTGTCACCATGGTCAACAGTGTACCACAGTGTCAGTTGTCTTGCTGAGAAATGATACATAAAATTGCAGCTTGTTGACAAGTCTAGCTCTCAGAAATGACCACCAAACAGAAGTGAAAAATGAGGACACCTGCTTCAACAGAGTCTATTTTTAAAATACTCCAACACTGGTAGTATTACTGATGCTGAAACTTTCAGTGGAACTCACAAAATATATTTCACTGTGATAACTACAATGACATGATGTTTAATAGTTTATTATGATAAAATTATCTGCAATAATAGTATATACTAACAACAATTGCATTGCCAAATATCACTGCACTCTCATTACCTAAAAAAGAAAGTGATCAAATTCATCATTTTGTAATCAACATTAATAATCCTTCAATTCCACTCTAATTTTGCAGTTTAATTACTTTTCAATTCCAAAATTTTGCATTTCAATACAACTGCATTAAAATGGGGAAAAATCAATATTGATAAAAAATGTGGTAGATTACCATTAATTCTAATTTGCACAATTTCCTATTCTATAATACAATAACTGTTTCTCTAAATGATTATCTTTCTTCCAATAGATTTATCTAAAGCTCACACTCTAAAAAATTTCAGACAAAATTGGTTTTTTAGATTCAAAATGGTTTTTTGAAAAACCAAATTTCAATGCAAAAAACCAACATGGATTTTTTTTAAAATCCATGTTGGTTTTGCATTGAAATTTGGTTTTTCAAAAAACCATTTTGAATCTAAAAAACCAATTTTGTCCTGACATTTTTTAGAGTGCAAGCAGTTCTATGGAGGGGATTTAGCTCAAAAATTGAGACTAATGAAGCCATAAATTAATTTGGGGCAGTAATTTCAGATTTGATAGCATTTTGGTCTGAGATGCATTTTTGTGGCAAAATGCTCTTTTGTGTTTTGACAATGTGTAGGATTGATATTGGGCAGGTTTCAGTGTTTGTCAGATGAAGGGTTTGGGAAAAGAGGGTTCTATTGTCATAGTTTACTGCCTGTGTTGTTACCACAGCATCAAAGACATACACATGTGATTCTTTCAAACTTACTGCGTATAATTTAACTGTATGACTGGTTCAAAATGAAGAAATACATGCATATTTATAGGCCTACTGTGTAATGATATATTTTCCAATTTTTAGGATAACTCCAGTCATTCATTAGTGTATTAGGCCTATAGATGCGATTATAGAAACATAATTATTTAATTTACCTATTATTATGAATACCAAATCTGAGCTTCATCTTTGGCAGCAAATGCCTCTGAATAATATAAAATATTTTCTAAAAACTCTTCAAAAATAGGTTCAATCCATTTGAAACTTTTTTTTCATTTCTTTACATCACTTGAAGACATGTTAACAATGGAATAATCACAATCTTGTGATTCATTATGACATCATAAGCAGCTGTACAACCAATTAGCATCAAGGAGACTAATCCATCATTTGTGATGTCATCGCGATGTCATAATGATAAATAGGTTCTACTGATGCAATTTCTGGACAGTCTGTTTTTAATGAAAACCTTAATGATATCTGTGTGACTTTAGCCATTTTGGGTGGTATTTTAACCCCAGTTTGAAATAAGGGTATGATCTATCAATCCTCACACCTGTCTCACGAGAAAAAATGTCCAAAAAATTGTTAAGAACTTCAAAATTAGGTCAACCTCTCAACCTAAGGGCATTTTGAAGGGAATAAGCTTGTGGAAGTTGAAAAAGGGCAAATTTCAACCCCAATCAATCACCAAGTCTTTGTTGTTGTTTGTTTTAAGAAACAAGATCTTTTAAGGCTACTGTTTAATTGGCAATGAAGTGACCTGATTATTTAAGTTAGCTTGAAGATGGTGGTAACACTGGTAATTTAACGTGACAAAATCTCTCAACAACATACATGTAGGCCAAATAGAATTGAAGAAATTAATTTAATCCAATTGATAGCTTTGATTTCACATAATGATTTTCATTAATAATGCCAATTTCAAAGATAATTTTTATCCTCACTAGTTCCAAACTGATTAACAGGTTGTTAATAATAATATGCCTACATGTGTAAAATTGAAATTCTCATAAATGTGCACAGTTGCGGCTCTGCTTGTATGCCATAACTGAGTGTTGATTGTCAGATACTGTCCTCGTTGTAGAAATGCTGGTCATTCGTTATGAGTTTGAAACATTAGTTCTGAAATCATCAATGATGTGAAGGTTTTGTTAAACACGAAACCAGATTTATGTTAGGCGTAGGTATATTCCTTTTGAGTTTATCTCCTGAGTTATGACATAGTTATTGTTTTATTGGGTGGCATAAACATTTTCAAGTGCAATACTGATGGATGCACAATATTTCCTTAAAATTTCCAAATTTCAGATTAGGAATCTAGAATTCACTGCACTAGCCTGCTCCAGCCTGAGAACCATGGGCATTATCTTGAGATTATATTAGCATTCGGAATTCTTCTTTTTTTTCTTTTGAAAATGGAGTGCTGAGCATTTTCAGCTGCCTGGATTTAAAATTGCATTTCATTTGTCTTCTGATCACTGCCTCTCCCTAAGAAGATTATCCGCTAGGTGGCCATCAACATATTCAAATTTAATGCTAGTTAGCAGACGACTTTTTATTTTCCAAATATTGAGAATAAAACAATTGATGACATTCAGGAATTTTGTGTTGCTTGTGACACTATTTGGGAGAAAACAAAATTAAGCATTGTCTTACAATCTCAACCTTTTTAGCTACCTTGTTTTCAAGAGTTTTACAAAATGTAGCAGGCTAGCAGCAAAAAAGAAATGGTTGTTACTTGTGCATGATCCATCTTAAAACAGAACCACATAAGTTCATCTGAGTCTCTGATAGTCATACTGAGTCACCTATTGCCTAAAGCATTGCCTCAAGCCACCAAATAGACAATTGTGTCCTAAAGATCAAACAGTTGCTAATTGCCAGTCCCCATCTCTCATATTGGTGAGACAATAAGGCTAAGATTGAGGAAAGAAAATGCATTGTGATTACAGTAAAATCAGTATGGATGGAACAAGGATGTGCGGTATGATTTAGGTATCTCATACCAAAGATCAATGCGGTATATGGGTCTGGTTAATGCAGTCCTCAAATAAAAGTTCTTGCTCTCACAAAGGTCCATATATATATATATGTATATTCAAAGGTCCATATATATGTATATTCAATATCTCTCACATGTCCTGGGGGAGGTAGCCCAGTCTTAGCACGTTGTGCTGCAAATTGCTGGGTACAGAGTTCGAATCCAGCCAGAGGTGACGGAACGCTTCGAAAAGTGGGGGGGGGGGGACACCGGGCTCTGGAGCAGCTCATCTACGGTAATTTCAAAGAGAAAAAGGGGCTTTTATGTATTTTAGACCCAAAAGTTGGGGGCACGTGCCCCCAGTGCCCCCCCCCCACGTCCGCTGCCTCTGAATCCAGCTTTTAACTAAGCCGCGTCACCTGAATTTATGTATTGGACGACAGTTTCAATCATCCTTCGCCTCATTTCTGTGTCCTCCTCCTGTCCTATATAGCCTACTTGGTGTATAAATACAGAACATAAAGCCCCAATCACCCATCTTCAATATGCCCCCCCCCCCGCAAGAAATATGTAGGCCTACATTGATCAAAGAACTAAGAAAGCTAGTGCAACCCATTAATTCAACAGTTGAATCTCCAATTCTCCAATCACTCACCTAATCATCCAGTAGCACAGTTGCAAAACAAAAGGCTGGATTAGAGTCCTCATAATATTTCATGCAACACTATGATCTTAAGAGCAACAGCTGAAAAAATTAAATATGATCAGAAAAAGAAAATGTGGTAATTGTATAATCCTAGGACAGCCTCAAGTTTCCCACGTGGGATCATCCCAAACAGCTGCAGGGGGGGGGGGGGGTTAGAGGGGTAAACCGTGATCACAGCTGATAGAGAAGGGGGGGGGGGTACTGATAGATAGATAGATAGATAGATAGATAGATAGATAGATAGATAGATAGATAGATAGATAGATAGATAGATAGATAGATAGATAGATAGATAGATGATATTATTCCACAATAACTTTTTAACTAATAAAAGAAGACATGGGAATTGGGGAAAAAGGTTTATTTAGGAGATTTTCATATAGGCCTACTCGTTCATTTATTTTGATTGATTAAAGACCAATTATTCTTCCTTTTTAATTTTTCCTTTCCTTGCCCATTGCGAGATAGATACAAAACTATCCATATTCCAGATGACACTGCATGATCTAAAATGGATTCATCTGTGCATTTTAATGTCAATGCAGCTTTCTTTCAAGCTCTCTATTCCTGTAACAAACCATGGAAGGATGTTATCAACAACTATAAGCTGTCAGGGAACAGTCAAATTGTCTAGAAGAGAAAAAAAGTGGAAATTAGCAAGGATTTGATATTAAAGCAGTCACTTTTATGGCTTGCCAGACAGCTGACATAAACCAGGCCTTAATTGGGACTTTATTGTTTCATTTTAATTGCCCTAATACAGAGTGGCATTAATGAGTTCCAAGCAGATAGCAATTGATCATATTCACAGATTTGGGAATTGAATTAGGGACCCCCTGACAGAAGGTGAAATGAGCAGTGAGCAAGACAGGTCTGTAACATCTCGGTCTATTTTAGGAAGGGGAGAAAGAAAGAGTTATGGGAGAATGAGAGAAATCATGAATGTTACCAGAAACAGAAGTGAAGGGAAGCGAAAATGAGGAGAAAGGGAAGGGGAAGCTAGGAGAAGGATAATTAAGGGGTTGAAGGAAGAGGAGGGGAGGGAGAGAGGAAGGGAGGGAGAGAGGAAGGGAGGGAGAGAGGAAGGGAGGGAGAGAGGAAGGGAGGGAGAGAGGAAGGGAGCATGGGAGCATGGGAGAGAGAGGGAAGGAGTGAGGGGGAGTAGGAGGAAAGGAGGGAAGGAGAGAAGGAAGGGGTAGGTAAGGGATGGAGTAAAGTGGGAAGGATAAGGTGGGAAGGAGTGAGGAAGGTAAGGAGAAAGGGAGGGAAGGTGAAAGAAAAGGGGAAGGGAAGGAGTGTGGTAGGAACGAAAGAATAGAGGGAAGGAGTGAGACAGAGAAGAGCTGAGAAGGAGTGAGGAAGTAAGTAGCAAGGGAGTAAGAAAGTCACAGGGACGGACGCAGGGGGGGGATGGGGGGATACATCCCCCCCCCCACCAGACCAAAATGTATATATTTTTACATGTTAATTTTATCCGCGCGCAGTCGCGTTATGTCGCGAATTATGCGTTCCACGACGCGATAGCCCGATAGACCCCCCCACCGGAATTTTCTGGATCCTCCCCTGAGAAAGATGATCAGGCTGAAGCAAGGAAGGTAAGGAAGACAGAATAATTCTCAACCACACAATCAAGCCAAATTATTGGAAATTAAATTATAGCATTCTAATTACAACCTATCTAACCCTGTTTATTATTACATGCACCAAACCCTAGAGAGTGACAAACAAAACTGAATTTTGCAAATGAATGCACATGGACGTTGTCCAGTGTTCCTGGCCAGTGTTAATCCATGTTGATGGACAACAGGCTATCACTTGACCTGCTCATGCCTCTAAATAAACTGCTTGACCAACTAATTGGGTCCTAATAGCTTGCAGGTCTGTCATGAGCAATGTCAAAGGATGCTCGTTGTTTTGATCCCCAAAGTATTCCCTTTGTAAGGATGGGTGGATGGTTGGGGCTTCACGTCCGGTGTTTATGCATTAAATTGGTTGGTTAATGAGGACAGCATGAGGACTCGGCAATGAGGTGAAGGATGACTGAAACTACCGTCCAACACAGGTCCTATATTGGCATATTTATATTTAATGGCGGACTGGCGGTACTTTTAAATTAGAAAAATAGATGGCTAGATAGATGGCTACAGATAGATAGATAGATAGATAGATAGATAGATAGATTGGAGAAAGGGAGGACAGAAGAAAGGAAGAAAGGGAGGGAAGGAGAATAGGAGTGAAGGAGAGATGGGAGGAGCAAGGAAAAGCTGGTTATCCATTTTCTCAGGACCATCTACAAGGTTTTTGTTTCTGAACCAGTGACCATGTTGTGACATGGCCTGTCCAATATGAAGGATGAGGCAATAAGCAAGTTGAAGTTATCAACTCTTCCCTGATTGGCTGAATCAAAAAGGGTTATGACTGCTCACCCCACCTAGCGGGGGGTACAGTCAACAGAGGAACAATCACTCCTCCAGGAGAGGAGAACAATGCAAGCACGTGGGGCAGTGTTCTCCTCTTTTTTGACTGAAGAGTTCTACCATTTTCCCAGGTGTTTAAAGCAGTTTTGCAAATATGCTTATTGTCTTTGAGTCCTTTTTTCTTTTTGCCCTTTTTGCAGTGACTGGTGCTAAAGAGGGCATTTGGCCCCACTCTGACATGTGGGAGCTGGTCACCTGGGAGGGTGTTACCCTTCTCATGTCACCCAGTGTCACCCTGCCACCCTACCTGATTAGAATAAGTAAATAAAAGTCATGTAACAAACTTTCCCAAGTCTTTAGAGTCCACCGTTACTGCTGCTTTGGAAAATCTTCCTTACTCCAAAAATTGTCCAAATGAAACATTATATAAGTTGAATATAGTGATATGCAATTTTGAGACAGGAACAAATTAATATTTTGACACTAAAATAACCTCGAACGTTTTCTGCAATTGAAGCACAAAAATCACTTTCTCATCTGTTGAGCAACATAGCATGGCAACCCTGGATGGCATCAAAATTCATGCAGAGAATAGATAGCCTACTTTCCTATTAAAGTTCAACAATTTGTCTGATCAAATCCATCAACATGCAGTTAGTGCTCTGCCAGACTTCCTATGTATACATTTATTGGGTTGTTAACTATCCCTCTTTAACAAAATGTATACTGCCTCTCAAATCAGTGCACCAAATCACGACTTCTGCTTCTCTAGAGCTAGCACCAGGGTGAACCTGCCCAGGCTCTCAAGAGTAGAACTTGGGAGAAGATGATCATAAAAGCATTCCCCTAATGCTATTAAGCATGGCCACATGTTGGAAATGGCATGACAGAAGGCCAATAACGCCAGACCTGCAAGTTTTCACACCCTCCTGTGACTCAGTCTGGATAAGTGACTCCTTTCATCACAAAATTCCGAATTCCCTCATTGGGGAAGAAGGGAAGAAGAGGGGGGGGGGGTTGTTTTGAGGGTTAAAGGTGAAGGTTAGAAAAGGTAGTCCACAGTTTAAGGTCAATTGTAGATATAATAAGACTAGTGTTACATTGTTCTACACATATCACATGACTAGTTGAGCCAACACTGTATATCATTCACACTTAAATAAGAGAATTGCAGATCCTTTTTGTTCTAAAAGGCACTCCTCTGAGCAACATTTGATGATGATCAAAGTGAATACCAAAGACGATATAATAGTTGTCACTTGGGCATCCATGAGACATGTCTCAGTTTCTTTCACTGAACTGACCAATATAGCGCATTGAATGATTAGAACTGCAGAACTGAGTCTATCAGTATATAAGTATTAGAGCCCTGCACGGGCCTAAAAACTAGGCCCAAGCCCGGCCCGACTTTTCGGAGTCAAGCCCGTACCCGGTCCGGCCCGGAATTAAGAAGAGAATGTAGGCCCGGCCCAAGCCCGGTCACTTTTTCCCCAAGTATTGTCGACTTACCTGCTTCCCCCAGTTTCCTTACCAAGATTTTCCAGAAAATTTGTCTGAACCGATTATCCAACTAATCCGATGCAACGCAATATGTATATATATCAATATGAGCCTCACCACTTCAGCAAATAAAACAAAATGACCCAATTACTCTACCAGTATTCATAATGGGTGTCCATAACTCGAGGTTCTCCTGTACCAGACTATGCAGTGCATGGTGGGAAAGTGACACGTCTCTCTTCAACCAACCACCCAGCTGGGGCAAAACCCTTCTTTCTCATACCCTCCAATTAAAGGTTTTTCACCAAAGTTCACAAAAACAGACACAAAACAATTTGCACACAAAAAGAGCTCACATATTTCCTTTTGTTTAGCTTTCTAATTTGCACAACAATCACATGTAGCAGGATTGGACCAATTGGTGCTCCTTGTAGCATGCCTTATTGCAATCTAATATTGAGATGGCAGCTTCCTCATAACCCTCTTCTTGCTAATACCCAGTAACACGGAGTAACAGGGTCTAACCAGATTACCTGATGCCACACCCAAGGGGTGGGGGTGACAAGAGCATCTAGGATTGGTCATTAAGCAACAGATTTTCGAGGTGATCAATTCAATGTAAGATTTTGAATATATGACCGAGAGATGATATATCCACAAATTTGTGTTGAACCTTGACAAAGACACTGCCTTAGCACAACTGCTTCGAAACTTTGACAACAGATATTTACCAATTAACTGAATGACATGGATTAAACCGCCAATCCACCATCCTTGTTCCTTATTTCATCTACTGGACTAATATGGGACTAATTTGCGATTGAAAGATGAAGCAGCGAATTAAATGACAAGCGGACAAATCAAACGAGAGACCAAAGATACCTCAGTGAGTCAGTGACATTATAGTTGTTTGCAGACTAGCAATCCTAACAGTTTCAAAATTAACTGTTAACTTGGTTGTGTGAAGTCACTGGTTTAAAAATGTTTTGTTTGTTCCGTTATGGTTAATCAGTTGATTCAGTGTTTATCATATCCAGCATCATAGGTGACAACAAACAAATGACCACTTCATCAAATACATGCAAGAAGATTAGGAGACCAACGGAAAACTGTCCATGACGTGGCGAAGCCAGTTTGCAAACTGAAAATTATTTTTCTCCAGTGGACTGCCAATCTGCAAAGAGCTCTAAGGGTATATGTGTTAACTCATAGTGACCAATACAATAATTTAAATACGTGCGAAACTTCCAAGAGTGATCCATAACGGCAGACATCACATGGTCTGATAAAAATTCTTTTTGACTCCCAAGTGTATACAATAACTGCCAGGAGAAGCACCGATTAAGGTCCACACCACAACTTATCTAAATGACCATTGACAGATAATACATATGCCAGACAAAACGACATTTCAAACCCAAGACCACAACAGCGTAACACACAGTACCCTAACCATGGGGCCACCTTGCGGAAATGCAATCGATCAATATATACAGTTGTGCTTGAAAATTAGTGAACCCATAGAGATTTACCATTGAGGACAATGATAAAGTTGTCTCACCGTCCTGGCCATAACATAAAAGATATGGCACGAATCATTGAACCAATGACTGTTTTATACCATTGACGTTTCCCACTACATGTACCAGCCTAACCATTGGATTTGTATCAGGGGTTTTTGTGCTAGATAGGGGTTATAATTGTGCAAAAGTAAGTGCACCCTAAGCGTAATGTTAAAAGATAGGAGCAGAGGGTGCACTTACTTTTGCACAATTATAACCCCTATCTAGCCCAAAGACCCCTGATACAAATCCAATGGCCAGGCTGGTACATGTAGTGGAAACCCTCAATGGTATAAAACAGTCATTGGTTCAATGATTCGTGCAATATCTTTTATGTTATGGCCAGGACGGTGAGACAACTTTATCATTGTCTTCAATGGTAAATCTCTATGGGTTCACAAATTCTCAAGCACAACTGTATATTATAACTAAACTCAGCAACATTAAAAACGCACACTTTTAAAAAGGCTAAAAATAGTACTTCCCCTTAAGATTTCAAAATGAAAATTTGCACACTTCTAGTAGTTGCCATCAGGTATATTCACGAAAAATTTCAAATCTCTAAGTGCAGTACCTTTGTGTCAAATTAAATCGTAGTGGGCACTGTCGAAAATGGAAGTAACAAACTGCACTTCAACACAAAACGCACAATTGGAAATATTGGTTTTGTGGCATACTGGATGGGATTAATCTTATGAAATTTTCACATAACAGGCACAAGACTTCCAAAAGAGGACCCACGGAAGTTTTTGAAAAAAAAAGTCAATGATAAAGCAGCTTTTGAATTAAAAACTCAAAATTTACGAGTTTGCATCTTCAAATGAAGCGTGTGAACCAGAACTGTTAAATAATGGGGGTTTTATGCATGCCCAGGGTAGAAACAAACACACAGACAATCATTCCATATCAATTGTCTCAAAAATCTGAATAAAACATCATTTTTTAAGGTTTTGACAAAAGGCTCCAGTAGGGGGCGTGTCAGCATTGACACTTAATTTTTATTAAATTCATCTTCTTTAATTGTGGTTGGGTCAAATATCTCTTTTCCCTATCTCATCAAGCAAGGACAATTTTAAACTTTCCTGGCTTATCAAAAAAGTTTGTGGAAAGAACAGCTAAGTTGTCGAAATTAATGATTAGAGGAAATTTGAATTTTGTGACTTCCATTTTCGAGAGTGCCCACAACAATTTAATTTGACACAAAAGTACTGCACTTAGAGGTTTTAAATTTTTCGTGAATATATCTGATGGCAACTTCTAGAAGTGTGCAAATTTTCATCTTGATATCTTAAGAGGAAGTACTATTTTTAGCCTTTTGAAAAGTGTGCGTTTTTAATGTTGCTGAGTTTAAGTTACCAATCTCATCCAACGTCACTTCCTCCAGAGATCCAGAAGTCATCCCAGCAATAAGCATGACTTGGGTATGTGGTATGTAAAGTTTATTACAGCTTAGTACAATATTTAATTTAGTTAGACAAGCATATTTACAAACACAAATTTTACACATTCATAATGTTGACAGAATAATGAGAACAGAATATTCATGAATAAACCTCATATCTTCTTTTCGTTTTCACAAAACATTTTTCCAAATATCAACTATAATATTATATACAGAATAATACTTAATCAGCTCATGAACAGATATTTAGTTCTTAAAATCAATCATAAAACCACTTCCATAAAATCTGCATATTGAGTACAAGTCAGAATAACATACAAAAGGCTGCCTTTTTGTTTGTGACTATATTTTATTTGTGACTATATTTTATTTAAACACAATCATTTTACTGATATTTTGAAAGTAAAGAGATATACTTATTTTATAGTATTTGTTAATCAACATAGATTAAGTTTTATATCTATTGAACACAAAGAGCAATACAAAATATTACAACTAATCACAACTTCATGAAGTTTGACAATATACAAAAGGATCCTTTCTTCGCTCTCACTGGTTTCTTTAGTTGTACACGAAGTTGAACCTGAAAAATAAAAGGATTCCAATTAGAATTTGGCAATAATTACGGAGCATTTAAATAGAGAAAGTAAACGACAAAAACATAGATTTAGGACAAATTCTCATTACACTGGATGACCAAAAACAATCAATCAATCACTCAATTAATCCCTCAATCACTCAATCAATCAAACAATCAATCAATCATTCAATCAATCATTCAATCCCTCTACCTTATCTATCTCATTCTCATAATCTATCTGTTGTATATTCTATCAATCTTCACACCAAACAGTCCTGTTGTGTCAGGGCAGCCTCTGAAGGCTCGAGTGTGTCATGTTGTCAGAAATTAGTTCTTTGAAGTTGTCCAGTTTTCTGGAATTGGACAGACTGACAAAGCAGCATCTCAATTTGTCTATCTCTATCTATCAGTTTTGATATTTAGGGGCTTTCGGTCATATTAATCAGAACATTGTCAACAAAATGGTAGTGTGATTCTCCTCCTTTTCCCTCCTCATTTTCCCTCCTATTCTCTTCTTTTCCCTCCTTTCCCCTTCTTCCTCTTTTTCCTCTCCTTTCAACCTCTTCTGAGTCATTTCCCTTCTTCTCTTTTCTTTCCTCTTCTTTCCTCTCCTTCTTACTCGCTTCCTCTTGGTCTCTACCTCTTCTTCCCTCCCTCTCCCTTTCATTCCTGCTTCCCATCTCTTCCTCTTCTTCCTCTTCCCTCTCTCTCTTACCCCGCTCCCTTCTTTCTTCCTTCCTCTCTCTTGGTCTCTCCCTCTTCCTCCCTTTCTCTCCTTTCCCCATTCTTTATCTCCCTTCTCTCTTCCTCTCCTTCTCCTCTCCTTCTTGCTTCTTCCCCCTTCTTTCCCCCCTCCCCTTTTTCCTCTTCTTCCCTTCCCTCTCCCTCTCTTGCCCCCTCTCCTCTGCCTCCTCTCTCCCTCCTCTCATTCCCTCTCCTTTCCTCTATACTTCCTCTTTTCTGCTTGCCTCAACCCTGTTGTGCTAATCCCTCAATTGAATCCCAGGGGCCATGCAGCCAACTAGAAGATTTGTATTGACCCCTTAAAAGCCCCTACCCTGTTGCTTATTGCATTGCAGTAATGAAGGTGCAGGCCACGACCATTCCTCCAAAATGTCTGCCAGTGCTTGTAACACTTCCCTGCACCTCTGAGAGCTATTTCCCATCTCAAAATGGCTGTGTGTTGTAGCACTGTTTGTAAAAGTAAATCTTTTAACTGTTTCTGATTTTTAAATCGTAAAAGCCATGTAAATATACTGAAGAGATATATATGATAAGTTACATTCCACCAAGTGGCTGCACACTGCATGACTCTGCCATATTTGAGAGCTATTTACGTTTCAAAAGGCTATGGAAGGATGAATAATGGTGGCTTTACGTCCTGTATTTATGCACTTGGTAGGCCAGTAAGGACAGGAGGAGGACACAACAATGGGGCGAAGGATGATTGAAACTGCTGTCCAACATAGGCCAAAGTCACCTGGCAAGAGGACACAGCGATTGGCAGCAAAGTGCTGCTACCTCTGAGATAACCCTCCCCCCACAAAAGGGGTATGAGTATTGTGTGGCTGAAACTTTGAAATTACTTTACATCCTGTATTTTTGCACTAATACGGCTTAACAGGACTTCAACTGGTACTGATGCGATGCGGACACTCGGCAAAGGGATCAAAACGGACCAACTCGTAAAGTGATACATGTACTTAGGTACTACTTCCACTTGTTGAAATTCAATCAATACATGAGAGCTTTCTTTCAGCTCTTGAAAGGCAAATGTTCCGAAGTCTGAAACAGTTCTGTTGTTTTATAGTTATGTACTTTTGAGAGGTAAGTGTCAGACTGATACATTTTGTGGAGTGTAAAATGCCTCATGTTTAGAAATATCCTTCCGATAGTTCTAGCACAGATTTAAAACTACTAGAATACCCGTTGGAGAGACAGGAGGCCTGAAAATGCATTTCATTTGATATTTGTTGAAGTGCAGAAATGATGGTCTTGTGAAGAATTCATAAAAGCGAAATAGTCATTAGCCATGCATGCATGGGTGATAGTTGTGATATTTTAAAAATGAAAGTGATTTGGCAAAGAATGGAAAATGTTGAGTGGCTCTATGTATGTATGTATGTATGTATGTATGTATGTATGTATGTATGTATGTATGTATGTATGTATGTATGTATGTATGTATGTATGTATGTATGTATGTATGTATGTATGTATGTATGTATGTATCTATCTATATATCTATCTATCTATCTATCTATCTAGCTTTCGATCTATCTATCTATGTATCTATGTATCTATCTATAGATAGGTGTATGTATGACTCAAGCTACAAACATGTTATGTACCATTGAGAGTTGATGAAGTAATAGACACAGTGGCAACCCGGCGAGGATTGGGTGGAAGAACATTATTTTGACAGTTAGATTGTAAGATCAAGTCAGAGCAAATTAATTGTAGAACTGTAAGGAAATGATTAACTTTTGTGTATTGGGATGTGGAAATGGAGAGTATGTTAAATAATTGAAATAAGTCCCGTTGTTCAGGAGAAAAAATGTGCTATTCACTCATAGAACTGATAGACTGAACATCATAATATGTGATAGGGATTGTTTACAGATAGTGATTTGAGCAAAGCCTGCGAAAATTCTTGATCACAACACTGGCCAGGCCAGGCTGTTGCTTCAGTGGCTGTGCCTCCCTCCGAAATACATTGGGTGTCTCAGAAGAGCAGGGGGAGTAGGTGCAAGTAATGTGAGGGCTAAATTAATGGCGTCGTAGTGGTGCATGAAGGAGTTTCGTGAAAAGGGCTGTAGAAAAAGATGATTAATAAGAAATAAGGGAGGAGTTCAAGGGATTTTATTAGCCACACTCAAAGGCAATGTCAGTAGGAGTGGTCATGCAAAATGTTGTGGATGTGGCTGGAGCTGGGATGGAGGAGTAGAGGTGACAGCAAAATTTAAGAGATAGACTTTTAAGAGTAGGATGTGCTTTCTGTGTGTTTCGAATGATTAAGAAGGCAAAATAAAGAAGATTTAACAAAGGAAGACGGAGTGAAAGAAAGAAGATGAACGGGACGCATGATTGGGGCTTTACATCCTGTATTTACGCACTTGGAAGACTAATCGGGACAGGAGGAGGACACTGTGATGAGGCAAAGGATGATTAAAACTGCTGTCCAATGTAAGTCCAGGTGACCCGGCCAGAGCGGGAATCGAACCTGTTTTAAAACCTTCCCTCCAAGCAGGAAGGAGGCAAGCAAATGAAAGAAGAGGAAGAAGGAGACAAAAAAAAGAAGGAAACAATCCAGGAGGCAAAGAGGAAGAATATAGAGGAGGCAGACTCTCCAATCTCCATGAGGTGCAACAACCCCTAACTAACACTATTAGTAACAGACATTATGATAATAGCAGTGTTAGTTATCAATGCTAGATACAGAGGGCCAGAGCTCATCTGCTGAATCAGTACTGATGCCCTGTGAAGGCTGTGATGCCACGTATTATGATGGGATTTCACACAACACTTGCGCGCTATTACCAATTTACCATACTATTGCCCCAATGCTATTGCCTCAATGCTATTGCCTCAGTGCTATTGCCTCGATGCTATTGCCTCGATGCTATTGCCCAATACCATTGCCTCTGTGCTTCTAGCTAACATGATTTACCAATTAACTGCCATTCTCAATTAAGTGAGTGGACTGTTGGGCTTTATGCTTCCCAAACAATGGCCTACAACATCTAAGAGGTGCCCGGCATCGAACAGCGGCAGAAGCAGAGCTCTGATTCAGCAGCCAACAGCAACAGTGAGCAACCTGTAGGCATGGCTCTTCTCAGATAGCATTAGGGGGCAACCATTTATTTTTAAGGGGGGCTTGGAGTTTTCCTCTGCGAGAAATAATTTATTTCACTGTTACGGCGACAGTAAATATTTATTTAGAGAGAGCGATATCCTGAAGTAATTGTTCTTAAATCAAGCATCACCCTGTTTAGAAATTCCTCTCTTTAGACTTCAAGACTGCCTAAAAAGAATTTATTTGTTTCACCAAAACTGAGAAAGAAATTGTTATTTTTTAAACTCCCCCCCCCCCCCCCGAGATAAAAAGGTTGCTCCCTCACCACCAGTCTTAAGTACAAAGTACAAAGAAATCCTTCATAATGTGATAATAAAATATGATGATAATAGGATAATGATATGATAATAGTGGTTCTTTGTTTCTTTGTTTGTGGTACTTCAGCCTCAAGGTTAGACCATGACAAGTTAGGAAGGGGAGGGTGTCACTGGTGGCAGTTACTCCAGCTAAATAACTGGTATTTTTCAGAAATTTCTCCTATCCCTGACATTATCTACATTCAATACTCATTTATAATTGTCGAGAACTGTATTAATTGCTGTTCTTTGAAATAAAGATAAACATATTTATGCAACAGTGTTTGAGGCAACAATGGGTAATGTGGTTTGCTAATGCGATGTGGCGCTGTCGTGGTGGAACATGGTTAAGGTACAGTAAGGTGTGGTTCCAATGCGGTGCAGTTATAGCATCGAATCACTACGGACAGTGGAGCATTCACTTGTTGGTTAATATACATTGTGGTGTGGTTCGAGTTAATGTGGCACAATTTTCAATCATTGCGGTGTAGTAGCTGCAGACATAAAAGTTGGGGAGGAGGGTGGTTTGAAATTCTGCACACTGTAGACCTTCAGTGGGCACCAAGTTGTCTCATTGTGTCAAAGTGAATGGCATGGAATACTCTATAGATGGGCCTATAGCACCATGCAGGGTATTACAGAGCATAGTGTGAGCCATAGGCAAGTGTAACAGTGTGTATCAGCGGCAAACACTTTAACGCAGTTATGGGGCAAGCAACTATGATACAAGCACATCAGATGCACTGTCACTGTTGCATAATCCCTTAATAAGATTGATAGAAACATCGAGTCATTCACTCAAGCCCCATCCATTGGGCCATCCAATGGCCATCCAATCACAGGGTTATGGACTCCACTGAGCCCTTGATGGAGCTCTCATGGGCTGCACCCCGGGTTCTGTACATATTATGGGGTGCACCATGTTTGCATAAGCTTTTTAATGTTAATGAAAGAAAATCGCTATACGCGGTGCACACACACTATATTTGACGCATACAATATTCGTTTCATTAGAGCATCGTAAATGACAGAAGCGACTTCAGTCATCAGCGACAAGTATGGTAGGTTTGTTCATCTTGACACTGATAGAATAAGAGATTTTTAAACTCCAGGGCGATCAATCACCACGGGACTTTAAAATTCTTCCTTCTGTGTTGAATTCTTTTGATTGACCAGGATTTGTAATTTCCATCGTTTCACTATGACACAAACATTTTGTCTGATATACCCAGAGATACTCTATCATCTGTATGGGCAAAGGGCACTGACTAACGATAATTTTGTTTACGAGACACCAACATTTTCCTCTTCTTTTTGCCAGGGCAGGAAACATCCGAAACAAAGAAAAAAGCCGAGTGTTAGATTGGTTGGCTATCTAAGTGCTTGTGTCAGTCGGTCACACCTAAACAGTGAGCCCACAGGCTCTGTTAGCTAATCGAGTTAGGTGTTGTAGGGAGGTGCTACAGGGACCTGACTCACACCTGCCACAACTGTGTCGCTGGCCTAACAGGTTGCACCAATCGAATACGCCCAGAAAAATAATGCCATTATGAGAGAAGCAGCCTGAGCAAGGCTGTTTTGGGGAGCAAGCAGTGGCATGGATAGAGTGTGGTGATTGTGTTTGATTGATCGAGTAGATGGATGAGCAACTTGGGTTTTACATCCTGTATTTATACACCCTGGTAGCCTAATCAGGACAGGAGGACACTATGATGAGGACGATTGAAACTGCTGGCCAACGGAAGTCCAGGTGACCCAATCAAAGCAGGAATCGAACCTGCGACCCATTGAATGGCGGCCCGGTGTGTTGCCAACTGATCGACAAAACGTGACTCTCCTTCCAAGAAGGAAGAAGGCAAGCAAAGGAAAGAAGAAAAGAGTGGTAGAAGCTAGAAGGTAAGAAGTTAGGAGGCAGAGGCAGGTCATCGAGGAGAGATACTCTATGAGGCGCAACAACCCCTAACTGACAGTATTAGCAACAGACATAATCAATTTAATCATATGATAATAGCAGTGTTAGTTATCAATGCTAGTTACAGAGGGTCACATCTGCATCTGCTGAATAAGTACTGATGCCCCGTGAGTCTGTGATGCCACATATTATGATAGGATTTCACACAACACTTGTCTAGTGATGCTGGTCCTCAGACCAACGAGTGCCTCTTTGACTTTGGTTTAATGGTTAGCATGCTTGCCTTCCACGTCGAGGGACTGGGTTCAATTCCAGGCTGGGTTTCCCCCTCGAAAAATTCAACTTGAGTGCTTTTACCATACTATTTCTAGTGATTCAAAGCCCATACCGCTACCAACTGAGCTTACCCTGCTCTCCGCTTATACATGAGAAACATCTGAAGCTACTGAAAGTGGTTATTTACTGCACGGGATGTGTTAATTGTCCCCCTGCTTAATCACTGGACTAATCTGTATGTAGATTATGACAGCAAACTCATCAAAATGACATCAATTCTGGAACAGGTAATCTGTTCGCCACAAATAAGATGCAATGCATGCTTAAGAAACTGTATGATGAGGTGGCTAATACAGTTAGGGCACATATTAATAGTTTCTTGTCCTAATTATGCTCCCAAAACGTATATAGTATATTGTGAGCTATTCAGTGAAGAAGGTGGCTATTTTCAAGGGATGCTCCGAAACCACTTTTTCTCTTCGGATCGGATAGTGATGCTAGTATTTTGTTGCCGATACCACCAATCCCGATACCACTGGTACTGGTTACATATTATTGAGAAGCGCCTCCAATCTGATACCGATACTGCTTTTGGTGCCGATGCTGGTCATTGGCTTGTCACCACTGGCTTGTCACCACTGGCTTGTCACCACTGGCTTGTCACCACTGGCTTGTCACCACTGGCTTGTCACCACTGGCTTGTCACCACTGGCTTGTCACCACTGGCTTGTCACCACTGGCTTGTCACCACTGGCTTGTCACCACTGGCTTGTCACCTTTTCACTCTTCACATCAATTGCTGCGTGTGTAGTAATAACCAAACTATTTTTCTTTTAAAGTTTAAGAAAAAGTTGTGTGCCAAAATCTGATATTAAAATACAGTTCATCATCCAGAATCCCCACAATGCCATGTATTTCTATAAGTTTCATCTGGATTACCTTCTTTCAGAATCTTTCCAATATATTTGTGGCAGAACTAGCCTTTTTCGCAACACAGTGCCCAATGTAATGAGTTTCTTTTCTTCTTTCAGCCGAAAAGTGTGACTCAACTTCATTCAGGCCAATTCGGAGAGCATCATGGGATGAAGATATCATGAACTAAAGTTTTCGACGCATTAATTTATAGTCCGAAGGTTTAGAAATTACAGATTTATTTACAGTCTGCAAACTTCTCATTGTTTAGACCAAAATAATCATCCAAGTCATACACTGGAAATATTGAAGTGTAGATTAACTTTTTTGGACTGAAACTAATTCAGAAGTAATATATTTCATATCTTTCCGATCTCGACTAAAGTTGTATCAATTCCTAAAGTTTGCAATCTTCCTATTCAGCGTTTTCTCATTAAAATACTAAATTGGTGGTAGTTAGTCATCAGTTGGAAAAAAAGATAACACAATAGTTCATCAAACCATTGCAACAACGTTGGACTTGATAGGAAGTTTCCAAAGAAAGATATTCCTAAGTATCGTATCTCGATTTTCCAACTATTTTCTTATAAAAGTTAAAAAAAATTCCCCATTCATGCATCTCCTCGTTTAAATACAGGATTAGTCATTAGTTGCAAAATGCACTCAGATCAGACACTGCAGTACAGTTTAGTAGTTCATCACACCATCTGCAACAATAGCTACTAGTTAATAACATTGTCACAATTTCTCACAAAATATGATTTAACATCACAGGTTGTCAGAGACTATCAGAAAATGATCTAATCACAGTCACAATCACAGCAGAGTTGAACAGACTGTCACGGACTGTCACAAAGTCACACAGAAGTCACACTCAGACACAAGGGCTCATAGGAGTCCCAAATAGTCACAGTGCATTGTGACAGTCATAAATTTCCAGCATGCGCATTGTCACACTGTTACACTGGAAAATAATGCTGCGATTTTTACATCTGGTTATGCAGAATTATTTTATCATTTACATAAATTTGCACAATCTAGACAGAGATATTTTTGCAAAATATAATATTCATATGGATCATTCTTTTTGTTGACAACATGAATTCAATCAGAAAAGGATGTTACAAGGTGCCACTTGCGGACCGAAAACAAGACCCACTAATTCGATATCTCATTCAAATGAACCCGCTGAAACGTAACAAATAATGCCAACAACTCAAATTTGTATTCTTTTAAGTGTATGATCTCAACTTGTTTTTATTGCTTTTTTTGTATTCAAAGCAAATAAACCATAATGCAGTAATAAAACATCCATCAATCCAAACCATAGCAATATGAACTTATGAAGCCCTCCATGTAAACTCCTAAGCTGACTAACTATAGAGCTGGCTCTCATTGACAATCAACCAAGTCTCTGAACCATCTGTATCATCTGTGAATTTCCAATGACATTTCCACAGTGCCCTGCACCCTTGCATCCTTGTCCTTACCCTGGTGGCAGATGGCCAGCATGCTCCGAGCAGCACCACACGAGCATGCAGTTAGTTCCTGGGGTGATTAAACCTTCTAAGGGGTAAAAGATTATTCCCTCAAGTCTTCAGAGGCCAATGAACAATCTGTAACGACATCCAGTCAGAGAATAGCCATGCACTAGATTTATCATCCCTATTACGAAATGACTCAAATGACTCAAGATCCATCTGCCAGCCCTTTTCCACTATTTTCATTGTTCAACTCATCCGGAGTCATTTGAGCATTGCTTGAACAATGTTGCAAGTGACTTGACTTGATGTTGAGAATTCTGAGATTCAACCTGAGTCATTTCACTGACTTCGAGGCACTTTTCACCAATTTGAGTCACTAGAATAGGTTGGGGTCATTTGTAGCTATCTGTTCAGTTCCAAGGAATGTGAAAAGTAGCTCATCAGATGATCATTGCCTGGAAGAGTGGAAGTGATGGCAAAAATATGAGCAATACAATTTAAACAAAGAAGACACTGGTTTAAAGTGGTTTTCATTCTTTTTAATGAACCAAAGACAAAAATGAGTATTAACCAATAATTATTCAATGCCAAAGTAATTTTTTAAATTGGGGTGCACCTCCTGTAACCTGGCACCTGAATACTTCTGGAAGCAAAAATGGTGCTCAGACAAAAGTATGTTATAATGTAGGCCTATACTATAGCACTGGACCACATGCCCTACTGTCCTACACTGCTGCATCCTTTGTCACTTCTTGTGAAACATGTAGTAGGATATATAATAAGTATATCAAATGAAGTTAATCAATAAATTAATCAATCAATCTACCAACCAACAAACCTGTCATTCATATATTAAAATAAACTCTCTCAAAATTCACAATTTTACAGCCTGACCACCTAAACCCTGCTAATATTCTGATCAACCCCAAGCCCACACAATCATGAGATCATGTACCACATGTTGCAAATACCTTGCACTAGGACATCATGTCATCATCCCCCTTTCTTTCCACATTTGCTGATCACCTCCAATCCCATCGTGGGACTGCACAGGTGTCTCAGTGTTGCTGATGCAGAACAGAACTGATGCAGAGCTGATGCGGGGCTGCTGAGACAGGCAAGTGATGGAGAATGTGATGGAGAGATAGAGAATGCAGGTCGCTTAATGTAACAGGCTGAAGAACAGAGAAGATGCTGAAGGTGTGAGGAAGTACTTAAAGGGAGGTGAGGTTGAACTGTGAGCTCAAATTGTTTAATTGAAAGCACACTGTTCTTGAGGTCACAGTGTCGTCAATGTTACTTGAACTGATCCAAATGAATCCCAGGGTTCGAACCCATGGAGGCAAAGACCTTCAGCGTAGATATTCCTTCAATCACATTTGCTTCTAAATAGCCCACACTGGGGCTGATAGGGTGTAAAACACTCAATCACTCCTTCAATCACATAAAGAAACATTCATTCTTATAATGCAGACATTTTGAAATAAGTTTATGTTCATCATTCGACTCTCTCCATGACCCCACATTTTTTTCCTTACACCACTTCCGGAGAAAAATCTGTATTCCTGAACAGCCAACAGAACAGTAAGCAATCGCCAACCCTCCAAATTCCCAGATGTCTCAAGGTAAACCGGTTAAGTTAAAGCATTTCAGTCAAGATTCCCTCTCAATTCTCCAACAACCTGTAGTATCCTCTCTATCTTACAGTATCTCCCTCTTAAGCCTGTTGCTGCAGCAGTGAACACTCAAAAGTTCTCTCGGCCTAACATCATTTGCCAGTCAATCAGTGTAGATCAGGGAGAGGCTATTGGATTTCTAGGTGTCTTTCAGTTACTGATACAACATGCAATTGTAGATGAAACCCTCGCATCCCAATGCTGCGGAGGAGCCACCAAGACGCAACAAGAGATGCGGACAAGAGGCAAGAGAAGATGCGGAGAAGATTCTGAGATACTGTGGAGACCCTGTGGAGGGGAGGATGAGATGCCCGGTGATGTCTCAGTAAAGCTAGAGCCCAGTGGAGGGGGTTTAGAGTTACTATCCATCCTGTTGCATCAACATTTGCTTAGTAATTGTTAGTAGTTACAGACAGACAGACATAACAGATAGATAGATAGATAGATAGATGTACACCCATTGCAGACAGATAGCCATACTTTTATAATATGGTTTTTTCAAAACTCGAAAACTGATCATCAGCTCCCAACCCAGCTAGATGTTGTCTGGACACATGGATGGATGATTGGAGCTTTAAGTTCTGTATTTATGCCCTTTGTCAGCTAATTAGGACAGGAGGAGGACAGAGAAATGAATTGAAAGACGATTGAAACTGCGGTCTAACATAGGCTAGTTTACCCGACCAGAGTGGGAATCGAACCCTGGACCAAGACATAAGCAGACCATTGTGCTACTAACTTAGCTAACCCTCCCTCCAGATAGATAAGCAACCCTAAAAGAGAAGAGAAGGCATCCAAACATCAAAACCGCAAGATAGAGATCAACTAATTGAGACGTTGCTTTGTCAGTCTGTCCGATTCCAGAAAACTGGACAACTTCAAAGAACTAATTTCTGACAACATGACACAGTCGAGCCTTCAGAGAGGCTGCCCTGACACAACAGGACTGTTTGGTGTGAAGATAGAAAGGCGACTGATAACCACGCAACAGTCCATGGACTTTCGGAAAATTCTCCTACATGCAAATGGACATAATATGGCAAACTCTACAGATGGATGGATGATTGGGGCATTATGTCCCGTATTAATGAATTTTGTGGGCTAATTAGGACAGGAGGAGGACACGGTAATGAGGCGAAGGAGGATTGAAATAGCTGTTGAACCGAGGACCCAGTGATTGGCAGCCAAGCACACTACCACTAACTTAACCGTCTCCCCGACAGTCAACTCTGTGACAATCAGAACAAAATAGTGCAGCAGAATGCGGATTTAAGCCGTTATACTTCATAGCCATTTTGAATAGTTATATAAAATGCTTGGACAGTATATCGTTTATTCACATTGGTTAAGCAGTACATGTCAATGATGCAATCAACTGGTGCCAGGTCTGAGCGTGTTGCTTCCGGGTGCTTTATAGTTAATTTATCTGTTTGTTTATCGGGGGTTTCATGGTTCATTTGCCTGTGCAAAGCGAACGAAGTACCTCTTAGCCTCACTCTCGTTTCGAGAGCCACGCGTTCCCTAACAACCGAGTCACAGTGATGGAATGGAGTTTAATGGAGACGCTCCATAAAAGCCAAACGCCTGGCGAACGCAGGCTGAACACACGGAACACAAGCCAAGCGCCTCATGAGCGTTTTAGGTTAGGCGTGGGATAACTAAAGAGGGCTCCAGTGTTTAGGCTCTTGCAGCGATAAAAGTCACCGCTTGATCAATTGCTTCTCTCTGAGACGAAGGGAGCCTCCGACTTACTTCCAGGCAGCGGAGAGCTGAACAAGAGACAGGCTGAAATCAGTGAATGAGCCATCCCCACGAGATACGCCTAACAACCGAGCAGGTCACAGCAACAGCAAGTAGAAGCAACAGCACTAGCACTGGATAGATGGACAGACAGATAAATAGGAGATAGATAGAGTTGGTGGTACATTTTGGTGAGAGTATTGGTAGTAGATAGACAGACAGGTAGATTTACAGATAGGTAGACACTACTAGATAGAAGTGACAATGTCACAATTGGTACGTTCTTCGAAAAAAAGATACTCAAGGGACAAAAACACTGCAATCAGCTTCACAATAACCATAATTATTATATCGGATATCGGAAGCAATAGAAAATTAAATTCAGCATGTGATAGAATGTTGTCCATAACTTCCTTTAATAATTTTTTTTTTTTCAATATCAAAAGTAGGCCTATATGATGAAAGCCCAAAAACCAAAACAAATCAAGAGCATCAGAAACATCAGAATCCAACATCATCATCTACAGGGGTAGCAACAGCATCCGCATCCACATCATCCACATCAACAGCATCATCAGCCGGGGTAGCTAGCAACAGCAACCCATAAAAGGCAGCAGCGGCAAAGCAGCAAAGGGCCCCTCCGACTGACTGCGACTCACTGATCGAACTAATCAAGCTGACAAATTTGCCGATCGCAGACTAACTGGCTCCTTAGCTTGCTCCTCTAATGTCATTCGTTTAGGGCCCGACACCAGATAGGAGCCCCTGCCAGGGCTATGCCAGGGCTATGCCAGTGCCTGCCATAGAGGCAAAAGTAATGGCCTCACAACGTCACCCCCAAGTCCTCCCTTGCTCGGCTAGCTCAGAGAGCCTCAGAGAGCCTCAGATGGATAACTGGGCATGCAACAAGCCTTTGCTGTTTGGGTCTTCTCTCCTTTTTTGGCTTACATAAATCTGATTCAGAGATTCCAAGAAAAAAAAAGCTTTGTTTCAGAAAGCACCAAAGAAGCGGCTTTCTTGGTACTTTCAGTCTGAGAATTTGATTATTAAACGCACCACTTAACTGAATTGATCCAGGATTTATGTATCTGCAGACCTCCAAATTGAAATAAATCCATGTCCAATAGGCCCAATAAAAATAATTTACCTAGACTTCATTTTGTGTAAATATTCAATCAATGGTGAAGTCACTCAACTCCTCTGAGCTATGAGAGTCATGGGTTCGAATCCAAATGGACAAGTAGACATCTATAGTTCAAACTGGCAGCATATTTGGATGACAACTAACTTTCTGGTTTGATATATGTGTATATTATGCCTATCATTGGCAAATGAACTAGGGGCGAAAGACAGGTAGACATCATCTTTTGCTACACGAATCGACATATTTACAATCATTATAACATCTGCATCACAAAGAAATAAAAATTTCATGGAATTACGATTGTAATCCACTTCCAAAAGCCCAGGCCCCGCAGACGTGAAAAGAACTCATTAATCCGTTGAATTTTGGATGATTAATGTTATTTGGTTTATCGAGAAAATAAATTAACGACGCGAATGCCATGTCCAACAAGTTTGGGGCAGATAATTTTATGGCAAATAATTTGGACGGGGAGCTGCGACGGCTGTCTACACCGCAATTTGGCATGTTGGGACAAGCGTTGGGAGAAGAGAGATGAGGGGAAAGAAAGTCTGGCAGCAATTTTCATAATCAGCCAAAGACATTCGCTCAGATTCCCACTACATTCATTACCGGCCGCCATTGCAATTTTTTCAGACGCACTTTGCAGCAAATTCACCCAAATATTGCTCAAATGACTTGATTATCTTTTCTTTTCAGGCAACAGGCCTGAACAGGGGGTGGGGGAATTGTTAGAGCTGCCAACCTATTGCGTCGCCAGCTTTTCTGGGGCTTAATTAACAAAGCAAATGGACACATTTTGCGTTCTATTCCTTCGTTTCGCGCGTTTTGCACACTCCACTACCTTTTCCCGCCATTCCGACCAAGTCTCGGGGCAGTTCTCACGGAACACGAGAACTCGCAGAGGAGTACAGCAACAAATGGCAAAACAATTGTTAACAGGAAGAAGGGGGGGGTCACCTACTTTTTAATCACACTTATCTTGTATGGTTAAATGGTTAAACAAACTCTTTTAAAATGGCCCAATGAAGATCAGAAGATGATAACTGTTTCATTGAAAGAAAAACAGCCAAGTAGATTGTGTATGGGTCTGTAAATATTTCAGTTTTGAAACACACTGTAGGTGGGTTGTGACAGGGTATTCCATCCTTTATTTATGCCCTAACCGGGCTTAACAAGACAGGCAAGGAAAGCGGCAAGACACTCTTTGAAACATCGTTTTAACTACTCCGGAAAGGTGCTTTCTCTAATGTCGTGAAATCCAGAGCTTAATTTCATGACTGAGGCCAGTCAAAAATGCACAAATATCTTTGCGAAAACATGTAAAACAATCCTCAGAAATTACAACTCCACTGCAACTAACAAATCAAATATCGCCAAAAACCGTTAGGGTTATATACGGGTGTCTTCAGACAATTTTAAACTGCTCAATTCAAGTGATGGATATAAACTATAAAGAACTTGTTGAATTAACTTCAATTTGTGACAAGTGCCCCCCTGCGGCATTCCCATCCGCTGCCATGAGCACCACAACCCTGAGTGGGGATTTCAAGAGGCGTGGGCAAATCACTTAGCGGCGTAACAGGTTTTCACACCAACTGTTGATGAGTCTTTCACCCAAATGGCGGGCCCCACACGCTCACCTTGCGAAACAAGCAACGTGTGTCACTTTCCCAGGCAGCCTAAAACTCTCTCTTCGTTGCTGTGCTGCGGGCTCTGTAGTGTAAGAGAAAACTGGGTGGTGGGGAGGATGTAGAGAGAGAAAGTGGCAAAACTGTTGAACTTGCAGCAGCCATATTTGAAGTGCTAACAAAAACGCCCATTATCACCAGGTGGAGCATTTGTCTCAACACAGTTCATCGCTGCATTAGTTTTCAGTGCTAACTAATCACACCAGGAGGCAGTGCAATCAATTAGAACAAAGTGCGCCTTGTGAAACACATTTCAAAACATGAATTCATGGATAACTGAAAACATTGATAGATGGCGAGTACTAGTAGGCCTACAGCAACTTGCATTAAATTTTATAACATGTACTTATTGAACAGAATTTCCAAAGGATGAAATACATGTACTCTCAATCAGTGTTCTAATTTAGCACCAGTCAAGAGCCTCACAACTTGCAGCTGTCGTTTGAAATTTCCATTCAGTTTTAGATAATGGCAAGTTACAAAATAATAACAAGTTACAACAGTTGAACAGTTAACGTGTGTAAACACACATGTACAAGAAATTACTGCCTGGAGATATTATCAAAGTATTTACACCACATATTCTTAGACGTTACACTTCAAATCGTTTTGCTGATTGGATTTTATCCCAACTCACCAAATTGAATTGAACTATTACCAAGACGAGTGATTTATAGTCTTTCCACAGTGTTATGGGCAGGTATTTTATGCTGATGGGGTTCTACAAGGATCACTCTGCAGCCTGTTTCAGCCATGATGTATTATGTCATTAAGTTGATGAAGCTGAAAAATTAAAACTGGAAAAAATTGCAAAGAAAGCCTTAGCAGCTAAATTAAGGCAGCTTTCAGAATATTTCAAAGTTAATGGTATACTCTGATTATTAGTGATTACATAATTCCATTAATGGCCACTAGGGAAATTGTTCACTTGGTGAGATAATGGGTTATATCAATTATGTTGCCATGGTGATACAAACACTAATAGTTGTTTACAATCATATTTCTTCCGAGCGACCTGTTTGAAAAAAGATATTTCATCAGTTTACGCAGAAAGAATAGTTTAGGATGATCAGCATTGATCGCTGGCTAATTACATTGTGAATATATATGTGAAATGCAGTGGTATGATGATTCTTTGTCCACAATGAAAAGGTGACTCTAAAGCCTAAAGGTCCTGTGTTTATATATATACTTGTTAAAAAATTTATTAAATATTAATGGTTTCATTTAATTAATTAATGTCCCAATATGGATCAGTTTCTATGAGCTGGGTAAACACTTTAAAAATTCCTTGCGATACCACTATATATATTACCCGAGAGTGGATTTGGAGTATTCATAATACATTTTAATGTTACTTCCAGGCTTCAAATCTCTGTGATTAATGCAAAAAAAACTTTAATTGTACTTTTAGTTTTCAAATGCACAAATTTCAGAAAACAATTAAGATTCATTGGTTTTGAAAAATACTATCTACGTGAATTATTTATGCCAATCTCGAGAAAAGACCCTTTTCTCGTTCAGACGTTTACTTGTTTGTGCCAAGTGAAAAACTTCAGTGCGTACAAAACGAGAAAATTTCGAATATTCCCTGTAGAGAAATTTCAGCAAACTTTCTTCATAAAACACACTTGTTAACTTTGAAGCAAGCCATAGTGGTGAACTTAAATTGGGTGTGATTTTCAATTTGGATCTAAGTAATTGAAGGAGTCAGGAATTATTGAGAAATTTCTGAAGTACGGACAAGATTGAATGCCCTTGAAGATTTCAAATCAATCAGGGGGACTCAGTGAGAGGGAGTGAAACTAATTAGAGGTGAAGTTTGAATAATGTGACACAGTGGATTGCCCTTGAAACATGGCGCAGGGGCGGGACAATGGGGGGACGGTGGTAAACAAAGGAAAAAGTGTCATTCCTGAGAATTAGGAAGATGGAAAGATCTAATCAGAAGAGACTGCTGCCTTTTTATTTGGGGTTAGAACCAATCCAGGTTGTCAGAAGCTTTCTTCTTTGGGGTTTTAGTGCAATTTGAGCTGTCAAATGCCCTACACGGATCTCACAGGATCACCGGTGCATAGCGGGGTGTCATTGTTCGACGCGAGTGGCCCTTGGTTGCCGTCGGTTGCCCTTGGTTGGAGCTGCTACGCTTGGCTGCACTCTGTTGTCACCCGTTGCCATGACAATGACCTCTTGCACCCTGACCTCCCAAGGTCACCTGGTGACACTTCTGCTTCCTGTTTTCATCAAGGTCATCAGGAACCCTATTGTTTGCATTTCAATCTGTGACCTAAGATGAAATAACACAAGAAATTTATGACCTTTTTTGGAAGTGGGCAGTGATCTGCCATCCAGAGGTCACAAGGACATGATCCATAATAACCCCTGTCCACTAAATCCCCTGTAATCAGGTCAGTATCAGGTCAGTATCATGTCCATTTATGACCAATCCACTGGTCAGTAATAAATCCAGCAGGTCAGACCTGCGCAAGGTCAGCTGATGAAACAGGGTTGATCATGTGTAAACATGGAGAATGTCACAAATTATCAAATCTATGAAATTCATTCTTGTATTTCAACTTATGTGTGCACCTGCATAAGATCATTTTGAAGTTGTGAAAAAGGCAACATAAGTTAGAAAGTGCAGCCCTGTTTGTCTCCATCGTCAATTGACAGAATTGGCAGAGTGTGTTTTAGCTCTGTCGCTTATTTTAATGGGCTAAACAGTAACAATTTGTGGAGGAAAGACAACATGACTAGACAGGAATAATACCATGTGTGTCTTGAGGAATCTTTTCCTTGATAATAAAGTTACACTTTCAAGGTTTATTGAAAGACAAAAGCTTGCAACAACAAGTACAGTACAGTACAATGCAAAAGTGATGATACACCTACACACTTTGGAGAACAATGGAGTGGTCTGAGTGGAGATAACAATGAAGACAATAGGACAATGAAGAGCCTCCTTGTGACAATAGAATGACTATAGAATGGTCACGTGGTCAAAAGGTCAATGACCTTGAACACCCACATGACCTTGGAGCCATCAAACTTGAGTCTGTCTCATTTGAGATGAACATTAATGGGCAGGAGCTTGACCAGGCCATGGAAAAGCATGCCTTCTACTAGCAAAAGCATGGCTAGTGAATGAAGAGGCATGAATATAGCAAGCTGCAGTGACTGCCAGTGAGTAGAGGGCAGTGTCCTCTTTCCAGTTGGTGACCACAAGCAGCAGGCCTCCCAGGAGTCACACATGGCTCCCAATGTCTCACTGGGTCCAACAGAACCTCACTGTTGCCCTCACAGAACCCTCCTAGGGCCTCACAGAACCCAGTAGGTGGTCAAATGCATCTGGTCACTGTAAATGACCCTTAATGGTCACTGCATTGGTCACTCCATGGGAGACGACTCTCTACTACACCGGGCTCACCGTAGGCTGATGTGAGGCTCCATTGACCGAGTGCATCAAAAAAGATCCACAAAGGCACTCTTCAGTAGCAATGATAGAAGAGACTTTCACTCATCCTTTCTACATGTTCCAGAGTCTGACCAGAAAAGGTGTTCATCAAAATGGACTGCCCTGAATGCTGTATTCATCATGAATCTATCATCTTCCCAATCATGGTTCATTGTGAGTTACTCAAACTGTCAGTTGCGATCCGTCATAGACAATCTATGTTCATCGAGACTCATCTATGTGATCTATCCTCACTCAAAAAACTTTTTTTCGAATAATTATGTCTCATTTATGCCATTTTTGGCAATTTTGTTGCATTATTCTCTAAGCAAGAGACAATAAGAGCCAATATTACCACTAATGTGTCCACTTGAGGATTGCAGAGAAATCAATATCCTGCAAGAACTTGTAGGATTCTACAAAAAGTCTCAGGTTTTCAAATAAACATACAATTCGGTTCATACACAAGCCGACTGTGCCTGAATTTTAGCTATAAAATAAATAGACAGAATATCCCACAAGCGGTTGTGAATCAAGAGACTATTTCCGAGTAAAAATTAAGATTTTTTTTATTTCAAAAATTTCCAGGCAATGACAAGCTTGAATTCCCTACTTTCATCTGTTATGTAAGTTATGTTGATTGTTCAGTTGAGTTCTTATAGTTACGAAGAGTTCGAAGACTCGTCATCCCTCAAAGAGATTGTTGATTTCATTCAGTTGAATGTAGATACATCTCCAGAATTTCATATCATTCTCAATCGATCTACATCCATGTATGATGATCTTATCCCAGTTATATGACATATAAGAAAGGTCCTTTTCTCTAAACAATCTGTGTTCACCCCTCAATCTCCGTTCTCTAAACAAACGGGAGGCAATTGCCTTCTTGTTTCACTTGCCCTCACTCCATTGGGGTGGTTAAACAAGGGCCATTTACACTGTTTGACTCTCTCTCCCTGGGGAATATCTTCACACAAGTGAATATTGACCTTCACGGCCTACATTTCCTTTCGCGCCTCCTTTTGTGTCTTTGGTCGGTGTCGGAGTGTCTCTTTCTGCATCGGGCCGATCCTTGGGTCCTTTCGGGTCCAATAGGGTCCTGGGTCTGTGTCTCTGTGACAACAGTATGTGTCTGTGTCACTCTGCGTATGTGTCCGCAACCCGCAGTCCGCATTCAGTGTCCCTCCGCCTTTTACCTCGGCCTGTTTGTTCTGGAAGCAACACTAAATGCCCCATCCTCCTCCTCGAAATCCCCATCCAAATGTGCAACTCGTCAATTTCCGTCCTTTCCTGAATTTCCTCTCTCCTGTTTCAAGTGGTTTCCTTTCTTTGTTCTTATTCAACAATTGGGAGAAGTCGGTCTGCTATGAGGAGTGGGGGAGGAGAGTTGTCCTGGGTTGATTGTCTTTGCTGGATTTGATTCCTTCGCCATCTGTCAGTCTCATCAACCATGGTTAACACATATATTTACAATGGTACATGTATATCAACAAGATTCATTTCAATATCTTCTGTTATAAATGTGTTCCTCCCTTTTTGGTATGTCACTCAGGTAACAATTACTGGGCATTAATTTCCTGTATTTATGCACTTGGAAGTTGGTAGGCTAATTTGGTCAGGATGAGGACACAGCAATGAAAGGACAATTGAAACTGCATTTCAATGTCCGTCCAGATGACCCGACGAGAGCTGGATTCGAACCCAGCACCCAGCGATTGGAAACCAAGAGCGCCCACCCTCTCTCAGGTATGTCACCCAGTCAGACCACTGACTTAGCATGAGAATTAGAGAAACAGTATTGACCAACAATGATATTGAAGAAGGGAACATCAAACTTTTAAAGAATGAAACCTCTAATCCATGTCATATTTCTTTCGTTGATCCAGATACTAAATACAGCAGCGCAGCAGCATTCCATATGTCATAACTCATCAGTGATCATCTCCACAGAGGAAGATACTACTCCCTAGACAAGTTGACATCTTAGACATCTTTATATAGAACTCTTCCAATTGCAACAGGGCTATGTACAGAAGAGAGCGGGTGGTCAGTAAGCTGCCTGAATGTATAGACTGACCAAATGTAGCAACCCTATGTCCAGTTTCCAATGTCCTCCTTTCCAATGGCATTGCGGAGGGCCCGGGGGTACACGAGTGGACCAAGGGGCAAGATGGCCAAGTCAAATATTGGGCCAATGATAAAACGGCCTCAATAAACATGTAACTGAAGAAGCGCTCTCTCCAATCAACAGTGCGCACCGCCCCTGGCAAGCAACAGTTAGATTGGTTGACCACTGAGTCAACATCCATCTCCCCTTGCAAGGGACTGAAGGGAGGCCTTGTATGGTGGGCAAATGGCAGGGCAAGGCACTGAAGGCAGTCAAGAAGGCAGTCAAGAAGGCAGTCAAGAAGGCAGTCAAGAAGGCAGTCAAGAAGGCAGTCAAGAAGGCAGTCAAGAGGGCCTGGACAGCAATGCAGTAAGGTAGAATCAAGATAGAGGGCAGTCCACGACCCAAGATGGACTAAGACAGACGGATGGATTATTTGGGCTTTACGTCCTGCATTTATGCACTTGGTAGGCTAAAATTATAATTAGAACATGAAGAGGACACGGTAATGACGAAAAGGAAGATTATACCACTGTCCAAAATAGGCTCAGGTGACCCGGCAAGAGCTGGATTCGAACCCTGATCCCTGCGATTGGCAGACTAGCATGCTACCACTAGACCAACCCTTCCCCCAGCTAAGACACAAGAAAGATAGAACCAAGAAGGAGTCAAGAAGGGCCAATATAGAAGCATGATTTTAGTGAAGGGCCAAGACTACATGCAGAAAGCATATCAAGTAGGGCCAAGATAGAAGGAAGATTGAATCACTGAAAGCTGAGACAGAAGACAAAGAGTTAAGAAGACTGAAGAAAAATATGAAAAGAGTCAAGAAGGGACAAGATAGAAGGAAATCATAGTCAATGTGGACCAAGTCAGCAAAACAGATGGAAACGTCAAGCAGGGCCGAGACAGATGAAAGACATTCAGGAAGAGACAAAGCAATGTCTTCAAGTAGGGCCAATATAGAAGCAATTTTTTTGGTGCAGGACCAAGACTACATGCAGTAAGCTTGTCAAGAAGGGCCAAGATATAAGGAAAATTGAATCACTGAAAGCCGAGACAAAAGACAGTTTAGAACACTAAAGAAAAAGATGAAAACAGTCAAGAAAGGACGTCCAGAAGGGCCGAGACAGAAGAAAGACATTCAGAAAAAGCCAAAGCTATGTAGTCAAGACTGGCCAAGACAGAGAGTCAAGAAGGAGGAGAGGAATCAAGATGGACTCATTTTGAAGGTTAGGGCCTCGAAGAGCCAAAACAGTTGCCTGTACACATACATCCAGAAATCTTAAGTCAAAAAGGCCAAATATAGAAGGAATAAAGAATTGGGTTTCAATGATCAGTACCCACAATATAGAACTGAATATGGCATTCATAATAATTTCTGGTGGAAATCTCCTGCCTTTTTCACAAAATTCTCTCTTCTAAACTAATACCTCTATTAATTATTCATTAATCCTTGAAATTACATTTTGTCAGAAATCTTTTTTAAAAAGTTAATCAGAAGAATCAGCTTGTGTTAGCAGAGGTTTGGGGCTTTAAAGAACTTGGGATAACACGCATAACCATTGATCATACTCTTTACATGTTGTGATCTGAGCAAATAACATCTAAACAATGCTGGACAAACACAACCTAAATATTGGACCAACATTTCACAAACATTAGCAAAAAAATGTAAGGGAAACGTTGAAAAAGTGTTCAAACGGCATTCATAGGCCTTCAGAAACTGTGAGAAACCAAGAGCCTATTCGCACGTCCACCTAATCAAGGATTATAATCAAAGATTGCTTCTTTTTTATCACTTAATCCGAACGAAACTTGTCCTTACGGAAAAAAAGGTAATGCCATTTAATGAAAATCATTACCGTCAAATCGAAAATTATTTCCACTCGATGAGACATAATCCCACACCTGGCTTTTTGCACTTATGTTTGATTAAAGGCTTTTCTCAACAATAATAATCAATGAAACACATTCAGAATTATGCCTTTTTCTCTAAGATTATAAATCGCCCCTTTGAGAAAACCTTCAATCTTTTTTTCTCCATTTTCCACTCTCCAGATTCTAATGATTCAGGTTTCTATAGACAACAGATGCAAGAACTTCTTTGTGAGAAAATATGAGTCCTCTCTTGAAATATTCAAGGAAGTCACTGCTCAGCTGAGGGACTGGGCAAGCAAGGGTTCGAATCCTGGGTTGTGAACTCAAAAGATATTTTTCGTCGGGCCTGCAAGAGCAACACATCAGGAAAATGTTGTTCAGATAAGATGTTAAATTGGTGGGCCCTTTTATCGGGCATGGGGTAAATGTGTAACATGTTCAGGACTTTTTTGTCTCATCTCATCAATCAACCCTCACAAGCAACAGAACTGTGCTTCGAGGGCCACACTTTTATTATCTGTAATAATCTATCTACAACACCGATTTTGTTTATGTACAAGAATGCCACACTCAGACACAGGCATACACAATAGAGTAGCACAGAGAAAGTAAGACCTGTAGCACATAGAATAAGTCAGAACAAGAACTTATAGAAGGACTTACAAGGGCTAAAGAGACCTAGGGAGACCTAGGGAACTGTGAGCCAACATCCAGAGACCTGTAGGTCCAGTTATTACCCAGATATGCATAAGATAATAACCGAGTGCTCCTCTCGAGACCGAACAAATGTTGGAACAATGCTGGGACAAATGTTGGAACAAATGTTGGCCGCAGTTGGAACAAACTTGTGGAGCAGTCTCGATGAGACGGGACCAGCTGCGGGGCCGAGACCTGCCGAGACTTACCCCTCCACAATGAGACTCAACAGGCTGCCTCCTTATTTGGCAAGGGGTCCAACAGGCTGGGGCAATATTTGCTTTAGGTGGGTAAACATGTCCACCCCATGTGTCTGCATGCCCCTACCCCATCAGGGTGATATCACGGCGATATCAAGGCTGATATTTGGGCTGATATCCAGGTTCATCAGGAATCAGAATGGCACAACACAAGACAAATCCCCAAAAATCACAAATGGCAAATTTACTGAGATTTTTTGTGCATTATGAAGTTCTCCTCTCGAACTGAACTGCTCCACTCTCCAAATGAACTGAATAGACCACATTACAGGGTCTTGAAGTTGCAATTAAAATTGCATAGAAAATCGACCACTTCGCACCAATCAGGATGATAATCAGTTGGTGCATTCTGACCATATTCATTGTTCAACAGAACTGGTAATACACAGTACTAAGAATGCATAATTACTTGAATTATGAAGACACATCAAGCAAAACAAAATTTCTTTAACAAACGTAAGAAGTCAAGTGATGAATACAACATTGCAAATAATATTGAACTGTAACTATGCTCACATGTGTGACACTGGGAGGCTGAGACTGACCATATATATATGTGTCTTGTGGAGAATGCTGATGGCACAATACCGCTGAGCTAACCGCCCCTCCTTGTCATGCGGTGTGTCCACTTAATTTAATGTGATCAATTTACTAGTACACATCAGATTCTTGCAGCATGGAAATATTAAACATTACAACTTCGTAAATTAATAATTTGTTAACAGGATGTCTGCAGCTTTTTTGAAACAAATTCCAGGCTTTTTCCAGGCTTTTCCAGGCCAAGTTTTCCAAAATTCCAGGCGAATTTGTTGATGAACTGACCACTTAACGGCACGATACACACATTTTTTTCTGAACACAGCATTCATCGTTTGGTCCTATCATTGCTAAAAATTGCCAAAAATTTAGCAGTGGACAATTTTTATTTCCATACAAACTAAATTCCAGGCTTTTCCAGGCCTTTTTTTCCAAAATGCTGGTCTTTTCAAGGCCTGGAAATTGAGAAACCAAATTCCAGGCTTTTCCAGGATTGGCAGACACCCTGGTTAACTAACGTGCAATCTTAGAAATCTACAACACATTTAATAGAACGCATGAAAAATTCCAATCACTCTTCTGAAGTGTCATTCGTTGCAGATTTTCTACAATTCTTCTTGCCTTTTTTTACTCGTTTCTCATCATTCATGTCTTTCAAATCTTTCTTAAACCATCTATTAATAATTTTTCAAGATCTAACAGGTATCGCACTAATTAATCTTTAAAAAAGGAGTGAAAAAAGACAGAAAAAACCTTCAGTAGAAAGTAAAAAATTTTTAATCAGCGCATCATCACACCTTCCTTGCATCAGGATCCCACAGGTGAAAACCAGTCTCAACACGTCGAAGGTCTCTTAACCTCATTAGAGACAAAAGCTTGCTTGTTCTCCAGCGAGCTATCTGTGCGGACACGTTCAGAGGAATCACAGCACAATTTATGGTTCCAATGGGGGAGTAATGGCCAGGCTTTTATGTTTAATCACCTCATACATAGAAGTACCACCTTCATTTTAACTTCAAATACATTTAGTACTGGTGATAAAATGGATACATGTTTTTTGTATATTTGTACATCTTTACTATATTTGTCAAGCTGACACACTTCGTCTGATACAGGTACTACTAATATCCAGGGTATAGTGGCTATGCTGGGCAGGGTGCATTACATGCAAGTATCTTTGATATGCAATAGAATATCAGATTCGACTTTTTATAACAAGCAGATCTAGACTTCAATGACATAAAGTAAAGACTGACATCTTAAAAACAACCATATTACTGCAACAAATAAAATACCACTTCGCAGCTCAGTGAAGCCAACTAATAAACAGGCTCCTTGGCTTGCTATTTCACAAGCCTATCCAGCACGGAGTCCTGCCAAGCCATTTGCAGCCTGTACCCCCTAAAAGAGACAGGTGTCTCCCCCTAACCAATAGTTGCAGAACCAATACCCGCATTCTGCTGCCCCCTTGTGTATTTTGACTATTTTCTGTTCAGACAAGACAGGTTACTTTGCTTGTAACAATCTCCTAGCTTCTTCTAAGCCTCTTGTAAGGAAAGTAAATGCTCATCCAGTGTAATAAAAGAAACAAAAAGACTAAGATGGTAATCCCTGCAATGAACATGGGAGGAAGGATGATTGGGGCTTTATGTCCTGTATTAATGCACTTAGTAGGCTTATTAGGACAGGAGGACACCACACCCTGCAATGAACAACACCTCTTTCAGACCTGAATAGGTTGCTCGAGCGGGAGTAGGATGCACAACTGCATATTGGAGGAAATAAGTTACCCGGTGTCGAAAGTACAATTTGTTTTGGAGACAGAAAGAGGGTGTATGTCAAAGACTCAATGGGGTTCTTCATTGCAGGGACCACTGTATACTATACAGTCATCAACTAGGCCGAAGATACAAGAAAAGAAACGTACCTGCTCAATGCTTGTGGCAAACTTGAGATGATGGCTCCATAACCGGCAGTGTTGTCGAAAAGTTCAAAGAGGGGCGCAGCGACTAATTTGTAATTTCTTGGCACCGCAAAAAGGGCTGGAAATAATGCAGGGCATAATTCAGAACTACAGAAAAAGACTAAAATACTTCAGCAACATTCAGTTCTGGCTTAGTATTCGGGAATAATGCTTTCAGAAACATCAAAGCACAAAAAATCGGGAGTATCAGATACCTGCTTGTCAGGAAATCCCAGACTTGATTTAAAGAAGGATGGACCGATTCAGTGCTGTACTTTTCTTTTAGGCTAACAAGCCTCTAAAGTTGTATGCCTACTAAATTATGTACCACTGTATGTACTGCAATTTTAACGATCAATAAAAAATATTTAAAAACTTGCGGGCGGGGGCCATTGGGTCCATGGTCCCATCCTCAAGCCCAAAATTAACATTGGAGAGATAGCAAAAGCTGCGAATTAGTGCACATTTGCTGCATGTTAATTGTTATGCCATCCAGACAATTTCTAGATACGCCCAAGAGCAGATTCTTTGAGTATTTCACAATCACTGAACAAGAACCCAGGGGTTCAAAATGGAGGTGGTGTAGTGTCCTAAGTTGAAGTTCATATCCCCTGAAAATGACTATTTCCCTGAGTGCCCACTACCAGGTGTTGTTGATATATTGTGTGCTAAATTCAGAATTTCACAAATAATCCATTTTCAAGCCACAAAATGACCATGTGGCAGATGCAATATGGAAACAGAATATATTTCATAAAAGAACTTGGAAAGAGCTTTAAAATGATGCATGGAAATGTGTGTGATCTGCCAGGTAGCTCAACCTCCTTTTTGTGGAAGGGGCTGCACATTCATTTTGGTGAATATCATGATAAACAATGAGAAGACTGGGAATCTTAGAGTAAGACATACTCTATCCACTAATAGAATTAACTGTCTCAGTATGGAACACTGGATATAACAGTTACCTACAACATCCATTAAAATCCAATGGGCTCCAACACTGGGCTCAGACAAAACTGAGTTCCAACACAAAATTTACACTAAACTAAAGTATATATCGCTATAAAAGTTACTAATAGCCTATGTTTATAGCCTATGTTTAACTAAAATATTTTTTACCATCAATTTGCGAGAAACTAAAATTTAGGAAATATATCAGAAATCCTAATATTTTTCAAGTTTTTTTGGTTTTATGAAAACTTCAAAGGATTGGCCCTCCGAATGAGTTTAGTCATTTAAAGAGGTTTAATTTGTTTAAACACCTAAATGCAGAATTTCAGATGTCTAATTCCAAAATTGACATAATCATGGAGCATTGAAAAAATAACATTTTTTCACATTTTTGCCGAATTTGCTCTTACTAATTTCTGTAAGAGCATTAAGACCTCCAAAACGCACATTGAGAGTATTTAACGCATACTATGGCATATTTTCATGTTCATAGGTACAACTGTTTCGGTGTTCTGCTCCGGAAAGGAAAAAAAAATTATTATTTTAAATTTCCAATATTTTACAAAAACAGTACCGATTGCTTAAATATGAACATCAAAAGACACATATATTCTACAAGACCCATTCATGTGCCAAATTATCGCCCAAATATCATATATACAAGTGCAGGGTCCGCGAAAAGTGCTTTTGACACACAGGACATTCGGGCAGGTAGATTCTGAATTTTACCTGCCCGAATGAAATCTTATCTGCCCAAAATCCCAAATTTCTTGCCGGCTCCCTGAAGGTGGTCTGCCTTCAAAAATATGCAGTTACTCCAAATCCCTCCCCATATTAATAGAGGCTATTGACCCTTAAAATGTGTGTAGGTTCATTTTAAAACTATAAGTTTTCAAAAAGTACTTACACTGAACATAATTATGTTGCTATTGTTTTACCAGGTAGGATTAATCTCATAATCTCATAATGATTATATTTGACTTGAATAGAAATGATCCCTGGCTGTACTTTTAGTATGGTTCTCTGTCATTAAAAATCGGAAAATCCGTCAGGACCCCTGCTAACATGCTACCTGTAGCACCTTGCGGGGCCTCAAATCTTGTAGTTTTATGGAAAGTTTGGAAACCATTGAAATCTTAAACATGAACATTGCTAATTGCAATGAGCACCTAGGTATTGACACTTGCAATGTTTAATTGCAATCCAGTTGACACTTCTGTAACCAGTTTGTGTCATTGATGTTTGTCAATTGCACAGGAGATTTCAAGGGCCTGTGCTGATTGCATTGGTTGCTGCATCAGGTAATTGACTCTCCAGCTAACCCATCGGACATTTGGGCAGGTAACCACTATATTTTTGCCGGACACACGCTATTTTTGCCGGTTTTGACCGGCAAACCGGCACTTTTCGCGGACTCTGTACAAGTGCAATAGTTTAGGCACAGTGGCCTATACACAATGTTTGATGCTGACCGCAGTGGATTCAAGCAAGATAAAAACGAAGTCACGTCCAAATAACAACATGCCGGCTATTCATTCCGATGCCAGATGCTTGCTCTATAATCAAGCTAAGGTGCATTCTTGACTCCAGACTTCTCAAAACAAAATGGCCAAGTCAGGGCCCAAAAGACATTCTGAAAACGCTCAAATTTAAAATTTCCCGCCAAAACTTTCCATTTTGTCAAAGTGACTGCATAAATGGAGATGTGTACACACCTCCATTAAAAAGTTTGGCATCCTCCTCAGATCCACGGCATTACCAGGAAATGTACTTTCTTTACTTCATATCTAGATTTTCTGGCAATGGCTATTTGACTTTACTGCATTCAGCGTAGCTTCAAACCACAGTTCTTCTTTTTGCTCTTCAATGCTTATATATAGCAGACGTAATTAGAAAAGTTAATTTCAAAAACTTCTGCAAGACCCACCTTTTTCAGGGAGCTGTACGAGAAACAATCTCTTGTGTTCTTTGGGTTTTGTGATGTGGGCGGGAATATAAGGGTATTGGGGAGGCTCGAAGTTCGGTCTCCACCAATTGCCGATTGTCTCTTCAATGTACCATTCCATGGGGGCGGAGTCTTGTCTGCCGAGGGTCTAGAAAAAATATCAAGGTTATTAGCAATGATGAAGCATTCTGCAAACAATGGTGCACATACATGGGTTACAGTAGTTTGTACTGATTTGCCAGTAATGGGAGTTTAACGAGGCCTGTGAATCTTTCACAACTGTTATGTAGGGCCAGGTGAATAGAAAGGACAATACATATCCAACAGAAACATTGTAATTTCATATTTCATGGCATAAAACAAATGTACACCAAGTTCAGATTTAATTATCCTGATTTTGGTGTTCATTTTTCAAATACACCTGCAAAAATTAATTACAAATTTCAGCATACCTCCGTCAACAGTCTTTTTAGTCCTTCCACCTGATCTTCAGCAGGGTTCAGTTCACCACCAGGTCTGAAATAAACAAAATACTTTTACATTATGTTACCACATTTATAAGACTGTAGTTTCGAAAATCAGCCAATAACTTTTGTCAAAAACATACAATAGGAATGGTTTCTTGAACCTTACAGCAAAAGTTTAACATTCATGATTTCGATGCCTACGTCTGTTTAGTTAATCCTCAATTCACACCAGAGAGCAGCATCTGTCAGGACCACATTGTACCAGAGGCCACCTGGGTGATATTGACATTCGGACTCATTTCTTCACCATATCACTCATAAATTATACAATACACATACAGACACATATAATAGATATAAATGACCTATATTCCCCTTTTGTGTGCATTCTTACTTATGCGTCCTAGTCTGAAATTCTTGTAGGACAGGTTGCACAAAACCTTTTTCTGCTACTTACAATTTGAAGAATGTCGTTCCGAGCTGCAGCAACAGCACATGTGGCAAGTTGTGTTCGTGGACGATCAAGACCCCTTCGACTGATCTCCTCATGCCCAATTTGTCAAACTCATCTCTCATTCGCTGGAACCTCGCTTGCACTGAGGGGTCTTTCTCGTAAAGGGCTTCCTTTGTTCCAAATGTGTAGTTTGTTAATGGATATCTGCAGTAAAAGCAATTGCCGTTTAGGTGAAGATAACAAGATTGTCAGTCTACTAGGCGGCAGACAACTAGGCTAAAACACTACCAAACAGATGAAAACCAACTAGGTCACACACCACTACCAACGAGACAACAATTGTTGGTAGTGATGGAAAATCGGTCTTAACACTGAAATCGATTAATTGGTTGCACTTCTGAGTTCTGATTCGATAATCAATTTGAAATTGATTTTTGTAACTATTCGAATTTACCTCTTTTATTTTAGAAGATTTATTTACTCCTCGCAGAAGGTGTAAAAATGTTCAGTATTTTGCTATGAGAACTGATTTTGCTAATTGATATTAAAACCATTATTGGATTTTAAATTGTCGCCTAACTTTCTGGCACATATGTCTATGTGTCTATGTCTATACTGTTAGAGAACAGGCCAAGTAGGCACTTATGTTCAGGTTGCTGCCGATTTGGTTGCACGGTGCAGATTTAACATAGTGAATGCCCATTGAAGTAAATTAAATATGGAACAGAAAGTAGCTTTATTGCATAACTAAGATCATCGATATCTGGCTCGGTCTACAGCAATCTGCAGGGCTATAGACCGAGCCGGCTCGGCGCCAGTGCCATAACCCCCCCCCCCAAACTAGCCACTAGACAAGAGGGGTGGGGGGGGGGGGGGTCAGTTGTCCCCCCTTGCCCTGCTGTCCATCTCTAAATTTAAAATCAAGGGACCAAATTGAAATTCAAGTGGTCACATCGATTTGCTGATGGCAGCTGACCTACCTATAACAAGAACCAATAGTCCAAATACTATTTAGAATTTTAAGGCAAAACCGCCAGCAGATTCACAGGACGCAATTTTAAGGAACAAAACATGGCGGGCGATATTATAGATCGTCACAAATTTCACCGGTGCTCCAAAAGTACAGGTGCCATGGCCACCAAAACTTACAAGCTGATGGTTTTGTCGATGGAGGTGATTCCTGTGGCAGGAAAATTCTCTTGCTTGATTTGTTGGCCGCTGGGCCACCCTGAATTTCGACTTCTGTGATGCATGTTGTTGCTGCTCTTGTTTGAAGGTCGAAATGCGCGTGCGCAGAGGAAGCGCACCTAGATCGGGCGTATTCGATAATCAACTCGAGTTCCTTGTGAATAGTTCGTGAATTCTGGGCGAATTCGTTTGATAATTACTCGTGAGTGCAATTGTCACATCAAAGCTTCATGAAGCCAACGGTTGAACTTGAACTGATTGGTGCCCTGGGGGTTACTCACTCAAGTATACACATGTCTATGCTCGGATCAGTAGGCCCCCTTTTCAACTGAAAATTCCTAAAGTTGGGTCCATAAATCTGGCATAATTCCTAGAGTTGGCCCCAAAATTTGATTATGAACATTTTTCAAATCACGAATTCGCGATGCCACTCTTCGGTGAAAATCGGGTTAATATCTGGAAAAACAGGCAAATACCATTGTGCGACAAAAAAAATCCTGGAGTCGGGGTACGGTATATATTCACGATGACCAACCGCCTAGCACCGGGTCTTGTTGCCGAACTTCCAGCCAAGCATACGTATGGTAACGTATCAGAAAAAATTTTGAATACCCTCTCCAGCCGATTGCTGCTGCCAAATCAAAGTGTTGAAAACGCCTTTTTTCATTTAAACTGACAGTAAATTTACCCATTGTCCCGGGCGGTGTCCCTATGTATTGGGGAACACCGGTTGGGGGGGAGGCACGTGTCTCATGTTGGGACCTGTGCCCCCAGGCGCAGTTATTTAGTTAACTTAGGAAATTATAATTATTTCATTAAAAAAAAAAAAAAAAAACAGAGTGCCCCCCCCCCTATCTTTGCTTCTCCTTTTAGGCGGAGTGCCCCCCCCCCGGGCTCCTGTGTTGGCCCAGGAAGTGATGCGGCTTTTCACTTCCGTGTACACAAAACAGCAAATGAATGAAGCAAACGTGGATTGCAATTTGCAAACGATCTTGTGTCTAGATCTAGACTAGTGTCAGATTGAACTGTTGAAGCACAACTTGTGTAAGTGACAAATGTTGTTCTGAAAGAAGTCTAGGCAGAGCATCAATCATTCTCAGTTTCATCCTCCAACAGGCTGACAGGTACCCTGCAAAAATGAGGCAGCTGCCAGCCTATTTCAGTACATTTAAAGTACCCCTCGCTTTTATTAGTTGAAAACATGCCCTTATTTAGCAGGGTCACTGTGCAGGAGGCAGGGGGGATCCAGAAAACTCCGGTGGGGGGGTCTATCGGGCTGCCGCGTCGCGGAACGTGTAGTTCGCGACATAATGTGACCGCGGGATGATAAAATTAACATCTAAAAATAATAAAATTTTGGTCTGGTAGGGGGGGGATGCTCCCCCCCTATCCCCCCCCCTGCGTCCGTCCCTGGCAGGAGGGTGGCTCAGTTTAGACTCCAGTCACACTCACATGTATGCCATCGGCCTTCAAAAAAAAAGCTGGATGAGTGATGATTTGATACTGTTCAGAATTTTTGACTGGGGGGTTGGGAGTTTGTTAGAACTTCCCGTCAAAATTGATACCCGGAAGCTCCCGGAGATTCTGCGACCCTTATGTTTCATGCGTATTTTTAGTATCGCCCCCAAGACATACACAGCATTACATACAATAGAGAGGTTTTGCTACACGTTTCCGTGTGACGTGTACGTAGCGGTTGCCATGACAACAATGTAATTAGATAGCACTTGTGCACGTATACGTCACACGTGAACGTGTAGCAAAACCTCTCTAATAACATCATAGATGTGCCCCTTGGACCGTAACGTCCACAGATTCGCACACTTTCGTGTACCCTCTCGGCCAAAACTGCCAGTCAAAAATTCTGAACGGTCCCTTATTAATAGATTTCACAGAAATTAATGTAGGCCTAACAATTTCTTTCTATTTATAAATTAAGGGACCATTCAGAATTTATGAGGGGGGGGGGGGGATGGGAGTTTTGTCAGAAGTTAGTTACTGTTAAAATTTGGTGCCCCCCTTAGGTTTCATGTGGAGTTTTAGTAAATGCTACAATAAGGATTGACATGTCTGGGTTTTATTGTGGATGACCTTTACCTACTTTTCAACATCCGAGGTCAAAACCATGAAAAAAATATTAGTGAGCAGGTTAAAACTCATGAATGCCTGAAGCTTGGTTCAATATCATAGGAGCTGGAATCATAGACCACATTCTCCTCTCAAATGAGTGTGACTTCCAATAACAAAGGTCAAAAGGTCCATGCATTGGAAAACCTTGTAACATACATGTAGGCTTTCACGTTATAACATAATTATCATGTTTTTTCTCAAAATGTTACATGTACACATTTTCTTTGAAAATACTATACATTTTTTGTGAAATTATTTGATGTATATTTTATCAATTGTTCCTGTGCATAATGCAAAACTCCCATACCCCCAGGCTTTGAATCCTTGGATTCTTGTTTGTACTGCTAAGCACTTGAAGCGAGGGACATAAAATTTTTTGATCAGGCTTATGAGAAAGTAATGATGAATTTGCTTTGGAGAGTGGGTTATAAACGTTCTTGTTTTTTTTTGCAGAGTGACAATGCAGCGGCCATCCCTCACAGTCATCCTCTCGGGGGCGTTTCTTGCTTACATAGCTTATTCCATGTACACCATCTATCTGCTGTTCCATCCTGAGCCATGCCAAGTACCCGGAAGATGCATCAATCCTTACATTGCCCAAAATCCTATTCTGGAGGTGAGAGTGATAGAAATTAGATTGCTATGAAAAATATTGCAACTTTTCTGTTTTGCCATTCTCACAAGTCAGTCTGTCACTGCGAGCTGCACAGGGAGCACGAGAGGCTCGGATGTTTGTGAGAATGCTGTTTTGGGTAATTTTTGAAATGGTGAATGATTGTTGGCCTTACAAACTTATAAAGGCTGAGGCCTACCACCCTTGCCAAACAGACTTCCCATTGTGGATATATATGGGTAATTTGGTGTGGAATATGCACAGTCATTTCTGTCTAATTGTATGGAATTTAGACTGAAAAACTGTAAGCAGTAAGGATTTCTTTTCATTGTCAGAATCCCATATACTTTGTGTGCATCACAAAGTAATAGGCTATTTTCTATGTGAAAAAAGTGTGGGTGTTCTATAATTGTCATTCAATAATTGTTAGTTTTTTTTCCACTCAGATGAATATTTTCACTTCTACAAGGAAACAACTTTCCAAGACTAATGGAGAACTTGTTTGGAAATACAGCAACTTTTCACTCCTGGAGGATGAGGAAAGGTGAGTAACTGTTAATGCTAAATGATGTGAGGCCATCACTGATGTAGTCGAGGCCGAGATATCCGAGAGCGAGGCATGAGCCTCTGAGTCAGAGGCCGACAAATGTAGCTTCGAGGCCGGCCTCGAGGACGAGGCTGGTACTCAGACCTCCAACACTGGTCCAAAGACACCCAACACCAATGCAAGCCAAGAATAACGCGTCTGAGCCAAGGCTTAGGCCATCAGAGTATTAACAGTGGAGGTCATAGTGATAAATAAATGTATTAGATTTATTCATTTTGTAAGACTTAATTGATAAGGACTAATTAGTATACATGTAATGGCTTCGTGTGCAACATTTATTGAAATGAAACTTTTAGTCACAATTTTTTACAATTAATTAATAATTGGTCTGAAAGATTAAATATATAATATTAATGCCTCAGTTAATTGTGAACTTTTAAAAGGTAACTCTTTTATTTTTGGTGATTTTTTTCTGAATTGCTTTTATTTCTTTCCTTTTTTTTCAGAGTATTTAACATCACAATACCTCAGAAAACAAGAAACAATGGGAGCCTGTACGCCCATGTGATGCTGTTCCCAAAAGGCCACGACCCTTTCCTCAGTAATGAAGTCAGCCTTGCTTCTGGGTTGATAACCACTTATGCCATTCCTCAGGCAGAGGCTTTTAATTTAATAGGGAGCAAAGAGGTAAGTAATTTATTTGAAACTATGAATATTTCTTTTGATCAATTTATAGTTATTTGGTGTCCCCGTCTGTCCAATTGAGGCTAGTCTGTGTATAAATACAGGACGGAAAGCCGTATTGCCAACGCTCGTAGGTATCGGAATGATCTCGATTTGTATATATACCATAAAACGCGGTAAAGTTGGCAATCCGGAGTAAAGTTGGTCGGCTATTTAAACCAACTTAATTGCAGAAATGCCTACTTTCCTCACTGACACAGGTGGCAAATTTGCAGAAGAAACCTGTGTCAGTGAGAAAAAGAGGCGTTTCATCCATTAAGTGGGCTAAAATAGCTGGCCGACTTTCCCATGGTTTGCCAAATTTACCCCGTTCTACGGTATTATTTTATGATTTGTTAAAATACCTAAAATCAGAATTTTTTTATTTCTGTTCTGATATATAGTTGTTGCAAAGGTTGAACTTGATAATATGAGGTAAAAATCATGCAGTTTTGGTTGTCTGTGGCATTGGTAACTTTTGAAATTGATTTTGTCTGCAGCTGAAATTGGTATTCATTTGAGGCAACCTCAAAATCTTTGGTAATAAGAGCTTGGCCTGAAAAGATCCAGGATGACCTTCCTAAATATCTGACAGGTTGTCCGTCGATAAGGTCTCTGCTAAATTTTTGGTATAATTTTAAAGAAGCATTCTTCTGTACCTGGCTGTGACAGCACTATGTAGAAGTAGAATTTCTGATGAGGTGCTAGTTCTTGGGTTTGGTTGATGCATAACTCCTGCTTTTCTCTATAGTGCATAAGAGCTCTATATATATCCTGAAGACATTCTCCACGATCCATGGTAGTATTTTAACTCTTTTATAAACGGATCATCATTTATAGAAGGATTTACAATTTTTCAGGAAGAAGGAGGAAAAGCCAAAACCTCCAGAGAGAAGACAATTTCTCATTTGAGGTCAAAACTGACGATAAGTGTCGTGTCAGACCCCGTCGCCTTTGACAGAACTAATGTTCCTGGAGAGATCATACAATTTTTCAGGTGGGGAAAACACATTTTCTTTCTTGCCTTGAAGTTAAGAGATAAATTTTGCAATATTGTGTTTGAAAGTCTCCATTTGGAGGACTTCGGATAAGCTACTAATAAATCATTAGAATACGTATTAAACGCCCAGTGGGCAGAAGTAATGATGATATGGTCAATTAATAATTTTTTGCATAAAAAACTTAGGATAAAGTCATATTTTGATGGAATTTTGATGAAAATGAGTTCCTTGTGGAGGGGAGTGGGCTTTTATTAGGGGGTGTGCTTTTAATAGAGAAAATTGGGTATTAATTTGCAGCCTTCCGGCAATTGTTCTAGAGTAAGGTTTAGACTGTTAGAATGTTTATATTTCTCTGTGTTTATATTATGCAAATATTGCATGATAAGGAGGCAACAGTATTATTGTATTGTCCAAAATGAATCTCTTGTGAATGACTGCTAACATCCTGTGTGGAGAATATAATTTTTTACTTCAAAATAATTTTCATGAATTTTTTTAAAATGGTTGATTAAGTAATAAATGTTTTTCACTTTTCTACTAGATTGACCCCTGAACAGAACTACCTGCCGCTGCTATACATTGATGGGTTGAGCAACCGCATCAGAGATCTCTTGGTAAATGTTTAGAATTTATGTTTAATGGCAAAAACAATTATAAATTTATTTACTTAATTAAGTTCATGTACAGCTGGCACAATATTTTAAAATACAATAAAATTTTATAAAATGTATTTGAAGAATAAAATCAAGTAAATGTAAGTGTGTCATTGGTTTAGTCTCATACTTTATATAATGATGCAGAGTACACATTTAGCATTTTGTGTCTATCTGAATTATTTTAAAAATTCTTTTGCAGAAAATTAACGAATCCAGCAAAGTGATGCCTTTAACAATTATTTATAAACCAATATCAGTCGGTAAACTGAGGTTATGGGTCACAATGGAGGCTTCGTTAAAGAACTTGATCAACTTGGGTAAGTCACTTGTTTTGCAATGCTCTGCCTTTATTTCTTTGCTCTTTTGTGAAAATAATTCCAAACTTATTTCCAGAGGTGCTTGGTAACTGTCAGTTTATCATTATAGCTTTAAAACATTTGTGAATAAATGTTTAATCTTTTTTTTCTGACAGGTTTTACTGACAAAGATGCTGATGAAGTAAAAGGGATATTTGCTGATACAAACTTCTACCTCCTTGGCCTGACTTTCATAGTTTCTGCATTCCATGTAAGTAATCAGTTTATTGAATTTAAATAGTTCAATCTGCTTTTAGATGGGGTGCTGCGTAAGTAAGTCTGCCCACACAATGTGATGATGTCACAGTGTCCTCTGGGAGGCTTTTGATTATGATTATGATTGGTCGAGTGACTCGAGTTGCTCCACTTGCTCAAGTAACTTCAGTTAAGAGTTTCAAACGATCGCAGGGAGAGCCTGATTAAATGTTCCCATGCAAGTGTGAAGGATAGTTGTGTACAAGACAATCATCTCTCAGTCCTCTGAATAAAAGCTTTTACTGTCGCTAAAGGATTAGAGTATTTAATATAAGAGTAGAGTACCATTCATGATTTCTTTTCTTTGGCTGGAGCTTCGCATGCTTTCTCCTCAACTCTCACACGTTTAATATTCACAAGTCTCATGGCCATTACCGAAAACACAATTATCATAGAGATATCTATTCAAATAATTACCGTAAAACGGGGTAAAGTTGGCAATCCGGGGGGAAAGTTGGCTGGCTATTTTAAGGGGAGGTATGGGTGAGAAATTCCCCAAAAATATGTAAGCTTCACATATTCAGTTTATGGCACATCTTTGACCAACACCAACCCAGGCAGCCAGTCCAAGCTTCAATTATATTAAAATATGTCTCTATCATCACTTAAAGCCATGTCAAATACCAAATTATCGCCAAATTTTAGTGAGTAAATAGTGGCGTTGTGTCACTTCAAAGATGTCCACACAAAAAAGTAGTTACCATGGCAACATGGAATTTACTGTGGTGAAACATAACAATGATAACTAAATCGTGGCAAAATTTTGTACCTGTAGCTTTATTAGATTTGGAGAAATAGCCACAAATATTTTATCTAGTGGTCAATTGCCTGAAATGACGTAAACGTCACGTTTTTGCCATTTTCCGCAACATGTGAAAATCAACTTTTATCCTCTACGGGATGTGAAAAATCTTGACAACAGTTGGTCGTAGGAACCTGTGGGATACATCATCGGAATCCTCGAAAAATTGTCTTGGAAATTACAGACCAGATTTTGGAAAAAAATTTTCGTTGCAAAATTATATGACATCGTAGCGATAGAAACGAGAAATTTTTCAATAAAAATGACTTTTGACTACTTTACCCTAATTTCTGACACTATGAAAAGAAATATCAAAAATCCGCTCTGTAATTCTCTGCGTCTTGCCTGTCTTCATTCGTAAATTTTTTCAAAATTTTTCTATCATGTCTGTAACTTCAGAAATTTCACATCCGGTGAGCAGTAAAAATCAGCCTTTTTTCGCCTTTTAAACTGGTTACCATGGCAACCATTCATCATAACAATGTAAAATGACCTGAAATCATCTAATTTAACTAAAACCTAACTTTTTATACCAAACTTTGTTCATTAAACTCAAAATTGCAGAAAAGTGCCCTTCTCACCCATACCTCCCCTTAACCCACTTAATGGCAGAAATGCCAACTTTCTTCACTGATGCAGGTGGCAAATTTGCCGAAGAAACCTGTGTAAGTGTGTAAAGAAGGTATTTTTGCCGTTAATTGGGTTAAAATAGCCAGCCAACTTTACCCCAGATTGCCAACTTTACCCCGTTCTACGGTGTTGCTCTTTAGAACTGAACTTCAGAATTCTTTTTGACTCCTTTTCAGCTGCTCTTTGACTTCCTAGCATTCAAGAATGACATTTCCTATTGGCACAAGAGAGACACCATGGTTGGCTTATCAACCAGAGCAGGTAAATGGATTGATGGTTCATAATTTGATACCATTTTGCTGGATTGTTTTGAAAAAGATGTTCTTTTCGTTCACACACTTTTTTTAAAATGCTGCTTTCCTGAAGAACATCACTTATTTGATGAATTTCTTTTCTGTTTCAGTGGTTTGGAGATGTGTCAGTACTTTTATCATCTTCCTGTATTTATGGGATGAAGAAACTTCAATGTTAGTTCTTGTTCCCGCCGGAATTGGGGCCATTATAGAGGTAATTGTCCAGAGTTTAATGTTACATCAAAAATTAAAGTAGTGCATGTGCCTGTAATATTTTTCAGTTCTTTTCAAGAGGGGAGTACAAAAGAATGTGGCGCGTAATTTTGATGACATCATTTATGTAGTAAATGACCTTGAATTTGAAATAATTGCCAAAATTTTCTTACAAAGGCTTCACATCAGCAAACCCTCGAGCGTCAACCAAAGCTTATTTGGGTTCACGAGTGTCCCCCTGGTATTATCATTGTAATCTACTAATCATGGTCATAGTAATATTTTTTAAAAGCGAGTATAATATTCCAAATTTAATTTCTTTTCAGGTTTGGAAAGTCAAGAAAGCCTTTAAAATAAGTCTACATTTTGAAGGCATCAAACCAAAAATACTGGTAGGTTAACTGATGACAAATTTACAATTGAAAAAAATTGTTAACTTTCTGTTAATTAATTCCTTACACGAAAGCAGAAATGTATATTTTTAATTCTCTGATATTATTGCTTTAATGAAAATTTCCGGCTTGTCTTTTATTTCCAGTTTGGTACAACAACAGATAAAGAAAAAGAAACTCAGAAATTTGATTCTCAGGTACGTCAATTTGGTATTGTATTGAATCTTACGAAGAACAACAACAGTCCCTTTGTTCAGTTGTGATATCATCAATAGTTGTAGACACTTCCAGGAACTCAGACTTGACTTGCACGCCATATTTTCTGATATACATCCTAATCTTCTGTTTCATTGTATTTTCAGGCCATGAAGTATTTATCCTATGTACTTTACCCGCTCTGCTTTGCTGGGGCTGTTTATAGTCTTTTATACAATCCTCATAAAAGGTGAGTGACAGTATCTTAATAGAGCCCGGTTCTGTTTTTTACTACTATTTATATAAATGGTGTAGTGATAAGAGTAACTGTTCTAGATGTAGATGTAGATGTAGATGTAGATGGTTGGGGACGAAACCTTTCGGTTGTTATCCCATCAGTTTTGACTCTTGCGTCTACTTAGGTCATTGTTGATTTGAGAATAGGCTGCACAATTAATTGCAAATTTATCGTTTATCGAGATGTCAAGTAATGCAATAAATTTATCGCAGAAAGAGAAATAAATCAATTTTATTTTTTCTCAATATTTTTGAATAAAGGAGGCCCATTTATTTTCATGAAATTCTAAATTTTACTGCAAATTTGCACAATTTTGGGTTTAATCTCTTGTCAATCAATTTATCAAATGATAAATTTTTCGTCATGATGATATTTCACTGACTTGAGGTTACAAAAGCTTTTTCAGATTTAATTAGTTGTGTGGCCATTTAAAATAACATGCCATAATTTATTTTTACATAACTTTTCCTTCCAGCTGGTACTCTTGGTGCGTACAAAGCTTAGTAAATGGTAAGTGTCAATTTTGACATTTATGAAAAAAATAATTGTGGTCAGAGACTCTATCGCTAAGCATGATGTATATTTTATAATCTCAGTCAGCCAGTAAATGTTGTTTCGCAGTTGTCAGGATAATGTGATTCAAATTTTCTTCCAGGTGTTTACGCTTTTGGATTCATATTCATGTTACCTCAATTGTTTGTTAATTATAAGGTAAGAATTAGAACTTTTTAATTCTGATTTCCAGTTTACCCTCAATGTCTCACATTGTGATCAATTGAATATATATATTCACTTTTTTATGGGAGGTATCAGAAATAAGATAATTAACTGAATATATATATATATATATATATATCTTCTTCCGTGATCGTTTAATATTATCTTTTTGTAGTTATCTTCTTGTGTTCAACAATCGTATTTTTGACACAGTGTCACTGTTGTTCAAAGAAGAATTGTTGTATTGTAAATTAGCTTTGATGTATGTCTAAAATTAAAATTAAAATTTCTTTTCCAGTTGAAATCTGTTGCACATTTGCCATGGAGGGCTTTTATGTATAAGGTGAGGGCACATATAACAGCTTTGTCAACTGAATATATCAAGAAGTATATGTATGATTTCTTCCTGCAGTTCTGTAGAAAAGTTCCAGCAGAATTCTGAAATTTTCTGCAAGAATTCTGCACTTCTGCAGTAAATTCCAGAATTGCCGAATGCTGCAGGGACTTACAGAATTTTTGTAGAATTGTTGCTCGTGCAGGAAGAATTTTAATTTAAGTGTAATGAATTTTGCTGGCTCTCTCCGTAATGTCCACTTTGCATTTAACTTTCTTTCTTAACATTAGTCCAACACCTGTATGTGTCTTTCTTTCCAGGCCTTCAACACTTTCATAGACGATATATTTGCCTTCATCATTACAATGCCCACTGCCCATCGATTAGCCTGCTTCAGAGATGATGTGGTCTTTTTGATATACCTCTATCAAAGATGGTAAGTATGGAAAATGAATTTTCTGGTAGTCTCTTGCTTACATCAGTTAAATCAAAAAAAGTTTTAATTGAAATATTCCTGACACTGTTGACTGCAGTAAATCCAAGTCCCAAAATATTCTGCCAAGAATCACAGAAGCTCAAGTTTGAATCCCGGGATTCTTGTTGTGGTCTGGAAACTGCGTCATAGGCCTCTCTGCCTTGTCAACTGAATTAGGCTTTAATTTCTGTTTTGTTCTTGAAACTTAATAGCCTTATGCCCAATTGGCTCTTTGCTGTTTTCCTATTCCCAGTATTCTTATCACTACAAGGGAAAACTTGATGGAGAAGAATTTGACATGACATGATTTACCAAATCATCGCCAAGTTGCAAGTCGCACTTATGACTCCTGATAATAATAACTGTTGTTATAATAAACTCTTTACCCCTTTCAGGTTATACCCAGTGGACAAGACTCGAGTAAATGAATATGGTCAATCATTCGACGAGAAAGAGGAAGAAGATAAGAAGACTAAATAATTTACCAGATACTGATATTTTTTAACAGGATTTTAGGAGATCCTTCACAAAAGCATTACATAAGGCATTGCTGCTACCCACCTATAATAAATTTTTGATTCAGATGCATATATATATATTTATATTTTATTTTATCAATTAACAGATTAATAATTTATATGTCGTGTATACCGGTAATACTATATATACAAATATCTAATCATACTAGTCTATCATTATTTGAAATTTACGGTTGTGATGTTTCTTTAACATTAAGTCATGACTCATGAAGAAGATGTAAATACAAAGAATTGTATAAATTTGTAACATTTTTTTATTGTAAAAAAAATTTCATTCACTCATCCAATCATTCAATCATGTGCTGTACAGATCAGAGCTATACAGGTAAATATCAAAAATACTTTGCCTTTACAGAAAGTATTCATAGCAGACACATATGCATCATGTATAGTTCAGATTTACTGTTTTCAACATAGGCCCATATATGTCTTGTAAGTACATTACATTTATTTATGTACGACAAATGTGAATACTAATTGTTAAGAACAGGGATATCAAATTACAACATTTTGTATGACAAAATGCTATAAATAAATGTACCAATTTAAATTTACCTAGAGTTTGTTTTGTAAATGCAGAGAAGACAAAAAAGTTTAAGGAGTTTTTTGCATATATGTTATAATATATGCTAATTGTTAGAAATAATGGAACAAAATGTCATCGGGCGATATGACGTTCAGAGCTAAGGAGAGATTATTCCTGACAGTAACTGTTAGCCCTGATTTGTTATAACTGGACTACCTGTAACCGTGCTTATAATTTAATTTGAAAAGAGATGGTGAATATTTAACAAAATCAACACTGTCGAAGTTCCAGATTATAAAGGCATAAATATAACCAAATGAGCTGGCTGGGTATGAATCAAATAGTAATACTTGTGAAATTTTAAAACGATCATTAGCTCAGTTCCTACTTCTTCCTTGGGCAAGCTTTTACATTTTGTGAAATAAAATAACAAGGAGTGGAAATCCAACTTAAGAGATAAGATCATGGGGCGTAGGCACATTCAGCACGCAGAAACCAAACATCAAAAACACAAAATTCCAGGCGGTCGAGATTTATCACAGTCTTGATTGTTAGATCTTCAAAAGTCGTCATCGTCAGAATCAAGTGCTGCCCTCCTTCGATCAAACTGGAAAGAAATGAAAGACAACATTTAATGTTTCGTGAGAAATTTTCACATGTTTCATAGTTACTAAACTGTTGATTGGACCAACACTACAGAAGGGTTCAATTTCAAGCAGCTGGGTGGCACAGTGGTCAAGGTACCCACTGCTCCACTTGAGGGATTTTCCTGCATGGATTTGAACTTTGGGTGGGGAACCCAAAATTTTCAGTGAACCTTTACCAGTAAATCCAAGCTGGATGTCGTTCAGATGAGATGTTAAATTGGCTGCCCCTTGTCGATCCTCATAGTAAATCAAAATTATAATGAGACACCTTTGAAGTCTTTGGGCACGCCAATGTTACTTTAAAGCTTTTTTTTTTCTTTAATAATTAGCCTTGTAACAAAATATTAATTCTGGGAGTAAGATGCAATTATTTACTCACCTTGACTGATGTAGTTTTCTGAGTTTGCTCGCTCACTTTTTCTAATAAGCTTTTTAGCTGCTCTTCTCCAAGCTGGAAAATAATTAAGAATATTATAAAGTTGTCAATTTATTTGATTTGAATATTTACAATGAAGCTTTCTGTCACTTTAATAATATCATCTTACGTAAGAGTTAGACTATCTTAATCAAATAATTTTCAGTAGTTATTGGAGACAAAAACGTTTGCTCAGTTTTGTTACTTGTTGTTCAAGGACTAGGCCTATCAGTATCAAATATTATATTTGACCAAAATACAAGTTAATTGATTTAAAGTATAATTACCCTGGTCTGTATCTGTCCCGTCTGGGCCATTTGAATCAACATGCTTTCTACCATTCTGGCCTTCTCTGGCTTTGCTACAGCTATGGTGTTCACTGTAAGTAAAACATTTACTTTAGTTAAGTACACTTTAAGGGCTATTCCATTTAAAAACCTGGGGGTGGGGTGGTCAGGTTACATTTTTGACCCCCTTCATGCATCTAAAGTGAATTATTAAGTAAATAACATGCATAACTCAGTTCTACTATATCTACTTGAGCCATATTATGATGATATATCGTTAATTTTATTTTTAATGCCATGACTTTTAGCAACCCTTGAGGCACGAATGTCTGCTTATTCATGGTATGTTGTCTGCAAACGAAACGCGCCCATGACTCCATGATTTCTGTTTGCTGACAGTCCGCAAAACATATATCCATTACGTACGGATCAAGATGACACAAACCCTTTTACCCTAACATGCAAATACTAGTTCAATTGATTGGCTCAAAATGTTCTGATCAGATTTAAAGGAAAGCATTAAGAGGAGTGTTCCAGAATTACAAACACAAGCTCCACAGCAACCTACTACATCATTTGAATATTTAATAGGCCTAGATACTAAACTTAATATCAATCAAATATAGTGTAGTTACATCTGGCACGAGCTTGCTGGTCGAGCACTTGTGACAAAATGCTGTTCTTCATGTCCTCCTGCTGCCTCCGCATTTCCTCTTGCTGCTCTTTGTTGGGGCCTCCTCCTTTATTACCACCCTGGAATTTAAGAACATTAAAGAAAGTCACATAAATTATCAGGTTTCAATGATGACTCAAAGACTAATTAGTTGTTGGGTGACTTATTTAGATGGAAAAAGACATGGATGATAGGGGCTTTACTTCCTGCATTTATGGCTTTTTTATGCACTGACTTGGCTTTATAGGACAGGCAAAGACCACTGTATGAAGCGACGTGCATCCTGAGTCTTGGCCGTTAGGTTAATTAATGATTTTAATCCATGTTATTTGATAAGCCCTACCATATACCATTACTGGCATTAGTATTACCATCACAACTATGATGGACAGATGGATGAGTGGGGCTTTACGTCCTGTATTTATGCACTTGGTAGTATCCTAAGTAGCATCACAACTACGATACTCGTCGATAGGGATTAGGGATTGATTATTTTTTGGGGTTAATTATTTCCATCTGATTCGATGGCAATTGAGAGATTGACTGGTTATCTGACAGGGATTCTGTTGATGGGTATTTCAAGTACAGCTGAAGCACAAAACCAACATTAGTCCTTCACATCATAGCTGAGTCACTGAATATGATACAACATGAGCTAACAATGCCTAACATGCCAAAGATTGCTCACTCATTCTGGCAATTTCTGCTGTGCAGATTTTTGTTTCACTCTCCCATGATTAGTCGTCCAAATTATGTGTGTCAACTTTGTTTATAACCACCAAATCATGGTATCATTTTAAAACCCTGATATTCATCTACAAGCCACCCAACTTTTAGACATCCTTACCCCCATTTGAGCCTGTAATTCGGCCATTCTTTTGGCCCTCAAAGCCTCAAGTTCTGCATCGTCCGCCATGCTGGTTTCTAATGTGGCATCTGTAAACAAATTCTGCTTTTGGTAAATTAATAAAATCTTAAATAAACACCTCATTAAGTATTATAATTAATCTTAATTACTATCTATAGATCTAATAAGGATCTCTAGCGTGGTACTGTGTATGCGCCAAATTTTTAATGCCTCCAAAAATTAGAATTTGTTTCAGGAGTTGTTTTTGTTTTGGGAATGGCCTGACAGCAAGTTGAAGAATGAAAGAAATCAAAGAAGTTCTACTTTCTCTTCTGTCTGTCGTAGCATCTTTCACCTTTGTCGTCTTATTTATTGTAGCAGGTGAGTCCTATGATTTTCCTCAGATCTGGCCCTGTGTTGGCTTGTTAAGGGTGTTTCTGATGTATGGAAAGTGTGAAATTGAAAACCCCTTCCCTTTGTTTCAATATTGTTTGTTTATTCAGGCCTTCTCTGTGCAATAACAATGTCAAGACTGGCAATACAATGGTCAATAGGCTTACTCAATAGCTAATGTTTTTGTAATTAAATGAATCACTGTTACAACATGATAGCTTGTACCAACCAAAATCATCGGCCTACATGTCAGGCAATGCTTTGAAGTTTGGGTTAGAGTTGAAACTTTGATCAAAGAACTAAGTAAGTTTACAAGATAGTTCAGACTGCTCAGGGCGATGTTGATTGTATAGACACCTCAGAGAAGTATTTTATGCAGCACATGGATAAATGGAATGACTATAATTGTAAATGCAATATGTGCAAGTGACCTTGTGTCGGTCATCAGAGACCTTTGGTGCTATGCATCTTTTAATTGAACTTTTTTTTCTGTGACTTTTATTTGTGAATTTTATCTGTGATTTTATCTGTGATTTTACCAATGACTTCTCGATTTCAAGTATTTATATTAATTTAATTTAAACTTTAAAATTTTAATGTCCTGTCATTACTTTTCCATGTGTTATTTACAGTCGGTATACTAGCCCTGGTGGCTAATGTTTATCTGTTATAATGTGCTTCCGACTTAAAATAAAATGATTTGATTTGATTTGATAGACTTATTGTACTTTCTCTTTCATGATTGCTAACCATAAAATTGAAATAAACTTTGACCTCAAACAATTAGCAGTAGTTAGCTCATGCTGTGATGGCTAATCATGCCTTGTGATGTTTGTTGATTGGAATAAGTAATGCATCATGTATAAAAAGTTTCAGACTGAGAGGCTGAACAAAATTGGTGACTTTAATAATTTTTCTCTCTCTTCTGTTACAGGATGGTACATTGTATGGAAAGTATTCTTGAGTCGATTCAAGTTTGTTCGTGAACTTTTGGGCTCTGGACAGCAGCCAGAAGCAGAGCCAATGAAAACGCAGAGAATTTGTCGCAAAAGAGTACGGCTGGAGTGAACTATTTGGAAACGATGCAAACGAAACTATGTTGGATAAATTGCGAATAATCGGCATAATAGCAGATATTCTTCAACTGGACATGAAGAAACCACCGTAGTTGTAACCCCACCATTATGAATGACTAAAGTCGCAAGCTGGACACTGGATAATAAACGATGATGATTGGTTTACTGATTGGATATAATTCTCCTATCATTCTACTCTTACCAGTCACTTTGGTGACGCAAATGTGCCCTTATAGGTATGTCACTACGGGGTATGCAAGGTTGATCCTTGCAAAAAGTGACACTGGATAAAAAATGGGATACTTTATAATTATTATTTTCTTTACTATAATCTCTCTCTTCTGAGTCACCTGTACATTGATGCAAATATTCTCGATTGTTATATATGTTATTTCAGGATGAAATATCGATCAATGTCCTACATGTATAACCACACAATTTCTTCTCTCTTGGGGTCAAAATAATTATAATGCCAATGTCTCATTGGACGTAGATGCCTTTGTCACATTTAATACCTAAACTCATTAGATTTGAAAATGTTTTAACTTACTTTGTCTTGATGAGAACATTGACTTCTATTTTTTATGGCATGTATTAAGCAACATCCAGTTTTTAGAATAAGAAGCACTGAATGATTCAATTAGCTGCCTCGTTTTGCAAACTAACAGCTGTACTGGCGTGTGATATATTTTGTAATTAGTGATATGATTGTCTGTTTGCCTTAACCAATATTATATTATCAAGAATATAGGCATCATAGGAGTGATTGTACTAGCCTATTGTGAAAATGTAATACTCCGTTGGCTTGAAGTGTCATTTTAAAGAAACATATTTGAAAAAGGTGAATGCCACTTCAAGATCAATATGATTGTCGATGTGTGAGAGATAAAGTATGAACTAAGGGTGTGAAAAAAAAAAAAGCAATTAAAGATATGGGAAAATGAGTTATGGAAATCAATGAAGCGTAATCAGGGAGTAGGTGTGATGATCTCTTTGAGCTTGATCAGGTGGATGCCCCTTCAAGATAAGATTGTTGATGTGAAAGAAACCGTAAAAAGAAATGAAAGAAAGTTATGGAAATCTGGAGTAGTTAGTGAAAACCTGTGATCTCTGAGTTGGATTATAGAGATATCAGGATATGTTTGATCAAAAGGTTTATGAAAGGTTAACTAATTTAGAGCTATCTAGCCATTTGTTGTTTGGTATTGGTTCATGTAAAATAATATTATTTTAGTTGTATAGTTACTCTGGTGTCCAGATTCCTGAATCCCGGCTATCCAGAGATTAGATGGCCAGATTTGAAAAGGACAAGCAGATTTTGTCAGTATTTTACATTAAATTTACAAGTTTAGCGTCTGCCACATCCGGAATCTGAAATCCAATCTGGGACCCTGTTACTGTCCGTAATAAATTAAGTATTTTTTGTCAGTATTGCTGAAAAAGAGACTTGGCAGTCACACGTCGATTGGGATCTTTACCTTGAGTTAGGTTTGCGTGATGTGTTTTACTGATGTGTTTCAAAGACTATTTGACAATATTTTTTTGATTGACGGGATATAAACTATGTTACATCTTACATGCAAACTAATGATTGAGGCTGGGGTGTCTCTTTATTGTAATGCAACCCTGTTTGTTGTGTCCTTGGTTAGCATCCTAATTTAATTGTGGTGACAAGATATTCACATTGTCTCTTATGTAGTTGGAGAAAGTATTATAACAATTTTTCTCATAATTTTGTGAATGATGATTGGATATCTGTGCAGTGTGGATGTGTAAAATTGCGATTGAAGACCATTTAAACCACATACTTACGCCTAAAACTGTTTTTAATGCAAGTTTTTGTCAGCTTGTAATTAACTTTAATCATTACACATATTTGCCTAAATATTATTTCGCGTCTTTCAATGTCTTGCTAAGTGTGATATTTTGGGGTGTTGGAGATGTTTTATTGAGAAAAAAAATTTTGTAACTGAATAAGAGCCTGTAATTGCAGTTAAGAATTGTAAAGGCTGTAGATTGAAGCTACATTATATTAACATGCATGTATAGTATTGAGACGATCAACAGATGTCTTGACATCGTGTAATACTTTTCGTCTATGGAGTGTTTATCTACCCAGAACTTTAGAGCCGCTATATCATAATTTTTAATCAAAATTATTTTACGCTACATTACCACATTGAATATGATATTTAAATGTATTATGAATATGCATAAGATGTCTATGTTTTAAAATTATGTATATATATTATATTTAACATGCAGGTACATATCTGTAAATACATTGCGTAATAATGTACGAAATATCACTTGCATATATATGTAATTATATATATATATTATATATATTTATGTCAAGACAAACTTCTTAATATGTAAATTCAACTTTGTTTTATTGACAATAAATTGTTTGTATGTACAAGAGAAGTTGTAATGAATTAATTGTATAAATAATGCAATAGCATAAATGTGGATGGGCACAAACAAACTTTCATAACAGAAATAATAACAAAGACTGCACAAGGTGCTAATGCATAATTGATGTGCAACATAGTGCATAATATATCATAATCTATGCATGTTGAGATCAAATTAGAAGCCAATAATTTGACATTTATAGCGATTGATAAGTTGTAAACCCGAAATTTTTTTCAGCAAGTAATAAGCTTTTCATAAATTTAAATAAAAACAGTTGGCTTTTTATGACATTTAAATTTTTGCATATCAACATATAATGCAGTTTAAAATTGGGTACCAGTTGTATGATACAACTTACATTTTCATCTTAGACACTTCATAAATTCAACAATTCTTGAATATAAATAATTTATACAACAACAATTCACTCATTGTTCATTCGATTATCAACAACAAAATATACAAACAATAAATTATTCATTGGTACAGCTTTCAAGTTCAACATTGTGATCATAAATAAATAAGTGAATAAATATTTAAAAAATAATATCTTTGTAAATTGATAGTAAAAGACTATACATCAATAACTAGGATTTTAAGCATCATGTAACAGTCTAAAGACCAAAAGAGGGTTCGATATTTGTGAAAAAAAAAAAGTTGATAAATAACAGCAAGTTCAACCAGTGGATTTTGATTGATTAAAATCCCAAGGAATACATAAAATGCCTTTGCAAGTGTCTTTTGTAAAGCTAATAAAGTGACTTGTAGGTAAATCAAGAATAACGTTCATATTGATCCACAAATAAATATACAATGATGCTGCCTAGGGTATATAGTATCACATAGTTTCCTCTGAAGAGATATTTTAGTCATCCGTTTTTTTTACTTCGCGGATAATGGCATCTTTAGGTGCGTCCATGTCGATTCTAATGCCTGAAAGAGAATATCAACCTGTTAAAAACAGTCAAACTTTTATTTTAAATTTCTAGTACTGGTCAGTAGTATTGGTTTTGGTCAATTTACCCCATACATTACTTTTGTCATATTACTACTGTATTATTTTACCAAGTATATAATTTTGAGTTATTTTCTTAGCCATATATATATGCTAGTGGCACCAAAGAATAATAAATTATATATAAGATGTGATTCAGTTTGTTGGATTAACTTGTGGTATTAAGATATTATTCAGATTTTGTAAAATTATGAAGTAACTTTAATAGCTTACCGAGATATGAAGGGAAGCGAGGTGACCCACTATTTGTCAATTCTTGGAATTTGTATGTGATGATGCTTCCGATTTTGGGTGGTTTGGCACGGTCTTTGTCGGTCAAGCTGTGAAATGAAAAAAAAAAATTAATTTCAGAGGTTCTATTAAAGCTAACAGTTCATGCTTCCAAATATCTTGCCGTGATGGTTAGAAATTTATGTTATTTTCTTTACATAATGATGCTTTCATGAGAAAATTATAATTGATACCTTCTGTAATGTTAATAACAGTGCTGGGCAACGCAAACAAAATTGGACTTCCACAAACGCAAATCAGCAAACCAGATCCACAACTTCCACAAACGCAAATCCGCAAACTTTTTGAGATTTGCCAATAGCTGGTGCAAACGCAAACGCAAACACAAACGCAAACCATAATCGCGATAAATAGGCCTAAGTGTTGCTACAGACACAAATTAAGTTTAAATATGAGATGGTTATAGGCATTTGACATAGGCCAATTACTTGACTAGGCTTAAAAATTTGATATTGGCAGAAAATATTACTGTTCATCAATATATAAATAATTGCTCTTTACAACAAAATCCAAACATATATAGGTCATAATAAAGCCTTGTAGCAGGAACACTAATTATGTCTGACCAAAGATTATGTACTCAAGATGTGACGCCACCATAGGGCTCCATGGGAATCGTCATATCATGACGCCACCTGGGGATTGGGCGCGAAACTTAGACATGCTCAGCTTCGTAACCTTGCTTCGTAACGTCACACTGCTGATCAGCAGAGCTCGAGCAGAATCAGCAGAACAGCTTTGCTGCAGCCAGTAGGGGTCAAAAATTAGGACAATACTAAAAGATACAGAATTATACACGGGAAAACCTTATTAAAATCAACCGACAGAAGAGTTTAATAAGAATTATCTATGTGTGTAGGCTTTAGTATAAGGCCAACTATCTATTTATTTATTTTAGCTACAAATTACACAAAAAATGTCCAACATTCAGGAAATGTACCCCGAGAACCTAGATAATCTTTGCTGAAGAGAGAAAATGTAGCATTAAATGATTTAATGCTATTAATCATGAAGATTGAGAGGTTGGCCTAGTAATCTTTGTCAAGGAGACATTATTATCCGGAGGGGGGGGGGGCACTTTTCATTCAAATAAATAATTTCTTGCTCAGTTTTGGTGAAATGATTAAATTCTTTCTTGATAGTGAAATAAATAATTTCTGGGAGATTTTCTTGATAAGATTTGCTTAATTCAGGAATGAATATTCGGGGACCTTGTGTGATAGAAATGGGCTCACGGCCAGTGGCGTAGCTAGGATTTTTCTCTGGGGGCAAATGACCCTGGATTTCCCCAAAATGTTATCAATAACATGGGATATGTTCGACACGGTTCTGAACTTTTCAGAAACTTTACTGAAATCTCAGATAAAGCATACAAAGCATTGAAAACACTTTGAATATGATGATGCTAGTTATAGCAGTTTGTGAAATAATTGAAAAAGTTGCTAGTATCCAGTGTAGGACATAATTTTTGTGATAGATAGGTTGGATCTTTTAGAATCTCGGCAACATTAAAAACACACACTTTTCTAAACACTTCATAACTAACTTGTTTTATATCGTAGGCCTAATGTAATTTAACGCTGAATTCAATTTACATCAATCAATACAGATTGGCCCCAAAAAAAAATTATGAAGTCGGTCACATGTTCCATGTCTAAATTTAGCTCAGTGATTTAAAGTTTTAAACACATGCTTGGTAAGTTACTTAAAGAGCAACAAGGAAGTTAGGCCTTACCATTCACCAATGGGCTATAATTTGTCATAAAACGACAAATTCCAGCTTGATTCCCAAAAATAATCACTTGAAACATCCACATTCCCTTCAAAACTGCCACGGTCACATTGAGGCAGTCACAACGCGACGCCATTGGCTGCTGCCTCAAATGACGTCATCAGAGGGAGTCCGTGGGGAAGCCCCTCAGCTGTCAGGCCAAAACAATGGCAGAACATGCACTTGAATTGGGCCCTGAGCCCTACAATTTCGAGCCAGTGAGAGAGGAAATGATGGAAGCTGCTGCAGTTGGGGGGCATGAAGCCCAGAGGGATCAATGGGAGGCGGAAAATGAAGAAAGAGTGAACTCTACAGAGTGGTAAGTGGCCGTTTGTGTGTACATTGTTTACAACAACACCAACATTGTTTACATTTCTCAGCACTAGACAAATGCAGTTATTCCTCTGCTACCCGTTTGATAGTGCATGTATTTATTGCTTAAACAAGTCTTTGGTATGCTAGGCAAGTGTCAGGCCGTCAAACAGATAAATAAAGTGGTTACTTTTTAATTCTTTAGCCAATCATCTAGGCCCACTCAAACTCAAAGGATCGTGCTGGCCATGCAGTCTCTGGGCTGTTTTGTGCAGTCAAACAAGACATGCTATTTGTTGCCATGTCAATAATTGTTTACTCATTCATTCTTAGTCTCTAATATACATCTTGAGCTTCTAGTTCTAAAATACCCCAGGTTTAGAGTAACCACAAATAAGCATCACCATTGTTCAGATACTGTGAAATCTCGTGATTGTGACACCAAACCAGGGGTGCCGGAACAGGAGGGGGGGGGGGGCAATTGCCCCTCCTGCCCTTTAGATCTTAAAGAAAAAAACATTTTTAGCCCTTATTTTACTAATTTTAGGCACAAATTAGTAAGTATATTTTCAAATCATCATTCACTCTCTATTCAAACTTCCTCACGCGAAATTGCCGCGAATATGATTTGCCCTTTTTCGTCTGAGCGCCCCTGCCACCCGTCATATCTTCCGGCACCCCTGCGTGACCAAACACTATAGGCCTACATGGGTGTGTGGTCAACTAGGCGACCACCAACCAGGCGACAGCATACCACTACCAACTAGGTGACATTTCTGCGGAGAATTCATTAGAAGTTGGTTTTAAATTGATTGCAAAGTTAAGAAACGGACCGCAACGTTTTTTGCACTTGTCGTCTGGTTTAATCCATTGTCGCCTTGCTGGTTATTGTATAGATATTTGTGTCGCCTGGATAGTAGCTAGTGGTGTGTCGCCTGGTTAGTTGTCGCCTGGCTAGTGATAATGTCGCCTGGTTGACTGTCGCCTAGTTGACTGGAAATCGCCTACATGCTATAGGCCTGCTTCAGGAAAATAGGAATGTCTGACAGTGTTCCTATGGACCACTTGTGTTAATGTAGACAGGGGTGTGGAACAGGGGGGGGAATTGCCCCTCCTGCTCTTGTCCAAGGGGGGGGGGGGGGGGGGGGGGGGCGAGGGTGCCCTTTAGATCCTAAAGAAACAACGTTATAAGGCACTTATTTTACAAATTTTAGCCAAAATCTGTAAGTGTACGTTCTAATTATTATTGACTCTATGTTGAAATTTTATCACGTGAAATTGGCGCGAATATGATTTGCCCTTTTTCGTCTGACCGCCAATGTTGCCCATGATATCTTCCGACACCCCTGCATTAGCGTGGGAGTGGCGCCCCACATTTTGGAAATCTTAGGCGGATCAAACCTGACTATTTTTTGCAAGTGAGGTTGGCATATAAGAGCGTGTAAAATTTCTGTTCATTCTATTAATATTTAGAGGTGGCACATTTCAAAGACCATAGGGGAGGGTTTTGGAAGGGCATTTCAAAACAGGCATCCATTTTGCTGTAACATGTATTGTTTGGCCACTATGAGGAGCAAAAATCTCGCAATTTAGGAGTTTTTGAGTCATTTTCATCATATTCAGCTGATATTGGCCATCACATTGTGCAGAGATGAAGAGTGGAAAATGCAAAATTATAGCGGTTATGAACTGCCCTCCCAAAGCCCTCCCCCATAGTTTTTGAATGGTCGTAAAATATTTATTCTAGGTCTCATTTTTGGAAAATCATGCTGTTTTGCAGGTCTCGCCAATGGGGATTTACATGATAAACTTCGAGTGAAATGTGCCACCTCTAAATATAAATAGAATGAGCTGAAATTTTACAAACATGCTCTCATATGCCAACCTCACTTGCAAAAAAAAGTCAGGTTTGATCTGAAAACTTTGGGGCGCCAGTCCCACCCTACCCTGCATGTAGACTATAAATAGATTTCAAAAGCCATCAATTTGCTTGAGGTGGGCACTCAAATTGTCATTGATAGAAATTTAAATTGTTACTAATATAAATTTAAATTGTCATATAGATGGAGAAGGGGGCTGCCATTAGATATGAAGGGGGGCTTAGCACTTAGAGTTCACCCAGACGGGGAATTATTTATTTCACCGAAATGGTGTGCCTAATTATTGATTTTGTGCTTGCATCGTCTTGAAATATTCACTTCTAAATCAAGCAAGGCCATGTTCAGAAATGCCGCCACCAGAAATTATTTATATCAAGACTGCCTGAAAAAATATATCACTGAATTATGCAAGAAATTGTGTATTTATAGGCCTATTTAAAGAATGGCAAAATTATTTTAGCTTATTCATGTATATCTGTTTTTTTTTTCAGGTGTACCTGCAATTGCTGCCAAGCCAGCCCCCATGTCCTGGAGAACATATGCTGCAAGGAGATCCCGGAGATCTGTGCGATCGTTGAACGGTTGCAGCCACCCGTTGACTGCTGCATCACGGAGCATCCGGGGTTTGAGGCCTGCTGCCTCAACCCATTCGTCCTGGAAGTGGCCTACTTGGCCTACCGAGAAAGGCATGGGCGACTGGACATGCAGCTAAATGAGTACGAATTTAATTAATTTTAGTCAATAATTTGGTAGAACACATTGCAAGAACTTAAACAGGTTATTTCCTGGCAGTCCCAAAATAAACTGCTCTAGGCTGTATTTCTCAACAACATTAATGTACTGTTTTATTAAAAAATACATGTATATGTTTGACTTTGAGGTCACAAAATTTTTAATTGCATATTTTGTGTCCGTGAAATATTATTTAGGCCACACATAATTGATTCCTAGCTTCGCGGACCCGCAGACACAATTGATTTCCTGCCGATAGAAAAAAAAATTGAAAAAAAAAGTTTCCATTTTTTTTGTCCTACCGACCGAAGAACAAGTGCCTTGAGAGGATCCGAGAAGCTAAAGATCAATTATGTGTGTCCTTACAGCTGCCGAAAACTCCGAAGCCCCCAATTGAATATCAAATGGTTGCCCCAGGGCTATCTTTGTGGACTTCATGATGCAATGCATCAAATGCATGGCTTGAATTTTGCTATTTAACATCAAAGACATTGTGACAACATGCACGTCCTTGATGATAACAAGACTATTGTTTCCCTACTCTAAATATGTATATTATATTTTTTCAGACAGTACCGCTACACAGCTTACAGGCAGATGACCAGGTGGGCCCACGGCATTGTTGGACGCAGAAATAGGAAGCCACTTCCGTCGTGCGTCCTGGCGAAAGTCCGGGATACTTTCCCTGAAAATGGTGGCCAATACAGAGGGTTTAGTTGGCCTGAACTTGATTAGACTTTTTTTGCGTAAATTAATATTATATGATTTTATATAGGGAAATTTCTAAACTTACCTGCTCACCGGCATTCACCATACTGAACAGCAATTAACCAGATTTTATAATTGTGATCACCTCTGGAGTATGGCTATAGCTTTATTAATAATCTAAATAATACTTTTTTTACTCTGGTTTTTGAAATGCAGCAAATCTTAATAAGCTGCAAGAAAAACTTTTCAATTTGTCAGACTTGTTGATGTTTACGTTATTCATGGTGATTCTCCGTCCCAAATTTTTCATCAAATTCTCCGTCCAGAAGTTTTACAGTCAACATTGTTATTATCGCCAACTTATTACAGTCATCATTGTTGTCACCGTCCAGTTATTACCGTCCACTCACTTCATTTGAGGATTCCGTCCAAGCTCATCGCATCATTGTATATAATTCACTCATCAATGAGATCTGCACATAGAGGCCCCATCAGGCCGGCGTTCAGTAATTTTCATTACATTACATTACATTTTGGTTCTTGTCTAGTGATGTTACGTATATATTGTATAACTTCTATTTCTGACTTTATTCCCATAGCACCTTTTACTTTCTCAACTATTAGGCCTATACAATTCCGCAACATATTTTCGCACTTTATAACTTGTACGTTTTATTTAATTTTTCCAAACAACTTTTTTTGTTTTGACAAGTAATGGCAAAATCTGATTGATCTGTTAATATAAATGTTATTCTAGATGTATTATTGCATTTTACTTTTGTGTATTGTGGCAATTTCCATTTAAAGAAATTTTTTTTTTTTTACATTGTAGGTCTGTCATATTTTCTGTAATCCTAAACAGGCAGAAACTATATTTTTGAATACTATTCATTTCATGAATTCTGTTTTTTAGAAGTAATTATATATATATATATATATCTAAAATGTTACTAACTTTCAGAGACCAGCGTAATTTGGTTTTTACTTTTGTTTCATGTTGAAACAGATTGAATGTAAGCTGACCTTTATGTTACAATACAAAATTGAATTTATTTAAAATTCATTCAAATGACATGTGGTTGATTCACCATTTTATAATGATATTTTGATAGAAATTGATTATAAGTTTCACTACTTGTTCTTAGAATTTTTGGTTATATATATATATTTCCTGATGATAAATTGATGTAAATGTAGTAGAAATATATGAAATTTCGCTTTTACTATTTGTTTTATTATGTTTGAAAATTTTTTCCAATATATATAAAAGAAGTGATCAGATTCAGGTAATGGAGAACAAAATCGAAGTTAAATGGTTGATCAATAGTCCAACACAGACAGACCCTGTAATGTCAATGGGGACAATGGTGTATGCAGTTTTGCTAAATGACAGTCTGGCACTGTCTCAGATCCACTGCCCATGGGCACTTCACTTGTGGGTGCCCTGAGCTATTAGGCGAATCAGAAGAAGGCTCCCCATGAATTTCTCCTCACCGGAGACCAAGGAGTTAGGGGGTGACCATATGATATTCAGGGAGGGGGGTTGGAATTTTCCTCAGCGGGAAATTATTTATTTAAAGGTAACGGGCGGCCACAGTATTTAAAGCTTGTGACAACCTCAACTATTTGTTTCTAAATCGAACCAAACCATATAGAGAAATGTCCTCAAAAAATTATTCATTTCAAGACTTCCCAAAAAGAATTTTTTGTTAACCAAAACTGGGCAAGAAACTATTTTATCAAAAAAACCCCAAGCCCCCACTGCACTTGAGGTCTAATGGTCATCCCCTTATCCCGAGGCCGGTCCCGAGGCCGGTCCCGAGGCCGGTCCCGAGGCCGGTCCCGAGGCCGGTCCCGAGGCCGGTCCCGAGGCCGGTCCCGAGGCCGGTCCCGAGGCCGGTCCCGAGGCCGGTCCCGAGGCCGGTCCCGAGGCCGGTCCCGAGGCCGGTCCCGAGGCCGGTCCCGAGGCCCCCGAGGGCCCCGAGGGCGTGGCCGACCTCCAAAAACTAGATAATTGTTACAAGGGGGCCATAAATTTGATGTCTCATCCAAACAAGGTAAAGACCTGCAGCAGGTCAGTTGTGGACCGTAACTTCTCAGCCACCCAGCTGAGTGAAAGTTAGGCCCTGCGTCTGGTCTGGACCCACTGAAAAGCCTTATCATGGCTAAATTCTATACTCTATACATTCATTGTAATTTATAAAAACATCAGCTATGAAAGACAGTTGGAAAGAGAAAATGAAAAAGGACACAGTCATGATGGCATTTGCAATTGCCTCAGTCGTATCCTGATCATGTGAACAAGGCAGGCATGCTAACCAATGCAATCCTTGCCAGATTAGTCACCAATTGGGACATGAGACTAGAGGTGGACTAAGTGTATTCCGGAGGAGTATTTTCATGAATATTTTGTTCCAACATTAATCTATTGATTGACATCTTTAACTGTCAATTGTTTGATTATTATTGATTCTTCAGACTGACATGGCCCCATGCAAGAAAAATAGGTTCATATGGAATGTAAAAAAGTACTATTAAATTTATTACTCAGCGTTTGCATTTATTTGGTAAAAATTATTAATAAAATACAGGTAGGACACACTTTAACCATAACAAGAGTTTTGTAAAAATTCCTGACAATTTTTGCTAACAAAGGTAAGTCGGATAAAAATAGACAATAAACGGTTTTGCGAATGTGGCAAACAATAATAAAAATGTGGCTAACAATAATAAGAATTGACAATATAAAAAGTTTGTTCGAGTTCTGGCTAACTAGAACAAAAATTTACATAAATACAATGAAAGTTACTACCTTCAATGAGGCATACAAATTTAAAGTTAAACTTAATTTTCATTCTCTATTACATTGAAAAAAACATTGACCCCCTGACTATGTAAAAAATTCATTAAAGTATAAATTCAAGCGAATAACCAGAATTCGAGGATTCACTCCCTTGGTTTAGCAACATTTTACATGGTTTCTGATGTTGAGTCAAATGTATTGCTCAATTTCTGCAATTGTTTTGCAAAATTATTGTTAAAATACAGGTAGGACAAACTTTAAAATAACAAGATTTTTGTATAAAATTCTGACAATTTTTGGTAAGTGGGGTAAATAATTGACAATATCAAGTTTTGTATGAGTTCTGGCTAACAATAATAACAATTGCCATAAATACAATGAAAGTTAAAAGTTTGACTTCATTTTCATTCCTCTATTACATTAAAAAACAACAAAAGTTGAACTCCTACCAGTGTAAAAAATTGACACAAGCATTAATTCAAGAGAATAAATAGAATCTGAAGATTCATACCCTGGTTCAGAAAAATATGCCATGATTTCTGATGTTGGTCAAATGTATTGCTCAATTACTGCAATTATTTGGTAAAAAGTTATGATAAAAACATGTGGGACAAGATTTTCAACGACAACAAGAGTTTTGTAAAAATTCCTCACAACTTTTGCTAACATTAACAAAGGTAAGTCGGATAAAAATACACAATAAAAGGCTTTGTGCGAATGTGGCTAACAATAATAACAATTGACTGAAATACAATGGAAGTTACTTCCTTTAATGAGGCCTACATGGTTCAAGTTCATTCTTCATTACTATTAATTAAATTGAATAACAAGAATCTGAGGAATCAAACCCAAGGCTCAAACTTTCACAGGATTACATTCATTGCTCATTGAGGATTAGAGAAACGAGACTTCCTTGCCAAGAATTCAGCCACGGCGGTTTCCTTATCTGGCCGAGATTCTATGTGATCAGTTAGGTAGCCCGGACTGTTGACCAGGATGCCTTGTGTTGCAAGCTCTGTCGGACTCTTGGTGTACTCTTCTGTCAACTGTTCCAACAGGCCATACACATAGTCTGAAATGTTACAATAATTGAAAACAGCTTTTTAAAGGGTGAGGGAGAATGAACTTCATCTCCGTGAAAGTAGTGAAGAGTGGGTTAGGTGAGTTAAGGTCTAACGCAAGGTTGTATATATATGTTCCCACGTCTGCGCCACCTGGTGAAAAATCAGGGTGGTTCGACTGGCCTGCCGGTTCAACTGGCCCCACTCTCCCCTACATGTGGGCTAACCTGCAGCCAAAATATGCAATTTTCATTAGCCACATGGAGGATGCATTAGCAGATCCACTTTCAGGCAGCCTTCCCGTAGGTAAAACTGCTGAAAACTATCGAAGCCAGCAACAAAAAGACAACTTAGGGGCAGAGGAGGTGAAAAGTGAAAGGGGTAAAAAGACACAGGCCTAATGCCTACTTCATTGTGATATGAAATCGCATCCAAACCTATTATCGTGCCGCCCTAGCATGTGTTAAAGACAAAAATATAAAGATTTTTTTTTTCAATCTAAAGTCGACACTTGACTTAGATATTTACCGTATGAAGGTTGTTCCTTGATTGGCCGAACATTGAAACCACCCTTCTTAAATCTTGGATACCTCACAGCATACCTCTCTTTCCCCTCCTTGGTTTTCGCATTTCCTCGGTCACTATTCCAGTTGTGATGGATTGCAGCCAAGAACAGCCTGGAATAGAACAAGTGTTATTCAAATGAATACAATTTTATAACACGAACATCGCTTGCTTGTGTCACCCTTCAAAAGAAAATTTTGAGATATTTTGAAAAAAATATATCCATGGATCAATCACAGATTTTTCATCTAATCGCGTAACTGAATACTGAAAGTTTTGAATAATACTTACCACCAGTTTACAGTTCCAACTCAGAAACATAATCATTATACTAGTGTAGAAAGTTTTGCATAATATTAAAAGTAGTATGAAAGATCTGCAGATACATTGTATTCATTAACTTTTTAATTATTTACCTTGATTGCATGGACAAATAAGCAAATCCAGTGTGCTTCGGTGCAAATTGAAGAATCAAGCTGTGAAAAGCCTCCAGGGAATATGTCTGGCTCGAAGGGGATAACTTTCGGACATCCTTAATGAATAACGGCTTTGTCAGCAGCTCTTCAAGGCTAACTGCAGCTTCAGATCCTAATTTAAAAAGAAAACACCAAATTAGTGCAAAGGCTGGTATGTCATGAATAAAGGAGGGATTGTTTATGTATATTATCACACATTTAAATTCTTTCAGAGAACGCTGACAATGCTAGTAAGGCCACACATAATTGATCTTTAGCTTCTCAGATCCTCTCAAGGCACTTTTTCTAGGGTCGGTCGGTAAGACAAAAAAAAAAGGTGAAAAAAAAAATTTTTATTTTCCATCGGCAGGAAGTCTATTGTGTCGGCGGGTCCGCAAAGCTAAGAATCAATTATGTGTGGCCTAAATTTTAATTTATCACAGTTCATGCATACTCTCCATGCAGATACTGTCAAAAAACAAATGATTAATTATAGCAGAAAAAAAACAAATTCCTGAAACTTTTATAACGTGGTTATTACAGCAGTGCATCAAATACCCGTCTCGATTTATTGAACAAGCATAATTTTTTCTAATATTACAAGCTCCAAATTGATGTACTACATTTGAATAGTTGATGAAAAGAAATTTTACGACATAGTGGCCAACTATTGAGGTGCTCATTACTATACAGTGCACACGTGTTATCACCCTGGACATGTTTCTGACAAATGATGTTACTGTTCAAATTCTCTTGCAAATCAAATAGAATTTGTTCAGGTGATGATTTGCGCTAAATTTTTTAATAAAGTTTAATAAGCAGTAGGGTAAGGCCAATAACTGACTTGTTCTTGAAATATAATTCAGAAACAAAAACATAATAGATGAGAAGAAAGGGGCATTATGTCTTACCTGGAATAAGCCATGCTTTGCGGCGGTCATCACCCTCGAGAGGGTCATGGGTACACCTGCCAGAAAAAAAAAGTTAGCAAATAAAGATGATGTTCTTCAAGTGTTTGTAGCAACCACTACAGAGACAATATTATAGTTAGTCAAACTGAATAATTTGTATCAAGTTCAGGTGGAGAGATTCTGACAATTTTATAATTATATGATCAATATTGTCAGAGTTCTAGCCAAAAAAAGTTTAAAACGATATCTTTTCTTGAGTAACAAAATATTATTTGCACAATGTATTCTTATAATAAATTTTTACAAAAAAGAATGCAATAATCACTGCTGTCTAGGATAGGCTGAGGAAAGACCTAATTGGAAAACATATTAATAATGACTATGACATATGCTTCAATGTAAGTGCACTCAGTAATAATCGCAGCTTTGCAGATTTGCAGGAACACTTCTATCAATGTAAATTGCTGTGGAGCAATCGAAAAATGTTAGTATGCAATGAGTCACAGAAATGTAGGTTTCCATCAATGTAAAAAAAAAGAAGACCAACTGACAAACAGTTAAAAGTAAAGCAAATTCTAAATTTTTGCTCCAATCACCCACCTAGGAAATTTTGAAGAATCATGGTCATGTATGTCCTGCACATGATTACTGAGGCTGACCCATTTGGCCTCGATGATGTCTGGATCACCATCTGGGGTGGAAGCGGCGCTCCAGTATAGGTGATTAACTATTGATTGCTTCCATGGTCTGATATCCGATGCCATCTTGCATTTGTCAAGAGATTTTGACAGTCCTGAAATAAGTAAATTTTTTGGAAATACTATAAAAAAAGTAAGTCAGGCAACCTTGAGAGTGTTATAACAAAACAACCTGAGTTAGGGTCTCGGCATAACAATATTAATTCACACAACATCGAGTGATTTTGTATGCAGAGGCTTGATGAGTGGTTGTTTTGTTTTTATCACCTGGTTTAACTCAAAAATTTTAGTTATAAACAGAGACTATTTTCTGCCGTTACAAAAATTCGATGTCACCATGGAGCAACAATGGTCATGACACATTGACACAACAATCTCATTGTTTGGGCCATTTATGGTTATGATGTCATCAAGCAAATGAAATGCTGCCAATGTCAAAACCATTGTTTAAAAATATCTCCCTAGGAGGGTTATATTTCTTACAATATCATAGACCCTGATATTTTGGCTGTAATCAATGATATTCACAGGCAACCAGGCATTAAACCAGAACCGCATGCGGTGTCAACGCTCGTCTGTTTAAGTGGAATCTATCAATGTGTAACTGATTACCATCCACATGCCAATACTAATTTTAGAACTGGTAGTTAAAGACTAAGCTCAAAATGGACAAATCAACAATGGTGGCCATTTTTAGGGGCCATTTTGGCAGCCATCTTGGATTTCTCGACATGTTTCCGATCCATACCCACAGGCCAATACCTGTACCAAATTGCGTCACTCTAAGCAAAATATTAAGGTCACAGCGGGTATTTCGAGAATGAAGAAAGATGGCTTCCAAAATGGCTGCCACAGATGGCCGCCATAGTGGATTTCTCTACATGTGCCCGATCCATACCCCAGGGGCCAATACCTGTACCAAATTTCATCACTCAAAGCGAAATATCAAGGTGACAGTAGGCAGTTCAAGAATGCGGAAAGATGGCTGCCAAAATGGCCGCCACAAGATGGCCGCTATCTTTGATTTCTCGCCATGTTCCCAATCAATACCCACGGGTCAACACCTGCACCAGCTTTCGTAACTCGTAAGCGAAATACCAAGGTCACAGTGGGCAGTTCAAGAATTAAGAAAGATAGCTCTGCCAAAATGGCCGCCACAAGATGGCCGCCATCTTGGATTTCTTGCCATGTTCCCGATCCATACCCACAGGCCAATACCTGTACCAAATTTCATAACTCTAAGTGGAACACTAAGGTCACAATGGACACTTACACAAACCTTAAACGGGACGACGACTACGATCAAGCGACGAAAATAGCTCTTCGTTTTCAAGGAAAACGGACAAGCTAAAAACAATAAACGTCAAACACTTTTTATAACACTGACACACCCATCATAACCTACAGGGGATGACATTTTAATGTTTATCAAGCATTTTGTAGTCTTTTGTGTTTATGTCGGAATTATGATATTTTTTTATAAAAAACAAAGTAATTAAATTATAGTTTTTATCGTCGAATACCTTTTGCGCAATGCCACACATCAAAGTAATGCGTAACTTCAGGCATTGACTCTCGGATAAATTTAGCAATCTGACGGTTTCTGTCTGTGACGAGGATTCCTATTTCTAGAGACTGTGCTCTTATGTACTCAACTGCCCTCTTCAGCCCCTCCAACTCACACCAGGTGCTGTTTGGAACCTCTGTACTCTGAAATAACATATATATATCTGTAGTTCAAAATGTGTATGCAGTGAATGAAATATTACATTTTTGCGACATTACAATAATTTATGTATTAAACTTAATGTATTCACAGATCTTCGAGACCAAGCAGAAATTACAACTCTGGCAGTGGGGGCGGGGGGGGGGGGGTGTTGTAATAATTACAGGGGTTTCTAAGGCAAAATTTATAAATTTTATTACTTAGACCACTCAGGCCTCATGACAGGATACACCCCCACCCTGTGGGGTAAGACTAAAGACTAAAATAAGAAAATGTAATTCGGGGGAAAGGTGGGGCAATTGGGGGAAAGGAACAGGTTATTTTTGGAAAGTGGGGGGAAGCGGGGGCAAGACGGGGTAAGTGGGGTCAAGCGGGGGTAAGTGGGGTCAAGCGGGGGTAAGTGGGGTCAAGCGGGGGTAAGTGGGGTCAAGCGGGGGTAAGTGGGGTCAAGCGGGGGTAAGTGGGGGCTAGCAGGAGGCAAGTGGGGTAACGGGGGCTGGCGGGAGGCAAGCGGGGGTCAGCAGGGGGTAGGCGGGGGCAAGTCGGGGGTAAGCGGGGGCAGGCGGAGGGAAGAGGGGGGAAGCAGGGGGCAAAACAGGGGTAAAATGGGGAGTAGCCGATAGTACAGGAATAACAAAAGGGAGTGGGGGTTTTTTCCTGTCATGAGCCCTCCCACTCTGGCAAGGTGATGGATCAGTCCACTAAAAACCATTGAGCGGTCTGTCGGAGGAAAGAGTGTTATCCATCACCTGAGTGGGATTCATTTATATATATCCCACATTCTCTGGCATTTCGACATCCTATATGGGTATAAGGTAAGTTTCAAAGGCATTTTTATAAAGGTCAGAACCATTTAAAGATTTCGGGGAGCTTGTATTTTTGCAAACCGTAGCGAATTAGGGGCCGACCAGGTGATAGTTGGGGAGCGGGGGGCCCCCCGGCTATGGATTTTATCCCCGGGATGAACTTCTTTTTTTTTTTGCTCGTGAATCGCCGATCGATGAACAATTTTTCTTCACACGCGGATCAGCGACAAACTTTTTTTTTGCTATTTTATCATTACGGTACCCCAGCTGCAGGCGGAGCAAACTTCTTTTTTTTATGTGCTGAACAAACTTATGCAGTGTCAAGTGGGAAACAAAACTTTTTTTCACCAGAAGTCCACGTACGGCACACAAAATATAGGGGTGTTCACACCACCAAAATGGGGGTCACCCTTTATTTCGTTTAATATACGTTTAATATATAAACCCCTCAGATTCAATGCCAATGGCTAGTTATAGTTGTGCATTTGCAAAAAAAATTGTTTGTGTGTCCCTCCCTGAGGTGACAGCCTAGTAATATAGCAAGCAAACAGCAAAAAAAAAATCGTTCAGGAGTACCCCCTGAGGTGACCCGTGGGTGACCCCTAGTTACAGAACTAGTAACAAGACTAACAAGTAAAGTCATCATGATACCCGTCAAACTTAAGAGATTTCTCGATCGTAATTGTGGTTGTGAACAATCCCTTCGAGCCATAACTAGATCTCAAACTTGTTCTGAGATGGTTCCTGATCACACAGATGATTTCTGAGGCAAATCTGCATTATGGTATTTAGAAATTTCTAGTTTTCGTGGGCTTCTTTCCACTTGTCCATTGCAAAAGGTAGTCTTTCATACGAACAACTACCTAAAAATACTATCTTTCCCCAAAAACCCCAGCCTAGTAATTTATCAAGCCAAAAAAAAAAGTCACGAGGTGATCCCCAGGTGACCTGTTCAGGAAGCTCCGTAAAAATTTCATTCAACTGCTTCAACGAGAAAGGTGCGCAAGAAAAATTAGTCAGAATTTTCTGAACACAATGGCGGATGTCAATTGGTATACTAGTATTTTATATACCCTACATCATGTTTTGATGATTTTCTTGTTGGCAGATGAACTAGAATTTTTTTCTTACCTGAACCAGTTGTAAATCTACTACTTTGTTGATGCGATCTTCTATCAAGGTGTAGGTGCCATACTTCGCACAATGGCCTGGGCTGTCGGACCTGCAATCTCCAGATAGCACAAGTTTGCCGCCCAATTCCTGCAGACTTCCTACTACCAGCTGCCTCTCCTTTTCCCAAGCCTTCAATATGGTTGGAGCAGTGTAGCGCCTCTGATGTCTGAATTGCAAAAAATAATTCTCTCATTTTGGCATACTTGTTTCAAGATTATTAGCGAAGAGACCCTCTACTATAACGCAGATTGTCAACAGTAAAAGTTATAAAACATCCAGCAACATTAAACTTGGCTATAGGCCTATATGAGTTAGAGCCCTGCGTCTGATGCTCACATGAAAGACAAAGGTTATGGTTATTCAGATATAGTACACAAGGCGGACTCAGATATGGTAAATCCTTGTTAATAATAATATGAATATATAATTATATAAATATGATATAATATAAAGTTAATTTGTGCAAGGGAGTAAGTCCTTGTCAAGACATATACCACAGTGGTGCAGATCTTTGAAGTAAAGATCCAAAGTTCAAAACTAGTGGGAGTGCTATGAAGTCCCCCTTGGGAGTTCCTTTCACCATGATGTGACAGTCAATTATTATTGCTACATCAATTATTCAAATTCAATGCAAAACCCACTGCAAGTCACGCACATAGGAACATGCATAAATGTTACAGAAATTCAAATCAGTCAATCATACGTAGCGGAGAGCAGGACAAAGTGAGATATGTTTTTGTCGTATTTCTAAGAGTAACAAAATAATGTTCAGAGTTGAGTAAATCTACTTCAGGCTGAAATTATAGATGATGAGGTTGCACATATATAGGCTATAAGCACAAAAAGCCACTTGGCAAAATTATGTGATTAAACACCACATTGTGAAATTTCATTCACCCTGCGCTATGATACTTTCTTTGGATATCGGAAAATCTTTTGTTTACTTTTCTGTACAACATAAAAGAGGGCTGTTCTATAAACAGTACCACTTGAATGTCTGACACTTAACTGCTCTCCCTTGCTGCATTGACAACTGGTAAAGGACCATATATTACAGTTGTCTAATGGGTAAATTAGGCCGAGTTGTACATGACATTCGAGGGTGTACATATCTCATGTTCCACAATTTACCCATTAGAAAATTGTTTAGTACCATGCAGGGGCGTAGATTTTTCATTTTGGTAGGGGGGGATGATTTCAGCAAACGCAACTTCGAGCGAGGTCCAACGGGCCGAACGTCGCGCGTCGGGGGACTTGGGGGCACACGAAACCAATATATTTGACATTATCTAAGATAAGTTCTTAGACATATTTCTGTTGCTTGTATATATTCCATATGACATCCAACTTGTATGATGGAAAAAAGAAGTAAATATAACTAAGAATTGTCAATACTAAGTTGTTGTATTTGAGATTCTAGGGGGGGATAATCATATGATCATCCCCCCCAGGCTGATCCTAGGGGGGGATGCATCCCCCCCATCCCCCCCAGGATCTACGCCCCTGGTACCATGAAACCCCCTATTATCACAAGAAAGTTATGAAAATTACGAGTCAAATTCTGTAAAAAAAACCTAATAAGAAATGTTTTCAGAGACTTCGCTTTTACAAAAAAATTAATTTTCAAGAAATCAGTGAACACCGTTTTCACCCCCTTTTTTTCAGAGATACAAATCTTTGCCACAAAAAAGAAGCAACTGTTACTGATGATACATGTGAAAGAGAGGTTGAAAGACGTCACCATGGTGACACCATTGTGATGTCACATCTCATGCTGCAGTGCTCCGGTGTCAATAAATGAAGCATCAAACCATTGGACATGACTACATGTACAACAGTGTACATAATGCTAATTTTCACTGTCGAGTGGTACAAATATATATATATATATACAATGATATCAGACCTACATAGGCCCATATTTTTTAAAAAATATACCTGTAGTATGTGCTGTCTGAAAAAATCTGCAGGCCAAAGACCCTCAGCATTCGCAATGTCTGTCCAGGCATGCATCCACTAAAATGCAGGGCACCAGAGAGTAGTAGGTTATTCGAAGGCATATTCTTTCTCAGCATGTTCTGGTTGCGCCATATTCTATGAAAGTCACAGGATTTACAAGTCTGAAATGTCAAGTTTTATTTGCAAATGATGTATTTTGCTATTTATCAATACAGCAATCACCAGATTCAACATCAACTGTATTTTGGATATGAAAAGAGAGCGCTTCAATTAGAATATTTAGATATTAAGATAACCTTAGTTACCTGTGTGATAACCACAAGTGTGCCGCTTTTCTTTAGCTGGATGAGGCAGAGTTCAAAACACAATATGCAGAACTTGAACAGTTGCAGAAGTTGCTTCTCACATACTATGTACTTGTCACTGAAAGGGGAAAACATTCAAATAAATTCTTCAAAGCCTGCCATGCCATTGGGACTATGCATGAGGATTGTGTCATTTACAGATTTGAAAATTATGAAAATGTATCTTTGTTCTCATAGGCCTACGAGGTGATATATTTTGTCAAAATGTTAGCCTGATTCAAAACTTCCTCTTCATCACTGTGCTAACCACTTTGTGGCACTTTCTAGGTCAAGTTTTCAACCTCAAAGTTGGTTAAGGCTCACTGTTGGAAGGCAAAGGACAGGTACGTTTACCATTGAAGCACAAATAAAGGCAGGGGGGCACATCAGCCTGCGGAAGATTGAAGACTTCCGAAGTATAAATAGAACTCTCTGCACAACAACTTACGAGGGTCTTGTCTGATCGTCAGATTCTGTGTGTTCATCATCGTCGCTTTCTTCTTCACCAGATTCATCTGCCTCTGAACTGCATTCACTGGAGGGTGTCCACAATGGGTCCTTCTCTTCTTGGCATTCGTAGTAGTCATCAAGGTCATCTTCACTGTCGCTCGGCGCAATAAACTCAGCAGAAGCACACTGAGTTCCCCTGCTTTGACGAACCACCTCCTCGCTCTGAGAAGCACGAGACGTCCCGTTGATGTGAACTTGGATACCTGCAATTAAAAAATTTACATGTATTTGCCTTAAGTATATATCACACAAGAATGTGAAGCACAGTAACAAAGAAAAGGGACAGGAGAATGTATTTCTCCATACACTTGGCTATTCATCATTCCAAAATCATCCTCTTTTTAGCTTGAAGGCAAACTTTTCTAAAAAAAGTGTCAACTAACCGGCCCCTCATCTATTTGTTGTTGTTGTAATGAATGGCAAGTACTGACCTCTTTCTGTCAATAACATATATGTTAGTTTATTCATTCCAAACTTGCCTATGGCCAACTTCATGCTCATGGAAAGAAGCCCACTACATCTACTATGAGATCATTTGATTTTTAGGTCTGCCAGAAGGACTGGGCAGGGCTATTGTGATGCACCAGATTATCCTGTGCGTGACTCTGCACCGAATACTATACGCACTGTATCGATTTGTTTCTTTGCAGTATGCCTTCTTGTGACACACTAAACGCTCTTTTCAATTATGACAGATCTCCGTAACTTCTACATTGAGTGCTTGATGATTTAATAAATTTATACAGACCTCCACCACTGCACACTGTAAATTTTCGCACAACATAATATTATATTATGGTAGGCTGGCAGACCTATGTATACACTCTCTGAGTGATCGTTCTTGTTTAGATTCTGTCCCCTTGATCTATTCATAAAAATGTAAGGGGGAGACCATTCAATATACAGGGAGTAGGAGGGTTTGGAGTTGTTTTTTTAAAATAAGGGACCGTTCAGAATTTATGACTGGGGCGGGGGTGGGAGTTTTGGCCGAGGGGGTACTAACTTTTCACACGTGTTTCAAGGGGGGTATTAATTTTCGACAACACTTCCAAGAGGGGGGGGTAAGAAACTTAAACACAAGAAAAAAATGTTAAAAAACATGCATAAACTCATTTTATTTGGACTTTTTTACGCGCAAAAGTCCACGAAATGACGCAAATCTGTACACATGGCCCGATATAACAGTATATATATGTGTGTATTGCTTTGTATGTCAAGGGGGGGAACTAAAAATTCGCGTGAAACCTAAGGGTGGGGTACTAAAAATCCGCATGAAACTCAAGGGGGGGTATCAATTTTTGACGGGAAGTTCCAGCAAAACTCCCACCCCCCCAGTCATAAATTCTGAACGGTCCCTAAATAATTTCCCATCAGAGAAAACTCCAAGCCCCTCCCCTGGATAAAACGGCAGCCACCTTAACTGAAAAGTTACAGATTCACAAAAACAAAAATTCTCTTACAACTATTAAATAACATGCAGAAATAGATTCGGAAATAAATTTACTAGCTTAAATTCTAAGAACAGACTAAAAGATATAAAGTTGGTGGGTAAAGTCTAAAATGCTTCACATTGTTCACAGAGGTCTTACAAAAAAGGACATGCTGAGAGGGTGCATTAACACAGTTTGTATCATCATGCTTCATACTATATATATACATCATATATCATCATCATACTATTAATTCACGGACCCCTTACACTACTCTAACCAAACTACTGATTGCCCAGTTATGAACATTTGCGAGCACCTTTTCTACATTCCCTACATTGTCCTTAGCTGGGTTTCAAAATACAGTCAGGAAAATTCAAGTGATGATCTGTTAACATCATTCGTGGTCTGTCTGGCTGCCACACCACTCATGGGTTTCAGTGGACTGATCCACCACCCTGAGTGGGTTTTATGATATATATATACTAATATTATATATATATATATATGTATATATATATATATATACTATTAATTCATGGACCCCTTACGCTACTCCAAGCAAACTACTGATTGTTCAGTTATGAATGAAAACTTGTTATTTTTCTAAACTCTCTACAATGTCCTCAGCCGGTTCCGGATTCGATGTTCAAATTACAGTCACAGAAACAGGAGTGATGTTTTCTCATAATCTTAACTATAGGCCAATAGAAAACGCCTTTTTATTTTCCAGGTCCAGTGTTCGGCTCGCATTCATGAATTTTATTTCAAAAGTAATGTTAATACTATTTCCACTTGTGAGAACGCAGTGAGATCATCATAGTCACCACGGAATCCCCTTGATAGCCAATTACAGAACAAGAAATGAGCATAGGCGTAAAAGTGGCAATCTTTCCAGGGAGGCAATTCATAATTGGTCAATGGAGCTCTCTTCAAATCTTTGCCCGAATTCAATGTCAATTTGAAGGGTTTACAGACATTTAGGGGATCACGGGGGGAGGGGGGGCAGCTGCCCCCTCCTCCCCTGGTTTTTACGCCTATGGTCAAATGAGGATATAACTTATGACTATCAGGTCAAGCCAGTGACATTCACAATGCAGTTGCTTCCAGGCAGGGCCGTAGCAGCACATTCTTGGGCCCGGGGCAAACTGTTTCTAATGGGCCCCAGGGGGCGGACCGGTGCCTCAGTGAGCCCCTGAGCAAAATCATTGGCGGGGCCCCTGTTATCGCAAAAGAGTCATCTTCAAACTAGCATTTTGAATTAATTTGTAGCTCAATATACCTGCATGAAAAACCACATTAATTGCAGAATGTTTTTATCTGCATATCATATGAAATCATGAATAGTACAATATAAAATTGTTCTGACGCGTCTGAACGAAAATCAGGAGGGGAGTACCTAGGGGGGTTCTGGGGCCCATGGCCTTTGAAGTATTCCCTGAAACAACATTTTGATGCAAAATAAAAGTTGTATGAGGATTGAGGAGGGCCCACAAATTTCAAAATACATCTGTGCCCCTGTCAGTCTACCATATCTCAAGATTAAACTGGGCAAGGGGCCCCTTACTGCATTTTTTTTTTAGCTTGTCAAGCTCTAATTGATGATAAATTCTGAAAATACTTTCTTGCGTCAGTTACCCGGCACACTTTCTTTACTGTTGCAACTCTTTTCAGCTTCATAATGGGCCCCCCTGAAGTCATGGGCCCGGGGCAAATGCCCCGTTTGCCCTATGGTTAATACGGCCCTGCTTCCAGGAGCGTAACACGCAAATCTGACATTGTCAAACACCAGGGATGCATAAATACTCCACCTAAATAATTGTGCATGTATTATCAAATACCAAGCCATACAAAATTGTGATCAGAAATCAGTGCGTAGATTGCTAAATATGGTAAGCGTCACCCTGTAGATTGATGAGATGGGAGAGAGAATAAGCACTCACAAGTTTAGCTTGATGAGATGGGAGAGAGAATAGGTTCCTCAAAATGTTACAAATTTACTAAGACACCACTACAAAAGGCCTCATGACAGGATCACCCCCACTCCCTTTACGTTTTCTATGGCCTGTTCCAAAAATATCAGTTAAATCATCCACTTTGCCCCAGATTTCCCCCTTCCACCCATCTCTGCCTCCACTTGCCCCCTCTTCCCCCAATTACTCACATTTACTCCCTCTTGCTATTTTCCCCACATAACCTCCTCGTTCCCCCTCACTACCCTTAATAACCTTTTCTTACATTGGCGTTATTCCAAAGGGTGGGGGATGCATCCCGTCATGAGGCCTTACAAACACCACTAAACCATCACCTTAAACAGTGCTTACCAGTTTATCCCATTGATCTAGGACGCTGTAATGAAACATACATTTACCATAATTATAACAAATGTTATGTTATGAAATCTCATTTTTTACATATATGACATATGAAGTTCATTGAACCTTGCAAAATAATTTTCTTAGTACACCATTGCATATCAAGATTACCCATATGATACATTTACCTTTTTATTGCCTATTTTATATAGTAAATGCTGGGCCATGTTGAAAAAAAAAAAACAGTGTGTCAACTTGTCGCTAAACGAAAGTGTGTTTAATATTTAAATGAATAAATAAATAAATAAATAGAGAACTTTCCCTCATCTACATTTCATGGTCCCTGCCACACCCCTCAGGGCAGGACACATGCACTGAGCCTGAGCTGCTTCTAGCCTTGACCTACATAAGGAACAAGCCCAAAAGTGAAACTACTCTGTGCTGCATTGCCTTGGCCTAGTGAAATTTGCTGGATTTTGTGAAACTACTTTGTTGTGCTGCATTGCCTTGTCCTTATTGCACCTGTTGAACTTCTTTACTTTAAGACAAAAATCTTAAGAAAAGTATAACAATGAAATCCTCTTTCTCAGATTGCAGGAGACCTTCTACAGATAGGCAGATGTGGTTTTCTGCTAAGTTAATCAAATCATTCATTATACTTGCAATACACAAACATTTTTTTTTAACCGATTAAATAAAGATACATATTTCATACATAAGTTAGTTATCTACACGAACATAAACAATGAAGTTGATGGATCAAAGCAGTGACAAAATGGTTCAAGTTGTTTCATAAATGATTAATATGCATACATGCATTACATAATACACAATAAAGAGAAAGCAAAGATTATTATGTATATATTTACCTATAGATCTGTAATGTGGTCTCCATTGTACCCCTCTGTCAACTTGAACAGGTGCACCCTGAGTTGTCATAGTAGACATCTTCACAGCTCCAGCAGAAATATCAGCAGATGTTTGGAATGTTTGTGAAAAACAAGATCCCATGTCCATATCTTCCTGTTCTTCCTCATCTTCTTCCTCATCTCCTTCCTCATCTCCTTCCTCGTCATCAACAGACTCTTGAATCATCTGCAATTGAGACAACAATTAGCTTTGTTTTAATTTTTTAAAAATCACATAGCATTGATCACAGACATAAAAAGTTAGAACTCCCCCCCCCCCCCAGGGTCTAAAAATCTGCAGTGGAGAAAATGTACACATGAAAGGGAAAGATTGAACGAGTTGTCAGCCCAAATAATAAAAGAAACAAACCTAAATGGGGTAAATTTGTTCCCTCAAAAAATGATGGGGATGGCAGGACTGGTACACATTTTAAAAACACAAAAAGTGGACCTTGTCAAGCGAAAATTCACCTTTAAAAGTCACTTATTTTTGATGACATAAATAATTATTTCTATACAAACAATTGAAGTTATCAAAACATTTACACTAAGATCAGTTCAGATTAGTCTTTTGTGGATTCTTATGGTTATCTAATCAAAGCATTACACAACCACAACTTTTATAATGAGGCATTATCCTTAGCACTGTTATGTAATTGTAATGCCATGCTATGCAAGCACCCTGTATACGTGGTATAATAGATGTATGCTGCAGAATTACATAATCGTATGTTATAATGTAATGCCTTTTGTCAATTTTGTGCAGTGAGTTATTGTTTACATTTCTTGATCTTTTTGACGTTTTCAAAAAGACTAATAATTTAATAAAATTGTCTTTCACACCCCCTGACTGTCACTGTCCAACTTTCGGCAAAATGTCAACAGTTGTTATTACAAAAACAAATAGGTGCCTGTTGCATAACATGATTGTGTACTCTTAACTTCCCTGTTGCATAACATTGTGTACTTGTAGAAAAGCTCAGCAACAAATCAATTATGACAGTAACCTAAATACATGATAAAGGCATGACTTACCCTGCTCACTGTGAGCTTTCTTACGGTGGAAGACTGTTGCTGTGCACTGTGACTGTGTGCAGAGAAATGTCCATGCAGTGCTACTCCCGTGGCTGACTGAGGGTCAGGTTGGATGATGGGCTGGATGGGCTGGATGATGGGCTGGATGGATGGCACGGCTTTTGGGTGAAGCTGGACGCTGGCACGAGATCTGAATCCCATCCGGCATTCCATCATCTGCCCGGCATCATAATCAGATTCTCTGAAGTGAGCCGAGCAGATGACGGAATTGCCGGTCACTTTCCTCACACTCCAGTCTTTCCGCCTGACTTCCACGAACTTCGACCACTGTTTGATGGTCTGGGAGGGGAATCTGAACACCCTGTGGCCTGTAAGGGCCGAATTTGTACATCCATACACTACGCAATAGTTGACCATGACAGCTCATGACGTACTGACATAACCAACTTCGTTTGTTTACACAAAGTATGACGTCAGCATTTCTAGAGCACTCCCTCTGGTTACGTCATCATATGTCACGTGACCAGGGAATTTCGTTTTTCTAGCAGGGAGTTGTGATCGGCAATTTTTTCAGTGAAGGATTGCTTCTAGCATGTGAAAACTGGCAACAAGGTAGGATTTAACTGAACAAACGTGATTTATTAAACATATTCTTGACAGCAGAGGGCGTTTAGCCATCTTCCTTGTTGCTCTTTAAGGTGACTCAACCGTGGTACACTGCACATACTTCTGAGCAGCCTGGTTGCCTAGCAACATAGCGTCACAACTGCTGCAGGCCCTGAAACAGTTGTGACGTTACCATTTTCTGTTATCTTTTTTTTAACAGCATGGCAGCCAGTAATCTGCTATTTAAATGAGATCTAATGCAGCTAGAAGCATAATTATTTTTTTTATTGAATTCCCTAACATCTATTCAATGCTACTTTAAAGTTTCAGCTTCTCAACTTTATCCAAAAACTTTTCTCAGTTAATATCAGTCAACTGTGTCAAAAATTTTCTTTATTTATTTAAATTGACATTGGCACAGTCATGGTACTGCAGTAAAAAAATGACTCGGTGAATTTTTTTTATTTTTTGCCATTTGTTTCACAATAACTTGTTTATGATATATGCAAATTTTTAAAAAAATCTGTATGATCGTTTTCCTAAAATTTGATTACTGCCGAAATTGATGCATGCAAAATCTGCAATTAATTAGTGTGTTGGTGCCCTTTGAGCTCTTACAGAAAAAAGTATTTTAACCTTTTTCTTCAAATTTATGGCAAATGTATTGGTGTAAATCCTTGGGAAGACATTTCTGATGTTTTTGTGTGACAAATGCATGTAATGCTTTATTCTGTGGTACATAACCAAAAACTCAATTTATGACTTTTAAGCTGTCATCAGGCAAAACGTGCCGTTATCATGGCAACAAAACGAGTTGGTGAAATTTCTTTGTTTTTAATTTTGAAATGTATGGGTCCCATAGAGTACCTGTGCAAAATTTTAGAAAAATCTGTATGATCTAACCACCATGCTCGAGTCACCTTAAAGCAAAAACCTCAGCAGTTTAAAAAGGTATTGACACTTTGAAAGGATGTGCGTTTTTAGTGTTGCTGAGCTCAAGTTAAAACTTCTTTAGAAGAAGGAGCTACTTTTATAAATTGGAGCTTGATCTGTTATGACAACGACTGCTTTGTGTCATTCATCATTCATCGAACATGGGATCTGTAGACCTGTATTCAGATAAAAAACCAAGGCAGGCATCCTTGAAAGAGCCATTGACCATTTAAGAAGAAAAAGTTTTGCCAAGGTGTTGTGAGCAAGAGCAATAAGCAGGGAAAAAAATTCATTTAATTGACAGCCATTATGATCAGAAAATCGGTCTGAAAGTTCCTGTTTGATTCCATCAAGCAGTGCTCAGTGAATTTTGTTTTTGAATTCTAATTATTATGTTTGAGCACAAGGTTTAATGAATTAATTCCAAAATATGAAATTACACAGCTCTAATAGCAATTGGAAGGATAGGGTACAGGTTCTTTTGTGATTAAAAAAGTATAAGGGATACAGTTCTATTTTGATCAAGGTGTGAATTACTTGGAGTACATGTACAATAATTATTGATCATTGATCCTAATCAGCGAAATTTCGTACTTGACTCTCTTCTTCTTCTTCCTGTTGGCTGTCATTAATCACCAGTAACGCCTGAAACGCCCTCCAAAAAAAAAACATTATTTTATAACTATTGTATTATCCATGGTGACTTTAATATTTCATTTAGACTCAGGCAATTTGACACAGAGATTTGTATGAGGATATCCATGGATCAATAAAAAAAAACATGCAAAGATTGCTTAACCCAGTGTTTGGATCATCAGATTCTTGTTTTTTTTTTAAACTATCTTTTAATTTTTTCATTTATACCTCCCCCACCCCTCCAAGGAAAAAGTCACAATTTATTTATTTTTTCTGAAATTATTTTTCCCCAATAACCACCTATTTTCTTCAAATTCGATTTTTTCAATTTTTTAAAAATTGACTTGAGTTTCTACAAATAAAGCCTGTTTTTTTAGCCTTTCAATGATCAAAGATACTGAATTACGGCAATAACACCTTATAAAAAAAGACTATTTCTATTTCCCTGAGTGGGCAACAATGAATGGCTATTAAAGAAGAAAATGCTCAATTACAAAGGTAAAAGCTATTAGAAGAATGTTAAAATTGCCTGCTCGTGCTCACAATAACTTGTTGTCTCATGTTGCAGAAATATTACCTGCTGATTTAACTGTATACTTGAGGACTTTAGGTCATATTGTGAAAGGTATGAAACATAAAAATTCTTGTATCAACTATATATTCAACATGAGCACATTAAACCCATCATCAGTTATGGGAAATAATTTTAAATACATATGTCATCGATATAAAATTTCTCGATCTAGTAACTATTTGGATATGAAGAATGGTATTATGAAGTGTCATAACAGCAGTATTGATGTTGAAAATATTAGAACTGGAGAGCAGATTCGACAACTTATTGATATAAGAGACAGTGTGTTACTTGAAGACTTCAATTTTTAAAATAGTGAGATCAGAGATCTCATTGAGTATTTATGTTTGAGTTAGGTCTTTGACCAATGTTTCTAGGAACTCAGGTCGTTCCTTTGTCACTCCTTTTTTTTTATATATTTTTTTATTTTATTTTATTTTATTTGTTTTTACTTTAAATGTTGTTTTTAATCATCACTTTGTTACATCGTTTCTGTGATTTATATATATCTTTTTTTGGACGAAATAAAGCTTTATAATAATAATATCTGGCCTAACCTGGTGCCTGGTCAATTGCCATCAGGAGCTAATTAGCCTACAAGACCAGACGCACTGTAATTCAGTAATTGACTCGGGATTGCACTTCAACTGTCACCTTGCTGTGGACTGTGATTAAGCTTCAAAGGCTTTACTGCCTCTGTAATCGACGGCTGAGCAGTGAGCGGCCTTCGTGACTGCTTGCACATGGCTGCCTGAATTACTGACAGCTAGACTGTCACGGACTGACAGGTGCCGTCAGATGCGCGCATCCACTGTAGGCCTACACGCGCTCACGGCGTCACTGTTTTTGTTTACAAATCGTCGTTGAAGTTGTACAGTTCGGAAATTTCCGACCAACCTGAATACACAGTTTAACATCCAAAACAATAATTTTCTATATATTATTGTTTACATGAATAAGCAATCCTAATTATTGTTGACAGTTATGATTTTTTTTTTCATATTTCACAAAAACAAAAAAACCAGTGCTGCCACCTGAGTTTTGGGCGCGAACTAAGTTGATTCCCGTTTTCGGCTTGGCTTCCCACATGTGCCCGGTCAAAGATTATGTACTCAAGATGTGACGCCACCATAGGGCTCCATGGGAATCGTCATATCATGACGCCACCTGGGGATTGGGCGCGAAACTTAGACATGCTCAGCTTCGTAACCTTGCTTCGTAACGTCACACTGCTGATCAGCAGAGCTCGAGCAGAATCAGCAGAACAGCTTTGCTGCAGCCAGTAGGGGTCAAAAATTAGGACAATACTAAAAGATACAGAATTATACACGGGAAAACCTTATTAAAATCAACCGACAGAAGAGTTTAATAAGAATTATCTATGTGTGTAGGCTTTAGTATAAGGCCAACTATCTATTTATTTATTTTAGCTACAAATTACACAAAAAATGTCCAACATTCAGGAAATGTACCCCGAGAACCTAGATAATCTTTGCTGAAGAGAGAAAATGTAGCATTAAATGATTTAATGCTATTAATCATGAAGATTGAGAGGTTGGCCTAGTAATCTTTGTCAAGGAGACATTATTATCCGGAGGGGGGGGGGGCACTTTTCATTCAAATAAATAATTTCTTGCTCAGTTTTGGTGAAATGATTAAATTCTTTCTTGATAGTGAAATAAATAATTTCTGGGAGATTTTCTTGATAAGATTTGCTTAATTCAGGAATGAATATTCGGGGACCTTGTGTGATAGAAATGGGCTCACGGCCAGTGGCGTAGCTAGGATTTTTCTCTGGGGGCAAATGACCCTGGATTTCCCCAAAATGTTATCAATAACATGGGATATGTTCGACACGGTTCTGAACTTTTCAGAAACTTTACTGAAATCTCAGATAAAGCATACAAAGCATTGAAAACACTTTGAATATGATGATGCTAGTTATAGCAGTTTGTGAAATAATTGAAAAAGTTGCTAGTATCCAGTGTAGGACATAATTTTTGTGATAGATAGGTTGGATCTTTTAGAATCTCGGCAACATTAAAAACACACACTTTTCTAAACACTTCATAACTAACTTGTTTTATATCGTAGGCCTAATGTAATTTAACGCTGAATTCAATTTACATCAATCAATACAGATTGGCCCCAAAAAAAAATTATGAAGTCTGTCACATGTTCCATGTCTAAATTTAGCTCAGTGATTTAAAGTTTTAAACACATGCTTGGTAAGTTACTTAAGGTGACTCAACCGTGGTACACTGCACATACTTCTGAGCAGCCTGGTTGCCTAGCAACATAGCGTCACAACTGCTGCAGGCCCTGAAACAGTTGTGACGTTACCATTTTCTGTTATCTTTTTTTTAACAGCATGGCAGCCAGTAATCTGCTATTTAAATGAGATCTAATGCAGCTAGAAGCATAATTATTTTTTTTATTGAATTCCCTAACATCTATTCAATGCTACTTTAAAGTTTCAGCTTCTCAACTTTATCCAAAAACTTTTCTCAGTTAATATCAGTCAACTGTGTCAAAAATTTTCTTTATTTATTTAAATTGACATTGGCACAGTCATGGTACTGCAGTAAAAAAATGACTCGGTGAATTTTTTTTATTTTTTGCCATTTGTTTCACAATAACTTGTTTATGATATATGCAAATTTTTAAAAAAATCTGTATGATCGTTTTCCTAAAATTTGATTACTGCCGAAATTGATGCATGCAAAATCTGCAATTAATTAGTGTGTTGGTGCCCTTTGAGCTCTTACAGAAAAAAGTATTTTAACCTTTTTCTTCAAATTTATGGCAAATGTATTGGTGTAAATCCTTGGGAAGACATTTCTGATGTTTTTGTGTGACAAATGCATGTAATGCTTTATTCTGTGGTACATAACCAAAAACTCAATTTATGACTTTTAAGCTGTCATCAGGCAAAACGTGCCGTTATCATGGCAACAAAACGAGTTGGTGAAATTTCTTTGTTTTTAATTTTGAAATGTATGGGTCCCATAGAGTACCTGTGCAAAATTTTAGAAAAATCTGTATGATCTAACCACCATGCTCGAGTCACCTTAAAGCAAAAACCTCAGCAGTTTAAAAAGGTATTGACACTTTGAAAGGATGTGCGTTTTTAGTGTTGCTGAGCTCAAGTTAAAACTTCTTTAGAAGAAGGAGCTACTTTTATAAATTGGAGCTTGATCTGTTATGACAACGACTGCTTTGTGTCATTCATCATTCATCGAACATGGGATCTGTAGACCTGTATTCAGATAAAAAACCAAGGCAGGCATCCTTGAAAGAGCCATTGACCATTTAAGAAGAAAAAGTTTTGCCAAGGTGTTGTGAGCAAGAGCAATAAGCAGGGAAAAAAATTCATTTAATTGACAGCCATTATGATCAGAAAATCGGTCTGAAAGTTCCTGTTTGATTCCATCAAGCAGTGCTCAGTGAATTTTGTTTTTGAATTCTAATTATTATGTTTGAGCACAAGGTTTAATGAATTAATTCCAAAATATGAAATTACACAGCTCTAATAGCAATTGGAAGGATAGGGTACAGGTTCTTTTGTGATTAAAAAAGTATAAGGGATACAGTTCTATTTTGATCAAGGTGTGAATTACTTGGAGTACATGTACAATAATTATTGATCATTGATCCTAATCAGCGAAATTTCGTACTTGACTCTCTTCTTCTTCTTCCTGTTGGCTGTCATTAATCACCAGTAACGCCTGAAACGCCCTCCAAAAAAAAAACATTATTTTATAACTATTGTATTATCCATGGTGACTTTAATATTTCATTTAGACTCAGGCAATTTGACACAGAGATTTGTATGAGGATATCCATGGATCAATAAAAAAAAACATGCAAAGATTGCTTAACCCAGTGTTTGGATCATCAGATTCTTGTTTTTTTTTTAAACTATCTTTTAATTTTTTCATTTATACCTCCCCCCCCCCAAGGAAAAAGTCACAATTTATTTATTTTTTCTGAAATTATTTTTCCCCAATAACCACCTATTTTCTTCAAATTCGATTTTTTCAATTTTTTAAAAATTGACTTGAGTTTCTACAAATAAAGCCTGTTTTTTTAGCCTTTCAATGATCAAAGATACTGAATTACGGCAATAACACCTTATAAAAAAAGACTATTTCTATTTCCCTGAGTGGGCAACAATGAATGGCTATTAAAGAAGAAAATGCTCAATTACAAAGGTAAAAGCTATTAGAAGAATGTTAAAATTGCCTGCTCGTGCTCACAATAACTTGTTGTCTCATGTTGCAGAAATATTACCTGCTGATTTAACTGTATACTTGAGGACTTTAGGTCATATTGTGAAAGGTATGAAACATAAAAATTCTTGTATCAACTATATATTCAACATGAGCACATTAAACCCATCATCAGTTATGGGAAATAATTTTAAATACATATGTCATCGATATAAAATTTCTCGATCTAGTAACTATTTGGATATGAAGAATGGTATTATGAAGTGTCATAACAGCAGTATTGATGTTGAAAATATTAGAACTGGAGAGCAGATTCGACAACTTATTGATATAAGAGACAGTGTGTTACTTGAAGACTTCAATTTTTAAAATAGTGAGATCAGAGATCTCATTGAGTATTTATGTTTGAGTTAGGTCTTTGACCAATGTTTCTAGGAACTCAGGTCGTTCCTTTGTCACTCCTTTTTTTTTATATATTTTTTTATTTTATTTTATTTTATTTGTTTTTACTTTAAATGTTGTTTTTAATCATCACTTTGTTACATCGTTTCTGTGATTTATATATATCTTTTTTTGGACGAAATAAAGCTTTATAATAATAATATCTGGCCTAACCTGGTGCCTGGTCAATTGCCATCAGGAGCTAATTAGCCTACAAGACCAGACGCACTGTAATTCAGTAATTGACTCGGGATTGCACTTCAACTGTCACCTTGCTGTGGACTGTGATTAAGCTTCAAAGGCTTTACTGCCTCTGTAATCGACGGCTGAGCAGTGAGCGGCCTTTGTGACTGCTTGCACATGGCTGCCTGAATTACTGACAGCTAGACTGTCACGGACTGACAGGTGCCGTCAGATGCGCGCATCCACTGTAGGCCTACACGCGCTCACGGCGTCACTGTTTTTGTTTACAAATCGTCGTTGAAGTTGTACAGTTCGGAAATTTCCGACCAACCTGAATACACAGTTTAACATCCAAAACAATAATTTTCTATATATTATTGTTTACATGAATAAGCAATCCTAATTATTGTTGACAGTTATGATTTTTTTTTTCATATTTCACAAAAACAAAAAAACCAGTGCTGCCACCTGAGTTTTGGGCGCGAACTAAGTTGATTCCCGTTTTCGGCTTGGCTTCCCACATGTGGTCTGACTGCAGCCTGTGCTTCATATGCTGTGCTTCATGCTGTGCTTCATGCTGTAATGATGCTAGCACGCCACATGTGGCGCCATCTATACCATACCTTAACATGACCTTTTTAAAAGGTATTTTAATTTTTTATCTGAAGGTAATATGAGGCCCCAAGGTACACCAAATGAAATTGCCTTCTGTGCCATACTGTTCTGAAGGAATCTTAAGCTTCCCAAACTTGTGGAAGCATTGTAACTATAAATCAAAGTGGGAATACAATATGATCCAAAGATTGATGTGCAGTTGCTTTTATATTATCCATCTGGACATAAGTAATACAGTTTGAAAGTTTGCATTTTGCGCAAGTTCATTCCGCAAATACAAAGTGCAAATTTGATTGGCAATCAGTGCAAAATGCAAACTACAAACGAAATACCACTTCCGCAAATTGCGGAGGTTGCGGTTTGCGGAAGTGTTTGCGGAAGTGCCCAGCACTGGTTAATAATTTAAAGATTTAAAATTGAAATTTAATTTAGTGAAATTACTGAACTTACCCTGAACCGACTTTGAAGACTTTTCCACATTCCATTCGACACAGCAGGGCACCACATTTGTTGAAATTTTTCCCTGAGCCTTTCTCATGGCCTATCACAATTGCCTGCAAACGAATAAAAAATATTATTAAAAGAAAAAAAAAACAATGAAAGAGATAGGGTTATATTAATAAATCAGTTAGATTCAGGCTATGAAACACATGTTAATGAAGTGAAGATTTCACTGCAAAAAAAAATCAAATTTTCACAAAAATCTTGGAAAGTTATGTCTCACCTCAGCATCGTAAAACTTCTTGATCTTCAGCAGGGAATGAGACCTTCCAAATTCATAGGGGGATTTGGGTTCTCTGATCATTAGTCCCTCTCCTCCTTTGCTTAACACTTCGTCCAATCTTGTCTCCAGGTGCTCTTTGTTTCTGACTTTTGTGTGTTCGATATTGTGGACATATTGCGTTCTGAAAATAATTAAATATCGAAGTTGAAGTAAAAAAGGAATGAGACCTGGTAATAACTATGTTAGCTTATCTTCTCATGATGTTTGTTAGTCTTGAGCTAGAAATTTAAATCTTCATCTGGATATGGAAGAACTAACTAGCCTAACATTCAAGTCGCATCAGTTCAGTTCAGTAGGTTTATTGGAAGCAGGCCTCTATAGATATCAGGGCTAGGTATAAATCTAAGAGCCTCTATTAAAGTGCTCTTGTAAAATCATATGTAACACAAAAATTAAGAAAAGCTACTTACGGATTGCTATCAAAGTAATCTCTGATGGTCTTCATCCTTTGTTCAAACGTTTGCTTCTTCAAATAAGGAGCGTCAAAAACATGATATTGCAACTTCTTCCAATCATCTGATTCGTGATTCTTGATAATTTTAATCGTGGATTGAAATTTTGCTCTACCCCCGAACAGTTCTCCATCCAGCGCCATGTTTTTCGGGAAGTCTTTGGTGAACCATTTGGGGGCATCAAAGGGGTTGCCCAAGCGAGACCAGAATTTCCTGTAAAAATTAATTGCATAATAGTTATAATATCTGGGCAATGATGAAATAATGTGTATTGTGAAATAATCTTCTTTTACGGTCTAGTTTACAAAATTCTGAAAAATCATTATATAAATTTATTTCTCATTCTGGTCTATTTCAATAAAAGATTATTATTATCATTTTTATTTTATTTTATATCGCTTACTTTCCATCCCAATATGCTCGGACACCATCTAATTTTTCACTCATCCACCATCCTGTGGGGTCAACACTGAAAGAAATATTTATAAATTTAATTCATTATTCAATTTAATACTTTGACATAATATAACTAACAACCGGAATGAACTTATTTTTGTGAAAAAATCCTGAGAAAGGATTTAAAATTTATCCGGCTCAGATGTATGTAGCTTAAAAACAACATTAATCGTAAATCCTAATTTTATAAATTATCATTTAGGCCTACCTGTCTTCATCCCACTTGTGAGCCAAGAGGACTTTCTGAGCGGCCTGGCTCCCGGCAGGTCCGGAAGCATTAGCGGGAATCTCATCCTTGTACTTAGTTGCTTCGACACTGTCACTTCCGACGCGGCCATTTTCAAATTCCTCTCCAAGAACCTCCTGCAAATGTGCGCAAGTCCGTTGTGCTTCCGGCGTGCTCTGGTTTTGCCAAGCTCTACACCTGAAGATATAGAAAAAACAGATTTTTAATTATTTCGTATTGATCTATAGATTAGAGCGATGCTAGACATAGCTAAGCTAATTTGTTGCAAGGTCATACCTCAGCGGATCTGAGAGATGGAGACAATAACAGACAATATTTTTATTAAAAAAATAAAATAGCTTGGTTGCCAATTTAGAGTTTATGTCCTGAGTATACAGCTTTCAAAGTTTGTTATTACAGATTAACATCTTTATGACACAACTATGTGAGCTTTTGATTAGTGTAAAAGCAGACTTTTGTGCAATGTCGAAAACTTAAAAAAAAATTTTAAGAGAAATTTTTTTTGTAGTTTCAAAATAGCTAATACATACGTGCAAGAATAGACGCCCTTGGACAACTTGATCTTGTATCGAGAACCTCCGGCAAAGTGTTCTTCATCTTCCTTCAAGTCAATCTTTGGTTTCACATTCTTTTTGGGAGATGTTGAGGGCTTTGCATCGTCCTCTGTGTCCATTGGTTCTGCTGCGGGTTTTGACTTCTTCCTGGGTTGTCCTGTAAAATGTAAAGTGTAAATTTTGAATTGATAATTATTGATTGATTCAGCTGTTCTTAAATTGATATTTTATACTGATATTGCCTTATACTTTTATTTTGACTTGCATCGTAATGATAAAGATACATAAAGAGTATTAAATTGATTTATCTAATGAAACTGAATTTTTATAAGTGACAAATCATCTCATTTTATCACTAGGTATACCTGGTATAGAAATAGTTAAACATTTTATTTTAGAAGTTATTAGAATTTAAAAATTACCTTTTTTGGTTGGATGCAAAAAGTTCTTTTTGTGATCGGGATCTTTCCTGTAACATTTGTCCCAATATTTGCACTCTTCCTTTTCATCCTCATCTTCATCGTCGTCACTTGCATTTGAAGAGGCCGCAGCAGCAGCAACTTTCTTGTCATTATTCACACTTCCTCCTATTCTTATGCTGATTTCTTTCTTCAATGCTGGTTTTTTGGCTGCTGGTTCTTCATCAGTGTCATCCTGAAATAAATTCAAAATATTAAATTACAATTGAGATGTTTAACTAGGAGGTCTTCTTACATCTATCCTGCTTAAGGCCAGACATAATTGATCTTTAGCTTCTCGGATCTTCTCAAGGCACTTTTTCTGGAGTCGGTCGGACGAAAAAAAAAGCTTAAATCTCGGTTTTTTATGATATCAAACTTACAAAAATTGAGGTTAAGCTCAATTTTTTTCATAGGTAGAAAATCTGTTTTTTAGGTTGATCCGAGAAGCTAAAAATAAATATTTTTGGCCTAAATATATAATATGCCTCTTTAAAAATTTTTCTGATGTCATTTTCTATTATCAGTATTCTGACATTTTCCTGTAAGATACAGCAGAGCCTACTGAGTATAATCAGGTCTATAAGCACTGCCCATTGAATAAATCATAGAAAATCAACATCATTTATCATATTATGTCATGATCTAAAATTAGATAAATGATGTGGGAGTGGTGGATCACTACATAGTTGTCATGAAGCTCCTACAGCTCTTGCAAGCAGAAAATTGGATTTTTGCTTGCCAAGATAGAAATATATGTCATGCATGATCAACTTTGTCACATTAAAAATGTTTTGTTGGATCTAGGTCAGTGAATAATATATTACATTGTCGTGAGACAAAAATCAATATAGTTCTGCTTGGTGTTATTTATCGATGTAAGTAGGTTCTTGTCCTATATATACTTAGTCAACTTGTTTGACATGCTATATTATAACTTGCTATATTTACTGTGTGTGACAAGCCTAGCTATGACACAGAAAACTAAATCATATATAGGATTTATAGAAGAAAGAACTATAGTTTTTTTTGTAAAAAAAAAAAATATGTAGAACTGTATAAAATAGCTTGGGTTTGAGTAATGGTGTTTGATATTATGTTTTAAATTATCAGTAAATAATTAAGTATGAATTTTTGGTGAGAAATTTCTGAAATTCAAGTAATCTTTTACCTCCCCATCTGTCAGACTCATTTCATGAGCAGTTCTTTTCTTGGGTGTTTTGGCAGTTGGGCTTGGAGTGGTATCCATGGCAACATCACCCTTGGCCCCATCAGTATTTTCAACCTCTTCATCCGTGTCATCATCTTTCACATCTCCGGGATGCAGAAATTCCGTCTTGTGGTTCGGATCTTTGCGATAACATTTCTCCCAGTACATGCACTTAACCTTAGTGGCAGTTGCAACAGAAGCCATTTTATTGATTGGTAGCTCTGTTCAGCACTGTTGAGATATTGATAGGTCTGAAACAACCAGAATATTTTGAAATCAGAATGTGATCATTTAAATTTTAAACCGATGACACGCATTGATTGACATTATGTGATAAACTTCTTTTATGGTAAGAAATGGCCTGGTATGAATTATGCCAAATATATACCTACCTCTATAGCATTTATATACTGAATTACAACGACCTATATGTATACACAGGCTGAGATGTGTTATTTGTATTTTTATAAATAGGTTTCTTACTTACAAATTTATATGAATTTTTACCTTGTGTAGGAACCTTCCCTAGCAGTTCAGTTGGCTGATCTGAGTGAAAACAGCGTTATATACTCTGGGTTGAGCCAAAAATAGCCAGATCTGGGCCAGGAACTGTGACAGGCTTGGGCATGCAGGGGCGAAGAGGCCCAAGGTGGGATATCATATATTTATAATTTTGGCTTTTACTTAGTTTTCAGTCGTCAAAATCCTTGAAATGTCATCTAATGTCTTGTAACTTCAACTTCAGTTAACCTGGTATCTCTAATGATGGCATTGATAACAGTTATTTGATTTTAATGCAAGATTTAGCTTTCGCGCCTTATTCAAATAGTTAGGTTTTTCCTCCCACATTGGACCTCAACAAACTTATGACGTCACGGGCACCTGCCAACCCATGTGCCATCTTTTGGAAATTTAACGAAAATAAACTTTACGGCTCCACCTCGTGTCGATTTTAGAACTACTACAGATTGGTAATAATCGCTCGAGGAGCTGTGACTAACATTTTTTTGCAATTTTAGCAGGAATTGGTTCACTTCTCTTGTAGCAAGACTGTTGACAACTGCCTGACAAGTGAGGGAAGAAGAAAGCCTAATTAGGTGAGTGTGAAACTGCTTATTGAATCATCAACACTGCTCTTTTGACACGATTTTGGGTGAAATGTGAGGATGGTAATTTTGACATCCCCACATCTTTCAGGAATTCCACTCATACCAGTGGCGTCCCTATGGGGGGGGCACGGGGGGGCACAGGCCCCCCCATATTGGACCTGTGCCCCCCCAGGTGCCCCCCCATATGAACTTTCCAACTCTGGCTAAAATATACAAGCAGTATAGTGGGTGCCCCCCCAGAGAATCGCGTGGCCCCCCAGGTGCCCCCCCACTCGAGACCCCCCAATTACGCCACTGCTCATACCCCTCACTTCTTAACATAGAATTTTTATTCAACAGGCACAATGGCATTCATACCTAGGTATAGTGATCATCCCGTACGGCTTTACCTGGTTACCTGGCCATCTTGCGTGTTCCCTCACTGTCTTGCGTGTTCCCTCGCTATCTTGCGTGTTCCCTCGCTATATTGAGTGTTCCCTCGCTATCTTGCGTATTCCCTCGCTACCTTTCGACGTTTCGTGTTCCCTCACAATCTTTTGCATTCCCTTACGATCTTTCACATTCCCTCACGATCATCATTTTCTCTTGCCTCAGCTGAATATAATATTTTACCAGGGGCTTAACTGAGGGTTCTCGAGCGGGGGGGCACCTGGGGGGCCACGCGATTCTCTGGGGGGCACCCACTATACTAATTGTATATTTTAGCCAGAGTTGGAAAGTTCATATGGGGGGGCACCTGGGGGGCACAGGTCCAATATGGGGGGGCCTGTGCCCCCCCGTGCCCCCCCATAGGGACGCCACTGTATTTTACAATCAGGGTTTGTCCTAGTTTACAGTAACATGATCTATGGCACTGTGTCAGTTACCACAAAGTTCTTGAACATCTGCCTAGTTATAGCATCACAGATCGCAAAATAACGCGATGCGATAATCTTCACGAGGGAAGGGGATCATCTGCATTACGGAACGTGATAATTATCACAGGGGGTCGCAAAAGATTGCAACAAACACAATCATCTCAAGCGAACGCAAAATATTGCAATGTAATGCGAAAGATCATGGTAATTATTGCGAGGGAACTTGGTAGATAAAAAAAAATTTGTTGTAGAGATATAAAGCCTTAAAGTCACATTAAACATGTTAAAAAGACCAAACAAACATCCAGCTTGGAAGGCAAATGTCTGGACCAATCAGAGGCAAGGGTGGGGAAGCCTGTCTTCCAATAGGAATGCCTCTGCCTCCAATTAGAATTTTCAGGAAGCTTCTATGAAAATTCATTATTTCAGTTTGTTTATTGAATTAGGCCCAATTATGATGACATGGAAAATGCATATTTAAAATCATTAGAGTAACAGTTGGTATTGCCTCTCATTCAATTAATCAGTAAAATATCAGTTTGGAAAAAAAAACCTAATAGATCCTGAAAAGGAAGTCATATTCATTAAAATATAGATAGATACATTTGCCTAATTTATTTGCTACATCAAACATGTTTTGCAGATTGAAATGTGCAATATACTTATCAGCTACTTATCTATCTTTTAGCTTTCTACATGATTTTTTGTTAGTTTGTCATATATTTTACACGGCTGCTAATCAAACAGGCTTTGTAAACAAGGTAAACGCACCTCAGTAGGATAACGCTGAGTAGCAATATGTTGTGTCCGGGGAGATAAGTCAATGAAATATCTTTTCCTGATTGAGGGTTAGGGGGCCACCATTTAATCTCAAGGAAGCGGGGGGGGGGGGGCTTGGTCCTTGCTCAATTTTGGTGAAATAAATACTCTCTTTTGGCGGTCTTGAAATAAATAATTGCTTGTGGGGATATTTCTTGACATGGAGTTGCTTGATTTTGGAATGAATATTCGGGGACTTCGCACACTTGAAATAAATAATTAGTGTTGCCGTTTCCGTGAAATAAATAATTCCCCCCCCCCCAGGAAAAATTGATTATTAAATGGTTGGCCCCTTAGAAGAACTGAATCATTCAGTTATATCTAGATCTAATATGTTGCTGAGTGAGCAGTTGAATATTAACTTATCAGCTGCTTATGCACATTTAATAGAATTCTGATAGTCTGATAGAGAACTTTTTATCATTTCTTGTAAATAGAATCTCTACTTTTTATCCATATGTTGTGTGAGACTATATGATTATCAAGCTCAAGCACTTGAGGAGTCACTTGACAGTCGTCACATATGGATATTTGGGCAAAGAAGAAAAAGATTGAAGTGAAAATTCTCGGAAAATTGCTGAATAATACGGAAGAAAACAGGTATAATAGATTCCTGGTTTACCATGTTCACGTGAATGCAGACTTTGGTAGAGTATTTCATAAGTGACTTTTATGAGGCAACTAGGTACATATTGTAATATGTTGAAATTTCACTTGTTTAGAAGGAAAATGGACACACCACAAGCAATGATTTTAAGGAAATTTTTAAAATTGTGCGCTACTTCTCTCCTTTATATAGTTTACATTTTAAGCGCAGTCATTACTCAATAAAACGTTTGACATAATTTTGTGTTGTGAAAAGATTTTGAATAAAGTAGCCATTGGTTGAATTATCATATTTAACATTTCTTAATTTTAATGCCTTTCAATTCATTCAATATATTTTATTGATGAATTTATGTATATAAATAAGATCTAACTGAAGCTGATGTCAGGATCAACCTTGGTCATGTTGGTAGGCTGATGATTATTGATATCTAAAATCTTCCAGCCTTTTAAAATGATTATAAATCATTCGCACAAGATGATTTTACTGTTCTGATTTTCACATTTTCTGACATAGTGCCCTCCTCCCTTTCAGCAATGGCTGTGCCTCCAGGACCCTCAGTCCCATGCAGCAAAGTGGAGCTTCGGATCCAGTGTCGGAATTTACTGGACAAGGATGTGACGTCTAAATCAGACCCTTGCGCTGTTCTTTTTCTGCAGGAGAAAGGGCGCTGGTATGAGGTAAGTACTGAGAATAACAAAGTAATTTAATGCTGAGAGTTTTTGAAAGTTTATCTGAGGCCCCTCAGAGCTCACCCAGAGAATCGAACCCAGACTAGTTACTCTTAGACTGTAACTTATCATAGATGTACTGCTTTACTTGAATTACGTCACAAGCATCCCCGGCTAGCCAACCAACGAGCAGTATCATTGCTCACTTTAAATATGTACTGGCGATTTCCATAGTGAGTTTTGGCTCTACAGATAGTTTTGAGTCTGTCAGAGGCACAACACAGGTCTGTAATTTTAAAGCTCTCAGTGAGATCTGTCTATGAATCATGTCTCTACGACTACATATTTGGAAAGTGGTTGAATCAGAGAGACTGGACTCATTTGCATAACGTTTGCGAAGGCCTGTTCATTGGCCAGTTCTTGGAGAGTGTTTGCTGAAGTGTCAGAGAGGTAGGCTATGATAAAATTATAATAGACTTATTCTTTGGAAATGATCCAGGTTGTTCAACAAAATAAAGTGCTGGTCCCCATTTAATAAAAGGGTGAGCAAATCGGAAACACAGAAACGCTCATACAAGAAAGAGAGATAGTTCAAGTGGCCGAGTGGCTTAGGTGCCCGCCTGCTCTGCTGAAGGTCTTTGCCTGTATGGGTTCGAACCCCAGATGGGGAAGTGTACCTTCATGAGCAAAATCCCAGCTGTATGTCGTTCGGATGAGACGTTAAATAATTTAAATTGGCAGCCTCTTGTATCTGTGTCTGTGCTTGGCAAGTAAAAGATCCCTCACATGGGGTAAATGTGTAACATGTTGAAGCCTCCTACTCTCTCTCCCATCTCATGAATCAACCCTCGTGAGCGCCTAGAACTGGGCTAAGAGAGCTGCACTTACTCTATCTATCTACAGATTAAATTGATTTAAAGGTAGTAAGTCCGCATTTTTAATAGACTGTTTATGGATAGATTTCAGTCATATTTAACACATTCCAGTTGAAAAATTTACTTAATTGCTGTTCTATTGTCTATTGACAGTATAAGAAGTTTATTTCCTTGAAAAATGTAAACAAATAGTTTTTCATGCCGTGAAAAAGCCCTGCTTTGTTTACATTTCAAGAAATGCAGGGCTCTCCTTAAGTAATTTAAGGCTTTACAATCAATTAAACTCACTTAATTGTAGAAAACACGCAATTCTGTTGTTTGGAAATTTATACTATACTTAAAATCTATCAATTTATGATCTATAACAACAAGATTAATTTTACATGGAATTGGTGGACTTACTACCTTTAATATTATGATGCAACTGTTTTATTTGTCAGTATGGCCGCACTGAAAACATCAAGAACTGCCTGAACCCAAACTTCGCCAAGTCTTTTGAGATGGACTATTTCTTTGAAGAAGTGCAACACGTAAGGGTCAAGGTCTATGACATCGATAATAAGACTCCACAGTTAGATGATGACGACTTCCTTGGGCAGGTCGAATGCACTTTGGGACAGGTGAGAACAACTTTGAAACCTCCGCGTTTTACAAACAACTTGAAGGGTAACAAGTGTCTTTTTTTAAAAAGTCTTTGGTAAATTTAGAAGAAAAAAAAAGTTATGGTTTGACCAACCTATCTGCTGTTTTATGTGTTGTTTGATATTTCAGTGTAATGTTGAATGTTTGATAGGATAGGATCTATTGTTTAGATGTGATAGAGTGAGCCAAACTTGGGTGGTAATAACAATTCAATTCAATTCAATTCAATTTATATTATCACTGTAACGTCATGAAATTATTAGTATTCACAATCTGTGGCACGTAATCTGGTTATGTGCTAAATAACTTCAGATAGATTATTAAATGAATATAGGAGTTCCCCCGTGGCCTAATTGGTAAGTGCGCTTGTCAACTGGCTTTGAGGGCGTGGGTTCAAATCTCACCCCAGGAACTCACTTTAGTCCGAGCCCATGGGACAATTAAATGGAGGCGGGTTGTATCGAGTATTCTATGCTGGGGCAACTGAAAGACCCTGGGTATCCCTGAATTAATAGGGTATGTGCCAGACTCACAGTCTTCTCATCTCATCATCATACGGCGATCACCCGCCTCGATATAGCCCACTAAGGTGCTGCAGAGGCGTAAACCACGAACAAACAAAGAAACAAACAATTAAATGAGTATAATGGTCATAAACTGCCCTTATTCAATGGTCTTGTGCTTTCATATCTGTACCTTTCTCTCTTTGACTTGTGTATATTTACTACTTCTCAGATGGTTTTGAAATATATTTTGTCTTTTGCAGGTTGTTTCAGGAACCCCCTATACTCGTGCCATGACTCTGAAAGATGGCAAAACGTTAGCTGGAAAAGGCAAGATGACCGTAAGTTGCCATGTCATTTGTTTAATGGCTAAAACTTGAAATTTTAACCCTTACCTGATTGGGCAGTTCCAATAAAACAATTTACCAGAATCTGTCTTTGTGACGTCATCAGCATCTTTTAGGGACGTAATGGGCTTCCAGGTAGTAAGCTGGGGATGCACATAAATGTCGCTTCAGTCCAGGAACGGTTAAAGCGAAGAGTGATAAGATGTAATGAATGTGTCAGTGTATTGCACAACATGAGTACTTGGATATATTTACGGTAATTGAAAGTCACATTTAATACAATTATAATGAGTCATGATCATTCGAAATTTTGCACTGGAGCTGTAAAATATTAATTTGGACGCAATGGAATGATATCAGCATTACTCCTTCATTTACTTAAAGAAAAAAAGTCATGGGAAAATTATGTTTGTTTTCATTCTGGGGAAGCCTGCATGATTGACATTGTATGTAAATTCTTGGGTTGGTATCAATGTTTTTATTCAAGTGGATGTCACTGAATTTGTTCTTAATTTTCAGATAAGTTCTGAAGAAATGGAAGGGCTTAATGACATTCTACACATGAAGTTTGAAGCAAAAGGCCTCGACAAAAAGGTGAATAAACAATCCAATTGCACATTATGTTGTGGCATTTGAAAATGAATATAATGCATTTAATTCAGGGTTTTTCCTAGCCATTATCCACATTACATAGGCTAATGCATCTTCCATGTTCCTAATGAAAATTGCCTGTTTTTGCTGCAAATTAGTCACACATGTATGCATTTCAGTCAAAATTTGCCATTTTAGCTTTTGGAATTTAGGTCCAAAGAAAAGCACTGCATTTGCAAGTATGTATGGCATTTGTAATTATTATGGCATTTGAAAATATTGCGTCTTTTGAAATTATTGTGACATCTGAAATTATAGCATGGTATTCCTAGTTTGGCATTATAAATTATCATTGTGGGTTTTCAAATTGCTGTATTAGTGCATTGTATGGCATTTGAAACAATATTATGACTTTTCAAAGTTTTGATGATGACCTTAAGCTTTTAAATGCAATTTGATACATTAATTTGAAATATTAAAGAAAATAATTAATGAAAATATTTTCTATTTCAGGATTTTCTTGGAAAATCTGACCCTTACTTGGAAATACTCAGAAGTACACAGGCTGGTCAGTGGCAGGTTGTTCACAGGACTGAGGTAAATTAAAACAATTCAGAAGCATGAAACTTTCATATGAAGCAAATGCATTTAAAAATGTTCAGGCGTATAAATAAATGTTTATCTGTTCTCCAGAAAGCCATATGTCTGTGACCATTATTTTGGCTAAATTATCTCTTCTTGTTTTCAATGATGCATTGTTTTAAATGATTCTAGTAATCCTAATGATTATAATTGTCACCTACCTTTGTACATAATGTTATTCCACTTTCTTTTCATTGCTTGACATGCCCCTGTTTGTCGCTTCGCAGGTTATAAAAAACAATCTCAACCCTTCGTGGCGTCCTTTTGAGATAAAAGCACAGAAACTATGTGCCGGAGATGTGGAACGTCAAATAAAGGTAATTTATAACTCAGCAGTTTAATTATTTTGTTCACATACTAGTGCTGCTTCTTTTCTCATACCTAAAAACATTAAGGTCAGAAGAAAATATTTCAGTGATACCCCATAAATTCCATATGGACAATTGGATATCCTGCCACTATGTTATTATATGATGGAGGTGGTGTGAATGGTGAATGCTAAGGTTTTGGACTTGACAGGACACTTGTCAGTGCTCGTTGAACTGTTTTCCAGGCATCCAAAAACAAATTATACAAATAATTTCTATTGATCGCGAACTACAATTCATTTATGGAGTTCCGCCTCATTGCCGTGTCCTCCTTCAGTCCTAATTAGCCTGCCAAGAGCATAAATACAGGAAGTGAAGCCTCAGTAATCCATCCTTCTGTCCATTTATGGAGTTCAATGGGAAATCTCTGAAATTTATGCTAACATATATCACGAAGCGTACATGTTGTTTGTTGCTACAAAAAGAATCAGAAAATGCTTCTGAACCTTTGCAAAGTATACTCTTCATTCTTCAACCTTGCTTACTTTGTTCCGCTATGTCCTGTCTGAGATCAGGGTCCTAGATTATGTAAAAATTGTTTGAATCTTGAAAATTTCTTGTGCAAATTGCCGCAATGTAGAATACAAATGTTTGGGTGTGATTGTATTTTCTCTGATATCATATATTATGGAACCTGTATCTCTTGTAATTGATGCTTGCTAAGCTTTCATAATTGTATACTTGTGTATCATTCACATGTATATTAAATTTATATGCATGCATTTCATTGTACTGTATATTCCCTCTTAGGCGCTCAATACACATCCTCTTTGCACAGGTAAAAATCAATCTAATTTAAAAGCACATCTAAATATGACGCCTTATACCAATCTTTTCTCATGTATACATTGTTTTCGTGTGCGCAAATCTGAAAAAGGCAACAATTTGCCCAGATTTCGTTTAGATGTCCTTCTGTCGGGCATAAGTTTGCCATGATACCCGTTTATGATAATTGTGCACCCACACCCTGTCGCTGCCTCTACTCAAGTGTGCGCCAAATAGGGAATTACTGTATAATGTCAAGAAGGCTCGGCAATGTCAGCATGACAACATCAAATCGAATGGATGAATGTTTGTTTACTTTTCAAGGTGTTTTGTTCCTTGACTAGTTGGTTGTTTTGAAAGGTTATGGCAAATTTGTGCAATAGAAATATAATATGAATGTTTTCAGCTGTGCTTGTTTGCTGTTTTGTTTCATGCAAATATTTCCTTTGGTGAAACGTTGGCTTTGGGTGTTTATTTGTTGGGTGTAGGTCCTCACCTTGGTATTTGAGCGAGACTGGTGTTATTTTAAACTGGAATTTATTGTTTTAAATTTTTTTCACATTAAAAAGGCCAAGCAGCAATCATCTAGGCATAAAAGGCAAGGCTTGTGTGGACTGCAAGTAACTTTGGCAGCCTTAAAAAAAACCTGTCGTCTCTGCCAGGGTGCCCACTCTTCCTATATTTCTTATAAATTATATATATTTTTTTGGCATCATATAATTTCCTATATTTTGGAAACTTCCTAAATTTTTTACACTTTCAAAATATTTTTACATATGTGCACGTTCTTGTCTGCGATACGAAGTTTAAGCTTCTATTTCTCCCCCGATTTATGAATATTAAGCAAATTTTTTGTCCATGACATGAAGTTTTCAGCTTATGATGCAAGTGTTTCTCTGATTTGCCGATGGTTCCACTGCCAAATATTTCCTATATTGTCCCATTAAAGTAGGTCCTGCCAGTAGCCTATGATAATTAGCTGTAATTGTAACCCAGCTTGTAATATTAGCTGAAATCTGCCTCGATATAGCCCACTAAGGTGCTGCAGAGGCATAAAACACAAACAAACAAACAATATTAGCTGAAACTAGCATTTGGGTTCTGAATTCCTTATCCCAACTTCTGAATGATCGTCGTCTATTTAAAGCTAAGTCTCTGTTCAGGAAAATGATATGCTAGACTTCTAACTAACACTAACAGATCAAGCTGCTACACAGTCCTACACTGGATCTGGCCTCATATGAATTTGCAATTTCAGGTTGCAGTGTTTGACTGGGACGAGAGCAGCGATGCAGATCTGATTGGCGAATTCACCACTTCGGTGGTTCAACTCAAGTCCGGTGCCGGCTCACAGGTAATTAACCCCTTTCTAATTACTTAACCAATTGGTGTTTCAGATCGATTGCTATGACTACGACAATGACGGGTCACATGACTTCATTGGATCATTCACCACGACAACCTCCCAGCTGATGCAATGTGGTAGGAATCCGGTAAGGTGTCAAACCTGTTGTCATTCTTCTCTCTTTGCTGTTCACAGAGAAACAGAAAAATAAATGTGTCGTGGGGGGGGGGGGGGGTAGCGTGCCGGGGCTGCCAATCACAGGGTCCCATGTTCGGGTCGACTGGGCCTATGTTGGACGGCTGTGTCAATCTTCCTTCACCTCATTGCTGTGTCCTCCTCCTGTTCTAATTAGCTTACCAGGTGCATAAATACAGGATGTAAAGCCCAATCATCCATCCATCCCAGAGGGACAGACTTGACAGTCTCCTAGTTGAAAACACATGCAGTTGTCTAGCTGCTATCAATCTAGATTATACCGCCTCATGCTGCATTGTGATTGACTAGATCTGCCCATTCTGGGTAAGTTGGCATGACTTAATGGTGTTCCTCTTGACAATACTGTATTTAAAATATTTAAGGCCTCAGAATAAATAGGGGGGGGGGGGGGTTTGTCTTGTGGTAGCGTGCTGGGCTGCCGTTCGCTGGGTCCCCTGTCCTCCTCCTGTCCTAATCAGCCTGCCAAGTGCTGAAATACAGGACGTAAAGCCCAATTATCTATCCATCTCAAAAATTACATTGTCCTTCCAATCATTTGATTTGTGCAGGAACACTGTATATAAAAAACCTCGTTCATCCATTCTTGCTATTTCCAAGTTATTTGCAAAGTTGGAATATTTAAGGATGGGAGAACAATGTCCCATTACATGTATAAATGCCAATATGGCAACTATATGTATCAATGCAATGTCATGTTAATAGCAATGTAGCATGTAAAAGGTTATGAAAATGAAAACATTTGTGACTATAAATATATGACTTTATTGCCTTCAGTGATGACTACAATTTGGAAGTATTTTACATTCATAAATAGTGTACATGCATCTCAGACATTTATACAAATGCATTTACAAGAAGTATATATACTATATAATTAGGATAGTTGAACCAATTAAATAAACACAAAGTGACAAAATAGTTATGAAAAGAAAAAAGAAACCATGAATATTGGTAGTTTATATTTGCGGAACTACAAGTGCATAGAAACAGCTAGTCCATTCTTAGCTTTTAGTGATTACACTAGACCATTTTCACACTCAAAACTCTCACTGACTAGAGAATTTGAATTTGTATGTATTACAAAACTTCAAGACCGCAAGCTTACTTCTGGAACAATAGTGATGGTATATAAAATTGTTCTTTTGTAAATAATATTATCAGAATATAAATTGTACAAGTAAATTTCTACTATATTTCGAAAATTGTAGAAGAAAATACAACAACAGTTCTGTAAGAATAAATTGGAGACAGCAGTTTCCTCTTGGTCATCCTACCAGGAAGTTTACTATTCAACAGTATTGAATTGATATGATTGATGACTTGATGTGTCTTTACATTTTCTTAATCTATTAGACCTACAATTTATGAAAGTCTTTAATGATGTATTTTTGCAATTTTGCCACAACTTTTGAGTTTATAATAATGTTGATATATCTCTTGCTTCATCATATTCCTGATAATGTTCTTCAGCGGTTTAGACAGTAGCTAGGTATTCAAACTTAGCCATTGGGTATATATACCTTTCTCACTTTGTCGGGTTGGAAGTAAATTATAGTTTTGAAGCATCTCTCAAGTCCCTGATCGTTTTCTTCAGCAGTTGATCTTACTGTTGTAGACTGTAGTTATTGCTAGGGTAATATAATGTTGTTGTTTTGATTCTTCAGTTGCTGAAATATCCTTTGGTTATTTCAACTGAATTTTTGTCAGTGTCACATGTATTGTTCTGATTTAAGAACAGCATGGTTTTCCATTGACCATATTTTGCGCAAAGGTGTAGGGAAATTGTACGATCTTCAGTAAAGCCTCACAGACGGACTGGACGGGTTCAATGCATGCTCCGAATGGCAACAAAAAGATGTACAACCACGCAATAAGAAATCCAACTGGCCAGCCGACGAAAATCAGTGCCAAAAACCAGATGATGCCCCACAGGATTCCTGCTCCTCCTGCCCCGCTACCTTCTCCGCTGCCCATTGTGAATTAGATCCTGAAAATAGAACAATTAGATATTTATAGTAAGTGAAAGCAGTGTTGGAAATGGAAAATTTTAGTCGGGGGAGCTTTTGGCTGGCGAGGCAGCCACGCGGCATTCAAAATTTTTAAAAGGAAAAAAATTCAGTGGTGAGACTATATTTTGTCTAATAATACATGGAGGACTGAAAAAGTGATCATGAAAATTACATATATTTACCAATGATGATTGGGGGAGCTGTAGCAAGTCATAGCTCCCCCTGTTTTTTGACCAAGGGAGCTCAGCTCCCCTGAGCTCCCCCCCCCCCATTTCCATCACTGAGTGAAAGTTACTGAAATAGCTTGGTGTTTGTCTTGTCATACATTTCTTATGAATCAAAATGGTGTGTTTTGTGAAAGATGTCGGCCTAACTAGATATTGGGAGGGTACATCAGTTGTTAATTACTTTGCGGTTGGTAGAAAATCTGTTGTTTTTGAGTCAGGCACTTGGATCCATCAAAAATTTAGCAAATATGTGTAAACTGTCAGCTGACAAAGTCTGTGTGATAGAGACGAAAGCTCCTGTAGCTCAAATCTCAGACCACCAGCATAGGTTGCTTTCACTTTTACACTGGAGTCAAGTAGCAGCATTTATCATCAATTAAAATCTTTAGTTATTAATTTGCGAGTTCAAGATGACAAGTAATTTGCGTGGAAGTCCTGCTTCTCTTGAAGAGAGACTGATAAGGTGATCCTGTTTATTTTGCTCCCAAATAAGATTTGTCTTATCGAAATATCTGCCTGTGCTACAGCACACAATAGAAGTCTTGATTTGTTTTAAATATCTGAATTGTCATTCAAGTGAATACATGTATACATGCTGACAAGGTGGATGTCATACATAAAATTAGGATATTCTTGGAATACTTACACATTGAAAAATTTTTGTTATTTATTCAATGACCTCCAATATGTCTATTTCTATCAAGATACTGGCCTACTCGAGTCGCATTTGATATTGGTTATTTTCGTGACTAATTTATGCAAGTGAAAATATGTGTACTAACTTGTAATTCCTGGAAGCTCTTGTCGTGTAAAACTCTGTCTCATATTGATAAGAATAATTTTTAAACATGCATGATTAACATGAATACTTGGTCTGGAGTCTGCTCTCGGAAGTAATGTCATTTATCAATGAACTAAAAATTAGCTGTAGAGACGATGAGGTATGGAGGGAAAGTTTTGATTAGATTGCTTATCTGCTGATGGCATGGAAAAATGCTGTTAAGAGGCTGTCAAAATGTATTGAGTATCTTAGTATTGATAAACGTTGCTTTGTACTCCCATACTTACTATGTATCAAAGTTTAAAGTCAAGCAAAAATGTGTCTTATTGAGGCGTGATGTACTGTACAATTCCTGAAAGTGAGATTGCTGTCTATAGATCAAGCAAAAAATTTAAAATTAATGTATGTTGCTTTGTACTCCCATTACGTACTTACTATTTATCAAAGTTTAAAATCACACAAGAATGTGTGTAGGCCTACTAATTGAGGCGTCGTGTCCCGTACAATTTCCCAAATTGAGATTGCTGTCCTATAGGATAGATCTAGGAAAACGAGTGTCTCGATATGCCGCTTCGGTTGCTATTTTGCTGGGAACCTCCTCAAAATATTGACATAAAGATTAAGCGTGTTTTTCTTATCAATAACGTGTAAAACTAGTGTAGTCAACCTTTAATGAATTTTCAATTCACTTTGAAGTATATGTAGTTTTAGTGCAATCACTTTCTAAATGTGTATTTTTGTAGTGTTATATATAGTATTTTCACTACTGTTGATCTGTTGCTACTGTACATTCTCAAATCAGTGATGAATGTCTTGATTTTCTGAGGTAGTGTTGCATGGCGTGGAGTGCTTGTAATTTGCTGATGATTTATCATCTTGATTTCAATCAATAAACAATGAATTACTAAATTGCTGACTAGGTGCTTTCAAAGAGATAGATAGGATATTTTTATAAAAGATAGATAGATGGATAGACAGATATACATGTATAGATCGATGTATGGGTTGATGGATGCGATGCATGAAGTGTTATTCATAAATTGCCATTTCAATTGCTATTATCGCTGCCTAGATACACAAGCAGGGTATAAAATAAGTGTGCAACGATCCCAAAATGTGCAGTGATCAAGCTGAAATGTGCAGTGATCAATCTGAATTTGTGCAGTGATCAAATTCGCCCTTTGTGCTAAATTATGGTGAACTATAGAATCTCCACAATATACTTTGCATTTCAACCAATTTGATACTTTTGTCTGCCTGATGATTGTCAATTGGTCATCTTTTGGAAATTTGTAATGCTTGATATCACAATGCCAGCCCTTAAGAACACAGATTGGTTATTCATATTAAAATGGCGAGAGTTCGCGCAAGACAATTATGCGCAGTGATCAAATTTTCTTATTTTATACCCTGTACACAAGTATTTATAATAAATCTCATATGTCTCTCCGCTTCTATAATGGCAGTGCTGTTGCTGCTTAGTTACAAAAGTACTGAATCAAATTTAACTTGTGGTATTGTAGTGAACTATACACTCACATGGATTTTGAGAAGGTTTGATGAATTACGATAACAAATGTTAAAAAAGTTTTGATGATATCCATTGAAATGATAGTAAATGTTGAGAGCAAATTATCCTATGTAGTATCTACAAAGTTATTGAGCTTTAAGGATATGCTAACTATTGTTGTTTTCATGTTTATATCAGTAGGCCTTTCTTGTTTCTCCAACATTGTCCAAAAAAATTATAACCTACCTTTAAAAGTAAGCAATATTTTCCCTGTATGTACAAAAGTTCAGTGATGCCACAACTGCTCTTGTCATAAGATGAGATTATCCCGGACTAGTCTCACTGTATTCTCTCTAACTTGAACTTGCATAGATCTCCAATAGTGGCCTAAATGTCTGCAGAATCTCAGAAATTCAGGCCGACCTGACACCACCCCAAAATGTAGCTATGCTGCTGCTGTTGACTGTTTACACATGATACATACAGCCCTCTGACCCCCTCTGTATATCTGGGCAACTCTGTGGAACTCTTGTTGACTTTAAAACACAATTGAACAGTTGCTGCCCCAGTTTCCAAGTTCTGTAAACACTATCCCCTGCTATTGATACATGGCCAATACTTGGTGCCAATGACAATGCTATGAACATGATGAACATGCATTGAGAGATGTGTGCCCTATGTATCCATGTAGGTAGTTAGCCATATCAGTAGAAAGCATATATGTGGTCTATGTCTGACAATGGAATTTCAAACTGGCATCACATGATTGAATTGAAGCTGAATTGCTGCTGTCATGCCATGTTTAAAGTAATCTTGTTCAATTTTCAATATTTATTTTTAGTTCAAAATAACATTGGATGTCAAATTGATGTCAATTTAAAATGCATTTAAATTGGAAGGCATTATAGTCATGACAATTGACAAGTGGAAACTACCAAAATTGTACTTGTTTCAAAGTTTTTAGATGTATTCGCTGTTATCATCAGATCACAGATGCTGAGAATCATTCATAGGTATAATTTAAAATGTAGATCGGCCTAGATTGATAGATGAACAGACCAACAGATAATTTATTAAATTAATCTAGTTGGCTGGACAGCCATGTAGTTAGATGCCTGGCCCTCTACATCTGTACAAATATATAAGTTTAATATGTATCAGACTTAAGGTGGCTCGATACTTGTGAACTTTCCAATATAGGATTTCTTAAAAACAGTTTAGAATGGTCCATAATATAGTTTATAGCAAGGATATGTAAACAAAAGTGGTCGCTACCAGCCTTTTAAAAAAAATATTTAGGGTTATGTACCAGAAAGTCAGTCCACGCAAACCTGAAAAACTAAAAAAATTTCTTATTTTTCCTACTGTGAATAGAAGTTTGTTCTGCCATTCAGTGATCATGCATCCCATATTATGCAATGAAGCATGAAATTAAAGAAGACACTTTCATGGAAAAGGTGATTACAATTTCAAAGAGATATATTAGTTTAAAGGACTTTCCAAGGGGCTCGGAATATAAGTTTCGATTTTGACAATTTTAACTTTTTTTTATAAACCATGGCGCTAAAAAAAATTGACGAAATAGGATTTTTCACTTCTTTGTCATTTATTTCCAAAAATAGTTTGGAACAACATGATGATATAGACAGGCCTTCCTACCACACTTCAAATTGATATAAACATTTATTTATATCACAAAGTCATTTTTGAGAAATTAGACCTGCTTGCCGAAAATCGCCTGCAAAAATTTTCTGTTTTGAGTATCAAGTTGAATCTCCGGCTGTATATAGTACTCTTCATGGCGAATTTAATGCTCCAAACGAGAAGTCTCTAACCCTAATAGAAGTGGCACAAATTGCAAATGAAGAGGCCGACGCATGAAATTCTCAAAATTAAAAAAAAGTCTTGAAGAAGCACCAGCATTGTGGTGACGCTACCATAGATAGGGCCTGCCTGGCTGCGCGGAAACATGTGCAGGTGACGTAATTTCGTGGGTAGCGAGCCACCTTAAGTCCTTCAGCGGACTGCACAGATTTTTAAAAGAGGAATCAAAGGAATCATTATTAATATTTCTAAAATAAATGATAAATCCATAATTTTCACTGCTTCATAAGCTGCCATTGATAAATCTCTTACTTGTAACTCAGTGATGCTGAATGATCAATAGTGTTGTGGTAAACCGCAGGAGCAGTGTTATTGGGTCTGAAATGGATTGGAATATGGAATATCCTATTGTAACATACCTGTGATTGATGTTATGATGAAAATCCCTGTGATATGATGTTTATTGTATTTAGGAACTTTTATAATGAATATGAAATGTTCAGTTTAATTCCAAATGAGAAAATCCTGTTTATTGACATTTATGGTATAATGTTTTAGACTCCTCACATTTAAATGAAATTTTCCGTTTCGTTCTTGGCTGCATTTTGTGAAATTGTAAATTATTGATGAAGTGGAAGAAGGTTTATTGATATTTTCGCTCCGTATAATTTTTTCAAACCCTACTGCATAGCTTGAATGTTAAATGAAGTTTTGTTTGCGTAAGTAAACCTTGTCGTTGTCATGGGATGGATAAATAATCTTCAACAAAAGTCAAGCACCTCAGCTGCTTAGTGGCCCCAAGTGGCTGGGGATAAAGGTTCTTTTGTTTGAAACTAGGTCAACATGCCTTAGATGGTGTGAAATGAGGTCAATGTAAGATGAAATTAGGTCAAGGTACCTTAGATGGTGTGAAATTAGGTCAACAGATGATGTAATTGGGTCAAATATGAGACTGGGTCTTTGGAATGATAGTAACACACCAAAAGAATGAATTTATGTTGATCTGATATGGAATTTGGGTCAATGGAGTGAGTTGAATGAAAGATTCAAGTCAGAATTGGAATAAAAATTCATGAAAGTAGGTCAAATGTAGAATGCGATGTATTGAGACGAATGACAAAATTTGGTGAAACATGACAGAGGGTCATGTTGACATTATTAAGAGTCACATATAATCGTGACACTGATTTAGGACAAATAGCTGTTGGCCTTCCATAAAATGCTTCATAATAAAATTTTGAATTACATGCATGAAGTCTTTTGCAAAATTATAAGAGGTATATATTTAAGATATTACATACTTATCCAGTTATGGAGCTCTCTATCAACCTTAAATATCTGTAAGTGATGAGTTATGCACTTTTAACCGCACAGTCATAATTAATTTAACATTCATACAAAATGCAATTTGCATCACACATTTTTTTTAAATAAAACGTTATGCACAAACCTTAAAATTCCTATAAATCTCCCCAAGTTATAGGCCTGTACACTCCTAGATTTCATTGAGTATTGAGTCATTTAGACGCCCATGCTTTCACTACAGTATATCACTCTCGTATCTCTGTTATCAATGGAGGTCAGGCAAATAAGTAATGATTGTTTCTCAGATTTTGTGCTGTGATAAGCTTGTAGTTGTGGGTGGACTAAAGTGTCTGGTCAGTGTGATAGAAATTGACTGAGATGAGGATGAATGGATGACTGGGGTTTACGTCATGTATTTATGCACTTGGTAGGCTAATTAGGACAGGAGGAGGACAGTTACAGGAGGAGGAGAAACAACCATCCAACATAGGTCCGGGTCACCTGGGTATGTTGGACGGCTGTTTCAATCATCCTTCACCTCATTGCCGTGTCCTCGTCCTGTCCTAATTAGCCTATCAAGTGCATAAATACAGGATGTAAAGCCCCACACATCCATCCATCAATCCATCCAACATAGGTCCAGGTGACCCAGCAAGAGCTGGATTCGAACCTAGGACCCAGCGCTTGGCAGCCCAACATCCTTCGACTGAGCTAAACTCCCATGACTGTGATGAATGTCATTGACATATTACATATTTAGTTCATTTACCCCGCATGAGGAATATTTTCCTTATCCAGCATCAACACTGATTAAAACCCTTACTGGACTGATCAGTCCCAAAAAAACAATCCTGTGCTTGTGATGTCATCAGGGACAACAGCAGATTTGAGGGACATAAATGGCCCCACAGGCAGTAAGCTGGGGATGCACATAAATGTCCCTTTAGTCCGGTAAGGGTTAAAGGTGTTGCCAATTTGATTCCTGGCCAGATTACACCCACAGGGTTGTGGCTCTTGAAGAAACGAGAGCCCAATAAACATTTTCACATACAATTGCATTCTGAAGTTGTCAAAGAATATTACTATCGACCCTCGGCATGTCAAGTGCCTTTTCAGTAGTGTTTGTCATATGTTTACATGTCAAGTGATTTTGAAGTTTGACAATACTTTGCACTTCTCAGTGTGAGGTGCGTACTGCAACAACTTGAACTGTGTTGAAGGTTGAATCTGATAAATTTTGGGGGGAATTCCAGTCAATGATAATCATACGCTGTATGTGATACATGTGAAACTGTCTTACTTCTGATGTGATGTACATTTTTGCTGGAATTCAATATGGAGTCAAAAATCCAATAATTTTTCACATAAAAATTTTAATAGTTTTTCATTGATTAGTCAGATTTTTTCTTCTGATTATATGATTTTCAAAGTTGCCACTCCCTTATACATAAAAAAGAAAGTCTTGAAGAAGCTAATTTACCAAGGGATTGAAAAAGACAAGGCTGTTTAATTGTATGTCATTTTAGTCCACAAAAACATAATTTGCCATTAACTACTTCAAACAGCAAATTTTGGAAAGTTCTCCAGAAGAAATGAAGTTCTTGAAATCTGAGAATTAAAGTTGTATAAATGTTGGTGTGCGGATATTTTGATGTTCAAGTTTTGCGAAGGGATAAAGGTGTCTGATGCTGCCATGCAGTCTATGTTTTCTTGTCCTGGTCAGTTTATTAATAGAAATACACTGTCAATATTTATAGTACATTAGTGTCAAACACTGTGAGTCTGTGACACTATACATTTGTGGTAAATATGAAAAAAAAACTACATGTATGTGAGTAGGTATTATATTTACTCAGAGATGCAAGCCTGTGGTGTGGTTAACAGTATTCAAATACCCATAAGTTATTAAGTCATTTTTGCGCATGATATAAAAAAGAGAAATCTTTGTGAATATACCTTATCTCTTTGACCTCCTGCGAATGTTATGTCCAACTGATCGTAACCTTGTCACATGTGTTGTTGGCACACAGAACCATAAACCCAAATCTGGTGCAGGAATGTGGCCCTTCCCATTTGCATATGACCTCATTTGACCTCAATGGACGACCTCAATAGAAGACCTCAAATGATCAGACATACAGATAGATGCTATCCACTGTTATTGTGCATCATCAGGTGTATTATCAAGTTCACACATTGAAAGATGACCATTCAAAAAGACATGCTTCTGTTAAAGCTAGATAAAAGTCAACATGCAATTTTATATATTTTTTTTGTAAGTACCCTCAAAGTGTATCTTTAAAATATGAGAATATAAGTTTATTCTGAAAATGGTGGAATATATAAATTTTGAAAATGTTAAAATGTTTTTTGAAGATATTGAAATATGTTTTCGTAGATATACAGATATAAAAGCATATTTTGCAAATATAAAGTACACAAGCATATTTCACACAGGAGTAGTTTATTTTGAAAATATAGATGTTTTTACACAATTTAATCAAACATTTGTTTTGTATTTCAGATCAGCTGGCCCTGTATCAATCCAAAGAAAAAAGCAAAGAAATCTTCCTATAAGAACTCAGGCACTGTCATTCTCACTTCTTGCACTGTAAGTTATATGTGAATTTTAATTTCTTTTCTTTAAATTCATGACAGGGGGGGAGGGTTGGTCTAGAGGTAGTGTGCTAGGTTGTCAATCGCTGGGTCCAGGATTCGAATCCAGCTCTTGCCGGGTACTTTGAGCTTTGTTGGATGACTGTTTCAATCATCCTTCGTCTGCTCCTGTCCTAATTAGCCTACAAAGTTCATGAATACAGAACGTAAAGCCCCAACCATCCATCCATCCATCAATTCATGACTGTAATAGAAACATTAAGTGATGACCAAACAGTGCAGTGGCGGATACAGGGGGGGGCCTAGGGGGCCCGGGCCCCCCCTAGACCACTGAGATTAATAGTAGCATTTTGAAGAAAATACGCTGCGACGCGGGCCCGCGAATGCCGAAACACGCCCAGGCCCCTCCTAGATGACCCTGTCTGGATCCGCCACTGCAGTGGCGTATTTAGGGGGGCCCATTGTGCCATACCCCCCCCCCCCCCCAAGGCCCAAAATTAACTTGGAAAGTTGGAATAGATAGGAAACGCCGCGGAGTGCCCCGTATTCACTCCGTGTAATTGTAATGCCCCCCCCAGGCCATTTCTAGATACGCCCCTGTGACCAAAAACACTTGTTGTGAGATCATCACTCAATTCAATATAAAAGATAGAATGGTAATAAAGTCATCGATGTTCTCAAATAGCCAAATGTAGTCACTCATGGTTCCTCTGCTGTATCCAGTTAGGCCAGATTTTTAAAATTTTTAGCTTCTCGGATCGACCAACCTTTTTTTTTGTCCTACCGACCGACCCTTGAAAAAGAGCCTTGAGAAGATCCGAGAAGCTAAAGATCAATTATGTGTGGCTTATATTTTGTGAAACATGTGCTGAGTGTGTTATTTGGGTTGGAAATTTAACATGCTTTGATGTTTTCTCCTTCCAGGTCACCAAGGATTACTCCTTCCTTGAATTCATTTTTGGAGGATTACAAATCAATTTCACAGTAAGTGAAAACATTTTGTTTTGGACTGTTTATTTTATGATTGTGGATAGAATTAATGTGCAAGTTGATCTCAGAGATGAAGGTGATATTGTCACTTGAAAAATTCCTTATTTCTGAACTATTAATTGTAATTAATTAATTAAATATTTACTCAAACATGAATTATACTATAACTTAAAAGTATTATGTTTATTCATTGTTTCGATGTTAAATGATGTTTTCCAGGTAGGCATAGACTTCACAGCTTCCAATGGAGACCCCAGGAACCCTCAGTCTCTGCATTACTACAGTGCCCATCAACCGAATGAATATGAAAAAGCAATCAGGGCAGTTGGGGCCGTTATTCAAGATTATGATACGTAAGTTATTAACTTCAAAGTTCAAACCTGTGTTAAATTGTAATCTGTAGGCTGTTTTTAAAGTTAAAAATTTAACAAACTTTTTAATAAATTCAGAATCATTACAATATAATTCGTACCTTTAATTTTCCAGTGACAAGATGTTCCCAGTGCTTGGCTTTGGGGCCAAAGTTCCACCAGCATACCAAGTGACGCATGAATTCCCTTTAAACTTCAGACCGGACAACCCTTTCTGTGCAGGTACAGTTGGAATAATTATACAATAACATTTTTTTGGAGGGCATTATGGGGTATTAATCAGTTATGGCCAGAGGGCAGAAATCATTAACTTAATGCACGAGCCGCTAGGCGAGGGCATTAAATGATTTCTGCCCGAGGGCCATAACTGATTAATACCCCATAATGCCCGACAAGTAAAATGTTATTATCATTATTATATACTTTTTAAAAATTGTTTTTCAACTTCCCAAATTTTTATGAAGTACACTGCCATGGTTTTTCTTCCCCAAACCCCTGCAGATTTATAAAAACTGGCATTATCATGTAGTGACTAAATAAAATCATGAAAAACGAAGGTGTGATGGATAAATCTAGCCTAAAACTTACATTTTTAGTCCATTTTGTCACTTTTCGCGCTGCGTTTTTCGATCTGACGCTGTTATTTTTGCAGATAGAGTAAATCTAGGGCTTTTCCTGTTATCTGTGACTCACAGCAGTGTTTGTAGGTTTTTGAATTTTGCAAATCGGACCATTTTTCACTGATTTCTAGCCAAATCTGACGATGTCTGACAGAATTTTTTATTCCTCAAGTCAACAACGTCACCATGACGTCACGTCTGGTGACGTCATGATGCTTTTTATACACAGAGGGCACCACTTGCCCATGTGTTAATCACATTATTATATGGCCCCCATGTGATAACCACATTATGGCCCTCCATGAATTATGCCATATGAAGGCCCTGAAAAAAACAGTTAACGGCCTATTTAATGCATGGGCAAGTATATAATAATGAGAGTTAATGCATGTCAATAACTGTAATTACGTACTTCTTAAATGCATCACTATTTTGATTGGGCCCTACGATAAATATTGTATATGCTGTATTGGTTTTAGTGCCACAAAAAATATGTTGCCTCCACATTCGCATTTGTCACTGGATAACAGAATCTAAAATATTACCTCTTTAAAGAAATTTTCAAAATTTTAATACAGAATGATGTATGTACATAAATTCATTGCATATTGTATAAGAATTTGTATGTGATGCATTGTACTTGATATTTTAAGATGTAAGTTTTTTTCTTAATGATCTAGGAGTTGAAGGAATTCTCCAAACATACAAGACGTGTTTAACCCAAGTCCAGTTGTACGGTCCCACCAATTTCGCTCCCATCATTAGCCATGTCACAAAATTTGCCGAGGCAGCCCATGCTGAGAAAGCTCCGAAGGTGAGAATTAGTTTGATACATTACTGGAACTCTTTGACTTCAGTCAGAGGGTGTATTTTTTGTTGAAAACTTGAGTGATGATTTCAAAAGTGCAAGGATTCAATTGCTGCTACCAATGCATCACAATTTCGTATTATGGGCACTTAATGGCTTACAAGGACATATCAGAGTTATACAGAGTAGATAGGTTAGATAGATAGATAGCCAGATATGGTAAGTGCAGCCCTCTGAGTCCAGTTCTGGTTGATAATGAGGGTAAGTTGATGACAGTGTTCGCGTTTACGCCGTCCCGACCCTAAAAAGACTCTAAAATTTCTTTTGGGACTCCATTTTTAAGAAGCAGAGAGTCCCAAGGGACACGCATGCTTCCCTGCTTTGATTACAGTAAATTGGGTATCACTTCCTTGAACTTTTCACAAGTGTGATTAAGGATTTTACACCTCAACAGTGAAAGTTTATTGCAATTGAGGTGCTTCCAGTTAGTTGAATTGGTCAGGGATGTTTGTTTTGTGGATGACAATTAGTGAAGATCACTCACATTGTTTTCCTTTGGTGTCTTATTAACAAGAAAGAGCACTTTTAATTGCACTTCAGACCATGACATGTGCATGTCTTAATGAATACTCAAAATTTACTGTGGTATTAATCTGTTCATTAATATTTTCACACACTTTATTGGTCAACACAAGCATGAATACAGCATATTAAGCATGCATGTGCACTTGGGGAGCAGGTTGGAGATTATGTTGCAGTATTGTGGCTAACCATACATGTACAGTGTAGGAAACACAAGTGATTACTCTCCGTGGTTTGAGAGTAATATCAAAGAGGCTATACACTTGTCCTTGTAACATCATTGCAGCTCTAATTGATATGGCACAAACAAACATGGCAATTGTGCATCACTGGTGGCAGGTGTCGGGCCTTGATGTACAGTGTAGGAAACACAAGTGATACCTTTCTGTTGACGTACGTTATGTCACTGCAGCTCATATTAACATGTCACAAACAGACATGACAATTGTGCAAGAAGTACGGCAGGACATGACCACAGATCAAGGAGGGTCAGTTTCGATTGCAATGAGTGAAGAAGTTCATGCTAAATTTGACTCCTAAGCTGTCAGTCACCCTGAGTGCAACCATCATTGGTCACTTAAAGATGCACAGCTCATCCAGCAGTCACAGATTTTTTTAGAATGGCCCTCAATAAATATGAGTCCAAGGATTCAAAACTTTGGTTGGTGCTAATAATACTTACCCGCTATACAAGTGAAGAAAACGTTGATAGAAAGACGCATGCCCTGAATCTCACTGAGGACCAGGGACAATCATGCTGAGGACAACAATCAGTAGGTGATGTGCCAGTGCCACATGCTAAAATGTACAGTGTACACTAGAGAGACTCCCAAAAGTTTCAAAGGGACTCCAAATTTTGAAGGTAAGGAGTCCCTGGGACTCCAGTTTGAAAGTGGCTAAAACAAACACTGGTTGATGAGATGGGAGATAGAGCAGGAGTAATCAACATTTTACAAATTTACCCCTTATGAGGGATCTTTTACTTGCTTTAATAGCTCAGTCTCACCAATGCACAAATTTACATACCAGCAATAACTTGGACATACCATATCGTACCATGATCAACCCTCGTGAACACCCAGAACTGGAAAAATTTAGAGGGCTGCTCTTACCGTATCAATCTTAACTATCTATTGTACCTTTCAATATTAATTTTCCTTTATTTCAGAACTACTTTGTCCTCCTGATCATAACTGATGGGGCCATTTCAGACATGCCTCACACGAAAGACGCCATAGTCTACGCCTCTGCCTTGCCCATGTCCATCATTATTGTTGGAGTGGGACAAGCGGACTTCACGTCAATGAACGTCCTCGATGGGGATGATGGAGTTCTAAGGTCATCGAGGGGTCAACCTGTTCGGAGAGATATTGTCCAGTTTGTGCCTTTCCGTGATTTCTTGAATGTAAGTAGAGGTTGACTTTTCATTTTTGCCTAAAGCAAGTAACGATTGTTCATCATGGTTGTGCAAAGAATCAAGAGTATGATTGTAGTCCAGTAATAGATATTTTGCAAAATTTTACTGTCTTTTTATAATAGAGGTAACACAAAATCCTCAAAAGGATTCTTATTATATAGGCCTATATAATGAAAATTAGACACTCATTCAGTTTTTCGCTTTTAATTCAGAACTATGGTTTTATTACCTTGAAGTCTGAGGTTTATTTTCTTATAATAGGTCTGAAGTTCAATGTAAGTTTCACATTTTCTGTGTAGCAGCCTATATATTTATAATGCTATGCATCCAAGCCAGGCCCTCAGCGAGGGTTGGTCCGGGTGGTACATTACTTGTTGATGTTTTGGTAGATTTGCAGTTTACTACAAAAAATATTTTTTTCTTTCTCCTCCAGGCTCCTGCTGCAGCTCTTGCCAGACACGTTCTTGCTGAAGTTCCCGGGCAAGTGACAGGTTATTACAAGATGATGGGTCTTGCTCCACTACCGAAGAGGCCTGCAGTTCCAGCTGGGGCCCCTGGAAATGGTCTGTCCCCAGCTGGGGCCCCTCCAAATGCTCCACCCCCGGCTGGGGCCCCTTATCCCGGTCCACCCCCAGCTGGGGCCCCTCCGAATGCTCCACCCCCAGCTGGGGCCCCTTATCCAGGGGGTCAGGCCCCTGGGGCTCCTTATCCCAGTCAGTAATTCTTTTCGACATACTCCAAATTTCTTGTTTTTTCGGGATGGTTCAGTTGGTTATTTTCTCTCATTCTTACAATGTATCATTGTTTGTTAGTTTACTGATTAGTATCGCTACTGCATAGTTATCTCAAGGTGCTATTTACTTTTAGTGTCAATCTCAAATTGTGAAGTACAATACGGTCCTAAACAGTAAACATCCTCACCGACATTTTTTGAAGGATCATGGATTTTCATCTGCTGAAATGCAATTGTATCGCAGAATGAAGGAGAGTAGGGCCTATCTTGGGCATTTGTTATGCAATTTCCTTTGCTGCACTCGAAATGATACTTTTGGTAGAAAACTTCATATAGGTGAGTGAATGTGTGTCCCATTGAAATTACATGTGATACATGGCCCTGGGATTTACTTTGAAATATTATTTTGATTTAATGGCAAAACTCTGTTGAGCTTTGCTTAAATTTTAGCGAAACTATAGTCCCCTATTCAGTAATTTATTATCCAGTCCACTTGAAGGGGTGTTTGAATGTCAAATTTGTGACAAAAGTCCTTGATGAAGCTTCGGTTATTGTGCCTGATGTCTGTTCTTTTGAAATGAACTTTTTGCAAACTTTGTTTTCCTTTCTTATACTCATTTACTTGTTGTTAGCTATTGATATGATATAAACTCAAATGTATGTTGAATATGCCAAGCCGTACCAAAGTTTTAGTTCCATGTTTTAGATATAACATAGGCCAGAGGTTCTAACTATTATTATTAATCAATGACATTCAGTGTGCTACAGAATGAAAAGGAGAGCTTAGCTTAGTATGATTAATATTTTGATTATACATATTATATATTGCTGAACCATGACTTTAAAATGTGATTAGTATGTTTTACTATGCCAGTCATAATATGATGTTGAATGAGAAGATATATATATACATACTTGTTGAAGCTGGGAGTGATTTAAAATGTTTAATGAATTGTACGAGTGGCATTGAGTGTATTAGCCATTATCCTTTTTGAAACATTGATTTTGAAAAGATTGAAGACTTGAAACTGTTACCACATTTAAATGTACAGAATCTTAAGTCTTAATAGCAATGAAATTAATTAATTATTTTGTTTTCCCTGGCGTAAGTAAACATTAGATATAATTGAAATTCATCAGTTGCTTGCTTTTACATTTTAGCTCAAGCTACAATGTTTCTTCGAATTCAAGTTAGTGTCCCATTAAGTATGACTACCTTTGGTTTGCATTTATAAATCTAGGTGAGACATTGATTTGGTGTCCGTGATATAATTTTGTCAGATTATTGCCTGCTTGCGAAGTGCAGCCTGTTATTAAACTTCACCTACACATAGGTGAAGTTTCTTGTAATCGGTATTATTAAGAATTTACCATTACATGGTAAATTCTTATTGTTTTTGGTATTATTCTTATTATTATTATTCTTATTATTCCGACACACTTTTTTTCTCCGATTTTCACTAAACTTGGTCACTAGGTGCCTCTAGGACTAAAACTGGGCCACACCCAAAAAACATGACCTTGACCTATTTTTCAAGGTCACAGGGCCTTTCAAACATGAAATTCCGGAAATTTAGATGGCCTATTACTCGGCAACTATTGCAGGTGGCATCATTGAACAGGTCATGTCTAAGTCAAAAGTACTAGGCTGTATTCAGGTACAAACATTTTTGAAATCACTCAAGCGGAACCGGAGCTATGAAAAAAACACTGTTTTAGGTTTTTCCCAATTTACTCAAAAACAAAAGCAGGTAGAGAAATGCTGATTACACTGAAAGATGGCCAGTATCTGGGGCTGTGTGCACGCGTAATTTTCATTTGGATATTTGCAACGGTTACGGAGCAGCGGCCATTTTGGTGAAATGAGTCTGCCGAATATGGGATGTGGGTCATGAAAACACCATGAAGGAGTCATTTTAGGTCATGTAAATGTACAACAAACTACCCTTAACATGCCCCCAAAAACCCCATACTGACCTTCAGATTTGACCTTGACCTCATTTTTCAAGGTCATTTGACCCCTCGAAGTTCAAATATGGGCAATTTTCAGAAATTCTGAAAATTATCTTTTTTTTCACATATCAGTCTCATCTTCTGGTTTCTGGAAGGCACCACCCAGTTTGTTTCATGCTGGAAATCGGAATTCAGATATCTTTTCATGCTGATTTGTTAAAAAATCACGAATATTGCATACTGCGCAACATGTAAAAACACCCTATTTTTGCCCTGATGACAGGTAAATATTGGTCCTACACAGTTCCAACAATTAAATGACCCCCCCTTTGTCACACATTGCCAATTTGGGGAAAATATTGGTTTTGACCTAGAAAGGTATTTTCAAGGTCAAAGTCAAGGTCAAATATTAGGCGAAATTGGACATTTCAGACATTATACTTTTCTTAACAGGGAAGCAATGGAGGGATTTGTATTATCTCTTCAGAATTCGGTGCCATAATACCCTAGAGGCCCCATGCAAAATTTGAAGGCCCTCGGATTGACCTACATTACACAATTGAGGTCAAAAGGTCAAGAAATGACTGCAAAATTGACCTGCTGATTTGTCAACATTGCACATGTACCCATACTTTGACGGTCTGTATCTCCGGTTCTAATTAAGTTACAGGAAAAATAAAAACACATTTGGAAAGCCGAGATTCTCTTCTAGTATTTGTTTTCTATACATTTTAACGTATCTCTACTAATTAAAAAGATCGCCCGACCCTGAAAAATTCATGTTTTTGGTCATGATTTGGCATCTTTGCATTTTTTAAACTCAGAAATCCATCTTCAAAAAATTCAATAATATTTGGGGGTATAGTCCAAACACATTTACAGTAGTTTGTGCAATTTCAAGTCTCTCCTTTAAACCGTTTGCCTTCGGGAGCAAATTGAAGTTCAAAATTTGACATTTTTCAGGGATAGTTTTTCGATGAAATATCACAATTTTACCGTTATTTCAATGGGCTCTATCTCCGGTTCTAATAAAGCTACATGAATGACACAAGCAGTTTTGGAAAGCTCAGATTCTCCTCTTAATTTAATCTAATGTGTATTTTCCTGTAGCATTGACAGCTAAAAAGATCGGTGAACCCTTAAAAATTCATCTTTCCCACACCTTAGCAAATGACTGTAGCTCTACAGAGAGTGGAACATCAGCTTTCACTCTTATTATGCGCTCAGGGTTATCATAATTGTGCATCATGGTGGCACAGTGCATCATGGTGTCACTGTGCATCATGGTGTCACTGTGCATCATGGTGTCACTGTGCATCATGGTGGCACTGTGCATCGTGGTGGCACTGTGCATCATAGTGGCACTGTGCATCATGGTGGCACTGTGCATCGTGGTGGCACTGTGCATCATGGTGGCACTGTGCATCATTGTGGCACTGTGCATCATTGTGGCATTGAGCATCGTGGTGGCACTGTGAATCATGGTGGCACTGTGCATCGTGGTGGCACTGTGCATCGTGGTGGCACTGTGCATCGTGGTGGCACTGTGCATCATTGTGGCACTGTGCATCATTGTGGCACTGTGCATCGTGGTGGCACTGTGAATCATGGTGGCACTGTGCATCGTGGTGGCACTGTGCATCGTGGTGGCACTGTGCATCGTGGTGGCACTGTGCATCATGGTGGCACTGTGCATCATTGTGGCACTGTGCATCATTGTGGCTCTGTACATCACTATGGTGGCACAGTTTTACCAACACTGGATTTTAAATATCATAGTTTTCTGACAAGTTCTTTTGCCTATGCTCCATAAACTGGAATCATGTGCATGGTAAATTCTTAGTCACTGACCTTGGTCAGTTACAGGGTTCTAGTTTATTATTATTATTCCGCTTCCCGATAAACCTCTTCGCAAAATGTTCAAAAAATTCATATACGTAGCCTACAAAAATACAAGAGAATCATTTTGAAAAAATTGACCTTGACCTATTTTTCAAGGTCACAGGGCCTTTCAAAGTTGGATTTCGCAATATTTCAAATACATGTACCTCGTCCGGTTATTACCGGTTTTCACTTTCCGGTACATGAAAATGTCCCAGACAATTTCTACACAATTTGACCTACTTTCATGAAAGTAGGTCAAGGTCACATTGTACAAAGTCCATTTTTATGGTTTGAGACCTGCCCCTGTGCCGCAAAATCGGTAAGTCGTAGAAACATACCGATGGTGCCATTACGTGCCCGAACTCACGGTACACCTGCGGGAGTCTTTGTTATTCATCGTCAGTACCGGTTCTTGAGTTACGGAACTTTAAAGTCATACCGTGTCACCAAAACCGGTGACCTTGAGAATTTTACCTTGAAATATCGATGTTAGGTCATAACATGTCATAGTAAACCCCCCCAAACATACACCTACAAAGCCCAAAATGACCTTTAAATTTGACCTTGACCTCATTTTTCAAGGTCATTTGCCCCCAAAAAGTTTGAAAAAGTGCCATTTTCAGCAATTTTTTTCACCATGTTCTTTTCAAGATATCACTGTGATTTACTGTTGACAGATGAACATTGGCCTGCTTATTCATAATATCTAATCATATTTTGTCTACCTCCTTCTCCGGATTTATGAAAAATTTTCAAATATTGCTAACCGACAAATGCTAAAAAATGACACATTTCTGCATATTTGACAGGGAAATATTCATTCTACAGGGTTGCAAAGCATGACTGACCCCCCCTTTGTTACCTACTGCCTTTCTGAATAGCATATTAATTTTGACCTAGAAAATGTTTTTCAAGGTCAAACTCAAGGTCAAACATGACAAAAATTTTTGCATTTTTTACATTTCATATTTTTTAACAGAGAAGGAATCAAGATATTGTTACAAAAATTGTAGACATACTTGCTACAATACTCTAGAAGCTTCCTGTAAATTTTCAAGGTCCTTGGACTGGCCTACGTTGCACTGTAAAGGTCAAAAGGTCGAAAAACGAGCAAAAAATTTATGATTTTTTTTCACATTTCTCAAAGATAGCGTCATTTCAAACGGCCGTAGCTCCGGTCCTAATTAAGATAGAGAAAATCTGAAAACAGATTTGGAAAGGCCATATTCTCCTCTAGTTTTCATTTTCTGAACATTTTGTCGTAGCTACGACGGTTAAAAAGATCGCCGGACCCTGAAAATTTCATGTTTTTTTCCGAAATTTACATAATTTATCATTATTTTGACAAGGAAGGAATCATCCTTTTTTGATCAACCTGCCTGGACCTCTTTGTAACATCTGTTTATATAATCCTGGCAAATTATATATGTTTTCATTCAACCGTTTTGGTTATACAGTGATTTTAAGTTAAAAACTACAGTTTTTCATGTATTTCGAAAGTTCATATTCCTGAATTGTACCATAATTTCAATCTGCGACAACTCCGGTTCTAATTAAGATACAGAGAATCTGTAAACAGATTTGAAATGGCCAAATTTTCCTCTAGTTTTCATCTTCTGAACATTTTGTCGTAGCTATGACGGTTTAAAAGATAAACAACACAGACAGTCCTCTCCTCTCATATAATCTTCTGTCTTATTATTCTATTCTATTCTGTTATGTTCTATTCTGTTCTATCATATTTCTCATTCATTCAGACAGATAGCGAAAAATTGACGACTTTTTTTCACATTTCTCAATGATAGCGTAATTGGGGGTGGGGGAGGGTTGTTAGCATCCAGCTCTTCTTGTCAGGTCACCTGGACTTCGTTGTATGGCTGTTTCAATCATACTTTTCTTCATTGCTGTGTCCTCCTCCTGTCTCAATTAGCCTACCAAGTGCATAAATACAGGACTTTTAAAAAGCCCCAATAAGCCATCCATGTATGAACTCGAATTTGCTCTGAAGTAGTGTTCAACTTCGAGTGAAGAAAACAGAATATTAGTACATAATAGTAAAATGTAGCCTGATGCAGCCAATTCTCAATGTTTTTCAGTGAAACTTTCAATACACCATGAAGGGATATTGCGCGAGATCAGTGCACATTTTCATGGCCATACCTTAGGGACCGTTCAGAATTTATGACTGGAAGGGGGGGTGGGAGTTTTTGCCGAGGGGGTACTAACTTTTCACACGTGTTTCAAGGGGGGGGTATTAATTCTTGACAACACTTCCAAGGGGGGGGGTATGAAATTTTGACAAAGAAGAAATGTTAAGAAACACGCATAAACTCACTTTATTTGGACTTTTTTATGGGCAAAAGAAAAAAAAGTGTGAAACCTAGGGGTGCGGTACTAAAAATCTGCATGATTCTCAAGGGGGGGGGTATCAATTTTTGATGGGAAGTTCCAGCAAAACTCCCAACATCCCAGTCATAAATTCTGAACGGTCCCTTAATTAGAAGTTTTTTAAGTGTGAGCAGTGTACATAAAGATAGAATGAGAAATCTTGTCTAGTATGAGCAGATACATGAATATGGATAGCCAGATCTATGGATAACATAGGTAGATAGATAATATAGATAGATAGATAGATAGATAGATAGATAGATAGATAGATAGATAGATAGATAGATAGATAGATAGATAGATAGATAGATAGATGGATAGACTTCTACTTTTACTCTGGCTCACTCTTGACAACCAAAGATTTCTTTAAATTATAAACAACACTTCTAACAAACAAATTGTTATAAAATGTTATGTGGGCCTTATCTCTTAAATAAGTGCTACAAAATTAACACCATGACAAAAGCACAACTTCATTTTCTATAAGAAAATACTTTTTATTTCAAAAAGGGGTAAAATAGTTCCCGTTAAAGTCAGGGAGGGTCAGGTATCTAGAGTTAATTGGATGACTGACAGGACACAGCTGGTGACATTGACCACATGTTCTTGGCAAAAAGAGACCAAACAGTCTATTAAGTGTGCATGGTCTGTTTATGGTGAACAAAACAATGATGGGGGGCAAATAGCAGAAGGCTGATAAGAAGGGGGGGGCTTCACATCTAGACATGGCCTCCTTATAAGTCAGTTATGGGCAAGATGCCCTTCAGTCAAGAGGTGAAGGAGTGTTGTAGCACAAGGAGGACACTTATAAATTTGGATACCTCTTTCTGCAGTACAACACATATTCATGGATCACATGACATAGATGCTCTGAGTCTGATCAAGGGAAATAAAGTAAGTGGACTTTTTACTATATGAAAGTTTAGTCAGATTGATATTCTATCATGCTGCTGATGCTCACTTATATTACATGTATATCATAATTAAAACAATGATGACAAAATAAACAAGACATTGATACAGGAACAATAGTTGAACATCCACATGTGTTGTCTTTAATAACTGCCAATAGGCCTAAACTTCTAGGATGTAGTTGTAGATGGATAATGGATGACACATGATGTATGTATGCCTGCTCATGTACACAGAAGTACCAGATATGTGATGGGAAATCATGTTTACAAGACAGTTTTACACAATGTTAAAGTCACAAGTGAATCGTGATTGAAGATAGCCCTGAAGGGGAGGGAGTGGACGGGGGGGGGGGGGGGGAGATGGAGGTAGAAAGGGAAATAGACAGGGATATAGACAGGGAGATACAAAGATAGATGATAAGCAGAAAGATGGTAGATAGATAGACGGACAGACAGGCAGATTTATTGATTGGTTCATTGATCGACTGATTGATCATCTATTCATAAATACATGTGTCAATAAGCACCTGTGGATGAGTTGTTTTTTCTTTAGCTGTTAGTTCAACTGACATACACACCCCCCCCCCCCCTTTCCCAATTCCCATTATGTTGGAGGTGCTGTGGACGGTTGGTCTGCTGCTCAGAATTTTTTAATCTTTTGATAAATATTTTTGGTAAAGGAAAATAAGTGCTGTTAGTTCAACTGACATACATAGAGGCATGACCCTAAAAGTGAGTACTTTTCACTTGGTATTATAGAACAGGTTTAAGATCTGCAGCTAAAAAAATAACTTTTTGTTGACAAGAATGGTAAATAAGAATCCTTTGATGTGATTGGGGTGCACTGGGGGCACGTGGCCACCTTGCAAGTGACAGCTGATAAGTATCAGCCAAGGAATCTGTTGAGGTCCTAATTGGATGACTGACAGGACACATGGGACATCTGTTTAAAGGGACACTCATTCCAATAGGGAAACAGTAGCACAAAGAGGCGAAAAATGTAACAGTCTATAAACACTTCATGGTCAATTAAAACTCAGCAGGGAGTCACAGAATGAAGCTAGATTTCATCTTGTTTCGTGGACACCATGCATGACAAAACAAAAACAGGCAACTTGAATTATGGCTGTACTCTACCTCTGGTCCTTCTTAAGTTACAGAGAATCTGATAACAGATTTGGAAAGCCCAAATTCTCCTCTAACTATGGAATTTGAACATTTTCTTGAATCTCTGACAGTCAAAAAGATGGCCCTACCCTGAAAAATTTATGTTTTCAGAAATTGCAGGGGATGTACTGGTCCATGTATTGGCCCATGTAGGTACATTGTACCGGTGCATTTTACTAATACATTGTGCTGGTACATTGTACTGGTGCATGTACTTGGTGCTTGTACTTGGTGCATGTACTTGGTGCATGTACTTGGTACAGGTACTGGTACATGTACTGGTAAATGTACTAAATGTACTGGTAAATGTACTGGTAAATGTACTAGTAAATGTACTGGTGAATGTAATGGTGAATGTAATGGTGCACTGTACTGGTGCACTGTACTGGTGCACTGTACTGGTGCACTGTACTGGTGCACTGTACTGGTGCACTGTACTGGTGCACTGTACTGGTGCACTGTACTGGTGCACTGTACGAGTACATTGAACTGGTGCATGTACTGGCTCACGTATTGGTTCATGTACAGGTCTATGTGTTTTTCTTTGGATACTTGCATGTACTGCAATTTATTACAGTAGGATTCCAGTATCCTTTTCCATGTACTTTTTACCTGCTCATCTACCTGTGTCTGTTCGAGTTACTGGTACCACAGTAGGTGAAGTTTTGTTACCGCTCGCGGTTACGTCTACTAGTTAAACTTCACCTACACATAGGTGAAGTTTCTTGTAATCGGTATTATTTATTATTATTATTCCGCTTCCCGATAAACCTCTTCGCAAAATGTTCAAAAAATTCATATACGTAGCCTACAAAAATACAAGAGAATCATTTTGAAAAAATTGACCTTGACCTATTTTTCAAGGTCACAGGGCCTTTCAAAGTTGGATTTCGCAATATTTCAAATACATGTACCTCGTCCGGTTATTACCGGTTTTCACTTTCCGGTACATGAAAATGTCCCAGACAATTTCTACACAATTTGACCTACTTTCATGAAAGTAGGTCAAGGTCACATTGTACAAAGTCCATTTTTATGGTTTGAGACCTGCCCCTGTGCCGCAAAATCGGTAAGTCGTAGAAACATACCGATGTAGCCATTACGTGCCCGAACTCACGGGACACCTGCGGGAGTCTTTGTTATTCATCGTCAGTACCGGTTCTTGAGTTACGGAACTTTAAAGTCATACCGTGTCACCAAAACCGGTGACCTTGAGAATTTTACCTTGAAATATCGATGTTAGGTCATAACATGTCATAGTAAACCCCCCCAAACATACACCTAGAAAGCCCAAAATGACCTTTAAATTTGGCCTTGACCTCATTTTTCAAGGTCATTTGCCCCCAAAAAGTTTGAAAAAGTGCCATTTTCAGCAATTTTTTTCACCATGTTCTTTTCAAGATATCACTGTGATTTACTGTTGACAGATGAACATTGGCCTGCTTATTCATAATATCTAATCATATTTTGTCTACCTCCTTCTCCGGATTTATGAAAAATTTTCAAATATTGCTAACCGACAAATGCTAAAAAATGACACATTTCTGCATATTTGACAGGGAAATATTCATTCTACAGGGTTACAATGCATGACTGACCCCCCCTTTGTTACCTACTGCCTTTCTGAATAGCATATTAATTTTGACCTAGAAAATGTTTTTCAAGGTCAAACTCAAGGTCAAACATGACAAAAATTTTTGCATTTTTTACATTTCATATTTTTTAACAGAGAAGGAATCAAGATATTGTTACAAAAATTGTAGACATACTTGCTACAATACTCTAGAAGCTTCCTGTAAATTTTCAAGGTCCTTGGACTGGCCTACGTTGCACTGTAAAGGTCAAAAGGTCGAAAAACGAGCGAAAAATTTATGATTTTTTTTCACATTTCTCAAAGATAGCGTCATTTCAAACGGCCGTAGCTCCGGTCCTAATTAAGATAGAGAAAATCTGAAAACAGATTTGGAAAGGCCATATTCTCCTCTAGTTTTCATTTTCTGAACAATTTGTCGTAGCTACGACGGTTAAAAAGATCGCCGGACCCTGAAAATTTCATGTTTTTTTCCGAATTTACATAATTTATCATTATTTTGACAAGGAAGGAATCATCCTTTTTTGATCAACCTGCCTGGACCTCTTTGTAACATCTGTTTATATAATCCTGGCAAATTATATATGTTTTCATTCAACCGTTTTGGTTATACAGTGATTTTAAGTTAAAAACTACAGTTTTTCAGGTATTTCGAAAGTTCATATTCCTGAATTGTACCATAATTTCAATCTGCGACAACTCCGGTTCTAATTAAGATACAGAGGATCTGTAAACAGATTTGAAATGGCCAAATTTTCCTCTAGTTTTCATCTTCTGAACATTTTGTCGTAGCTATGACGGTTTAAAAGATAAACAACACAGACAGTCCTCTCCTCTCATATAATCTTCTGTCTTATTATTCTATTCTATTCTGTTATGTTCTATTCTGTTCTATCATATTTCTCATTCATTCAGACAGATAGCGAAAAATTGACGACTTTTTTTCACATTTCTCAATGATAGCGTAATTGGGGGTGGGGGGAGGGTTGTTAGCATCCAGCTCTTCTTGTCAGGTCACCTGGACTTCGTTGTATGGCTGTTTCAATCATACTTTTCTTCATTGCTGTGTCCTCCTCCTGTCTCAATTAGCCTACCAAGTGCATAAATACAGGACTTTTAAAAAGCCCCGATAAGCCATCCATGTATGAACTCGAATTTGCTCTGAAGTAGTGTTCAACTTCGAGTGAAGAAAACAGAATATTAGTACATAATAGTAAAATGTAGCCTGATGCAGCCAATTCTCAATGTTTTTCAGTGAAACTTTCAATACACCATGAAGGGATATTGCGCGAGATCAGTGCACATTTTCATGGCCATACCTTAGGGACCGTTCAGAATTTATGACTGGGAGGGGGGTGGGAGTTTTTGCCGAGGGGGTACTAACTTTTCACACGTGTTTCAAGGGGGGGGGGTATTAATTCTTGACAACACTTCCAAGGGGGGGGTATGAAATTTTGACAAAGAAGAAATGTTAAGAAACACGCATAAACTCACTTTATTTGGACTTTTTTATGGGCAAAAGAAAAAAAAGTGTGAAACCTAGGGGTGCGGTACTAAAAATCTGCATGATTCTCAAGGGGGGGGGGGTATCAATTTTTGATGGGAAGTTCCAGCAAAACTCCCAACATCCCAGTCATAAATTCTGAACGGTCCCTTAATTAGAAGTTTTTTAAGTGTGAGCAGTGTACATAAAGATAGAATGAGAAATCTTGTCTAGTATAAGCAGATACATGAATATGGATAGCCAGATCTATGGATAACATAGGTAGATAGATAATATAGATAGATAGATAGATAGATAGATAGATAGATAGATAGATAGATAGATAGATAGATAGATAGATAGATAGATAGATGGATAGACTTCTACTTTTACTCTGGCTCACTCTTGACAACCAAAGATTTCTTTAAATTATAAACAACACTTCTAACAAACAAATTGTTATAAAATGTTATGTGGGCCTTATCTCTTAAATAAGTGCTACAAAATTAACACCATGACAAAAGCACAACTTCATTATCTATAAGAAAATACTTTTTATTTCAAAAAGGGGTAAAATAGTTCCCTTTAAAGTCAGGGAGGGTCAGGTATCTAGAGTTAATTGGATGACTGACAGGACACAGCTGGTGACATTGACCACATGTTCTTGGCAAAAAGAGACCAAACAGTCTATTAAGTGTGCATGGTCTGTTTATGGTGAACAAAACAATGATGGGGGGCAAATAGCAGAAGGCTGATAAGAAGGGGGGGGGCTTCACATCTAGACATGGCCTCCTTATAAGTCAGTTATGGGCAAGATGCCCTTCAGTCAAGAGGTGAAGGAGTGTTGTAGCACAAGGAGGACACTTATAAATTTGGATACCTCTTTCTGCAGTACAACACATATTCATGGATCACATGACATAGATGCTCTGAGTCTGATCAAGGGAAATAAAGTAAGTGGACTTTTTACTATATGAAAGTTTAGTCAGATTGATATTCTATCATGCTGCTGATGCTCACTTATATTACATGTATATCATAATTAAAACAATGATGACAAAATAAACAAGACATTGATACAGGAACAATAGTTGAACATCCACATGTGTTGTCTTTAATAACTGCCAATAGGCCTAAACTTCTAGGATGTAGTTGTAGATGGATAATGGATGACACATGATGTATGTATGCCTGCTCATGTACACAGAAGTACCAGATATGTGATGGGAAATCATGTTTACAAGACAGTTTTACACAATGTTAAAGTCACAAGTGAATCGTGATTGAAGATAGCCCTGAAGGGGAGGGAGTGGACGGGGGGGGGGGGGAGATGGAGGTAGAAAGGGAAATAGACAGGGATATAGACAGGAGATACAAAGATAGATGATAAGCAGAAAGATGGTAGATAGATAGACGGACAGACAGGCAGATTTATTGATTGGTTCATTGATCGACTGATTGATCATCTATTCATAAATACATGTGTCAATAAGCACCTGTGGATGAGTTGTTTTTTCTTTAGCTGTTAGTTCAACTGACATACACACCCCCCCCCCCTTTCCCAATTCCCATTATGTTGGAGGTGCTGTGGACGGTTGGTCTGCTGCTCAGACTTTTTTAATCTTTTGATAAATATTTTTGGTAAAGGAAAATAAGTGCTGTTAGTTCAACTGACATACATAGAGGCATGACCCTAAAAGTGAGTACTTTTCACTTGGTATTATAGAACAGGTTTAAGATCTGCAGCTAAAAAAATAACTTTTTGTTGACAAGAATGGTAAATAAGAATCCTTTGATGTGATTGGGGTGCACTGGGGGCACGTGGCCACCTTGCAAGTGACAGCTGATAAGTATCAGCCAAGGAATCTGTTGAGGTCCTAATTGGATGACTGACAGGACACATGGGACATCTGTTTAAAGGGACACTCATTCCAATAGGGAAACAGTAGCACAAAGAGGCGAAAAATGTAACAGTCTATAAACACTTCATGGTCAATTAAAACTCAGCAGGGAGTCACAGAATGAAGCTAGATTTCATCTTGTTTCGTGGACACCATGCATGACAAAACAAAAACAGGCAACTTGAATTATGGCTGTACTCTACCTCTGGTCCTTCTTAAGTTACAGAGAATCTGATAACAGATTTGGAAAGCCCAAATTCTCCTCTAACTATGGAATTTGAACATTTTCTTGAATCTCTGACAGTCAAAAAGATGGCCCTACCCTGAAAAATTTATGTTTTCAGAAATTGCAGGGGATGTACTGGTCCATGTATTGGCCCATGTAGGTACATTGTACCGGTGCATTTTACTAATACATTGTGCTGGTACATTGTACTGGTGCATGTACTTGGTGCTTGTACTTGGTGCATGTACTTGGTGCATGTACTTGGTACAGGTACTGGTACATGTACCGGTAAATGTACTGGTAAATGTACTGGTAAATGTACTAGTAAATGTACTGGTGAATGTAATGGTGAATGTAATGGTGCACTGTACTGGTGCACTGTACTGGTGCACTGTACTGGTGCACTGTACTGGTGCACTGTACTGGTGCACTGTACTGGTGCACTGTACTGGTGCACTGTACTGGTGCACTGTACGAGTACATTGAACTGGTGCATGTACTGGCTCACGTATTGGTTCATGTACAGGTCTATGTGTTTTTCTTTGGATACTTGCATGTACTGCAATTTATTACAGTAGGATTCCAGTATCCTTTTCCATGTACTTTTTACCTGCTCATCTACCTGTGTCTGTTCGAGTTACTGGTACCACAGTAGGTGAAGTTTTGTTACCGCTCGCGGTTACGTCTACTAGTGTTTACATTGCTTTCGCACTTAAGAAAAAAGTCTTCGAAAATTTCTCAAAAAATTCCTATACGTAGCTTACAATAATACAAGAGAATCATTTTGAAAAAATTGACCTCGACCTATTTTTCAAGGTCGCAGAGCCTTTCAAAGTCAGATTTTGCAATATTTCAAATGCATCTAACTCATCCGGTTATTACCGGTTTTCATTTTCCGGTACAAGGAAAGGTCCCAGACACCTTCTCCACAGTTTGACCTACTTTCATGAAAGTAGGTCAAGGTCACATTGCACAAAGTCCGTTTTCATGGTTTAAGGTCTATCGCGGGATCTCAGAATCCGTAAGTCGTAGATTCATACCAATGGGGTCAAAACGTGCCCAAACTCACGGGACATCTGCAGAACTCTTTTATTTCACATTTGCATAACTGGTTCTTGAGATTTGTAATTTTAAAGTCATACCGCGTCACGAAAAACAATGAATTTGAAGAATTAACACAGAAATAGCAATTGTACGGCTAACGTGAGGCAAAATCAGGTATTTGGTTCAACTCCCAGTTGTCTAGCTGCTGTACCATGCCAAAACATTGCTAATTCAAGCTATTTGTGCCACAAATGTGGAGACCGCATTGATTTTTTGCCACAAAAAGAACATCCGCACGGCCCACAAATAGCGCATCCGAAGGGTTTCTCTCCGGTGTGTGATTTCATGTGTACACCTGGTATAGGACAGATGTGGCATCCTTGTAGCAACAGCATCAATACAGGACGTAGAGCAAGGTCAATTGAAGCCCTCTGAAGCGTTTGACGGACCAGGAAGACAGAATAAAGCTCTAAATACATTGATTTTGTGTTTGTTTTCTTTTATTTGCCATTCAACGGGCCAAAAGACCCAGAAACAGGTGATTCTTGAAAACGCACTGGGCCAGATGCCTTAACAGGCCATAATATTTCAAATTCAAGCCATCTCTACAGTAGATCAGTGACCCACAGCCTCAATTGCTTGCAGATGACTCCATTCTAGCAGACGAGAGCAGACGACACGCATTTGCCTCCTTGATAAAATAATTCAGTTCACAATGCAGCTTTTCCCAGATCTTTGCAACATGCAGGAGGCATTCTATTAAATTGCCACAATTTGTCCACCTACACTCATGGCAGTTCATCTCTGCTAACTAAACTCATAATATTTTCTTATTTCTCAACCAATGAGAGAAAGCCTGGTCGTTTTATCCCGATTAGTGTACCATAAGACCACTTCCTGGATACCGTGCGGGCCCGCAGTGAATCAAAGCTGTGCTCTGATTGGTTGACAAATGCAATTTAATTACTTATTTAATCTGTAGGCCACCAAATTACATGGAAATGGGTTAGATTGTGATAGAATAATATTACTATGGATGACACATGGCTGTATGCCCAGAATTAGGCGGGAAACACAATTTTGTCACATTTTCCAGTGTTTGCTGCATTTTGATGTCTCTCTGACCCCCCCCCCCCCTCAATTGCAGCCTGCAACACCCCCCCCCCCCTATTTCTCATGTATATATGTCATTCCAGGCTGTCTCACAGGTCCCACAGGCCCAAATGCTGCCATCACGGCATTTTGCGGCATTTGCATGTTAAAAGATAGGAAAACAGGCTTTCCGGTCAGAATTGTTGCGGGGGCTGCTGGGTTAAATGTCTTAATGTCACACTCACAGAGACCAGTAGAGCAACTTTTCCTGAAAAAATTAGGAAAATCGAATCATTTCTCAGCCCGCGAAGTGCAAAAAACCTCCGTTTTTGCATTTTTCGAAAAAAATTCCACCCGTCGCGGAAAATTGGGTTAGAGGCTCGAAAGTGGCACCAAAGGATTCCCAGCAGTCGGGGACATGACCCTGCACCCATGCACTAGTTACATTGCACCAGTACTGGTACCGTGATGGGTGGTGAAGTTTTGTCACCGCCCTGCGGTTGCCGTCTACTAGTGTTTACATTGCTTTCGCACTTAAGAAAAAAGTCTTCGAAAATTTCTCAAAAAATTCCTATACGTAGCTTACAATAATACAAGAGAATCATTTTGAAAAAATTGACCTCGACCTTTTTTTCAAGGTCGCAGAGCCTTTCAAAGTCAGATTTTGCAATATTTCAAATGCATCTAACTCATCCGGTTATTACCGGTTTTCATTTTCCGGTACAAGGAAAGGTCCCAGACACCTTCTCCACAGTTTGACCTACTTTCATGAAAGTAGGTCAAGGTCACATTGCACAAAGTCCGTTTTCATGGTTTAAGGTCTATCGCGGGATCTCAGAATCCGTAAGTCGTAGATTCATACCAATGGGGTCAAAACGTGCCCAAACTCACGGGACATCTGCAGAACTCTTTTATTTCACATTTGCATAACTGGTTCTTGAGATTTGTAATTTTAAAGTCATACCGCGTCACGAAAAACAATGAATTTGAAGAATTAACACAGAAATAGCAATTGTACGGCTAACGTGAGGCAAAATCAGGTATTTGGTTCAACTCCCAGTTGTCTAGCTGCTGTACCATGCCAAAACATTGCTAATTCAAGCTATTTGTGCCACAAATGTGGAGACCGCATTGATTTTTTGCCACAAAAAGAACATCCGCACGGCCCACAAATAGCGCATCCGAAGGGTTTCTCTCCGTGTGTGATTTCATGTGTACACCTGGTATAGGACAGATGTGGCATCCTTGTAGCAACAGCATCAATACAGGACGTAGAGCAAGGTCAATTGAAGCCCTCTGAAGCGTTTGACGGACCAGGAAGACAGAATAAAGCTCTAAATACATTGATTTTGTGTTTGTTTTCTTTTATTTGCCATTCAACGGGCCAAAAGACCCAGAAACAGGTGATTCTTGAAAACGCACTGGGCCAGATGCCTTAACAGGCCATAATATTTCAAATTCAAGCCATCTCTACAGTAGATCAGTGACCCACAGCCTCAATTGCTTGCAGATGACTCCATTCTAGCAGACGAGAGCAGACGACACGCATTTGCCTCCTTGATAAAATAATTCAGTTCACAATGCAGCTTTTCCCAGATCTTTGCAACATGCAGGAGGCATTCTATTAAATTGCCACAATTTGTCCACCTACACTCATGGCAGTTCATCTCTGCTAACTAAACTCATAATATTTTCTTATTTCTCAACCAATGAGAGAAAGCCTGGTCGTTTTATCCCGATTAGTGTACCATAAGACCACTTCCTGGATACCGTGCGGGCCCGCAGTGAATCAAAGCTGTGCTCTGATTGGTTGACAAATGCAATTTAATTACTTATTTAATCTGTAGGCCACCAAATTACATGGAAATGGGTTAGATTGTGATAGAATAATATTACTATGGATGACACATGGCTGTATGCCCAGAATTAGGCGGGAAACACAATTTTGTCACATTTTCCAGTGTTTGCTGCATTTTGATGTCTCTCTGACCCCCCCCCCCCCCTCAATTGCAGCCTGCAACACCCCCCCCCCTATTTCTCATGTATATATGTCATTCCAGGCTGTCTCACAGGTCCCACAGGCCCAAATGCTGCCATCACGGCATTTTGCGGCATTTGCATGTTAAAAGATAGGAAAACAGGCTTTCCGGTCAGAATTGTTGCGGGGGCTGCTGGGTTAAATGTCTTAATGTCACACTCACAGAGACCAGTAGAGCAACTTTTCCTGAAAAAATTAGGAAAATCGAATCATTTCTCAGCCCGCGAAGTGCAAAAAACCTCCGTTTTTGCATTTTTCGAAAAAAATTCCACCCGTCGCGGAAAATTGGGTTAGAGGCTCGAAAGTGGCACCAAAGGATTCCCAGCAGTCGGGGACATGACCCTGCACCCATGCACTAGTTACATTGCACCAGTACTGGTACCTTGATGGGTGGTGAAGTTTCGTCACCGCCCTGCGGTTGCCGTCTACTAGTTAAACTTCACCTACACATAGGTGAAGTTTCTTGTAATCGGTATTATTTTTATTATTCTTCCCGGATAAACCTCTTCGGAAAATTTTCAAAAAATTCATATACATGGTCTACAATGACCTTATTACAAATTCTGATTATGAGTGACCTTGACCGATTTTTCAAGGTCACAGAGCCTTTTAAGGTCAAATTTTGCAAAACTTCAAGTGCATGTAGGTCATCCGGTTATTACCAGATTTCACTTTCCTGTACATGGAAATGTCCTGGACACTTTCTACACAGCTTGAATTACTTTCATGAAAGTAGGTCAAGGTCAAATTGTACAAAGTCCGTTTTCATGGTTTAAGGTCTATCGCGGGATCTCAGAATCCGTAAGTCGTAGAGTCATACCGATGGTGTCAAAACGTGCCCGAACTCACGGGACATTTGCCCGGACTCTTTATTTTCCATCGGTAGTACCGTTCTTGAGTTATGTAACTTTAAAGTCATACTGCGTCACCAAAATCGGTGACCTTGAGAATTTGACCTTGAAATATCGATGTTAGGTCATAACATGTCATAGTAAACCCCCCCAAACATACACCTAATAAGCCCAAAATGACCTTTAAATTTGACCTTGACCTCATTTTTCAAGGTCATTTGACCCAGAAAAGTTTGAAAAAGTGCCATTTTCAGCAATTTTTTTCACCATGTTCTTTTCAAGATATCACTGTGATTTACTGGTGACAGATGAACATTGGCCTGCTTATCCATAATATCTAATCATATTTTGTCTACCTCCTTCTCCGGATTTATGAAAAATTTTCAAATATTCCTAACCGACAAATGCTAAAAAACGACACATTTCTGCATATTTGACAGGGAAATATTCATTCTACAGGGTTGCAATGCATGACTGACCCCCCCTTTGTTACCTACTGCCTTTCTGAATAGCATATTAATTTTGACCTAGAAAATGTTTTTCAAGGTCAAACTCAAGGTCAAACATGACAAAATTTTTTGCCTTTTTTACATTTCGTATTTTCAACAGAGAAGGAAGCAAGATATTGTTACAAAAATTATAGACAAACTTGCTACAATACTCTAGAAGCTTCCTGTAAATTTTCAAGGTCCTCGGACTGGCCTACGTTGCACTGTAAAGGTCAAAAGGTCGAAAAACGAGCGAAAAATGTATGATTTTTTTTCACATTTCTCAAAAATAGCGTCATTTCAAACAGCTGTAGCTCCGGTCCTAATTAAGATAGAGAAAATCTGAAAACAGATTTGGAAAGGCCATATTCTCCTCTAGTTTTCATTTTCTGAACATTTTGTCGTAGCTACGACGGTTAAAAAGATCGCTGGACCCTGAAAATTTCATGTTTTTTGTCAAATTTTCACAATTTATCATTATTTTGACAAGGAAGGAATCATCCTTTTTTGATCAACGTGTCTAGACCTATTTGTAACATCTGTTTACATAATCCTGGCAAATTATGTATGTTTTCATTGAACCGTTTTGGTTATACAGTGATTTTAAGTTAAAAACTACATTTTTTCAGGTATTTCTACAGTTCATATTCCTGAATTGTGCCATAATTTCAATCTGCGATAACTCCAGTCCTAATTAAGATACAGAGAATCTGTAAATAGATTTGAAAAGGCCAAATTCTCCCCTAGTTTTCATCTTCCGAACATTTTCTCGTAGCTATGACGGTTTAAAAGATCGCCAGACCCTTAAAATTTCTTGTTTTTCCTGCAGAGCCAGGGAATAGACGACATACACACAGTCCTCTCCTCTCATATAATCTAATATCTTTTTATTCTATTCTATTCTGTTATGTTCTATTCTATTCTATCATATTTCTCATTCATTCAGACAGATAGCTGCAGATAAACTTTCTTATCTCTGGTTGAGGTCAGGCCCGTGTGAGGTCAGTGCATTCAGTTCAAACTTTTAATCAGTACTGATTATTTCATGCATATGCAGCAGCAGGCCGGCAGCAGCAGCAGCAGCAGTGACACCACTGTGACACACATAGTGGGGCCAGGGGCTTGGGTTGCCAAGGTTGGCCTGCAAGGGTGTTGTGGACCCAACAGATGTCCAGTGTTGGCTTGGGTGTGCATTCTTACACATCAACCCACACTGGTCCGACATATTAAGAAATAAGTAAAACCACTTGTATGGAATTGAACATAATGATGATCTTTAAATAAATAGATGGGCCATTAAAATTAAGAATAACCCCACCTTGATACTATTTAGTAGGCCTACAGACAAGTTATTTATAACAGCTAACTTCTAGGACAAATTTAGTGTAAAAAAGTTATTGACAACAGCTAACTTTTACAGTTAACATCAAACAGGACTGCTGCAAGGTGTTTAATGTTCACTCACACATATGTTCATGTGACCTAGTTCCATGTGATAAATGGACATTCTTGCAGAACAATATGTATGCTGACCTGCTTTTTCACTTCCAAGGGAATACTTCACATGTGAACAGGAATTAAGGTATGTTTTTCTCTAGGTTTTATTATCATTGTCAGCTAATAGTAAATAACAGGTCACATTAAATATTGTTCATTTGATTTATAACACAATATATGATTGTAGCATTTTGAATAAACTTCCTTTTGAGATTAATTGAGTAGAAGCATGCAGAGACATAGATCAACTGCACAATCTAGTAAAAAAATCATTGCACTTATATTTGAAATTAAAGAATTAGATCTGGCAATTCTAGATAAAATTGAACTTGCATTAAAATAACAGCAACTGGTACATTCACAACATTGTGGTGATATGATACATTAGTAATCAACTCAGTTGCATATTTTTCAGAATTAATTCAGTTACATTCATTTTATTAGTCCAGTAGAGTACTACTATGCTTTAAATTTAAACAAAACACTAACTTCTGTTAACACAATTTATTTAACCATTTTGGTTCTAGACCAATTATTAGTTAAAAAATAATTTTTTTCATGAATTCCTGAAAGTCCATATTTCTGAATAGTCATCATTTCAATAGGCCCTATCTCCGGTTCTATTTAATTTACAGAGAATCTGAAAAATGATTTGAAAACACAAATTCTCCAGATGTACTGATTTATGTACTGATTTATGTACTGGTGGATGTACTGGTTCATGTACTAGTTCATGCACTGGTTCATGTACTGGTTCATGCACTGGTTCATGCACTGGTTCATGCACTGGTTCATGCACTGGTTCATGCACTGATTCATGCACTGGTTCATGCACTGGTTTTTCTGTGCATACTTGCATGTACTGCAATGTACAGGAAACATTATTGTATTCTTGTCTGAATGCATGTTACATAATTATGTATGATTCCTGTGTACTTTTCCATGTACCTTTTACTTGCTCATCTACTTGTGTCTATTCGAGTTACTGGTACCACAGTAGGTGAAGTTTTGTTACCGCTCGCGGTTACGTCTACTAGTGTTTACATTGCTTTCGCACTTAAGAAAAAAGTCTTCGAAAATTTCTCAAAAAATTCCTATACGTAGCTTACAATAATACAAGAGAATCATTTTGAAAAAATTGACCTCGACCTATTTTTCAAGGTCGCAGAGCCTTTCAAAGTCAGATTTTGCAATATTTCAAATGCATCTAACTCATCCGGTTATTACCGGTTTTCATTTTCCGGTACAAGGAAAGGTCCCAGACACCTTCTCCACAGTTTGACCTACTTTCATGAAAGTAGGTCAAGGTCACATTGCACAAAGTCCGTTTTCATGGTTTAAGGTCTATCGCGGGATCTCAGAATCCGTAAGTCGTAGATTCATACCAATGGGGTCAAAACGTGCCCAAACTCACGGGACATCTGCAGAACTCTTTTATTTCACATTTGCATAACTGGTTCTTGAGATTTGTAATTTTAAAGTCATACCGCGTCACGAAAAACAATGAATTTGAAGAATTAACACAGAAATAGCAATTGTACGGCTAACGTGAGGCAAAATCAGGTATTTGGTTCAACTCCCAGTTGTCTAGCTGCTGTACCATGCCAAAACATTGCTAATTCAAGCTATTTGTGCCACAAATGTGGAGACCGCATTGATTTTTTGCCACAAAAAGAACATCCGCACGGCCCACAAATAGCGCATCCGAAGGGTTTCTCTCCGGTGTGTGATTTCATGTGTACACCTGGTATAGGACAGATGTGGCATCCTTGTAGCAACAGCATCAATACAGGACGTAGAGCAAGGTCAATTGAAGCCCTCTGAAGCGTTTGACGGACCAGGAAGACAGAATAAAGCTCTAAATACATTGATTTTGTGTTTGTTTTCTTTTATTTGCCATTCAACGGGCCAAAAGACCCAGAAACAGGTGATTCTTGAAAACGCACTGGGCCAGATGCCTTAACAGGCCATAATATTTCAAATTCAAGCCATCTCTACAGTAGATCAGTGACCCACAGCCTCAATTGCTTGCAGATGACTCCATTCTAGCAGACGAGAGCAGACGACACGCATTTGCCTCCTTGATAAAATAATTCAGTTCACAATGCAGCTTTTCCCAGATCTTTGCAACATGCAGGAGGCATTCTATTAAATTGCCACAATTTGTCCACCTACACTCATGGCAGTTCATCTCTGCTAACTAAACTCATAATATTTTCTTATTTCTCAACCAATGAGAGAAAGCCTGGTCGTTTTATCCCGATTAGTGTACCATAAGACCACTTCCTGGATACCGTGCGGGCCCGCAGTGAATCAAAGCTGTGCTCTGATTGGTTGACAAATGCAATTTAATTACTTATTTAATCTGTAGGCCACCAAATTACATGGAAATGGGTTAGATTGTGATAGAATAATATTACTATGGATGACACATGGCTGTATGCCCAGAATTAGGCGGGAAACACAATTTTGTCACATTTTCCAGTGTTTGCTGCATTTTGATGTCTCTCTGACCCCCCCCCCCCCCTCAATTGCAGCCTGCAACACCCCCCCCCCTATTTCTCATGTATATATGTCATTCCAGGCTGTCTCACAGGTCCCACAGGCCCAAATGCTGCCATCACGGCATTTTGCGGCATTTGCATGTTAAAAGATAGGAAAACAGGCTTTCCGGTCAGAATTGTTGCGGGGGCTGCTGGGTTAAATGTCTTAATGTCACACTCACAGAGACCAGTAGAGCAACTTTTCCTGAAAAAATTAGGAAAATCGAATCATTTCTCAGCCCGCGAAGTGCAAAAAACCTCCGTTTTTGCATTTTTCGAAAAAAATTCCACCCGTCGCGGAAAATTGGGTTAGAGGCTCGAAAGTGGCACCAAAGGATTCCCAGCAGTCGGGGACATGACCCTGCACCCATGCACTAGTTACATTGCACCAGTACTGGTACCGTGATGGGTGGTGAAGTTTTGTCACCGCCCTGCGGTTGCCGTCTACTAGTGTTTACATTGCTTTCGCACTTAAGAAAAAAGTCTTCGAAAATTTCTCAAAAAATTCCTATACGTAGCTTACAATAATACAAGAGAATCATTTTGAAAAAATTGACCTCGACCTTTTTTTCAAGGTCGCAGAGCCTTTCAAAGTCAGATTTTGCAATATTTCAAATGCATCTAACTCATCCGGTTATTACCGGTTTTCATTTTCCGGTACAAGGAAAGGTCCCAGACACCTTCTCCACAGTTTGACCTACTTTCATGAAAGTAGGTCAAGGTCACATTGCACAAAGTCCGTTTTCATGGTTTAAGGTCTATCGCGGGATCTCAGAATCCGTAAGTCGTAGATTCATACCAATGGGGTCAAAACGTGCCCAAACTCACGGGACATCTGCAGAACTCTTTTATTTCACATTTGCATAACTGGTTCTTGAGATTTGTAATTTTAAAGTCATACCGCGTCACGAAAAACAATGAATTTGAAGAATTAACACAGAAATAGCAATTGTACGGCTAACGTGAGGCAAAATCAGGTATTTGGTTCAACTCCCAGTTGTCTAGCTGCTGTACCATGCCAAAACATTGCTAATTCAAGCTATTTGTGCCACAAATGTGGAGACCGCATTGATTTTTTGCCACAAAAAGAACATCCGCACGGCCCACAAATAGCGCATCCGAAGGGTTTCTCTCCGGTGTGTGATTTCATGTGTACACCTGGTATAGGACAGATGTGGCATCCTTGTAGCAACAGCATCAATACAGGACGTAGAGCAAGGTCAATTGAAGCCCTCTGAAGCGTTTGACGGACCAGGAAGACAGAATAAAGCTCTAAATACATTGATTTTGTGTTTGTTTTCTTTTATTTGCCATTCAACGGGCCAAAAGACCCAGAAACAGGTGATTCTTGAAAACGCACTGGGCCAGATGCCTTAACAGGCCATAATATTTCAAATTCAAGCCATCTCTACAGTAGATCAGTGACCCACAGCCTCAATTGCTTGCAGATGACTCCATTCTAGCAGACGAGAGCAGACGACACGCATTTGCCTCCTTGATAAAATAATTCAGTTCACAATGCAGCTTTTCCCAGATCTTTGCAACATGCAGGAGGCATTCTATTAAATTGCCACAATTTGTCCACCTACACTCATGGCAGTTCATCTCTGCTAACTAAACTCATAATATTTTCTTATTTCTCAACCAATGAGAGAAAGCCTGGTCGTTTTATCCCGATTAGTGTACCATAAGACCACTTCCTGGATACCGTGCGGGCCCGCAGTGAATCAAAGCTGTGCTCTGATTGGTTGACAAATGCAATTTAATTACTTATTTAATCTGTAGGCCACCAAATTACATGGAAATGGGTTAGATTGTGATAGAATAATATTACTATGGATGACACATGGCTGTATGCCCAGAATTAGGCGGGAAACACAATTTTGTCACATTTTCCAGTGTTTGCTGCATTTTGATGTCTCTCTGACCCCCCCCCCCCTCAATTGCAGCCTGCAACACCCCCCCCCCCTATTTCTCATGTATATATGTCATTCCAGGCTGTCTCACAGGTCCCACAGGCCCAAATGCTGCCATCACGGCATTTTGCGGCATTTGCATGTTAAAAGATAGGAAAACAGGCTTTCCGGTCAGAATTGTTGCGGGGGCTGCTGGGTTAAATGTCTTAATGTCACACTCACAGAGACCAGTAGAGCAACTTTTCCTGAAAAAATTAGGAAAATCGAATCATTTCTCAGCCCGCGAAGTGCAAAAAACCTCCGTTTTTGCATTTTTCGAAAAAAATTCCACCCGTCGCGGAAAATTGGGTTAGAGGCTCGAAAGTGGCACCAAAGGATTCCCAGCAGTCGGGGACATGACCCTGCACCCATGCACTAGTTACATTGCACCAGTACTGGTACCTTGATGGGTGGTGAAGTTTCGTCACCGCCCTGCGGTTGCCGTCTACTAGTTAAACTTCACCTACACATAGGTGAAGTTTCTTGTAATCGGTAATATTATTTATTATTAAACTTCACCTACACATAGGTGAAGTTTCTTGTAATCGGTATTATTTTTCTTATTATTATTATTATTCCCGAGAAATGTCTTCGGAAAATTTTCAAAAAATTTGTATACCTAGCTTACAAAAATCTAAGAATACAATTTCTAGATTTTTGACCTTGACCTATTTTTCAAGGTCACGGAGCCTCTCAAAGTCGGATTTCGCAATATTTCAAATACGTCTACCTCATCCGGTTATTACCGGTTTTCACTTTCCTGTACATGGAAAGGTCCCAGACATTTTCTACACAGTGTGACCCATTTTCATGAAAGTAGGTCAAGGTCACATTGTACAAAGTCCATTTTCATGGTTTGAGGTTGACCCCTGTGCCGCCGAATCCGTAAGTCGTAGAGACATACCATTGGTGCCATTACGTGCCCGAACGTACGGGACACCTGCGGGAGTCTTTATTTTTCATTGGCAGTACCGGTTCTTGAGTTACGTAATTTTAAAGTCATACCGCGTCACCAAAATCGGTGACCTTGAGAATTTGACCTTGAAATATCGATGTTAGCTCATAACATGTCATAGTAAACCCCCCCAAACATACACCTAATAAGCCCATACAGACCTTTAAATTTGACCTTGACCTCATTTTTCAAGGTCATTTGACCCGAAAAAGTTTGAAAAAGTGCCATTTTCAGCAATTTTTTTCACCATGTTATTTTCAAGATATCAGCGTGATTTCCAGGCGACATATGAGCATTGACCTGTTTATTCATAATGTCTAATCATGTTTTGTGTACCTCCTTTGCCAGATTTATGAAAATTTTTTAAATATAGCTAACCGACAGATGTTAAAAAATGACACATTTCCGCGTTTTTGACAGGGAAATATTGATTCTGCAGGGTTACAATGCATGACTGACCCCCCCTTTGTTACCTACTGCGATTCAGAATAGCATATTGATTTTGACCTAGAAAATGTTTTTCAAGGTCAAATTCAAGGTCAAACATTACAAAAAATTGTACTTCTTTGACATTTGATTTTTTTACACATAGAAGGAATCAAGATATTGTTACAAAAATGGCAGACGTACTTGCTACAATAGTCTAGAGGCTCCCTGTAAATTTTCAAGGTCCTCTGGTTCACCTACGTTGCACAGTAAAGGTCACAAGGTCAAAAAATTAGCAAAAAATTTACGATATTTTTCCACATTTCTCAAAGAAAGCGTTATTTCAATCGGCCGTAGCTCCGGTCCTAATTAAGTTACAGAGAATCTGAAAACAGATTTGGAAAGGCCAAATTCTCCTCTAGTTTTCATTTTCTAAACATTTTGTCGTAGCTCCGACGGTTTAAAAGATCGCCGGACCCTGAAAATTTCATGTTTTTTGTCAAATTTTCACAATATATCAATATTTTGACAAGGAAGGAATCATTCTTTTCTAATGAACCTGTCTGGACGTATCTCCAACAGCTGTTTAAATAATCCTGCCAAGTTATATATATTTTCATTTAACCGTTTTTGTTCCAGAGGGATTTTAAGTTAAAAACTGCTTTTTTTCAGTGACTTCGAAGGTTCGTTTTTTCTGAATTGTACCATAATTTCAATCTACCGTCACTCCAGTTCTAACTAGGTTAAGGAGTATCTGAAAACAGATTTGGAAAGACCAAATTCTTCCCTAGTTTTCCTTTTTGAACATTATGTCGTAGCTATGACGGTATAAAAGATCGCCGGACCCTGAAAATTTCATGTTTTTTGTCAAATTTTGACAATATACCAATATTTTGACAAGGAAGGAATCATCCTATTGCAATGAACCTCTCTACACCTATCCATAACTTCTGTGAGCATAGTCCTGGAAAGTTATATATGTTTTCATTGAATCGTTTTGATTTTAGGCGGATTAAACCACATTTTTCCAGGTATTTCTGAAGTCCATATTTCTGAATTGTACCATCATTTCAATCGATCATATCTGTACTGGTCCATGTACTGGTCTTCGTACTGGTCCACGTACTGGTCCATGTACTGGTCCACCTACTGGTCCATGTAGTGGTCCACATACTGGTCCACGTACTGGTCCACAAACTGGTCCACGTACTGGTCCACGTCCTGGTAACCCTAACCCCTAACCCTAACCCAAACCTAACCTTTTCACTGGTACATTACACTTGTACATTGTACTGGACTACTGGTGCAAGTACTGGTTCATGTACTGAAGCATGTACTTGGTGTATGCACTGATCCATGTACTAGTTCATGTACTGGTCCACTGAATTTGTCTCAAACTTTGGTAAGGTCATTGCTCAAATAAGTCCCTACATGTATGGGGCCTGGAGGCCACCATGCCTCATTATATAACTTTTTTTTGCCTAAAAATAGTTGCAGGCGGAGCTAGATAGGCTATCCAGCCACATTTTCAATTTGCCAGTGCCAGTGCATGGTTAAGTTCGTACATAAATGATGACTGGTCCATGTACTGGTTCATGTACTGGTCCATGTACTGGTCCATGTACTGGTCCACGTACTGGTCCATGTACTTGTCAATGTACTGGTCAATGTACTTGTCCATGTACTGGTCCATGTACTGGTCCATTGCACTTGTCTATTGCACTGGTCAATTGCACTGGTAACCCTAGCCCTAACCCTAACCCTAACCCTAGCCCTTACCCTAACCCTAGCCCTAACCCTAACTCTAGCACTAACACTAACCCTAACTCCAACCCTAACCTAACCTTTTCAATGGTACATTGTACTGGTACAATACACTGGTACATTGTACTGGACTACTGGTGCAAGTACTGGTTCATGTACTGGAGCATGTACTTGGTGCATATACTGGTCAATGTACGAGTCCATGTACTGGTCCACTGTATGATACATTGTACTGGACTACTGGTGCATGTACTCAGTGGGGCTTGTACTGGTCCATTGCTTGGGTACATTGTACTGGTGCATGTACTGGTGCATGTCCAATGGTGCATGTAGCCTACTGGCTCATGTATTGGTTTACGTACTGGTCTATGTTTTTTGCATACTTGCATGTATTGCAATGTATTACAGTAGGATTCCTGTATCATTTCCACATACTTTTTACTTGCTCATCTACCTGCGTCTATTTCGAGTTACTGGTTCTGCAGTAGGTGAAGTTTTGTCACCGCCCTGCGGTGGCCGTCTTCTAGTGTTTACATTGCTTTCGCACTTAAGAAAAAAGTCTTCGAAAATTTCTCAAAAAATTCCTATACGTAGCTTACAATAATACAAGAGAATCATTTTGAAAAAATTGACCTCGACCTATTTTTCAAGGTCGCAGAGCCTTTCAAAGTCAGATTTTGCAATATTTCAAATGCATCTAACTCATCCGGTTATTACCGGTTTTCATTTTCCGGTACAAGGAAAGGTCCCAGACACCTTCTCCACAGTTTGACCTACTTTCATGAAAGTAGGTCAAGGTCACATTGCACAAAGTCCGTTTTCATGGTTTAAGGTCTATCGCGGGATCTCAGAATCCGTAAGTCGTAGATTCATACCAATGGGGTCAAAACGTGCCCAAACTCACGGGACATCTGCAGAACTCTTTTATTTCACATTTGCATAACTGGTTCTTGAGATTTGTAATTTTAAAGTCATACCGCGTCACGAAAAACAATGAATTTGAAGAATTAACACAGAAATAGCAATTGTACGGCTAACGTGAGGCAAAATCAGGTATTTGGTTCAACTCCCAGTTGTCTAGCTGCTGTACCATGCCAAAACATTGCTAATTCAAGCTATTTGTGCCACAAATGTGGAGACCGCATTGATTTTTTGCCACAAAAAGAACATCCGCACGGCCCACAAATAGCGCATCCGAAGGGTTTCTCTCCGGTGTGTGATTTCATGTGTACACCTGGTATAGGACAGATGTGGCATCCTTGTAGCAACAGCATCAATACAGGACGTAGAGCAAGGTCAATTGAAGCCCTCTGAAGCGTTTGACGGACCAGGAAGACAGAATAAAGCTCTAAATACATTGATTTTGTGTTTGTTTTCTTTTATTTGCCATTCAACGGGCCAAAAGACCCAGAAACAGGTGATTCTTGAAAACGCACTGGGCCAGATGCCTTAACAGGCCATAATATTTCAAATTCAAGCCATCTCTACAGTAGATCAGTGACCCACAGCCTCAATTGCTTGCAGATGACTCCATTCTAGCAGACGAGAGCAGACGACACGCATTTGCCTCCTTGATAAAATAATTCAGTTCACAATGCAGCTTTTCCCAGATCTTTGCAACATGCAGGAGGCATTCTATTAAATTGCCACAATTTGTCCACCTACACTCATGGCAGTTCATCTCTGCTAACTAAACTCATAATATTTTCTTATTTCTCAACCAATGAGAGAAAGCCTGGTCGTTTTATCCCGATTAGTGTACCATAAGACCACTTCCTGGATACCGTGCGGGCCCGCAGTGAATCAAAGCTGTGCTCTGATTGGTTGACAAATGCAATTTAATTACTTATTTAATCTGTAGGCCACCAAATTACATGGAAATGGGTTAGATTGTGATAGAATAATATTACTATGGATGACACATGGCTGTATGCCCAGAATTAGGCGGGAAACACAATTTTGTCACATTTTCCAGTGTTTGCTGCATTTTGATGTCTCTCTGACCCCCCCCCCCCTCAATTGCAGTCTGCAACACCCCCCCCCCCTATTTCTCATGTATATATGTCATTCCAGGCTGTCTCACAGGTCCCACAGGCCCAAATGCTGCCATCACGGCATTTTGCGGCATTTGCATGTTAAAAGATAGGAAAACAGGCTTTCCGGTCAGAATTGTTGCGGGGGCTGCTGGGTTAAATGTCTTAATGTCACACTCACAGAGACCAGTAGAGCAACTTTTCCTGAAAAAATTAGGAAAATCGAATCGTTTCTCACCCCGCGAAGTGCAAAAAACCTCCGTTTTTGCATTTTTCGAAAAAAATTCCACCCGTCGCGGAAAATTGGGTTAGAGGCTCGAAAGTGGCACCAAAGGATTCCCAGCAGTCGGGGACATGACCCTGCACCCATGCACTAGTTACATTGCACCAGTACTGGTACCTTGATGGGTGGTGAAGTTTCGTCACCGCCCTGCGGTTGCCGTCTACTAGTTTATAATAGAAACTAACAAAATCAGTATCAACTTGCTCATAAATTTAAGGAACGAATTATCATCATTTACGTAACATGATTGTAGAAAGATTGCGGTATACCTGAATTCATCATAAATATTTCATTTTAATATTAATTGTTTGGGACAGGGTTTGCATGCATTTCCTAGTCTGATATTTGTGTGAAATATTTTTGGGTAAACACTCTATAATTTGGCGATTCGGTTTGTATTATGAGAAATGCACAAACATAGAAAAATATATACTGGCCAGATAATGAGACCAGACTTAGTATTAACGAAGCGAATTTCACGGATATGCAGTTCTGCCCTAAATGTTTCTTTGAACCCATGATGAGGTGTTCGGTTAATCTGTTTATTGAATCAATATGGAATTGCCATTGTCCCATTAAAACATTTTCAACTTGTTATATTGAATAATCTAGGGTTTAACTGTGGTTTCACCTCTCAGGAATTTGCACTGAACGCACTGAACACAGTTTGTCTTGTAAAAAAAAAGGATGATTGTTTTTATTAGCACTCCATTATTTTGCATTTATCTACGAAACTGATTAGTATACTTCACATTGATTTACATTGCACTGATTATATATTTTTGTTTGCTGGTTCTCCTCTCTCTTTGAATTTGTTGTTATAGCTACGCCTATTAATCCTGTTGTAAAGACTAGGCAGACTGAGTGACTTGAAATGGGGTAATTCAATTCTTAGTACTGGATACGTGTATAATATATTATTAGTTGAGGATGTTTATATTTAAGTTTATTGTAGCAAAAATGGCTATAACTACGCAGCCTCAGTTGTCGCTAGAGTGAGTGAAAGATTGTAAAACGAGAATATACCACATTTAATGAATATTTTTTCACAGTTCAATTATGTTATCGACATTGTTTAATCGTGCTACTTTTAACATGTGTTGGCATAAGATCATGATTGTTTTATAGTTGAAATGCTATACTACTGTTGTTAAAATGTTGATCATGTTAATGTTTATGATGGTTTGTTATGCGTGTTTAAAGAAAGTATATTTCTATATAAATATTGTCATATTTTTGTACTGTGTGCATTTGTAACTTTTCTGTCTTAACTCTTTAATTTATATCACTGATACTGCCTTTATTTCATATGCCAGGGCCCAGGGTATCTTAGTTCTAATTGTGTGTCATCTTTGGCAAAGGGGAGATGATCTATTCATTGCTGACTTTTTGCCTGCATTTTGTGATCAGTGGGGCTTTCTGCCTAACTTCTTATCCCACAGCCCAATTTTTTACTGCTGCCACATAATAATTAGTATACATGTAGCTCATTTAATATATTTTCTGAAAATCTGATCACATGATTATCCACTTTACTAAGTAACTAAAAAAAGTTGGAAATATTCTAAGTGAAGTATGGATTGTTTGGATTGGTTGATGATAATTTTATAACCTCATAATTATTGTGGTATTTATGTTCATATGCTTAAATTTAAAATGAAATATTGGTTGTATTTGAAGCCCCTGAAGGCCAGGCCTACTATGAGCAAAAAACATGTAAAGCTTTTGATAAAAATTATCATGTTATTATAAGAACTCTTCTACTGTTACCTGTTGCGAAAATGCTCTGAATAAATGTTTCTGAAAACTGATTTGATCTGAATTTGTTGTTTTGGCCATGATGACTCCTTGGTTATGTTATTGGGTGATTTATTCAGAATTTCTAAATGATATTGGCTTGGCTCAGCCTCAGCTTGAATTAGGGTAACAGTAAATAACAGGATAAAAATTAATTGAAATTTATAACAGATAGGCCGACAGATTTATGATGAACCTCATAGTTTTCTGTGGGCCTTTAAAATTAGAGAAGATCGATTGGGGAAAAAAAGAAGGAAAGGTCCGTACTGGCTGTGAATCTCGTTAAAAAATAATTTTTAGTGGTGTATATTCACTGATTGTAATCAAAAATTTAATTTCTGTCATGCAGCTACCTTATATTTAACCCCCCCCCTTTTGGGCCCCTGCTCCTCCCCTGGCTGGATCTGCCCCTGGTGGCCACCATAAAAGTCTGGGAAAGATCTATTTTTAGAAGCCACATGTGTTTTGGAGAAGTTTCCTTTTGCTGCCTCAAATAAAAAGAAGATATCAACATGGCAACTTAACAGTCTGGTTACTCTAGCCTGTGATTGGTGATTCTGTGATATTGCTAAATGTACATGTATATGTGACAAGCTCAGAAGTCAGAACCATAGAAATACATGTTCAGAACCTTCTGCAGGTGTTTGTGTAGTCTTTGTTGTGACTTCTGTATTAACAGGTTGATTTTAAAGGCATGTTAAGCATCTGTTTTAGTAAAATTGTCAAAGCATGATCAATTTATAATTGTTATCTTTATCACATGATAATCATTCAGAATAATATAATGTAACAGCATGTGTCATGATGTGTGTCAATTTAACATTCACCTGTACTTGGCTATAGTCTTTACATTTTAGATTTCCATTGCATTTCTCATTGCAGCTCACTGTATGGCATAAATTACAATAATTAGTCTCAGACCTGAAGGCCTAGAAGTTCCGTGGTATAAGGCTGCTTTCCAGGTCACCATAATATTATGCTGAGGTCAAGACACTGGGAATGAGGTCATTGAGGTGCTCAGTACTGACTACTGTGAGGGGTAAAGTGAACCATGGTGAGGGGTAAACCTTCTACATGATGAATTGATGCTGTTCCTTATATTTATTTTTCAGGATAAATTGTAATCTGAAAATATTATGGTGTCAATCAATTAAAATATTGTGGGTATAATTTTCTCTTTGGAGAAAATGTGTTACTGGCAGGTCAGTTGGTCTGAGAAGCTAATCAATTATGTCTGGCCTACACAGATCTCTAAAACTTTTAGGCCTGTAAAATATCACCAAAGGCGTCGTCAATTAGGTCCAATATTTCAAGCCGTGCAATTAATAAAAGTCCAGGCGGGTCGGTGGAGAAGAGCTTAGGGGAAGGCAGGGGCGGATCCCCCCCCCCCCCGGATCTGCCCCTGGGAGGTACCCATACTACTAGCCGTTGGATAAGGCGCCTAGGTTCTTTGTTGAAGAGAATGTATTTCAAATGAAAATTGTAGCTGACCCATTATGCTAGACATCGATCCATCTTTTGTGTTTCATTCTCAATTGATAATTATTATATCCCTTGCTATTCCAGATATAATGGGTCACATGTACCTTCGGCCACCAGCGAAGTTTTTTTATGCATGTTGGACTTGGTAATCCGGTTGTGATTTTTGAAGATCTGTGAAGTCTCAGACTTGACAATGGCTGAATGTGCTGAACTGACAGCCCAAGACCTGGAGTCCATGGACTTGAGGTGAGAAATTACTCAATTCAGTTTTCATTACCCAATTTTATTTACCGCTGCAATGTTTATCTTGTTTGAGTATCCTATTACGGGAGTCTAAAGGGACCATTCAGAATTTATGACAAGGGAGTTGCCAAATGTATACAAGCCCCTCTAGGGAGTTGCCAAAAAAGAAAAATATTTTCTCATGTTATGAGCTCTCCAACTTACAGCCAGAAAAAATTATATTCAAAAAGAGTGGACTGCTGCATTGTGAAAATAGCACTTCGTGTGTCATCATGTTGATGATTTGCCATGATCATACCCGATATTTTCAATGTTAATTTGATTTGAGGAGACCCAATCCTGCTAGTTGCAAGCAAACAAAAGGATTAATGATCTGAGTTTTACTCTAAAATCAGTTATGACAAATCAAATGGCCTTCTCTTGATTATGACAGATCAAACAGCCTCTATGTTTTCCATGTTGAATGTAGAGAAGATGACACTTCATCAACTATCATGAGTCACAAAGTGCCATTTTCGCTCTGCAACAGTCCACTCCATTTGCGTATCAAATTTCCTTCCTGAAAATGATATCAAAACATAAAGAATACCACACGTTGATTGCCAACCAATCTCTCTGTATGTATTGATTTGTGAATTGTGACAAAAGTGTCTTGATATTTCTCAGCTTTTATTTGATAACAATTAATGATAACAATTAACAACTGATGAAACAATCTAAATTGCCTAACAGTAAAACACAATGTATTTTTATTGGATAATGTTTATATGTTTGCTACAGTTCTCCAAATCCGGAGGTGCAGAGGCTAACAATACAAGCATTGAACAACATGGTAAGAAGTGCCAATTAAACAGAAGATTTTCGCCTTGCTTTATTTATCATTTAAATATCACTGGCAGCTGGCCAGTCTTGTTGTGGCTCATGCGTATCAAGGCAAAAAAGTAAGTTGTAGTAAGAAAGTTATGGTAAAGAAGAAACTTCCTTATAACAAATACTGTAATACATAGTATATTATACACTGTATAATGTGAATGATATATTACCTGTGGAATAGAATTGCTTCAGTGTCGTCAATTTGGACAGTATGCTGAATGTGTAATTAATATATAAAAAAAAACAGCACAATTGACCAACATTTCCCTTGTTTCCCAGAAAAGGTGCTAAACTAATAAACTTAGGCCTATTTATGAAAATGGTAAAAATCACATATAAAGTTCTGTATAAATTTGTGATCGTGATATATGCCCTAGGAAATGCGAATACCTAATTGATTGTTCAATTGCGTATACTATATATGCATGTTAATGTGTAATATCAGGAGTTGTATCATACATACCTGATTTATTCCTTTCCACTATAAAGCATCTATATGAGCATTAGCTATTACAGTAAAGATTCCAGGGCCGTATTTCCCATATATAGTTAATCTAGGCTGCAGTCTAGGCCCTAGGGTGGCAGCTTGAGAGGGGGCTGGCGGAAAAGGGTTAAAAAAATTATTTCAACAGAAAAAATAAGGTTGGAAGGCTTAGCCTAGGGGTGGCCAGCACTTGAAATACAGTCCTGAACATGCTGAAAGAGTCACTTGTTTGGCGCAAGGGAAATGCCATCCATAAACCATGCATTTAGATATATACATCTTCATTATGTATCGGCCTAATTTTGATATTTTTCTTACAGAATACTACTGTGGAAGCTCTGAAGAAGAAATACAACAAAAGCCCTCAGAAAGATGATGCAAATAACAATTCAAAGGAAAATTTAAAGAAGAGTCCTAAAAAGTTTGAGGAAAAGAAACAACATGTCGAAGTTGAATTGCTGTGCTCTGGAATTCCTCCCAGTGTTGGTGAAGATGCTGTGAAAATGGAGGCGTACCTGAAAAGAACTATGGGTAATTCTTATTGTTTATCTAAGAATATACTCAAAGATCCGAGTCATACTTTGTATAAATACTTTGAATATTTCCCATCAGGAGGCAGACTGCGATCTGTGAGGTGTAACACAAATCGTTATTGAAATCGTTTATGCCCAGTGTTATTCGGGCTCTTTTAAAACAGTTAATGCACCATGCACTGTATGAGTTGTATCGAGACAAGTTTCCCCATGCGATCAATTAAGTATATCTGTATCTGTATCTGTATAGGAATAGATAGTTAGATTGATAGATGAATCGTCTATCACTGTTTTGGGGTCTGGCTATTCTTCTAGATTCCAACTTGCTGAAATGGATTTAAAAACCAAAATAAGTAATGTAAAAACCTGCAAACTCACTTGTTCCAGAACTTTCATAGGTAATCTCACTTCAAGTGCTAATGACTGCAAGGCGTTAGATGATAATTCATACATACCCTTCGGGACTATTTTTCACCCCAACTCATGAAAGTCATGTGATTTAAAATGTCTATTATTATGTATTCTGATGATCTATTTTCATGTTTTTACATTTCCGCTGAAGCCTCAAAGTTGAATCCCAATGCCCCATCCTTCGTACCAGGTCAAAGTAAGTCATTAATATTTTGCACCTAAAATTTTAAATCTCTGGTTCCTGTTAGTCAAGTGAAGTCAAGTCAAGTAAATTTTATTTTACGTCGGTATTTACAGGCAAACAACAAAACACAAGCACAAGGCTTTTGGACCGACCAACATATATGAGACAGAGAAAACATAATACATGTAGAGGATAGTACAAATAAATATATAAATTAAATAAATTATGATAACAATAAAAACAGGATAAACATGCAGACAGGTTTATGATAAAGCATTAGAAACAGGCAGCACCAAGAGTAAAAACTTATAGCTATGTTAAAAACTTAGCACTATGTACAAGCATAAGTAAAGACTTGAAAACTAAAAAACCTGCATAATAGTCTTAATACACTGGATTAGTTTCTACACATGGCTCATCTGCAAGATTTACCATTCCATTGCCGGATCATGTTATTAAAGGTGTTAATGTTTGTAATAATATGGAGGTGATCCGGCAAGGAGTTCCAAACGCTAGATGCTAGATACCTAAAGCTACTTGAGCCATACCTGACAGTTTTGGTGCGCGGTACTTCCAGGATTTTGCTGTATCTGAAAGTATACACACTTCGTTTTTCAACAATAAAATCATTTAGGTAGGCTGGTCCAATTGCATTTAATATTTTAAAAGTTTCAATTGCTACTAGTCGGAGCCTCTGCACCTCGAGGGTGCTGGACTTCATTTTCGAGAGGAGTTCTTCGTACGAGGATTCAAAATCTTGGAATACAAAGCGCAACGCTCTATAATTTACCTTCTCTAACTTTTGGGTGTTGCTTTTTGAGCAAAAATGCCATACTAGTGGACAGAAGTTGAAATTTGATAGAATGAAGGCATGGTAAACAGATTTTCTGCCTTCTAGAGTAAGATGTTTGGCAATTCGGCCAAGTGCATTCGATTGTCTGGATGCACGTTAGCACACTGATTTTATGTGTGCGTCAAAATTTAGTTGTGAATCTATCTGAACACCCAAAAGTCTCTATTAATGAAAAGGAAACAATGTAGTGCCTTATACTTGGGTGCTGGCCTGCCAATTGCTGGGTCCCAGGTTCAAATCCAGCTCTCGCCGTCAATGTCGGGTCACCTGGGCCTGGGTTTGATGGTTGTTACACTCGGTTCCCCCAGTAATAGAGAGAGAATGGGTCAAAGTGCTTTTCTGTGAAGTTTTGTGGAGATAAATTGGGAGGTTTAAGAGGCTTAAAAACCAACTGGAGACCTTAGTATACTTAGTTTCTGAAATTCATTTTGTTATTTGGTGCTGTATGTGCTGGTGTTATTCCGAATTTAGCAAAATTCCAAAACATGTCTTTTTCCTCTTTCAGACTCTTTTGGCAGCAAATTGCCACATTTTAAAGTGTCTATTGTGAGCTTAGTATTTCACTCAGAGTTATGAAATTTAGTGTAGGGATTCGTTTGAGGGTTTGAATCTGGAACATTTTCAGAAATTCAAAATGGCTGCCAAAATGGCCACCACAAAATGACTGCTATTCTTGTTTTGCCACTGTGAGTTAAGTTTTTCACTTAAGAGTATTGAAATTTGGTGTAGAAATTTGTTTGATGGTGTGAATCAATATTTTGGGGAATGCAAGATGGCTGCCAAAATGGCTGCCAAAAAATGGCCATCATTCTTGAGTTGCCCAGTGTGAGCTTAGTATATCAACTGGAGGTTTGAAATTCGGTACATGTGTAGAGATTTGTTTGAGGGTATGGATCAATGACCCCTGAGGAATCTAAGATGACTTCTACTACAAAATGGCTGCATTTCTTGATTTGTTCACTGTGACTCCACTGAGTGTAAGTGGTATCTCTGTTCACAAAATTTCGTGGTATATCTGCAAAGGCTTTCCTATTTCAATCAGTAGGCCTACAGTATGAGCAAAATGGGAAGTTCATTGAGTACTTTGCAAATATTTTCTTATGATTTGTGTGTACAAAGTTAAATTTAAAAAAAGGGTTCATGTAAAATTGAGTTTAATAAGCAGGTCATTGAGCAATAAACATATCCCATCTTTAAAAATCTTACTAATAATAATAATCATGCAAAGCTTGCTAAACCCAGTGTTTGAATCCTCGGATTCTTGTTTTAGTTGTCCTTCGCCTCATTGCAATGTCCCCTTCTGTCTTATATATATTTTTATTGCATTCCCTGATAGGTTGACATCTCTCATGTATGTGATTGTAAGTTTCGTCTTATTTTTCTGCAGAATCTTTCAAAAATGTGAAGGCTTCAACTTATTCCGATTTCACCGTCAAAAGCATCCAAAAGCAAGGAGGGAACAAGTCAAGCAGTCGCGATACGAAGGTTGTCATCGTTTGTGATGGTCACGCGGAAGCCAGAAAAGTTGTCCATGAAACGAATAAGCAAACTGGTAATCACAAGATAAGAGCTCAGTTGGGCCAGCCGTCAACAGAAAAACCTCCACCTAGGAAATTGGAGGAAGACAATACATGGAGGAGTACCGCTGTCAAGAAATTTCTGGCCATGGCGCCAGTAACAAACTTGCATGTTTGGCCTAAAAGTGAATCAAGGTATTTGAAATTCCTGCAATTTGATGGTTGCAAATCCTGTAGACATATTATGATAATTAATTTATTAATCATCGTAAGTCATGCATTGTAAATTTTCAAAATCTCTCATCTAGGCCTATTATGCGCTATTATCAACACTTACACAGCACCACATCTGTTATAAAACTAAGTAGGGAAACTATTATTACAACAATTGAACAATTTTTTTTAATTGAGTCATTCCATCGACTTGCTGAATATTTACCTGTACGCGGATATTTTATGTGACACTTTGGATGGAGAAGTAGATTAATCAGTTAATTTGACATAATTTCTTCCACAGATCTGAGTTAAAGGCATCTGACCCTGCGGCCCAAAATTCACTGAATAAACCTTTGAAAGAGTCGAGGAGAGATGAGGTATGTCTTTGAAATTTAAGATAAGAGATAAAGTCTTATTTTATTGTGTCATCAAAAAGACTGTGGCATGTATGATGAAACTCGTATTGTCAGATACACTACTGGCAAACACCAAGCAGTGCAAATAAACACAGTCATAATAAATGTACCAATTGTTAAAAATGTGATGACGATTTACAGAGGCGGTTGAATGATTCAAAAGGTGTCTAGTGTCTAGTCACTTAATGTTGCAGTGTCAACTTATAACTTATATAACTTATTTCCCCGGGGGGGGGGGGTACTCACTATAAAAGGGTGTATATAGAGGCGCCACTGGATGGTTTTATATGTTTTTTGGCCTTCTAGGATTAAAATGGTATTGGTTTTTTAGGAATTCAGATTGATTTGGTTCCCGTTTTTGCAACCCCAACATGTTTGGTACCGTTAGAATCAGCTTGAAAAGACAATTACAATGGTATAAAAATAATCTAAAGTATTAAAATGGTTTGTGGTTTTGGCTTTGGTTTCGGATTAGAATGGTTTTGGTTTTCATAATCGCCGTGGCGCATCCCTATGCAAAAGTCCGCAAAGTAACCCCCCGGGCCCCCCCTTATTTCCTAATGAAACATTGTAAAATTAATTTGAAAAAAATAAGTTGATGTGGGATTGCTTTCAGGAGTCATCTCGCAAATACCCAGCTTTATTATTTCACTTTAATATCTAGAATCATACTGCACAACGGCCTCCAAAGAAACTAAAAGGAAAGAAGAGAATTGTCGAATTGGTTTGCGGGGAATATCCAGGGGGAGAGGCAGAAAACCAAGTCAAGAATTTCCTCAAGGAATTATTAGGTAATTAATCATAGAATATTGTCTTAAGTTTTTATCATCCACATTACGAGTAAGTTGTTATTTTAAAATGGTTGAAAGTGAAAATTTTGATAAATTATTGATGCACACCCTTTTGTCAGTAGCAGATTGCCTCTAAATAGCCCACACCGGTGCTGGTGAGGCGTAAAACACAAACTCACTCACTCACTTGTCAGTAGCAGATTTAGGGGCGCAGATGTAGGGGGCCATTAAAATGGGGAGGGTGGACTGATAAAAAATGGGGCGAGCAGGAATCCTCAACAAGATTCACTCTTGTGACCACTATCAGTACAGTGTAGTAAATAGGCCTACCTCATTGTTCATATTATCACAACCATTCATGTTGTTGTTCATCAGGTTCATCCAGTAGAGTCCGAGTGAATGATCTGGATGTGGAAAGCGTCATGAAGGAAGGGTCGAAAACTAGAATCAAAGTGATTTGCCCCAGTGGACATCAGGCCGAGAGTCTATTTAATGAAGTCAACATGAAAACAAAAGTTCATCAAGTTACTGCTTCGAAGAAAATTCAGCTGGATGCAGAAAGTCCATCATTATCAAAAGAGAACTTGAGGAAAGGACATAATGGAAGTGTTGAAAAAAGTCCGAACGGAGCTAAAACTGGATCTGGTGCAAAAACTAATGAGAAAAAGAAAGACAGGAGGCGAAGAAGTAGAAGCAGGGGTGGCAGGTTAGTTTGTCATTTAAGCTTCATGTAGTTTTTAAACCCTTGGTAGTGTTAAGTAAATCTCAAGATATATTGCTCATACTGGTATAAATTTTTCAAATAACTTGTTCATCAAACAGGTCAAAGGCGTCAAGACCTGCTCCACTGAAGGTCTCAAGTTGGCTTCCTTTTAAGATATAGTTGTTAGAATTAAATGTATGTTTGGAAATTGCAAGGATATGCAATACTACGTATAAATGCAATATAACAGATTATGGTTATGATAATTTGGTTAAAATGTGGGGTGAAGTTGACCTTTTTAACCACCAAAGTGTCTATACTGGGCAAGTAAACTTGTTTTTTCATTTTTTTAGTTCCTCTAGAAGACTGTCAATGTCGAGGTCCGGAGTTTCATCTGAATCCAGTGAAGCTTCACCATCTAAGAAGTCTGGTGCTTCTGTAAAACCGTCTGGCCAAATTCCTACAACACACCATTCCGTAACATCAGGATTTGCCTTGACATCTGGCCTTGCAGTGGTATCTGGCCTTGAAATGGTATCTGGCACATCAAAGACATCAGGCCATGCTTCACAATCTAACACTACCACTGCACCTGCTGTAGCTCCAGGCATTTCCTATGCCGATGCACAGAGAAAAAGAGTTGCTTGCTTGAGGAAAATGACCAACATTTCTAGTGTTGCTTTGAAGACGCATTACGACAAGATATCCGAGAGGAGAGGGATACTGCACAATCTGGAGAAATTGAACGGAACTGGTCTTGAACACTATCCGGAGACAATAACAACAAAAATAGTCCATCAGCAGAAGTTGGAAGAACTAGAGAAACAAGGGTTGGAGTTTGAAGCATGCTGGAGTCACCTGCTAAAGATGGTGAACGAAGTTTGCTCGAAAGACGATGGTCAGAATGAATTAGATAAGATTGTGGAGGTGTGGAGAAATGAAGCTAAGAAACTGAAACAGGCCCTCCCAATATATGCCTGTAAGTCTCATATTATTTCAACAGTTCTCAATAACGATTATGTGGTTCTCCTAGGAGAGACAGGGTCGGGTAAAAGCACCCAAACGCCCCAGTATCTCAGCGACTCGGACTTGAGCAAAAGGGGTCTGATAGCTTGCATTCAACCGAGGCAGGTAGCTGCTGTGAGTTTAGCTTGTCAGGTTGCCAAAGAGATGGGAGCACATGTGGGAGGACTAGTCGGCTATAAAGCAGGTTACAACAGCAAAGTTGGCCCCGATACGAAAATAGTGTATACCACTAACCATGCCATGTTGAAGGAAATCATCAAAGACCCTCTCCTGAAAGAGTATTCCTGTTTGCTGGTTGATGAGGCTCATGAACGAAGCATTTACTGCGATCTCCTTCTTGGGATGATCAAAGAGGCAAAGCGTAAAAGACCCGACTTGAGAGTGGTCGTAATGTCGGCTACCATAGATCCAAAGTTGTTTGTCGATTACTTCGATGGCTGTCCAATTGTCAAAGTATCTGGAAGGACATTTCCTGTTGAACTCGAGTACAAAACGTATGACGATGGCACGTACGGGGATAATTATCTCCGAGAAGCGGTTGACAAGGCGAAACAGGTGCATCAGAGAGAACCTCCGGGAGATATTTTAGTGTTCTTGACATCTCCTGCAGAAATAGAGAAAGCTGTACAAGACATGGGAAAAGAAAGAGGAGCCTTAAGTTTGCCATTGCACGGTCGACTCCAGCCGGACCAACAGAAGCTAGTCTTCAATCCAACTCCCCATGGCACGAGGAAGATCGTGTTCGCAACTAATGCTGCGGAGACATCCATAACCATTCCTGGCATTAGATATGTCATTGATACAGGCAAGGCTAAGGAGATGAGTTTTGACAGCACAAGAGGCATCAGTTCCCTTGATGTACAGTGGATAAGTAGAAGTTCCGCAGATCAGAGGAAGGGCCGAGCTGGACGCATAGAGAGCGGCAAATGCTATCGGTTGTACTCCGAAGACGTTTACAATGCCATGTCTGTCGGATCTGTCCCTGAGATATTGAAGTCCAGCACGGAGATGGCATTCCTGACCCTCATGACTCTGGGAATTAATGATCCAACCAAATTTGATTTTGTTGAAGCCCCGTCAAAAGAAGTGATGGCGCATGCCATGACACAACTGCTTGAACTGGGGGCGATTTTGCCTGAGGGTGGATTGACCGAGCTTGGACAGAAGCTAGCAAAGCTGAACCTGGAACCAAAATATGGCAAGCTGCTTCTTCAGGCTGTGGAATATGGTTTTGGCTTCGATGGCATGGTGATCACAGCGCTCCTCACAGTGGGATCGAGTATATTCTTTCGTATGGGAAGTCCAAGCGAAAAACAAATGGCCGACAAACTTAAGACAAGATTCTGCAGTCCAAAGGGAGATATATACACCACCTATGAAGTATTCAAAGAGTGGTACGCTGTGCCAAAGAACAGGAGAAATGGCTGGTGCATGGAGAACAGCATCAATGCAAAGTCATTACGCATGTGTTTGGATTTTGTGAATGAGCTGAGCACAACTTTGAAAAAAGAGCTGAATCTGTCGGTTGATCTTGCATTTTCACCAGAAGACATACATGACAAGATGGACAGCCTTTTGCTTCTGTGCTACAGGAAGAACTTGGCTCGTTATACTGGACACAGCAAAACCGGGTACTACGTCCCACACCTGAGGAGTGCCGTCATCCTCCATCCCTCCTCGTCGCTACAGATGTTAAAGGAAGAACCTACTTGGATAGTGTTCGCTAATGTTCTTGAAACAGGGCGCAAGTATTTGCTCAATCCTACCGCTATTGATGCAGACCTTGTCAACAAACTAGTCGACGTCGATACCACTGATACGATTCTGGCACAAATGAAGTCTCAGTACTTAGAAATGGCCCAAGTCTACGCAGCTTCAGTTGGACAGACAATATTAGCGAGGTTCATCGGCCCTCGAGGCCAGAACATCCAGAGGCTGCAGAGCGTGTTGCAAGAGGAGTACCTTGGCGATATACCATTTGCTTTGGATGTTTCTGTTGCGTCCTGTCAGTTGAACTTCTTTTGCTCACCAGATATTAGCGAGGCTGCAGTGGGATATGTGGAATCGGAACTTACGAAGTTGAAGGACGAGTTGGTTGGTGAAACAATTGAAAAGGAGCTAATCCCCAACTCTGATGTCTATTATGTCCTGGAAGAAGGCTGCTGTTTCCGAACCGTTTTGATGGCGGAGGAATTTCGAGCGATTTTGGTGAAGACTGCCCCCCACGGGATAAGTGATAAGCAGATCTTAGACTTGTTCTCTAAGTACGGGAAAATCTTGCGACATTTTGTGTTCAAGAGGACGGACAATCCTCGATTCAATAAAAATAAATCTGATTGGGGGAAAATAGTATTTGAAGACGAATCAGTTGCCAAACAGGTGATGCATCGATACAGGATGAAGAGTGATGTTGAACTCGGTCACTTCACCTTGGCACCAGAGGAACGCAGGATGTCTCCATCTCTCCTATCAACCAACCTGTCTTTCTCTTGGGCACGGCGACTTTGCACTGGATTGGGGTTTCTTACATTTGACAGTGCTGACGACGCTTCCGAGGCATATTTGAAGTTTTCTCTGAATAGTCTCGGCTTCATCGTTCGTCTTTCAAGGAAAAACAACAATGAATTGGCCTTGAATAGTGTCCCTTCTAACATGGACGAAGATGGGGCAAAAAAGCTTATTGATCCCATTATCCCTGGTGTTAATTACCAAGTTAGACTGGTTCGCCAAAGGGTGGATGTCCCCACAGAGGCGGAGGTCAGCGCAAAAAGACAGGCGCTCATTGAGAAAATACGAGACGAGACTCTTGAAACAAACTTCCAAGTCACTCTTCCCAAGCCAAAGGAGAAGAACTTCACCTGGTTTGGATACATTAAGACCTCCTCCGCAGAAGTGGCTGAGAAGATTTATGACATTTGTAACAAGTCTATTGACGTAGATGGATGTAGTGTGTCAATGGAGTTGAAACTCTCTGGGCAACTGCCGCTGAACCAAAGGCTCTACCAGAAGCTGCAGAGGCAGTACGACGGCCTCATAGCGGAAGCGACGGTGAAGTTTCAACACGCACAACTTTGGTTGGAGCAAGGCCGCTACAATGGATTACAGTATCTCAAAATTCAGGCACCAGATGCAACAGCTTTCACAGAGATTAGCAAAATGTGCAATGAGTTGGTGTTTGGTTCGTTGATCCCTGTTCCAAATGGAACTGGCGTGGATGTCCTTGGTTCTGTGAGCGGTCGTAAGTTTCTCGGCACCGTAGAGCAGCAACTGCAATGTGTAGTGCAGGTGGACCGAGCACAAAGGGGCGTGAGGGTGTTCGCAAATGAGAGAATCAGAGAACAGGTAAAAGAGAGGGTCGAGCAGTTTTTGGAGAACAATTGTGATAGGATCAACAGGAGGATTGAGTTAACCGGAGAAGAAAAACCAAAGGGGGTTATGAAATACCTCATCAAGAATTACGGAGTATCTCTCCAGCTATTCATAGCAAAGACAAAGGTGGACAATGCTGAGATTGTTTTACGCGATCACGCCCTTGTACTAACAGGGACAAACGAAACGGTCACTGCTGCGATTGAAGAAGTTGAGAAAGCATCCAAGGCACTTCTGGAAAACCAACAAGACGATGCTGCTAGCTTTACAGACGATTGCCCGATTTGCCTGTGTCCCATCACTGAGAAGATTTACTACACGGAACGCTGCGGCCATGCGTACTGTTATGATTGTGTGAAGGCGATGTTGGTTACTGCAGGAAACAGCAAGGAAGTGCCGATTACTTGTGCAAAGGAAAATTGCGGTGAGAAGATAGCCGTGAAAGACATAACGAATATATTTCACCTCAATGATGATGCATACAAATCCCTGGTTGAGGCTGCGTTAGACAAGTATGTCATCAATAACAAGGAGAAAGTCAAGCACTGCCTCACTCCCGATTGCAAGATGGTGTATAAGGTCAGCCTTAGCAAGAACAAGATATTCGAGTGCCCGTCTTGCTTTGCCAAGATGTGTCGATCATGTCATAGCCCAAGTCACGAAGGTCTCCCATGCGACACGTACAAGTTGATCAGTTCCGACGAAGACAAGGGTGTTGCTGAGTGGTTGAAGGAAAATAAGCTCAATCGCTGCTTATGTCCTAAATGCAATGCTCTCATTGAAAAAAACGAGGGCTGCAATCACATGCAGTGTTATCTGTGCAAAATTTACTTCTGCTGGGTTTGCAAGAAGTCCTATGCCAGCTCTGGAGATACCTACACCCACTTGAGCAGTACTCATGGCGGTCCTTATTAGTACTTTTGGTCCAGATGTTCAGATATCCGGACCAAATTTGGTCCATAATCCAAACTGGACCTCAAGAGAATCTTGTTAACCAGTGTGATTTCCGATTGTCAGTGGCACTTTAAATTACGTCATTCCAGATTGAATATGAACACTCAAGCCAAATGAAAAAAATTACATCAATGATAGTGAAATGTAATCAAGAATCTTGGTACGAATGTAGATATAGGTCAACCTATTGCCAAAATTGTGTCGTATTTTACGATTACCAAATTTACCATGATTGTGCTTATAATCAATTTATTATCATGTGATATTGTTCTGTTGTGTCAAACTTTTTCTAACCGATTTTGGATTTAGATAATTAGTTATGGTGGTTCCTTCTAACAATCTGTCATTCATCAATGATATCTGTCCTGGATGCTTCCGTATTTCTGAACATGTGTTTGAGAATAATTCAAAGTATTTAAGTGCAGTATTTAAGTTCAGGCTACACAAAGTGTATTGCCAAAACGGTTTTAATATTACCATAATTAAATGTTGTCGAGTTGATGAAGCATGTAATGACCTTGTATGCATTTAAAAGTGTTGGTATTTTGAAAATACAATTTTTTTTGGTTGGCCAAATTGCATTTACATAAATTGTTCTTGTGCCAAATAATTAAAAATTAATCTATTGTCTCAACCTCTAGTGTGAATTATGGATAATTGTGATGCATTGGCAAATAACTTGTTTATTTGACTGTTTCCACGATGCTATGCATCAAAATATGTATATTAAATACTGTTCAGTGCTTGTTACAAAACTTGGCATTGTGTTATTGTCTGTTTGAGAATTAAACTTAGACTAGCACTTGACTTTCTGCTGAAACGTTTATATGTTTATAGGATATTCATTTTGACATGCAGGTGAAAATTAGTTTCCAGAGCTAATGGTTTTGACATTATTTCAAAAAATCGATATATTTGAATACAATCATTTCAGTGAATCTATTTTAAATTAAAGAAATCTTGATCTAATGTGTTAAATCATGGTTTTGATGTACATCTAACTAGTACACAACCTGGTTTCTTCCTCATTACATGTTCCTTTTGTGTGACATGTGAGTTTCATCAAAATGGACCTGCTGTTTACTGGTATGTGCTAATGAGAAAATGATCCTTCTGTGTGACATGTGAATTTCATTTAAATAGACATGCTGTTTACTGGTGTGTGCTAATGAGAAAATGGTCCTTCTGTGTGACATGTGAGTTTCATTTAAATAGACATGCTGTTTACTGGTGTGTGCTAATGAGAAAATGGTCCTTCTGTGTGACATGTGAGTTTCATTAAAATGGACATGCTATTTACTGTGGTGTGCTAATGAGAAAATGCTCCTTCTGTGTTACATGTGAGTTTCATTTCAATGGATCTATTGTTTAGGGGTTTGTGGTAGTGAGAAAATGTTCCTTGTGTGTGACAAGTGAGTTTCATTTAAATGGACCTGCTGTTTACTGGTATGTGCTAATGAGAAAATGTTCCTTCTGTGTGACATGTGAATTTCATTTAAATAGACATGCTGTTTACTGGGGTGTGCTAATGAGAAAATGTTCCTTCTGTGTGACAAGTGAGTTTCATTTAAATGGACCTGCTGTTTACTGGTATGTGCTAATGAGAAAATGTTCCTTCTGTGTGACATGTGAATTTCATTTAAATAGACATGCTGTTTACTGGGGTGTGCTAATGAGAAAATGTTCCTTCTGTGTGACATGTGAATTTCATTTAAATAGACATGCTGTTTACTGGGGTGTGCTAATGAGAAAATGTTCCTTCTGTGTGACATGTGAATTTCATTTAAATAGACATGATGTTTACTGGTTTGTGCTTAGTAGAAGATGTTCCTTGTGTGTGACATGTGAGTTTCACTTAAATTGGAGTTCTTTCTTTGTGACATGTGATTGAGTTTTCTTTTCAATGGACATGCTGTTTACTGGTTTGTGCTCATTAGAAAATGTTCCTTGTGTGTGACATGTGAGTTTCACTTAAATTGGAGTTCTTTCTGTGTGACATGTGATTGAGTTTTCTTTTCAATCGACATGATGTTTACTGGTTTGTGCTCATTTGAAAATGTTCCTTGTGTGTGACATGTGAGTTTCACTTAAATTGGAGTTCTTTCTGTGTGACATGTGATTGAGTTTTCTTTTCAATCGACATGATGTTTACTGGTTTGTGCTCATTAGAAAATGTTCCTTGTGTGTGACATGTGAGTTTCACTTAAATTGGAGTTCTTTCTGTGTGACATGTGATTGAGTTTTCTTTTCAATGGACATGATGTTTACTGGTTTGTGCTCATTAGAAAATGTTCCTTGTGTGTGACATGTGAGTTTCACTTAAATTGGAGTTCTTTCTGTGTGACATGTGATTGAGTTTTCTTTTAAATGGACATGCTGTTTACTGGTTTGTGCTCATTAGAAAATGTTCCTTGTGTGTGACAAGTGAGTTTCACTTAAATTGGAGTTCTTTCTTTGTGACATGTGATTGAGTTTTCTTTTAAATGGACATGCTGTTTACTGGTGTGTACTTATGAGAAAATGTTCTGTCTGTGGGGCATGTTAGTTTCATCTAAATGGCCTGCTACTTTCTTGTGAGTGCCTGGGTGGTCAATGCCTGTCCTGCATAAACCTATATCCGACAGCAATTGTTCTATCACCATGTCATATTGTTCTATCCCCCTATCATATTTTTTCCATACGATGGAGTATTAACTGTAAAAGAAACTTTTTTTTCAAAGTGCTGTGAAGAATGTCATGATGAATGGAAAGGTCTTAAATGTTCCAAGAATGTCTTTTAATTGCCTCTCTGGTTCTGTCATTGAGATGGAAACTTTTCGTCGAAGGAGCTCTTGGCAGGTGCCTCAGCGTCGCAGCAATCCAAATATTTAAAATAGAAATTTTGTTGCTACCAGAGTATAATTTTGGCCAATAGTACTTGGAAGAACAGGAAATTGTATTACCTTTATCACTGATCATTTAGGGAGCTGTAGCAGGGAAGAGCTCCCCCAGTTTTCTGATCAAGGGAGCTCAGCTCCCCCAAGCTGCCTCCCCCAATTTCCATCACTGTTCTGGTTATATCTGTCATTAAAATGATATATATCCATAACATCAACACTGTCCTTGAATGTAAAAGTATTTTTTATTACAAATTTCACCAAGGCACTCGACACGTTATAAAAAATTGAACATTTTATTTCAACATTAAAACATACATTTTAATAAGTGAAAAAAAGTGTCAAATAGTTTTTTACAAATATATTTGGCATTTATTTAAAGTTTAGTATAGCACAGATGTCATTGAAGTATCAAATTGAAAATATTTTGTAAAAAGACAAGACTAAGTCTCTCTTAAATGCAATCAACAACTAGTATAACTGATATTGCCGTACGGCAATATCGGATAATCCCCCGCGGGCCCCGTATTACCCCCAGGCCAGCATACGCTTCTTTTGAAATTCATGTCCTCTATTTTTGTGTAAGTCCCGTGGCCTGGTTTTTGGGGGATGAACTTCGATTCCAAGAGGGCACATCACATCATTACAATAGTCCCTGCCTGCCCTTATAAGTCTATTGCACTAATACACAATATAACAGCCTATGTGAAACCCTTATATGCATCATACCCTTTCAATGTACAATGTATATTATTCGCTAGTTCAGCTGCTTTGACAGTACAGTAAGGTTAGGTCTTGTAAAAGGTGGCACTGAGACAGGATGGTCCCGACTGCAGACCACATGCATCTGTTAAAAGTTTGAAATTTTTTTTTTTCGAGATAGGTGGATGTGTTTATACCACAAAATAGGCCAAAAAATTAGCAACATGATTTATGAGTTGTAACTGATTTGAAGCAGTAAGTCATGAGTTATGATTGAATATGTAAAAAGATCTATGTAAAATCGGGTGTTTGTGTGAGGTGAATGCCCTTACGCAAGTCAAAAGCCTGTATTTTTACGCATCTTTTGGTGTTAATTTCATGAAATTTGAATAAGTAGAAGCTGAGCAATTTACGTTTCAATTTTGAAATTAAAAAAATTCTCTAGGAAAATGTATTTGATGTAGGCAAATTTCCTTTTGGCACAATATGGAGGCCCAACCTGGGTGGCCCACATAAATTATTGATGAACATCCATGAAGTACTTCATAGATTTTTTAGCCTAAAACACTTTTGTGAGTGCAAAAAGTGACAAAAAATTTTCAATGTCTGACGCGATTCTACGCCGTGCGTCTGAGACTATAATACTATACATCATTGGAAAGCTGAGAAACAGACCTTTCATGTGATATGTGAAACTAGTCTGTAGCTTAAATAGGGACCGAGATATGGCCACTTGAAGTTTGAGTTTTTGTGCATCCGTAGCGCAGAGACCGTTTGTCCGAGCAGTCCGTAACTTTGTGAAGTTTGTACACTGGGTTAGGTCTGTATGTGCACCCATTTTCAGCTCTCTAAGTGCATTCCTTCCCTGTTTTTAGACAAAATTTTGGTCAGTTTTCGGGATGTCTATTTTTCAAAAAATCATATCTTGAAATGTATTCATGAAAACTCCTCAGGACGCCTTTCTGCACTGGAGACTTTGTCAAGGTATCTTACAAAAAATCAACAGGTCTCAGTTATGCTTAGGTTCTCAGAAACCTGCGCCGGAAATTTGTTTTATATTTTCCTCATAACTCATAAGTATCATGAAATTTGATCAAGAAATTTCGTGTGAAGTAGCGCGCAATGGAGTCACATATTGTGTTTGAGGTTTCAGGATGTTATCTCTAATAGTTTTGCAGTAATCACAGTTTTCCTGAGCTGAATAATAAGAATAATAAGAACTAGTATAGCTGATATTGCCGTACGGCAATATCGGATAATCCCCCGCGGCCCCCATTCTCTCCCATGGCCTGCCTACTCCCTTGTGCTGGTATATGTCCTTCATGAAAGCTATGCATATGCCTGTCAAATGTCTAGGGATCCAGATACACCTGTGGTGGCCAGCATACTAGCCTGAAAGAAATGCATGTGGAGTGAACACTAAGCCTAACCCGTATGTCATGTGGCGAGGTGTATGTCCTTGAGGATCAGAAAACGCTATAATTTTAAGCTTCTTTTGGTGGTAATTTCATGAAATTTGAATTAGGAGAAGTGAAGTAAACTGAAGTTAAAATTTTGAAATTATAAAAATTCTTCTGGCAAAACTATTTGATGTAGGCAAATTTCCTGTTACCTCAGTATAAAGGCCTAAGAAGGCTATAACCAAAAAAATTTTCATGGTCATGCATGAAAAACTTCATTGATTTTTGAGCAAAAAACATTTTGATAGTGGCAAAAAGTGACATGAAATTTTCAATGCTACACGCGATTCTACGCCGCGCGTCTGATGCTATAATGCTATACACCATTGGAAAGCTAAGAAACATAGCTTTCTTGTGATATGTGATACTTTGCTGTAGCTCAAATAGGGACCGAGATATGAGCACTTGAAAATAGAGTTTTTGGACGTCCGTAGCGCCGAGACCGTTTGAGCGAGCGGTCCGTAACTTTGTGAAGTTGGTACACTAGGGTACATCTGTAAGTGTACCCGTTTTCAGCTTTCTACAAGCATTCCTTCCCTGTTTTCCAGAAATATGTTTGAAAATTTTCATGACGTCCAATTTTAGAAAATTCATATCTCTGAAGATATTCATGAAATTTCCATTAGACGCCTTTCCGCACTGGAGACTTTGTCAAGGTATATTACAAAAAATCAGCAAAGCTCAATTTGCTTTTGTTCTCCTGGAAACGTTGCCAGAAATTTATTTTTTATTTTCTCAATAACGCGTTAGTATCATGAAATTTGATCAACAAATTTCGCTTGAAGTAGCGCGCAACGGAGTCGCATATAGTCCTTGAGGTTTTGGGATATTATCTCTAATAGTTTTGTAGTAATCACAGTTTTCCTGAGCTGAATAATAATAATAAAAGGTAAAAGAAGAATATCAATATAATCCCCCGCCGCTTCGCGAGCGGGGGATTATAATAATAACTAGAGAAGACGGTAATTGTCATCAGGGACAATTACAAAGAATTTACCTTGACTTTCAACTAAAGTTTGCCTGTAAATGGACAGACAAATGGCCGGACCAACGGTTAGAGTCCTGACTCAGAGTCCTGACTCAGAGTCCTGACTCAGAGTCCTGACTCAGAGTCCTGACTCAGAGTCCTGACTCAGAGTCCTGACTCAGAGTCCTGACTCAGAGTCCTGACTCAGAGTCCTGACTCAGAGTCCTGACTCAGAGTCCTGACTCTGAGTCCTGACTCAGAGTCCTGACTCAGATTCCTAACTCAGAGGCCTGACTCCAACTCCTGACTCAGAGTCCTGACTCCAACTCCTGACTCAGAATCCTGACTCCGAGTCCTGGCTCCGACTCCTTACTCAGAGTAATGATTCCGAGTCCTGACTCAGAGTCCTGACTCGGAATCCTGACTCAGGGTCCTAACTCAGAGGTCTGACTCCGAGGCCTGACTCCGAATCCTGCCTCAGAGTCCTGACTAAGAGTCCTGACTCAGCGTGTCCTGAATCAGCGTGTCCTGACTCAGCGTGTCCTAACTCAGCGGCCTGACTCAGCGTGTCCTGACTCAGCGGTCTGACTCATACTCGAGACTCATACTCGAGACTCATACGCGAGACTCATACTCGAGACTCATACTCGAGACTCATACTCGAGACTCATACTCGAAACTCATAGTCGAAACTCATAGTCGAGACTCATAGTCGAAACTCATGGTCGACACTCAGAGTCCTAACTCTGAGTCCTGACCTAGGGTCCTGACTCAGGGACCTGACTCACAGACCTGACGCACAGACCTGACTCATAGACCTGACTCACAGACCTGCCTTAGATTCCTGACTGAGTCATGACTCCTAGTCATGACTCCGAGGCCTGACTCCGAGTCCTGACTACAAGTCCTGACTCAGCGGCCTGACTCAGCGGCCTGACTCATAGTCAATACACATAGTGGAGACTCAGAGTCAAGACTTTGAGTTCTGACTCAGAGTTCTGACTCAGAGTCCTCACTTCTGACTCAGAGTCCTAACGTAGGGTCCTGACTCAGAGTCCTCACTCCGAGTACTGATTCCAAGTTCTGACTCAGAGTCCTGACTCCGAGTTTGACTCAGGGTCCTGACTCAGGGGTCTGACTCCGAGTCCTGACCTAGGGTCCTGACCTAGGGTCCTGACTCAAGGACCTGACTCACAGACCGGACTCACCGACCTGACTCACAGACCTGACTCAAAGACCTGACTCACAGAACTGACTCATATTCCTGACTCTGAATCATGACTCCGAGTCCTGATCCCGAGGCCTGACTCCGAGTCCTGACTCCAAGTCCTGATCCCGAGTCCTGACTCAGCGGCCTGACTCATAGTCGAGACTTAGAGTCAATACTCATAGTCGAGACTCAGAGCCCTGACTCAGAGTTCTGACTCAGAGTCCTGACTCGCAGACTTGGCACACAGATCTGACTCACAGACCTGCCTCACAGACCTGACTCAGAGTCCTGACTCAGGGACATGACTCAGAGTCCAGACTCAGAGTCCTTGCTCAGAGTCCTGACCTAGGGTCCTGACTCAGTGACCTGACTCAGAGACCTGACTCACAGACCTGACTAAGATTCCTGACTCCGAGTCATGACTCCGAGCCATGACTCTGAGTCCTAACTCCGAGGCCTGACTCCGAGTGCTGACTCAGAGTCCTGACTAAGAGTCCTGACTCAGAGTCCTGACTCAGAGTCCTGACTCAGGGACCTGCCGCAGAGTCCAGACTCAGGGTCCTGACTCGCAGACCTGACTCACAGACCTGACTCACAGACCTGACTCAGAGTCCTGACCTTGGGTCCTTACTCAGGGACCTGACTCAGAGACCTGACTCAGGGTCCTGACTACAACTCCTGTCCCCAACTCCACTCAGTCATTTGAGACTTAGTCAGTAGCAAACACTGGCCCCGTCACCTGAAACGGCCAGAACAGCTTTCCAAATATGGTTAATGTATGCTAATATATGCGGCCAGCCTGCGTTGGAGTGTGAAACCGTCTCACCTGCATCATGTGAAAATGAATTTTTGGCTGACAATTTCTTCATTTTTCTGACCTTTTGACCTTTGTTGCTTCGAGTTGACTGTACCTACAGACTTGTCATTTGCCACAACTTACCGCAAGTATTTGGTCAAGCTTGTCAGTGAAAATTAAAAAAATTGGAACTTTTCTTGCTAGTTAAAAAAAATCATTTGTGAAAACGATCAATTTTCATTGCATCTTTGACCTCAAATTTGACCCTGCGGAAATTGTCACAGGTGAAAATTAATGTGCTCATGTGTTGCCAGTATGTGATCTAGGGGGGTAATTTAATTTACAGAAAGCTGTAGGAGTAATATTTCCCACTCAAATTAAATCATTTATGCAAAACATCAGGTGTGTTGCAAAGGGGCACTTTTCACAATTTTTGACAAATTTATTTTGAGACCTTGAACAAACTGCATTAGGGGCTTTTGATAACCACATTATTGACTAGTAGACCCTAGACTTTGAAGAGGATTGGTTGAAAAAAACATAATTTTCAGAATTTTTGGAAAATTGGACTTTTTAAACTTTAATGGCTCATATCACCTTCAAATATCATCTTTTTGTCCAATTTTTTGATCAATATAGTCATTTTGGGTAAAGTTAAGGGTAGTTCACTATACATTTTGATCACCTCAGACTACTCCTTCAAGGAGATTTTACAATACGACCCAAATTTTGAACCCGTGATTTTGAAAAATTGCCATATTTCAAAAAGTAGTCTACAAATCCAAACCATATTGTGCACTGCACTGGCCCCAGATACTGGCCAACTTTTGTCACAATCACCATGATTCCATCTATTACGTAACTTGAGATCTTGTTCGCAGACCAAAAACTGCTCATTCTCCTCTAGCCCTTTACCCGTTGGACCAACTCTGATATGACTTGTACCAATACGTAGACAATAACTTTTTATCACAGGATTTTGACTCTTGACTCATTATCTCAACTACTTTTTCAGTTATTCAACCTTAAAGTTTACAAATTTTCGACTTTGAACGCCTCTGTGAAAAAGACAACTGTGAAAATGACATCAAATGACCCACTTTCACAATACTGAATGCCTGATTGACCTTCTGACCAACTTTCATTGCCGTAGAACCATTTTGAAACCAAAAAGAAGAATAAGAATAATAATAATAACTAGTATACTAAATTGCACAGCAATTTAAAGGAAGAACTTCCCTTCCCTTCCCATCCCTTCCCTTCCCTTCCAATCCTAGCTCTCCCTTTCTCTTCCAGTTCCTTGCATTCATTTGCCTTCCAGAGCTTAGCATGTTTTGATTCGGCAGTGACTATCATTGCTCCTACTTTGAAATGCTTGCCACCGTGCATGGAAGTAGAACAACAGGCATACATATGTACTTAGTGATATATCGCTTGGCATGGATGCAAACTTTTTGTGGCCAGAGGTACCACCCTGAAAGCAATACACTTTCATGAAACCCTAACCCTAATGACTTCCTACAGAAAAACCATAAAAGCTAGGAAAAGGTGCTTGTATACATAAATAGGGCACACACTCAGCACCATATCACATCAGTTTTAACTGACTCGAAGCATAAATGGATGAGTTATAATTGAAAACACCAAAAAATTCATGTAAAATTGCCTGTTGTTCTGACATGCATGGTTACATAAAATGAAATGAAGAGCATGATTTTACACATCCTTTAACGTTATTTTGGTGAAATTTGAGTCATTAGGAAACAAGTTATTGGCATTTGAATTTTGAAATTGAAAAAAATTCTCTAGGAAAAACTATTTGATGGAGGTAAATTTCCTTCGGCCACATTATAGGGGTCTAGGCCAGGTACGAGTAAAAAAATATTCATGAACATCCATGAAGATCTTCATTGGTTTTTGTAGCCTAATGTGTTTTGATCGGGCCAAAAAGTGACATGAAATTTTCACTGTTAAGCGAAATTTTCCCTCGGACGTCCAAGGGTATAATGCTATATACCATTGGAAAGCTAACTTTCTGAGCTTTCCAAAAATGGTTTTCTTTTCCTTCTTGGTGTAATATTAAGGGAGTTACAGACCTTCAAAAGTTGCACTTTTGAGGCCTTGTGGCACCAAAAGTATTGGACCTTGGGTCCCATACTTTTGCATAGACAGTGTACCCAAGTAGTACTACTCATTTCCTGAAGAACATGAAAATCTGATAATTGCATCATGGTTTTTCATGACATGAACCCTGGAAATTTCGTTTTGCCTTGACTTCGAAATTTTTTATCTCAAGACCTATCAAGCCGATTACCACTAGGCTCCTTTCTGCACTGCGCATTTCTTTGTAGTATATGAGGAAAAAATTTCATGCCAAAAAAACCAACAGTTTCTTCAAAACCGAACGCAGAAATTTTTCATAGAAAATCGCTGTAATTCCCATGAAGTGCGGAATTCCCATGCGTAATTCCCACCATTGAAGAAGTTTTGTGCTGTGTCTATGCTGTTATACTTTCATGGGGATACATTCTATAGTTTGTCAGTTATGCAACATTTAAGAAATGGCCAAAAGTGGGAAGAAAAATAATAATAATAATAATAACTAGTATACTAAATTGCACAGCAATTTAAAGGAAGAACTTCCCTTCCCTTCCTATCCCTTCCCTTCCTTCCAATCCCTTCCCTGCCCTGATATTCTAGTTCCTTGTATTCCTTTCCTTTCCATTGGTTAATAGTGTGTTTAGGTTGTCCATGAGCGAAACTGCTGCTTTGACCTTCTCTGCAATAGTCCATGGAGCTGCACAAACAGGCATACACACTCACATGTCGCTTGGCATGGTGCCAGGCCTTTTATTGGCGATGGTACCACCCTGAAAGCAATACTTTGATGAAACCCTAACCCTAATGACTTGTTACGGACAAACCATAACAGCTGGGAAGATGTGCTTTTATACAACCATAGGGCAAACAGGCAGCAACATGTCAAATTAGTTTTAAGTGATTTGCAGCAGTTTTACACAAGTTATAATTTAATTATAAATTTTATGGAAAAAATGTGAGGTTATTTGCAAACAATAGGGCAACAAATAAGCAACATATCATATCAATTTTAAGTGATTTGAAACATTATTGGAAGAGTTTAAATAGGATAAAAAAATTCATGGTAGGAACATGTGCTTACATGGAAAAATAGAGTAAAAAATTAGCAATAAGTCAAATTAGTTTTAATTGATATTAATTAATACTTAATGAGTTATAATTGTATAAGTGAAATAGCTCATGTAAAATTGACTATTAGTGAGAGGTATATGCCCTTGGAGCTCATAAAAGGGCATAATTTTATGCATTTTTTAGTGTTAATTTCATGACATTTGAATAAGTAGAAGCCGAGCAATCTACATTAGAATTTTGAAATGAAAAAAATTCTCAAGCAAAAAGTATATGCAGTAGAAAAATTTCCTTTGGACACATTATGCATGGCCACAATGGGTACCAATAAAAAAATAAACATGAACATCCATGAAGAGCTTCATAGTTTTTTGGGGCAAAATAGGTTTTGGAAGGCCAAAAAAGTGACATAAAAGTTTCAATGTCTGACGCGATTCTATACTAAAGCAGCTACAGCAAAGTTCTATACATCATCTTGAAGAGGAGAAACTGAACTTTCTGATGATGTCTTTAATTTTTCTGTAGCTTTAATAGGTACCGAGATATTGGCGATTGAAAATTGCATTTTTGTGCGGCCATAGCGCCGATACCGAATACGCGACGACAACGAAATTTTGTGGGATTGTTAGACAGGGGCAGGGCTCTATACTCACATAAAATCAGCCTGATCTGAGCATTCCTTCCTTGTTTTCTGGAGATTTTCCCGTGCTTTTTGGGAATTCCGTTTTTTTAAAAATTCATAGAAAAAAATTTTTGTCCATGGATTTCCATAAAAATCCTTTCCGCACTGCGCATTTCCTTGGAGAACATGAGGAAAAAATTTCACAATAATCCAACAGGCAGTTTTCTCTGAACGGAATGACAAAAGTTTTAATGTATAATCGCTGTAATTCCCATGTCAAGCGTAATTCTGATGCGTAATTCCTAGCATTTAGAAAGTTTTATGGTGTCTGTATGGTGTCCAAGTATTATGCTGAGATCTTTCCCTGACTATGATTTAAGCAACATTTAAGAAATGCTGAAAACGCGGCAGAAAAATAATAATAAGAATAATAATAACAAATACGTACAATATCAATAAGAACTTCCCTACGGGAAGTTCTTAATAATAATAATAATAATAAGAATACGTACAATATCAATAAGAACTTCCCTACGGGAAGTTCTTAATAATAATAACTAGAGAAGACGGTAATTGTCATCAGGGACAATTACAAAGAATTTACCTTTACTTTCAACTAAAGTTTGCCTGTAAATGGACAGACAAATGGCCGGACCAACGGTCAGACAGACAGACAAAACTGAAGGACTCAAGGACACACACAAATGATAATATTCGACGGGACTGGTTCACATTTTCACTACCTTCATCAATGTTGTACATGTCAGGAGTGAGAACATTCATCTCAGAGTCCTGACTCAGAGTCCTGACTCAGAGTCCTGACTCAGAGTCCTGACTCAGAGTCCTGACTCAGAGTCCTGACTCAGAGTCCTGACTCAGAGTCCTGACTCAGAGTCCTGACTCAGAGTCCTGACTCAGAGTCCTGACTCAGAGGCCTGACTCCGAGTCCTGACTCCGAGGCCTGACTCCGAGTCCTGACTCCGAGGCCTGACTCCGAGGCCTACCTCCGAGGCCTGACTCCGAGGCCTGACTCCGAGTCCTGACTCCAAGTCCTGACTTAGCGTGGCCTTACTCAGCGGCCCCTGACTCAGCGGCCCCTGACTCATAGCCGAGATTCATAGCTGAGATTCATAGCTGAGACTCATAGTCGAGACTCATAGTCGAGACTCATAGTCGAGACTCATAGTCGAGACTCAGAGTCGAGACTCAGAGTCCTGACTCAGAGTCCTGACTCAGAGTCCTGACTCAGAGTCCTGACTCAGAGTCCTGACTCAGAGTCCTGACTCAGAGTCCTGACTCAGGGTCCTGATTCAGATTCCTGATTCAGATTCCTGAGATTCCTGACTCAGAGTCATGACCTAGGGTCCTGACTCAGGGACCTGACTCACAGCCCTGACTCAGGGTCCTTACTCACAGACCTGACTCACAGACCTGACTGAGTCCTGACTCTGAGTCCTGAATCAGAGTCCTGACTCAGAGTCCTGACTCAAAGTCCTGACTCCGAGGCCTGACTCAGATTCCTGACTCCGAATCCTGACTCAGATTCCTGACTTCAAATCCTGACTCAGCGGCCTGACTCATAGTCGAGACTAATAGTCGAGACTCAGAGTCCTGACCTAGGGTCCTGACTCAGGGACCTGACTCAGAGACCTGACTCAGGGTCCTGTCTCACAGACCTGACTAACAGACCTGACTAACAGACCTGACTCACAGACCTGACTCACAGACCTGACTCACAGACCTGACTCAGGGTCCAGGCTCAGGGTCCTGACTACAACTCCTGTTCCCAACTCCACTCAGTCATTTGAGGCTGTAATATGTATATAAACATTAGTCAGTAGCGTACACTGGCCCCGTCACCTGAAACAGCCAGAACAGCTTTCCATATATGGTTAATGTATGCTAATATATGCGGCTAGCCTGCTTTGGAGTGCGAAATGGTGTCACCTGCATCATGTGAAAATGAATTTTTTGCTGACCATTTCTTCATTTTTCTGACCTTTTGACCTTTATTGCTTAAAGCTGACTGCAGCTAGAGACTTGCCATTTGTCACAATTCACTGCAAGTATTTGGTCCACGTTGTCAGTTAAAAGCAAGAAAATTGAAATGTTCCTTCCCAGTTAAAAAAAATAATTTGTGAAAATAACCTGTTTTCATTTCCTCTTTGACCTCAAATTTGACCTTGATAAAAAGGTCAAAGCTCAAAAGTAATGCGCTCATGTGATTGACAGATGTGATATAGGGGGGTCATTTAATTTAAAGAAAGCTGTAGGAGTGATATTTCCCACTCAAATAAAATCATTTTTGGTAAATGCCAGGAGTATCGAGAGGTACCATTTTTCACATTTTTTTACAAATTTAGTTGAAGACATGAAATATTCTTCATTGGGGGCTTTTGATAACCATATTATTGACTTGTAGACAGCAGACTTTTGAGAGGATTGGTTGAAAAAAACACAATTTTCAGAATTTTTGCAAAATTCAACTTTTTAAACTTTAATGACTCAAATCACCTTCAAATATAACCTTTTGGTCCACTTTTTTGGTCAATATAGTCTTTTTGGGTAAAGTTAAGGGTAGTTCATTATACATTTTGATCACCTCAGACTACTCCTTCATGGAGATTTTACAATTCCACCTAAATTTCGAACAATCGATATTGAAAAATTGCCATATTCCAAAAACTACTGGACAAATCCAAACCATTCCTTGAATCAACATTGGCCCCAGATACTGGCAAACTTTTACCACAATCACCATGCTTGTATCTATTACATAACTTGAGAAACCGATCGCAGACTAAAAAGTGCTCATGCATCAAACGCCCTTTACCCGTTGGACCAACTGTCATATCTCTTACACTAATTCATTGACAACAACTTTTTATCACATAATTTTCACTCTTGACTCATTATCTCAAATAGTTTTTCAGTTATTCAACCTTAAAGTTTACTAATTTTCGACTTTGAACGGCTCTGTGAAAAAGACAACTGTGAAAATGACATCAAATGACCCACTTTCACAATACTCAATGACTGATTGACCATCTGACCAACTTTCATTACCGTAGGACCATTTTGAAACAAAAAAGAATAATAATAATAAGAATAACTAGAGAAAACGATAATTGTCAGCACTGACAATTACAAAGAATTTACCTTTACTTTTAAATAGACTTGGTCTGTAAAACGACAGACAAATGAACAGATGGACAGATGGGCTAAACTTTGCCTGTAAATGGACGGACGAATGGACAGATGGATGAAACCGACGGACTGACAAACACATGCAGACTGTGATTCCTCACCATGACTGCGACTCTGACTCCAACTCCAACTCTGAATCCTGTTCAGATCTCCGATGACTCAGAGTCGTGACTCAGAGTCGTGACTCAGAGTCGTGACTCAGAGTCGTGACTCAGAGTCGTGCCTCAGAGTCGTGACTCAGAGTCGTGACTCAGAGTCGTGACTCAGAGTCGTGACTCAGAGTCGTGACTCAGAGTCGTGACTCAGAGTCGTGACTCAGAGTCGTGACTCAGAGTCGTGACTCAGAGTCGTGACTCAGAGGCGTGACTCAGAGTCGTGACTCAGAGTCGTGACTCAGAGTCGTGACTCAGAGTCGTGACTCAGAGTCGTGACTGATGGATGAAACCGACGGACTAACCGATGGACTGACAAACACATGCAGACTGATTCCTCACCATGACTGCGACTCTGACGCCAACTCCAACTCTGAATCCTGTTCAGATCTCCGATGACTCAGAGTCGTGACTCAGAGTCGTGACTCAGAGTCGTGACTCAGAGTCGTGACTCAGAGTCGTGACTCAGAGTCGTGACTCAGAGTCGTGCCTCAGAGTCGTGACTCAGAGTCGTGACTCAGAGTCGTGACTCAGAGTCGTGACTCAGAGTCGTGACTAAGAGTCCTGACTCAGAGTCCTGACTCAGAGTCCTGTATCCGAGACCTGACTCAGAGCACTGGATCAGACCCTGACATCACCTGCTGACCCCAACTCCTAACTGCAACTCCTAACTTCAAGTCCGACCCCAACTTCTGACTCAACTCCAGACTTCAACTCCTGACACCAACTCCCTTCTACCAACATCATCAGAGCAGAACACTGTGCCAATCAGTAGGCCAGCCCATGTAACCAGCACTCACTTCAACTGGCCAGAAGAGCACTCCATATATGGCTAATGTATGCTAATTTATGCGGCCAGCCTGTGTTGGAGTGTGAAGATATCTCACCTGCATCATGTGAAAATGAGTTTTTTTGCTGACCATTTGGTCATTTTTTGACCTTTTGACCTGAATTGCTTGGAGATGGCAAAAGTCACAGACTTGCTGTTTACCACGAATGACCATAACAATTCAGTTAACATTGTCCATTAAAATGAAGTTAATTGAAACATTCCTTCTGAGTTGAAAAAAATGATTTCTGAAAATTATCAATTTTCATTTCATCTTTGACCTCAAATTTGACCATGATGTATGAGACTACTTGTCAAATTTTATGTGCTAATGTGATTGCCAGTACGTCATTTTGGGGGGTCATTTAATTTACAGAAAGCTGTAGGAGTAATATTTCCCACTCAAATTAAATTATTTATGCAAAATGTCATGGAAGTTGCGAAGTACCACTTTTCACAATTTTTTACAAATTAAGTTGAGGATATGAAACAATTCTAATAGGGGGCTTTTGATAACCATATTACTAACCAGTATACCTCAGACTTTTAAGAGGATTGGTGAATTATAACATAATTTTGAGAATTTTGGAAAAATTCTATTTTTTTGACTTTGATGGCTCATATCACCTTCAAATATCATCTTGTTGTCCAATTTTTTGGTCAATATAGTCTTTTTGGATAAAGTTAAGGGTAGTTGATTATACATTTTGATCACCTCAGACTACTCCTTCATGGAGATTTTACAATTCCACCTAAATTTTGAACACTCGATTTTGAAAAATTGCCATATTTCAAAGTATATTGCATAAATCCCAATGATGTTACAGTCGACCTTGGCCCCAGATACTGGCAAACTTTTGCCACCATCACCATATTCCTATCTATTACATAACTTGAGATCTCAGTGACAGACTGAAAACAGCTCATTTGTCAATAACCCCTTACCCGTTAGACCAATTGTCATATCATTTGCACCAATACGTTCACAATAACCTTTTATCACAAGATTCTGACTTTTGACTCATTATGTCAAAGACTTTTTGAGTTATGACACTTTAAAGTTTACCAATTTTCGACTTTGAACGGCTCTGTGAAAATGACAACTGTGAAAATGACATAGAGAACGCAATTACGTAATGCTGAACTACTGACCTATCAACTGAAAACACTTTCAACGATGTAAACCCATTTTGAAAAAATAATAATAATAATAATAATAATAGCAAAAACAAATAGAATTTACCATAGGTAAATTCTTAATAATAATAGCAAAAACAAATAGAATTTACCATAGGTAAATTCTTAATAAGAATAATAATAATAGCAAAAACAAATAGAATTTACCATAGGTAAATTCTTAACTAGTATAACTGATATTGCCGTACGGCAATATCGGATAATCCCCCGCGCCCCCCCTGTCTCCCCTGCCCTGCTTACTCTCCCCTTCCAATTCATGTCCTTCATGATGAATTCTTAAAAGCATGTATGAACGCTGCAATGTTGTTGGAGCATATGCCTATCAAATATCTTGACTGGCAGACACACCTGTGGAGGCCAAGCGTACCATCATGCAGACAATGCATATTGAGTAAACCCTAACCCTAACCCTAATGGCCTGTTGCAGGCAAGCCATAACAGTTGTGAGGTTGTGTCTACACAGAAAAATCAGGCAAAAAATTAGCGACATGTCATTTGAGTTTTAACCGATTTGAAACATTCACTTAGTAGCTATAATTGAATATATGAAATCATACATGTAAAATAGGTTATTAGAATGAGGTCCATGCCCTTGGAGAACAGATAAAGCAATAATTTTACACATCTTTTAGTGTTAATTTCATAAAATTTGGATAGTTAGAAGCTGAGCAATCTAATGTTAAAATGTGAAATTAAAAAAAATTCTCTAGGAAAAACCATTTGATGTAGGCAAATTTCCTTTGAGGACAGCATGTAGGCCTAACAAAGGTATATTGAAAAAAATATTCACGGACATCCAAGAAGAACTTCATAGATTTTTTAGCCAAAAATGTTTTGTTAGGCGCAAAAAGTGACATGAAATTTTCAATGTCTGACGCGATTCTACGCCGCGCGTCTGATACTATCATGCTATACATCATTGGAAAGCTGAGAAACAGACCTTTCTTGTGATATGTGAAACTAGTCTGTATCTGCAATAGGGACCGAGATATGGCCACTTGAAGTTTGAGTTTTTGTGCGTCCGTAGCTCCGAGACCGTTTGTCCGAGGGGTCCGTAACTTGGTGAAGTTGGTACACTAGAGTAGGTCTGTAAGTATACCCATTTTCAGCTTTCTACGAGCATTCCTTTCCTGTTTTTCAGAAAATTTTCCATAAATTTTCGGGATGTCCAATTTTCAAAAAATCATATCTTGAAATTTATTCATGAAATCTCCACAGGACGCCTTTCTGCACTGGAGACTTTGTCAAGGTATCTTACAAAAAATCAACAGGTCTCAGTTATGCTTAGGTTCTCAGAAACCTGCGCCGGAAATTTTTTTTGTATTTTGCTCATAAATCAAAAGTGTCTTGAAATTTGATCATGAAATTTCGTAAGCAGTAGCGCGCAATGAAGACACATAATGTGTTTGAGGTTTCAGGATGTTATCTGCAATAGTTTTGCAGTAATCACAGTTTTCCTGACTGCAATAATAATAATAATAATAATAACTAGTATAACTGATATTGCCGTACGGCAATATCGGATAATCCCCCGCGCCCCCCCTGTCTCCCCTTCCCTGCTTACTCTCCCCTTCCAATTCATGTCCTTCATGATGAATTCTTAAAAGCATGTATGAACGCTGCAATGTTGTTGGAGCATATGCCTATCAAATATCTTGACTGCCAGACACACCTGTGGTGGCCAAGCGTACCACCCTGCAAGCAGTGCATGTTGAGTAAACCCTAACCCTAACCCTAATGGCTTGCTGCAGGCAAACCATAAGAGTTGGGGAGATGTGCCTACATGGAAAAATCAGGCAATAAATTAGGAACATGTCATTGCATTTTCATCTGATTTGAAACATAAATGCAGGAGTTATAGTGGCTTATATAAAATCATCTATGTAAAATTGGCTATTACTATGAGCTGTATGGCCTTGGAGGACAGTAAAGGCGATAATTTTAAGCATCTTTTGGTATTAATTTCATGAAATTTGAATAACCGGAAGCTGAGCAATTTATATTTGAAGTTTGAAAATTAAAAAAATTCTCTAGGACAAACTATTTAATGTAGGTAATTTATGTTTGGGGACAATATGGAGGGCTGATATGGGTAGCCCACATAAAATAATGATGGACGTGCATGAAGAATTACATTGACTTTTTGAGCCGAAAAGGTTTTTTGGGCCTAAAAAGTGACATGAAATTTTCAATGTCCGACGCGATTCTACGCCGCGCGCCTGACACTATTATGCTATACACCATTGGAAAGCTGAGAAACAGACCTTTCTTGTGATATGTGAAACTAGTCTGTAGCTGCAATAGGGACTGAGCTATGGCCACTTGAATTTTGAGTTTTTGTTCGTCCGTAGCGCACAGACCGTTTGTCCGAGCGGTCCGTAACTTTGTGAAGTTGGTACACTAGGCTAGTTCTGTAAGCACGCCCATTTTCAGCTTTCTACGAGCATTCCTTCCCTGTTTTTCAAAAAAATTTTGGCCAGTTTTTGGGATGTCTATTTTTCAAAAAATCATATCTTGAAATGTGTTCATGAAATCTCCACGAGACGCCTTTCTGCACTGGAGACTTAGTCAAGGTATCTTAGAAAAAATCAACAGCTCTCAGTTATGCTTAGGTTCTCAGAAACCTGCGCCGGAAATTTTTTTTATATTTTCCTCATAACTCAGAAGCGTCATGAAATTTGATCATGAAATTTCGTTCAAAGTAGCGCGCAACGGAGTTGCATATTACCCTTGACTTATGAAGCGGTTTCTTTACTAGTTTTGAAGTAATCGCAGTTTTCCTGTGAGAATAATAATAATAATAATAATAATAATAAAAGGTAATCGAAGAATATCAATATAATCCCCCGCCGCTGCGCGAGCGGGGGATTATAATAATAATAACTAGTATAACTGATATTGCCGTACGGCAATATCGGATAATCCCCCGCGGGCCCCGTATTATCCCCAGGCCGGCATACGCTTCTTTTGAAATTCATGTCCTCTATTTTTGTGTATGTCCCGTGGCCTGGTTTTTGGGGGATGAACTTCGATTCCAAGAGGGCACATCACATCATTACAATAGTCCCTGCCTGCCCTAATAAGTCTATTGCACTAATACACAATATAACAGCCTATGTGAAACCCTTATATGCATCATACCCTTTCAATGTACAATGTATATTATTCGCTAGTTCAGCTGCTTTGACAGTACAGTAAGGTTAGGTCTTGTAAAAGGTGGCACTGAGACAGGATGGCCCCGACTGCAGACCACATGCATCTGTTAAAAGTTTGAAATTTTTTTTTTCGAGATAGGTGGATGTGTTTATACCACAAAATAGGCCAAAAAATTAGCAACATGATTTATGAGTTGTAACTGATTTGAAGCAGTAAGTCATGAGTTATGATTGAATATGTAAAATGATCTATGTAAAATCGGGTGTTTGTGTGAGGTGAATGCCCTTACGCAAGTCAAAAGCCTGTATTTTTACGCATCTTTTGGTGTTAATTTCATGAAATTTGAATAAGTAGAAGCTGAGCAATTTACGTTTCAATTTTGAAATTAAAAAAATTCTCTAGGAAAAAGTATTTGATGTAGGCAAATTTCCTTTTGGCACAATATGGAGGCCCAACCTGGGTAGCCCACATAAATTATTGATGAACATCCATGAAGTACTTCATAGATTTTTTAGCCTAAAACACTTTTGTGAGTGCAAAAAGTGACAAAAAATTTTCAATGTCCGACGCGATTCTACGCCGTGCGTCTGAGACTATAATGCTATACATCATTGGAAAGCTGAGAAACAGACCTTTCTTGTGATATGTGAAACTAGTCTGTAGCTGCCATAGGGACCGAGATATGGCCACTTGAAGTTTGAGTTTTTGTGCGTCCGTAGCGCAGAGACCGTTTGTCCGAGCAGTCCGTAACTTTGTGAAGTTTGTACACTGGGGTAGGTCTGTAAGTACGCCCATTTTCAGCTTTCTACGAGCATTCTTTCCCTGTTCTTCAAAAAAATTTCAGTAAATTTTCGGGATGTCCAATTTTCAAAAAATCATTTCTTGAAATGTATTCATGAAATCTCCACAGGACGCCTTTCTGCACTGGAGACTTTGTCAAGGTATCTTAGAAAAAATCAACAGGTCTTAGTTATGCTTAGGTTCTCAGAAACCTGCGCCGGAAATTTTTTTTATATTTTCCTCATAACTTATAAGTCTCATGAAATTTGATCATGAAATTTCGTGTGAAGTAGCACGCAATGGAGTTACATATTACCCTTGACTTGTAACGTAGTATCTATAATAGTTTTGATGTAATCGCAGTTTTTCTGAGCTGAATAATAATAAGAATAATAATAAGAATAATAATAAAACGAACAATATCAATATAATCCCCCGCAAGCGGCGGGGGATTATAATAATAACTAGTATAACTGATATTGCCGTACGGCAATATCGGATAATCCCCCGCAGGCCCCGTATGACCCCCAGGCCTGTATACTCTTCTTTTTCAATTCATGTCCATTATTTGTGTGTATGCTCATACTATTAAGGTGTTTCAGTGCATTAATATAGGACATATATGCCTTTTCACGCAACGCTTACAAAGGCCTTTCCCTTCAACGTGTATCATTCCCCTGTCATGATAGGCGTAAGCCTGTACCTTATTGTTGATGCGCGTGTTTGAGTGTGCTGCTCTTTGCATGGCATAATGCTGGTGCTGGGGAGCAAAACCTGGCAGTGAGGCAGAATAGTCCCGACAGCAGACTAAGATGCATCTGTGAACGATTTTTGTACTTTATTTTACCAGCAAAGTATTGGAGATAGGAGGATGTCCTTATATCACAAAATAGGCCAAAAAATTAGCAACATGTACATTGAGTTTTAAGTGATTTTAAATAATAATTCACAAGATATAATTGAATATATAAAATCATTTATGTTAAATTGGCTATGAGTAATAAGTAAATGCCCTTGGAGGACAGTGCAGCCCATAATTTTACGCATCTTTTGGTATTAATTTCATGAAATTTGAATGAGTAGAAGCAGAGCAATGTGCATTTCAATTTTGAATTTCAAAAAATTCTCTTGGAAAAACAATTTGATGCAGGCAAATATCCTTTGAGGACAGTATGGAGGCATAACCAGGGAGTAATTAAAAAAATATTCATCAACATTCACAAAGAACTTCATTGATTTTTCTGCCTAAAACGTTTCGAAGGGCTCAAAAAGTGACAACAAATTTTCAATGTCTGACGCGATTCTACGCCGCGCATCTGAGACTATAATGCTATACACCATTGGAAAGCTGAGAAACAGACCTTTCTTGTGATATGTCAAACTTTGTTGTAGCTTAAATAGGGACCGAGATATGGCCACTTGAAAGTTGCGTTTTTGGACGTCCGTAGCGCCAAGACCGTTGGTCCGAGCGGTCCGTAACTTTGTGAAATTGGTACACTGTGGTACATCTGTATGTTCACCTATTTTCAGCTCTCTAAGAGCATTCCTTCCCTGTTTTTCAACAAAATTTTGGTCAGTTTTCGGGATATCCAATTTTCAAAAAATCATATCTTGAAATGTGTTCATGAAATCTCCACGAGACGCCTTTCTGCACTGGAGACTTTGTCAAGGTATCTTATAAAAAATCAACAGGTCTCAGTTATGCTTAGGTTCTCAGAAACCTGCGCCGGAAATTTGTTTTATATTTTCCTCATAACTGATAAGCATCATGAAATTTGATCATGAAATTTCGTATGAAGTAGCGCGCAATGGAGTCACATATTGTGTTTGAGGTTTCAGAATGTTATCTCTAATAGTTTTGCAGTAATCACAGTTTTCCTGAGCTGAATAATAATAAGAATAATAATAATAATAAAACGAACAATATCAATATAATCCCCCGCAAGCGGCGGGGGATTATAATAAAAGGTAATCGAAGAATATCAATATAATCCCCCGCCGCTGCGCGAGCGGGGGATTATAATAATAATAATAATAAAACGAACAATATCAATATAATCCCCCGCAAGCGGCGGGGGATTATAATGATGATGCTCACCGGGTTACCCACATTGGATGGCTGTTTCATTCTGTGCCAAGAAGGCCTCATAGCAGGATAAACCCCGCCATCCTCTCATAAACTAAGTAGGACTACTCTCAGCTAAACACCTTTTACACTCAGCCTACCCCTTTTCACCTCCATTAATCTCCAGTAAATTGTCTTTCCTCACTTTATACACTCACCCTCATCTAACCTCATGTGCCCTTGGCTACCCTCAGATTCCCTCATCTTACGTCCTTTTCCCTCAACTATCCTCGGCTCCCCTCAGTTATCCACAGCTTTAATTTACCCTCTGCCTCCCTCAACTACCCTTATTAGTTATTACCATGTCACCCGCCTGTCCTATTAGGTTTAGTAAAAATACAGGATGTAAAGATCAACACCAACCCAGCCCTCTTTGCCTAATTTAGATTTTTGTAGGCCTACCTTACTCATCAATTTCAGCTAGATTTACTAGTTATTAGTCACAACTTTCAGCAGAAGTTTCCCATCTTTGACATCAAAATGCTTATTTCTCTGGTACTTGTGTAACATTTCAAAAAATGGCCACCTGCGGAATAGTTTTTCAGATTTGGACAGAACACATAGCTTTTGTACGGTGCTGATAGCCAGTCGATTCTTCATAATTTCGGAGACGGAGTTAGAGAACACAGCAATGAGGAAGTTAGCAATCAGAATACTAGCGAATATGAGGGTTAGTCTTACATTTGAATAAAGGAAAATGAGGCCGAAGTCTTTCTCGGACTCTTTTTCGGGTAGAGTTCCCTTATCGGCCAATATCAGTAGATAATTGTGGAGGAAATAAAAGAAAGTGTCTCCTTGTGGTTTTTCATCGGATATGGAGTTGAGGTAAACTTGGCACAAGGTCACGCAAATTAGGGAGGGAACGAGAAAGAGGCCGAATTGTATGAGGTCAAGGGTCAATCTCTGCATGATCGTCACCAACCAACCGAAACTATCCGAGAGCGGTTGGAACATGAAAATGCCATAGATGTTAACCGCTAACGCTGTCAGAATAAGAAAATGTCTCAAAGTGGTTGATAGATAACCCGTTTGAGTCATCAGGACAAGGATTTCATCCAGAAAAAGTAGGAAGAAACAACTCACACAAAGTAGATTCTGCATCATATAGATTGCGTACTGGACCACATAGTCCCCCTCCCACAATATTTTCATTATTTTGAAATACGACTTTTGGGTTATTTCTCGAAATAGCAAGATGAACGACATAAAATCACAAATTAATATCAGACTGGACATGAAGAACATATAAAAAGATATAAGTTTCATTCCTGAGTTTGGCATGATTTTGTAACCAAAATACCAAATGAGGCAATTGTGTTCTGTTAGGTTGGAGAGTAAACTGGTGTTGTTATATTTGTAAACTGATTCATATAAACCGTGAGGAAGAGCCCACCTACCACACAAAGTATAGGCATAGGCTAATAGCAAGAAATGCAGCCTCATCACAAACCATATGAAACAAAATGGCCAGTTGACGGAAACTTTTTTTGCGATGTAAGCTTTCAAAAAGGGTGATTTCAGGATTTCTAGAGTTTTTGAGCCCTCCATTTCTGCCTTTCGAAGATATAACAGCCCATAAATTAAGTCTCTATCTCCATACTCTTTCTCTTTAACTTCATAATCTGTGACATCATACCATCTTGTCACCAGCGCCCCCTTGTGTTTTTCTTGGACTAGGTATACCCCTGGTGTGTTTATCATTGCCATGGCTAATCCATAGACATTCAAGAACATCGCCCATTCCAAAGGTTTGAAGTTCCCAGAGCTTCTTTCTTGAAGTAGCTTTGTCATATTTTCTGCTGACAACAATTTCAAAATGCAGTGATAAGTTGCAACCATTGAATCTTCACTCTGCCTGTCCAGGGATGATTTACGAATCATCAGATGTAATACATTGTTCCCGTTAGACTCCGTCAGAGTTGTTTCAGCACCAAATCTGAAAAAATGTAATGAAAGAGGCATGGGGTAGCCACATGTTTTCTGCATTTGCAAATAAGTCATTTAATTCTGACCACCACAGAAGTAAGGAGCCAGCACAGCCTCAACAACACAAAACAAATTTTGTTACTTTCATGATCAGTTTAAAAACTGTTTAATGTTAAAAACTGTTTAATGTTAAAAAGATAAACAATGTTAATTTACCTATACAGCACTTCCAGTGTTTTGTTGGCCCCATACACGGCAGCAATGGACCACGGATGCTGGGCGAGCAATTGACCTGGATCGTCGTAATCATCCGGGTCGCATTGGAGTCCATCGCCATCCTCGTGATTTGACGTGAATCTTCCGTTGACCAATCTCTGCCTTTCTATTGGGTCACATGATTCTAGAATCTTCTCCAATTCCTCTGCGTTGTCGTTCTTGAGGAACAGCAGCCATTTTTGGTCGCTTTCAAAAGAGAGCGTTTTCTCGGCTGCTGTAAAGTTGTATGTTGCTACTTTCGCCATTGTCCTTGCGGGTATGCAGCTGAGGCAGATATCATTGTTAGACTCATCGGCTTCTTTTGTTGACAATAACTTTTGCATAATTTTGCTGAATGTGTTCATTCCATCAGGGACGCATCCTCTGTGTGTACTTATTCTCTGGTCATGTTTACGTCCAGTGATGGTTCAGTTAATGGAAAACAAATTCTGAAACAAACCCACCAGCAATCACGATAAGATTGTTTATGCACAATGTACTTGTATTTATTCTCTGTATATCACAGATTAATAATTGATACCTACAACCTGACCTAGTTCAATGCTTCAAATTTATTCCACAAGGAAATACCATTGGTGCATGTCATAATCAATGTAATTGCCAAGCAACTAGAGTCACAGCAGACCTTGTTCATTAGTGATGGCAGACTGGTGAAAAATAGTAATATGTCACAATCGGTCCAGGGAAGGGGAATTCATATTGAATGGAGTAACACTGTAACAAGGACAAACAGTGATTTTAAAAGCATGTCTGTAAAAGCACATTTGCCAAGCAATTAGGATATCCAAGTTGATATGAATGGACGACGCAGAACTTCCATGTCTGTATTTATGGGGATAGAATTGCAAATGGAAAACACATATTAATTATTTTAGAATGCACCAATCAAACATCATGGCAATTAACACTGTCTCTACAAGACTGAATATTTACAGCAGCAATCATTATGTTTGAGTCTCTAGGATGTGAGTCATATGCAATCAACAGCAACAAACCAATACACTCAGCAGCAAGGGACCAAGCTCTTTTTGATGATATTAACATATTTTTTTAGCTCATCTTTTTTTCTTTGAAGACGAAGAGCTATTGTCGTCACTCGACTGTCGTCATCTCCTGATCGTCAATCATACTCATTGTCTCAGTTAAGATTTGTGTCACCTCTGGGTGAGTATGAGGAACATTTGGAGAAATAAAAGATGGCTACCAAAATGATTTGCACAAAATGGCCACCTTTCTTTTATCGTCCAAAATGGTTTCCATTCCTAAATAAACTGAGCGCCATTAAAAACGTTAAAACATTAGGCAGACACAACAAAATCTTTGTTGAATACGCTCCGAAGACAGGTGATGGAGTTTAAAATGTTTATTTAATGATTGACATGAAAGAATTTGGTAAATATGTAAATCGAATAAATATATACAACATTCAGATTATTTGTATATGGAACACATTGAGTATACAAATGAGTAACCAACAGTTCAATATAGACATGAGATTAGAAGTCAGAAAATCCTCACTTCTTGGGGAAGAACGTAGTGATAGGCCTCACTCTGTAAAATTCAATTATCAGAGAGTGGCGGCAGGAATAGTCCGAAGCCGATTATAGTACATTGTCAGATGGAGAAATCGAAGGAAAGGTGGGTGGTCGATGGGGTGGATGGTGGGACCAAACATTTTTCAAGAAGGAATCCCACCGCGCATTCGCTAGAGGCAGCGTGATGATAGAGTAAAACGCTTATCAGACGGACTGACTGCTCGATGGGGTGAAAGCTTCTCCACTGTTCGACAAAAGCAATCCACTGCGTTGAATTGTGTTTCTAGTTCTGTTTGTTCAATAATGCTCAAATCTTGCACTGACATCATACATGTATGGCAGTAGCAGATCCAAAGGGGGGGGGGGGTTAAGGGAGTTTGGGGGTAAACCCCCCCCCCTTGGGCCCAAGCCAAAAAGCCACAAAGCCACGGAGGGGGGGGGGGGGTTGAGTAAAGCACTCTGCTGTCCAGTTGTGACACCTGAACTTGATGCAATAGATAATTATACCTTGTGATGTCATGAATGTGTCTTCTGTGCATGCTTGCATACATAACATAGGATTTGAGTGACTGATCCTCGGCTAGATCAAAGAAATCCCCTAAAAGAAACAAAAGAACCTCACTTAATTTGCCTATGACCCGGGGCATTTACACAAACACCAGAAAATTGATATTGTTGGGTTTGTATTCCCAGTGGGTTCTTGTGAAGATGTTCGTTCATGTGAAGCTAAAAGGTCTTTCTCAAACTCGCTACGTCTGAAGACCTACATAGAGCACTATGTCAGGAAATTGATGGATATTTTGTACTTTATGAAATATTGAGAAAAATGTCAAAAACTTTTTTTTTTTCATTTCTGGGCCAGTACTCAACCCCTTTTACATGTACGTGGATGAAATCTTTTACAGATGTAGCCTGTATGGTCTAGTTGTGCCTTTTGATGGTCTGATTGATACATACTCTATACCTTTAGAAATATTGAGAAAAATGTAAAACAAATTATTAATTTTCATTTCTGTGCCTACACTTCGCCAGTATTGCAAGTAGATACATGGATGAAATTAGTTATGCTACAATCTCATGGCACGTTACGGAGCACTTTAGGCGTCTGCGGGATGGTATTTCCTGGTAATTTGGATGAATTTGGGTGATCCGCCGTCGACTTTTCACATCCCCCCAGGGGTAGTTTTTGTTCCCCTCAGGGGTTCCTAGAAATGGAAAAACTGCGCTGCGGATGTCAAAAAAAGATTCAACAGGTTCAAACTTTTTTTTCATGACGGCGGAACAGAGCCCAAAATTTTATTGATTTTTGGATGTCCGGCGGGGATTTTTTCAGTGAGAACGTCTCAAAAACATCTCTGGCGGGATATTAGGACATCCCCTGCCCCTGAGGGGACGTCTCCTGCCCCTGCGGAGACCTCTCCTGCCCCTGGGGGGACATTTGCAGCCTCGTCGGCAGTTTTTGACATCCCGCCGACGGTCTTTTGACATCCCGCCGACGATCTTTGACATCCCCCAGGCATTTAGATCTTGCCCCCCAGGCATTTAGATCTTTCCCGCCAGGCATTTAGATCTTTCCCACAGGGATATGATGTCATCCCGCCGATTTACGATCTTATCCCGCCGTGATATGCTTTTAATTAATTATATAATGGTTTTATAAACATTGTATGTCGCCGGGATGGTAATTTTTTTCCTAGAATTCAACTCAAGCTACCCCTTAGTGGTAAAAAAAAGTTCTCCGTAACGTGCCGTGAGAACTAGGCATAACACATGTCACCTATATGATAAAGTTGTGCCTTTTCTGGGTGTGATTCATTGATAGTCTATTCTGTACATTTTGAAATATTGATAAAAGAATATTAAAAATATTTTTTGTGTCCAGGCCAACACTTGGCCATCATTGCATCTATGAAATTTTATATACATTACCTATATAATATTTCAGTGTCTTTTGTTGGTCTGCTTAATAGTTCTTTTTAGTTTTTTTTGAAATATTCAGATCCATAGCTCTAAACCTATTCCTTGTTTAATTATGCATGAAACTTGTCCATAACATGAGTAAATTGGTCTAGTAAGTCCTTTCCATCGTTCAACATACCCTGGCAGGCAGGGGGGCATATGGCAGGGCATATAGATAATTTCAGACCAAGCTGGGCCGCTATTGCAAAATTTAATACTTCATGCAATTTGCTTCACATCGCTTTTATGGTGTAATGGTATCCTTTAATGATGTTTTTTTTTTTCGTTGAAGATTTGCTGCTACGCAGCCTATGTTTTTTTTTTACTGATTTTGGTTGATTTTTTGGACAATTTTGAAGTGAAAAATCATATAGCTTGTTTAAACCCTCCTTTTTATCATAATTTTTTAAATGCCAATGGACTACTTATGGACCGCTCCAGTAACAAAATCGGAACACCTCACCTGGACCAGACCAGGACCGGACCAACGTACCTAAATACTGGACTGCCCTCTTAGAGGTGGTCCGGTCTGCATCACCAAGAAAAATACACAAGTAGAAGTATTTCAATATGTCATTCTGTCTCTAATGAAAGAACAGATGCTACACAGCTGTCTCTGGACACCTTTCAGGGGCTGTCAGGTCAGATTTCCCCATTCACCCTGAGGGATGGTAAACGTAATTTGACAGCCTCAATCAAATGCGGGGCAACCAGAGGCAGGACCTAAACCTTAATATTGGCTCTCAACATGTTCATTATAATATTATGTACTTATTATTACAGTTTAAATTGATTCATTCTGCATTGTGATAAAAACTTGGATAATGCTTCACAGGGTATAATTTGAGTTTGATTGTTATGGTAGTCACTGATTTACATTTACTGATAAATGCAATACACATTCATTGGCGTCGGCCTGCCATATATAGTATATTTTGGTGATGGAAAATGTAAATAGCATTGTGTGTACATGTAAATATGGTCAATAAATACTTTACTTTACATTGTGTGTGAAATGCTAATTTGTTGTAAGTGCAGAATTCTGTTGAATCTTTGCAGAATTGCATTACTTCACATGTGTGGTTGATTTGCAAAAGTGCAGAGAACTGCAGATTTTTGTTTAAGGTGTAAATAATTTTCTGAATGAAATTACACAACTCACAAATTATATTTGTGTCAAATATAATCTGCATGTTGTGTATCAGCAATGGCATAATATAAACTTCATGAAAGAAGGTACTGACATGATTGATTGGACAGGCCTTTATAATTGTTGTTTGCCCCAACTTGAATTTGCTTTGTTAACTAAATATACAACACTAATGCACAGAGCTTTTATGTTATTTACTAATCTCAGTGCCTGAGTACTGCAAATTATTTGGCATCATTTGTGATCCTGCATATCAATGCATTATTCAGTATAGCATGGAATCAGGGGCTGAAAGGCTTGGCTTGTAATAATGTTTGGTGGCCGTCAGCACATTTTCTCTAGTATACATAACATTGACTTTCGACCAACAATTAGAACAGTTTTCTGCAAAACAACATGTATTTATGATAATCAAGCTTCACCAGGTACAAAAATCTGTGTCATACTTGTAACTGTGAAGATTGAACTCTCTGGGGATATTATTATAGATATCTGCGCCATCATCAATGTATTACAGTACTGAGACAGCAAAAATAACGGACTGCAAAATTGTTGAGTATCCAAAAATGCTCTCTTTTGAAAGCGACCACAAATGGCTGCTGTTGCTCAAGGAAGACAACGCAGAGGAAGTGGAGAAGATTCTAGAATCATGTGACCCAATAGAAAGACAGAGATTGGTAAACGGAAGATTCACATCAAGACAAAAGGATGATGATGGACTCCAATGCGACCCAGATGATTATGACGATCCAGGCCAATTGCTCGCCCAGCATCCGTGGTCCATTGCTGCCGTGTATGGGGCCAACAAAACACTGGAAGTCCTGCATAGGTAAATTCACATGTTTTATGATTATCTTTGAATTAGCATGTTGATAACAAAAATAACATCAGAAGAAAAACAAACATGTATGCACCGGGGCAGACAGGTCCTAATCACTGCTAATGGACAAATGTTGATTTTAGAATAACAACACTTACTTACTTGATACTAAATGTGTAGATTCCTCCTCCCTGGCAGGAGAACCATCTTCAGGAGTTTTTCTGTGTAGTTTTATGTGTATTTCTTTGCCTCATTCCTTAAAAAAAAGTCAGCAGGGCAGTTACCTGGTCTATTGTCGAAATATGTACAACATTTGTATAACAGTGAAACTGTATTAAATTTTCCAAAGTTATGCTGAAAATAAAAAAAACTAGATGTGCATGCAATAATGTTCCAACAAAGTAGTTATGAACTACAACAGTTCCTTTTTGACGCTGAGTTGGACATTTATAAGTGATCTTTTGCGAAGTTCACCTTCTTTTATTTTGCTGAAAGCGTAAATATGTTTTTAATATTATTTTGGCAAACCCACTTGGAAAAAAAAATTCGATTTGAGAAGATGAAGGTATGTCAGGGCCAACATATACCAATCTAAACGCAGACGATTTTGTGAATATTTGTCATGTGGTCACACTTATTGAGCTAACATTCATTATTCCGTAACTGATGACTCTTTCCTTCTTCTTTAGATATGATGCGAATGACATGGTCATTGAAGCAAATGGATGTAATATTCTCCATCTGATGGCAAGGAAGATTTCTATCAACAAGGAAACTGAGGATGGACTTGTCTCTACCTTCTGGTTCATCGTGGATTTGCTCAGAGAAGAAGAAATCAAGGAGCTGCTGCTCTTCCGAAATATTGGAAAATTCAGACCTTTGGATTGGGCGATGTTTTTGAATGCTTATGGATTGGCCATGGCAATAATGAACACACCAGGGGTGTACCTAGTCAAAGAAAAACACAAGGGGGCACTGGTGACAAGATGGTATGATGTCACAGATTATGAAGTTAATACAGATTCATTAGGCGCACAAGATTTATTGTATGGGTTATCATACATGTACAAAACAAGAATTAATGACCCTCATACGCAAAAAATCTTGAGTTCTCCAATATTCAAAACATACCTCGACAAGAAAATGAACATTAACAAGCCCTTTAGATGGATATGGTTTTTTCTGAGATTACAATTTATTGTCTTCACTTATTTTTACACATTTTGTGGTAGATGGGCTCACACTGGTTTGGAATATCCAGGTACTTCGAATCTGACCTCAAATACGTGTATAACATGGTTTTTGAAAAATGATGTAATGTCAACTTCCACTATGAAAATCATGTCCTCCTATATTATGCTGTGGTCTGGTATGCTACTTATTTTATACTTGATAGATGTGAGATCACAAATTAAATTAAGTTGCAACAAAATCTTCTTTAATTTAGGGAGAATATTCATGCAGCATGATCATGTAGCACAGTACGGTATTTACATTGTGCAGCATGTTTCATGCATGACGTCATACTTTTTTCTTTTTTTGGATGAGACTTTGATCCTTCTGTTGGATGTATCTTTCCTTAGTAATACTTGGAGAGGTCTTTTTCTTGTTGCCGCTTTGTCCGTCAATATCTACTGCATATTTCTTTTTCAACCACTCTCTGATAATTTGGGCTGGTTCGTCACAGTCGTTCAGAGACTTGTACTGGATATGGTTAATTTCTTCCTATTTCTTACACCTGTCATTGTGTGCATATCTTTGGCTAGTATTGCCTTCAATTTCTTTGCACAAAGTAATCACTACACTTCATTTTATGATGCTCTTTACAAGGATTTTCTAATGCTATCAGGACATGGTGATTCGCCTGATTTTGGATCGAGATTTCTTGCCATTACATTGTTTATCCGTATGTCTACTGTTCTCACTAGCTTGGTTATGCTGAATTTTTTTATTGCAATATTTTCTGACTCTGTGGGTTCAATCATGCAGAATAGAGTTGCCATAAGTACGGTGCAAAAATTGAGCATTTTGCTGAAAATTGAGAGCACATTTCGCATGTGGCCTTTTATGGAAAGGTTCTACGAATATCAGCAGAAGAAGCATTTCGATGTATTTGACGGGAGGCTTCTTCTCAAGGTTGAACAAGACTACTGAAGGTTAGATTTGCAATGTAGACATTTTAGTTGAGTCTACTTAAATTAGATAGGTTTTCCTAAGTCTTCTCTCAAATGTTTATGTCACCAACTTGCAAAAGAGGCATTGGCACTACATGAACGGCATGATGAAGAGTTTAAATGCACTTTACCTTTGGGGTGCATTGACTGCATGATTGATGCTGTTTTGTTTTTGTTCAGGTGGATGGTGCATAATAAACTCAGCAACATCAAAAACGCACACTTTTAAAAAGGCTAAAAATAGTACTTCCTTTAAAGATATCAAGATGAAAATTTGCACACTTCTAGAAGTTGCCACCAGGTATATTCATAGAAAATTTGAAATCTCTAAGTGCAGCACTTTTTTGTCAAATTAAATCGTCGTGGCCACTGTCGAAAACGGAAGTCACAAAATTTCAATTACCTCTGATCATTGATTTCAACAACTTAGCTGTTCTTTCTACAAACTTTTTTGATAAGCCAGGAAAGATTATAATTTTCCTCGCGTGATGAGTTAAGGAAAGGGGATATTTGACCCAACCACAATTAAAGAGGATGAATTTAATAAAAATTAAATGTCAATGCTGACACGCCCCCTACTGGAAACCTTACAAAATGATGTTTTATTCAGATTTTTGAGACAATTGATATGGAATGATTTTCTGTGTGTTTGTTTCTACCCTGGGAATGCATAAAACCCTCATTATTTAACAGTTCTGGTTCACATGTTTCATTTGAAGATGTGACCTTGTAAATTTTGAGTTTTTAATTCAAAATCTGCTTTATCATTGACTTTTTTTTTTCAAAAACTTCCGTGGGTCCTCTTTTAGAAGTCTTGTGCCTGTTATGTGAAAATTTCATAAGATTAATCCCATCCAGTATGCCACAAAACCAATATTTCCAATTGTGCATTTTGTGTTGGAGTGCAGTTTGTGACTTCCATTTTCGACAGTGCCCACGACAATTTAATTTGACACAAAAGTACTGCACTTAGAGATTTGAAATTTTTCGTCAATATACCTGATGGCAACTACTAGAAGTGTGGAAACTTTCATCTTGATACTTCTAGAGAAAGTACAATTTATAGCTTTTTTAAAAGTGTGCGTTTTTAATGTTGCTGAGTTTACTATAAATTCCTGTAGGTGGCACAAAGAGGTATACAGTTAAGAGGTCTCTGACAGGTGCTACCAGTTGTGGACAAATGAAACACGAGAAGGTGGCTCTCACTGTATGGGAACGCAAGCCAATGGTCACATCAGTGTACCCAAAAGCATATTGACTTTGGTCAGACATTTTGTCTGACGGAGAGAGAGTTCTGGTCAGACAAATTAATGTTTCGTCAGACAAAATAATAAATTTAATCTCAAATTGTTCAAAACGTTGAAATGTGCTTTAATGGAATATTTTAAGGTGGTTTTGCAACATTGCAATTGTGTTTCTTGAGGTCTTACAATTCAATTCAATATCAAGAGAAGATTCACACTTAATAAGGCTTTCTTCTTGAGATTTTCCATCAGTAAATTTGGCTGACCTGAATTTGAGAATGGTCAGACATTTGCAAAAAGTGCCAGTAAATGAGTAATGTCTGACGTGGCTGACCATTTCCGTGCGCACTCTTTCTTACTTTTAATGAAATAAGGGACCGTTCAGAATTTATGACTGGGGGGGGTGGGAGTTTTGGCTGAGGGGGTACTAACTTTTCACACGTGTTTCAAGGGGGGTTATTAATTTTTGACAACACTTCCAAGGGGGGGGGTAAGAAATTTTAACAAAGAAAAAATGGTAAAAAACATGCATAAACTCATTTTATTTGGACTTTTTTACGTGCAAAAGTCTGCAAAATGACGCGAATCTGTACACGTGGCTGTGTATAACAGTATATATATGTGTGTATTGCTTTGTATGTCGAGGGGGGGGTACTAAAAATTTGCGTGAAACCTAAGGGTGGGGTACTAAAAATCCGCATGAATCTCAAGGGGGGGTATCAATTTTTGACGGGAAGTTCCAGCAAAACTCCCACCCCCCCCAGTCATAAATTCTGAACGGTCCCTAATCAAGGTGGGAATAAAATATCCTATGAAATAGCAGTACAAGTTTCCAGAGCCCAAGGACTCCAGATTCCTCCTCTCTATGGAACCTGACATACAGCCTTTTTTGGAGTGACTTGAGAGAACCGTTCAACCTTCATAGGCCTGACCTAGCCCTGGACCCCTGGCTACAATACTGTGTCAAAATCTCAAGATTTTGAATGGCGACGACCCATGACCCATGCTACGCATGGGTCCCAGGGCTAGGCCTGACCCAACAGTGTTGCATTGTCATTGAATAACTAGCTCACTTCGTAAAGCACTGAAAAATGAGACTCTCCACTCTTTATTTGACTAACCTCAGCAAAATGTGACTAATTAATTAAGTAAATTGCTGATTCTTGACAAAATTTGACAATTTAAGACTAATGACTAACCAATCTTATGATAATGATAATGTAGATTTATATAGCATTAATTTCAGTAAACTGTTCGTCAGCGCTTTTTCAGATCAAATCTCTTGTAGGAAATCTGAAACAAAAGGGTTTTTAGATTCTTCTTGAAGCTTTCTAATGTTTTTTGCAGTTCTTACCTTTTCAAGCAAGTTGTTCCAGAGTTTTGGTGCTGCATAGGATAACTTATTTTTGTTGCATGGGGCAGGTTCCGCTAATAGCAGCTTGTGGTTGCTTCTCAGGTTATGTTTCTGTCGAGATTTGACTTGAACAAGTTCTTGGATGTATTGAAATCTCTGTGGTGCCTGTCTCACTGCCTGATTGTTCATTGCCTTCCTTGTGGTTGTCACCAATTTCATAAAATGACAATTGTTAACTGTTCTATCTATTAGATAAAATTGAAATACAGGCTTACTTGAGAATATTTTTGCACTTCGAATCTTGCTTTCCGAAGAATTTTTAGATTCGGTGCCACATGGACATGTTTTTGTTTTGGTTAAATTGGACAAATAAATACAAAAGCACACTGAACTTAGTATGCGCCCTCCAATATTTCATATTGTGATTCAAAGTTTTAAGAATACAATTCTAAGGTAAACTAACGCAATTTGATCAATACAATGGCCTGTTTGAGGTTAAAAAGTGCATGAAAATGTGATAACCCTTACTGAAACTGTGCATGGAAAATGCAAGGATGCTAAAAATATGCATGAATTTTGCATGGATCTGGACTCTAACTTTTTTAGATGCATGGAACATGCAAGATTAGCTCAGCAGTCATGGAATGTGCATGGATTTTGCATGGGATTTGCATGGCTTCATTCCATGATCATGGAATCTGTAAGAATTTTGCAAGGATTTCGGATGAATTCTCTTCAAAAATTAAAGTCCAACGCAAGAGTTTTGCATGAATAGGAATAAAAAACTAACTCCAACGCAAGAAATTTGCAAGAGTTTGTCAGGGACTAAGTCTGATGCAAGAAATTTGCAAGAAATTTGCAAAGCTCATCAAGAGAGACAAAGTTCAATGCAAGGATTTTGCAAGTCTCTTGCCAGAGTAGCTCTCCTGTAAAGAAGATGCAAAAACTTATTATGATGTCATCAACAAAGGGCGGGCTTTCTCAACTGTCGGCTGCTTCTCTCAATGTTTGTTGTGTCAGTGAAAAGCTTGTCATTATGAAGGTGATTGAAGGTTGGATTGTGATATAGTTGCTAAGGTAAGACCTTCAATTGTTCAACTGTATATTCAGGCATCATAAGAGGTTCAAAAATCAACATTTCTTCAGATTGGTAAATTAATTTGTACCCAAGCACCAAGCAGAGTATAGGCCTACATGAAGTTTTGGACTTTGTAAATATGTTTTGCAAATATATATTTTAACAGCCTATAGTTCTCAATATTTGACTGCTGAGGGGCAGAACAGATGATCTTTGAAGGGGGGGGGGGCTAAATTAATCAAAGTTGTCAAAAAACAACAACATTTGAATCAAGGAAGGCTAAAAAAGCATTAGGTACCATCCAGTGGCACCTCGATCTTTATACCCTTTTCATTGTGAGTAACCCACATCCCCTCTTTGAGGGGATCTATTGATTTTTGGCAAAGAGAATTTGTTCCCCCACTTAATGGACCCAGAAAAAAAAAAGTTCCACTTGTAACTCGGGTCCCGTAATGTTAAAATTGTGATTAAAAAGTTTGTCACTCGATCCTTCGCATGTGAAAAAAGTTGGTCGATTTGTGAATGAAAAAAGAGGTTTGTCCAGAGGTAAAATCCATGGCTCTCCCAAACCATTATAAGTATACCGAACATTATGATATAATGTGTCACAATAAACAAGAGTTGCATGGAAGTTATTTTTTTAAAGCCAATCTTGATGTTACGACTTTCTTGCAGATTGCTTGCAAGAAATCATAGGCGTATTTTGCGGGGGATCGGGAGGGGCTGCAGCCCCTGGCATCAGGGTAAATGGCAATTCACTGGCAAATCCTCACTAATAACAGGGCAGATCCACTGTCCCGGTCACATCCGTTACACGTTAAAATTTCAGGGCAAAATCGCGACAGCCCCCGTGGAACGGCAGTCCCGTGCAAGAAACGTGCAAGAATTATGCAAGGAGGTTGCAAGATTCAGGTCATGCGGATTCCATGCATATACCATGCATATCTCATGCATTTTCCATGCATGCAAGAGCAATTCTTGCACTTTCCATGCATGCATGAAAGTACCGCAAAATCCATACGTTTTCCATGCATATTCCTTACAACGCCTGGATAGCAGCTAGATACTTAAGTTTTCCATGCATATTCCATGCATGGATGCATGACCAATGCATGGAATTGCCCATGCATATACCATGCATTTACCATGCATTTGCCATGCATGCAAGAAAAATGCAAGAAAAAGTCTTACACTTTTCTTGCATGCAAGGAATAAGCAAGAGCAATTCTTACAATTTCCATGCATGCATGGAAGTACCACAAAATCCATACGTTTTCCATGCATAATCCTTACAACGCCTGGATAGCAGCCGAATCCTTAAGTTTTTCATGCATAAATCCATGCATGGTTCAAGAAAAATGCATGGATTCATCCTTGCAAAAATCTTACATAAACCTTGCAAAATCCATGCATATTTTCAGTAAGGGAAACTGGACGAAATGTTTATCTCAAATATTTATCTATGTAGTCATAATGGTCTCTAGGTAGTTCATGAACGTTATTTTGATATAAATACTAACAAATAATAGTAAATATTTAGTTCTCTTTCTACAACATTGTTAAAGTGTCTGAATATTTTTTGGTTCACGGAGTTAACAAAAGTAGCTTTTTTCACCACATTTCTTGACAATTTGCAATAAATTTATTTTGTGCAGGCTACATGTAGTGCCAAGGATGTTTTTGATTGCATGTTTCATTGGTTTACTTGGTAATTTCTTAAAATAATAACAAAACGGCAAGTGTCTGAAATAATTCTTGGTCTAACTGTATAGATTGTTGTTTTCATTAATGGCATAATTTTTCCACAGGAAATAGCAGAACTGACACGCGTAAAGGCACATACACGCATATGGCGCGCGCGATTTTTGGGGGGGGGGGCGAGCGACATTTACCCGAATTTGAAGATCTAGATTTAATACTATTACAAATTAAATTGCCTGGAAGTCATTAATTTTCTCCAGTGTTTAGGCCTATTTAATCATCTTCCCAAATTTTTTAGCCTTTTTGCCCGAATCTAGCTGCTTCCCAACTTTTGGGGGGGGGGGCGACTGCCCCCCTGCCCCCCTCCCATACGCCTATGTAAAGGCAAATAAAACCCTTAGTTGCAAGGTTAGCACCAGTTCCTTAACCTGCATGCCGGTGCATTGTGTTGTTTACAGACGTTAATGGACCTACATTATTGACATTAAATATTCCTACTTTAACTTTTAACCCTAATTGACTGTGTTAACCGAATGTAGAAAACTGATGCACTAAAGCTTTTATCGGTTAATTTGCTAGTCTGTTTGCTTTTGTATTGTCAATTACTCACCTTTCCCATTAGTTGCGTACCCATTTATATTCAGAACGATAGAACAAGAGCTTTCTGATAGGCCCAGAGTCCTTTATTTTTACTTCGGAGTATTGTGTCAATTTAGAAGAAGTCTTCAAGCATTTGGACACATTCATACTCAAAGGACCTTCATGTTGTCTCCGTATGCATGGGAACTGATTTTTGGCTTATGGAACATTTTTTCTCCCAAATCAAATGGACTTTTACAATCAAGTTTCATCAAGTTACCAATGACACTGCTTTGTAATGGAGGTGTTGCTCTGCAAATCTACGTCTTTTAACTGACTCCAGGGTGTCCACTTGAGTGTTAAGGTGCAGATATGGCCAAAATAACGGATTGCAAACCTGTTGATTATGCGACAATGCTCTCTTTTGAAAACGACCACAAATGGCTGCTGCTCCTCAAGGTAGACAAAGCAGAGTTAGTGGAGAAGATTCTAGAATCATGTGACCAAATAGAAAGACAGAGATTGGTCAATGGAAGATTCACGTCAACTGAAGAGGATGACGGTGGACTCCAATGCGACCCGGATGATTATGACGATCCAGGTCAATTGCTCGCCCAGCATCCGTGGTCCATTGCTGCCGTGTATGGGGCCAACAAAACACTGGAAGTCCTGCATAGGTTAAAATGTTTCTCATTCTGGATAATTTATTTTTTGGGTGCAAAAATTGCATTAGGCCAGAGAGGTCTCAATCAGTTCAATAGGCAAATTTAGGATAACAAACAAAATAATGTGCAAAAATCACCCATATAGGTTATTGAATTTCACATTTAAATATTGTTTATTTACAACTTAAATTATGTTAACCTTTCCCGGTTCTTTGTGAACCTGGGTTTGATGGTGATCTTTTGGAAAAGCGACCCGACATATTGTTTGATGAAAGAGTAAATATGTTTTTATAATATTTATTTTGGGAAACCGACTAATAGTTAAAGTTAAATTTAACGTTTAAATTTTCCAAATGAAGATGATTTTAAAAAAAGCGTATTGATTAAATATTTCTTGCAGAAATGGCCTATTTTGTAATCATTATGTAACTGATTATTCTTATTTTTTGTCAGATATGGAGCCAATGCCATGGTCATTGAAGCAAATGGATGTAATATTCTCCATCTGATGGCAAGGAAGATTTCTATCAACAAGGAAACTGAGGATGGACTTGTCTCTACTTTCTGGTTCATTGTGGATTTGCTCAGAGAAGTAGAAATCAAGGAGCTGCTGCTCTTCCGAAATATTGGAAAATTCAGACCTTTGGATTGGGCGATGTTTTTGAATGCTTATGGATTGGCCATGGCAATGATAAACACACCAAGGGTATACCTAGTCAAAGAAAAACACAAGGGAGCACTGGTGACAAGATGGTATGATGTCACTGATTATGAAGTTAATGCAGATATGATAGGAAAACAAGATTTATTTTACGGGTTATCGTACATGTACAAAACAAGAATTGATGACCCTCATACGCAAAAAATCCTGAGTTCGCCATTATTCAAGGTGTATCTTGCAAAGAAAATGAACATCAACAAGCCATTTAGATGGATATGGTTTTTTCTGAGACTACAATTCATTATCTTTACTTACTTCTACACATTTTGTGGCAGGTGGGCCCAAACAGGTTTGGAATATCCAAGCACTTTGAATTCTACTACAACTAGCTGCGTAACTTGGTTTTTACAAAATGATGTAATGTCAATGTCCACTATGAAAATCATGTCCCTTTATATTATGCTGTGGTCTGGTATACTCCTTATTTTATACTTCATAGATCTGGTGGTAGATGTGAAATTTTGTTGCAATAAAATTCTCTTTAACTTAGGGAGAATATTCATGCAGCATGATCACGTGGCACAGTACGGTATTTACATTGTCCAGCATGTTTTATGTATGACGTCATACTTCTTTCTGTTTTTGGATGAGACTTTGATTCTTTTGTTGGATGTATCTTTTCTTAGTAATACTTGGAGGAGTCTGTTTCTTGTTGCCGCTTTGTCAGTCAATATCTACTGCATATTTCTTTTTCAACCACTCTCTGATAATTTGGGCTGGTTCGTCACAGTCGTTCAGAGACTTGTACTGGATATGGTTAATTTCTTCCTATTTCTTACACCTGTCATTGTGTGCATGTCGTTGACTAACATAGCCTTCAATTTCTTTGCACAAAGTAATCACTACAGTTCATTTTATGATGCTCTTTACAGAGATTTTTTGACACTCTCTGGACATGGTGACTTACCCGACTTTGGGTCCAGCTTTCTTGCCCCAGCACTATTCATCCGCTTGTATACAGTTCTTGGTAGCTTAGTTATTCTAAATTTTTTGATTGCTATATTTTCTGACTCTGTGGGTTCAATCATGCAGAATAGAGTTGCCATAAGTACGGTGCAAAAATTGAGCATTTTGCTGAAAATTGAGAGCACATTTCGCATGTGGCCTTTTATGGAAAGGTTCTACGAATATCAGCAGAAGAAGCATTTCGATGTATTTGACGGGCGGCTTCTTCTCAAGGTTGAACAAGACTACTGAAGTTTAGTTTTTCCACTGATGTAGATAGTTCAGTTTTTTATACAATTTTGTGATTGAAGTCTTCAATAGAACTTCGCAAAAACATGAATGACTTGCATAATGATGGACTTAATAGTTGAATTGATTGTGATTACTGGTCACAATACAGACTAATATATATTTCAGTTAAATCTTAGGTCACATGACCACTCCTGTTGTCAGCTATAAACGCCTCCCACAGGCATGTCACTCACCCAAACTTTCTATCTGTCCTTCCTTTTTTGTCCCCTACTTCAGATGGGCCTAAATGGGTCTAACTCCTTTATCATTTCCATTTTCCCTCTCCATCTCACCACCCTCACCATGCAGGGGTGCATGGAACTCCATGTCTCTCATATTTCATTTCCCCACAGAGTGAGCCATCTTCTTAAATATTCCATATCTCCACAGAGGCGGCACCTGTATTCCTCTGCGTGCACCTGCACAATATTTCTTTAGACTGTCAGTCTTACAAGTATAGGTTGTTCACCACGGGAGAGGGAATATGTGATTTATCACCTGAGGGCTTTAGACCGAGGTGTGATAAACACATATTCCTGATCCCATGGTGAATAACTTGCTGATACCGTGAGACAAACACTCAAACACTCAAACATGAGAGGATAACTGGACAACAAAGAATTTGAGAATTATTTCCCTGTAATACTGGCCATAGGCGTATGGGACGGCTGTCGCATGGGGGGCAGTGACTATTTTGCCCTGAAATTTTTTACATGGCGCGAATGTGACCAGGGCAGTGGATCTGCCCTGATATTAGACCAGGATTTGCTCTGATGAGCCATTTGCCCTGATGCGACCCCCTGCGAAATACGCCTATGATACCGGCATTTGATTGGCTGACAGACGTGTCGAATGGTATAATCAATGTTATACACTTGGACCATTTTGTCCCACTATATAATGACGGAGATATATGATTGACGTTTGCTGTCTTTTTGTTTAACAACATTTTTAAAATCAATATTTGTAATTTTTTCATATTGTTTTATAACTTGTATTTTATGAAATTTGAATTTTATATATTTGCTTCTTCAACATTGGCCTATGCTGGCAGCTCAGTTAGGCTAAAATTATTGATATTTTTTTGGTCCTTAAATCTTTATAGCCTACATATGGATATTTAACCAAATGCATCATGTCAAAGATCCAATAAAATTTTAATTGTAAACTACCATAATAGTCTTTGCAGTATGTCTATTGAAAATATTTGAGGCATCGGTTCATGCAGGAAATTGGCTTATTTTTCATGGCTTGAAAACAGGTTCTTTGTGGAATCAAAACTGAACATATCCAGAATTCTTGAATTTATTGAAGATTTATATTCACACATCCAGATTTCTTTATACAAAAATCGGGGGCAAACTTTTCCCAATTTGGGATGTAGACCCCAGACTATGACATTTTGCACAGAAGTACCAATTGCTCCCACAGTGATGCAATGATTTGAACAGGTGTAGCCACAGGTTGATTCCTGTCAACCGGGCATACTCTATGTATAAGCCGGTTTTCGAAAATTCTAGTGTTATTGACAATTTTTTAGAGTGACACCAGTGACACCACTACATATAAAAAAAAAAAGCATTCCAAATAGGGGTGATTTCGGCATGAAAATCACTCATGCGTCCCCCTGCCCAACTTGGGCATTTGTGGACCCTGTGAGATGCTGCTAAGTGTGCACCGGACCGTGTAATTGCATAACAAAGGATCCTTTGTTAAGCTGTCACTCGTCACTTTAAAAGCCATCAATCATTTTTAACGGTTAGAAATTCGAAATTTGAATTCATAATTTTCCTCCGAGCTAAAAATAGAAATAGTTATTTTTGGTTGTCACTCATTTACCACTAGTTTGTCACATTTTAATCTGGTCACTAGTTTTTCTCATTTTTTTATTTTTCTCATTTTGTCACATTTTTAAGTTTTGTTTAAAACTTCAGTTATAAAAAATGGTAATTTTGTAAAATAATTTTAAATAGTTTCAAAGAGCCGTGTATAATTCTTCTACCTTTACTATTAGATTTATTTAATCACGAATGAAACATCTATATCTATGCTATGGGGGCTTTAGAAAGTGATACAGTTTCTGCTCTGTAACCGTATCACAATTTGGTACTGAGTCTCAACACTAAACAAATGATAGATAGATATAGTAAGTGCAGCCCTCTTAGCCCAGTTCTGGGCACTCACGAGGGTTAATTGATGAGATGAGAGAGAGAGAGAGAGAGAGAGAGACAGCGGGAGTCCATAACATTTTGCACATTTACCCCATGTGAGGGATCTTTTACTTCCCCAGCACAGACAGTGTCAGACAGTGTCAGACAGTGTCAGACACTGATACAAGGGGCCACCAATTTAACGTCTCAACCGAACAACATCCGGCTGGGATTTTGCTCATGAAGGTACACTGAAAATTCTCGGTTCCCCCACCCAGGGTTCGAACCCATGCAGGCAAAGACCTTCAGCTGGTTAGAATTACACCAGGATATTTACCAAGATCATGAATATAAACATACTACTTTATTCACACTCAGAATTAGTTTATTCGTAAAAGGAAATAAAATTAACAATATTTCCGTCTAAGGAAGTTCTTGCTTTTTGCTTTGATCTTTTAATTTGGGGCTTTTCATGCCCCCTACGCATCCGGACACGGATACAAAGGCCAGTGGTTCGCATTGTTATCCTACTGGTATTTAAAAAAGTGTCAAGTAATAGACAATAATTAGGGTATATTGAGAAATGCTAATTTTTGGCTGATCATATATATTTACCCGACTCGTTGTAACTCGGAGCCGATTTTGAGTATTTTTTAAACAATGGGAGTATAAACACAATGAATGACAATCTGTCAACAATGATCAGTAGCAATCATTCAGGACTTCAGTCTTTCAAGGGGCCAAAAAGGTCAATTTCAAATTTTAAAAAGCCGTTTAAACCGGTTGTACCGGTTATAAGAAAATCCTATCGTCTCTCAGCCGCGTTATAAGTTTGACAAAATATTCCACCAATCAAAGAGTAGTATTAAAAAATGTTTACTCGTTCATGCATGCTTGAGTAAGGCCAGGAGTATTTCACAGTACTATATAAGAAACTTAACTTTGAGAAATCCTTACTCACTCCACTCTTACCCCGCATTCTGTTTGATAACTGTTTTGAGAAAGAAAAAATGACTTCCGCTCATTTGGAAATTCCTATCATGGAGTCTGCAAGTAATGCTGCTCCTTCTGCTGCTCCTTCTGTCGCTGCTTCTGCCACTGCTTCTACACCTTCGAAACCTGACCTTTCGATTACTACTCTAAACCAAGATCTGAGTGACAAGACTAAGGTGTCAGCTCACCCAGGAGACAAGTGGAAAGCCGGATACGTTACTATCAGTCGTATATCTTTATCCAAAGGAGGATGGCGCAATGTTCACGTCTCTAAAAGATCTTACGAAAAACTGGTAGAAAAATTTGATGAGATATCCGAGGCCCTGTCTAAGAAAACCGTGTATCACCTTATGCTGACCAAGAAACAACATGTGCTGACAACTCGATTCGCTCGTGGGGACAAAGAACCGCTGTACTACATGAGTATCATGCACCCCGTTTACGAAAAGGAAACTCTTCAGTCTAGTGACGAAATTAACCACGCTAAGACCATAAATCTCAACCCTGAAGAATTCTCTAGACTCGTCCTTCTTCGCGACAGCATGCTCAAAGTTATCAGGAGTAAAAATGTAAATTCTGAAATTGACGAAAGTTCTACTATTACTGGTTGGATGTGGAAATCCAACCTTGCCGAAAGTCGCTCTACTATGGTATTCCTAACCCGTGAAGAATGCGTTAAGGATGCCGGCTTTAATTACTACCACGTTAACAAGGAGTCTCTACAAGGACAGCCCATGGAACTCGATTACGAAAGTCAATACGTTTTCTCCGAAGTCGCAATACCCAGACCAAGCAAGCTCCAAGTCATAGAGCAAGTGCTGTACGCTACATTCGCTCGTGCTCTTATTGGTATGAACATTTATCCTGATTCTTGTATATGTCAAGAAGCTGATATCGATAAAGTTAAGAGTCAGTTAGACATGGCAATGTTCAAGGCTGCTTGCAAAAAAGTGTTGATGACTCTCGGCTACAAAAACCTGTACTTGTCTAATGAGCTAGTCGATATATTTTTGTACAACTGTGGTATGGCAAAAGTTTGTGCCATTCTCACATGCGAATATTTGCAACCGGGAGATGGTGAACTATATGGTCCGCTTGTCGATTATTGCTATCAATCAGCTTGGCAAGAAATGACCAAAGAGTGAATGTATCATTATCCGGTTTACTTAGCCAGAGTTGAAGTAAAAAAATACATTGGTTGTGATGATGTTTTTTTTGTAATTTCAATAGTTTATCTCTGTAATATTTTGCACATTGTTATTCTTACTTTTAGTATTCATTTGATGTTTCGTCTCATGTTGGAATATATATGTATTCTCCTCTTCTTTATGATGTTTTCTAAATATTAAAATTATCAAACTTTAACCACTGTGTTATTTTACTTTTCTTAATATTTTATCTGATAATAACCAGCTTCCCTCACTTCGGAGAATGATCTTGCATGGTTGTCACGCATTGTATTGCCAAAACACAACAGAGCACCCTTGCAGTATCCTGACAGGTTGAAGTGCTGACTGTGAGTGAACAGGGTGCTGCTTAAGAACTTGAACCAGCAATACCTGAAAATTATAATTACAATGTCTTCCTAGGTAATGTTTCAATAAGTTTCAAAGTCTGACAAAATAAAGATATTTATATCTCAATTGATATACTCTAAGCATGATGTATCATGATTTTTGCAAATGTTGCAGATTACCATATTTGTGTTGATAGATAAATAGACAGATAGATGTGGTAAGTGCAGCCCTCTAAGGCCAGTTCTTGGTGCTCCGAAGGTTGATTGATGAGATGGGATGGGTGAGGCCCTTATAGGTTATATTTTCACCCAATGTCAGAGATATTTTACTGGCCCAGCACAGAAACTAATGCGGAGGGGCCATCAATTAACTATGTCATCTGATTGACATCCAGGTGGCAGTTGCTCTGGAAAAACAACTTGAAACATTTTGTGTTCATCAAGCAGGTTTTGAACCCATGCATCCAAAAACCCTCAGCGGAGCAGGGCTGAACTGACATTATCCAGCCGCCAAACTGCTTGCTCTTGTCGGCTTCTATACTGGGTTAGACTTGGTCAGAATAGAAAGTTAATAAAGTACCCCTGCGTTTATTATTTTACCCACGTATGGAAATGAACATGAGCCATTCTATCCTCAGTAGTAATCAATGCAAAAAACGATCACATGACAACAGAAACTGTTCTTTCTGTGCTAAATTTTCACTCGATTCTCATTCATTAAACTGCCTGATATTTATAAAATTTGTTACATTCAGAAATGTCCAGTTGGTCAGATGTATCCTGAACACTGTACCCTGCTTCGGTTTGGGCAAGCAATATTGTAGGTGCTGTCCAAGATTAAGAATAGAAAGTGTTCAAGCTTCAATTTTGCCCTAATTTAACTTGTAAGCAACTGCCAATATGTTTGGCTTGATATCCTTTAACTCAAGTCCATTTTGCAATAATCTGTTTGACTTGCAGGTAATGTTTAGATGGTGCAAATTATTATGCCGCACCCTGTATCATGATCAATCCGTTAAACAAATTGACTTCTGCTCAACCCACAGGAATCTATTTGGTGTCGTTTTGAAGCTCTTGGAAATGTAAAATTCTGTTGATTGTTCAGTTATTTAATAATGATAACATGTATCAGAATATGACTACATGGCACAGAAACAAGCCAATAGGGAAGGAATGAAGGATGACACGAAGGAGGGAAGGTACACTGTAAAATTTGAATTTTGAGTTAGCTTAAATGATTGAGTGAGATGGTTGCACAATTCTTCTGAGTTGTCATAGCTTGTTGTTTTAAGTTATAACAGCAGAAATATTATCATAACTCACAACATCAAGCTATGTTAGCTCAAACAAATAGTGCAACCATCTCACTCAATCATTTGAGCTGACTCAGAATTTCAAAATTTACAGTGTAGGAGGGAAGAAGCCTTGAGCCAAGGAAAGCAAGGGGGAGGAAGGAGGGCAGACATCAATGAAAGAATGCATAAGGGAAGGGAGGAAGGCAGGAGGGAAAGCAGGAGGGAAGGAAGGAAGGACAGAAGGAACGAAGAAAGAAATGAAGGAATGAAGCAAGGAAAAAGCAGGCAAGAAGCAAGGAGAGCTAGGAGAGTAAGGAGAGCAAGACAAACAAGGTATATAAAGAAGAATGACAAGAAGAACATGAAATAAACGATACACAAATACTGATTGGTTACAACAACACATCTGTTCTCATAATTGCCCCTTTTCCCGTCTTTTAGACGTGTACCAATATCAGACTGTGTACATTGTGGTGAGGTATTCAACAGCCTTTGAGTCTGCACTGTGCTTCAAGTGACTTTCAAGAAGCTTTTGAAACAAAAATGTTGCTACTGCTAAAATCCTTGACCAGTCATTTTAATTCCTTGCTTGGGGGCCAAATCCTGGCCAAAATCTATCGTACTTATGGACACAAAAGTTGATAACATCTTTTAAATCCATGCCCAGCTGCATGTAAGTCTGTGAATTTTTTTTTTTTTGCATTTGAAGTAGAGCTAAGTAGTCTTTGGAAATTAATCCCATCAGCATTTCAGACCTTGCCAATCGACATTTACATACTCTCCCCTTGCCCCCTTACCACCCTTGCCCCCCTTGCCCCACTGTAAAAAAGGTCAAGAGTGCAGAACACATTTCTTTCACACACAAATTACTCATACGGATGATTATTTGTCAAACATGTCACATATTTATGCATCTTTTTATACCATGCAGGTTTGATGTCCGTTAGTGTTGCAACCAATGATTAGCTCCACCTCCCGAACCCTTGTATCTTGTTCATTAGAACTCATTGACACTCGATTGCACAGACCTAACCAATCTCTGAATCATCGGATGGTTGATGATGGTTGTCATCAGATGGTTGATGATGGTTGTTGTTTTTTTTTTAGCTACCCAACAAACCAGAGGTAGTGAATATTTCCAATAGAGGGTGCTTTGGTCATCAGTCACCGAGTATGACATCGTTATTGAGGGTTAAGTATTAGTAGAATAAGAATTATCAGTCAGTCCGCTGCAGAAGGCATACAGAACCGACCAAAGAAGGAGCAAGATTTTAAAATTATAATGGCTTACCGTATACCAGATGAAACTTACTCAATAAAATGGTATATACTGTCAGATGTGGATTGTTCAGCCGCAGCAGGTCCAAACACTAACTGCGTAAAATTTGAATATTGTTCACCCGAGAAATATTCAAATTTCAACCAGGCCCAGCTTGCCTACTCGGAATTCTGCATTGACGAGTCCTTGCATTATATACACCAGAAGGCCTATAATGTTAAAGTGGTTTGTGAGCAAGAGTGGAGCGACATCCCACTCTTTTCCGAATATGATGAACACATTCAAGAAATCCGCAGTGATGAACAAGATGACCTAGAAGAGGACTACATCGATGGTCCCATAAGCCTTATACCTGGACGAAGAGCCCCTACACCATTATTACAATTCACCTGGTCACTTTATGAGCGTACAAATGGGTCTGATGGTACAGGAGCAGAGGGAACAGCAGAGCCCCATGTTTGGCCTATCACATTTCGACCCAGGGCTGAAGGTGTTGACGTGAGCTCCACCGATCGAAAACCACTACATTCTAACAAATCGCAGTAACTGTGTCTTCAATGCATTTGCAGAGTGCAGGGATGATTTCTACGCTAATTCAAAACGCACTACATATGACAGTTTGAAAAACTGCGTTGTCATAGTTGAATGCACAGACGTCCCGCTGTCCAGCGGTACTCGTGAAAGGAGAAGAAGAAGAAATCATGGCACAGGCAGCTGTGTCACAGAACCTTGAACAATCCTTATTTATGTACAGGGGGTTGCTTCGCTCAGAGCTACATAACGCATATCCAAGACTTTCCTACATTTTCGAACTGATGTACACCTCTCTTCAATTCCTCAATCGGATAATCAACCCAGACTTACAAAATTGTTGTCACGTTGATGTCGCTTGCACCTGTCGAGAAGCTGTGCAAACTCGTTTCCGGTGGATCTTAGATCTAGACAGGGAGATTACTTCATTAGCACGTGATGCTAATTTACCAGAAGTTGCCTTGTCCGGAAATTGTTTAACCACAACAATGCTAAAGAAATATCTCATGTACGTACTGATATCAAACTTCATTGTCCCCCATTCCAGCAGCTTCCAGCATCAGTGAATGATGCATCTTTGCTGTAATTTTAAAAAATGGATTATACACAAATTGACAATTTTATTCTATTCGCAGCCGGATTTCATATTGACACTTTGCAGAAAGAACTTGAAAAATCGTTACCCGATCGGAATGAACTAGTAAAGAGTTTCAGTGAAATCTTAGACAGTGTTTCATCCACTGTACCTTCCTGTTTTGATCACTCTTCCAGTTGTAAGTGTAAGGATTTTCTGCTTTACTATTGCCCTTGGATATTTGCACTGGAAAACCGCATCAACTCTATCTTAGCAAAGGAAGTTGTGTTCAACGAGGTTGACTGCTGGATTGTTCAAATGAGAGACAAATATAGACTATTTTACCAATGCATTTTGCGATATGGTGGGCATGCTCTGTACTAGAGCACAATGAAACATGCCCCTATCTTCCATGGTAAAATTTAATCCAAAAGTGAGCTACATGGCCTCTAATATTTGAAGCAGGGAAATTTCAAAATGGCTACCATTTGATATTGCTCTCCGCACATGCTCAGTATGTCTGGTTACGCTCAATGGGAATTGGTTGCTTCTGGGCATGCTCATTGTCAACTAGGTCAGAGCAAATTTTTCCATTGAATTTCTATAGTTTAGAGCTGACCCACTCGTCGGCAGCCATGAACAGTACGAGCCACTGAAGCGCAACATCTTTGTTGGCAGCGGCAAATACTCATTTTGTCATTCCGGCTTCCCCAGCTGAACATTTTACTCGGATTTTCACTTTAAAGTTATTGACTCACGCTATTATGGCTGGACCAGGAGATAATCACGATCATATGTTTCCAGAAGATTGTGACCAAGAAAACTGTAGGAGCAGAAAATACCTCAACTTTAACTTTCTGGAAAGTAATTTGCTCCCTCAGTTATTCAAAAGAGAAGTTGGAGGGAGCAAAGGCATTACTCACAAATTCGATCGTGTAAAACTTGATAACACGAAGCCTTATGTCATCAGAGACGACATTGATCAGAGCTACAGAGTTGTTGAGCATGTTGCTGTACTCAAGAAATTTGCCTCACTCGTTCATGGTTACAAGGGAAATACCTTAAAGACCGTTTTTACTGGGGAATATTTCGAAATGATTGCTCAACCACAACTCGAGGATGAAAAGTATTTTAACGAGTCAGCCTTCGAATTTTGTCTTGCCGGAGAGATCGGAGACATGGAAAGAACTAACACGGAATGCCCTGGCGTAAACATTTTTATATGTTCTACCAATCCGTACAGTGAGTCATGCAGAGAAGACTTTTTGGACTTTTTAGTCAGCAATCTCAAGAGGGACACCGATGTAGAAATAGAGTATAATCATTTTTATTCTCTATCAGCCTCTGCAGCCGGACACATGCTTTTCCCCGTTTGGGCAACGAATGATCAGTTTCCCACCCTGTGTTTCAATAATCTCGGTTTAAGCATCTGCTTGAAATTTATCAGCTGTCCGATGTTCAAAATTTGTGGAGATTTTCGTGACGTGGCTGATATCTGGCTTGCGCACATGAGGTTACACGACTCAAACAGGGGAGACTTTTATGTGTCACCAGACTTTGAAACTATTTCTATTCCGCGAATATAATGCGTGTGTCAACTGCTATTTCCTTTCCATATTTACTACGTGTCTGACAATTTGTATGATGTATGAATTTTTGTTATAAACGTATGCCGTATCATTATGTACCTCAATTGAGTGAATCTCTGGTTTTAATGTCATTAAAGTTAATATTTAGTTTCAAATCAATCTTCTCATCTTCGTCTTATTCATAAATGTTGTGTTGTTCAAGGAATGACGTCCGTCCACATATTTCAATGTCTGGTGCAGACGTGCATTCGGCATAGAATATTTTTCTTTAAATCCGTACTGCCATATCGAGTGGATGTCTCTTCAAAGACGAGTCTCCTATTTTCGAATGTTTTTTTTTTATCTCAGATTATACGCAAAAGACACTGGAGAAGGGAGGAAGTGCTTAGCCGTGTGGCTTGATAAACAAAACCGGTACAGTGGAGTCGTTTAAGCCAAGTCAATAGTAATGAGAATGCAAAGTTTGCGAGGGTGGGCAACAAAGATCTGTGAGCTGTGAGATAGAAACTTTCAGAAAGAAGTAAAGGTTTTGTGTCATTGATGAGAATATTTGGGGGTTGCAAGAGAAACCGTGTAGGTTGAGGATGTTGCACCCAACATTGACACAGGGGCAAATTAGGCACTCTTCCAAATTAAGATAAATCACATAGACGCGTAATATTAGGTTTGCTCTTTGGAGTCAGTTATAAGCAATGAAATGCAACTCTTGCATGATGTTCTACCTCCAATTATTTGAAAGTGAAAAGCTCTGTTGCGGGAAACTAATTCGATTTCTTGTTTAGAGACATCTTTACCTTCTTTCTCTGTTTTTTTTCTATTGAGGAACTCAGACACGGGTCATCCCCCAAGCACTGGCAAGCAGACAACATCATAAATTGTCCACAGACCCGATTGACCAAGGCCAAGGGTTCGTTTGAAGTCAATCCAAGTTTTTCTCACGGAGTGAGACAAGTTTTTGTCACACCATGTACACTTTGGAATAAGTAGAGTCGAATGAGCAGACTAGAAGTAGAGTACAGAGTATATTACGCGTTTAGCAGCTACTCAAAATGGTAAACAATGACATCCAACAGGATTTCAAATCACAGGTTTTACATGTTGCTTGAAAAAGTGGGCTAATCCAACCATTTCAAATTTTGTCTTTTCGCACTCTCAGAATAAATATAGGCCTATACTGACATCATTTTAAATTTACACGAAAATATCTATATTGCGAATTTAAAAATGTGTGCTTTTTAAATATTGCAAACTCTCATTCGTTTTTGGCATTTTATTTTGGAGCCAATTAGTATCCAAAGCTCCTTCGATATCACTGCTGTTTAATCTAAGCGATTCAAAGTTTTATTGTTTATAATCTAATCAATTGTGTTCATAATAATTTCCATGTTGAGAATCTGTCACAGAGTGTATGCTCTCTTTATCACATTCAGTAGATAACATACTTTAAGATTCATGCTTTGCCTGTCACAGTAACATTAAAACTGATTGAATAGTAGCTTATCTCTCCCTACTTTCCGTTCCTAATTGAGTCCAAATAGCCATTTACATGCACTGGAACTTTGTCAGAATGTCACCTAGTAGGCCTATCTCTGCGATAAACTCCTAAGAAAAAAAAGTTACTCCTTTTATTATTATTGATCAATAATCATAATTTGGCATTTGAAATTTCTCAATTCAATTTATTGCGAAATCCAAAATGATTCCCATCACTCATCTCTGTCCTGAGTAAAATTCGAGTCAAAGGCTGCTACAGTACGACAGTGAAAGAAGAAAACGTAGGCGGTTGACTGCCGGCTGTGGTTGAATTTGTGGAGGGGTTTTTATTTCTAAAACAAAAAACTAGCTACCCTTGGAACTGCCAAAAAATAACAACTGCTCAATACTGTCCAAAATTTCTGTGTTGTTGTTGTTGTTGTTGCTGGACAGTCGATTGACTTGCCCGCTGAATAATCAGTTTAATGCTGAAGACCAGACAGTTTCGAGTTGAGCTGTCTAGCTGGGATACCCAAAGTGGGTAAAAGGACAAGTCATTGTAACTCTTCGTAAAGTCATCACGAAAAGACAATCAGCCTGCTCCCCTACTCCGCTAGTGTCTTATAAAGTATCACCGCTTTTCACCACTTGAATCATCTTTGTGGCCGCTACCTACAGTCCTACTCGTATTGACTGGCGGAGGCTTCTCTTATGCGAACTCTGGTAACTCTTCGATGTTGGCATAACTTTGCACCCTTATTTCATTTCTTGACATGGCTTCTCAAGGTTTGATAACTTAATCTCTACCACCAGCATTGCTTCATTATCACGACGTATCTACAACGTTACTGCAACGTAGATGTACCCACACTGTCCCACAGGGTGTGGATACTATTGCCATCATATTTAACGCATTTAACGAAATTTCAGATTCCTTTAAACCCCTGAAATTCCCATTAGTAAAAATATAATACGCCAATGAGCATTGAAATTATGTTTTATTTTTCATGATTATAATTATTATTATACAGTCTAACTCGATTTCTTAAATCGTGATGATAAAAAAAAGTGTTAAGTATTATTATTGGCTTAATTGTCACATATCGTTCCAAATCCTTTTCACGGTAGACTTGAAATCTTTCACCAGATCTCTGTACAGCGCAATCCTCCTCGAATGGTCGTATTCAAAGCTTGGCTCAAACTTGCTGATAGTCTCATCATTATATTCGCCTCCGCTGAACTGTAAATTTCGACTGAGGCGGTCAATGCAAATTTCGGCGATTTGCCGGTCAGTAATGCGCAGATCGGGGTTGAATTTTTCAAATTCGGGGTGATGGGCTTCCAATCGATAATGTCTGTCCAGCTCACCCTGCAACAAATCTTGAGGCAAATATTCTTTCATGTTGAAGTTGAACGCCATAATCGTTATAAACATGTAGAATTCGTCTTTGGTATGATCATGGGTACTTTTAGAATCGGGGAAGATTGCCTCGAAACAAGTCCTTACATGTCTAATATGATTAAATTCCTTTTTGCGAAATTCTTCATACTTTTTATAGTTCTCTTCGGGAATCATTATTGATGTTCTACAATGCCTATTGCCGAGAAAATTATTTCGTTCCTCTCTGGATGGAAAAGAAACGACAAATTTCACTGCTGCGAGCAAGCATTTTTTCCGCATTATTTCATCCATATCGTTTTGCTTATGTACTCTTCTCCCCGATTTTAAGCAAACTGATCCAAAACTATATCCGCTATGATCATAAATAGATGAACTCGCTTTATAGCGTTTATATAGGGGGGTCCATCACTCAAAATAAGCCTTTGAACGTTAAGCATCTTTTCCCCAGTCAAAATTCTTAATTCGAAAAAAAGTAAAGTTTTTCGATGAGACGAAGTAGCTCACAGCCTTCAGAAGAATGGGTTTTTGCGCGCCGACATTTCATTAACAAAAGGCGAGTCGGAAAACGTTCAACTCGCGTCGTAGAAACTTGAGCGGTATTACCGAGGTGCTTGCCAGCACCTCGGTATTACCGTAACTTTCGATCTCACCGCGGTGAGTTAGTGTCAGTTTGAGTAATTTAACGGATATTTGACCCGAAATGGGTGAAAGAAACGGAACGAATTAAGCCCGTAATTATTTACGACGATGTTGAAACTTAGCGCAACCCGACAAATCAACATATTTTATTTATTTTCTCATACCTCTAGAGCTCTCTAGAGCTCTCTAGAGCTGTCTAGCCAGGAATGAGATCCGATATAGGTTTGTCACACCCTGTCAACAGTCTTGATGACTTGTTGCATACTTTCTGAAGAGACAATGACTGCATATTTTCACTTCGGAATAATGACTTTTATCTAAGATATTATTGAACAGGGACATTCGGCAATTCCGAGCACTTTTTGATGAAGATTCCATGCTAATACTTAGAATAGGTTGTGATAAAGAAACATCTTAGACAAAGAGTTTGGACAGGTACCAACTAATGCTTGTTTTGTCTGTTTTAAAATAACAATTTTAGACTAAGAGTTTGGACAGGTACCAACTAATGCTTGTTTTGTCTGTTTTAAAATAACAATTTTAGACTAAGAGTTTGGACAGATACCAACTAATGCTTGTTTTGTCTTTTTTTAAATAAACCATTTTTTCAGTGTAGTGTTTCATTCAACATCAATTTTTTTTCTTTTCCTTAATTCACTGCTAGCAAGTTCGGCTGTATGATGGATGCGCCTCTCTAAAATGTACAGCTAGGAGCTTGTGGTCCTGGACCAGAGTGTCCACAGACATCTTGTCATTAGCATCATTTTCTCAGCTGTCCGTAACATTGGCATTTGTAACAGCTTCTTGGATTGGGAATGTAAGGACAAACCTTTACATTGTTCCCTTGTGACCTGGACACTGCCAAGGAAGCTCAGGGAGGTTGTATCTGAAAAAGTCAGGATAAGTAGCGCTCAATCAATTGTCGTTATGAGAGATTCTACCAAAGTGTATGATTTCCCTTATTGGTGTACAGTGAGTGGTAAGGCTCAACAGACACACGAGTTCCAGCAATACTTTTGAAACCCAAGAAGTTTCGTCTGTTCATGGTTCATCATCTTAACAAGAATGGAGCCATCATTTCTTCAGGGTTTTTTTCAATCAGATCCAGAATTGGTTTATAAATGACGAGCAAGGACGGATTTTTATAAATTTTTGTCAGTTTTATGGCTATATTGGTAACTTAATTCTGACTTTCTTGTTGTTATTGCGTTGTGAAGGTATCATACCTCCAACCCACCAAGGAGCAAAACAAGGACAGACTAACATGGACAGTGCTGAGGCCTGTACCCTAGTCCCGGGGATACATGGAGAATATACTCTGAAAAAAGCTTGGTCAAACATACAGCTAAAATCATATTAAGAAACATGGTCAGCATTTATACTTTGTCATAACCTTCCTTGATTGACCCATCAGCCTTTGCCTAATAGAACATTAGTCCTGATGGTAACATGACAAACTGATTTGACTGGACTGGACCAATCCAGCCTCCTGTCTAAGAAAAATCAGGGTATAAGTAGTGTATTTTATGGGAGGGCCAAATTAGTCCCATAAAACTCACCCACTGGGACCACTTCATCTTCCAACATGGGTCACAACCCAAGGCAGACGGGGTTATCCCCTTTAAGTATTGGGGAGATGTGTGCTAGTGCACTGTACTGTGTTGGCCACAAGGTCTTCACCCTTGTGTTACCAACCACCGCCACGAGGAGGTCCAACACCCATGAGACCTCTGTGGCAAGGGCCTCCCAGCATTTTAGATAACTTTGTCCGTTGATGGTGATCAAGTCGGTGAGGCTTGTAAGCGTAAGACATATTAAGATATAGGGGAATCGGATAAGAATGGATGCTTCACTGACCATGGCTAAGAAGGAGTCTAAATAATATGCTCAGGCTCAATAACTTCAATAAAGGGTTTGCTCTGAATGAAATTTTCCTAAACTTTGGTTAGTCGTGTGACTTGCGGGTCTGCCTGTTAGGTGTAAGAGTCCTAAAGACCAAGTCTATGCTGAGAAGACTTGCAAGATCAAAGTTGACTGCTCATGTCATGCTCTACTGCTTTGACATAGTATGCTGATCCTATTGTGATTGTTGGTTGTGTTATTAAAAAGCTATCCAAGTATCACTGACATCTGATCTGCAAAAGAGTCAGACTCACAGAATAATTTATTTTGCAATGAATATATATGGCCTTCCTAACTACAATTCTGACAAGAAATAATAACTTAGGCATTCAAAATTGGTCTAAACATTTACCCACTAGCCTGTAATTATTTTTCAATCTATCTTATCTACTAATTAAATTATATGAAGCACTGATTTACTTGGTATTTTATTAGCATTTTACATAATTTTTTAAGGATAACGTCCAGGGCCTTCTGTTACACGTTCTCTTGTCATGATATTAAGAAGAAGAAGAATGTAACCTAGTTGATAGTAATGATAGAAATATATTGCCTGTATTTATGTTGCATTACAGGGTGCTTTGATGGACTGACAGAAAAAGCTGTACAAAATGTTCCTGATGTTATGAGGATGGAGAAAGAAAAAATCATGCACATTGCGGCCTAGGACATGAAATGTATTCACTTTCTTTGCTGAATCTTGTACTGCAGAGATAATGAATATTTGCTCTGAACCCGTAATGCCACATGAATGATGTAATATCTATATAGCTGACCTTGCAGCGTAATAGTACGAGGGGCGTTCAGAAAGTTTGAGGCTTTTTTTCATATGGATACTTATTTTCAATCTAGAACTATGAATTTTTCACAGGATAAAATTCAGCATATTTGGAATGGATTTCCAAAATTTTGGACAATTTGGACATTTTCAAGTCATTCTGTGGTTGCCATGGAAACTGAAAGTTCAGCTTCTTGGGGCAGGTAACACTGAAATCAAGAATGCCAAGAAATTGTGACTGTGAGAGACTTCTCTCTGTCACCCTATTAGTGAGATTGACAATAATTGACACAATAAATATGGTATTAGCTTCTAAATATGCTTTCAAGCACACCAAATTTGTGTATTCTTATACTGAACCTTGTAGGAAAGCATTCCTGCATGCCAGATTTGGCGAGGGAAATTCTGGAGGCAAAGGTGTGTTTCCCTGAAGACAAGAGGACTTGTGAAAAAATGGATTCACTATTATGAACAAGAGACCAAAATGGACAGCATTATCCATCTTAGCTATTCCTGTGACATGTTGCTTTACATAAGTCCATGTTTTCCCTTACTTTAGTCAATGGGGCCAAGAGTTTCAAGCACCGGAGGAGAAAAGGCTTTGGAAGACCGAAATTCTTTCACAAAACTTCGTTTGGAGGACTTCAAGGAACATTTACTTCAATGGGTCAGGTGAATGAATCAATGCTTTTGGTGAGCTTGGGAGTATTTTTTAAGGCTAATATTATATTTCTTGTATCAAATATAGTCAGTCTCACTAATGCAAGTGATAGAGAGAGGTCTCTAATAGCCAAAATTCATGAGCTTTAGTGGTTTCAGTATTATCTGCCCCAAGAAGCTGAACTTTCAGTTTCCATGGCAAACACAGAATGACTTGAAAATGTCCAAATTGTCCAAAATTTTGGAAATCCATTCCAAATATGCTGAAATTTATCCTGTGAAAAATTAATGGTTCTAGATTGAAAATAAGTGTCCATATAGAAAAAAGCCTCGAACTTTCTGAACGCCCCTCGTACTGTCCTGCTGTTGTTCCCAAAATTGTGAAAAATTTGACCCAGGCGTGTATATCTGTGTAAAAGAAAAATTACCCATCAACAATCCATTGATAGCCTTTATTCAATTTAATTTTACTTTAGGTCTATTTCTGATTGTCCTATATTTAAGTGATTAGACAAATACATTTTTGTATTTGGAGGGAGCAATATTGTGTTGAGAAGGTTATTTCATTTCAATGAGTTTGGCAGTTTTATTCTACTCAGTCAGTTAGAACACAATGGTTGTCTTGCAGATCAACCACCACCACACTGTTTATTATGTTATTCACAGCTTTACTACTTCCTCGGGTTGTTCAAAGTAATCTGGTCCTCTTGATGTGACAACTTATAATTTAGACAGTACATGGGTACAAGGATTAACTATATATTGGCTCAACTGCTTCCTTCAGGCTCTGTCACCCACAACTTACATCTAGTCCCAGTTCAGTTATTTGGCTTGATATCTCCACAGAAATACGCCAGAATACGTTCTTACACTTTAACAGTGTGTAAATATGGCAGCACTGTCCATGCAAAATGTGGCTGTCTGCTTGTGTGAGGATTCCACCACAAAATAAACTCGACTAATCTAGCATAGTTGACATATATTACAGGCAGTAGCGATCCCATTTAGCTCCTCGTTTACTGCAGCTGGCTCTTCCAAAACTTAGTTTGTCTCCCTGTGTGCTTAATTTCCATGGGTTTCAAACATGCTTTAAATCCTTCAATTACCATGGTACAATTCAACAATAGTTTTCTGAATTAGTCATGATGAATTTTCTGCACAAAGCTTGAGAAATAAATCTATAAAGATTTTGTATCCATTCCTGTGGACAGCATGTCAGCAAAATGTATTAGCAATGAGGTCCAGCAATGCATGGGTTGCAACTGACTACAGGTGTGATATCTATTCACTGAACCCCTTAATCGCTGGGGTATCCCAACACTGAGGAAAATAACTACAACAGCTTTAAACAAGACTTCAAGCTGAAATAAACTTAATACACATTCTATTTGAGATGATTGTTGATATTTTCAAACAATAATGAGTTAATTTTATAATCCTTCAATGTAAACTGGTTCATAGTTGTCTTGTGTTACAAAATTGATATTTTCTGTTTGCTGGACTGAACGAGTATAGCACTTCAAGTGACGATTCCCAATAGAACATCCCAAGAGTTCATGTCAAAGCCTTTGAATATTTACGTAACAGTCAGTAATCCCTAGCTTTGTAGGCATGACTTTTCACAGATGAGGTAAGTTAGCAACTTAAGTTTGCATTAGCTCTTCTTTTTTCATTGGAACAACCATCATTGCAAAGTTTTGGCCTTTAGTTGGAGTTTGTCAAAAATTTCACTCCCTGATCCGTATGTAAATGACTTCAAGTTATGATGCAAAGGTCCCCTTTGGTAGCTATATGTTTTTTCAATATTTGGCATATGGACGAATTTGTAGAACACATACAGGACTGGGGCATTTGTGTACATGTGAAATATTGCATTTCACCAAATTTGTGTATGGGTAATTACGAACATTACAATTACAAACTAGAACGGGCGCTCTGAGAGCACATGCTCCGCTGTTCACTGAAATTAGCAGTTTCACAACATCCATTATTTACAGTAAAATGCTGCACCATTTGAAGCAGTTTGTTAAGGCTCAAATGTTAATACTTATCATTGTGAAAGACATGATAATGTTTTGATGTTTCTGCATGAAAAAAAGAGTTCAAATGCATGGCACATAGCTGACTTGAGCAAAACACTTACATGGCTTTTCCAATGTAAGATTTAAACTATATCTGTCCGTCTTTGACTGTGGCAACAAACAAAACATTTCATGGGTATGAAACCTCTTGGATCCTCTGTGATTCAGTTTGTAGCTTCCATTAATTGCTGCTAGTGCCATCTGTGTTTTTCACCACAGTCCTAGTGGTGACACCTTCAGTGAAACTAGTGGGGACATCTGGTGTAAAAATGTCACATACATCAATCTGCAGTGGATAGACTGCACTGTAGAGGATGTAATTGACAAAGTTGTCATTTCTCAGTAAAGCAGGCATGAATAGCTACAAGAATTTAATCAGGTATGCTGGAGGAGGAAAAAAGAGATTCTGCCAAAGGACAGGTAGATATGAAATGTAGTATTTGCAGGAGTCGATTAACAAACACACAAACCCACATGAAGATCTCCCAGAATATGGGCACCCTCACAATACACCGCCTCCAGCGGAGCAACTAACTCTAACCCTACTTCTAACACTAAACCCTAATTATCTTGCACTTCTATGAATGTTAGTAATAGCATTGATAGGAGTGACAAATGTAGCGTATACCTATACACAAACATCTACAAATTCCTTCATGCTCATTTTGACACCTACACACATTTGAGTATGTTGAAAAATATATACATGCTTTTGGCAGGGATGTTCCTTGGTTCAAAACAAAGATTTTATCCGGAGACACGCCTCTCTGATTCAAGATGGCTGCCTATGGCTATTTTAAATTTTGTTGCAGATCTCTTAAAATTACTAATTGTGATCACAAATTAATGTGTGACACATCAATTCAATCAAAATAAGGTTACCATGACCTCTGGAATAGTCAGAAATAAGTTATCAAGAATTTCAAGATGGCTGATGGCAGCCATTTTGAATTTGTGTGGCCAAAATCAATGTTAGATGGGTAAAAGGTATGGCATATTGAAGCCATGATGCAAAGGTTCACTTTGGTATGAAAGTTCCTAATATCAACACTAATGGGTGAAAGCACAGTAAAGGCCTCAATTTCGTTTTGATCAGATAAAAGTAAATTTAGGGTCTTAGAAACCAATTTCTGACATAAATTAACAAACAGTGCAGTATTTAAGCTTGATCAACAAGTAAATATGAGAAATTTAGGTATTTTTCATGAGCATACAATTAAAACCATGCTCTGGGCAGACCTTTAAAGTGGGTATAATTTGTCAATTTAAGCATGTAACCAGTGGCCTTTTTTCTGAAGCACCATCTACTGCAGCAATGCAGTTGCCTAATATTTAGTGCACATTCTGCCGGTGACATTATCTGTTTACTGTACCTCCCTGGTCTTCTGTAGGGACCATAGGCTGACTTTTCAATATGATGATTATGGCAGCCATGACCTCCAAAGGAAAGGTCTGCTTGTAACCATAATTAGCAAATCTACAGTCAGGGGTTCAAAAGGCTGCCTGGAGGGTATTTTTATGTAATAAGAAGCCAAATTTGGTCCTTTTGGCTAGATATGATATTGGTTTAACGAATTTCAGCAAAAAATTCCAATGGCCACTGCTTATACACTGGACACCAGGCTAAAAAGTGTAAATGTCCGTCCATTAAGTCCACAAAAATGTTCAAATTAGTCTGGGGACTGATGTTTGGAAGTCAGGTTTGTCACGAATAAAGCAGGGATACCATGTTTAGTGACAAATTAAGATTATTTTATTGAATGCTGGCAAGGCTCAACTCAAAAGTTCAATTTGTCACAGTTCATGCAAACTGTCCATATCACATCAGTGAAAATTGTCGAACAGCCAAAGGTCCATTTCAGCAGAAAAACCTAGATTTTCATGGAACTTTCATAATGTAGTTCATAGCAGCCGAGCAAATACCTGTCTTGATTTATTAGACAAACATAATTCTGTATTCTACACATTATTAGGTTCAAATTGGTGTACTACACTTGTACTTTTGATGAAAATAATTCTTAGGTCATACATGCCAAATATTGAGGCCCTTACTGTGCTTTCACCCTAATTACCCCCCACGCACGGCATGGGGGATTTTACTTTTAGTCTCCATTTCATGGTATCCATCAAATATCTCAAACACAACACCATGCACAATATTCATAATTTCCACAAGTACTCCCAACTACTTTAACTTGTCAAATCGACATTTAAATCATATGAATGTAATAAGCAGTATTGTTTCCCTGGCATGCTTGTTAGTAAGGTTGCCATGGCTGGGGCTGCAGCCATTTTTAAATTTGTCAACCCAAAGCCACTCATAGGTGTCGCCACATGCATACATGTATGCACAATTGTGCCCCCTGGTAGTCATCTGTGGCATTACGCACTCATTGAAGCACCATGGTAGGTTAGTGCTGTGATGGGTTAAGGGAGGCAGGGCGTGGGGGGATGTAGAGTTAGTTTCTGCTCTTGTTGTAAATGTGTCGACATTTATATCATTTGAATGTGATAAGCAGTATTGTTTCCCAGGCATGCTTGTAAGTAAGGTTGCCATGGCCGGGACTGCAACCATTTTTAAATTTGTCAACCCAAAGCCACTCATAGGTATCGCCACATGCATACATGTATGCACAATTGCGCCCCTGGTGGTCATCTGTGGCATTAAACACTCATTGAAACACCATGGTAGGTAAGTGCTGTGATGGGTTAAGGGAGGCAGGGCGTGAGGGGATGTAGAGTCAGTTCCTGCTCTTTTTGTCAATATTTTACTCCAAGACACATGCATGATCACCATTTCCAAGATGGTTTCCACCACCCCAACTTGACTTTCATAGTTTATTTTCATTATTTGAGTCATTTATGCAACAGTGAGAGCATCAACTCAGACCATCCACTCACAGTTATGTGATTACCCTAACTGAAATTGTTTATAAGCTAATATAATGATAAATTTCGCAAAATGATGCATTGGACTCATTTCAAGATCAGGAGAGTCATTAATGGTAACAAATGTCTTTCAGAGTGATTACAATTGAGACATAAGAAAAGAGGAAGGTTCCTTAAACAAGTATAGATGACCCCTTGAGAGGACTATCACAGTTATCCATTCATCAGTACTTTGATAACTGATCAACAGGAAGGATAGAATAAGGGTTGAGAGCCAAACTCTGATAATGAATTATATAGGCATTTACTCAGGCTGTGGTGCAGCCTGCAGTGCAGCCTGTGGAGCAGCCTGAGGGACTAGTCAAAGTAGGTCAGTAGATTATATTCAACTAGAATGGAGTGCATGAGATGCACAAAGTATCTCTGCTTGCAAAATAACTCATCTTGGACTAAATAATTTTTGGTACCCTTGGGATATCCCCCTGGGGTATCCCACCTTTGGGGTATCCCCGGGGGGTGCCCAAGGGTGGATATCCCCCCGGGGATACCTCCAACCCTGGGGTATCTCCGGGGGATGCCCGCAAATCTGTGGTATCCCTGGGGGTACCCGCACCCTTGGGCTATCCCCGGGATGACCCCACCCTTTGGGGGGGTATCCCCAGGGTTGCCCCCCGCCCTTGAGGTATCTCCCAGGGGTGCCCCCACTTTTGGGGTATCCCCCGGGGGTGCCCCCCACCCTTGGGGTAACCCCGGGTGTGCCCCATCCTTGAAGTTTCCGCCGGGGGTGCCCCCACCCTTGGGGTATGCACACATATACATATACACACATATACACATACACATATATACATACACATATACACATACACATACACACACACACACACACACACACACACACACATGCACACCCAATAACTATGTATTCTCCATTTTTTTCCGCAGACAGAGAGCATGATGTAATGCTGGTTCAGGGTAGCTATTGGTCTGGCAGCTCTGTGTGATGTGCAGCTGAAGAGCATGACAACATGCTGAAAAGCAAATCAAATTGGCTGGTATAATTAGCAACAACAAACAGTTAAAGCAAATCCTTAACAGTTTCATGTCAGTGGAATTTTGTTGGTTTTTGTCATTCATTGCACCTGAGTATCCAAACAGTTGGCCAAGTTTCAGTTATAGTTTTGGGTTCAGGTGATTGAGCATGGTGATACACTGCATTGAGCTTCAAGCTGGATTCTTTGACAGACTGTGAGATTTGGTGAAAGTCTTGTTTGTATTTTACAGCTATTCACTAAACTCCTTCCCCAGCTAAGTGACATGCATTCAGTTGATGCATATTGAGGACAGATATTGTAATCAGTTGTCCTCTGTTACATATAATGAACCTTCCTCTTCTACTTTCCAATAAGATTCCAAATCAAACCACCCTGGCATCACATGACAAACTTTGAGTATCCATGTATGCCATAGACTAAATGATAATGACACTGGAGCCTTCACAATGTTAATTTAGTACAATTTAAGAGCAACTGCTTGATGTCATGTAGCTGACTTTCCCGACCAATGAGAATGTACATATAACTTGACGTCACCGAAAAAGCCTTGCATGACATATGGTTTTGCTACTCACACCTCAGCTGACCAATAGCCACCCAGTCTAAGCATGACATCAAGCTTTCAGCCTGTGAAAAAAATTGAAGGATACATAGTTATTGGATGGATAATAAATTGTTTCCTTTCCTCTCTGCTCCTGTCCATCTCTGCCTGGTCACATAATCTTCACTGTCACTGAGTTGAAGTTTTTTTTGGGGTTTTCTTCATCAAATTTACACTATCTGGAATGCGCAAACAAGCTCTCAGAGAGCTGACACAGTGGATCAGTGGTTAGCAAGCTGGGCTTTTGCCCCAGCACCCCAGATTCAACTTGGCAATTGGACACTGCTGCCAGCAGTGTCTGCTTAGTCTGTACCTCAAAGAGGTACACTGCCATGGGCCCTTCTGGAAACAAGTCATTCCATCCACTCCAGGTGGGGATTTTCATTGGCTATCAATGTTGAAAAAAATTACTTTATCTTTACCGTCTGAGACTTCTGGTGCCCTACAAAGGCCCCCAAACTCTCCCTACAACAAATTGTTGCCCCTGGCTGCTGTATGGACCTATATTCTCCCTCAATAAAATTCCGCAGACCAACCTCGAATAGAAAATCTTAGGCAACAGATGCATTTGAATGAAATCTGGCAAGCTCTATTGGTCAACAATAACCCCTAACAAGCATTTCAAAAATACTGTGATAGATCCTAGATATTCATAGCTGTCATGGAAAGGGGTTCTTTAGAATTTTTAGATTCACAAAAGTATTATTCATCCAAATTACTGAAAAATAGGTATGACACTTAATTGTAGAAAAATAGCTCATGATTTACAAATTCACAAGGATATATAAAGATACCCAATGGTGGTCATCTTGAAATGAGTCTAATGCATCATTTTGCATAATTTATGAACTATATTAGCACATAAATGAAGTTAGAGTAATCACATGACTGTGAGTATATAGTGGCAGCCATCTTTGAAATGTGATCATACATGTGTCTTGGGATAAAATATTTAGAATTGGTATGTTGATATTATGAACTTCGGTACCAAAGACCTTTACATAACAGCTTCAAGTTACCATGCACTTTCCCAATCTAGTATTGATATTGGCCTCACAAATTCAAAAATGGCTGCAATCAGGCATCTTGAAATTCATGATAACTTATTTCTGACTATTCCAGAGGTCATGGTACACTCATTTTGATTGAAATTGATGTATTACGCATTCATTTGTGGTAAAAATGAGTAATTTTATGAGGTCTGCTGCAAAAGTTTAAAATGGCCACAGACAGCCATCTTGAATCAGAGATATGGTGTGTGTCTCGGGATAAAATATTTTGTTTTGATACAAGGACAATCTCTGCCAAAAGGGAGATCTTTGCATCATGACTTGAATTATATATTATTTTGCAATTAACCCTTCCACTACATGTTATAAACAGAAGGACGAATCATTTATGAAAACTCCTGTGGGTCTCTGGACCTTCTTGACCCATTCACTTAGGACAGGGGTCACCATGCAGGAGATCGATTCCAGTTTTTTGGTCCAATGATATCGAGAGGTTGAGTCACTTGAGGTCACAAGCCTGTACTTCATACATGAGAACTCATCATGATTCTTACTCTTTGTTGACCTCTCATCTTGTGATCCTCTCCTATCTACCTTGTCTCTGGTGGCAGCAATGCTGCAGCATGCAAAACTAAATTTCAGCCAGGTGGCAGCAGCATGCAGTTCTCATTTTCACCAGACTACCTCAGACCTGTGTTTCATGTATGATAAACTAGAATATTTTTTATACATGTATGAAAAGTTTTGGATAACTCAAATTAACTTCCAATTATGGCAATTTACTGCTTTCCAAAACGTGCTATTACACCTTGTGGAATCGGTTCAACCTTGTCAAATATTGATTTCGTTTCAGTTTTAGATGATTTAGTGGATATAAATTTTAATTTATTCAATGAAAATGGCTGGTACAGGTCTGTAGAATAATATTTCAAGAGTGCTCCAGTGCGGTTATCATATATCCTCTTACCATATTTACTTGAACGGTTCCCTTAAAAAAACAAAAAGAAGCAAATAAATGAACAAATTTGTTAAGTAGCTGGCCCCCAAACATTTCATTCAGGAACTCCCCAAAAGGTAGTATCAAGCCCAGCCCATTCATTGTAAGTTGGTTTCAGCACACATGGTCAATAAAATACTATTACAGCGAGACAAGTATATCATGGAGTTCAATGGCTAATCACTGAGGGGGGTATACTTACTTCCAATAGCAACTGTAATTCCTGCATTCCAGTGCCGCAGGAAATAACCTATTTCAGACTGACTAAAAGTTCTTAATTCAGAGAGAGAGAGAGAGAGAGAGAGAGAGAGAGAGAGAGAGAGAGAGAGATGCATTATAGTGAATTGAACTCCCCAACAAGAAGTTTCAATGTGAACATTTTCATTTAAAATAATTTGAAAGGGTAGAATATTTAGGTATGATAATGCGTGGCTTTAGAAGTAAGTAGGACATATTGAGGTAAAATTAAATTGCAGTAGGAAACATTTAAATAATTGTAAAAAGCCAGTTAGAATGTAGCATTTTGATCCAGAGACCTGTTCTTCACACTTTGAGTGTCTGTCGACAGTGGTCAGGTAAAACCAGTAGACCTATAATACATTTTCAAAACTTTTAGCATTATGCAGTTGTCAAGCTGTCGCAGTCCAGTACCTCATTCTTACTGAACATTTTTCAAAATAGCGAACAGAACTTTGGCCTGCAATCAGTCAGATGCAATGGTGCGGTGAAAAAACGTTGACAGAGCAAAAGCCAGAATTTCAAAATATCATTCGGTTGCAACAGCTAGGCTGTGTGACACTTTGTGATATGTATAAATATAAAAGGATGACTTACCACTGGTGCTCAGAGGATATGGATACCATGGATACCACATTTGGACACACCATTTTGACATGGCATTGGACAGAGGATACCAAAAGACTACAAACCTTCAGCTATTGTCTTAAACATAGTACATCAAAATATTGATTTATACCTAATCTGGGCACTTGTGAGGGTTGATAGATGAGATAGATAGATAGATAGATAGATAGATAGATAGATAGATAGATAGATAGATAGATAGATAGATAGATAGATAGATAGATAGACAGAAGATAGATAGATAGACAGAAGATAGATAGATAGATAGATAGATAGATAGATAGATCGATAGATATGGTAAATATACCCTCTAAGGCCAATTCTGGGCACAAGTGAGGATTGATTAATGAGATAGATAGATATATAAGACAGACAGAAAGAAAAATTCTTTATTTAAATGACCTGTACAGCCCAAGATGGGCTTACAAGTCATCAAAACAATTCAAAAGTAACTCTAAAAAAGCTTTCTAGAAACTGTAATAAACATGTATAACCACATATTTATTACATTATTTAAACAGAAAACTATATGGATGGTAAGTACAGCCATTCAAGGGCAATTCTGGGAATTTGTGAGGGTTGATAGATAGATAGATAGATAGATAGATAGATAGATAGATAGATAGATAGATAGATAGATAGATAGATAGATAGATAGATAGATAGATGTTTGTGATTCGACAAGCTATTGGTGACAGAGACTACAACTGGAGTTCTAGTACTTGAGTTGATATTTAATTATAACATATATGACCATAAAATATGACATCATTTCAAAAACTCACAAGTATGTTTACCACAGGATTAACATTGTCAAATCAGAGGAGATCAACTCATAAAAGATATTTCTTAAGTATGTTAGGGTCGCTTGTTTTTCATTGATTTGAAATAATATTGCTTGGATATGAATGCTTCCAGGATTAAATGGTGCTAATTCTTATTTAATGTCAAGAGGTAGATATTCATGAAATTTTGAGGTTTAAAGCAGTTTGGTTGATTTGTATGATATTCCACTGTTCAAAGTAGCTATTTAGAAAGTCAGCTGAACACAGAATGCTAATAAGTTTTGTTACTTTGTATATATACAAGCTAAACCTACATGAGAGGAGAATACAATACAAATATATTCCGAAAGATTAGTTATGTACAGCTTTATAAGCGTAAAAAGTTGTTTCATGAACAAGGTCACAATATAGTAACATAATATGTCATGGGTGAATTGGTAATGGTGTGACCTGGAGAGACGCATGATAGGAGAATGGATTGGAGCTGTCTTGGAGAAACACTGTGAGACATGCTGTTTAGTTTTCAAACCTGACAATCTCATTGTAAAGGCAAAATATTTCTGGCAGACCTTGTAAGAAAACCCTGGTGACACAAGGTTGTTGGGGGGTAAGGTCTTCCATTAAAGGGAAGAGGCTCCCTGGATGCTCCTAAAATATCTTAAAGTGTAAATATTGAGGTACATATTTTCGTTTTCTGAACATGGTTTTTCTTGTTGCTAAAAAAAGTTTCTCCCAAATGGCTGCCCTATTCAGTTTTCTTTCTGAACAAAATAGGACTATAAATTGAACACCACTGTATGATGTGAATTGTGCAACAATCAGGTCTTGTAACTTTTTTAAATAGATCGACTGGCCTATAGATGGTCCAATATGGTCAGATAGATACACAGATAAAGAGATAGATAGATAAAACAGAACAACTTCTTCTCACCTCGGGATTTTAGTAAACCCAACGTAAGGAGTGCCCTGTAAATCTAAGTTTCCATCAAGCATTAGCAGTTCTCAAATAAAAAATCTATGAATGTCAAGTTCAAGTAAATATTAGGTAAATTATTCTATATAGTATGCATAGTGTTGGGTTAGTGTTGTCCTGAATGAGCAATATCAGAATGATCAGCTAATGATTGTATCCGAAAGACTGAAGTCCTGAATGATTGCTACTGATCATTGTTGACAGATTGTCATTCATTGTGTTTATACTCCCATTGTTTAAAAAATACTCAAAATCGGCTCCGAGTTACAACGAGTCGGGTAAATATATATGATCAGCCAAAAATTAGCATTTCTCAATATACCCTAATTATTGTCTATTACTTGACACTTTTTTAAATACCAGTAGGATAACAATGCGAACCACTGGCCTTTGTATCCGTGTCCGGATGCGTAGGGGGCATGAAAAGCCCCAAATTAAAAGATCAAAGCAAAAAGCAAGAACTTCCTTAGACGGAAATATTGTTAATTTTATTTCCTTTTACGAATAAACTAATTCTGAGTGTGAATAAAGTAGTATGTTTATATTCATGATCTTGGTAAATATCCTGGTGTAATTCTAACCAGCTGAAGGTCTTTGCCTGCATGGGTTCGAACCCTGGGTGGGGGAACCGAGAATTTTCAGTGTACCTTCATGAGCAAAATCCCAGCCGGATGTTGTTCGGTTGAGACGTTAAATTGGTGGCCCCTTGTATCAGTGTCTGACACTGTCTGACACTGTCTGACACTGTCTGTGATGGGGAAGTAAAAGATCCCTCACATGGGGTAAATGTGCAAAATGTTATGGACTCCCGCTGTCTCTCTCTCTCTCTCTCTCTCATCTCATCAATTAACCCTCGTGAGTGCCCAGAACTGGGCTAAGAGGGCTGCACTTACTATATCTATCTATCATTTGTTTAGTGTTGAGACTCAGTACCAAATTGTGATACGGTTACAGAGCAGAAACTGTATCACTTTCTAAAGCCCCCATAGCATGCATAGATATAGATGTTTCATTCGTGATTAAATAAATCTAATAGTAAAGGTAGAAGAATTATACACGGCTCTTTGAAACTATTTAAAATTATTTTACAAAATTACCATTTTTTATAACTGAAGTTTTAAACAAAACTTAAAAATGTGACAAAATGAGAAAAATAAAAAAATGAGAAAAACTAGTGACCAGATTAAAATGTGACAAACTAGTGGTAAATGAGTGACAACCAAAAATAACTATTTCTATTTTTAGCTCGGAGGAAAATTATGAATTCAAATTTCGAATTTCTAACCGTTAAAAATGATTGATGGCTTTTAAAGTGACGAGTGACAGCTTAACAAAGGATCCTTTGTTATGCAATTACACGGTCCGGTGCACACTTAGCAGCATCTCACAGGGTCCACAAATGCCCAAGTTGGGCAGGGGGACGCATGAGTGATTTTCATGCCGAAATCACCCCTATTTGGAATGCTTTTTTTTTTTATATGTAGTGACACCAGAAAAGAATATTCCTAATTTCAGCACACTGTAGAGCCACTTGCATGCTAAAACACATATGAAATGCCAAAATCTGCAGTTATGATGGATGCCTGTCAATTAGAAGCCCCCTGATAGGCCAAAGATAGAACGGAACATTCCTGTTAGAGCCTAGACCGAAAACTTCTGTCGGGATTCAAGCAGGCGTTTGTTTTGAGTCAGATTTTGTCGGACTATAGTTAGAGCCATGCGTTATGTAATGGTAACACCAGTGACATGTTTTTTGGTGACGAAGTCATTTTGTCTTCCGCAGTATACACCGGAGAGGAAAAATTCAGTCGGTCCTAACTCTTAGGATATTAGGCCTAAGTATGTGGAGTGCCAGTGCATGGTTGTCCAGAAATTCAGACCCTCCACAAATATTTATTTGACAAGGATAAAAACACATTTTAATTGAATTTGAAAGAACAATTTTCTGTGACATTACTTTTTGGGAATATTTCAGGTTTGTTTGTTTGTTTGTGTTTTATGCCTCAGCAGCACCTTAGTGGAGGAGTATATAATTTCTTTCTGCAGTTCTGCAGTTCTGCAAAAAACTGCAGAATTCTGTAGAAAACTGCAGAATTCTGCAGGATACTGCAGAATTCTGCAATTCTGCAAAAAACAGCAGAATTCTGCAAAAAACTGCAGAATTCTGCAGATTAAAAAAAATCTGCAAAAAACTGCAGAATTCTGCAGATTAAAAAAAATCTGCAAAAAACTGCAGAATTCTGCAGAAAACTGCAGAATTCTGCAGTTCTGCAAAAAACTGCAGAATCTGCAGGAAGCTTCAGAATTCTGCAGTTCTGCTGCTCCCCGCATGATTTCTGAACCTCTGTTACTTCCTCCAGTGTATTGCATCTGTACAGTTCAGACCTCTTTGACATTGAGCTTGACGCTACCAAGGAAACATTGATTTGGGGGGTTGGTTTGGGGGGTTGTGATTTGGGGGGTCGGGGTTTTGGTAGTCCTCTGTCACTGCAGCGTTTCTGAAAAGTTTCTGCAGCAAAATCTGTAATTCTGTAGGAGATATGCAGCCTGGGAGGTTTTATGCAGTTCTGTAAAAAACTGCAGAATTCTGCAGAAAACTGCAGAATTCTGCAGGAAACTGCAGAATTCTGCAGTTTCAAAAAAATCTGCAAAAAACTGCAGAAAACTGCAGAATTCTGCAGTTCTGCAAAAAACTGCAGAATTCTGCAGTTTCAAAAAAATCTGCAGGAAGCTTCAGAATTCTGCGGTTTCAAAAAAATCTGCAGGAAGCTTCAGAATTCTGCAGTTCTGCTGCTCCCTGCCACCAGTGTATTGCATCTGTACAGTTCAGACCTCTTTGACATTGAGCTTGCCGCAACCAAGGAAACATTGATTTGGGGGGTTTGTTTGGGGGGTTGTGATTTGGGGGGTCAGGGTTTTGGTAGTCCTCTGTCACTGCAGCGTTTCTGAAAAGTTTCTGCAGCAAAATCTGTAATTCTGCAGGAGATATGCAGCCTGGGAGGTTTTATGCAGTTCTGTAAAAAACTGCAGAATTCTGCAAAAAACTGCAGAATTCTGCAGAAAACTGCAGAATTCTGCAGTTTCAAAAAAATCTGCAAAAAACTGCAGAATTCTGCAGAAAACTGCAGAATTCTGCAGTTCTGCAAAAAACTGCAGAATTCTGCAAAAAACTGCAGAATTCTGCAGTTTCAAAAAAATCTGCAGGAAGCTTCAGAATTCTGCGGTTTCAAAAAAATCTGCAGGAAGCTTCAGAATTCTGCAGTTCTGCTGCTCCCTGCCACCAGTGTATTGCATCTGTACAGTTCAGACCTCTTTGACATTGAGCTTGCCGCAATCAAGGAAACATTGATTTGGGGGGTTTGTTTGGGGGGTTGTGATTTGGGGGGTCAGGGTTTTGGTAGTCCTCTGTCACTGCAGCGTTTCTGAAAAGTTTCTGCAGCAAAATCTGTAATTCTGCAGGAGATATGCAGCCTGGGAGGTTTTATGCAGTTCTGTAAAAAACTGCAATATTCTGCAAAAAACTGCAGAATTCTGCAGTTTCAAAAAAATCTGCAAAAAACTGCAGAATTCTGCAGGAAGCTGCAGAATTCTGCAGTTCTGTTGCAAATTCTGCAGTTCTACCAGGCAGCAGTATGTGGAATGACATTTTTGCGAGCACATTGATCGCCGAAAAAATTGCAAAAAGAAACAACGACGGACAAATACTGACTACTGTATTAAATCGCCCTGGTTGCAGAGTACCTGAAACTTTTTTCGGAATGAAATTTGGTTGAGAATTGACCGAGCAGAGAGGCAAAACGTCCATGGAAGTTTAATTTTGACAGAGCACTGTCAGCAGCAGTTTGTGGATTGCCATTTTTGCGAGCACACTTATCGCCGAAAAAAGAGCCGTATGGCAAAAATAGTCCGGTGTATGAGTGCAAAAAATGGACCCGCAAGTTAACCGGCTGGAATTCAGTCTACCTTGTGTCAAATTTTCTGAATTTTCCAGAAATGACATCCGTTTTGCTCCAGTCCGAGGCTATCTCCATCAAAAATCGTTGTCAAGGCAACCATTTTCTGTTTTTATAAATATGTATAAATAATGGATTTTGTACTGTAAGATGAGGTATGTGTGCTGCAATTGGTGGCATTTGACCTAAAAATCTTCCCTGGCATGTGTCATGATGTTTCAGTTGGATTTGCAACTTTATGTTATTGTTATGTTACCATAGCAACAGTTTGAATGATAAAAAGTCATATTTTGCCTGCTTACTACAAACAAAACATTGATGACAGGAAAAATATTTCAGTTACCAGCATGCTTTTTCTTGCGCTTGAAAGGACAAGTCCCTAAAATGAATAAAAAATTATCACATGCCCACTGTGTTGATAAATTTTGCCATGGCAACAGATTTTAGTTGATGATGCACATTTTTTGTAAACGAACCAATTCACATTTTTAGCCATTTCTCCACTCCAAATTACAATAGAACCATGAAATTTGGTACATAGACTGGAATTTTGACCTTCTTTATTTATCTGTAATTTGTTGAGATATCTGTTGCTATGGCAACCATCTGCACCCCTTTTTTCGAACAATTACACATCAGCAATCATGCTGGCTTAGATATTGCTGTGTTATTCAGCAAAATGATGTAAATTTGATTGAATGAGATGTTAGAACATCACCAATTTGTTTGATTAAAATATGTTCCCTTTTCAAGGTCACATGACCATTACCATGACAACCAGATACAATAACAATGATCTCATTAGCCTCAAATGATCTTTTTCAGACTAGTATGCAAAATTAATGAGATTTTTCTAAGTGAATCCATTCCTATCAACAGTTACCATTATCCACAGTGTGCGAAACTATTTTATTTGATAAAATACACAACCTAGTTCATAAATTACTGAAGATAACAGAATAAACTACAGATTTTTGAATAAATTAACAAAATTAAGAAGTTTAAATAATTCCAAATTTTCGTTGGAGATGGAGCCACAAGACATCAAATTGACCATAATGGATTTGAATTAACTAATAGAAGTACACATCCTGGCTTTCAGGAATAGTATATCCTGTTTACCAGAAAAAAATATGGATTTACTAGTTTTCACCCCCTTTAGAGTTGGCCATCTTGGATTCGAAATGGCAGATACAATTGCAAGATATGTTTGGTGAATGAACTGATTAAAATTTTTCTCAACAAATAGTTACAGTAGAGGTCTGAAATTTGGTACACAGACTGGAATATTTTAGTTCTTTCATTTTCTTCAAGACAAAACATATTTGTTGCTATGGCAACCATTCAAACCCATTTTCACATAATTTCCTGGCAGCAATAATGCTGGACTGGATATGGCTGTGTGATACAGTAAACGGGTGTGAATTAGATTAAATATGATGGCAGAATATCATCAGGTTGCTTATTTTAAAATCTTCTATTTTATATAATTGTTGCCATGGCGACCAAATAAAATGGCAATGAATTATTAACATAAAACACTGACTGACAAACCAGTCTGCTGTTTAGAGCAGGTGAGAGGAGCGGAGTTGCAGACTGGAGAAATTCATTTTGAATAGGATATCAAATCGGCATCTAGGGCACTAGGACAGCAGCCTTTCAGGTCTGCACTCTGCAGAACCCAGCAGAACAGAGCTAGACATGCCCAGAAATGCATGTAAGCAAGGACATGAAATAGAGCATCTCCAGTGAAATGTTGTAGCCTGCTCCCTCCGGTCCCATCCTCCACACGCAAGCCCTGCTAAAATGGACAGGGTTTTCTGCTATTTCCAACCTCTTCTGTGATTGGCTGCTTATTTAGGTCATAAGCATTTTGCAGGCAGATTTAGTCCGATTATGGACACTTAGAGGATTACTGGCAACTAAGAAAAACAGTGTAAAACAAGCAAACTTTCAAACAGTTTCATTTCAGAACTGTGAAAATACATAATTCAATGGAATTTTCGGAACTGTGATAGCACCTTTCAACAATACACAATTTCTCCATTTGTAACTGTGTGAAACAGAAGCAACAATTTCAAACTGTGATGTAGCAGTCCCTGATTGGCTGAGCCAAAACTGGGTCAGTTAATTAAGTATTCATGAATTAGCAAAGGTTATGGGCCATTTTGTGATGGTATGACTTGGGATGATGTCCGGTCCCAAAAGAGCAGGATGCTGTCTTTTTCAAACTAATGTAAAGTGCAATTGGATTTTCCTTAGTGAATCTATTGGTAAAAACAACTGTATTTCTTCATAATTTGTGAAACCATATTTCGTTTGCATGAAATAAAGAACCTAAGACATGTTTTCTTGGTAGCATCCAGGAGTCCAGGGTTTATCTACATTTCTACTTAATGTGTGGGCTTCTTATTTTCCTTGTGTCTTCCTTAGGCCCTCATGCAGAATTCTCCCCTTTTCATGGCCATTGCATTCATTTTAATGCCCTCTTTAATGATGATTAGTTTTCAGCTGATTCATATACAGTACAAAAGAGGGTGGCACCTGCAAGGTCTCTGTCAGTTGCTCACTTTCTATGAGCACCAGGTAATATTTCTGGAGTCATGCTGCATCAGAGTGATCTATTTTCTGGAAAGTCAATCTGTACACCCACATATATATGTTTGTTCCAATTAATTCTGCAGGTAGCAAGGGCTTGTTGCTAGTAATAACTAAAGATCATGGAACCTAGTTATTTGTCTGAATGAACAGCTACAATTCATAAAATTTTACTCATGAAGAGGGATCAGCGCAGCATTGAACCGATCGGTGTTGACATAAATTTATGAATGGTAGTACGCATTCAGACTGCCTAGAATAAAAAACAGGAAAGTAACCTCTGTGATTCCAGCTGACAATGCACATGAAGATCATGTGATCGACATGGTTGAAACTGGTGAACATGACATAACTGAGAATTATCACATGTTTTTTTTACATGGCAGAATTTCCCCACATTTTCACTGGATAAACATTTGATGACTGTCTCAAGATTACCACGTCATCATTTTCCTCAGATAAACATAGAAATATACCCCCCCCCCCCACCTGCTATGTAAGTGAGTATTTGCAAGACATAACTGAGATTCATCATGTGTTTTTTGGAATTTCCCAACAACTTTCATGGGATAAACACAAAAACCATCACCAGATTATCACTTGATGATTTTCCCAGAAAAACATGTATTTGTACCGGGAGATACACACCAAATCATGTGGTTAACTTGTTAAGATACCCCCCCCCCTGAGAAAATCAAATGGTTAAGTGGTGAAGATTGCCCCCCAGGAAATCACATGGTTGAGTGGTGAAGATTATCCCCCAGAAAAACATGCGGTTAAGTAGTGGAAAAATCACATGGTTAACGTTTGTAAATACAATTCAGTTTTCCATGTGATAACTGAGGGGTAATTTCACGTTATAACCATCAGTTAACCACGAGTTTTGTCAACTGGGCCTTAGATTCAAAATGGCCAATGCCATTGCTTCTACTTCAGTAATTGACACTCATATGTTCCTGAAACTATCTAAAGGGGCTGTGTGCTCTCAATTATTTTATATTTTTGACATGGTATATTTTTTTGTCGCCGGCAGATCGTTAGATCTGCGAGCTACTTTGTAATGAACTTGTCCCGTTGCGTCTATGTTGAGGAATGGGACTTCAATGCAGTCAATGAGTCATTCTGTCTTTTTCCTCTGTCACACAAGCACAGAATTATTGCACAACTGTGCATGGTCCAATTAAAGTCTTCCAATTTTTTAAGGAAGTGACATAGATATATGTATACATAAAAATAATTTACGGCGACGTATTGTCCTTGCGGGACAGCATCCTATGAGCCGGTGATTGCCTATATCTGTTGCCTCTAATTTCTTTTGTTTTTTTTCAAGTTTTTCAATTGACAACATGACAATTTACAGTAAAAAGAACTTTAAAGAGGTATAGGCAATTTTAGATCGGACTTAGCTACTGTTAAAATGTTTGGATTGTTTTGTGCCGGGGGCGAGATACCCTCCATTCAATACAACAGAAGAAAACCTGTGTTAAATTGTAATATAAGCATTTCATCTTTACATTTTAAACTCTCAAAGGAAGAACAGCAGAAGCGATAATATGATATACTCCCACAGGATGGGACTCTAGATTTTTATGGTATTACATATCTCAGGATGTGCACTTTTGTCCATAAATTTACATCAACGGTCATTTTGATGCTTTGAAGCTCCTAAAAAATGCCCTTTTTATGCTGATAAAACCATTTTTATGCTCTCTGGTTGCCATGGTAACAGTCATGTGACTATGAAAATAGAATATTTTAAAAATAAGCAACCTGATGATATATTCTGCAATCACATTTAATCTAGTTCACATCCATTTACTGTATCCCATGGCCTTATCAGGCTAGCATTTCTACCGCTTGTAGGAAATGGTCTAAAAGTGGGATTCAAATGGTTGCCATAGCAACAAATATGTTTTGACCTGAAGAAAATGGAAGAACTAAATGCTTCCAGTCGTTGTACCAAATTTCAGACCTCTACTGAAATTAATAGTTGAGAAATGGCTGAAAATGTTTGGCCGTTCATTCACCAAAAATAGCAGGCGATTGTATCTGCCATTTCCGATCCAAGATGGCCAACTTTAAAGGGGGTGAAACGGGTAAATACATGAAATTTTCTGTTAAACGGGATCTACTTTTCCTGATAGCCAGGATGTGTACTTCTATCAGAAAATTAATATCCATTATGATCAATTTGATATCTTGGAGATCCATATCTTTTACAAAAAAATTGAATTTTTTAGGCTTTTTAATTCTGTCAATTTATCCAAAAACCTGTAGTTTATTCTGTTATCCTCAGTAATTTATGAACTAGGTTGTGTTATTTATCAAATAAAATAGTTTCACACACTGTGGATAATGACAACTGTTGATAGGAATGGATTCACTTAGAAAAATCTCAATAATTTTGCATACTAGTCTGAAAAAGATCATTTGAGGCTAATGAGATCAATGTTATTGTATCTGGTTGTCATGGTAATGGTCATGTGACCTTGAAAATGGAATATATTTTAAATAAACAAACTGGTGATGTTTTACCATCACATTTAATCACATTTACATCGATTTGCCGTATAAATCAGCCATGTCTAAGCCAGCATGATTGTTGATGAGTAATTGTTTGAAAAAAGGGGTGCAAATGGTTGCCATAGCAACAGATATCTCAACGTATTATAGATAAATAAAGAAGGTCAAAATTCCAGTCTATGTACCAAATTTCAAGATTCTACTGTAATTTGGAGTGGAGAAATGGCTAAAAATGTGAATCGGTTCATTTACAAAAAATGTGCATCATCAATTAAAATCTGTTGCCATGGCAAAATTTATCAACACAGTGGGCATGTGATAATTTTTTATTCATTTTAGGGACTTGTCCTTTCAAACGCAAGAAAAAGTATGCTGGTAACTGAAATATTTTTCCTGTCATCAATTTTTTTTTTGTAGTAAGCAGGCAAAATATGACTTTTTATCATTCAAACTGTTGCTATGGTAACATAACAATAACATAAAGTTGCAAATCCAACTGAAACATCATGACACATGCCAGGGAAGATTTTTAGGTCAAATGCCACCAATTGCAGCACACATACCTCATCTTACAGTACAAAATCCATTATTTATACATATTTATAAAAACAGAAAATGGTTGCCTTGACAACGATTTTTGATGGAGATAGCCTCGGACTGGAGCAAAACGGATACCATTTCTGGAAAATTCAGAAAATTTGGCACAAGGTAGACTGAATTCCAGTCGGTTAACTTGCGGGTCCTTTTTTTGCCCTCATACACCGGACTAAAAGAAACAACGACAGACAAAGACTGACTACTGTATTAAATAGCCCTGGTTGCAGAGTACCTGAAACTTTTTTCGGAATGAAATTTGGTTGAGAATTGACCGAGCAGAGAGGCAATACGTCCATGGAAGTTTAATTTTGACAGAGCACTGTCAGCAGTTTGTGGATTGCCATTTTTGCGAGAACACTGATCGCCGAAAAAATTGCAAAAAGAAACAACGACGGACAAATACTGACTACTGAATTAAATAGCCCTGGTTGCAGAGTACCTGAAACCTTTTTCGGAATGAAATTTGGTTGAGAATTGACCGAGCAGAGAGGCAAAACGTCCATGGAAGTTTAATTTTGACAGAGCACTGTCAACAGTTTGTAAAATGACATTTTTGCGATCTGACCGATCGCCGAAAAAGGGGCCTTACGGCGAAAAGAAACAACGACGGACAAAGACTGACTACAGTAATCAATAGACCTGGTTGTAGGGTACTGAAACTTTTTTCTGAATGAATTTTGGTTGAGAATTGGCCGAGTAGAGAGGCAAAACGTCCATGGAAGTTTATTTTGATACAGGGCCGTAGCCTGGTCTGAATCCTAGGGGGGGGGGGGGGCAGAGTCTGATCAAGAGGCATCTGTACCCCAGAAAATCGCAGAAATCTGAAATTTTTGTATGTTAACAAAAATTTGTGTGAAATTCTAGGGGGGGCAACTGCTCCCCCTACCCCAATGCAGGCTACGGCCCTGTGATACAGCAGTTTGTAAAATGAAATTTTTGCGATCCCAATTGTTTTCCTCACAGTCCTCATTCTTGTATAGGCAGAACTGCAGAATTCTGCAGAACTTCCTACAGAATTGCAGAATTTATTACTGAACTGCAGAATTCTGCAGCTTCCTGCAGAATTCTGCAGTTTCCTGCAGAACTGCAGAAATTTTTGCAGAACTGCAGAATTTTCTGCAGAATTCTGCAGGAAACTGCAGAATTCTGCAGGAAACTGCAGAATTCTGCAGTTTTATGCAGGTGCAGGAAGAAATTTAAGTGTACTGGACCTCTTTGACATATCTTCATCTGCATGGTCCGCATTTTACACTGACCCTGCAAAATGGCATTTTTGCGAGCTGACCGTTCGCCGAAAAATGTGTCGTACGGCAAAAAGAAACAACGACGGACAAAGACTGCCTACTGCAGTCTATAGACCTGGTTGTAGGGTACCTGAAACTTTTTTCTGAATGGAATTTGGTTAAGAATTGACCGAACAGAGAGGCAAAACGTCCATGGAAGTTTATTTTGATAGAGCACTGTCAGTAGTTTATAAAATGACATTTTTGCGAGCTGACAGATCGCCGAAAAATGTATCGTACGGCGAAAAGAAACAACGACGGACAAAGACTGACTACTGCAGTCTGTAGACCTGGTTGTGGGGTACCTGAAACTTTTTTCTGAACGAAATTTGGTTGAGAATTGACCGAACAGAGAGGCAAAACGTCCATGGAAGTTTATTTTGGTAGAGCACTGTCAGTAGTTTATAAAATGACATTTTTGCGAGCTGACAGATCGCCGAAAAATGTATCGTACGGCGAAAAGAAACAACGACGGACAAAGACTGACTACTGCAGTCTGTAGACCTTGTTGTGGGGTACCTGAAACTTTTTTCTGAACGAAATTTGGTTGAGAATTGACCGAACAGAGGCAAAACGTCCATGGAAGTTTATTTTGGTAGAGCACTGTCAGCAGTTTATAAAATGACATTTTTGCGAGCTTACCGATCGCCGAAAAATGTATCGTACGGCGAAAAGATCAACGACGGACAAAGACTGACTACTGCAGTCTATAGACCTGGTTGTAGGGTACCTGAAACTTTTTTCGGAATGAAATTTGGTTGAGAATTGGCCGAGCAGAGAGGCAAAATGTCCATGGAAGTTTATTTTGATAGAGGTCATTCCACAAACTGCTACCTGGTAGAACTGACGAATTCTGCAGTTTCCTACAGAACTGCAGAATCTTTTCAGAACTGCAGAATTCTGCAATTTTCTGCAGAATTCTGCAGTTTTTTGCAGAATTCTGCAGTTTTTTGCAGAATTCTGCAGTTTTTTGTAGAACTGCAGAATTCTGCAGTTTTCTGCAGAATTCTGCAGTTTTCTGCAGAATTCTGCAGTTTTTTGCAGAGCTGCATAAAACCTCCCAGGCTGCATATCTCCTACAGAAATACAGATTTTGCTGCAGAAACTTTTCAGAAACACTGCAATGACTGAGGACTACCAAAACCCCGACCCCCCAAACCACAACCCCCCAAACCACGTTTCCTTGGTAGTGGCAAGCCTCATGTCAGAGAGGTCTGAACTTTGAAGATGCATTGCAATAAACTACAGGAAGTAACAGAGGTTCAGAAATCATGCAGGGACCTGCAGAACTGCAGAATTCTGCAATTTTCTGCAGAATTCTGCAGTTTCCTACAGAACTGCAGAATTTTTTTTCAGAACTGCAGAATTCTGCAATTTTCTACAGAATTCTGCAGTTTTTTGCAGAACTGCAGAATTCTGCAGTTTTCTGCAGAATTCTGCAGTTTTTTGCAGAATTCTGCAGTTTTTTGCAGCTAGCTGCAGAAGTGCATAAAACCTCCCAGGCTGCATATCTCCTACAGAAATACAGATTTTGCTGCAGAAACTTTTCAGAAACACTGCAATGACTGAGGACTACCAAATCCCCGACCCCCCAAACCACAACCCCCAAAACCAACCCCCCAAATCAATGTTTCCTTGGTAGCGGCAAGCCCAATGTCAAAGAGGTCTGAACTGTACAGATGCAATACACTGGAGGAAGTAACAGAGGTTCAGAAATCATGCAGTTAGCTGCAGAACTGCAGAATTCTGCAGCTTCCTGCAGATTTTTTTTTGAAACTGCAGAATTCTGCAGATTTTTGCAGAATTCTGCAGTTTTTTGCAGAATTCTGCAGTTTTTTGTAGAACTGCAGAATTCTGCAGTTTTCTGCAGAATTCTGCAGTTTTCTGCAGAATTCTGCTGTTTTCTGCAGAATTCTGCAGTTTTTTGCAGAGCTGCATAAAACCTCCCAGGCAGCATATCTCCGGCAGAATTACAGATTTTGCTGCAGAAACTTTTCAGAAACGCTGTAGTGACTGAGGACTACCAAAAACCCCGATCTTTCATACAACAATCCCCCAAACCACGTTTCCTTGGTAGCGGCAAGCCCCATGTCAAAGAGGTCTGAACTTTGAAGATGCATTGCAATAAACTGCAGGAAGTAACAGAGGTTCAGAAATCATGCAGGGAGCTGCAGAACTGCAGAATTCTGCAGCTTCCTGCAGAGTTTTTTTTGAAACTGCAGATTTTTTTTGGAACTGCAGAATTCTGCAGTTTTTTTGCAGAACTGCAGAATTCTGCAGAATTCTGCAGTTTCCTGCAGAATTCTGCAGTTTTTTGCAGAATTCTGCAGTTTTTTGCAGAACTGCAGAATTCTGCAGTTTTTTGCAGAACTGCAGAATTCTGCAGTTTTTTTGCAGAACTGCAGGAAGAAATTATATACTCCTCAAGAGGTCTGAACTTAGCAGATGCATTGCAATTTATGAGATGCATTAATAGTACCAGAGGTTCACAAATACTGCATGGAGCTGCAGAACTGCAGAATTCTGCAGTTTTCTGCAGAATTCTGCAGTTTCCTACAGAACTGCAGAATTTTTTTCAGAACTGCAGAATTCTGCAATTTTCTGCAGAATTCTGCAGTTTTCTGCAGAATTCTGCAGTTTTCTGCAGAATTCTGCAGTTTCCTACAGAACTGCAGAATTTTTTTCAGAACTGCAGAATTCTGCAGTTTTCTGCAGAATTCTGCAGTTTCTATTGCAGAATATGCAGGTGCAGGAAGAAATTTAAGTGTACTGCCTTAGTGGGCTATATCGAGGCAGGCGATCGCCGTATGATGATGAGATGAGAAGACTGTGAGTCTGGTACATTATAACAAAACAACCCAAGTCAGGGTCACTGAGTAACAATATCACGAGCTGTTGTGTGAATTAATATCACTCGAGCCCGCAGGGCGAGAGTGATATTAATTCACACAACAGCTCGTGATATTGTACGAAGTGCCCTGACGCGTGGTTGTTTTGTTTCTATCAAAAGAGGTTGTAGTATGCTGATCAATCTTTACCTGCTGGATTATTCTTCCTAACAAATTCACTATTTGGGGATTTTTTCAGGACCCCCTCTGGGTCCTTCTAAAAATGCATTTGAGGGGGTCCCAAAAGCATTTGGGGGGGGGGTCAAAACCCGTGCCCCCCGTGCCCCCCCCACCCACAGGGGCTTCTGCACCAATTTTAATGTATATTATTATATATATAACATACAAAAATTTGTTCAGAATCCCCTGTGCCCCCACCCTCCCCCATAGGGACCAAGTGGTTCTGATTCGAGTTAAAACATTGCCCAATTAAAAAGTTATGAATGGTGAAATTCAGACGTTGCAGTTTCCGTTATTTTTGCCATTTCCTATAACACAGGAGAGTCAGGTGTCACAGACAATCCCAGGTGCACCCATGGCTGGGTTCGAACCCATGTCCTCGCATAGCTTCGCATCAAACTCGCCCTCACTCGGATTCCAGTTCTAACGAACTGGCTCTCCGCTAGGGCGAGTATGGCTTCGCATGTGGTGCTGTGCTATTTTTAGTCTGACGTCACTAGCCAAGATGGCAAACAAATGCCAAGATAATATTAAATAGAATTCGAGTATAAGTTGTTAGACATCGGAAATACCAGTAATTCGGACGTATGTAGCGTACCAAATAGTTGAGAAATTGAACAAATCGAGATAATAATTAAAATTTCTGCAAATTCTGTGTAAGAGGCAATCTATTTTGGCGCGAGGCCTTGTTTATCAGCTGATCGGCGTGGACAACCAACGTGGTTACAACTTGCAAGTAGTGACCGACAGAATACTGATCCTTGAAGCACTCCGTTACTGTGATTCGCTGGCAGGCATAGTTATCATGGCTCCTAGAAGAAAGAGGAAATTTTCAAAGATAACTGGAGATGAAGGTATGTCACAGTGAACCTCTGGCGCCATGGCTGGCTCTGCCTTTTTTTACTTTAAGTGCAGTGCAACTGGCATGGCTGATGGCAATTGCGGATCCAGACACGATGGTCAAGGGGGGTGGGGGGGTCGGAGTTTCGGCATTCGCGGGCGCGGGCCCGCATGATCGCATTTTCCCTCCCCCGCCACATTATCGTATTTTCCCCTCAAAATGCTATTAATCTTGGTGGTCTAAGGGGGGGGGGCCCTAGCCCCAGCGCCCCCCCCCCCATGTTTCCACCACTGATGGCTTTACCAGATGATCTTGGGGAGGGGGGGGGGGTTGTGGTATTTTGGTTAAAAAAAAAAGTTTAAATTCCCACTTCACTGAAAAAAAGGTTAAGCACATGAAAAGAAAAAAAAGAAGTTTGTTTCCACCTTTAGGGGCCGACCAGATGATCTTTGGGGGGGGGGGGCATGGATATTTGGTGGAAAAAAAAGATTGTTGAGGGGTTGCAAAATTGAACGTAAGAAAAAAATCATAAAACAAGCGCAAAAGTTCGCAAATCTACGTCCAATTTGTGCTCATAATAAGCATTATTTGTGTCTATAGATCATCCATTTGTTTTGTAGGCCAACGTCTGGGGGGGGGGGGGGTACAAAAATCTGCATTGATCCTAAGGGCGGAAATCTCGAGCACTAAAAATCCACGATAAGGTGATAATGGGTGGGGGGGGGTGGGGAGGTATGAATTTTTAGTGGCAATTTCTAACAAAACTTTCCTCCCCCCCCTCAGTCATAAATTCTGAACAGTTCCTGTATTTCCTGTAGCCAAGAATTATTTGGTGGGGGGGATGCTTTTGAGGGGAAAAGGCCGATTGACCTTTAGCGAGCACGGAAGGTGTAAAGACCAACTAGAGGGGTCTAGGGGCATACCCCCCTGAGAAAAAGTTTTGATAAAATAATGAAACTGGTGCGTTCTAAGCCTTTCTGAGTCAGTCAATGTGATGTCATCATTTGGCAAAACTATAGTACAGTATGGTGCCCTATTGGGGTCCTTTTATTGTCAATTTTAAGGAATGTACCCTAATTTAACCAGACTTTGAATATGTGGCGAAAAAAGTCACGATTCTTGAAGTAAAATCACTGATGCATACATCAATCCATTTACGGCGTTAAATTAATGCCATTAATGGCCCTATTGACAGCTCTACAATACCTTCTTAAACTTGGAGTGGTCAAAAACTCAATATTTTTTTTGCACGATATACATTTTTCTGTTGAAGTGGATATTCCTCAGCATATTTTGGAAAAGTCTTTTTTCCAGAGCTTTCTTGTTGTTATTTTTCAGTGATAACTGCTTTCTTCTCCATTCCTTCTTCTTCCCTGGCTTTTGCCTCCTCTTGATAGCTCTCCGCAGTTCTTCCCTCTCCTGGACATGGCTGTTACAGGGGCGGATCCAGAAACTGTTGGATGGGGGGGGGGGGGGTTTACTAATGAAAATGTACAAAAAATGTCTGAATAATTTATTTTTACATTAAAATGTACTGGCCAAAGGGGGGGGGGGGTTTGAACCCCCTAAACCCCCCTGGATCCGCAACTGTGTTAAAGTGCCCCTGCAACCAACGTTTCTGCTGCTTCTCTGCCCAGATGTGCCTCCTGGTTGGCCAGACTTCTTCTTCCCCTCAAACCTGGTGCCCGGAACCTTCATGGACATCCGTTCCTCCTCGGCTTTTCTCGCCTGCTCTCCGGGCCTTTTGCCTTGGGCATTGGGCTCAGGTGCTGGAGGGCCTGTTCCGGTCCCCTCTCTGGACAAGGCTCTTCTGGGGGGCCCCGTTTCCCTACTTGGCTTCCATCAAGACTGCCCTCGCATCTCACCTGGGTTCTCACCTTCCCGATCTGGCGCTGGCTTGTTGTCTCAGTGTACCCTGTCGCTGCCCTCATCTCCTCATACGGCCGGGGTTAGCCAATAAAATTTATTGCATATATGTATATAATTAATTGCGAACATAGATGTTCATCAACAGCTTCACAATTTATCAAAGTACTCTCTGTGGCATGAAACACATTTTTACATCCTTTCAATCCACTTGGTGAATCAATTTTCAAAGTCATAACTCAGATTTAAAGTTACCCAGAACATGCAGAATGGTAGGTCAGGTTTCGAATGAAAAATATTCTAATTCTTACAATCCATTGTATTGTGGTCTCAAAACTTAGAGTGTAAATTTTCTATGTTTTGGGACTTTTTTCAACTTTATCTTAAACATTATGCAAATGGCCTTCTCTGATTGGTCAGACTTGAGTGAGGTTACAAGCAACTTTGGTGACGTCATAACAGAGCTGAAGTGATGCCACTGATGTGATCTGATTTCACAATGCGTGTGATGGCTGAAACTCAGACTGTACCTGTCCCTCTGCATATCTTAAAAGCCTCCGCCATCGGTGGAGGGACAGTCTGATTTGGAAAAGCAAATAGACCGACATGTCACTGAGGAAAATTACTACACAATTGTCCATGAGCAATGATGAGGACTTAATCAGGCAGTAAAAGCCAGACACATGAAAATTTCATGGTCAGCTAGTGCACTGTCTTGACAGAATACATAGATTCCTCAAATCAATCATTTTGACTAACGTATGGGCACAGTGGCGGATCCAGACAGGGTCATCTAGGGGGGGGGCCGGGCATGTTTCGGGCATTCGCGGCCCGGCGTCGCAGCGTATTTTCTTCAAAATACTATTATTAATCTCAGTGGTCTAGGGGAGGCCCGTGCCCCCTAGGCCCCCCCTGTATCCGCCACTGGGGCAATTTTCAATTTTCATCCCACATCAGAGAGGTTCTATAATGTTTTACAGCTGAAGTAGGTGATGGTAATGGTGTATCACCATGAAATGTTCAATTTGATATAAGTCCAGTATTTATATTTCTTTCACATAAATAGTAGGAAGGGTTTTGAATAAAGGCTGTGCAGAGTCACCCTTGTCAAACATGCCACAAGTGGCTACATCTATAATCGGCCAGGATTCAAACATTTAACTGCCACTGAAGGTTTTTATTATTACACCCAGGTAAATAGTCCCAACTTCTTTACCTCAGCAGCTCAGAGTAGACCGTTCCCACAAGAAATTGACATTTAGAAAGTAGGGATATACAGAGTGTAGTAATTTAGTAATTCTTTATTATCACTTTCTATCTCCCCCCTGTGATTCTAATTCATGCTGAAATCAATCAGACTGCTCGCACAGCTGGCACAATATTCTGAGAGAGCTTCTTCTTCTCGTCAGTGAACGAAATAGACAAGACCATGAGAGAAATCTATATATTGACTCAATTTAATCTAATTAAATAATTAATGACTTTGAACGTGTTGTTTAAGCAATTTTATTTGTAGTGGTTTGTGTCTTTGTGAACACTGAAAATTTAAAGTTAACACATTTATTCGGTCCAGCAGAATTGCTTTCGGTGCGGCCAAATTTACCAACTTGCAGGACCGAATATTCGGCATGGCATTTTGAATCTTTGCAAGACAGATTTTTAAAACAATTTATAATTTATGAGAAAACCATGTGAATCCTGAATATGAAAGTGCAGTGAAGGCATGATTGCCTGATCTGCCTTACATAACCGCTCCCAATCCACCTGAAAAAGATATTTTTATGGATTTGAAACATACTTACTATTGATTGGTGTTGAAATAAACATGTTTGAATTATTCTCAGAGAATAATATTGAAATTTAATACAGACTGGTGCGTGGTGAGGTTTCTTGACGATGGAATTATTAGAGGACCAATGCTCGCAAGCCAATTGGAAGAAGAGGGTGGCTCCGGTGATCGGCTGGACCGATGTGCCCTCGGAAAAAAGTGCATGGCGCAGTATGGAACAGCATTCTATCCTGCAGAGATTGTCTTTATATCCGGTAACTATGTCGTTATTGTATTGTTTTATTAATTTACATGATTTATACATACTGCTAGATCAATTTAAAAAGTGAGTTTACTTGGACTTTGTATGCAAGTACAACATTGTAAACTATACACTATCAATAATTATTTGGAGTTGAAATATATATATGTAGATAGTGGATGGTGATGAGACAAATATTGAGTTCTATTGGCCGAAATGGTAATATTGGTCAAGGCCGTAGGCTGAGACCAATATTACCTGCTAAGGCCAATAAAACTCAATATTGGTCAACTCAACATCCACTATTTGTTACCGTATGTTCTGCACCACAATTTTCAGACTTATACATATTTGTAAAATACTGGTTCATTTTCTAAAGATACTTACTTTCTTATGTGAAATATACTTAATTTATCCCATTATTTACAATGGGCATATTTATAAAATGATTGACTTTCCAAGAAGTTAAATTTTGCAAACCACAGCCTTGACCTTAATGATAGACAATTAAGTGCATGATTGCTCTCCACACATCAATAACACTTTAAAGACACCAATATTGTTATTTATTGGCATGTCAAGTGACTGATTTCCTGATACATGATTGGCCTTAACATTTTTAAGCAGAATATACATGATATATATATATCTAGACAAGCCAAAGTAAATTTGTTTAATCATGTGTTAATGTTGAAATTATAATCATATTTATTACAGATGAGAAGTCTGAGTGTTTAAAGTTTGTAGTTGATTCGACAAATTCGGCTGCATCCAAGAATCATGGCGCGGCCAAATGCAAGAAAGGTAGGTCTACCGTCTACGTGAAATTAAAGTTAACCCGAATGATAAAATCTTTCGCCAGATATTGGTGGTTTCACAAGCATTGTGATATAAACCTGTGATAATTAAAACTTGTGACTAATTTATTAAAGTATTTACTTGATTAAATTAATTATTGAGTCATTCAAGGCCTTTTTCTTGATAGTTTCTCCCCCCTCCAACATATCCATTCTTGATGAATTTGTTACAATTTTTTCCGTGCATACCCGAAATAAATCCAGGGGTCAATAAGGGCATTTGAGTAGTGATTTCAGTCAGAAATTAATACAAATTATCATCCGACATCAAAGAAACTTTTCAATTTCCAAATAATCTGAAATGTGTGGAGATATCTCCTATTTTTAAAGAAGAAAACTCAAGTATCGACCTGAAGCATACTTCCATATGTATCTAAGATTTTTGAAAGGGTAATTGATTTGCTGTTGAGTAATCATTTTTACAAGAATGTTGCTGGACATTTATCTGCATATAGGATACATTATAGGCCTAGTACTCAAAGTGTACTTATTAGAGCTGTGGAGGATTGGCGAACCTCAGTCATTAGATCAAGGTTATTATGTAGGAGCCTTGCTCATGGACTTGAGCAAGGCCTTCGATGTGATCCCTCACAATCTTTTGATAGCTAAATTAAGAGCTTTTGGTTATGAAAATTCAATGGTTAAACTTATTCTTAGTTTTCAAATCGAAAACAAAGAGTCAAAATTCTAAATGCTGGAAGTGAATGGAAAATCATGAAAAAGGGTGTCCCCCAGGGTTCGGTCCTGGGACCAACTCTTTTCAATAAATTTTAAAATGATATTTCCTTTGAAATGAAAGACTATGCTTTATATGATTACGCAGATGATACTACTGTGTCATGTTTCAGCCAATCGCCCACAGATCTGAAATGTCAAATTGAAAGAAGTGGTGAAAAAATGACAAACTGGTTTGAATCAAATGGAATGAAGGCTAATCCTGTAAAATATTAGGTTATTATGTTTGGTAATAAAAAAGATGTGCTTACAAATGTAACTATCAAAGGTAATACTATAAATTGTCAACCAAATGTAAAACTCTTAGGTTTAGATATAGATTCGTCATTGTCCTTCAATAAGCAAAAAAAAAAAGAAGCTATTTAACAATGTACTTGATGCTGATGTAAAAGAAACAATTTATTAGTCTTTCATTCATTCAAATTTCAACTACTGCCCTGTCGTATGGTTAATAACAAGTGAAAGTAAAAAGAAATTATCAAAATATTACAACATCGAGCTCTTAAATTTGTATACAATGATTTTAGTTCCAGTTATGAAGAGGGAAATCAGTCATCTATGTCTGTTCATCTAATGCATACTATAGCAATCAAAGTATATAGATGTATTAATGGTATAGCCCCAGATTACTTACAAGAATTATTTGTTAAACATGGTCAAACACTCTAAACATCTGGTTGTCACTGTGACTAGTTTAGTTTATGACTACTTTAGGGTAGTAAAGGTTGTAAAAATTTGGTACTGCCTTCCTGGAAAGTCATTTTGACTATTTTATCATAATCAAAATGACTATGTTGACTATGTAAGTGTCTGAAAGGTAGTCAATTTGATCACTTTCTGGTAGCTCTGATTACCAGAGTGGTACAGCTTACTAATCTAATATTTGTCACATTGACAACCTTTAAGTAATTTTGACTCAAGGAGTTGTCAGTTTAGGCACCAGGAATTACCACTCTAGAGTTGTCATCTAGACCACCCTGTGTTTAGAGTGAAGATATAATATGAGAAATGGTAATAAGATAGTTCTACAAAGATTTGAGTCGGTGAAATATGGTTATCGCTACTTTAAATATTTGGGAGCCAAGATTTGGAATAATCTTCCAAAAAATGTTAAAGAAGCTATTGATATTAAAGACTTTAAAGCCAAGCTTAAATCTTGGAAAGATTGTAAATGACTGATAAGAGGAGTCACATGATGATTTTGTTCTGACGAATCTGTTCATTTTGGACCACCTTTTTTTGTTTCTATGTTTTTTCTTGTCATGTAATAGCCATTTGGCTAATGTTAATTGTTTTTACAAGTCATGTCTTTAAATGCATTTTATTGTTATATTGTTATATTGCTATTGTTTGTTATTGTTAAACAAGAACCGTGTGTTTTTGACGACCTATGTGGTTGCTCAGTCTGTCCAGTTATTGAATCATCAGATTCCTGTTTTTAAAGGTAGTAAGTCCGCTGATTCTATGTACAATTTAACTTGTTGTTATAAATCATAAACTCATAGATTTAAAGTATAGTATACATTTCCAATCAACAGAATTGTGTATTTTCTACAATTAACTGAGTTTAATTGATTGTAAAGCCTTAAATTACTTAAGGAGAGCCCTGCATTGCTTGAAATGTAAACAAGGCAGGGCTTTTTCACGGCATGAAAAACTATTTGTTTACATTTTTCAAGGAAATAAACTTCTTATACTGTCAATAGAACAGCAATTAGGTAAATTTTTCAACTTGAATGTGTTAAATATGACTGAAATCTATCCATAAACAGTCTATTAAAAATGTGGACTTACTACCTTTAAGTTATTTTAGATAATTGTGTATACATAGGCCTGTACATGCTATTTACCATTTGCAGATGAGACACCTGAGTGCTTAGAGGTTGTCGCTAAGGCCGGATGTTCAGCATCACCCAAGAATCAAGATGAAGCCAAACAACAGAAAGGTAGGCCTATGTATAATTGAAAACTTGATAATTTATGGCAAATTTTCTCCCCGATCAATGGCAGATCCAGACCGGGTAATCTAAGTAGGGCAATGTTTTGGCAGTCACATACATGTAATTATCGCCCTATGCATTTTTCGCCCCCTTGCTGTGCACAGGGCTTTTATGTTTCTGTCTTGGTGGGGTATAGTTCACCAGGTTCTGGCCTTTAATACCCATCCCATTGCGCCAGTTCTTGTCAACACAAAATTGGCAATATCTTCCTTATTTCTTAATAGATTTGAACAATCTTGGCATCATTGTCTTAGTTGTGATAAGAACTAACGTTTGGGATGGGTTATGGATGTTTAGAAACATTTTGATTTTTTTAAAACTTGCCTATCATAGTAAGCCACAGTGCAGTGCTGTAAAAAAACCTCTATCAACCGTGAAAGATGGTTGGGGGTGAAGTTGAATGCTTTGTATTTTCCTTCGTTGGCACTGTATAGGCCTATTATTATTGTTGTAGACAAGTACAGTGTTGGTTTTTTTGGTAAGTTTAGTTAAAAAAATACGCTTTTTTACAGATGAGAAACGTCAGAGCTCGAAATGTGTATCTGTTGCCACTAATTCCGTCGCGCCGAAGAAACGAAGCGGAACAAAATGCAAGAATGGTAGGCCTGGACTATATGAAATATATTTCTGATGTTCATATGGACTGAAAACATCATTTTCTGGTTATTATATTTTGAAATAATTATATGTGCTAATTGCTGATTACAGATGAGAAAAGTGAGAGCCTGAAGTTTGTAGCTGAGGCCAGAAAAAGCATCGTGGCAGAAGGTGGAGCAGCATGCAAAAAAGGTAGGTTCAGATGTAATTGACCACTTTTATGTTGAAATGAAATACTGCATAAATGCATAATGACTGCATACACTGACAGAAGAATTAATAGGTTTTTAACTGAGGTGTGTGTTAATGCACTCCTAAGTTCAAGTGAGTAATGTGTATGATGTAAATATTATATGTGCACAGTCCATTTCATTGTTCATTGGTTCTGTTGGTATTTTAACATGTGATGAGTAGATTTTTGTGAGTTGTGTGTGTGTGTTTTTTACTTGAATCTTGCAAAAAGCACTTCAAGTTTCCTGCCTCCCAGGTTCAGCCAATGACCATACAGAAGCATGAGATGCGAATGAGTGGGGCGCTATTACGGGCATGCGGGTTAGCGTAAGTAGCGATGTTGATTCAAAATGCCTTCCGAGGTAAACAGGGATGCCGTAGCTCAAGTGTTAAAGTTTATCGTTCAGAAATGGCACACCACTTTTCTGAAAGAAGCACATCTCAGAAATACGGAGCAGTTTTCGGAATGGCCGTAAGTTGAGTAGAAGTGTGTCAAAATCGGCTGAGAAGCTCCAAAGTGGAGGGCGTGGCTTGTTATTCTTTAATATATTATGAATATGCTCAATCACAGAGCCGTTTGTCTAGGGTAGATTCTCTGGGTGGCAAAAATTACTGAATGGATTTTGATGTCCTTTGGCAGCATTTTTACCTTCAGCGAACGAAGTTCGAAGAAGGTATTGTTATCACTTTGGTCAAAAGTTGTCCGTCCACCGGGCGGGCGCCCGGGCGGTCGGGCGGCGGGCGGATAGATCGTTTCCGGTCAGCACTCAGCCTCTATTGAGTGTACATGGATGAAATTTTGTACACATATAGCCTGTATGGTCTAGTTGTGCCTTTTGATGGTTTGAATGCTAGATATTTTATACTTTTTGAAATTATTGATAAAATATAAAAAATTGTTTTTTCGTTTCCGTCCCAAAACTCTGTCACTATTGCGTGTGCAAGGATGAAATTTGGTACAGATGTGGCCTATATTGTCTAGTTGTGCCTTTTGATGGTCTCATTGATAGATATTCTATACTTTTTCTAAAAATTAGGAAAGATATATAAAAATATGTATTTTTTGGTTTTCAGGCTATGACTCGGTCAATATTGAATGTAAATGGATAAAGTTTTTTTTTTTACACATATAGCCCATATGGTCTAGTTGTGCCCTCTGAAAGGTCTGTGGAAAATATTAAATACTTTTTGAAATATTGAAAAAAAAAAGTTTGTTTCTGGCCCAAGACTTCGTCACTATTACATGGATAAAGTTTGGTACACATATGACTAAAGTGGTCTAGTTGTGCCTTTTCATGGTCTGACTGATACATAGAAATACTTGTTTTTATATATTGAGAAAAAATATTAAAAACGAAATTTTTCTTATTGGACCCAAAACTTGCCCACTATTGCACATACAGCAATGAAATTTCCTACACATATCACCCATACAATGTAGCAGTGCTTTATGATGTGTATAATTTAACACTTTTTGAATGATTGGAAAAACTTGAGAAAAATATAACAGCTTTATATATTTTGGTTTCCAACCGACAGCTCATAACTTATGCTTTTTACATGCATAAAACCATACTATAATATTAGGAAATTTGTCTAATAATGCCTTTCCCTGCTTTTACAAACCCTGGCGAGCACACGGGCACATGTCAGGTATATGCAATTTGGTAAACGCACCAATTTCATGGTGTAATTGTAATCTTCTAAGGGTGTTAGTCGCTGAAGGTTTGCTGCTGCACAGCCTATGTTTTTGTATGCCCCGTAGGCTGTTTCTGTTTGTGACTGACAAGTTGCAGCAGTATGCTGTCAGTCCTGGAAAATAGAATTGGGTAAACATTTAAATCTATAGGACACGTCACAAGATCAGGTCACACAACAGCTGTCTGTATTACTATGCCGGACTTCTTTCAAAAAGCATGGCTGCTGGTGAAACTCCAGTATTCTGCTTTGAATGGAAATGTTTTTAATTTAACACAAACGATTTAATTTAACACTAAAGTACTGCACTTAGAGATTTGCAAATTTCCACGTATCTACCTTATAAATGGCAACTACTAGAAGTGTTCAAACTTTCATCTTGATACTTTGAGTGGAAGTACTATTTTTAATCTTTTTGGAAGTGTGCGTTTTTAAGTGTGAGCAGTGTAGATACATCTGATAGATACATCTGATAGATACATCTGATAGATACATCTGACAGATACATCTGATAGATACATCTGATAGACACAGCTGATAGATACATCAGATAGATACATCTGACAGATACATCTGATAGATACATCTGACAGATACATCTGATAGATACATCTGATAGATACATCTGACAGATACATCTGATAGATACATCTGATAGACACAGCTGCTAGATACATCAGATAGATACATCTGACAGATACATCTGAAAGATACATCTGACAGATACATCTGATAGATACATCTGATAGACACAGCTGCTAAATACATCAGATAGATACATCTGACAGATACATCTGATAGATGCATCTGATAGATACTTCTAATAGATACATCTGATAGATACATCTGATAGATACATCTGATAGATACATCTGATAGATACATCTGATAGATCTGATAGATAGATCTGATAGATAGATCTGATAGATAGATCTGATAGACAGATCTGATAGATACATCTGATAGATACATCTGATAGATACATCTGATAGATACATCTGAAAGATACATCTGACACTTCTGATGAATAATCTCATAGACCTGATCGATACATCTGATAGATACATCTGATAGATACATCTGATAGATACATCTGATAGATACATCTGATAGATACATCTGATAGATGCATCTGATAGATACATCTGATACTTCTGATGAATAATCTCATACATCTGATAGATACATCTGATAGATACATCTGATAGATACATCTGATAGATACATCTGATAGATACATCTGATAGATACATCTGATACTTCTGATGAATAATCTCATACATCTGATAGATACATCTGATAGATACATCTGATAGATACATCTGATAGATACATCTGACAGATACATCTGATAGATACATCTGATAGACACAGCTGCTAGATACATCAGATAGATACATCTGACAGATACATCTGATAGATACATCTGATAGATACATCTGATAGATACATGTGATAGATCTGATAGATAGATCTGATGGATAGATCTGATAGACAGATCTGATAGATACATCTGATAGATACATCTGATATATACATCTGATAGATACATCGGACACTTCTGATGAATAATCTCATACATCTGATCGATACATCTGATAGATACATCTGATAGATACATCTGATAGATACATCTGATATATACATCTGATAGATACATCTGACACTTCTGATGAATAATCTCATAGACCTGATCGATATGATAGATACATCTGACACTTCTGATGAATAATCTCATAGACCTGATCGATACATCTGATAGATACATCTGATAGATATATCTGATAGATACAGCTGATAGATACATCTGATAGATTCATCTGATACTTCTGATGAATAATCTCATACATCTGATGGATACATATGATAGATACATCTGATAGGTACATCTGATAGATACATCTGATAGATGAGTGCGCAGCTCCATTGGTCATGCCAGAACAGGATTATTGTCTGACTCAGTATGGTTTCTTTGAACTCTTCCAATCTTGGGTTGTGACAAGTTTGTGTATACATACAAGGAAATATATATCAGCTTATACCAAAGCGACATTTCATCCCTGTGGCACAGCAGTGTGCGAAATCTCATCTTGATATCTTTAGAGGAAATATTATTTTTAGCCTTTTTAAAAGTGTGTGTTTTTAATGAGTTTAGTTCAACCTGCCCCAGGACATGCCATGGTGCCATCCATTGGCATCCAACTTGCCATCTTACCTGCCCTTCTAACTGCCAACATACAGGCCGTAGTCTGCCATCAGACCTACCCTCCTACATGTTTTGTAATCAGACGAAATATATCACCATATGCAAAACCATGGTTATATTCCTTAAATATAGGTGTCACCACATGTACTGTTCTCAATACTGGAAATGCTGAATGATGTGGGAAGTCATTTGACACATTATGGTGCTTTCACTTCTTTACCATATAATACCCTTGATCAGAAACAATGTAATGTATACAGTACTTATTAGAATAAATAATACATGAAAGGGTGTTATCATGTCATAAAAGCAGTAAAATGGATAAGAAAAAACACAGCACAGTAAAATTAAATCTTACTGAATTAATTGTGTTTTTGGATATTAAAGCAAATATTCAAATGCCAATGGTTGATATAGTTTTTTTGTTAAATATTTCTTGACACAGATTCTGACAAGCTACTCTAGATATTCAAATTTGAATTTAATCCCATCATGATACAGACAGGAAGGAGGGATAAGACCTTGCAAATGAAGTGTGCATCCTTTGATCTATAACATAATATTCTATGGTATATCCAACTCAGCCGATATGTGCTTGCCTTTCTAAAGGTAAAAGTAAAATGTTCTGAACTAATACAATCTGCCATTGTTCTACAGACATAATTAAAAAAAAAAAAGTCAGATGTAATTCTTTTTTTTTAAAAGAATTCTCTTGTTAACATAGTAACTGGTAGACCAAATGGTCGTCCAGTGGACAGATTTGGTCTCCCAGTCATTGCCAAATTTGGGTCACTGGGAAACCAATTTCCCCAGAAATTCTCATTAATTTCACATTTAGTTTGTCATGACTCGTAATTCTTGGACCCATTTGGAAGCGAGGCTTCACCTTTCCATTATACTTCTGCTGCTGCCATCTTTCTGATTTCCAATTTACATTAAGTCTGATTCATTTTGGAAGAAATCAGCATGTATATATATATTTTTCACTATTTGGCATGTTCACGTATTTGTGGAGGTGTAAAAACGAGCATGTATGAATTTGTGGACATGGAAAAACAAGCACAAGTGCTCGTGTACATGTAATAACTGACACTCGTGAATGTGCTTTATTATTCATTCGTGTATGCTAATACTAACATTCGTGGAAGTGCTATATCATTAGGGTTTAGTGTTAAAATTAGGTTTAGAGTAGGTTTTGTCTAATTGCAATGTTCGTAATCACACATACACAAAGTCGTGAAAAGCAGTATTTGACATGTACACAAATGCCCTGGTCAGTATATGTTCGTTTTTACAGGTTCACAAATTCGTCTTCATGCCAAATAATGAAAAATATATACCTTAAATTAGCTGAAATCCTAAATTAGTAGTCAGCTCAACAGTTCAAAGTCGCTTTTGCAAGCATGTCACCACACAAATATATCTTATGGATACTCGGCTGATTGATAAATATCACGCATCATGGCGCTACAAAGTTCTATCGGTCTCCCAGTCGAAAATCCTTAAAAAATGCTCTGTATTTAATTGGTCAACAGAGTCTGGCATGGAAAAATCCCTGGTGGATGCTCTAACTGGGTCGTTCGACCGGCAGGAGGCTTGTGATGTGATCTTCAGGGTTGAAGAAAAAAACATAGGGGCTCACAAGATAGTTCTTGCAGCTAGGTGCCAACTTCTCCATGATATGGCAAAGGACTGGACCGCAACAGCGAAACCCATCCCAGTTGATGGCATAGATTGCAAATCCTTTGTGGCGTTGCTAAGGTATTTATCATGATTCGTTCAATTCTTGTTTCTTGAACTCTCTTTTTATAAACCTTAGTATGCTATATATATATATGTATCTGTTATAGTTGTCACTTGCAAAGTAGACCATATTTTAAAAATTGCTGTCATGAACTCTTGATACGCTTCAAAAGTTGACTACTGTAGATTTATAAATAGTTTTTATGTATATATTCATTTATATTCATTTATTATTACCAGAAAATTGTCAAATAATTCTTTTGATTGCATCTTAACGACAATTTTTAGTAATTTCCATAAAATTAAATTAACTTTGATTTCTATTGTCTTTCGAGTGCTAAGAAATTAAGAATGAAGTGTGTCAATATCAAATTTAAATGCCACATGCAGTTATGCCCTTTTAAAAATGTAATTTTCCGATCTATGCATTTAATGTGTCACATGCTTTCCTTCTTTTATTTTCAGATTTCTCTACTGTGGAGAAATCGCTTTATCTAATGCAAATGCATTGGTATGCTTGGCAGCTTCAATTAAATTCAAGATTGACAGCCTAGAGAAAATATGCGTTGATCACATTGCCAAGTCAATGGACAAAGACAATGTCTCCTGGTATATGAATGAGGCTGTGGAATTCGAGTCTAATGTTCTGCGGAAAATGTGCTTGGAAACGTTTGAAAAAGAGACGAAGGCAATTATCCAGTCTCAGTCATTTGAAAAGTTGTCCCAACCTGCTTTGTCGGCCTTCTTGGATGCTGACAAAATTAATGTCTTAGAAATATCTCTTTTCCATCGTGTATTGTCGTGGATGAAAGAGAAATGCAGAGAACAAGGACTTGCAATTACTGGAGAAAACATGAGAGGGATCATTGGTGATGCGATCCTAAAGATTAGATTTCCGACAATGACATCGCAGGATTTTGCTAATTCTGTGAGCACCATCGAAGGACTTCTGTCTGACAAAGAAAAGTTACAGATATTCCAGATGATCATGGTATTTGACAACAAGAACATAGAGTGCCCTTTTTCAAACCAATTTCGTTGCCAGAAGTCAAATTTTTATGTACCAATGCAAGATATGAGACAGTTACTCAAAGAGAAGGTGCTTTATAGACTAAGTGGGGAACCGTCATTCAATGTGAAATCTCTGATGGATCGTGTTGAAAATCTTGGAGAGGGCTGTTCAATGTTTCCAGGGTCATTCCGTCTCCTTGTACAATGTATTGCAGATATTGCAAATACAACTATTATCAGAACTGAGACCAACCAAGGAAATGCAACTGCCAGGCAAGAACTTTCAAAGAAACTCGAAAGATGGGAAGCAGCTTGCACTTCAGAGAAAGAGGATGTCAGGGAGATTATGAATTCATTCATGGACTTTCGCAAGGCATTGGATAACTTGACTTTTTGGTCTTTATGAAGCTTTGGACTGCAAATGCACACAAAAGTAACCGAAAATATTACCTAAAATGTGATAAGTTTCAAGGCACTCAAATCAATTACTGCTGGCCTGTTTCACACTATCGCGGGACAAGAGCTAGTAAAACATGTAATGCCTTCCTGACAGAGTATTATCAGGAATGTATACACAGTTTCTGTGCATAAATTCTCCAGAGGATGCCCTGAGCATAATCTGAAAGTTTTATTAAGTTATTTGTAAAACTTATTTTTTTATGGACAAATCAGTCTCCAAAAATGAACAAAATTTGCCCAGAATTTGTGACATGAGAAATGGCAAAGTTTTATTTATGTCAGAATTTCCATCAAGATGAACTTTCAAAGCTGAAGTGTGGTTCTTATTGAACTATGGTATCTCACAGATGAAGAAATAAAATATTTGTTGGTCTTATGCCAATGAAATTTCATTTAGTTATGCTTCAAAATCCGACTATAATGTAATTTTTCCGTGTCCCGAAATGATGTGGTTCTATTTTCTTTTGTGCACTCATTATATGCAACATATTTCATCAAAGCTGCTACTGTTAATTGCCAAATAGTCCCTACTAGCTGAACATCCTGTCCAACGTGAAACAGATAACATATATGACCAACAAAAAGCAAGATGAAGTTAGGTTTTCTCTCCGTGTCCCATTGAAGGGTGTAAGAAACAGTGGTTTCTAAGGCTCAGAAGAGTGTGTTACAAGGGGCTCTCAGCTTCTGTCGTACATGTGCTAACTTGTTGTTCAATAGCAAATCATTGTGTGCTGCTTTGGTTCTCTGTGCTTGTTTTTTCTGCTTTCTGCTAACCTTAGTTAAAATGTGTCCCGTCCTGTAAGAAACGTCCCGTAAGAAACGCTTTTCACTGTTTGGACTCCAGACTCATTCAAATGACATGCAAATGATATACTAATTGTGCATTTGATAAAATTAGGCAGTATCAAAGTTATGAAATGACAAAAAATATAAATGGCAATCCGAATACTGCAGTTTTAAAGTGCACGAAGGATACTCAAGTTTGATCAAGATATCACAAGATACCTGCACTGTGAATGGTAAAATAAGCTGTCTTATATTGCAACTGAACTTCATGAGCTATTTATCTTGAATATTTCAGTGCTTAAAGAATTTCAGAACTTACTCCTACTGTGTTTTTGGGACTGGTCCAGTGACAACTTGCATGCAGCTGGGACATGTGTCCCATAAGTAATGTAGTCGTTTTGCATAGCATTTACAAATTACATATTGACAATATTCGCATGCATTTGACTGACTATTTTAGTCATGGTGATTTAATAGTGAGTTTGTAAACCTCAATGCATGTATAAGTTACTTTATATAAGTAATGTATGATCTCTTGGCACAACTCGTACATGTGTCTCAAGATGTTACACTGCAAGTATGCCTTTTTTTGCCATATAACTTGTTCACTTTTGTCAATTTGAATCAGATACATGTATGCAACATTGATTTTTGATATGTGAAAGGCTGATTGCACTAAGCGAATATCCATAGCATTTCAGTTCCCACCATCAACAAATATAATGGGACACATGTCCTGCAAGAAACGCACTTGACTTTTTGAGATTCTACTGAGTTTCACGGTGTGGGGATTAGTGTTGATCCACTGGTCATACCTGCAGGTCATTACATGTATGCTGCAGGTTGATGAGAGCAATATGCCATCCTGTTCAATTCAATTGTGTGATATGCAATGAAACTTATATATTTTGTGGATCATTTATAGCACATATTTTTCAATATATCATGGTTATAGACTTAATAAATAGAAGCAAAACTCAAATAATTGGTCTTACAAATGAGTACTAACTATAATATTTATTAGTTTTGAATCTTCGGGAACATTAACTGTCCATTTATAATTATATTATGGTGCAAAATCAGAGAAAATATAAGAAAAAATTAATCGATATTTTCCATGGAAGACTTGTAAATCAACTGAAGGATTTAAGTGCTCATGCCTCAAATGTGCTAATATCATAAGCCCAACAGTCATATCAAGCTAAAACAGCAAAAATATGTGAGAAATAATCAATTTTATTTTTTGACCTCCATGTCACACTTTGTCCCGTGATAGCGTGAAACAGGCCTGCTTCATTCATTTATTTTGTTAACAAGGAACTTCAAGGAACACAACCAGAATTTAGGCCTAGACCTAATATATATATATTTGACATATATATCATGTAATATTGCTTGTATTACTAAGCGTAATTGTTATCGTGATAACTTTAGAGTTTAGGATCTTACTGTTTTTGATTAACTACTTTTTGAGCTACTTGCATTGAATTGTAAAATGTACACTGTACTTTGGAGTTGTGAAGAACTATCAAATTTGTGGAAGGACATTTTCTTAAGCGAGTGTTATCTTGCCGAAAAAGGAAATAGGCAGCCAAGACAAGTTGCTACTTGGACTGGATTTCCTTACACCTACAAACCAAATACTTTCCGAAAACAATTTACTTAGTGTCAGAGATTTGTATAAGCTCACTGTTGCCCAATTTGTTCATAAACAAAGGAAGAAGCTGTTGCCTAGAGTGTTCGATGACTATTTCAAGAGGAATGAGGAAATAAATAATAGAGAAACACGTCAATCAAAATTATTGCATGTAGATAGAGTCAAAACCCAACAAGCTAAAAACAAAATAAGCTATAAAGGAAGTGAAATATGGAATGCCTTGTTGATGGAGTTGAATGAAGACCTGACCAATCAATCAATACAATCTTTCAAAAAAACTGTGCACTGCCACTATATCAAAAACTATGAGGAAAGAGTGAATCATTATCATGTTACAAAAAAAAAAAAAAACATTAAAAATAAATATTCAAATAGAATAAACAACTTTGCCAAAGTAATGAGTTGCGTCACCTAACCGTATTTCAATTTTGTCATTAATACTATCTTTTTCCTTTTTTTAAATCCAATACTAAATTTTATGTTTATTATTATATATCATACTTCATTTACAAATTTTTATGTATACATATCTTTTGGCATGAAAGGCCCCAGCTAGATAAGCCTCGGCTTTTTCTGGAGCCTATTAATAAATTACCAAACAAACAAACAATGAAATAAAAATATTTAGGATAAAACTTATAGATGATTCAAACGTACATTTTATATGAAAAAGACTTCCTTCATGATTTAAAGGTAAACTCAGCAACATTAAAAACGCACACTTTTAAAAAGGCTAAAAATAGTACTTCCTCTTAAGATATCAAAATGAAAATTTGCACACTTCTAGTAGTTGCCATCAGGTATATTCACGGAAAATTTCAAATCTCTAAGTGCAGTACTTTTGTGTCAAATTAAATCGTCGTGGTCACTGTCGAAAATGGAAGTCACAAAATTTCAATTTCCTCTGATCATTGATTTCAACAACTTAGCTGTTCTTTCCACAAACCTTTTTGATAAGCCAGGAAAGTTTGTCATTTTCGTTACTTGATGAGTTAGGGAAAAGGGATATTTGACCCAACCACAATTAAAGAGGATGAATTTGATAAAAATTAAGTGTCAATGCTGACACGCCCCCTACTGGAGACTTTTGTCAAAACCTTAAAAAATGATGTTTTACTCAGATTTTTGAGACAATTGATATGGAATGATTGTCTGTGTATTTGTTTCTACCCTTGGCATGCATAAAACCCCCATTATTTAACAGTTCTGGTTCACATGCTTCATTTGAAGATGCGAACTCGTAAAATTTGAGTTTTTAATTCAAAATCTGCTTTATCATTAACTTTTTTTTTTCAAAAACTTCCGTGGGTCCTCTTTTGGAAGTCTTGTGCATGTCATGTGAAAATTTCATAAGATAAATCCCATCCAGTATGCCACAAAACCAATATTTCAAATTGTGCGTTTTGTGTTGAAGTGCAGTTTGTGACTTCCATTTTCGACAGTGCCCACGGCGATTTAATTTGACACAAAAGTTCTGCACTTAGAGATTTGAAATTTTTCGTGAATATACCTGATGGCAACTACTAGAAGTGTGGAAACTTTCATCTTGATATTTCTAGAGGAAGTACTATTTTTAGCTTTTTTGAAAGTGTGCGTTTTTAATGTTGCTGAGTTTATGTCAATGTTCTAATCCAAAGGAATTTTGGGAGGCAATAAAGAGATTAGGTCCTGAAAAAAGGTGTTGTTCCAAATGAAGTGCTTTCACAAGATTGTCATGAAACTTCATTACTTGAATAGTAGAAGAGCTTTATGGGAATATATCAATGCAATGTTTCTGCAAATACTGACTTTGATGATAAATCGTATGACAATATCAAAGCTTCGCTTGTAGGGGAGAGTGGGGCATAACCACCCCCTAAGACAAAATGTCTCACAGGATGATAATGACCAACGCAATTAAGAACACCAACTGGCAATATGACACACTCTTAGAGTACTTTCATATCCCCTACCTGCAGCATCAAATGACTCGATCTCCCTTATAGCACAGGGATATGAAATAGTTTTTGGTACAAGGTGGGTGGTTATGCCCCATGCTCGGGGCATAACCACCCACCCCATGGGACATAACCCCTCCCCCAAGGTACCAGCAACAAAAATAACTGGAGGATTTCCATATCTGGTGGAAGGATACTATGTCCCTTTCTAATGAAAATGCAGGTGCACTTGACTTGGAAAGTATCAAACCATATCAGTGTCCTCACTTTTGCTATGGCAATGACTTCTGAGATATTTCTCTCCGGGACGCTCCCGCCAATAACAATCTTTTAGTTTTTCAAGACAGCCCAAATGACATAATCAATGCTAACCTTTCCCAGGTTTCTCACACATTTACAGTACATTTTTGAAAACCCCCCTCCCATTTCTGTCACCCCCCCCCCCCTACTGTATTTTTTCCAGGGGCGGGTGGTTATGCCCCATATTGGGGTAAAACAGCCACTACCCCTATTATCACTCATGACATGATTTAATGACAGTTAAATCCTTTTTAAAAATTAGTCAGAATGTGAACCAACACAATTCCTATCGACGATACATTACATCTCCTTTATGTAGAATGCCATCAAAAATACCGTCACATGTGAAAATAAGATGAAGCGGCTAAAAAAGGCTAAAAAACTAAACAAACTGAGCTGGTCAGTTTGGTTCTGCCTTTTGCTTGCACCCCCTTCTTTTAAAAAGTTGTCTTTCACAAGTAAAATCACCTGTACTAACAATATTTTCACTATGCGGAACCAATCACCTGGAACCACTGGGTGGGTGGTTATGCCCCTGGGGGTGGTTATGCCCCACTCTCCCCTACATCTAGAAAATGGTCATTCTGAAGCTCCCATTTGTGTATCGTCTTGATTTGCTGAGTGATATCATTAATGACTGCATAACTAGAAAAGAAGTTTCAATTGTTATAAAAAATGCCAAAAACGGTAAAGCCTTTGGAATTGATAAACGTCCAAATGAAGTGTTAAGGATGAATCCTCATTACACCCATTGCTCAAACTGTTTTAAATAGATTTGCCCCATCAGCTCGGGGAAAAGCTCTAATCAAAGGTGTTCCTACGGGAACTCTAAATCATCCCCATCATCCCCGCAACCCAAGGTTATATCGTGGAATCACTTGTCATGTTTGGGTAAAATATATGCTGCTTTATTAAATGCTAGTGTAACCATGTTTTTAGAGATGACTGGTGCTATTGTTGATGTTTAAAATGTTTTCGTCGGACTAGGTCTTGTTTAGAAGATTAATTTTGTATACAATTTCTGGTATAATAAGAATCAGGGTATTGCGGAATTTATCAACTTATTGTTTGCTTGTGTAGATAGTAGAGATTGTTTGCTTTATTATAGTATCAATGTAAAGTTGTATGAGTCCATGAAAGTATTGTATTTAGTTGATGTATGTGCTGTAAAATGATATATAAATATGTGTTCACCAAGGGCACTCTCTTTCACCCACTTGGTTTTCTTTGTTGATCAATGACCTAGCAGTGGAACTAAATATAAACTATGGACGTGGGAGTTAAATTTGGTCATGAGAAATCAATTTTTTAGACTCTTTCTCATAAATATGGAATACAGGCACATGTCGAAAAGTGAGTAGAAATTTGGTAACACCATTTCGTGATGGGAGCTGCGAACAGACTTCCAATAATTTTTCTAGAATATGGGTCCATTCACCATCACAATGTGAACATTTTACGTGTTTTATGAAATTTTTTATGAAAACTGGGGTCAATAGTGGAAATACTGAAAAAAAAAAACCAACAAATATTACAGATTTTTGAAGGGTTGAAATCACATGAAATATTGTTGATACGGGAAAATAACTGAACATTACCAAAAGAATGATTTGGGTCAAAATGAGTTAGTAACACAGTTTATATCACCTAAACACAATCATACAGGTGGCTACTGAACAGCGGTCCATTAGGGCCAATCTAGTAGTCTCCTCCATCACTTAAAATTTCATCCTCATCTCACATATATATATATTCTCTATGCATTATTATTGATGGAAATAAATCAGTCTTGAATCTTATATTGGAAATAATACCTTCTAGGGATAATCAGTAGTATGATCTGTACGGCACACCTCATTTTGTTGTGATTTGAGAATTTCTGCCTTTCTAAAGGGACATAAGCTCTGAAATTTTAAGGAATAAAAGGGAGAGGATCCATAGCTTGCATATAAAACTTCATTGGCGTCTATGATGCTTGATTTGGATGCAATCAGGAAAAGTCATGATCCAGGAATTTTAACGATTTCTTTAAATTTGAAAATATTTGGACTAAGTCAATATCAGTATCACTTTGTATGTACTGAAAAGCACACCCATGAAGAGTTCTTCATTTTCTTGTGTCAACAGTATTTCTTATGATTTCAACCCATTAAAAATTTGGAATATTTGTTGTTTTTTTTTCAGCATTTCCATTATTGATCCCAGTTTTCAAGATTTTCTCCAAATTCATAAAATTTTTATTTGTGATGTTGAATGGACCCATATTTATCTGGAAAAACTGCTGGAAGTCTGTAGCTCCCATCTTGAAATGGTATTACCAAGTTTTTGCTCACTTTTTGACCTCTGCCTGTAGCCCTGTATTCCATATTTATGAGCAAGAGTACTTTTAATATTGTATTGTATTGTATTGTATATACTATCAGTCATGCACTGCAATGCAGGCACGAAATTCGTGGTGAGCCTTCCACAATGATACAGCTCAGGGCAGCCATAGTACGGCGCCCATGGGCAGAGACAAGGGGAACATTGCCCAAGGTTCCCATGCCTTGGCATTCTCCAGTGTTGGTGACCGCCGTATGATGATGAGTGATGAGAAGACTGTGAGTCTGGTACATATCCTATTAATTCAAGGATGTCCAGGGTCTTTCAGTTGCCCCAGCACAGAACACTGGATACAACCCGCCTCCATTTAATGTCCCATGGGCTCGGACCAAATTGAGTTCCAGGAGTGGGAGTCGAACCCACGACCTCACAGCCAGTGGTAGCACAAACAAGCGTCTTTAACCATTAGGCCACGGGGAACTCATATGGTGGTTATTTGGTTATCTTAGGCTGAAAATGAAACTGCTGTACAGCGAATGACTGATACATGTTGTGATTAGTGTTTGCAATGGAGATTGTCCATCAATGGTCCCCACCTCGATCACCATCTCCGATTTTTACCAAAATTAAGAATACTATATGGAAGGAAACTGTATTTCTATGGTTTGAACTGTCAAAGCGTTATCTCAAAATTGAGGAAGTTGCGGCCAATTGAAGTTAAAAAATGTGGTCCGAAAATCGGAAATGATTTATCACACCAAATTCCAGATTTCAATAATTTCAAATGACTTTCAAAATTTATGTGAAATATTTTGAAGTAATTGAAATTTACCAATTTTGAGAGTAAAATATCATGTGGGATAGATAGCACAAACTACTGGCGCATATCATCCTACTCTTAAAAGTCTATCTCTTCAACTTTGATGTCACCTCTACTCCTCCGTACCTCCTCTCGCCACAACCACTGTATTTTGCATGAAGCTTTGTACTGACATTGCGTTTGAGTGTGGCTCATAACATGCTTGCAAAGAATCCTTTATTTCTTACTAATCATCTTTTTCTCCAGCCCTTCTCACGAATTTCGTTCATGCACCTCCAAAACGCCATTAATTGGACACTCTCTTTACCTGCGGCAACTCCCCCTGCTCTCCTCACGCTGGCAATGTATTTCACAGGGAGGCACAGCCACAAAAGCAACAGCCTCAGCTGTCCTGGCTGGACAGCAACCATTTTCGCGGGCTTTCCTCTACATATATGCCAAGTGCTTTTATACGGCCTAATTATAAACAATATACGACTAAAGCACACAACTAATTACACACAGGCATATGAACAAAAAGTTACATCTGAATAAAACACACAATAATTTACTTTGACACGAAGCTATAGGCCTATACAACAGTATAAAACCATTATCACATCCCAATACACATATTGTACAAACGCCCGGATCAGCCAGGAGTTAAGCATTTTCTCACAGTTCCATCATTCATTTGCCCTGACTGTTAACTCTGAGTCTCATGGTATAACCTTGGATTTCTTTTAATCCAAGGTTTAAGTGTCAAAATAAAGTTCTTCCACCAAATTCTCACACAATTACTGCCTTTCATACATTGAATGAAATGAAAACTAACGTTATGTTAACACCTACACAAACGTTTAAGTGATGCGCACATTTCATGGCCATGCCATTTACATATATTAAATGCATACACCAAACTCTTCATATGTCACAAATCTATTTCCAGCGGGTGTTCTAGTAAGACTTAAAACGAGAAAGGCTTTTAATTCATATGAACCACGTTTTGTGTATATGAATGCTCCTATGTGAAATTTCACTTTATATTTTTTTTGTTTACACCCTTGCTATGCCTCATTATGTTCGGAGATCAACTGAAAGCAAAATTATGTGGCATAAGAAATATGAGTTAAAAAGTTGGCTGTAATTAATATTGCGATCAGGTTCTTCAAATTAAGATCAAATCTGGCCAGTGCTCTTCCTCATGTAATTGTCTACTAAAGGCATATTTTGGGCACATAGAAATCTAGAAAGAAAAAAGCCAAAATTTGAAAGGCTTAAAAGTGATATGATTTTTTTTCTTATTTGACTACATACTAGGTCCTAACAAAAAAAAAACTTTAATTTTGTAAAGAGTTAATTAAAAAAAAAATTTCATTGAGGGTAGGCCTGTCCTTATAATTATTTGTGATAATTCAATTTTGCCAATTGTATTAATAAAAGGACAGCTTACAAAATTATATTCAATTTTTCGCCTTGATAAAGGGCTATGATTTGCTACTAAATGTAATTGGAAACTTCATCGTACTGTATTCCTTATGAAGTTCTTCAGGATGGTAAAGTCCAAAGATTTAAATGTTATGTTACACATCCAAAATATTTCCATACCTGGACACTCAGTGGACAGTTTCGGTGATCAATCTGTCACCTTCTTTGGCAATGACTGATTACTGGAGCTGTGCACCACTAGGTGGCAGGATGGTGAGAAGAGTGTCATAAACATGACTCAGTTTGTAGGCCCTCTGGTCCCTGTGTGCTGCTTGTCATGGTTTGTAAAACCAGGGACAGGCCTTATTAGACTAATTTATGCATATTATGGTACAGTTTCACGCATGTAAAGTACAGGTTGTGAGCTGTCGGCTGGAAACCAACAAAATATGACGTTATATTTTTCTCAAGTTTTTCCAATCATTCAAAAAGTGTTAAATATACATCAAAAAGAACGGCTACATTGTATTGGTTATATGTGTAGAAATTGCATTGCTGTATATGCAATAGTGGGCAGGTTTTGGCCGCGATATGAAAAAAATTACTTTTATTATTTTTTCTTCAATATCGCTTCCGTTAGGGATTTGGCCAAAGTTCCCCACCACTTTAAAATGAAACTGATGCCCCTGATTATATATGCTCATTTCTTTTGTCAGCAGAGTCCGGCATGGAGAAGTCCCTAGTGGATGGTCTTACTGATTGGTTCGACAAACAGGAGGGTTGTGATGTGGTCTTCCTTGTTGAGGAGAAACGAATTGGGGCTCACAAAATGATTCTGGCTGCTCAGTGCCAACACCTCTATGCTATGTCAAAGGATTGGACTGCAACAGAGGAACCCATCCCAGTGGAGGACATAGATTGCATATCATTTGTGGCTTTTATAAGGTATTCTAGTCAATCTTTCTTTCTTCTTTTTTTTTATTTATTTGGCTTTTTATTTTGCATTGTATAAATTGTTCATTGTCCAATACAGGCATGACAGATCTATGAGTTTTTCTGGCAATCTTAGAATAGAGTACCTCCAGTTAAATTTCTCACTTTTGATTATGGCTAGGTGTTAAGATAAGATAAGATAAAACTTTATTTAACGTCGATGGTGACAATTAAAACAATCAACATAAGCTACATGTATATATAAGCGTTTTACCGACAAGTTATGTACAATTGAAAAATGAGTGAAATTTAGTTGCCATTTTGTTCTTATTTTACTCATGTAAATTGTTGCAATAATATTAAAGTCATAAATATATCAATTACAACGAGTTTCTCAGACATAATTCCTCCATAGCCCAGCGGGCTATGGAGGATTGGACGGCTACGCCACCTGATCCGTCAGCCTTGGTTTCCAACGCTCGGTAACATAACGTATAGTGATTTACTCAATTTTTGCCTCCAGCTCTGCACACGCAGCATCCTAAAGGGTCAGAGTGATGTGGATGATAGATTAGGGATAGATCTATCAGTGATGTCTGTTAATAGACCTCCGCAATGCCGAGAATAGTCAGAAAACGGGCGTTTTCCGACACGTTTTGACACAGCGACGCACCGGAATCATGGCAAATTCAATATGGCTGCCCCCGCCTGTCTCTAAATGGGAATGCGGCAACTTTCGGCTGATGTCATAGTCGGCGTAGTCTTGACGGGTCCCCGCCGGATTGAAGCGATGTGATTGGTCAGTCTGGCTGGTTCCCAAACTGCTTGCAGCGCCTCCAAGCGAGCGCCCTTCCAGGAAGAACCCCTGGCGACCTCTGGCGAGTTTTGACTTCGGCAATCGTCGTAAAACTTCCGGATATTTCCGAGGAATCTAAAATGACAGAAAACTTGAAATCTCGATCTGATTGCTGGATTAAATAGGCCACACGGATCGAAAATAAGGTCTGTCATATTAATCTATCGTATTGATCTTGTTGGCTATCTTCTCTGCTTCATTTTGCACTTTGTTTGGTGTAAATCGGTTACTTATTGGCTGAGAATTTGACCATTTTGTGACGCGCTGGCGAGGTTGTCATTTTATTGTGTACATCGCCGTGATCCAGTTTAAACCCCTTTCACACATCGCCGGTTTGGCCGTGGTGTTGCCGTGGATGGCTTGACAGTGTATTACGGCGGTTTTCCTTGAGTAATTCAAGGTTTATCTTCGGAAAAACGGCGGAAATCCTACGGAAATCCTTCGTTTTTTCGTAGGAATCTCGCAATTCAGGATGTTTTTATGGACGGAGACACGCAGTAAAGACGCAGCAATGAACGGAGACACGTAGTAATGTCGGCGGCTTGTCAAGTTCAACCTTTGGAAACAAGGAAAACCGACGTTATCAAGGATTAAACGTAAGGCTACACTGTTAATTCAAGGCAATACGACGTAAATACTCAGGTATTACGGCGGTTGACTCTTTGCCTTGGCTGCCTTGAGCAAAATCAAACATGTTTGATTTTGCCCCGGACTTCGATCTCATTCCCCGAAGTTGACGGTACGCCGTAAAACGCGGAGGAGTTGTCGGCGGCCAGTGGCGGATTATCGGCGGACAGCGGCAGTTCCTGGATTTCTCAGAACCGGCAGTGTAGTCACGGCAAAACCGGGAATGTGTGAAAGGGGCTTTAATGTCAAGACGACTGTTCACTACAATATTTTGATGGCCAATAGTTCTGCAATTCTGATGTCCATGTAGGGGAGAGGGTTATATATATTTATCTTGTTGGCTATCTTCTCTGCTTCATTTTGCACTTTGTTTGGTGTTTCTACAGCTAATATAACCGGAGAAATCTTCCGTTTTGTCCAGCGCTTCAGCTGTTGTCATTTGATAGAGAGCAATGCTGTTGGGTACATTCGTTTCGCTGCTCCAAAGTGCTCTTGGAGTGGAGTACTTCACTCCAGATCATTCGTTTTGCATTTCCGGGAGTAGATTAGAGCAGTTTGGAGTAGATAGGAAGTGCTCCAAGAAATTGGGATATCCCATGACGTATGATTGTTTACATAAATAAATGGCACTTCAGAAGCTTTGATTTGGTCACTGATTGCATTGTTTTGATGTGCATTGCTGTAATTCAATTGACTCAATTACGGCAATCAATTGAAAATACCACATGGCGTCTTGAATTGCCATTGGCAAGGGAATCCTCACAGGAAGGGAACCCCCAAATAGTGACGTTCTTAAGTACTCCTTTTCATTCGATTTGGACCCAACTTGGAGTAGTTTACTCCAGGAGTAGAAACGTCACTTCCTGGAGTAGATACGTAACTTCCGGAGTAGTTAGAGTAGATCGAATCGAATGTACCCGTTGTCAAACTTAATTGTCAACAGGTCGCGGCCGACCGCAGATTTCAGGACGTCCTACGATTTCAGGATGGTCGTCCTATGATTTCAGTACAACCTCTTCAGTTCAGAAGGGAGAAAGTGGCGGGCATACTTAAATCGAAGGACGGCCGTCCTTAAAACGAAGGACGTTTGAGGTGGTTGCATTCAGACCTTTCTGGCATAATAGTTTTTGAACTCTCTTTTCATGCATCACATTTTCCTTATTTCTTATGAAAAGTATGCACATGTATGCAAGCTCTTTCTACAAATTTGTTATGGTTCTTTGAAGCTGGTTCTATTTATAAGAGTTTTTATTCCTCCTAAAGTTATGTTTCCCATTGGGCTTCAGCTGCACAACTGTCTGAATGTACTTTGGTGCTTTGTCGTTCAATGCCTTTCAGGTTGTACTCATCAGCTTCAATTGCATTCTAGTAGGAACAGGTAGGCAATGAAATTGCTTTCTGTGTTGCCCTACACAGTCTGCCTGTCTCTATGAGACATATTCATTCAGGGATGTCCAGGGTCTTTCAGTTGCCCCAACACAACATTGGCCTAAGGGGACAGGAGGCAACCCAACTATCCAGCTATGGAGGTGCGGATTCCATCCGCTGTCTAGTATATATACAAGTTCCACAATTGCATTGATTGAAGTAGTTGCCTTTCTGTAAGGCGAACTTGAAGGACCCAATGTCATCTAAACATTTTACATGAGAGGGTAGAACATTCCATAATGAAGGACCTTGATAACTGATTGTCGGCCTATATGTAATATAGGACCGACTCTGTGGCCAGGCTGTCACGTTGAAGAAAGGATTTTTGTCACAGTATTTCTGGCAAAACCACATTTGTTACACCCTATAATGCCATTCCAGTGTCTTTGATGTACTGTAACTTAGGTCCCGCTGACCTTAATTTACATGTATCAAGAATCAGCAGTAAGGGGGTGACCATTTCATATCCAGGGAGGGGGAGGGCTGGGAGTTTTTTTTTTTAGTAAATAATTTCTTGCTCACTTTTGATGAAACAAATTCTTTCTGAACAGTCTTGAAATAAATAATTCCTGGTGGGGATACATTTTAACAGCCTGGTGTTTCTAAGTTAGGGGCAACCATTTAATATTCAGGGGGACTTGGGGGTCTCGGCAGGAAATTATTATTTATTTTTTTAAATCACTTAAAATATTTGGCCGACATTTCGTCCTGTTGGACAGCAATCCATGGGCCAGACAATCCCTTATCATATGCTGCATCTAGTTGACTTCTTGCCATATTGAATCGTGTTAAATGTAGGTTGGACCAATTTTTATTGTCTAGCACATTGTATGAAGTAATTTGTTTATCAAAAAATGAAGTTTCCAAAGCGGTTGCAAAGTCATTTACAACCAATATTATAACTAAATTGTCAGTATCAAACGTATGTTCGCAAATGTACCTGTAGAAAGATTAATTTCAGAAAACATTAGTATTAGGTCTTAACATCTTTTAAATTTTTTTTAAAATTTCCATAAAGGTTCCATTAATTTTAAATGTCTCTCAAATGGCAGGGCTAAAAAAATTGAATTTCCAGGCAATTTGATTTAATTGCTGTGACAAAATTTCCAACAAATGGTTGCAAATCAAGCAAATTCTTCCAAGTCAGAAATTTGGAACTTTCTTCAAAAATTTCTGTTGAGATTTAGAGATTTCCTGGCATAGGCGTCCTTCGCCTCGTTGCTGTGTCCTCCTCCTGTCCTAATTAGCCTACCAAGTGCTTAAATACAGGACGTAAAGCCCAAATCATCCATCTATCCATCCTGGCATAGGCGTACGGCGAGCGGATGTTTTGGGAGGGTGAGCGACGTTTGCCGAATTTTATAATCCAAATTCCATGGCATTTTATTATAAAATACCATGGGAACCATTGATTTTCAATAATGTTACTTTGATCATCTGTCCGAAATGTTTGCCTGCTTGCCCGATTTCCGCTGTTTTCCAAACTTTTTGGGGGGGGGGGCCGGACCCCCCCTTCCCGTCTGTCCGATACACCTATGTTTCCTGGCAATGACACACTCTAAGAAAAAAAGGTGCGAGGGGTGGAGTGAAACACCTGCAAGGTGGATGTAAAAACCTTTGGGGTGCGCAACGCAGCACAAGGTTCATCATCATCGTTTTGGTGCATCAAACAAGGGGTGCATGAAAAAAAGGTGCATCACACATTATAGGGTGCATCACACGGGAGGTGCATTACACATTGCAAGGTTCATGGGGTGCTTCACCATCCTTCCATGGTTTCTGAAACTGGATATGGAAAATTACGAAATAATTGGGTAGCTGGGTTATTGCATAAAAATGCAAGGCAGTGCCTCACTGACAAGCTGGTGTTGACCCAGGCATACTTAGAAATGGCCTTGGGGGGAGAGGAGGCATTACATGAGGTGAATGGGCAGCACTCTGGGTTTTTCCTATCTCCTCTTTGTCAACTTCAGGCCTTATGGGAAGGCCATACCCCCTAAATACACCACTGACTTTACTGACCTGCCTCCAGTCGCATATCCTGTGTAAGTGTAACCATGCCAGCTTCAACGGAATGCAGCAGCTGTATCTATGAGGCAGCTGACTGCAATATTTACACCAGAGCTGCTCATTAATTGTTGGGCATTTCTACTGAACACAGACGTAATAGGCAGCTGTCCCAGTTTCCAATTTGATACCCATTTCACCTTAAAATTCACCGTCTGCAACCACAGCCTATCTACTCTCACCTGCCAGCAGACAGACTTGTCAGGTGGGGCAATGCTACATTATTTGAGGAACCGCCAGAAATATGTACTACACTCTTGAAAGAACATTTTCAATTACAATGCATGTGCTTTAAAGCTCATGTGTAATTATTTCAGTCCTCTTAACATCAGATACATTTTGACCCCAATAAAGCAAGCGGAAAGTGTAGATATACAGAAATTCCAATTTACATGAGCATTCAATTATAAAATGCTGAGAAGGTGAAGACATCCTCCCTTGCTTCCCTCTCACAATGGTTATCATTTATCTGAGAAGTTGTAATTTTCAGACTGATGACCAGCAGGAGGCAATTTGGAAGGCAGTGAAATTGTCTCACTGTGAACTATACATAACACCCACAAAAATGAATGAAAACTATCAGAAGTTATCTACCTTATGAGGAATGGCTTATTAGCATCATTGCAAGAGGCCCCTTTCCAACCTAAATTTGGTCGTGCCATGAACCCTCAAAGGTTCTACAAACCAATCTACACTGAAGAACCTTGTTGGGTTCTTGTAAACTACCGAGGGTTCTTTGACCTAGGGTGCTCCCCATGGGGAGCTGTATTTGTGACGAGCCGAAGCACCTTATTTGGTTGTTCTACACCCTTTTCGTTCTTAGGGTGCATGCCCAAATTCCCTACTTGTTCTAGCTTGTCAAATGGTTGATCCAAATGCTTTGATATCACAATTATTCACGGGCACAGGTACCCTGTTAAAAATTGATTTGTGACTACAGACTTTTGTATAGGTCTCTTATTATTTCATTATTTGTATTTGTTGTTTTCAGATTTCTATACTGTGGAGAAGTGGCTCTGTCAAGTGCGAACGTTTTTGACTTCTTGTCAGCTTCTGTGAGGTTCAAGATGGAGTGCCTTGAAAGAATATGCGTGGAACACATTGCCAAGTTGTTGGATAAAGATAATGTCTCAAGTTACATGGATGAGGTTGTGAAATTTGGTTCGAAACTTTTACAGAAAATGTGTCTTGAAATATTTGAAAAACATACAGCTGATGTAATCTATTCGCTGTCATTTAAGAAATTGTCTCAACCTGCTTTGTCAGCTTTCTTGGATGCTGAGGAAATCAATGTCTTAGAGATCAGTCTTTTTCGTAGGATCAGGGTATGGATGGAATTGAAATGCAAAGAACGAGGTCTGGCAACTACTGGTGAAAACATGAGAGAGGTCATTGGTGATGCCATCTTCAAAATCCGATTCCCTACCATGACTGGGCAGGATTTTGCCAATTCTGTGACCACCATCAAAGGATTTCTATCTGACACTGAGAAGTCACAGATATTCCAGAAGATCATGGTTTTTGACAATAAAAGCGCAGAGTGCCTCTTTTCAAACCAATTCCGTTGCCAAAAGTCACATTTTTATGTACCTATGCGAGATATGAGTCAGTTACTCAAAGAGAAGGTGCTCTACAGAATAAATGAGGGACAATCTTTCAATGTGAAATCTCTAGTTGATCACATTGAAAATCTTGAAGATGACCAGGATTTGTTTCGAGGATCATTTCACCTGCTTGTGCAGTGCTGTGCAGATATGGCAAATACCAGTTTTCTCACAAATAATACAAAGCAAGGAAATCTAGGTTCCAGGCAGGAACTCTCTAAGAAATTTCAAAACTGGGAAGCAGCCTGTACCTCAGGAAATGCAAATGTCAGTGAGATGATGACTTCGTTCATGGATCTGCGCAAGGAGTTGGACAAATTGACCAAATGGTCTTTTTGAAGCTCTCATCTGTAAATATAATGTACAATGTTATTTCTTTCAATTTGCTCACAATGCTGCATTATTTATTTCATAGTGAGATGTGCAAGGGACACAACCAGGTTAAGGTCTACAGAGGCTGTATCATGTAATACCCTTTTTTGTTGCTAACCATATTTGTCACCGCTTATAAATTGTAGATCCTTTTTTATTGACAATTTAACGAGACGTGTTAGTCACATTGATTTTTTATGTTCTTTTGGAATTTATCTTTACTGCATTTTTGGGTTTTTTTGTTGTCAGCAGTGAACACTATCATAATAATACACTGCGTTCCCAATTATTATGCAGCCATATTTTTGTCCCATTGAAATATCATTGTAAACTGGAATTACCTGAATTCATTTCAAGATATCGTCCAAGTGCACTGGAGAAATTGGATTTTCTTTGGTCCAGGGGAGAGTTGTAAACCTCAGGAAAGCAGAGTATGAGGTTCATGGTGATTCTGTAATTTCTCTTGCTGACAAAGAGCTTTCATTACAAAAAGATTGTCATTTCAATGTTATTCCAATGCAGGGGAATAATATCACATGCTCACATGTAAAAACACCAATGTTTCAAATGATGGGTCTATTTTTCATTTAGTGTCAAGGGGTATGTGTTCATTGTATTTTAAGATCAGTTTGATTAATTTGGGGTGGTAGTGGGTGCCCTTTCATGAAATTGCATAATAATTGGGAACACCTCAAAACTTTATTATGAGGCGTAACTTCTAATTGAGCAAACGGAATGAGGCCCCGAGGTGAAACTGCCACTACGTGGCGCATGAGCGGTGCGGTCATGCGTAACTAGGTCACGCAGCATGGCTGAGCTGAGAGCTGCAAGGCTGGTTGTGTTACCGGTGTATTAAAGGTAATATTGTGTAAACAGCTTACTCTAGCATCATATCTTTGTGTCTAGTGACTAGTAGTGTATTTGTAGATGGCAAAATAGCCTGCACAAGTTGTGTAGGCCACTGACAGTACACGTGGGCCTATGCAGTAGTCAGCAATGCAGCACAGTTGCCTTTTTCAATGACAACACTAACAGTGCTGTGTTTGTGCTCTGATTGACAAAATTTAAGAGGCTCCATCTCCCAATAAAATCAACTGAAGATCATTGTGTTTAGTTTATTACGTTATTTAGGCCCCCCTTCGTCATTGTGTCAGGTTACCAGCTTGTATCTGTTGATGTTGGCATGCTGTGATGAGATGAAAACAGCCTTGCATTCTTCTTGAGAGCAGCAGGTTTGACCTGTGCCCCCAGGTTCCCCCCATAAGAATTTCCCAATATACAATTAGTATAGTGGGTGCCCCCCCTCGAGAATCGCGTGCCCCCAGGTGCCCCCCCCCCTCGGTGGAAATTTTCCCACAGTCCACGGCAGAGCTTTGGAGTCAGGTAGCAACAGTGGCGTAACCCTGTGAGGATTGAAAATATTTAGCTATTATTAATTTGCTTTCCAACGCTAGACATACACTTTACGGCATTCTATTTCTATGTTGTCTGTCTCATGTAAATCACATGCACCGCTTCCATAATAGTATTTCATCTAGTATACATTTAAGGCTTAATCATATCAATTCAAAAAAATTTGGCGTGAATGCTCCCCCCCCCCCCCCCCCCGAAGACCTCTTGCCCCCTGAAAAAACCTGGTTACGCCACTGGGTAGTCCCCAGGGGAAATTGACTCTGCATTATCCTCACGAAACTACCCAAACTCACATTTGTTAAACAGCAAGTAAAATATGTACTGCAATCACATTTTGAAATCCCTTAGAATTTTTTTTTCTAAAAAAGTAGGCCTACTAAGTGAGTGAAGCATTGGTACATGTACACTTGGAACACCATGCGACTGGTACTTCTTAATGGTAATGTGAAACAACCTGCATGTGGTATTCGAAATGTTTTCTTTCCTTTTTTTTTGTAGGAGCTGAGGATCAGAAATTCAGTAAAACATCAATGTTTCCTATTTTATGTGAGTACAAACCTTAAATTATAATTTTCACTTCACCGGCATATTTTGCAACCACCATGACACAAGAATTTGGAAAGAAAAAGATTGAGAGAGAAATTAACAAGTTATCTGATGATTGTCTTATTATATGATGTCAGGAATGAGGCCTGGGAGATATAATTATAAGACTTACGGAGTCACAAGCAAATGATGATTACCTTTTAAGCTTATAGTGCCCAGGAAATATGCTGCAGGTCCTGTTTGCTTTACAATTTTTTTTTCTAATTTGTTTGCAGCTTGTATCCCAGAAACGAGAAATGACAACATATAACAAAAGGATACAGTGTTCAAGCCGTGGTGCAGTTTGATGAAATGTCCAATTCCAAAGAGCAACCAATTTCTGAAGGTCAGTATCGATATGCTGTACTGAGACTTAATCTTTTGGTAAGAAATTTAGATTAAACATTTTGATTTACTGCCCGGTAAAAGGAGTCAGTAATAATTCCCGTCTGGAATGATCCAAAATATGTACAGAGAAATAAGTCTCAAATATAGAGACAGACGAGTAAAAAAATCCTGGGAGAAATGAGTGTTTTTTCAGAGCTGCGGAGGTTCGACTCAAAGTCATGGAGTCACAGGTTTGTGGATTCAAAAATTAATCTGGCGACTCCCGACTCCCTCAAAAATTCTAATAATTAACAAAAAATTTAAGTTTATTAAGTTTTTATGCGAAAATGATATGGACATGGAACACAACAATTTTTGAGAGTCCAGTCACAGTATCTTCAAGGCCAAAATGTTTGAAAATTGTCTATGCAAATATTAGAAAATAACAAAAAAAAATTGAAATATCGAATATTTAAAATGTAAATTCTCGGATCTTCCCGAGGCTGTTTTTCTGGTGAAAGTCAGACAAAACAAATTGAAATCTGTTTTTTTTTTAAAAATAACTAAATGGGTATCATTCGCAGAAAATCTGTTGGATGCTCGATCTGAGAAGGTAAAATGTCAGAACTCAAATTTTTTCTCCGAAACCATGGTACATTAAGAGGAGGCAGGTTTTACCCAATGCTCTGTGAAAGACCTTAGGCATCCCTGAATGAATAGAGTATGTTCTATCTTGTTTATCCTTGTAATATGATGCCAGTGACAGATAAAGTCTACAGACAGTGTTGTCTGAGGGGCTCGAGCATTTTTTGACAATACCAGAAATGAAATAACTGATTGGTTTCTTTCTTTCTTTTTTTTTCAGGGTGACTACTTGATATGGTCAGTGATGAAGAGACAATTAAAAGTGTTACAGACTGCCAGCCAACCGAAGAGCGAGTCGAGGGAAACAAAACAAGACAAAATTTTTTTATTATATTAATGCTCTTTTAACATTTTATTAAATTGTACAACAAATAAAAAATATATTTCTGCAGTTTGAGCCAATTTTTGACTTTTTAAAAAAATTACAAGTTTGTACTTCAGCATTTTATAATAAGTTTATACACCCAGATCAATTTCTTTTATTAATGTATTTTGGTGGGATCTTACATGTTTGAGAATTTTAAAAGAAGTTCCAATTTCCATAATTCAGAATACAAAAACCGAAGCTTTGGTTCAGTTGCCACATCCACTGCTTGAGATCCTTACTTAGTTCCACCACTGCTTTGGCGTTGTGTAGTACAGTCTCATCTCCACCAATATATTTTGTTTACTATTATCTCTTTTCATCAATTGATCTACTTTCAAAATTGATAATCGTCATTTTCAAAATGTTGCAGCTGGGCGACTGAGTGGTTAATAATAATAATAATAAAATTAAGAATTTGTATAGCGCTGGTTCCAGGAACACTGCACACCAGCGCTTGGGAATCTTAAACGTAGTATCTTTGGAATAGATGTGTTTTCAATTTTTTCTTGAAGGTTTGCAGAGAATCAGACATTCTTACTTTATCAGGAAGGGTGTTCCACAGCTTTGGTGCTGAGCATGAAAAGGCTCTGTCTGCCATTTTATTTCTGTTACAAACACTTGGTGCAATCAATAGCAATTTGCCATTGCTCCGTAAGTTGCGTTTTGGATATTGCAGATGCACAAGTTTCTGTATGGACTCAGGAGCGTGATCATTAAGTGCTTTCCAAGTTGTAGTTTGAATTTTAAATTCAATTCTTGCAGGAATTGGCAACCAGTGCAAGTTTTTCCGATAGCCTGTGACACTGTCATGTCTTTTCAATTGTTCAATCAAACGGACAGCAGAATTTTGTGCAACTTGTAGTTTCTTCGTCAGTCTTTTGCTGATGCCATGCAGCAATCCATTCCCATAGTCTAAATGAGGAGTTACCAGCGCATTAACTGCAGTTTTGGTTGTATCTCTGTCCAATGCCTTCCTAATCTTTGAGATGTTTTTCAAATTGAAGTACGCATTTCTACACATTTTATTGACTTGCTTCTCCATTGTCATCTCCTTGTCAAAGAATACACCAAGATTCCGAACACTGTCCGATGCTTTGATCTCAATGTTGTTTACATTGATCGAGGAGACCTTCAATTTCTTCAGTTGATGACTTGTGCCAATTATTAGAAGTTCAGTTTTGTCACCATTATTGCAAAGCATATTTTCGTGAAGGAAGTTTCTGATTTCTGTGATGCACTTCTCCATTTCTTTACAGCATTAGTTTGATCATCAAGGAAGGTTGGTTTGAAAGAAAGTAAAAGCTGTTGATCATCAGCATACTTCTCATCCTCAATTTGGTTTCTTTTGGCAACTTCACTGACTGGTGCAATGTAGGAGTTGAAAAGTATCGGACCAAGTTTCGATCCTTGTGGGACCCCATATTTAAGGCCCAGTCTGTCTGAAACCATATTATTGATAGTCACTGACTGCGATCTTTGGGAAAGGTAGGATTTGAACCAATTCAGAGCATTGTTTTGAATCCCATACTTGTCATTCAGTCTTTTGATAAGAATTTCATGATCAATGGTATCGAAGGCTGCTGATAAGTCCAAAAGAATAAGCATTGTTACTTCTCCTCGGCTCATACTAAGCATTATGTCATTGTGAATTTTGGTCAGAAGAGATTCGGTGCTGTGAAATTTCTTATACGCAGATTGTTTCTTATCATCAAGTTTGCTCGTAGCAATGTGTTCTGTGTATTGTTTTATCACTGCACTCTCAATTATCTTACTCAAAAAAGACAGATTTGACACAGGTCTGTAGTTCTTTTTTGTTGGTTCTAGACCTGGTTTCTTCAGGAGTGGTTTAACGAGAGCGTGCTTCAGGTTTTTCGGCATTTCACCTAGTGTCAGTGACAGGTTAACTATTTCACTTATCAGAGGGAGGAATTCGTCAATACATTTAAGTAGAAGCCACGTGGGAAGAGGATCAAGTGCACAGTGCTTGACTGGCATAGATGCTATTAGTTTCTTTACTTCCATCTGTGAGAGACCCTTGAACGCATTTAGCCTTGTTTCAGAGTGATTTTCATCTTCTGGTGTTTGGTTAGTTGAACCTGAGTTAAGTCCAGATCTGATTTTCTTAATTTTCTCATCAAAGAAAGAGTTGAACTCATTCGCTAGTTGTTTCTCATTACTGTGAAGTGGTAGTGGCAATTGTTGTTTTCTATTCAAACTTGCATTGAGCACTTTGAACATTGATTTTGAGTCGCCTTTAGATTTCATGATTTTTGCTTGAAGATCATCAGATTTTAGCTTCTCAAGATGCACATTCATTGCATTTCTTTTTTCTTTAAAAACGTCCCAGTCGGCTTCAAGACTTGACTTGCGCCACTGTTTCTCAGCTTTTCTTTTGGCTTTCTTCAAATCTTTGATTTCAGCATTTGTCCAAGGTGTGGGATTACGCATTGTTATTTGTTTTATTTTCACTGGAGCATGTTTGTCTAATATGCATTTAGTGGAGTTGTACAGATCCACAAGATTATTGAGGTAGTCAGAATCATTTGTTTTCCCAGTTTGGATTGACAAATGATTCACAATATCTTTCTTAAAAGCTGAGATGTCAATGCTGCGAGTTTTTCTTACTGCAATTTTTTTGACAGGATTGCAGATTTTGTTTATGTTCAATTTGAACAGGATGCAGTTGTGATCCGAGTTCAAGTCACTCACAGTACAGTTTTCAAGAACCGAACTGTACTGAGTTATAACAAGATCAAGAGTGTTGCCTTCTTTGTGTGTTGGAGATGAAATGTGTTGTAGCAGTTCAAACATTTCAAGGACACTGTTGAACTGAATTACTTTTCTGTCATTAGGCTTGTTCACATGAAAGTTGAAGTCACCTGTGAAAATAACTTCGTGCTGGAAGGTATGGTAGTGAGCAAGAAATTGAGTAAATTCCTCATAAAACTCGGACATGCTGTACTTGTTTTGATGTGTTGGTTCAGGACGGTAAACTACCACCAAAGTTATCGGTTTGTAGTGATTTTGGAGTTGGATTTCCATGTGTTCAAATGTCTTAGATTTTGTGCTGTCTTTTTTCACAACATTCAGTCCAGATCTTACTAGACACCCAACCCCACCTCCTGGTCTGCCAACTCTTGGTTCATGGATAAAGTAGAACTGGCTGTTTCTTTCTAGTTCTCCAATTTCAACTAAGTCATCATGCTTCAGCCAGCTTTCAGTAAACAGAAATATGTCCAGATCAAATTCATCTGTAAAATCTTTGACAAGCTGGGTTTTTTGACGAAGGCTCTGCGCGTTCCATAAGCCAATATTCAGGGGTTTGTTCTTAACCTTTTTCATTTTGTTTTCACAAGGTATCTTCCGTACTGATGTTGCTTGTACATCGGCCAGTGGTGAGAATTTATTACTGAGCGATATATGCTGTGGTTTAAGATTTGACGCATATTTTTTTGTGTATTGCTTTGGAGCAGTCATTGCTTCAATGGAATTTGAAACATCAGAACTTGCCTCTTCAGACGATGCAGTTGTGTTATTGTGTTCAGAATAGTTTTGAATAACACCAGTCAATCCCTTACGTACTATATCTGAATACAATAGATTTGTACTTCTAGACATTGTCAATCTTGTTTTTAGATCTGGGTAGCAGGAGATGGTGATTTGAATTGTAGTTTTGAGAGAACCTGCACACAAGACAAAATGCCAGTCAAGTATGTAGCAGTAAGAGCAGATATTTGAGTGTTAGAAGTTAGAAATTGCTGCGGACACACGACAAAGTGACCAGCGACTTAAGTTGCAGTAGACAGCAAGTTGGTTGTTTGAAGTTAGAAGTTGACTCGGACACACGACAAAGTGATCAGCGAGTCGAGTGAGTTTAAGTAGCCAGCGAGTTGAGTGTTAGAAGTTAGAAGTTGACTCGGACACAAGATAAAGTGACGAGTGAGTTGAGTTGAAGTAGACAGCAAGTTGGTTTTTTAATGTTATAAGTTGACTCGGACACACGACAAAGTGACCAAAGAGTCGAGTTTGAGGCAGGCAGCAAGTTGAGTGTTAGAAGTTGACTCGGACACACGACAAAGTGACCAACGAGTCAGGTTTGAGACAGGCAGTGAGTGAGTGATAGAAGTTAGAAGTTGACTCGGACACACGACAAAGTGACCAACGAGTCGAGTATGAGGCAGGCAATGAGTCGAGTGTTCGAAGTTGACTCGGACACACGACAAAGTGACCAGCGAGTCGAGTTTGAAGTGGACAGCAAGTTGGTTTTTGAAGTTATAAGTTGACTCGGACACACGACAAAGTGACCAACGAGTCGAGTTTGAGGCAGGCAGCAAGTTGAGTGTTCGAAGTTGACTCGGACACACGACAAAGTGACCAACGAGTCGGGTTTGAGACAGGCAGTGAGTGAGTGATAGAAGTTAGAAGTTGACTCGGACACACGACAAAGTGACCAACGAGTCGGGTTTGAGACAGGCAGTGAGTTGAGTGTTAGAAGTTAGAAGCTGACTCGGACACACGACAAAGTGACCAGCGAGTCGAGTTTGAAGTAGACCGTAAGTTGGTTGTTAGAAGTTAGAAGTTGACTCGGACACACAACAAAGTGACCAACGAGTCGAGTTTGAGGCAGGCAGTTAGTTGAGTGTTAGAAGTTGACTCGGACACATGACAAAGTGACCAACGAGTCGAGTTTGAGGCAGGCAGTGAGTGAGTGATAGAAGTTAGAAGTTGACTCGGACACACGACAAAGTGACCAGCGAGTCGAGTTAGAGGCAGGCAGCGAGTTGAGTGTTAGAAGTTAGAAATTGACTCGGACACACGACAAAGTGACCAGCGAGTCGAGTTGAAGTAGACAGCAAGTTGAGTGTTAGAAGTTATAAATTGATGCAGACACACCACAATTGACCAATGAATTGAGTAACTAGCAATAATTAATTGCTCTAAAAGAATATGGCAGTTTAGAGGATACACAAATGCTTAATACAATAAAATATGTTTAGTATGATTAGAAAGATTGGGATTTAATTTCTAAACATATGTAAGAAAACAAATGATATGCACAAAGACTTTTAAAATAATAATAGTAATAAATTATTTCGCAAATTTGTACATTGAGTTGAGTTGAGGGTATGTTGTCATGCAGCTTATGTTTCCTGGAAAGGTGTTGTCAGTTCAAGATTCCTGGAAGTGGCTGAGGGTTGTTTAATTCAATTCCCGAGATATTAATGCTGAAATCGTGTTGTGGAAAGTATCTGGAAGTAATAAAGTATGAAATTAAATAGATTAACTGGATATTTCAGGTGCAAAAACGATCGTGAAATGAGCGAAAATGCAGGTATAAACAATGCCAAACCAATGTGCAGTGAAGCAGGCAGCGGTAAGGCTGATGAAATACACGTTTTTAGCACAAAAATCACTTGGAAATGGTGCTAAAGTGGTAAAAAACGAAGCAGAAGCACTTTACCGACAATCACACAAAATTTCAACAGTCAAATATACTCAGAGCTTGTTAAAATATGTTAAAAAAAGATGAAAAATATCCACTGCTATTTTTTCTGTGTTTACAGTCAGGGCGCCACCTATCATGTTACAGTCCATGCCTGGCATTGCCTCCTCCGCTGAAGGTCTCAAGGCTGTATTGGTTCAAACCTCACACGGCGATGAATCCGAAATATATTAATTGGATGTTCAAAGGCATAATCCCAGCTGGATGTCATTGAAAAAAAATAGAAGTGGCATCAGTGGTATTTCTGGGCTGTACCTCTCGCATTATGATTTTACATGGAAGATTCCCTCTTTTTCTCCTGTCTCATCAATAAACCCTTGCAAGCACCATGAGCTTGGTCAGGATGGTGATGCCTTCAGATGGTGATGGCTTGAACTGAAACCAAAATTATAGTATTTTGAAGATTTATGAAGATTAATGCAAGAAAAATCAAGATTTTAAAATTTAAGGACCCGGAGGATTAAATAAAATATATATTTTAAATAAATAAGTTGTCCTGGATGTCTATCGCTTCTACCAAAACTATGAAAACTGTCTAGCATATTGCATCCAAAATTTTAATGTTGCTAAATGAAAATAAAAAAATAGATATATTGCTATGCTAAATAACTTTTCCAAGGCAAAAATATTGAAAAAACTTTTCTTTGAACTATTTCTGTGTAATTTTGGGTTGAAATCCTAGCATTTAGGTCTGTTTTCGGACTAATCAGGAGCGCTCATGGGCTCCTGGACAAGCGAAGAAGCTCATGGGAATGATGGGAGATGGACGAATGCGCCTTGTGAGTCCAAAAACAGACCTACCGCACTTGTGCTAAGACTTCAGCTGATTTCAGAGCAAATTTGTGTTTTTGCTTTGAATTCTGCAATAATTCATAAAATAAGAAAATACAATTGGTTAAAAAAATTGATTTAGTCCAAACTTCAAGTCTTTGTGGTCATTTCTTCTAAAACTAATTTCAAGTTTTTTGGAAATGGCAGAGAAAGGTGGTTCTGAATTGTGGCAAGTGAAGTGCTGTTATTGTGGTTATTCCATGAACAAAATAATATCCAAATAGCCACGAAAAGAATGTGTACGATTTTTTTAAATCTTGAATTCGCCCTATTTCCTCCTTTGAAAAAATTGGTAAAATTGAGCAAAATTTGGAACAAAAAAATTTTTTTTTTAATCTAGGAAAACAATTTTTTTCTTTTTTTTAATTTTATATATAAAAAATTGATATCTTGGAGCAAAAAATGTTTAAATTTTGAAAAACAGAAGTTGCCCGATTTCCTCTTTTTTGAAAAAAAAAAAAAAATTAGTGTAATTGAAAAAAAAGTTGAATTTTTTTTTTTTTTCAAATCTTGGAAAAAAAAAAATTTGTGAAATTGAAAAAAAACAGATAGGAAATTTCACGCAGGAAATGTGTTTGTGCAGACCATTACCACTGAATTAGCCTGGTGAGCCAGGCTAAAAATATAATAGACTAAATCTGTAAGTGAATTATGCCTGAATATTCTAACAAATAATACTGACCTGTAATTCTCAGCCAGAGGATATTTTGTACACTGAACAAAACATTTTTCACCGATGTAATTTCACAAAATATTGCTTCGCTCTTACTGTGGTAGTACGAGGCAGTCTTCAGAATCCCTCCAAAAACTGAAAAGGCATGGAGATGACATTTATAAATAATTGAATTTAATACATCAATCCAAAATATTCATAGATTGAAAGACAGTACTGTCAGTACATCAAAAGATCACAAGCTTGCCCATTACAAAAAAAAGTTTCAAATTATTGCAGCTTAATCTCGTCGGCGTGAAAGTGTAAATTAACAACAAAGTTGTATTTAGGGGCCGACCAGATGATAGTTGGAGGAGGCTCAGGTGGGGGCTGTGGGTTTTACTCCCGGGACAAACTTTTGGGTGCTAAACAACAACAACAATTTTTTTTTTTGCATGCAAAGGTGCGACAAACATTTTGATCATAATTTAACCAGTTTCGATTCCGACCTTGGAGCCATATTTTGATTGCCTCAGCCTTAGTCTCGTATGCCTAATCCTTCGCCTTGGTTCAGTCTCAGTTGTCTTTGGGCCAGTTTTGGCGGTCTTGAAGCCACATTTTGATGCCCTCGATCGGTCTCAGAGGCTCAGATGTCCCTGCCTTTACTACAACACTGATTTTAACATTACAGTACCACAGCTACATGTGGATACAAAATTCTTCTTTTATTTTTCATGTTTTGAACAAACCTTTTTCCTAATAAAGTGGCAAACAAACTATTTTTCCCATGACCTCCTCCAACCAAGGATCATCTGGTCGGCCCCATTATAATTATCTACTGAGTATATCTTGCATAATCAGGACAGTAAATTTTTAGATAATGATACTGTCAGTAACTTGGATCCATCATAATTACTATACTGTGTACAATATTAATAAGTTAGTATGAAGCATTTCAACTGTCACTGAATCCGCCAACAATTCCATAGTTTACCTGTGACCTTTGTTTCTCTGCAACACATCCTGAGGTCTGTCTTTCTTCTGTGTAGACAATTAATTCATCTGCAATCAAACAATAATATTATAATGATATATTATCATGAAATATGAAAATAAAGCAATCAGTCTCATATTTAGACATTGTATCATATTTTTGGGAGTCTTTCTTTCAACCTTTTTAACTAAAGAATTATACATGAAACTAATTGAAACTTTCTTAAAAGGTTTTCTGTGTAAACAAACAAATGGCCAGGCCTTGGACGAGGGCAGCTGGGGCAATTGTCCCCCCTGCCCCGGGTGCCCCCCTGTTCCAGCACCCCTGCAAATGGCTATCAGCGGGCAGCTGGGCGACCAGTAATTTGAATTTATATTTTTAAAAAAGGAGTATCATTAAAAATTACCTTTTTAAAAATCAGTGAATTAGTAATTTATAGGCCAAGCGAATGAATGACCAGCATTCCGAAAGGACTGAATATCTTAATCCGTTGGGGGTAGGGGGGGCTACGACTCAGCTCAGATTTCGGTGGGGATGCTCGGTGGAGGCCTCAAAAGTGACACCCAACCGGACTCCGATAAGATAAAAATTGACACCCAAGAAGGCTCAAATTTATTCAAAATTGACACTCAAGAAGAATCAAATTTATAGAAATTTAAACAGAACTTAAGTTGTCAGTCAGAATTGGTCATTATGTTGTTTGGTCAAAAATCTGTGTTTGAATCCTTATTTTTAGTTGACTTTTCGTCCTCTCATTGTCAGATTGTTGACTGACGATTTTTTTAAAACTAAAATGGGGTTAACAAGATCGACTTTGGATAATTTTTGGGGTCAACAAGACACATCTGGAGCCTAAAAACGAGGGTCCAAACCACGGAGCATAGGTATGCAGTTCAATACATTGAGTGCCATCCGTGCAGGATTTTTTGTTCTCTCCTTGCTGAGTACATGTTGTATTTATTTCATCATATAGGTCTACTGGCTGTCTATAGTATATAATGCTGAGCTGCCAATCTGAATAATGCACTAAGTCTTGATGACCCCTGGACTGCAGGTACAGACACATAGGCAAAGGCCTATGTAGGCTATTTCTTATCTAGGCTATTTCTTGTTATAACTCCATGATTAACTTGTTTAATAAATAGCAAAGTTTTATTCAGCCAGTACATATAAGTCAATGACAAAACTGAGCCTTGATTGAGCAGTTTGACATACGATCAACATGCATGCTATAATGCTGTCACTGACCCCAGCCACTGTCTCATTCTCAGCCATTGAATCTGCTTACCATTGAATAACTGCATGAACTGGACCACTTTGTGGAAAGTTATGCCAATCCCTATACGGTTTTCAGTGCCCAGCACCTGCCTTGAGTGTAGTTCTTCCTTCCTGCAAGGTTTCCTGCAGTCATTATTGCTTTGTTATATGTTTATAGTGTAAAACAAGCCCAGCAACTGCTGCGTGAATCCTCCCTTGTCAAGCTCTGCCATGTTGTAAACATTACGTCACGTGACTTGCTGAACCGCATTGCTAAAAGCGACGCCTGGTGATAACTATTTCGCCTCGGTCCCTCATTGGACAAAATTTACAGGATATTTGCTCCATGGGACACACATCATTTTATGTAAAGGATATCTTTATAGTGTCATTTCCCTTTGATATATCATGAAAAATAATGGTTGCATAATAATTGGGAACGCAGTGTATAATGGAAGAACTTCTAGAAATAGCTTTACAAAGAAGTTGGCAAGCGTTATGGCTAATTTGAAGAAATTATAAGTGCTAGTTTTTCATTTTTGAAATTTTTATGCCTCCTTGAGAAATGAACTTATCAAGTAAATTAATGGAAATGCAGCAATAAGACCACAATATTCAGCAACGTTAACTGATTCTTCCTTAAACTTGCAGCATGCACGGTTACCTTAGCTATTTACAAACAGGTTTTTTATGTAGTAAAATGATTACATACTTCATTGCTTTTGACTTTTGTAAACTATTGTAGACATTGATTCAGCTTTTGACATTGATGACACATATATCATAAATGTTTCTTTTTTTATGTTAAAGTTGTTGAATAAAAGTTTTTGTATTCTAAAGAAACTATCCATGAAATGTCAAGTGTCTTTTGCCACGACGTAGGCAATACATAGAGGTTTTCGTGATTAAACAAATCCAAAATATACACTGCTGACACATGTTATAGACTTATGCCTAGATCACACGGAGACGTAACAGAGGGTTCTTGTCGCGGCGCTTCTTGTTTTTCCAGGAAAGTGGGAGGTTCTTAAGCTACATTCAACAATTCGGCGACGATATTTTCGTCTACGGCGCATCTTAAACTTCCTCGCCAAAAGTTCCTAGAAGTCACGTGACAGGTTAGTGAAGCAAGAACTTGCTTCACCAAAGATTCAACCTGTTGAATCTTTACGAAGCAAGAAGCCACGATGCAAAAGACCTGAAAGACCCCCAAAATGATTGGGCGAAGGTAGAGACAGCTTGGGCGAAGTTAGAGGCAGATTGGGCGAAGCTAGAGAGTGCTTGGGCGAGGCTACTTATCATTGAGTCAATGGAACTTCGGCGAAAAAAGAGAACAACTCGCCGACGCAAACAGGCTGTTGAAACGCCGAAACAGCTACTTGCTTCACTGTAAAAGGTATTTGCTTGGGCGTAATTGAAGATTAGGACGAAGTAAGAGGATGCTAGGGCGAAGCAAGAGGATGCTAGGGCGAAGAAAGAGACTCCTTGGGCGAATCTAGTTTAACATTGAAGCAATGGAACTGCGACGAGGCTCTTCACAACTCGCCGACACAAGTCTCTTCTTGCCTCGTCAGAAATTACGAGCGATTCGGCGTAGAAAACGTGAGCCTCGTCGTAATAGGAACCATCAACGACGATTTATAATCTTTAATTGATTATATAATTGTCCAAAAATGGCTTGAAACGCCGAAAGTTGGCGAAACTTGAGTTCCTGGCACCTCTACAACTTCGCCGTCACTTAACCACTCTCGTGAGACCCATGCATAAGTGTTCGTTTTCATCCACCATAGATATTGGTCATTGACTCATTACAGTTTCCTGCCTTTGTTTCTTCAAAAATAAGTATATTTCTTAAGATATAATTAATAAATTGAAAAGGCATTTGTTTGTCATAGAAGACCTATAATCTAATTAAGTTTAAAATCCCAACCAAATAAAATAATTGGGGATTGAGATAACAAATAAACATGTCACGAAAATTGAGAAAAAATACACAATTCGGGCCCAGTTCACTTTGATCATTTTTTGTCAGACATGCTTTTTTTATCTGAATTATAACTTGTATGGAGAAAGAATAACACCCACTAATCTATATTTCTATACATGTGTAAACATTCTTTGGGTTTAACTTTGAATTATAAAATATTAGTTTACATCTGTTCCCTGACATAAATATGTAATAAGCATCCTCTTTATGAATCATCCGTGGCAGTTCAACAAATTTTAGAAATATTTCCGACTAAACCCCATCAGACTTGTTTGAAAAAAATTTTCCGAAAAATCCATAGTGATTTGATTGATGTTTGCAAAATTTCATCTCTCATAGTTTTGGTATGAACACTATAAGAAAAGACTAGGGGGAACCGGGGCACAACGGGACACTTTCAAAAGTCTGCTAATTTTGCTCTGAGCAACTCAGAAGTTTGCATGATTATCACCAATACTGTTGAGCTTAAATCCAAGGCATAATAAATTAGACTGCACCCACCCATTTGCAGCCAGATAGCAAAATGTGAGTCGTGATAATGACTGTCCCAATGCACCCGAATTAAAAATTGATTTTTACACTCCATGTGAAATAGATATTACATATAAGTAGTGTGTAAGCCTATATAGATTTGACGCACTACTTATATGTAATATCTATTGCTCATGGAGTGTTAAAATGATCACGACTCACATTTTGCAAGAGGGTAAGTGCAGTCTAATTTATTATGCCTTGGATTTAAGCTCAGTAGAAGGGCTATTGGTGATGTTCATGCAAACTTTCAAGTTGGTGAGTGCTTTCAGCATTGAGAAAAATTAGCAGACGTTAAAAGTGTCCCAATGTGCCCTGGTTCGCCCTACTCAATATAAAGGATAACACCATTGTCTTATTTTTGTGCACCAAACCAGCCATATTGATATGTAGGCCTGCATACAATGACATTAAAAGATTCAGTTAACCAAGCCTGATATTACAGGCAAATTAATTAGCATGCGATTCTTAGGTTCAATGTCCACTAAATGTATAGTATTTTGATTAATCTGATCGGTTCAGGGACAAAAAAAATGTTATACAGCTGGTGTGTCTAACATACATGTTTAGCATTGATTCCTCACCAACAACTGTGAATGACCAGAATATTTGGTAATTAAATTACCTGCAACAAATTTCATTTGACATGTTGCTGCCAACCTGATGACAGATAGATGTTGTGAGTCAAGGTTAGGACACCGTTCGAGGTCTGAGTTACATTTGGGTGTCGTAGGGGCTAAAAAATAAAACATCATATTTTGCGATCAAAGTGCATGGGATATATGCGAAAAAATGTGAGGATTAATAATATGTCAGAATCAATGCAAAATATTTAACTGTTCAAAAGTTATTCACAATTAATGGGAGGGACCTCATGCTCGCCTAAAAAATCTGATAAAAATTTGTAACCACAGCACTTAAAAGTTACTTTCTTTGGGATTTTAGTCCTTTAACACAAAATATTATTGATTTCATACTTTGGTATGTTAGTAAGTTAGTTGAAGCCAATTTAAAAACTATTTTTGCTAGAAAGGTCAGACAGACATTACCAAGTCGCATCAACCACTTTTTGCTGTAACCAACAGCAGCAATCAATACAATATTCAAATATAATTACTCTCAATAATCTCCAAATGATGCCTGCATGTTAGGGTGTCTGGTAAAATTTTTTGAATGCCTTTTCTATGCAGCAGAAGTTACAGAGATAGTTGTTGGCATCACCTTGGTGGAAGGAGTAAACTGTAACTTTAAATATGACTGCATTTTTGACCAGATAAGTACAAAACTATTAATAAATGTGGTGTGTGAGTAAATGTTACCATATTTTATTAGTTTTATATGTGTTATTTACGAGTATATGGGAGTTATATTACCTTATAGAACCTGCAACCTACATATAAAAAGCCCAAAGAATAAGGGCCTTATTTTCATCAAAACATAATTTTTGGAGGTTCATTTATGTTCATAGTGCCTGCTACAACCATATGTGTTAATAGTGCAGTAGATATGTGAAAAAATCGTTCATTTTGGTATAGAAGCATGAAATTTGGCAGAGATACTCTTTAGACCATTATCTTTCATTTTAGATATAGACACATCTTCAAAAATTTCTATAACGGAAATGGCGGCCATCTTGTTCCGCCATTATCGAAAATCACATTTTTGCCTATATCTTCGGAACTATTAATGGGAATTGGGATTTTTCTTCACCTATATGTATGTTTAGATGGTCAAGCTTTCAATTTCTATAACTTAGACAGGTGAATTATATAAGCAGATTGAAGTAGGCAGTATTTACTATCTCTAAAAAAAGGCTAACATAACTGTAAATGGGATTGGCACAGCACACACTGGTCGATCATGACACAAATATTATTTCATACATAAAAGCCTTAAAACTGACCACTTCCTATGATATTGAGCAACAAGTATTGACATATGTACCCCTTTTCATCTGATACATTTATCCAGGCCATAAAAAACTGGATTGCGTCGAGATGCATATTTACATTATCAAGCTCTTCTATAAAAAGTCTTGAACTAGGCCTAAATGTTTATGTCACGGAACGCCCGGAACGTTAACCTTTTTTTCACTGTGGTCATATTCTTTCATACTTTCTGCAGATGTGGAAAAGTGACATGTTGGAACAATTGTGACACATTGATGCATCTTTATTTTTAGTTGCATTTGCTTGATGCTATAGTAATACAAAATAGAATGTGGTGGTGGTGGTTGTGTGACACTGGACAGATGTGATTTGTGTGCTTGTAGTTGTGGTTTGGTGGTGTAAGGCCTATTGATGAATTGAAAATGGCCAAAATTTCACTTAATATACACACTGAGTGGTTGCAAAATCACAGCAATGCTATCATTGTTTTCGGGAGATTCAAAATTCCTATGGGATGAGGTATCACCATATGAATGTTGCCAGAAGTGCTTAGAATAATCTGAACCCTGGGCAAGTGCCTATCGTGAATTTTGATCTGCAACTATTCGGTCTGGCAAAGCAGGTCCAGTGGCAGTGGCTGGCATGGCCTGAAAACCACAGAGATCTTCTCACTGAAGATAATTGGAGATTGGCTGGAGGACGGTGGATGGGTGGAAGTAATTGTGTAAGCTGGGGTCATTTCTGGCAATTCTGTGAAGTCTGATTCACAGATTTTGACACTTTAGTAGCTTGTGTAACCATACCATTACACCTCAGCTATTTCATTGTTAAACAGGGATAAGGCCAGGTAATAGAGGTATCAGACAAGCCATCGACCAAAGCTCAAAGTGCAACAGGAGTTGAGCTACGGCAACAGTATTGTGCCAAGAACTTCTTGTGCTTGAACTAGTGTGGTCCTCCTGATGTGGATACTTTATATTGTATGTCGATAGTTTTGTCAGGCTAACCCCAAGTGCTTCAGTCTTGATCACTACAATTATGTCTGTTGTATTGGCTCTGTGTGGACAAACCAGACATGGTCACTCTTCAGGAACGGCACCCAGAGATTTACAGGAAGTTTAAAAGACCTGCAGAGTATTTTCATATGCCACTGTTGACCAAGCACATGAACAACACAATACTAATATGAAGGGATATGGTGGCACAATTGGACTAAAGGAGAACTGAGACTCATTGCATCTATGGATGGTGTCTGGAGCAGAACCTAATCGTCTTATTGCTGAATATGAGGAAGATTTGGAAATCAGGAAAGTAGGGATGTCATTATGAGCAGTCTGAAGTATTCTAAACTAGCATTGCTGCACAAATCACCAATCTTATCAAGGAGTTTGAAGATATGGGCAGTTCCTTCCTTGATGAAAAAGTTCTTGCTAACGGTTGATACAAAGCAAGTAGCCCAAGAGAAAGTTGCGGATGAAGTGAGAATCTGATGCCGAAAACATTTGGAAGCAACCATATGACAGACAGACAGACAGAAATGTTTATTTGACATGAATTATTACAATACAAATACAGTGAATTCCATAAATGGGTGAGACATATGTCAATGAGAGGTTATTAGCTAACAAGCCAATTACTGACCCAATAAAGAAAAACAAGTAGCTGCTCTTTAGTCGACCTTCATCTAAGCTTCATTCAAAGACCAACTTCTACTCACCTAATTGAAGAGTGACTGCTCTCTTTTTTCAAGTCTATATATACAGCATGTCAAACATGTGATGGAGCTTTTAAATACTTCTAATATATAATATGAAAACTAAACATATCCATCATCTTCGTCTTCATAGTAACTTTTCGTATTGGAAAGTACACGTAGTCTGATCTGCCTCGGCCCTAGAGGCATTCAGTCAATTTCAGTGACCTGCAATCTGAACCTTCTGATGTGGAAGATATCCTGTCTAATATACAGCTGCAATAGTCAAGATGTTGAACCTTGGATATTCAAAATATTTGACAGGTATGCTGAAAACATTTTGTTTTGTACATAAGAAAGCAGCTTCAAACTTCTATTGGAGTAGAAGTGATCTGGGACAGATAACTACTTTCCACATATCATGAAAAGTAACACAAGACATAGTTGTAGTTCTGATACTCATGTCAGAGTAGATGATCACCCAAGGTGCCCTCAAACTGGTAGCAATTCTTGCATGTAAGTGGGAACAAGACCAACCTGTTCAACTTTTTGGCAGAGAAGATAGTGAATATTGAAACAGGAAAACAAGTTTTGACCACTCTGGAGAAACAAGTGTTATCCATTGCTCTGCACCTTGCTCTGCACCCCCTCCTTGCTATTCTGCCCCTCCTTGCTCTGTGCCCCCTCCTTGCTCTGTGCCCCCACCTTGCTCTGTGCCCCCTCCTTGCTCTGCACCCCCTCCTTGATCTGTACCCCCTCCTTGCTCTGCACCCCTTCCTTGCTCTTCACCCCCTTCTTGCTCAACACCCCCTCTTTGCTCTGCATCCCCCTCCTTGCTCTGTGCCCCCTCCTTGCTCTACGCTCCCTCCTTGCTCTGCACCCCTTCCTTGCTCTTCACCCAAAAAAAGAAAGAAAGAATAAAAAGAGATTAATAGATTAAAAGGCCAGGAAAGTTAAAAACCACATCACAGTTGATTCTCAAGCCTATATCTTGTAATCCCTCCGAGGAAAAATGTGATGAATTGAACATTTTTTTATTGTTTGAATCAGGTCTAGATAACAAACCCGTCCGCTCAAAATGCTGGAAATATTCCTGATTGTCATTGCAAATTGATTGTATGTTTCGATATTGATCTCATCATATTATGGAAGGCTCTGACAGAACTGGAAATTGATGATTCATTCTATATATCTTGTGATACCTCGCAGGAATTTTTGATTAATTTTAAACTTTTTATGGATTCGGTCACTTCTATAGCATATATATTGATTGTATGTTCACTATAAAGCAATACAGTATTAGTGTAATTCAGGTATAATAGGCTCCCGATATATTCTATGATTCAAATGGATCTACATTGTTAATTTCATGTATATGCGTTTTTTATGGGAACATCAATTGATATCATGTATAGTGATTTTGCATGGTGATTATCTTGACGGTTTATAAAATTGACTGCTGCAGATAATCCATTTTCACACAGCATTTTTTCCTCACCTGGGAGCATTCATCTTCTACCTGAAGTCTCATTTATCCAAATGATTGGGATGTGTGGATGGGCGGTGTCATTCACAGGGGAATCCCCAGAGATCTCCACCTAGAACGTGCTGTAAACACGGGCCATGAAATAGACTTTGATAAAACCAAATTATTGACATGGAATCTGAGTGATTTAGAAGAAGCCATCCACATCAGAACAAACAGTAGCAACTTAAATTGAATCACCTGATGACAGAGGTCCAACTGGAAGTTTCGCCCCTTGGGTCAGCGTGGTTGGGGCCTCCATCGGGAGCTACCCGCCCATTGAAATTTGTATTATAATGTTACTATCTTGGGGGTGGAGCCCTAGATATGTCCCATAGTAATTGAGCCACTGCTTGATGACCTGCAAACTATCTACTGGCAACTCATCCCACACTCACAGGGACCGGAAAGCGTCTGAGGAATCCCATCAATGGATTTTCTTGACATTTGATACCTAATTTCATAAATTAAATGCAATATTGTTGTGTTTGAAAGAATCTCAGTGGTTGTAGATTATTTTGTTATGTCTATTTAGATAGCCTGACCCTTAAAATATGGGTGTAGACACAATCACAAAGCCCCTATCTTGATTAGTTCTCCTGATATCAAGGAAATTCAATTTTATGGTAATGGCTGAACAAATATGGCTGCCACAGGTCTTACAAGTGCAAATAGACCATTTTTATATACATTAGTGGATAGCCAGACCATAAAAACATGGGTATAGACACGATCATAAGTTTTCTATCATGCTTAGTTGCCATGATATCAAAGAAACGGGAGTTTTCGGGTAATGGCCGAAACAAAATGGCCGCCATAGGAGTTACGGGAATTTTTGAGAATGTGTCTATATCTAAATTTTTTCTTAACATACTTAACTATCTTTGTGCAAAATTTCATGCTTCTATACCAAAGTGAACGATTCGTCTGATATTTTCTACATATCTACTACACTATAAGAAGATTCATCAATACTGCAAATTAGACGAAATTCAGAAAATAAAATGCGACTTTTAAAAAATTTCATATAAAATTTTGTCGTAAAAAAAACTTAATCTCAAAAACTATCCAAAACTGGGCTCTGCCAATATAAACTGCTTGTAACCAATTTAGTTGGGCAAACGAAGTTTGATTTTCATTGCATTATCTTGAGAACTTTTTGAGATCAAGTTTTTTTTACGGGGCTACGTATATTTTTGACATGTCCTGAACTGACAGGACCGTCATTGGTAAGCTATCTTATTTTGTCGTTTTGACACATGATACAGAAAATCAAAGCTAGCATAAGTCCTATTACATAATAAAGAATATTTCTGTGAAATATAAACTTTCTGTCTTCAAAATTAGAGCCACAATTGTCACATTAAAATTGACTATTCCTTGAGAGGCGAGAAAATCACAACAAAATTGTCACCCTACCCTGCATCGCTTTTTGATAATTTTCTTCAAAAGAATTGCCATATTCGACATAATGTGGATATCATACAATAGGTAAGAAACTTGGGGAGAACCTCAAGAAAACAATTTGGTAAAAAAAGTATTATCATCCAAATTATAAAGCGTTAAACATCAAGGTGTCATTTTTTTTGTCACCCAAAATCGGCGATTTTTGCCTGTTTTTTGTCCTATTTTAGTTAATCGTACCTAGAAAGTTTATATACACATCACAAAAGTAATGCTATTATGGAAGCTAACTATTTTCTGCATCAGATAAAGCAAGTTTCGTCCAGATATCTGCATTTTTGGCGACACAGGATTTTTTTTACACGGATGACACATAAATGTAACTCAGTGCTTGAACTGTGTCTTAGGAGCTTTTATTGAGGTTCCTTAAAATTGTATATACATGGAGCATGAGCTTATCCACAGCAAATGTCCTGTGTGTTGCTTTTGCCTGCAATATATATCATATATGTCATATAACTGTTCAAAGTGTAATTTTCATAACACCGGCAAAATCCATATTTTTATTGAGGCACAACCTGTTAAATGAAGTTTCCATTGCACAGGGTGGTTTTTTGCAGTTCCGTGTAAAACGACAATATCTCTTCAAAGAGGGACATCTGTCACAAGCGGTGACACACCTCCCTTTCAAGTGCCGTTCTGTGCAGAGGGCAATTTGTAATTGCTGACCTGCACATTTTCTTGATGTCAACTCAAAACAGACCCAGCAATTTCATGATCTTGGATTAAAGGCAAAACTTTCCATCATGTTTCATTTGTAAATGAGTTCAGCAGAAACTAAACTGTATTGCAGCAACTTGAACATTTTAAAAATGTTTCAAAACAGTAGCATCGAAGTAATTGATGAAAAGCTCAAATTATGTATCAAGGAAAAGAGAAATTTTGATTGATTTGAAAAATAACATACAGCACGGTTCTCCTTTCTACGTAATTTGGTCAACAATCTTAACCTAATGCCACACGCCACCACGAGAGGGACTTGAACCAGGTTCTTCCATATGACCGTAGGTGACAGACCTGGGCGAATACAGCTCACAAATATTCTAGTACGAATATGAATATTCTGCTACCATGAATACGAATGCAAACACAAATACTGGAAGTTGCAAAAAAAAAGAAAGAAAAGAACCCCCAAATTTCTATCTTTGCAACCATGATGCAATCAAACTTTTAGTTTAGGGCCCCAACATTACTGCTTCAGCCAATAAAACTTAATATTGGTCTCCTCATCATCCACTATCTATATAATGTTTTATGTGCAATATTAGAATATGTTCTTTGGTGTCTTGGTTATGTTTTGAAAACTTTTACTTGAGATTTTGACAATAATCAGACTTTTGGCTCAGTTTTAAACGTGATACAGTACAGCCCAAAATAAAGTAAGAATATTTTCTGTCAGAAGTCCTCTGTTTACCTATTTTTGCCTCCTTTCCCCTCCTCAACCCAAATCTCCTTACTGCTACTTTTGACTCCTCACCACAACCTTAACACATATAAAGAAATGTATTAAGGCAGCTGGTAATGTAATTGCAATTAGCAAAGAGGCACAATATCTAGGAAATCAAACACAATGGGAGTGAAATAGTTTGAATTGGTGTTGTTTAAATGTAATTTTAAAAGGTAGTTTCAAGTAGGTAAAAGTAGGAAGGGATTCAGAGGTAGCCAAAAGGCGTGAAAGGGTAAAGTAGTGGCTGATTCTTCCTTCCTGCTGGGGTAATCGTACTTTATTTTTGGTTGTACACGTAACACAAATTGTACGACCTTGTGACATGCAACCATCTATGTGTTTTCACACATAATAAAAAGCTGATAAAAACAGCAAATTGTCCAAGAAATATGTTTCATGATGTAAAACCTTTATTTTTATTGAAACAAGGAATTTTCACCTTTTTTTAAGTATTAACATTGTAAACATGAATTCCATGATAATAATGTCCTTTTTCTACATTAGGTGACCTTGAAAAGACAATTTGCAATATATTTATACGAAACAAAATTATTTCTAATCCAGATATGTTTGCTCATCTTGTATTTTCATTAATCTTGACAAATTGGTGCCGGTTAGAATATTTTCTGCTATATATTTCCGGGAAATCATGATTTTTCAAACTAATTAAATTATTTTGGCAGAAAAAAATTTTAAAAAATGCTATTTTCTAAGGCTTCAATTCAAATTGATATGTCCGGTCATGATGTTTGATGTTGACATCACCAAGTGCTAATACAGTGGGGTGCGAAAGTTTGGGCACCCTTGGAGAGGGGTCACATTTTTTCAAATTTCTGACAAAACATTTGCAGAATCTTTCCAACGTGAATTGTGTGAGTGAAGGATACCCATGCACTCAATTCTACCCATAAAGAACAATGGAAATATTAAAATGTAAAAAAATATGGGTCTTTTTGTCGGATTTTATGTGTGCAAAAGTTTGGGCACCCCTACAGTTTCTGATCTTTATTTTTCTATAAATCTACATTAAAGCAATATAACCAGAATGCACTTTAATTTGGGCGATTTACCCTGAAACCATTATAAAATGTGCTAGCAGTTGTTTTTCATGACGGCCAAGAATTTTGTTCACTAGGGACCATGAATGAAGTGGAGAAAGTATGAAGGTTTTGTACACTTGTTAAAATTTACCAGGCTGCATTGTGTCTTGTGCAGGGTTCGAAATTAGCATGAATTTGATAGGAGTCTGTCGGACTCCTATGATTCAGATTTTGGGAGTCTGTCTGAAAATGTGGGAGTCCAAATATTTTAGTTAGTATTTGGACTGGCGGATTTTCTGAAGATTTGATATTAAGTATTTCTTATTTTTGTTCTCCTAAAACATCAGTCTATCAATCAACCAATGAAAATAACTATTAGGTAAGACTAAACAATTATGTGATCAGAAGAAGGCTACACTATCCAACCGTTGATTATTTTGGCAGGAAATACAGAATGGTCTAAAATTCTCCAGAGGACACATTCTGCCATCAATCTATTATATGTATGTATGTGGCTATAGGCTTATTGTATTTTACATTTGGCATCTCTGTTATGAAGAATTTCAGCATATTTGAAGGCATGAAAGTTAATTGCACTTCAGCATGACACTTCAGAATGACAGTCCAATACAAATTTGACACTTCCAGGACAATCCTATAAGAACAATCACACCCTCTTGAATTGGTTAATTGATCTAAATTGGATTGGACAATTGGTTGACACTAGGGGGACTGGAACTGAGTGGACTGCACTCAAGGCAAATTGCCATTATTCACAGCTCCAAATTGACGTGAATTTGGCTGCATTTACAGTTAAGGAGTCCCACGGACTCCTTACTGCTCATCAAAAAGGAGTCCGTGGACGAATAAAGGAGTCTCGGACTCCCGGACTCCCGCTAATTTCGAACCCTGTTGTGACAACTCATTGAATGATTCATTTGGTACATAGGTCCATGGATGCAGAATTGCAGGTCTATGCATCACCTCTGCTCTGTTACTTCAAAGGAGGCTGAATACTTCCCATTTGAACTGTTTAAAGTGTTTTTGCAAGCAATAATAATGCACTGCTTTTTTTTAATTGTCTGTGGTAATTATTTTTCCTGACTTGTTCTAAACAATGGGGCCTTAAACAAAACAAACTGCACCATGCAACCTCTTATCTCAGTGTTGACAGGTCATGCTTAACAGGATTTGAAGGGTATTTTTACCCAACTCTCCACAGCTCAAGAACACATGTGCAATGTCACTGGCACCTCAGATTGACAATTCATTGGTTTGTGTTCCCACATCATGACACATGACAGATAAGCATGTGCACTGTGAAGGATTTGCTGTAAAAACGTACTTGTTCTTGTTTACTGTGACTGTTCACATAGCCTAAGGTGGAGATCCACATTTCTGTAGTCTTTCTGAACTGACAGCTTATACAGTCTGTCTTGAGATTACATATACTGGATACATGGTGACTGATAGGCCTGCAGGAGCATGTTTAAGCTATTTAGTACTTGCAGATAACTCTGCTGGTCATTTTGTCAGTAACTGGATATTGGGCCCTCCTACAATAAATTCTAAAAAAGAGAGTAAGAGCAACACGCAGAATGTCTGGTGAAAAGGATTATTTAACAGATTCTTCAGATTCTGACAGGTCTGAAGATTTTATTGACACTGACATCACTATTTTGGAGCATGTAGAAGAAATAATGTAAGATATTTAGAAGTCAAAGATAGTTTTGAGAAAATAATTCCAGTAATTTTTGACAGTGTACATGAGATTCTTGGTAGCAATAACTTGGAGAACACATGTTAAAAAGGTTTATTTCAAAGCATCGTTTCGTGTGGATTACAGAAATGCACATGACTGAACTTCTGTCATTCCCGAAATTAGGCAGAAATAAAGCAACATGTGTAGTTTGACAGCAGCAGGTGCGACATGCGATGAGTTGTGCTAGGACAAAGATTGTATGCAGCCGTGTGGGCAAATGCAAGTTTTGGCCATGTGCCTCTGCAACACAACGATTACCTCGTTGTAAAAACTATAAAACTGATTTGATAATAACGTAAGCATCTCAGGACTTCATTTCTTGTGCATTTTTTATTGTTCTGGCAAACAGAGTGACTCCAACAGTTGCGTCTTTATGGTACCTATAATTGCATCAATTGCACATGTCCAATTATACTGAAAGTTTTGAAGATTTCTGGGCCAGGAGACCTGGTTAGCCTCTCCTGTACCTAAAATTAACATTTTATCTAAAACAACCAGAAAAATTTAAGATTTCCATTATTTATTTAGGTTAATATCCAGCAAAATTAAAACATATTAATGCGCAGTTCAACTTTGTTTTGCCAGCCAGGGAATATTTTTGGTTAGAAAAATTCAATTTGTGGTTCATTTTTAGCTAGCGAGCTCGCTAGCTATTCTAAGAGTAAGTGGACACATGTGACGTCATAGCATGTCATTTTCGCCGAAAATCAATGTTTTTGGCTTGTCAGCATCATGAATTTCACTTTCCATACATCTCGCTCCTATTTGCAGTTGACCCACGCCAATAAAACGTCGTGAAACGTCGTTGTTTTGTTAAAAACGAGCTTACTGACAAGTTTCCAGTTTATTTTGCTGCTCCTGACCCAGTATGCAACCCCTAACTCAAGCCACCAGTGCCATCTGTCCACTCTGGCCTGAAACGCTACCAGCAGAGCCTCTGGTGGACAAAATGAAAACAACAATTTCTTAGGCAGATCTAGGTCTGGATACTCTGATCTATGGCAGATCATGACAGCTATTAGGGATTAATAGCTGTCATGGGCAGATCAAGGAAGAACCTGCAGTGTGATGAAGCTTGTTAATGTATGCTATTCTGTGGATGTGGTTTAGCAGTTTCACCTTGCCAGCTGACAGAATAGGAATTCTCTAGACATTTTATTTTGGCAGTAAGTTGTTAGCCAATAAAACAATCCATGATTAAATCTGAGGTTTAATTTCTGGTTTATTAGGGTGAGTAAACCATGACCAAGCATGATTAGGACTAAATTTTTGTCCTCTGATCCCCCAGCTCCATCATGCAGGCTCTTACAATGCTAAATTCCTGCTGCTTTTCAGCACATTTAGAGCTATTTTTAGCCTGCTGTTGTGACATCATCAGCATTGTTGGCTCTATGACATCACTGAAACAATGGTGACGTCACAACAGCAGCAATAGAAGCAGTAGAAGAAAATGGCTTCTTGAGCTGTGTTGACTGCAATGTTATTCTAATGGGACCACCTCAAAACCAGTGCTACAAGATGCCAATACTTCCAAATGTTTATGAAACTGTTTGGTCTAGGTGTCAGGAACAGGAGGAGACAAGTATTTTCGTCAAGAGTAAGACATGTTTTTAATTATCAACCAAAAACTTACTGCCACAAAAAAATGACTGGACTTTTAGGACCATTTTACATTTTAGACCAACAGAAAATATTTTTTTGTTTTTACATTTAACTTTGCAGACAAAGAATAATTATTTTTACTTGATTGGGGCCCACAGTGTAGACCCAGGAGTCAGTTGAAAATCAAATCATGATTGACCAAACAGGAGTTCAACTGATTGATTCAACTAGTTGGCAGAATTCAACTGCCAACTAGTCGAATAAATTACAACTGACTAAATCCAACTTTTCTAAAATTGTTGTAAAAAAAGGTGGCGAAAGGATTCTCTGTCTGAGTGTGAAAGGCAAGATTCACAAGCAATTTGATTCTCATTTGTTTTCAAAAAATCAATAAAGACAACAGATGAAACTTTTATTCACTTTAGAAATTATAAAATCAAAGTGGTTTTCATCCTTGGATGTGCTTTCTCAGTCACGATTTAGTTGAAAAATTCCAACTGACTTTGGAAAAACACACCAGTGACTATGGTTGATCCAAATGTGACCAATTAGTTGAAAATGAAATTCAACTGACTTTTTCAACTTATTCGACTGACCCCAGGGTCTACCACATTGAACTGTTAATTTAAATATTTTATAAGAAAACTATGAGGATAGGTGGATAAGCTTACATATTAATATGCCACTTATTACAGGTCACTAAATTTGCCGGAAGGTCTTGTAAATTTGGAACCTTACCAGGTGGCCTGTGGTCAAAAGTACGAAATTCTAGCCCTGCATAAATTGCAATGCTGTTGAGATGACCTGTCAAAGCTGACACTGGCAGCTCTTAAAAGTTCAATTCAGCAGTCAGGCCTACCCCAGAAAGCACATGCTCCATTACAATTTACAGTTTAGCCAAAGATCAACATCAAGATTTGTCAGAAATGGTACAAAATGGTCATGAATACAAATAAACCATATGACTTATATTGTTTGCGATTTTGTATCACTGTTTGTGTAGTTCAACATGCCTTAGAAGCCAAGTAATTAGCTCTATATATATATACATATATTGACTTGATATATATATGAATTGAAGTCACTGGTGAAATATTGAGTGTATTTTATTCTGCAGACTTAACTGACCACTGACTGAGCACAGTCTGCTGATAAGCAGGCTTGTAAGCGAGACTGCAGACTGATGCAATTCAAGTCGAATTGGGTATCGAATTGGCTTCTGGGTCACTGGGACTGTTGCCTTTCAGGTCCGCGCTGCTGCCTGTCAGATCTGCGCTCAGCAGAACTGTGTCATGAAAATGGCTCGCTAGCTTTGAATCCGCGGATTCTTGTGTTTATATTGAGTCAATTTTGTTATTTTGTAATAATTAAATCTTATGTATCAACCTCAGAGACCCCCACAGTTATGACACTGAATGTGGTCGACAGTTGCATCATTCCACCGTCAGCATCCAGATGTGAAAAGCCACGCTATACAAGGTATCACAATTACATAGCTTAATCTCACTGTCTCAGTCATGCCAAAGGACCCATCTAGCTATTTGGAAGCATTCTGGATCCGTCAATATGGTGTTTGAGACAAGGGTGTAAAAAAATGCATTGACATGGAATCGCTCCGATACACCAAAATGTGACAAACAAGTTTGACTATCCAAGGGTAAGAATGGGCAGGCCAAAAATTATGGATGACAGCTCTAATAACTGCGAAATTGTCATTTCTACACAACAAAACTCAAAAACAGCAGGTTTCGCAATATTTTTACAAGAAAAGCCAAGGTACTCTGACATAGATGCCAAGAAAGTTGAACTTTTGTGGCATTTTAGATATTTTAGTTGGCTATAAGTCTGAGCTGCTCAAAAATTTCACCAAAGAATAATCTGTCATGTTTAGGTGATGAAAAATAAACATGATAAATCAACTTTTTCCGCTCCTGGACTCCAAATAGTTGAAATTTGATTAAATAATCCGACGTACCTCACGCATCTGAAATCTGCCAAGTTTGTAGTCACTCTATTCGGCATTAAATTAAAAAATTCACACAAGATGGAGTCCTGGGATGCATAAATTAGTATCCAAAGCATTTTAGAGCTTTTATGTTGCTTGAATGCAGAGTTACAAAAAAATCAAGATCAGAATCTGTAGGGGTGCCCAAACTTTTGCACAGGTAAAATCCAACAAAAAGACCCATATTTTTTTACATTTTAATGTTTCCATTGTTCTTTCTGGGTAGAATTGAGTGCATGGGTATCCTTCACTCACACAATTCACGTTGGAAAGATTCTGCAAATATTTTGTCTGAAATTTGAAAAAATGTGACCCCTCTCCAAGGGTGCCCAAACTTTCGCACCCCACTGTATATTTGAAATTTACAAATTTTTAGGAATTTTTGCTATGGTAGGATTTTGTTACTGTATCTAGGCCAATTTCAATTAAGCGTAAACGAATCACATCAGACAGCGTAACGGAATCAGACAATTTTCTTCTGAACCTTATCCAAAAGAGGGCAGCACAATTTCCGTCTGTGCAATCTCAAACATAATTGATATCAAAATGTTTGTAAAGTATATCCCTGGGATGATGACAGTCAGTCTGTCTTTTCCATAGTTCAAGCAGTTTTCTTAAATCAGATAATGAAATCAAAAAGTAACAAAAATTAGCTGTTTTTGTCCGTGATTCCGTTAGGTTGTGTTCAACTTGCTGTAAAAAACTGCTCGGGCTGATCACAGACATTTTGTCTGTCAAAAATGTTAGTTTATATTCATTTAAATCGAAACGGATCACTAAGTCATAATTTCTGCAATCACAAATTTTATAATTCATCATTAAAGGGTATTTTGTGTGATTTTTCCTTGGTTCTGTTACCATGGAATTCATGTAAAGGCGCCCTGCCGCAAAGGTTCAACCTTACAGGTCTCATTTCCCCGTCAATTTCATTCAGCACCCCCCATACAGAATCCTGGCTACGGGCTTAGGATGGCACGAGGCGCACGACAGCAGCACATAATTGCGATTTTTTAGAAGTAGCAGGTTGACGTCTCAGCTCCCCCCCAGATTTTGGCCCGTGGGGCACAGCAACTTTGAACACCCCCAGTCCCATTTTCAACACTGACTCTTTTCTTGCCACTGATCTCAATTTTTTATGCATCTAAACATTATCATGCCTTTATCTATCACATGACTTATATAATGTCTTGAGCCCACATGTAATCGAACAGACAAGACCACAACAGGAGACCAGGCAAGACAAGTTTGAATCATGTAAGTTAAAAAAAAATAATTATATATATATGTGATAAGGAGGAAAGCTCATTTGCAGAGGCAGAGTAGCAGATCCTGTCACAAAAGTAAACAATGTGTATATATACAATATTAAACATTCTTTCACAAAGACATGATTTTCTAAGGAGTAGTTGTTTTAAATTCCATCTATGCCTTATATGTATTATGACTTATGCAAAAAATGTTATCCCGGATATTACTTTTATTTCTATTTTGGATGTCACAAGAAAATGTCAAAATTTTGAACTTAAATTACCCAGCTGAAATGAACTTGTTACAAGAATAATTTAAATGCCAATTAGAGCTCTTTGCAGATTGGCTGTCCACTGGAAAAATTGATTTTCTTATTTTCAATTGCAAAGTGGCTTTTCCACGTCACTGACAGTTTTCTGTTGGTCTCATAATCCCTCTGTTTTATGAAATACCTCAAGTCATTTAACTTCTTTGTTTATTGTCACCTATGCTGCTGGATATGATAAGCACTGAATCAAATGATTAACCATAACTGACACAAACAAAACCTTTTTAAGCCTGTGACATCACATGACCAAGTTGAAAGTTAATTTTCAAGCTGTTTGGGCCGCTAATCTGAAAATAGCTATAAGTGATAATATACTATGTATTTATTGCAAAGTTAAATGCCAGAAAGCGAAAGTACTCTACACAAACATAATGGTTAATGTTATATATATATCCTGATATTATACATACTTGTAAGTACATGTGAAATGATTCATGCAGATAACACAATTGATCGATGCCAATGTGCAAGAAGTAGAAAAAAGAGTTGAATATCGGGTCAAATAAACAAGTCAATACATATACTATCCAGTACTATAGATCTTATTGAGTTCAGTATCTTGAGACTTCGTTTTTGTGGAGGACTGTTGTTCGAGGTTTGGCAACAATACTGTACTGGTTTTGTATAACTGAATTTTTCATCAATGTAATTATGTATTTTAAATATATTTTGCATTATATCACATCTTGGCATTCAAATAGGCTGAAATAGCCCTTGATAATGGGAAATTTCTTGAAACAGCTTCAGAATTTATGATCACCAATCATCAACAGCAATATTTTAGTCTGTTCTCAATGGGAAATTCTACAATGCAGGGATAATGTAACAACGCTGAGAACAGGGGTCACTGAGGGTGTAGATTTTTGTAGGGGGGGGGATGATTTTGCTTTAAAGTCTCATGGAAACTCTTGAATCCTACGCTAAAGAAATAAATTTATTATCATTATTCAATTTTTTGCATTACAAGTTCAGAAGCTGTTTGATTCACGTCAACTGTACAAATAACGGAATATTTCTGTGTTTATAATTAACTTGTTATTATCTTGTTAAATTGACTGCATGCATATTTTCTTCATCAACAGAGTCCAGGATGGAGGGATCACTGGCTGAAGGTCTAACTCAGAAGTTTGACAAGCAGGAGGGTTGTGACGTGGTCTTCCTTGTTGAAGAAAAACAAATTGGGGCTCACAAAATTGTCCTTGAAATTCGGTGCCAACTTCTCCATGATATGTCAAAGGCTTGGACACCGTCAGAGAGACCCATCCCAGTAAATGACATAGATTACAAGTCCTTCCAAGCATTCATAAGGTATCTGCAGTGATGTTTCTGCTTTTTGTCTCGCTCATGATCATGTGTGCCCTGTCTTCAGTGCTTAAATTGTAGAATCATATTCAATTTTTTTAGATTAGGCCTAATACACTGCTAAAAAAATTAGAAGAACAGATCTTTCAGTAATTTTTTAGGAACTCAGTGAGATGCAAATGAATTTCCATAAAAAAAATTGTCTTCCTTATCATTTTGAATGGTTCTTCAAATCGCAGCCGATCGGATTGAATGAATATTGTCTGTACAGGGCAATGAAACTGGTGTGAAAACACAATATGACCAAATCCAAAATTGTATTCAATTGTCTGCCTGCTGCAGCCAAATGTTCCTCAATACTGTGTTGGGCCAGGACAAGCATGAACACACTCTTCGAATGAGATTTGAAATACTTTTGAGGGCAACTCTCGAGTGTGTTTTGTTCAAGTTCTCATATGGTCCATGGAGGTGTGGGTGCCAGCAAACACATTTTAAAGAATGTCCTACAAATGTTCAATTGGACTGAGGTCTTATGACCTTGCTGGGCGGTCCATGACTGCAATACCTCCCAATTTAAGATGAGCCGTGGACAGCCAAGCACGGCACAGATGTGCATTTTCATGCATGAGCAGAAAATTATCTTTAACTGACCCAGCATTACACTTCATTGCGGTTTGCACAAGCCCATCACTGCACACTATGCCATTTATTTGTCCTGTACCTGTGCCTTAGGGCGTACCAAAAAACAACAATGTTCTTTGATTTTTGCACCTGTCGGAGGAATTGTGCCTTTTGGTGAGTGAATCAGTTGGAAAATTTTTTTTTTGAAATCGGTCAACTCCTTACGCCAGTTTACCCCCTTTGAATAATCAGGGGTCCGAAAACACCAAAAATTGCCGTTTTTATAAAGTTTTTGTCACTAAAGACAGTCACAGATGAAATATTTCACCAAAAATGCTGTGCATACCCATCAGGCAAGGTTATGACATCTATATAAAACAAACTTGACAATTTTGGTGATGAAATTTATCAAAATGGACATTGTCAAGGCAAAAGTGCCAAAAATCGCAATTTTCCCCTGATTTTTAGCATGTTTTTTCCTAAATGCAGTCCATTACAGATACATTTCTAATCTGGCAAGTGTTTTTTGTTCAGTGATGAAGCCTTTTTACCCTAAAGGTATTATCATTGTCAACCCTTGTGCCCTAGATCATTGCAGATCTTGATTTTGCAATGCTGAATACCAAATAATATGAATAATATCAATCTTCTTTCGGCTTACCTTGCTTGTGTTGAACTGTGCCGATAAATTGCCATATGAATTTTTGTATGTCATGTAGATGACAATGACCACATAAGGAACCAAAAAGGAAATAGTATCTCAAAGTTCCTATATTGTGTAAAGATTGCAATCATTCATGATAACAATATATAACCTGCAATGTAACAATATATAGTATGATTTAATTCAAATGGCATCCATTCCAAAATATATCTGCTCACCAAGTGCTGATCACCATACTGACTGACAATCTTTCCAATCATTGCAATGATAAGTTACTGATGACCTCTAGACGTAGCCAGAATAAGGTTGGAACTTAGAACATCCCCAGCACACAGGGCAGATACATGCAGACCACATTGCATACCACTATGCGATTGGTGCCACTGCCACACATGAATACCAAATATTAAATCCACATTATACACTATTTCTAAAAAAGTTACAGTAGGTCCAGAAAGAAGACACCACACTGTCACCACAGAGAAAGAACCATGCATAAGTTCCTATTGTGTTTTTCTTAGATCAGTTATATAAATGTCATTTATGAAAGTGAGCACTTTTACACCATCATTACCTTAGTGCTGTGGTACTGGGCAAGAAGTTGGAAACGGGAAACTAGATGAAGTAGGAATTTGCCCACACTTGGAATGCCTACATGTGAGGGTTGAGCATGGGAATGCCAGTCAGTGTTGAGAATGACTGGTAAAAGGTTCTTAATATCACAAATAAATGAATATTTCAAGTTGTAAATTTTATTTATTTTTCTAATTTGATTTGATTTGTGATAGCCCTTTCCGCCTTTTATACTTTTACTGAATCAGTGTTGTGTCTGTATTGTGGGAATGATCTAATTTCATGATGTCTAACCCATTCAGAAATCATTGTTATTAAGTAGTAACAAGTCTGCATAAAATTGACTTATCGTGAGGAGTTTAAAACCCAATCTGCATCTCAAGCTGGCATAGAGTCAGTATCAATTACTTTACCAAGCTAAGACAATGATAAGCAGAATTATTTCTAATCACTGATGGTTGATAAAGATTTGCTGTGAGAGGTTGACCAGTAAAACAATTTATCAATTTTGTAGCATTGAGTATGTTTAGGGTTCCTACATCATAATGATTAGCAAAGTACACATAAATCAGTCTTTATAATCCATTTTCATTGTAGGATCATTGCTATTGAGAATATAGGCCTCTCAACTGTAAACAAATATAGTAATTGACAATACTAGCTACAAAATAATACATAAAACTAAAAAACCATGATGGAATTGAAGCACGAACTGCAGTGTAAAACTATACATTTCATAGGTACTTTAGTCATAAGTAACAAGACAAACAACAAGATTAATAATTTCATAGCATCAACTTGAGTAAAAAAAGAATTGTTTGCAACAGATGGCTTATTTTTAAAGACTTCAGGGTTGACAAGGATGTCACCAATGGGATAAAATGGCTTCATAAATAGAAAAAACATATTAATCTGTCAAGAAAATTATCTATAGTGGCACTGTATCTAAGAAAAACATGCTAAAACGAAGCGAAAAATTGTGATTTTTTGCATTTTTGCTTAAAAAAAGGGCAAAACAGATAAATTTCATAAACAAAATTGTCAAGTTTGTTTTATATAGATGTCATAAACTTGCCTGATGGGTATGCACAGCAATTTGGGTGAAATATTTCATCTATGACTCTCTTTAGTGACAAAAACTGCATAAAAACGGCGATTTTTGGTGTTTTCGGACCCCCTATTATTCAAAGGGGGTAAACCGGCGTAAGGAGTTGACCGATTTCAAAAAAAATTTTTTCCAACTGATTCACTCACCAAAAGGCACAATTCCTCCGACAGGTGCAAAAATCAAAGAACATTGTTGTTTTTTGGTACGCCCTACTGTGCCTCTGCCAGAGCTAAGAGGCCACATAAGGTGATTTTCTTATTCTGGGGGCCATTTTGGCAACCATTTTGAATGCCTCAAAAGGCTGAAGGATGAAAGTTTCATATGATATCCACCCTGGATTTAAGCCCAAGAGCCTATAGAAGAGACAAAAAGTACTTGGGTTAAACCAAAAATCTTTGGTAGCAATACGCTTTCATACGCAATGCAGACATGAAAATCTTGTGATATCAGTCAATTGACATAAATAAAATTAAAAAAATATATGTATGTGAACTCATTTTCTTAAGTGAAATAAACTAACATTTTGATTATTTTTTTATTATATATATTTTAAGTTTGTCTGCAATTATTATAAATTCATATTAGTCATTTTTTTTATACATTCAAGTGGTTTTAATTTACGATTACTATTACAATATAAATGTATGTTTCTTTTTTTTTTATAACTGTCAGGTGATTATGGCATGGGCTAGCTAGTCCTTGTATTTTCCGCAAACTTGTACGTATGTAATTTTTCGCAAGTATGTAATTTTCCCCAAGTATTTAGTAGGATCTGATAAATGAAAATAAATCTACCTACCGAACTTAATGAAAATCAATATTCAATAATGGATTAAAAATGTTGATTAGACCTTGTCTACTTTTAAAAAAGATTCAATAATAAAGGCTATAGTCAAGGTCCCTGATTCTGTGACTTATTTTTCCAGGTATCTATACTGTGGAGAATTGGCTCTGACTGGTCAGAATGCATTTGTCTTCTTGTCAGCTTCGATTAAATTCAAGATGGACAGCCTTGAAAGAATATGCGTGGAACACATTGCCAAGTTGTTGGATAAAGATAATGTCTCAAGTTACATGGATGAGGCTGTGAAATTTGGTTCAAAACTTTTACAGAAAATGTGTTTGGAAATATTTGAAAAACATACAGCCCATGTAGTCGAATCACTGTCATTTAAGAAATTGTCTCAACCTGCTTTATCAGCTTTCGTGGATGCTGACAAAATTAATGTGTTAGAGATCACTCTTTTCCATTTCGTAAGACAATGGATGGAATTGAAATGCAAAGAACAAGGTTTGGCAATTTCTGGAGAAAACATGAGAGAGGTAATTGGCGATGCCGTCTTCAAAATTAGATTCCCAACCATGACTGTGCAGGATTTTGCAAATTCTGTGGGTGCTATTAAAGGATTTCTATCAGACACTGAAAAGTCACAGATATTCCTAATGATCACTGTGTTTGACAACGAGAATATTGAGTGCCCTTTTTCAAATCAATTCCGTTGCCAGAAGTCACATTACTATGTACCGATGCGAGATATGAGGCAGTTACTCAAAGAGAAGGTGCTTTATAGACTAGATGAGGTAAAATCTTTAAATGCGAAATCTCTGGTAGACAGACTTGAAAATCTTGAAGACGGCAGGGGTTTGTTCGGAGGGTCGTTTCATCTCCTTATGCAGTGCTGTGCTGATATGGCAAATACAAGTTTTCCTGCAAATGAAACAAAGCAAGGAAATTTAGCTTCCAGGCAGGTACTCTCTAAGAAATTTCAAAACTGGGAAGCAGCCTGTACCTCAGGAAATGCAAATGTTAGTGAGATGATGACTTCATTCATGGATTTGCGAAAGGAGTTGGACAACTTGACTAATTGGTCTGTGTAAAACTTTCATCTGTTTATATAACGCGCAATGAGATTGCATTTAATTTACTCACGTGCTGTTTTATTGATATTTATTTCATACTTATAGAGATGCAAAGAACACAACCAGATAAAGGCCTACAGCGGCTGTATCATGTAATACCCTTTTTTGTTGCTAACCATATTTGTCAACGCTTATAAATTGTAGATCCTTTTTATTGACAATTTAACGAGACGTATTAGTCACATTGATTTTTTATGTTCTTTTGGAATTTATCTTTTCTGCATTTTTGGGTTTTTTTGTTGTTAACAGTGAACACTATCATAATAATATAATGGCAGAACTTCTAGAAATAGCTTTACAAAGAAGTTGGCAAGCGTTATGGCTAATTTGAAGAAATTATAAGTGCTAGTTTTTCATTTTTGAAATTTTTATGCCTCCTTGAGAAATGAACTTATCAAGTAAATTAATCGAAATGCAGCAATAAGATCACAATATTCAGCAAAGTTAACTGATTCTTCCTTAAACTTGCAGCATGCACAGTTACCTTAGCTATTTACAAACAGGTTTTTTATGTAGTAAAATGATTACATACTTCATTGCTTTTGACTTTTGTAAACTATTGCAGACATTGATTTAGCTTTTGACATTGATGACACATATATCATAAATGTTTCTTTTTTTTTATATATTAAAGTTGTCGAATAAAAGTTTTTGTATTCTAAAGAAACTATCCATGAAATGTCAAGATTCTTTTGCCACAACATAGGTAATACATAAAGGTTTTCATGATTAAACAAATCCAAAATATACACTGCTGACACATTATAAAAGGAAGCTATTGGCATTCTCCTAAGTGAATCCTAGATGCATGGGGAAATAACCAATAAGGCTCTGTAGAACTTCCAGTTATATGTAGAATCTAAATCAGGTTATATTAGAAGCATATCAGATGGAATAAACACAAATGCAAGATGTACTCTTTCACTAGTCAGATAGAATCTAAAGTTTATTGGTAAAACTCCCATATTTATATCATTAGGAGAAACCCATCAACCAATGGCCTGTGGCCAGCAATCAATTCCAGCAATTACAACATGACAGCTGGCAGTCAAGCTGCCAGCATCACAACATCACAAGTACATTCATACAATGACAATTAATACAATCAAACAATTCCCTAGAGATCCAATTTATACATTCAATGACATTCATGATATAAGAGGCCCATGTGTTAAGAGCATCTGCTAGTTGAGAACAATACATTAATAAAGTGGCTTTTCATCACCCATGGACACGTCTGTCCCAATCAATTAATATATGTATGAGTAACTCTCAAGTACCAAGCTTGGCTTGGCCAGGTGCAGTTTGCAATAATTAATGAAACACACCTGGCAGATCTGAAATTGGGAAAATGTAGCATCAACTGTAAATACATAATGTTGCTGAATATGCTAGAGTGATATACATAGAATTAAAGGTAAGTAAATGGATATGTATAATTTAATATTTAGGGAGTTTTATAGCATGGTATTTTACATCACTGCCTTCCCATGGAAAAAGTTCTGTAATTATTAGTGAAGTAAACGAGCATAATATTATAGAACTTGTAAAATGTAGATATGTGTATAAGTGCACATTAAACAAAAATATCAGGTTATTAAAGTGACTAAATGGTGAAATGACTCAAGTCTAATGTACAATGCATGAATGGGCAGCATTAAGTGCCTGTGTAAATGAGGCTTATAAATGAGCCTGATAGGGCCTCCCATTGAGTTGTAAGTTAAGTGGCTTGCTTATGCATGAGTAGGTTCAAACATGAATAGGCTCAAGATAGAGAGCTGACAAGCTGACATAGTTATGTAATGAACTCACACAGACCTATGTAATTAGTTAGCTAGTGACTTACATAATGAGGAAATAAGCTCTATTGAATGCATAAAGGTGTTAGACTTAAGTATACTTGTGTATTTAAATTCTGGGCTGAGCCCTTCGTGATAAAGAATGTATGCTATATTGTAGCTAAATCTTTTATCCCAATGTTTTGTGAGCTGATAGACTCACTAGTGATATGCCTAAGCAGATCCTGATAAAATTGATCCAAATAGGATAATATAAGTAAACATATAATCTAAACGAGTGCAGCAAGCTGCCTACAAAAAGAATAGGAAAAAAAAAACAACATATTGTGAAAGAGTAAATTTTTGTGTATGGAGACAACAAATTAAAAAAAAAAAAAATACGGCAGGGTAGCTAAGCTAGTAAATTGAAAAATAACTAACCTAACTAACTAATACATGCGTGCCCCCACTGAGCCCGATGGCCTAACAATTATGGATAGGAGAAACACGGACCCAGCGGAGACACTATTAAAATACAACATGATGATGATGAACAATATGAAATACAGCAAAATACATGTGTGGCCCTCGTGAGTCCGATGGTCCAACAACTAAGGATGGGAGTAAGACGAAACCCACGAGAGACCACTAAAAATAACACAATAAGCATGTGAGACCCCACACTAATGCAACCAGATAATAAATCAAATACGAGAGTCACTGAATTAATATCAGAAGCTGTGAGGGCAGCTTGACGAGAGTTCATTGGTGCAGTGTGGTCTCCTAAAGCTTATATGATACGATATAAGAGTGCTGTATGAATTCGATGGTGATCGTCAGTTGTGGGACTGTCACAGCAGGCATATGAAAATTTGACATGGCAAGGCTGTTAGCAAAGAGAGCCATGATGTTAGATAGGGCCGGAGGGTGCGGAGCTAAAGATAGCCAGCGAAGGACAGGAACACAGAGCGAAGGATAGCAGATAACCTGCTAAGCGCTAAAAGAGACTGAGCTAAGAAGTAGATCAAAGCAAAGTGGAATAAAGCTAAGCGCAAAGCCAGGCAAGCTTCGCAAGGTGTATGGGACTAGCCTTCTAAGTGGGGGGGGGGGGGGATAGATGGGGGGGGAAACGAATTCTCACCAGAGCGAAGATATAAAGTGTACATAACTAGACGCTTATAAGGCAGAGCTAACATGAGCATTGCTGCAATTGAGATTACGACTGAGCGAAAAGCTAAGACCGCTTCGCCAAAGTAAATAGTGTGAGAATAGAAAAGCAGGGGCGGACAAGTGTCCTAGAAAGGGGGGGGTCATTGCGAAGAATCAGTTACGTCAGAGCTAGGCGCTAAAAGGTCAGTGCTAAGAGATACATCCAAGCAAGCGAGGGTGAAGCTAAGCGCCTAGCTGAGAAATTGAGCAGAGCAAGGGGGGGGGGGTTATGGCGTAGGGAGACAAAATTGCATAAGGGGACTCCTCAACAATAGGACTGAGCTCGTCAACTCTTGCCTAGTGACCTTGCGAGCCTTTGCCCATGAGCCCATTATAACTACACTTGACATTAATCAATATGCCATTTCAACCCATGGTGTAGATATTGCCCTTCGTTGTCCCGGTGCGCCTGAAAGACACTTCACACTGGCACGTGGTACACACAACGTCACGTGCCTACGACCATGCACCTTGGCAGGCAAAGATTTCACTATTACTTGTGTCGACAGGCTTCATGTAACAAGACGCTATGTCCTCCCAGTCGTGCGGGTCACGAGCCATTTTAACTTTTCTAGACATGTTAAGATGGGGGATTTGTCTGTTGTCTTACCTAGCATGAAATCTGCCAATACTGAACCTATAGAAGACTTGGATGTGGACACTCTAATCAATCCTGTTCTGCCACTGCCCACATTTCCACCCCGCGCTCTTTCAAGGCAGCCCTCCCTTTTAACTATCATAAACATAGGCTGTTTTGCCATAACGTTGTGTCTATTATCCTTTCTGTACCTTCGCCACCGTTTGCGCAGACGTGGGCAAGATCAGAAGGCCCCCCCTCGATCCATTGAAGCTGCCTGTCAGGCACGCCGCCGGAAATCGGCCTACGCATTTCTGGGGGATATAGACGAGACCGGAAGTGGTGTCTGTGGCGTAGGAATCTTCTAATTGAACGTGAACTGAGAATGAGGAGTTCGCAATGGGTACAGGAAGGGTCAAAATGTGAGAGAGAGCGTTCGTTACGCCAGAATGGAGAAACAGCTAGAAATTGAAAGTACCAGTCAAAGATTCAATTACCTTATGCTGCGACGTGGTCTACGGGAGTAGGTCCTCCAAAGTCAACATCTTCGCCTAGGCCCTGGTCTGGTTGACAAATGTGGCCAGGCTTGTGTTCGCCTAGGCCCTGGTCTGGTAGACAAATGTGGCCAGGCTTGTGTTTGCCTAGGCCCTGGTCTGGTTGACAAATGTGGCTAGGCTTGTGTTCGCCTGAGCCCTGGTCTGGTAGACAAATGTGGCCAGGCTTGTGTTCGCCTAGGCCCTGGTCTGGTTGACAAATGTGGCTAGGCTTGTGTTCGTCTGAGCCCTGGTCTGGTAGACAAATGTGGCCAGGCTTGTGTTCGCATGCGTCAACGTTATTGTGCTCCCCTGGTTTCGTGCAGACAGTGTCGACCCTTTCTGCGAGGTCCACAGGGTGATGTCACTGTCCCAGGATGCCAAAATCTGACGCCGCGTCCGTTGACATTTGATGATGATGCGGCATGTTCATCACCTTCAGAGGCAATTGTGTCGTCCCAACGATCATGGATGATGATGATGAAGCAATAGAGATGCTGAGGAATCTGATGAGGAAGTGAAGCATGGAGTGCAGCCATTTTATTCTCCTGAGGAAGCCAGGAATTGCGGCACCTTGATTCTGGTCTTCTTTAGCCCGGCTGGTAACAGGGCCAGACATGGCCTCTTAGCTCCTCGGGGTAGGAAGGGCCCGGACTTCTGGCCTGAAAGTTCGAATCCAGGGTCCTGATGTCTCTTCGGATGTCGTTCTCTGGGCTGAGCTGTTTTGTGAGAAGCATCTTGAAGTACAATGCCATCCCAAGGTAGCAGGATGCAGTCAGCCTTCATTTTCATGGCTGCTACAGAAAATTGTGATGGGGGCACCTTCAGTCTCTCTCCCCCAGAGCTCTGGTCATGATCCTCAATCATCCATCGGGTGATCACCTGGGCATTGACAATCTTGGTACCTGTATAATGCTTTTTGATTGGTCTCATCTCAGCCACAGCATCCTTCTTCTGGATCTGTTTGTTTGTCATCAGCCACAGCATTGTGCTGCTTGTTGATCCAAGGTGATCAGTGTGGGGAGGTTCTATGGGTCTTACATCCTTCGTGGTCCACTGAGTCCTTGGTTTTGTCCTGATTGTCCCTGTCCGGTATCAATGAGTGCCATGTTGATATGGAGGTTCCAGGACATCTTCTCAGTGGAGTGGAAAGAAAGCGGCAGGTCCTTGCTTCACATGAGCAAGTAGTTAATCTTGGAGATCACAGGCCATTCCTGGGGAGTCCTCTGTTGTCCATGTGGCTCCAGGTGGAAGATGATCCGCATGCTCCCAAGATGATCCTGTGATGAGTCCAAGGTGTTCGACTCAGGTCAGCGGTCACCAGTTAAAAAAGGAAGCTATTGGCATTCTCCTAAGTGAATCCTAGATGCATGGAGAAATAACCAATAAGGCTCTGTAGAACTTCCAGTTATATATAGAATCTAAATCAGGTTATATTAGAAGCATATCAGATGGAATAAACACAAATGCAAGATGTACTCTTTCACTAGTCAGATAGAATCTAAAGTTTATTGGTAAAACTCCCATATTTATATCATTGGGAGAAACCCATCAACCAATGGCCTGTGGCCAGCAATCAATTCCAGCAATTACAACATGACAGCTGGCAGTCAAGCTGCCAGCATCACAACATCACAAGTACATTCATACAATGACAATTAATACAATCAAACAATTCCCTAGAGATCCAATTTATACATTCAATGACATTCATGATATAAGAGGCCCATGTGTTAAGAGCATCTGCTAGTTGAGAACAATACATTAATAAAGTGGCTTTTCATCACCCATGGACACGTCTGTCCCAATCAATTAATATATGTATGAGTAACTCTCAAGTACCAAGCTTGGCTTGGCCAGGTGCAGTTTGCAATAATTAATGAAACACACATGGCAGATCTGAAATTGGGAAAATGTAGCATCAACTGTAAATACATAATGTTGCTGAATATGCTAGAGTGATATACATAGAATTAAAGGTAAGTAAATGGATATGTATAATTTAATATTTAGGGAGTTTTATAGCATGGTATTTTACAACATGTTACAGGCTTAGTGTTCGTTTTCATCCACCAAAGATATTGGTCATTGACTCATGAAAAGGCATTTGTTTGTCATAGAAGGCCTATAATCTAATTAATTTTAAAATGTCAGCCAAATCAAATGGTTGTGGATTGATAACATATTTATAAAAGAGTTATGAAAATTTAGAAAAAATACAAAATTTCGGGGTTATTTCCTCAAATTCTCTTTGATTAATTTTTTGTCTGTCGTACTTTTTCCAACTGTTATAGCTTGTATTGAGAAAGAATAACATACTATAATCTATTTCTATACATGTGTAAACATTCTTTGGATTTAACTTTCAACCGTAAAATATTAGTTTGCGTCTGTTCCCTGAACTACCCTAACAAAAATAGAATCAAAGAGGTACAACTGAATGTCTATTGGCAGACTAAGAGCTCTACATTTGGCCAATAGCGCAAACATCGCCCTTGAGGCTTGCTTACTTACTTCTTCCACACCAGTCTTGAAAGATCCATTATATAAGATTGTTAGGCCCAAGTACTTGTATTGTTGTACTATTTCTAATGGGCTATCATTTAATGAAAAGGTAAACTTCTTGGGATCAAACTTTCTCTTTCCAAACACTACAACTTTCGTCTTTGAGCAGTTCACCTGAAGCTACCAAGTATTGCAGTAATCATTAAGAGCATTGAGAGCTTTTTGAAGTCCCTCTGCACTATCTGCAAACATTATAGTATCGTCTGCATACATCAGAACCATTAATTTTATAAAATTTCCAGTTTCCTGTGAATCAAGGCAAATTGGTTGGCATCCTTTTGCATAGAGGTATGCTTCCAAGTCATTTATAAAAAGTGAGAACAACAGGGGAGACAGGTTCTCTCCCTGACGCACACCTCTCAAACTAACAAAGAACTCTGATTTAACAGACTTGAGAAAAACACATGACTTTATATTTCTGTACATACTTTTCATTACTTCCAGAATTTTTCCGCTTATCCCATACTAGAGAAGCTTATACCAATGCGCTTCACGGGAGACAGTGTCAAACGCTTTTGCATAGTCGACAAAATTTGTGAACAATTTTTGTTTCCTGTGACAAAGTAGTTCAATTGTACTCTGCAACAAGAAGATGTGATCAATGGTTGAGTAACCTGATCTAAACCCTGCCTGCATTTCGCTTAGTATTTCATTTTGCTCACAGAAGCTATATAGGCGGGAATTTAATATTGCAGTAAATAGTTTCCCAAAACAACTTAGGACGGTGATGCGCCTATAGTTGTTGCAGTCAGTCTTTTCGCCCTTGTTTTTATACAGAGGGATAATTAGACCAACTAGCCATTCCTGAGGCACTCTGCCTTCCTTTAAAACTCTGTTAAACAGGTATAAGTACAGGGGCATGAGTATAGCCGCAGAGTTTTTGATGTACTCATTTATAATCCCATCACTGCCAGCCGCTTTCCCATTCTTGAGTTTGAAAATTTGAGCCTTAACCTCAGTTTCGGTGAAGTGTGTATTCAGAGACTCAGTATTCAAGTTTTGCAGGCTTAGTGTGACAGGATCATTTACAGAATCTGACAAGAAATTAACTTCTGTCCCTCTTGACACCTCTCTGAAGTGCTCGCAAAGCTGCTGCAGAGACAAGGGTTCACTCCAATGGAACGTACTCTTTACCTAGCAAACTCTTTACCTAGCGAGCTTAGAGAAATTACTAGTATAAATGTTTTTAAAAGAAATCTCTCTAAATATTTTTTTAAAAACTTACAAAGATTTTAAATTGCTGCTTTTATATTGACGTTTACATTATTAGGCCTGCCTGCAACAGGGCTTATGTGACGAGTCAAGCTCTCTCTATCTGTATGACGCTGTGCACAAGATCCTGTTAAAACTAAGCATTGTATGAATCTGATTCTAGATCGATAGATAGATCGATAGATAGAAAGACAGATAGGCCTAGGCCTCGGCAGGCTGGCAGGCCTACGTATACACTCTCTGAGTGTTCGTTCTTGTATTTTATCTGTACTTGATTGTGCTCCTATTGTGCTCTTCTCTAATTTTGATTGTGTTTTAATTTTACTTCTTCATATTTTATTTATTCATCATTTTGTTGTCATACATGTGTTATTACAGATCTCTTATTAGTGTGCCATGTCCTTTTCAACTGCCACAGTGCTCTTGTGATGTCAGTATCAGCATAATGATTTCACAGTTGGTATATTTGCAGTTTCAGCTGTGTCACTTGGAAACCATACTGATCACACCATTACAAATTCACACATAAGCTGTTAGATTGTTGCTCAACATTGATTATTCAGTTTGATGTTTTGAATAAATCCAAAATTTACAATATCCAGCTATATATAACGGATTTTGTGTATAACTGCTATCAGTTTTAGCACTTTCACAACAAATCAAATTCATTCACTCTCATATTCATTTGTTGGTCTGAGAGGTTATTATGTGCTGCTCTGTCTTGGCAAAAATAATATACTCAGGATCCATTCAGAATTTAAGACCTAAGGGGGGGGGGGAGTTTTTCTTGGGGGCATCCTTATCAAGGATTTCCAATAATGTTTATTTGATGATCGAATTCTTAGCCTCCTTGTCTGGCCTTTTCCCAAATTTTTGGGGAGCATCTACCCCCCCCCCCCATTTCTCGTCCTCTGGTATGCCCATGCAACACCGCCACGTTCACTTCCGAAAAATCTCCCCATCATCCCCATTCCAGTCATCAATTCTGAAGAGTTTCTTTGGCTCAGATCTCACCTAAAAGGCTGAAAAGCCACAAGGTGCTGCCCTCAATGAGAAATTTCACAACAGGACACCATGAATGTCCATGATGGATCAAGCAAGTGGCTCAAACATATCAGTTTCACCTGCTCCAACTGAATCAAACAACTATACCAATGAATGCAGATTAATCAATTGTCATTCACACTTCGACAGCCCGTAAGCCGGACTTGTTGGTAGCAGTTGGAATCAACACTCAAGCTTGGAGTGCCAATAGTGATGTCAGTATTGCAATACTGACATCACCTGGGCATATATTCACTTGGCACATGGCACACTTATACGAGATCTGTAATAATTGTTTATGGACATAACTCAAAATATCATTGCTGGCGTTATCTTCCTGAATAAACTTGTAAACCATAAGAAAAATGTCATAAAATATGCATTCACTTGGGGTGGGTATTAAAAATATCCACATGGAACCCTAATGGATACTAAGATCTGAATGACACTAAAAAGGGGAACCAATTTTTGACAGACAGTTTAAACAAAATTCCCAATACCCCCCCCCCCCAGTCATAAATTCTGAATGGCCCCTTAGCACAGGAGGATGACCCAGAGATCTATGTGGCCAACGTTTAAGTCCAGGTAACCAAACCATAGTAGGAATCAAACCAGGGACCCAGCAAATTGTAGCCAACTGCCCGAGCAAGTGCGCAACCCCCCCCTCCCCCTGTGAAACTTTTTTTTAAACTTCACCTACACATAGGTGAAGTTTCTTGTAATCGGTAGTAGGCCTATTTTTATTAAGAATTTACCATTACATGTTAAATTCTTATTGTTTTTGGTATTATTAAACTTCACCTACAGACACATAGGTGAAGTTTCTTGTAATCGGTATTATTTATTATTATTATTCCGCCCGACAAACCTCTTTTGAAAATTGAAAAAAAATTCATACACACGGTCTACAATGACTTTACTACAAATTCTGAATATGAATGACCTTGACCTATTTTTCAAGGTCACAGAGCCTTTCAAAGTCGATTTTCGCAAAACTTGTAGGTCATCTGGTTATTACCGGATTTCACTTTCCTGTACATAGAAATGTCCTAGACACTTTCTACACAGCTTGACCTACTTTCATGAAAGTAGGTCAAGGTCACATTGTACAAAGTCCGTTTTCATGGTTTAAGGTCTATCGCGGGATCACAGAATCCGTAAGTCTTAGATTCATACCGATGGTGCCAAAACGTGCCCGAACTCATGGGACATTTGCCCGGACTCTTTATTTTCCATCGGCAGTACCGGTTCTTGAGTTATGTAACTTTAAAGTCATACCGCGTCACCTAAACCGTCAGGGGTGCCGGAAGGAAATGCGGGCGGCAGGGGGGGTCGGTCGAGAAAGGGCAAATCTAATTCGCGAAACAAAAATTTACTGAGCGGCAATGACAATTTTGAATATATACTTATTGATTTTTGCCTAAATTCACTGTAAATTAAGGACCAATAATGTTTTTTCTTGGAGATGAAAAGGGCAACCTTGCCCCCCTTGCCCCTCCTGGCCAGGGGCAGCAGGGGCAATTGCCCCCCCCCCCTGTTTCGGCACCCTTGAAAACTGTTGACCTTGAGAATTTTACCTTGAAATATCGATGTTAGCCCATAGCATGTCGTAATAAACCCCCCAAAACATACACATAAGCCCAAACTGACCTTTAAATTTGACCTTGACCTCATTTTTCAAGGTCATTTGACCCGAAAAAGTTTGAAATGGTGCCATTTTCAGCAATTTTTTTTTACCATGTTATTTTTAGGATATCAGCGTGATTCACAGGTGACAGATGAACATTGGCCTGTTTATTCATAATATCTAATCATATTTTAACTACCTCCGTCCCCGGATTTATGAAAATTTTTTAAATATTACTAACCAAAAAATGTTAAAAAATGACACATTTCCCCGTTCTTGACAAGGAAATATTGATTGTACAGGGTTACAATGCATGGCTGACCCCCCCCCCCTTTTTCACATAATGCAATTATGAAAATCATATTTATTTTGACCTACAAAATGTTTTTCAAGGTCAAACTCAAGGTCAAACATGACAAAAAATTTCACATTTTTGACATTTCATATGTGACCTGCTCCACCAAAATGAGTTCAAAGTAGGCAATCTCTATTTTCCAGAAATTAGCAAAATGTGTCAAAAGGTCACATTTTGATGATTTTTAGCTATTGGTACCATGTTTTAGCAAAAGTAATTTGCTTTGATTATTTAAGACCATCTTAACCAAAAACTGATTTTAAATTAGCTAAATTGGGCATCCTTCTTGGTTTACTTAGTTCTTCCATTGCAAAGGCGGGAAATTCAAATGCCATTTTCTCAAAGTTCAATGTTTTGTATCATCAATGTTTGAGATGCCATATCTTTGCCGCATTCTTCGGATTGGATGGAGATATCAAGACAAATGAAACATCATTTTAAAGCCAAGTTCCAGTAGAACATAGTCGTTTTCACAACTTAATATGACAGCAGGCCGACTTTGAACCCATTTTGGTGGAGCAGGTCACATATTTTTTAACAGAGAAGGAATCAAGATATTGATACAAAAATGGTAGACATACTTGCTACAATACTCTAGAGGCTTCCTGTAAAGTTTCAAGGTCCTCGGATTGACCTACGTTGCACTGTAAAGGTCAAAATGTCGAAAAACGAGCGAAAAATTTATAATTTTTTTTCACATTTCTCAAAGATAGCGACAAACGGCCGTAGCTCCGGTCCTAATTAAGATAGAGAGAATCTGAAAACAGATTTGGAAAGCCCAAATTTTCCTCTAGTTTTCATTTTCGAACCTTTTTTCGTAGCTCCGACGGTTAAAAAGATCGCCAGACCCTGAAAATTTCATGTTTTTTGTCGAACTTTCACAATACACGTATATCACTATTTTGACAAGGAAGGAATCATCCTTTTTTGATCAACCTGTCTGGACCTATTTCTATAATAATAATAATAATAATAATAAGGATTTATATAGCACTAATTTCAGTAAACTGCTCATCAGCGCTTTTTCAGATCAAATCACTTGTCAGAATTCCGGAACAAATGGGTTTTTAGATTCTTTTTGAAGCTTTCTAATGTTTGTGCAGTTCTCACTTTTTCAGGCAAGGTGTTCCAGAGTTTTGGTGCTGCATAGGAAAATGCTCGATCTTCAAACTTATTTTTGTTGCATGGAACAGGTTCTGCTAACAGCAGTTTGTGGTTGCTTCTCAGGTTATGTTCTCGTTGAGTTTTAACCTTAACAAGTTCTTGGATGTATTGTTGTGCCTGATTATTCATTGCTTTCCATGTAGTTGTCATCAATTTGAACTGAATTCTTGCTGTGATTGGTAACCAGTGTGCAGTTGTTTCCTACTCTGGCTGACACTTTTGTGTTTTTTCAACCTCTCAATTAATCGAACAGCTGAGTTTTGAGCAACCTGAAGTTTATTTAACAATCGGGTAGCAGTGCCATACAACAGCCCATTTCCGTAGTCCAAATGTGGGGTGACAAGTGCATTGACAGCAGTTTTAACTATTTCCTTGTCAAGGTTTTTTCGGAGTTTCGACAGGTTTCTTAAATTAAAATATGCGTTTCGGCACATTTTGTTGATCTGCTTCTCCATGGTCATATTTTTGTCAAAGAGCACTCCTAAATTGCGTACATGGTTGGCAATTTTGATTTCAACATTGTCAACATTGATAGATGTCATTTGAAGTTTCTTCAGTTTGTTTGGTGCTCCAATCAGAAGAAGTTCAGTTTTATCTCCATTATTGCACAGCTTGTTGTCATGCAAGAAATCATCTGTTTACATAATCCTGGCTAATTATGTATGTTTTCTGTGAACCGTTTTGGTTATACAGTGATTTTAAGTTAAAAACTACCCTTCTTCAGGTATTTCTAAAGTTCATATTCCTGAATTGTACCATAATTTCAATCTGCGATAACTCAGGTCCTAATTATGAATCTGCAAACAGATTTGAAAAGGCTAAATTCTCCTCTAGTTTTCATCTTTGAACCTTTTGTCGTAGCTATGACGGTTTAAAAGATCGCTGGACCCTGAAAATTGCATGTATTTTTGATGGTCAAAGAGATCACATGACCCTGAAAAATCAATGTTCTCAGAAATCGCAGTGGATGTACTGGTGGATGTACTGGTGGATGTACTGGTGGATGTACTGGTGGATGTACTGGTGGATGTACTGGTGGATGTACTGGTGGATGTACTGGTGGATGTACTGGTTCATGTACTGGTTCATGTATTGGTTTGTGTTCATCTACTGGTTCATCTACTGGTTCATCTACTGGTTCATCTACTGGTTCATGTTTGGTTCATGTACTGGTTCATCTACTGGTTTATGTACTCGTTTTTCTGTGCATACTTGCATGTACTCAATATCCAGGAAACATTCTTGCATTCTTGTCTGTATGCATGTTACATAATTTGTATGATGCCTGTGTACTTTTCCATGTACCTTTTACTTACTCATCTACTTGTGTCTGTTCGAGTTACTGGTACCTCAGTAGGTGAAGTTTTGTTACCGCTCGCGGTTACGTCTACTAGTTAAAATTGTCATTGGTTCATAAAGTAAAATTCATCATTGAATCCATGGATTCTTCTTAGTAATGTTGCATTTTCTCCACAGATGGAGCCTCCATCAAATTTCCAAATCCCTGTCAGCTGTGTGGAACTGTGGATAATTATATTATTCGGGCCTTTATTAATTAAGCATGACCCCATTATTTTTGGAGAAAGTAGTTGCAACTTCAATTGTTTATTTGATGTTATTTTATGCCTACTTGTTTCACACGGGCCGTTTGTTACTTCTTGTTGAAATTCAGTTGAATCTGTCCTCCATTTGTAAACAAGATTCTTCACTGTTGTCAAGCCCTGACGGTAGGCCTACTTCTTTACGGTTCTTCATACGCCATGGTCCGGCATGGTTTTGACTTCAGGTTAACGTTAAGGTGCTGTCTACATGGTCCTTACAAGGTGTTAAGGCATTAATGATGCCGTAGACACCGGACTATTTTCATCGGCACCGAAGTACGTAGTTCCCCCTGCGTCGTTTGGTCCTGCTGGAGTTCAAACTTCAGATATTGTAGGATGCAGCTGTGTAAACACTAATCAGACAAACTATGCTGTTTCTCTGGAGTTTCAAGCACACACAAATGTTTGTGGATTGCACAGCACATTGCCCTTGGAGTGGACTGTCATTGGAAACTTTATTCAACTTGACAAACTTTATTCAACTGGACAATTGCATGAATACACAACTGAGTACAAGGCTCTGTTGCCCTTCCGGACCCTTGTTGGGCACCACAGAAGTCACCGAACAGTCATTTGAAACACCGCTGTTATCCGAATGCGAACCGAGGTGAACAGCGGCAATGTTATTGTTGCGATTGTCATCCCCATGGCGGCAGGAGGTGTTCACACTGGCGAGTTGTGTTTCTTCTTCGTCGTCCTCGTCGTCCTTCATCTCCACAAGGGCATCTGCCGAGGGGTCCCAGGTTAGGATAAATAATATAGAGATCCATGGCATAAGCTGTCTCTCATTTACCCGGTTCTCCACCATTTGACATAAGAAAACTGGGGGAATGAAAGACGGCTTATGCCATGGATCTCTATATTATTTATCCTAACCAAATGTAACCAAAGTAAAGTAACAAACACATTATATAACAATTAATCAATATTGGTCAGCCAATTGGGAGGTGCATTCGGTGTCAATTGTAATTTGGTCCACATTAATATATTCTCATATTAAATAAACTACCTTATATGCTGAGTCAAGCTGGGCCTGGCATGCAGATCTGACTGAACTGTCTCCTATTATAGTAGACCAGCAGCCTTCCAGACCTACTATTATAGTTGTACTATTCTTCTGTGGACTATATATATGAGAGCATCATGCATTCCCTTTTATACTAGTCAGATCTTGGCCCAGAGTCACTCAGCACTTTCATATGTACGTCATAGTTATTTTAATGAACTTTATGTTTGTGGCTTATGGCCAATCATGATTATATGAAGGTCACACTCTCCCAATTTCTGGCTTTCACAATAAGGACATGTTTATTTTGTAAATCAAAGTCAACATAATTATCAATAGTACAAAATATTAGTTTTAACTTTAATTAATATGGCATCTTCCACAATATATGAAAGATAAATTATACATTAGCATCAAAAGAGGGGGCCATTTTTACAAGAACCGAACAAGATACCGATCTATAAAATCGGTACTGAAGAGTGCAGAACGATTTACGCATCTTTACAACAACTATCTGAGTTCTAAAACACTTTCAAATGAGCTGGCATGTTACTTTTAAGTCAGTGAAGGGGTATAGAACATATTAAGGGCCTGGCCCCAATGAATTTCAGACATTTTTTGGGACACCCGACCTGTCATTATTCCTTGGTTTTTCTAAATACACAGGGAATCTTTATTCAACAAAGGCAAAAATCACACCCAAAATAGAAGGAAATCCCAACATAGCAGCTGGTTGGTGGAGTGGTTACGGTGCCCAACAGTCATTTGAAACACCGCTGTTATCCGAAAGCGAACCGAGGTGAACAGCGGCATCTTTATTGTTGCTTGTCATCCCCCTGGCGGCAGGAGGTGTGCACACTGGCGAGTTGTGCTTCTTCTTCCTCGTCCTCCTCGTCCTCCTCGTCCTTCATCTCCACAAGGGCATCTGCCGAGGGGTCCCAGGTTAGGATGAATAATATATATATATATAGGATTTTATTAGACAGCTTAATATCATCAAGATACATGTGTCGTAAATAAACAAACAAAAAATCAATAAAAAATATATGTACAACAGAAGGATAGTAACTACAAATGACAAACAAGAATGCAAACGAGTATGCAAAATTACTAAATATATAAAGTAATATAGACATTATTATTCAATAGTGTTTTACCAATAATTTAAGTTAAAGCCAGAATTTCAGAGATAGTGATAGAGCAGTGAGGCACAGTCCAGTGGAACCAGAAATCTATAATACTAATACTGTAATTGAAAGCACCATATAAGGCAAAAGTTTTTACTGGTAATGAATTAGTCCAAGACACTGCTCATACTTATTAAAATCAATATAGACCTCACACGTATATATATTATTATGTACACATGAAATTGATGAAGACAAGTACACCAACAACAGACAAGACAATGAATACAATATATATACATACTATAAAAAAAAACAACATGTATTTAAAATGAGAAAATAATATCACGTGCAGATAAATGAACATCTCAAGAAATTGAAGCACCAATAATTCAGCGTAATTGTACACATAAAAAATATTTACATGAAACAAAGCAAACACAAGGAAGCATAGGGTGTCTCATTTTTCGAACTTTTTTCCGGATCACGCTAGTCTTTAAACCAATTGATCTCCTATGTGAACAGAACACGCAGTCCAAATTTCAGCCAAATCCATTGATGTTTAGACCCCCCCCTACCCACTTCTATTTTGGGGCTATTTTTACCATTCGCGAGTACAGTAAAAATGTCATTTTCGTATGGAAAAACATGAATTACAGACATATTTTACCTATTAAGGTTGCTTAAAAGGTACAGTGAGGTGCCTGCTGGGTACTGCTTTCATTTCCATTAATTTCTTGTCCATATTATGTGATCTATAGACATTTTAAGGGCAAAAGTCGCCAAATTCAGCTAAAATCCTTGTAAAATCACACCAAATATCTAGTCTCGTGCTTACTAAGAAGGGTACATTGAGGATAGTGATGTCTTTTAGAAGTATATGACTTTTGATAAGATTGAAGAATGAAGAACTACAGAAAAATCATGGGTTGTAAACCCCAATTGGACTTCAATAAGGAATTCAATGGTTTATGAAATAATTATAGCAGTTTTTATTTCTATAAACAAGCAAAACAATCACGTCAATAAAGATGTGTCGAGTGATTCAATTCTATGATGTAATTTAATAATTTCTGTATAAATTTGGTCAAACGAGCTCTTAAGAGATTAAATACCTGGATGATATGACTGCCGTGGGTTCAATGATTTCACTTTGAGAGGCCCCTATCAACCTGGTACTACTGTTATTGAATCATTCTGACACAGATATGACTGTGTTTCTCCAATCATGGCTATGTCATTTGCCATGTGGTACAGCAATATTCCGCATAACTGACAAGACACAGACTGACCCTCAAATAGTCATTGAGACTGTTAGAACACTGTTTAGGGCCTTTTTGCAGGGGTTTAAATAAATCGTGACCCAGACACAATGATCCGTCCTCTCCTGTTAAAAATAGTGAACTCTTCATGGTTTGGAAATGTACTGTCATATAAATCTGCCTTCCAGGAAGTCAATGTACATAATGTGATAAATGTCACACAGGTCCCAATGGAGTTACAAAACTTCATATTCATCCAGTAATCCAAAACATTTACACCGTTGCTTCCACAGGTGCTGTGTGGTGTCTGAGATAAGATATAGAGCAATTGAACCCACATAATTGCTCAAAGCAATACTATAGCTTGACATGAATGCCTATTGATATGCCTACACCTTTTGTAACAGATTAAAATGCATTTATATCATTCTCAGCACTATTCAGCTATTTATAAGCTAAAACCTTCCATAAATTGTTCTTATAATCCAAAATGTTATCTGAAAGGGTCAATGCCACTCAAGAACTTTAATTGAAATGCTTTGAGGTACAGATGTAAGATTGACTGAGAGAGATCACAGCAGCTAATAAACTCAACAATGCTCTACAAGCCAAACCAGTGATTTTTTTCTGTCATCCACATCTTGAATGGAAGTTGTGAAACTGAATCATTAATTGGCTCCAGACAACTCGTCAGCAAAGAACTTAATTATCTAACAAATGAATATAAATGCATATTTTCAATAATTTTGAATATTGCTTCATTTTATCCCTAATATCAGATTAAACCATGGACATATTGGAGACCACAATAATTGGATTGAGATATTTAACTTCCGGAGTGTAGGCTATATTAATTTTTTTACTCGCAATCGCATTCACAAACAATCAGACTGCATTCCATGGAGTTATCTCTGATGGAGCCAAATGGCCATGCATGGATTCAAATAATGAATTTCTGAGAGCCTGTATTATCAGGTGTCAAATTTTTCATTAGCTAGTTGCTCACAAGTAACTTAGCATACTAGAATATTTTTTCTCTATCTTATTTCACAGCTGTTATTATTGAATTGGTGAAAACAGACGGATCAGTATGCCTGTAATGCCTTAGCTTTTGTTAACATTGTTAGAGACCATTGAATGAATAAGATATCCCTTAACTGTAATTCTTAATTCTTCAAACTTTATAGAATCCCGCCACTCCTTAAACTACAAAATCTCATTAATTTACCAAGCTTAGCAGGTACAAGATTAGATAATTGGTGCGATTTTACCAGGATTTTAGCTTAATTTAGCGATTTTTTGCCCTTAAAATGCCTATAGATTACATGATATGGGATGAAATTGATGGAAATGAAAGCAGTACCCAGCAGGCGCCTCACTGTACCTTTTAAGCAACCTTAATAGGTAAAATATGTCTGTAATTCATGTTTTTCCATACGAAAATGACATTTTTACTGTACTCGCGAATGGTAAAAATAGCCCCAAAATAGAAGTGGGTAGGGGGGGGTCTAAACATCAATGGATTTGGCTGAAATTTGGACTGCGTGGTCTGTTCACATAGGAGATCAATTGGTTTAAAGACTAGCATGATCTGGAAAAAAGTTCGAAAAATGAGACACCCTAAGGAAGCAGCACAGTCAATCTGCCACCAACCACTCAAACACCAGGGGCTACTTATTAGACTAATACAAGTACAAAGATCATGATTAAATGTCAATTCCTAATGCACTGTACAAGAAGTTACCAAGTGCAATGTTAAGGTTTATATCTTTAGACATCATAATTTGACGAAATTGCTCAAGTTGTGAGAGTATCATAAAACCAAAAATGGAATTAGATGCTACCTGTAATAACTTAACTCTAGTGTCAGACCATTTGGTACAGGTCATTAGACAATGAAATTCATCTTCAACAAGGTTTAAGTTGCATTTTTCACAAATTCTGTTTTCTGCCGGAACAAATATAGAGATCCATGGCATAAGCTGTCTCTCATTTACCCGGTTCTCCACCATTTGACATAAGAAAACTGGGGGAATGAGAGACGGCTTATGCCATGGATCTCTATATTATTTATCCTAACCAAATGTAACCAAAGTAAAGTAACAAACACATTATATAACAATTAATCAATGTTGGGCAGCCAATTGGGAGGTGCATTCGGTGTCAATTGTAATTTGGATCACATTAATATATTCTCATATTAAATAAACTTTACCTTATATGCTGAGTCAAGCTGGGCCTGGCATGCAGATCTGACTGAACTGTCTCCTATTATAGTTGTACTATTCTTCTGTGGACTATATATATGAGAGCATCATGCATTCCCTTTTATACTAGTCAGATCTTGGCCCAGAGTCACTCAGCACTTTCATATGTACGTCGTAGTTATTTTAATGAACTTTATGTTTGTGGCTTATGGCCAATCATGATTATATGAAGGTCACCTCTCCCAATTTCTGGCTTTCACAATAAGGACATGTTTATTTTGTAAATCAATGTCAACATAATTATCAATAGTACAAAATATTAGTTTTAACTTTAATTGATATGGCATCTTCCACAATATATGTAAGATAAATTATACATTAGCATCAAAAGAGGGGGCCATTTTTACAAGAACCGAACAAGATACCGATCTATAAAATCGGTACTGAAGAGTGCAGAACGATTTATGCATCTTTACAACAACTGTCTGAGTTCTAAAACACTTTCAAATGAGCTGGCATGTTACTTTTAAGTCAGTGAAGGGTTATAGAACATATTAAGGGCCTGGCCCCAATGAATTTCAGACATTTTTTGGGACACCCGACCTGTCATTATTCCTTGGTTTTTCTAAATACACAGGGAATCTTTATTCGACAAAGGCAAAAATCACACCCAAAATAAAAGGACATCCCAACATAGCAGCTGGGTGGTGGAGTGGTTAAGGTGCCCAACTGCTCCACTGAAGGTCTTTGCCTTCATGGGTTCAAACCCCAGATGGGGAACTCAAAGTTATCAGTGATCCTTCATAAGCAAACATTCAAGCTAGATGACATTCGAATGAGACTTTAAATTGGCGGCCCCTTGTATCAGTGACTGTTCTTGGCAAGTAAAGGATCCCTCACATTGGGCAAATGTGAAACATGTTGGGGACTCCTGCTCTCTCTCTCCCATCTCATCTGCAACCCTCATGAGTGCCCAGAACTGGGCTTAGAGGGCTGCACTTACTATATCTATCTATCTATCTGTCCAAACTGGGCCATTACCGGCATCCAAAATGTAGGAGAAAGCCAATCTTCACCAGTCACCAGCAATATAGCATTGATAACAAACTTGTGACTTACCATTATTAAGTTCAGATTCGCTCACTTCGGTATTTTCGAGGGCTTCTATGATGTAACTATCATGATCACTTTGCTCCAGAGCTTCAATGAATTTTCTGTAAGCTCCGGGCCCTCTTTTTGGCAAGATGCGAGTTAAGAAGTATTCTCTCTTTTCGGTGGGAGTTATGGGTGTTAGGTCCAACTTCTCTAAATCTTCTCCCGTCAGTATTTCATTTTCGAATAAAAATGTCTTCACTGAATTGAGGTCCAAATTATGTCTGAGAAGATCATAATTTTTTTGCAATATCTTTTTATGTTTCGCTTCCATTATTGTCTTGCTGAAATAAAATATAAAAAACACATTATGAATTGGTCCTGACTCTTAAAACAGTGGTATATATCATTTCATTGACTCTATTGACCTGAGGAAGTTGGCCCCCTGAAATTTGGGGGCCCCTGTGATGATACATACATTTATATTTAAAATCGGAAGAAAAAAAATACTAACTTACTTCGTTTATGTATTTGTGTGCCGTTATCCTTTTTCCTTTACAAACTATTGTGGCAGAATTTAAAAGCAAAATATTATAGGCCCAGGCCTAGCAAATTATTGCACTGCGCTAGCCCACCGCCAGGTGGCCATAGCAGTGCCCTTGTTTTCATAGCCTTCCAGATTCGTCAACTAACATTTGCTGCAAATTTTATGTGTGAGCTCCTGGTTCTTTGACATAACTTTTAACGTTCTCCTTCACATGTATGTTCTGTATCTATCATGAAGTTTTTCCCCCACATGTTTAGACTTGTGTTAGGGGATTAATTGTGTCATATTCCAAATGTTGTGCCTCCGACATTTCACAACTGTTCACTACTCAGCACATTGAGCATGCTTCTACATATATTAGGCCTGCAGTCTGCTGCACAATGCACCTGGTTAATCGGTTGCATGGGGTACAGTGAATGCACCAGGTCAACCAGGTTCTTCGGTTAAATAAAATGCACTGGTCAGACAAAAATGGGTACTTGAAAAAAGGTGCATGGCTAACATAGAAATGAAGGAAGGGAATACTTTGATTATAGAATTATCTCATCCCATTTTGTATTACTGCTCAGCATGGTTACCCACAAACAAGGACCGGTGAAAATGGCTCCATTTCTTATGAGATTTCCATGCATTTAAGCTAGTGTACTGGCAATAATGGTAGTGGAGATCGTGTGGAGACTACAACATGTCTTTTTCCGTTTTATTTTCTGGCAAATTTAAGAACAAGAAAATCTTTTTGAAAAAAAGATATATGCTGGCTGTAGTGATTACGATTTCAAAATTTACAATAAGAGTATGTTTTGCCAAAAGAATTTTAAAATATGGTATAAGAGAAACTACAGATGGACCCATGATATGGTATAAGAAGCTAAAAGAGGAATTATAGATGAACCCATGATAGATCTATCTATCTATCTGTCTATCTCTCACCCTCTCTATCTCTTCATCCCAAGGGGGGCATGCGATACTCCGGAGACACCAACTATACTTTTTCTATATCTCTCACTAACTAGGTCTGGAACACACACACATCATGGGTTCATCTGTAAATCCTCTTATAGCTTCTTATACCTGCTCTGCTGATCTTCACTAACTGGTGTATTGTATTGACTGTTATTTTTATTCCTATGACAGTTTAGATGGAGTTGGCAAGTTCATATGGGGTAGCATAGGTTCAATATGACTCACTATTAATTAGTAAGTCACTATATATATAACTGTCAATCCCTAAATGTTAATCAGGCATCCCTTACTCTTGTTCATCAATTAGTTACTACCTGTTCGTCATTAAGTCCATTGTTTTGGTAGTTACTATTTGTTAGTCACTAAATATGTTATTTAGTCACAAACTGTTAGTTAGTCAAAAACTGTTAGTCAGTCAAAAACTGTTAGTTAGTCAAAAACTGTTAGTTAGTCAAAAAGTGTTAGTTAGTCAAAAAGTGTGAGTTAGTCAAAACTGTTTGTAGTAAAAAAAACTGTTATTCTGTCGAAAACTGTTAGCAAGTCAAAAACTGTAAGTCAAAAACTGTTAGTTAGTCAAAAACTATTTGTAGTCAAAACTGTTGGTAGTCAAAAATGGTTAGTTAGTCAAAACTGTTAATTAGTCAAAAACTGTTAGTGAGTCAAAAAGTGTTAGTTAGTGAAAAGGGGGAGTTAGTCAAAACTGTTAGTAGTCAATACTGTTAGTCAGTCAAAACTGTTAATTTGTCAAAACTGTTAGTCAGTCAAAAACTGTTAGTTAGTCAAAAACTGTTTGTAGTTAAAAAAACTGTTAGTCAGTCAAAACTGTTAATAGTCAAAACTGTTAACCAGTCAAAACTGTTAATTTGTCAAAAACTGTTATTCAGTCAAAAACTGTTAGTTAGTCAAAAACTGTTAGTTAGTCAAAAACTGTTAGTTAGTCAAAAACTATTTGTAGTCAAAACTGTTAGTAGTCAAAAATGGTTAGTTAGTCAAAACTGTTAGTTAGTCAAAAACTGTTAGTGAGTCAAACAGTGTTAGTTAGTGAAAAGGGGAGTTAGTCAAAACTGTTGGTAGTCAAAACTGTTAGTCAGTCAAAACTGTTAATTTGTTAAAAACTGTTAGTCAGTCAAAACTGTTAGTTAGTCAAAAACTGTTTGTAGTAAAAAAAAAAGTTATTCAGTCAAAACTGTTAGTAGTCAAAACTGTTAGCCAGTCAAAACTGTTAATTTGTCAAAAACTGTTATTTAGTCAAAACTGTTAGTTACTCAAAACTGTTAGTCAAAAACTGTTAGTTAGTCAAAAACTATTTGTAGTCAAAACTGTTAGTAGTAAAAAACTGTAAGTAAAAACGGTTAGTTAGTCAAAACTGTTAGTCAAAAACTGTCAGTTAGTGACAAACTGTTAATTAGTCACTAATTGTCACTAACTGGTAGTCAGTCACTAACTGTTAGTCGGTCACTAACTAGTAGTTAGTCATGTAAGTCAGCTAGTCCTTAACTGTTAGGAAACTGTAAGTTACTAACTGCTAGTCCCTGACTGTTAGTCATTTTGTCCCTAACTGTTGTTCATCAGTTGGTCACTACTGTTAGTAAGTCACTGTTAGTCACTTACTGTTAGTAAGCACTAACTGTTGTTGATTCACTAACTGTTTGTTAGTCTTGAACTGCCAGTTAGTTACTAACTGTAAGTCACTAACAGTCTGTTAATCACCCTAAGGATGTGCCACCCAGAAATTGGACCTATAAATAGAACAAACTGCTCTCATTACTATTCACCCCCAATTGTTACAACTCACCCCCAATTATTTCAGGTCCTGCAACAATTGTATCTGCACCAATTGGTCGATTAATGAGTGGTAGGTGTACTTTTACATCAATGCAACAATATTAAGTATTTGTGATCATAAGATATTTTGTAATGCTCTAGCTGATATTACTAAATGGTGGGGACCAAACCGGTTGACACTTTTCCATATGGAGCAACCAGTATAGTATGCTGGCTGCATAGCCAATACTGTACTATAACAAATCTTGTCCTAAAGTTCAAGAAGCCAGCATAAAAAAATCCAAAATGCCCTATGGTTTTGCACAACAAAAACCAGGAAAGATACAATGTAACCTAAATGGCACACCCAAGTCTAAGTCTTCCATGTTAAAGTGTGCCTTTGGGCAACTGTGGGAGTGCTTTTTAGGAGACCTGGTGCCTGAAAGCCCAATTTTGTCTCAAGACTATTGCATCCTTTAAAAAATATATAAAGTTTAATATTTAGTATCCTAGGCATCTTTTGATAGAATATGTCTTACAGATATGTGGAAGCTTATACAAACATTTATTAATGAATATCATTCTGATATACTAAGGGATGCGTCATGTTGCAAACTCAGTATAGCGCAGTGCATCATTCATCGATATGCGATTATGACATGTCTAGTTTTACTCAGGTAACGTTCTTGGTAATCCTGTTTCGTTTCACTTTCGTGTCCTTGTCCTGCCCAGTGCAGGGTTGAGTCCTTAATGTCCTAGATATGACTACCCACACCAGGCCTAACTCCCAGCATGAACAAAATGTTATTAGTCATAAATGGCTATGTGTTTACCTTTGTGTCATACACCAGTGAACTCACAATCCTTTGTCATTTCAGTTCCTGGTTTTATGCCTTTATCATGTAATGTTTACACAGGGGCATACCTAGAAAAGACTTGGGGGGGGGGCATAAAATGTGGCGAATATGCGGTCAGTTGGTCACTCACGGTTTTTCCTATTAAACCAGGTTAATGCTGACCCAATGCCCGCCCCTCTAAAATACGCCACTGTATTTACACACTGTGACTCTGTCAGCTGGTTTAATGTTGTTCTTGTTTTGACATACCATTATTTCCATATATATATGATTTCAATTCCCATTGTATAAATGCACATTACGTGGAATAGCTACACATTCCCAAATAGGAAGAATGAATAACATAATGTTTCATAAAATATATAATCATATAACAATCATAATAATCACATTTTAAAATGATTTTACGATGATAAATAACATTAAATACAGTATGAAAAAAATGTTGATTCTAACATAATCTGAGCTAAATTTGCCTATATTTGTTTTAATGGGATTTGCACATCAGAAAATTATCCTATGAATACGACACTTCCTCATATTCTGCAAAATATATTTGTCTTGTAGAATATGTGGAAGATTTAGGTGCTATATTAATATGTGACAGAAAGAGAATTTTAATAGTTCACAAGGAACAATAATTTTTGCGCTTTTTCTTGATTTTTCTAACTCACAATTTGTAAAGGCAACATTCAAAATATGTGAATCATAGAAAGATGATACTCTCAGATGTGTTTGCTAAGGTGGTTTCCTAGAGGCTCAGCAAGTTTTATGGTCATAAACCATATGCTTTTAGCACAAAAATTTTTTTTAAACTTTAAAGTTTCATTCCCATTTGTTCTTCATATCGTCGGTACAAAAAAAAAGTACCATGTATAGTAAATACTGTACTTTTTCAACAGTGTCTTAAACTAGTGCAAAATTTTAAGGTTCTGTGTTCTACTGGTGCAAAGAAATTAATTTTTAACCACATTCGAAACAAAGATTTTTGGGTCAATTTTCATTACTTTTATGCTACTTTTAACGACTTTTCCCGACTTTTCTTTAGCAATACCCTTGTTACTTTTTATCAGTATTCCAGAAAGTCATGCTGTTTGATGATTATTCCCAATATATACTGATATAAAAGATTCCTGAAAGTTTGAAAGTGCTAAGATAATCATGGCCTGAAAAGGATCCTTTAATCAGAGTCATTTTATTTGAAAACTCAGCAGGCAGCAATTCAGGTGCTGTGTTATGCTGTGTTGCTACTGTAACAAAGGTTTGTGATCTGAGCAGGCAGATCTTACATCATTTCACATGTATTGGCTATCACATTCTTTTCCAATCTGGGCTCCACAGTCATTTATGACCTTAATTAGGCACGTAGTGAGTTACGTCGCAAAACTTTTCTCAATCGGTGATGTCACTTTGATTGTTTTCTATACCAATCAGAGCACGGGAAGCAGTACTCCCTGCTTGTCTGTATTATGACCAAAACAATTGGATTGTGGCATTATATCCATTGTTGCTCCATGGTGACGTCACATTATTGTAATGGCAGAAAATAGTCTCTCTGTATAACTAAAAATTTTAAGGTAAAACCAGGTGATAAAAACAAAACAACCACGCGTCAGGGCACTTCGTACAATATCACTCGCTGTCGTGTGAACTAATATCACTCTCGCCCTTCATGCTCACTGATATTAATTCACACAACAGCTTGTGATATTGTCAGTGACCCTGACTTGGGTTGTTTTGTTATAGAATCACAGACAGGATCTAGATTGCTCTTTTCTGGCTGATAACGCCATGGAAGTATAGGCCCTACTGCCGTGATCGATAACGCACTTGATGGGGGATGATAATGATAACGACCTTATTGCTCTGCAGATTAATACTATTATAATATTATTTATCAGATAATGAACAAGGAAGCAGCCTTGAATATAAATTCTGGAATTTATGGCAGGCAGATTTCTCAAAATTGTTACATTTTAATAGAAAAAAGTTACGCCCAATAGTTCTGCGAAATAAAATAAAGGAAACTTCTTTATCATGTTTGTCCCAAATACACTGTAAGTTATCGAATGCACTGACCTGCTCTGTTTGTTGATCATCAAAATATACCTACATTAGTTTAACATTTTGACTGGGAGAGACCACATAAATATCTTGGTGACTGCTGAAAATCACCTTTTTCTTTAAAAATTGATAAAAAATAGAAAAAATAATTGAGGCATGATAAAGCAAGATAACCCAATAACCTGCTATAGAGAAGGTACAGCTAGTCTTTTTTCTCTAATTTTAACAAGAAATATCAAATAAGTTATAGGCCTGTATATTATAACAAAACAACCCAAGTCAGGGTCACTGAGTAACAATATCACTCGCTGTTGTGTGAATTAATATCACTCGATCCCGCAGGGCGAGAGTGATATTATTTCACACAACAGCGAGTGATATTGTACGAAGTGCCCTGACGCGTGGTTGTTTTGTTTTTATCAACTGGTTTTACCTCAAATTTTCAGTTATAAAGAGAGACTATTTTCTGCCATTACAAAAATGTGACGTCACCACGGAGCCACAATGGACATGACGTCACAATCCCATTATTCTGGCCCTTGTTTGGTTTGTGACATCATCAGGCAGCTGAAATGCTGGTGACATCATAACCATTGTTAAAAAATATGCCCTTGAAGGGTGGTATTTTTTACAATATCATAGGCACTGATATTTTGACTGTAAACAGCGATATTCACAGCCAACCAGGTGATAGTATCTTCAAACACTAAGGAGGATATCCTTTTCATTAAGCGAGCAATGATCACCGATCATTAGGGTGCATCAGTTGCCCCAACATCAACCGATCCAGCTGTACCTTGGTCCATAGTTGGGTTTTACCACACAAAACTTCTGGTTCTCCAAATTCTTGTTCTCCTCAGGAAATTTACCTAAAATCAACAGACAACAGTCGATGGTGGCTCAACTACCATGGGGGCTGGGTAGGGCTGCCCTACGGGCCCCCTACCCTCAGGGGGCCCCCACCCCTCAAGGGAGGCCCCCACTCCCAAAGTGGGATAAAAAAAATTAAAAGCAAAATAAAAATTAAAAAATTCCATAAGGGGTCAATCATGGATGAATTAGCATTGTATCTGCATTGATTTCTAAAGAAGTGACACATCAAATATAAGACAACTAGGTAATCAAAAACTCTGAAGTTGGGCATGGGGCCCTTTAAATTATCTAACGTCGGTTTGATACAATTATAGAATATAATACATATATATTATTGGTCAAAAAAAAGTTGAATTCCTTTAGGGGCCCCCAGAGATAAAAAAATATATAAGCTTTCTTTCAAAAGAAGGGACACGTCAAACAAAAATTGAAAGAGGTGGCGCAGTGGCTCAACTACCTGAAATGTGGGATAGTTATGGGGCAACCCTGCAGTCTTTCAACATGAATGAGGGATTAGTGGGGGCCCTTTAAAGTAAGTCTATAAGTCAAGAAGGCATAATTATATATCTTAAAAATGTTGGATTAGTTCGGGGGCCAACAGAATCTTTCACCATGAATGAGGTATTAGTGGGAGCCCTTCAAAGTAGGTCCAAAAGTGAGGCAGGCAGAATTATGTGTCTGAAAAATGTTGGAACAGTTCGGGGGCCCCCAGAGTCTTTCAGCATGAAAGTGGCTGGGATGTTTAGTGTATAGATGGTGGTGAACTTATTAGGATGAAATGTTTAATAATCTTAGTATATGCTTGCGAAAGGTTGAAAAAAAAAACCCAGCCATTTCAGTATGTCAAATTGTGAATGGAACAAGATAATGTGGCAGTGGTTAGACAATATCTATATTTATTTGTTTGTGTACATCTGACTGCTGTGCAAGGCCCTTCAATGGTGGACTAAAGTAACTTGAGATTGATAAAATTTTAATTTGTACGGATAAGGTAATATTAAATAGGCATAATAAACTGTGTCTGAGTCTGATTGAGTCTTTTATGCTTTTCCAAGTGTAGGCACATTAATGAAATCTGTGGGCTTTAATTGAGTACATACTTCTCAATCTACCCTGGTAGCCTACCTAATTTCACATAAATCAGACAGGCAATAGCCAATGATATATTTAGCTGAAACAAGAATAGAAGATTTGTCCAATAAACCAACATAAATTTCAACTGATGACCAGCCCTATTAAATGACGTCCGATGGTGCGGGTAGGGGCCCCAAGCCTTCCTGTTCCTACGGGCCCCAAAACCTCTAGTTGAGCCCCTGGATATTACATTATTAATGCAAATTAATTTGTTATCAATCTCAAGTTACTTTAGTCCACAATTAAGGGGCCTTGGACAGCAGTCAGATGTACACAACATAAATAAATATAGATGTGGTCTAAACACTACCACGTTATCTTGTTTCATTGACAATTTGACAGACTGAAATGGCTGGTTTTTTCAACCTCCCACAAGCATATACTAAGATTATTAAACATTTCATCCAAATAAATTCAACACCATCTATACACTGAACATCCCAGGCACTGACACCACACAGATAATGGGCTGGCCCATAACTGCACTATTCCAGATTCCACAGGATGTTACCAAAAAGAAAAAAATTCTTGTACTGTACAGCTTCACATCAGTTTGCAATTAAAAGATAAAATCAATCAAGAAAAAAAGTGACTACTGGCTTTTATTCGAGATGGTCAACCGATTCCATTACTAATGTTTCTTGTTTTTACTGTCGATTTAAAATAAATGTGTATATCTATCTATCTATCTATCTAAATCCATACTAAGTCTTAAGTAAACCAACAATGTATAACATCACTGAAATATCTTTGAAACAGTTATTAGAAGGGCCAATCAAGACTGATACGCTAATGGCTTATTCATTATGTCTCAAGACTCCAAGGGCCCCTTGAACTATTCCAAAGTTTTTCTGATGTATTAATATATGTCTGATCGAGGCTGCGCTTCAAATCTTATTCATGTAATAACAGCTTACAAAGCAGCAACAGACCAAATTGACATAGACTGATGATTTATATATTGCCTCATTTATTTCACAAATTCTCGGGCCCCAGAAATACATTTTTCTGAGATAATAATTTTGCCTAGCTGAATTTGTCGCACCTAATTCAATTGCTGAAAGACTCCAGGTCCTCCTGAACTACTCCAATATTTTTCAGATGCATAATTCTGCCTGCCTCACTTTTAGACTTACTTTGAAGGGCCCAAATTGATCCCTCATTCATGCTGGAAGACATTGGGGGCCCCCGAACTGTTCCAAAATTTTTCAGACACATAATTCCACCTTCCTCACTTTTAGACTTACTTTGAAGGGCTCCCGCTAATACCTCATTCATGGTGAAAGAATCGGTTGGCCCCCAAACTAATCCAACATTTTTCAGATATATAATTCTGCCTTCGTGACTTATAGACTTACTACAAATAACTCATTCATGTTAAAAAGACTCCAGGGTTGCCCCATAACTATTCCAACATTTTCAGGTAGTTGAGCCGCTGGGCCACCTCTTTCAATTGCAGTCTGATGCGTCCCTTCTTTTGAAAGAAAGCTTATATGTTTTTTTTTTATCTGTGGGGGACCCTAAAGGAATTCAACCTTTTTTGGATCAATAATGTATTATATTCTATAATTGTATCAAACCGACGTTAGAGAATTTAAAGGGCCCCAAGCCCCACTTCAGACCTTTTGGTTACCTACCATAGTTGTCTTATATTTGACGTGTCAGTTCTTCAGAAATTAATGAAGACACAATGTTAATTCATCCACGAGGGACCCACAATGGAATTCAATAATTTTATTTTTGCTTTTTTTTTTTTTACCCCACTTTGGGAGTAGGGGCCCCCCTTGAGGGGTGGGGGCCCCCTGAGGGGTGGGGGCCCATAGGGCAGCCCTAGCCAGCCCCCATGGTAGTTGAGCCACTGCTGTGGGGGCCCCTAAAGGAATTCAACCTTTTTTGGATCAATTATGTATTAGGCCTATATTCTATAATTGTATCAAACCGACGTTAGAGAATTTAAAGGGCCCCAAGCCCCACTTCAGACCTTTTGGTTACCTACCATAGTTGTCTTATATTTGACGTGTCAGTTCTTCAGAAATTAATGCAGACACAATGTTAATTCATCCACGAGGGACCCACAATGGAATTTAATAATTTTATTTTGCTTTTTTTTTTTACCCCACTTTGGGAGTAGGGGCCCCCCTTGAGGGGTGGGGGCCCCCTGAGGGGTGGGGGCCCATAGGGCAGCCCTAGCCAGCCCCCATGGTAGTTGAGCCACTGCTGCAGCGCGCCAGTGTCAATGAATGAAACACCAAGCCATTGGACATGACAATATGTACAACGGTGTACATAATGCTAATTTTCACTGTTGAGTGGTACAAATATATATATATCTTCCGTAAATCTTTACTGAATCACCAAAAAGAAATAACATATTAATTTCCTCTGCTTTTGCTTTAGACATTCCTCAATATCACTCAGGACTTTCACTTTATAGTATTTATAGCATTTATTTCCTCGGATTTTAGGTCCTACATTTTCCTATTTCAGCAACAAAATGCTTAATTTTTTCAGTTATATCTGCCATGAATTTCTCTCAATTGGAAACGAAGAAAATGATTTCCTTAGCGCTTCCTTTAACATTTCCCAACTTCTTAGCATTTTCAACATATTATTCAGGCATTTTCACCATGTTATTCAGAAATATAATACTAAATTATTATTGATAATTAGGGACAACCACGACGGTCATGAGATCCTGAAAGAATTTTTAAACATTGTGATACAATGCGCGAAACATGACAAAGCTCCTGCTAGGGAAAATAATTTTGGGGAAATGTCTTGGTGGTTTGCCCCCCCCCTACCCCTGGAAAAAATCCTGGATATGCCACTGACGACAGCAGCACATAATTGCAAATTTTTAGAAGTAGCAGTTCGATGTCACAGCTCCGCCCAGATTTTGGCCCGCGTCACCCGCGTGGGACAGTTACCACAAGCTATTCCCGTCCCACTTCCAACACTGACATTGTTCAAGCCATCTGATCTCAATTTTTTATACACCTGAACATTATCATGCCTTTATCTATATCACAAGACTTATATGTCTTTGACCCCACATGCAATCGAACAGACAAGACTACCACAGGGGACCAGGCAAGACAAACTCGCCTAATTAACTTGCTTGTGTTGCCTGTACGTAGCACTTGCGAATCAGCCAAAACTTGCTTAACAAACTAACTTGCTTGTGTTGCCTGTACGTAGCACTCGTGAACTGAGCCAACTTTCCTGACGAACTCGCCTAACTAAATTGCTTGTGTTACCTGTACGTGGCACTTGCGAACCAGCCAAAACTTGCATAACAAACTAACTTGCTTGTGTTGCCTGCACAACAGTGGACATAGCACTTGTGAACTAAGCCAACTTTCCTGACAAACTTGCCTAACTAACTTGCGTGTGTTGCCTGTACGTAGCACTTGCAAACCAGCCAAAACCGTCTTAACAAACTGACCTGCTTGTGTTGCCTGCACGACAGTGCACTGTGCCAACTTGCCTTACAAACTTGCCTAACTAACTTCTTGTGTTGCCTGTACGTAGCACTTGCGAATCAGCCAAAACTAACTTGCTTGTGTTGCCTGTAGGCAGCACTGGCAAACCTGCCTTATCAAATTAACTTGTGTTGCCTGAACATAGCACTTGTGAACTGAGCAAACAGTCTTGACAAACTATAGCATCTTTGAATCAAATCAGTTTGCCTAATAAACCAAGTTGCTTGTGTTGCCTATATATGTGACACTCGCACACAGTTGCCTACATAATATTATACTGAATACTGACGGCATAAGTATGTCCCAGCCAGTCAAGCTGTACTCTGATGTAGTACGCACTGGATTAAAAGATTTGAAAAATGGAAGTGGTTCAACTCAAATGATAAGACAAAAAGTCGGAACAGCTACTGATCATACACACTTGACGAACCAAAGAAATAGATTTCATAATTTTGCAAAAGCAGACTCTCAACATGGCTCAGACAGTCCGAGGGTGTCCTGCCCACTGAAAGCTGGTTTATGGAATGCTCAAAGTATACGACAAAAAACGCAGGTTGTGAAAGATTTCAGAGATGAATTTGACCTCGATGTATTTCTTTTCACTGAGACCTGGCTAAAAGCAGAAGACAGAGTTGAAATTGGTGAACTGGAGAGAAATGGTGAATGTTTTTACTTGGGTTCATCTCGTGAGAGCAGACCTGGAGGTGGAGTAGGGTGCATCATAAAAACAGGCATTAGAGCAATGAAAAAGGACAGCATGAAAACAAAGACTTTTGAGCATATGGAAATTCAGTTACAATTAAATGGAAGAATTGTCACAATTCTTGTGGTATACAGGCCAGAACCCTCCAAAAAGAACAAGTACAGTTTATCAGAATTCTTTAGTGAATTCACAAACTTCTTATCCCACTATCAGACTTATCACAACGAAACTATCGTAATTGGGGACTTCAACTTTCATGTGAATAAACCAGATGATCCCAAAGTTATCCAATTTAACAACATTCTTGAAATGTTTGACCTTGTTCAACATGTGTCTTCTCCAACACACAAAGATGGAAACACACTTGATTTGGTAATAACCAACAAAATAACAGCTCTAAGAGACTGTGCTGTAAGTGATCTGCTGTCAGACCATAACTGTATCCTCTTTAATATTGACATTAACAAAGGCAAGAATCCACAGAAGAAGATTGCCTTCCGGAAAACCCGCAGCATAAATATATCCAAATTTAAGAAAGACATTGAGCAGCATCTGTCACAAAAGGTACCACACAATAATCGATCAATCTACTTGAACAGACTTGTGGCACTCTACAGATCAACTGAAAAGATTTTTGACAAACATGCCCCTGTTAAGACTAAACTTGTAACTGTGCGCAAACCTAACCCATTCACAAATCAGGAAATAAAGCCACTTAAAAAGGAAAAGAGAAAAGCAGAAAAATTATGGAAAAAAAACGGTCTAGAAAAAGACTGGAATATTTTCAAAGAAAAACGAAACGCTCTAAATGATAAGCTTAATCAGCTAAAATCAGATGATCTTAGATGTAAAATTCAGGCCACAAAGGGAAATTCTAAGGCGATGTTCAAACTTCTAAATTCTCGCCTCAACAGAAAACAAGATCTGCCTCTTCCCCATCACACAAGTGATACAGAACTAGCAAATGACTTCAACAAATTCTTTGATGAGAAGATCAAAATTATCAGATCTAAATTAGATTCAGGAATGAAGAACACAACTGATGAATCTCAAACCAACCTCAGTCACCATTTACATCAGTTTAAGGCCCTATCAGAACAAGAAGTTAAGAAACTTATCACTGAAATGCCTGTCAAACACTGCCAACTTGATCCAATGCCAACATGGCTACTGCTTGAATGTGTTGATGAATTTCTGCCAATCATAACGAAAATTGCTAATATGTCATTAACACTTGGAGAAATGCCCCTCGAACTGAAGCATGCACTTGTCAAACCACTTTTGAAGAAAGAGGGACTTGAACTGATCAAAAAGAATTATCGGCCAGTCTCAAATCTTTCTTTTCTGAGTAAAATCATTGAGAGCGCTGTAATCAAACAGTACGTTGAACACCTAACTCAGAACAATCTTGAGGATGAAAAACAATCAGCCTACAAGCAATTTCATAGCACCGAAACCCTCTTAACAAAAATCCATAATGATATTATGCTTAATATGAGCAACGGTGAAGTGACAATGCTAGTATTGTTGGACTTGTCTGCTGCATTCGACACAATTGATCATGGCATATTGCTAGAAAGACTGTGCAACAGGTATGGTGTACACAGTGCAGCTTTGAGATGGTTCAAATCTTACATTTCTGAAAGATCACAGTCTGTGATAATAAATGACAAAACATCAAGCAAACTTCCACTCAATTTTGGGGTTCCTCAAGGCTCCAAACTTGGACCAATCTTATTTAACTCCTATGTTGCCCCAGTCAGTGAAGTAGCACGAAGAAATCAGGTTCATGATCAGAAGTACGCTGATGATGAGCAACTTATCCTTTCATTTAAACCAACCTTTGTGGGAGAACAACATGCAACTGAGAAAATGGAAAATTGCATTGCAGAAATCCGAAATTTCTTGCATGACAACAAGCTTTGCAATAATGGAGATAAAACTGAACTTCTTCTGATTGGAGCACCAAACCAATTGAAGAAACTTCAAATGACATCCATCAATGTAGACAATGTTGAAATCAAGACTGCCAACCATGTCCGCAACTTAGGCGTGCTCTTTGACAAAAATATGACCATGGAGAAGCAGATCAACAAAATGTGTCGTAGCGCATATTTCAATTTGAGAAACTTATCGAAACTCCGAAAAAACCTAGACAAGGAAATAGTTAAAACTGCTGTCAATGCACTTGTCACCCCTCATTTGGACTACGGAAATGGGCTGTTGTATGGCACTGCCACCCGATTGTTAAATAAACTTCAGGTTGCTCAGAACTCGGCAGTTCGATTAATTGAGAGATTGAAAAAACATGACAGTGTCAGCCATAGTAGGAAACAACTGCACTGGTTACCAATCACAGCAAGAATCCAATTCAAATTGATGACGACTACATGGAAGGCAATCAACAACCAGGCGTCGCAATACATCCAAAATCTTCTTCAAGTCAAATCACAACAGAAACATAACCTGAGAAGTAACCACAAGCTGCTGTTAGCAGAACCTGCTCCATGCAACAAAAACAAGTTTGAGGATAGGGCATTTTCCTATGCAGCACCAAAACTCTGGAACAGTTTGCCTGAAGAAGTTAGAACTGCAAAAACCTTGGAAAGCTTCAAGAAGAAACTAAAAACCCATTTGTTTCAGAATTCCTATAAGTGATTTAATCCTAAAAGCGCTGATGAGCAGTTTACTGAAATTAGCGCTATATAAATCCATATTATTATTATTATTATTATAAGACAAGTTTGAATCATGTAAGTTAAAAAAATAATTGTATATATTTTTGATCAGGAGGAAAGCTCATTTGCAGAGGCAGAGTAACAGATCCTGTCACAAAAGTAAACAATGTATATAAACATTCTTTCACAATGACATGATTTTCTAATGAGTAGTTGTTTTTATTCCATCTATGCCTTAGGAGTCCTATGAACTATGCAAAAAAATGTTATCCAGGATTTTACTTTTACTACTATTCTGAATTTCACAAGAAAATGAACTTATATGCCCAGTGGAAAAATTGATTTTCTTCTTTTCAATTTGAAAACTGGCTTTGCCACTTGACTTGTGTTGTTTTGTGCTGGTATACCCCAGATCAGCCGGGGCAGCTCAACCACCATCTTTTTGTGGAGGGAGCTGCACATTTTTTTGGTGAACGCCGTATGATGATGAGATGAGAAGACTGGGAGTCTGGAACATACCCTATTAATTCAGGGATGCCCAGGGTCTTTCAGTTGCCCCAGCATAGATAACTGGACACAACCTGCCTCCACTTAATGTCCCATGGGCTCGGACTAAAGTGAGTTCCCGGGGTGAGATTTGAACCCTCAAATCCAGTGGACAAGCATTCTAGACCATTAGGCCATGGAGGAACACACGTCATTGACAGTTTTCTGTTGGTCTCCTAATCTTTTGTTTTATGAAATACCTCAATTCATTTAATGAGTTTGTTTATTGTCACCTATGCTGCTGGATATGATAAGCACTGAATCCAATGATTAACAACAACTGACACACACAAAACCTTTTTAAGCCAGTGACATCACATGACCAAGTTGAAAGTTAATTTTCAAGCTGTTTGGGCCGCTAATCTGCAAACAGCTATAAGTGTTAGTATTCTATGTATTTATTGCGAAGTTAAATGCCAAAAAGTGAAAGTACTCTATGAAAAATGATATATATCCTGATATTATACAAAAAGTGAAAGTACTCTATACAAGATTGTAAATGTTATATAACCTGATATTATACAGACAAGTGCATGTAAGATGATTCATGCAGATAACACAATTGATCGAGGCCAATGTGCAAGAAGTAGAAAAAGGAGTTGAATATCAGGTCAAATAAACACCTTTTAAAATACATATACTATCTAGCACTATAGCTCTTATTGTGTTCAGTAGCTTGAGACTTCACAATACTGTACTGGTTTTGTAAAAACAGAATTTTTCATTAATCTGATTTATGTATTTTACATATAATTTGGCATTATATCACATCTTGGCATTCAAATAGCCCATGAGAATGGGCCATTTCTTGGAACAGCTGCAGAATTTATGATCACTGGTCAGTCACAGCAATATTTTAGTCTGTTCTCAATGGGCAATTCTACACTGCAGAGATAATGTAACAACACTGAGAACAGGGGCGTAGATTTTTGATTTTTGTAAGGGGGGGATGATTTCATTTTAAAGTCTCATGGAAACTCTTGAATCCTACACTACAGAAATAAATTTATTATCATTATTCAATTTTTGGCATTACAAATTCAGAAGCTGTTTGATTCACGCCAACTGTACAAATAACGGAATATGTCTGTGTTTATAATTTACTTGTTTTTATCTTGCTATTGAATACATGCATATTTTCTTCATCAACAGAGTCCAGGATGGAGAAATCACTGGCTGATAGTCTAACTCAGAAATTTGACAAGCAGGAGGGTTGTGATGTGGTCTTCCTTGTTGAAGAAAAACAAATTGGGGCTCACAAAATTGTCCTTGAAGTTCGGTGCCAACTTCTCCATGATATGTCAAAGGATTGGACACCGTCAGAGAAACCCATCCCAGTAGATGACATAGATTACAAGTCCTTCCAAGCATTCATAAGGTATCTGCAGTGATGTTTCTGCTTTTTGTCTCGCTCATGATCATGTGTGCCCTGTCTTCAGTGCTTAAATTGTAGAATCATATTCAATTTTTTTAGATTAGGCCTAATACACTGCTAAAAAAATTAGAAGAACAGATCTTTCAGTAATTTTTTAGGAACTCAAATGAATTTCAATAAAAAAAATTATCTTCCTTATAATTTTGAATGGTTCTTCAAATCGCAGCCGATCGGACTGAATGAATATTGTCTGTACAGGGACACTGAAACTGGTGTGAAAACACAATATGACCAAATCCAAAATTGTATTCAATTGTCTGTCTGCTGCAGCCAAATGTTCCTTAATATTGTGTTGGGCAAGGACAAGCATGAACACACTCTTCGAATGAGATTTGAAATACTTTTGAGGGCAACTCTCGAGTGTGGTTTGTTCATGTTCTCATATGGTCCATGGAGGTGTGGCTGCCAGGAAAATGTTCAATTGGACTGAGGTCTTATGACCTTGCTGGGCGGTCCATTACTGCAATACCTCCCAATTTAAGATGAGCCGTGGACAGCTATGCAAGGTGCAGATTTTCATGCATGAGCAGAAAATTCTCTTTAAATGACCCAGCATTAGACTTCATTGCGGTTTGCACAAGCCCATCACTGCACACTATACCATTTATTTGTCCTGTACCTGTGCGTCTGCCAAAGCTAAGAGGCCACATAAGGTGATTTTCGTATTCTGGGGGCCATTTTGGCAACCATTTTGAATGCCTCAAAATGCTCAAGGATGAAAGTTTCATATCCACTCTGGATTTAAGCCCAAGAGCCTATAGAACAATAACCAGCAAGCAGCAGAGACAAAATGTATATATCAGAAACTTTCAGGTGTCGCCCCTGTGGTTAACAGACAAAAAGTACTTGGGTCAAACCAAAAATCTTTGGTAGCAATACGCTTTCATACACAATGCAGACATGAAAATCTTGTGATATCAGTCAATAGACATTATAAATAAAACTAGAAACATATACGTATGTGAACTTATTTTGTGAAATAAACTAACATTTTGATGATATTTTTATTACATATTTTTTAAGTTTGTCTGCAATTTTTATAAATTCATATATATTATTTATTTTTTTTACATTCAAGTGGTTTTAATTTACTAATGTTATTACAATATAAATGTAGGTATCGTTTTTTTTAACCATCAGGACAGTTAATTTTTGACACGGGCTAACTAGTCCTTGTATTTTCCGCAAACTTTTATGTAATTTTTCGCAAGTGTGTAATTTTCCGCAAGTATGCAGTAAGATCTTATACTTGAAAGTAAATCTACCTACCTACCTTAATGACAGTTAATATTCCATAACGGATTCAATTTGTTGATTAGACCTATGACTTGTCTTCTTTTAAAAAAGATCCAATAATAAAGGCTATAATAAACGTCTCTGATTCTGTGACTTATTTTTCCAGGTATCTATACTGTGGAGAATTGGCTCTGACTGGTCAGAATGCATTTGTCTTCTTGTCAGCTTCGATTGAATTCAAGATGGACACCCTTGAAAAAATGTGTGTGGATCACATTGCCAAGTCTATGGATAAAGACAATGTCTCAAGTTACATGGATGAAGCTGTGAAATTTGGTTCCGCACTTCTGCAGAAAATGCGCTTGGAAATATTTAATAAAAAGACGAACGCTGTTATCAAGTCTGAGTCATTAAAAAAATTGACACAACCTGCTTTATCAGCTCTATTGGATGCTGAGGAAATCAATGTCTTAGAGATCACTCTTTTCAATAATTTGAAATTATGGATGCAGCAGAAATGCAAAGAAAAAGGTCTGGCAATCACTGGAGAAAACATGAGAGAGGTAATTGGCGATGCCATCTTCAAAATCAGATTCCCTACCATGACTGTGCAGGATTTTGCGAATTCTGTTGGAACCATTAATGGATTTCTATCTGACACTGAAAAGTCACAGATATTCCTAATGATCACAGTGTTTGACAACACAACCTTGGATTGCCCCTTTTCAAACCAATTCCGTGGCCAGAAGTCTCATTTTTATTCACCAATGCGAGATATGAGACAGTTACTCAAGGAAAAGATGCTCTACAGAATGAATGAGAAACAATCCTTTAATGTGAGATCTTTGGTGGAGCACACTGAAAATCTTGAAGACGGCAAAGATTTGTTGCCAGGATCATTCCGTCTTCTAGTGCAATGCTGTGCAGATATGGCTAATACAAGTATAGTAGGAAATAATACACACCAAAGAAATATGGATTCCAGGCAAGGACTATCAAAAAAATTGGAAAGATGGGAATCAGCTTGCACTTCAGAGAAGGAGAATGTCAGTGAGATTATGACTTCATTTATGGATTTGCGAAAGGAGCTGGACAACTTGAATGAATGGTCTTTATGAAGCCCTCATCTGTAAATATAATGTACAATCTTATTGCTTTCAATACACAGAGAATCTGCTGAAGCGCTTCCAAGACGCTCATATTACTGTTTCATGACATTTATTTAATAATAATTTTGCACACAACCAAATTAAGACCTGTAATATACTGCATTATGTAATATATACTTTTGTGGCTAACTGTTGTTATCATTACTTACAAGAAATGGGTCCATTTTTTTGACAATTTAATAAGTTACTCGAAGTTGATTTTTGATTTTTTGTAATTTATCCTTGTTGTATTTTTAGGTTGTTTGTTGTTTTCACTGAGCAGTACATCATACAGTTGCGGAAACAAGACTTAGTATTCATACAGGTAAGTATTCTGCACATAACTTACTCTTGATTCAGGAATGCAGGGAGAAACTTTTCACTTTTAAGTCATTGCCCTAATCAATTGTCACTGTCAAACACTGCAATAGTGAAATTTTTTCTCCTCGCAGTAATGTGCAGAATACTTAGCTGTATGAATATTATGTCCGCAACTGTAATACATTGTAGTAATGGAACTTCTAGCGATACCTTTGCACAATATGTATATATATATATCTTTATTAGTGTACTCTGGGTATAATGAATATAGCAATTGAATTGATTAATTGAAGTTATATATTAATTAATGAGATAATTCTCAGTACAAACATATGTCTGAGATAAGTCTTTAATCTCATTGGCATTAAAATGTTCAAGAGTCGATTCATTTTAGACTACACTAGCAATTGTGCAACGTACGAATTACGTACGTAAAACGTACGTAAAACGTACGTAAATTTTACGTACGAAACTCACAAGAAAGAGCCGATGCGTAGTTCGTACGTACATTTTCGTACGAATTTCGTACGTATTTCGCATAGGCACTTTTCGTACGAATTTCAGACGTTATATCTATTATTTTAGGCATTGGAATTTAGCTTATTAATCAGGTCTATTGCATTTAGAAATTTTGTAATTTATGATGGGTAGAACAACACAGTGATATGAAATTAAAATATTTATTGGTACAATTAGGCTGATACAATATACAGGTATAAATTCAAAGAAATTAATTTGGCTTCAATTGCAATTGTCCTTTTTTTCCCAGAATTTTTTTCCTTTATGCTTCGTTTTCAGCCATAATTACTGCGATAAATACTGTTTATTTTGTATTTGAGTCAATAGTCCATTTTTTCAATAATTTTTCTTCTGCTTCTCAATATTTTATTCCAACGTGTCAGTGTCACCCAGCTCAGACGAACGTTGTAAAACAAATCCAATATGTCTTGCTGAGCATGGCTTGTCCCACAACATGGGGCAGCAGACATTCATTATTATGCTGTCTCTGAAAAATAGATTATTGAAATAATATTATATTAAGTCTAGATACAAATTAGTCACGGGGCTTAACGGACGAAAAAATGTACTTACTTTCACAAGATTATAACCCCTATCTAGCACAAAGGTCCCATGTGCAAATTAAATGGCCAGGGATGCACATGTAATAGGAAAACTCAATGGTAGGCCTATGACACAAGAATCGTTTCAAAAATTATTTGTGTAATATTAGTGATGTTATAGTCAAAACCGGGAGTACTTACTTCCAAGAGTAACTGTTTGACATTTACGCTATGTACCTCTTATATTATATCAGTTAGGCCTACCTGAACATGTCATTTCAGTTAAACTATGATCTGTGTAAGTAAGTTGAAGTGAACATAGTTAATGCTTACCAAAAGCACAGGGAAGACTTCTCGAATGGCAACCAGAGAGTTGTCTCTCTTAATTAGGGAGTGGCTGACCTTGTCTTGTGAAAAAGAGCTGAAATCAAAAAGAACAAATATTATGCGTGGTGTATCACAGTAGACAGAGTACTCCAGGCTTACCAAATGAGCCTGCTGTTCACAAGACAAATTTTATAAAGGAATATTATGAGATTTGAAGTAACATTTTCGAAGGACGCCTTTTGAAAACGGACATGTTCATAAAGAAGTAATTTAAAATATTATAGCCCATGAATGAATTCGCTGTTATTGCAAAAATAAAATTGGACAGAAAGTATTAAAACTATGAAGTGATGCAAAAATTGTTCATTGGCAGCTTTAAAAAAAAGAATTACCCTCACCAAATAAATTTGGTAATCCAATATGGTGTATTTTGATTAGTCAAAATTGATTGGTTGCACAATTAGGTCCCAAACGTATGTACATCATACAGTCCCAACAATTCATCGTCACTCTGCTCCAGGCACTGCCCGCACTGCAAACAGAAAAACACGGACATTAGGGAGAGAATGGTAGAATGTTATTATGTCTACTCAAGTTTGCAAAGCACTGATAAAATTTTCAACTTCATCTCTCAAACTTTAAGTCGACATGATAACTGAATTTTTAAAGTGTTTCTTAAAACAGCCCTTGAAAAACTTTTTTTTTGTGATATATGCTACTTCAGAGCCGATATCCCACAAGGGCCAGTGAAGTTCAGGCAAAAAACCGTGTGATTCACAGCATATAAGAATCTGACATTGTCATGGAAACAAGGGGGGGTGAAGTGATGACGATACAATGTTTTGAGGCTCAGGTTAGTCGTAGTGGTAGCTAGTAGGGCTCTATATCGTTGCCGACATTCGATACGATACGTATCATCGATACACTTGATCGATACACGATTCGTACCGTCGGTCCGCAAATTCGGGTTGATCCGCATTTTAGAAATACACAACCACGCAAACCAAATTTTTGGCCCGGAAAGTCGCATCTCGCATCAGAGCGGACGTCAAGATGACGCAGTGCTCGAGTTCATTTCATGAATTTGTGGAGATTTTCTGTCAAATCTCGGCAATAAAAAAACTTTTTGAGCTTGATATAGCGTTATTGAACCGAACGGAAAGTGCTGCTTTGAAAACCGGTTTCGGGAACCGACCAGACTGTATCAGTACGGCCGGTATTTATCGAACCAGTGTAGACCCCTAGTAGCTAGGGATATTCTTTGGGCCATTCAAATAAAATAGTGCCTCTTGAAAAGTTGAAATTATTAATAGTTTTGAGAGGAGGTCTATTAATTTTTGATTGTGGGATATTAATAAAACATAAATATAAATTCATGTCATGTCTGCTGCAGAATAAACAATCGTCCTACGGACTTGTACTGTAGGCTATTCCCCTGCGACATGACATTCATTAGGTTCATTGCGGTGAACCACACTCTCATTAAGTTCTATCATAGTGCCACTGAGAGTCTGAGATGAAACAATATTAAACTGAATTTTACAACATTAATGCTTACCAAAAGTGTATGGAAGACGTGAGGCTTCTGGAATGGCGACCATATAGATATATATCTCTTATTCCGGGAAGGGCATTCCTTTTCCTTGAAATGAAGACCTGAAATCCAAAATAAAATTACTGCAAGCTGTATTACTGTTTACTATAAGAGCTGTGTTGGTGGCAATGAATCTGTTTTTTTTAAAGCCCAGTTAATCTGTTTTTAAAATCAGTTAAAAATCAAATTAAAAACAAAAATGTGTTGTAATTGCCAAATATGCATAAATAACATCCAATTCAATGGAAACCAACACAAGAAAAGTAAGGGAATACCATGGTTTCGAAAAATATTGATTATTATAAATCTGATTTTTGAAAATCATGAGATTTCAGGGCTCGCAAATGGGGATTCGGAAATGGGGATTTACATAATAAATAAGGGCTATGTGACACCTCTCAATATTAGGGCTGGACAATAGTGGACATCGTTCAATGTTTAACATTATGATATGTCACGATAAATTTGTAATGATGTATACACAATATTAATCGCCATGATTGAGTAGCGTCAATCATGCAAAATATCAAGTTTCTGATGTAAAATTAAATGCTGTCAATAACTTTAATAGTTCTTCAATCAAAATATATTATTAAATTTCCTGAAGAAGCGACGAACATTGCTGTGCTATTCGTGTTGCAAAAAAGTTGTGGTGCCAGTCTCACCATGCAATAGAGCTGGATCGATTAATCGATATATCGCGATATATCGGTTCACGGACTTATCGTGATAATCGTTTTACATATTGTCGTGACATCACGATAATTGCATATGCCAAAAGTTGTTGTTTTTCGTGAAATTCGACCAATTTTTGGGCAAAAAATGACAATTTGTGTAGCAAGAACTATACTTTTTGACAGGATTTATGTCACAAACTTTGCATTTTGCATGGCTGAAGCTGATCAATTATCACGATAAATAACGTGCATCATTACAAATTTATCAAGATATTATCGTATCATACAAAATTGTTCAAACGATGTCCAGGACTACCATGCAATGGGCCACCATAACATCGAAGTGCAGATAAAATTTTGAAATTGCTTAAGTACCTTTCTGTGCATGTTTGCAGCTGCAGATTGAGCATTTAATTTCCCTTTTCAGCCTCAAAATTTGTGTTCCTTACAATGAAGTAAGACATATGGCTTCCTTCAGTTCCCTGAAATACAAAATACGAATCAGTAAGCCTATATTAAAATCGGAATAACATCTATAGGCTAAGTTAAACTTTTATGGAGCTTTTGCGTCTTGATACCTCTTCAAAAATTGTCCCAATCCACCCATTTAAGTCATGACTTAATTTAATGATATGTAAATTAATCTTAGCTAAATTGAGGAATTGAGGGTGTTGTCACACTAAGCGGGTGACAATTTAACAACCGGGGGGGAGGGGACGGTGTAGTGCTGGACATCGTTAGATTTTTAACGATACAATATTATCACGATAAATTTTTTATGATACACGATATATATCGCGACAATTGAGCAGCGTTAATCATGCAAAATGCGAAGTTTCTGACATAAATGCTGTCAAAAGTGTAATTCTTGCTACAAAAATTGTCATTTTTGCCAAAAAATTGGTCAAATTTCACGAAAAACAACAACTTTTGTCTTATGCAGTTATGGTGATGTCATGATAACATGTGAACGATTATCACGAAGAGTCTGTGAACCGATATATCGCGATATATCGATTATTGATCCAGCTCTTGGCCCTGGGGGGGGGGGAGCTTGGAGTTTCCATTGGTGGAAATTATTTATTTCATGGAGTCACGCAAACGGAAGTATTAATCATTTATTTCAAGAATCAAGTGCACAAAGTCCCCGAATTTTCTTTCCAAAATCAAGCAACTCCTTGTTAGGGCTATTCCATTTAAAAACCTGGGAGGGGGGTGGTCAGGTTGATTTATTTTTCGTAAGATGGATGTAGGGATCGGCAGAAATTCGCTTCAGATGTACGGTGGGATGCAGAAGAAATCGCTTTAGATGTACGGGGGGGCATTATCGCTCTATGAAGGCTTACACATTGTAATAATATAATTTTTACTTGATGCATGTGGGGTGGGTAAAAAATGTGCATTTAATGCATGGGGGGGTCGAAAATAATTCACTTTAGATGCATGAGGGGGGTCAAAAAAGTAACCTGACCACCCCACCCCCAGGTTTTTAAATGCAATAGCCCTTAAGAAATATCTTTTGCAGAAATTATTTATTGCAAGCCTGAGTCAACCCAAAACAAATTTATTTATTTCACCAAAACTGAGTAAAAAACTATCAATTAAAAAAAAAAACCCCCCTGGATATTATTAAATGGCCACCCCCTAAATCATAAAGCACCCCAGCTGAAGGTGGGAGCGCCTTTTTAAAATTTTCATGCTGAACAAAATACCATACTGAAGCCAGTGAAGGGGTTGTACATGGGTAAAAATGAACATGATGACATGGCGACATGGCCCTTATTAAAAAGTAATTACATTGCGACACAGCCTGTCACAGGCCCTCTTAAAAATCGACTGACACTAACAGGTTTACTCATAAAAATTGACAAACGACATTTTAAGTATTTCCTTATCATTCTATAAATAGATAAAAAGTGACAAGAGACATCTGTTTACCTTTTAATATTGACACTTGACAATCTATCTTTTTTTAAGGACCCATGTACCCCACTGAAATTCTCAAATTTCGACACGAAAGTTGAATTCGACCCTCACCAACCTGCCTGGCCGCTGGCAAGTGATCAAATCAGTCCAGCAAGTTGTTGACATTTTGGCCTACACAAAAACGAATTGTACTGCAGGTGAAGCACTTGTCAAATAGCACTTGAGAACCCCCCAATGTACATGTCAAATTCAACTGTCATGTCGAAATCAGAAGTCGTCAGTGGTAGCTTTAAACTGAATTTAATCATAAATTTGAGCACCAGTAGAGCTATTGATCAGTTGAGTATTTTCTGAAGCACTAACCTTTTGAGTATTGTGGTTTTGCCGATGATTGTTTTGTAGACACAACAATAAATTCTCCAAACATTTTGATGAGCTTTCCTGCCTGTCACTCCACCCAAGATCAACATTCCAATGACGTCACAAGCACCTTGCCTATTGTGATGTCATCAACAGTCACCTTGGTGACCAGTCACTGGTGACGTCATGCCATCTGGTGGTAATGTCTTCACAGAAGCAAACACAACAACAAAAATGAAGAAGCAGAAGACAGCCAATAATGCAATATTGCTGGGCTCCTTGTTCATTCATCAGTCATCAGAAGCTGGAATTAGTTGGGAGGACTACATGCAAACAAAATCAGTGATATCTCCTTGGAAGGTAGCTGGTAAGTAAAGTTTTTTGTACCAGTATGTGATGGGACTACTAAATTTTCAAGTCATGAAAATTTCCAAGCTTGCGAGAAGTTGTGTGTATTTTAATCAGATTCAGAAACATTACTGACCAGTAAGGCCTGGACTGTGCTAGCCCCAGTAAAGTGGCTACTCTTCTGATGGCTTGGTGGCTGACCAGTCTCACCAGATGATCTATTGCTCAGTTTGGGGGGGGGGGGGGGCTATGGACTTTTGGTATAAAAAAAAGTTTGTTTCCCACTTGACACTGAAAAAAAAAAGTTTGTTCAGCACATGGAAATAAAAAAAAAAGTTTGTTTCAAACTCTAGAGCTGGAGTAGTCCGTGCGAACTGACTTTTTGCTGAGCGGGGCACGCGCAGCGTGCCACTGCCGCTGCTCGGTCAGCCTTAGTCGGACTAGAGCTGGAGTACCGTAATGTTAAAATTCCGATAAAAAGCTTGTTGAGAGTCCACATGCGGGAAAAAAAATTCGTCAACTCACTGCGAAGGAAAAAAAGTTTGTCATGGGAGTAAAGTCCATACTTCATCGCTACCCCAACAGTCGTCTGGTCGGCCCCTTGCTGTACGGGCAGGAGCTAGGATTGTGGGGGCTGGCAGGATGTCAATTTCAGTTATGAATACCTACTTTTAACTAAAATGGATAATTAAGAAGACAGTTAGAATTAGAACTGATAATTAATACCCTGGTAGGCCTATCTATAGACATTTGCCCAGGGGGTCAGAGCACAGTGGGTTTTAACCAGTGCTTTGGAGTCGGAGTCGGGAGTTGGAGTCGTGGAGTCGGAGGTTTTTGGGTGGAGTCGGAGTCGAACTTTGATTTTCAGGTGGAGTCGGAGTCAAAAATTAATTTGGTGACTCCTGACTCCTTAAAAATAATTAATATGATTAACAATTACAACAGCGTGAAATGTATCTTGAATTTTAAGCAAAACTTCCTGAACAAGTATTCAAGAACAAAAGCCAATGGAAAATTTGTGGAAGTGCATTTTGGCCCCTGTTAATAATGAAATATTTGCGTGAAATAATGCTGAGAAGCGGAGTCGGGAGTCGGAGTCGGAATTTAGGAGACCTAAGGAGTCGGAGTCGCTTTTCAGAAAGCAGAAGGAGTCGGGATTCAGAGTCGGTTCACTTACTACCCGACTCCAAAGCCCTGGTTTTAACCACCATCAAGTTAGAAAAAATTCTAGTAATGGCATGGCACCTGCTGGATATGGTCCGCAAGGACATGTATGCAGTTTACATAACTGAAAATGGGAAAAAAATCTGTTGTGAAATTTGTGAGAAAAATGTTTACTGTGTGGCAGTTTGTCACATTGCCAAATGGCTGCAACATAAAAATTCATTTTTTTCTCACAAATTTCCCAACAAATTTTTTTCCCGTTTTCCATTATGTAATTTCAACCCCCGTCACCGTCACTAAATTGCATGTCATTGTGTACCATATCCAGCAGGTGCCATTCCTTTAGAATCTTTCTAACTTGACGGTGGTTAAAATCCGCTGTGAGAGGCTCTGCAATTTAGCCCCCCCCCGGCAAAACGACCGCCTGTACGCCTATGTTTATATTATGTATATTAAAAATATAAATGCCTTGCCGAGGCCAAGGCAAACGAGGGGGGCAGCCAGGCAAGGTAGATCAACATAGTTTCCAGACCAAGGAGTAGCAGCCTGAAGTGATAACATGAAGTAAAGCTACAAGAATTATGTCACTGGAAGCAACTATTTTCCAATTTAAAAAAAGCTACTGTGACTAGGCTAACTTATAAATCAAATCTGTGGATCCATGAATAATTTGTCTCGCTTGAGATAATAAAATGTCAAAGAAGAAAATTAAATCAAGATATAAAAAAATATTTTGCTCCCTTGAGTTATTTGAGAAAAGTTAATTTCACATAGTGGTCCCTCCCTCATGGAAGATGTCGGGGAAAATAATAATTTTTTTGATTCAGAAACATGTATATTTTGGCCAAAAAGTGGTGGGGCAAATGCCCCACCTGCCCCATCTACACTGAGGCCACTGAGCAAAACTTGAGTGGAGTATCCAGCTACATAAACTCTAAACAGGTTCTCTCAACCAATAGCAGTCACTCATTCATGCATGTATCAATCTAAAGACAAATTTATCTTTTGAATTTGTTAGAAATTGGGATTGACAGTTAAAAAGGGTTCCGGTACTGAGATAAATTTCCCATGAATATCACTTTATTGATCATGCAATGATAGTTATGGATTTTCAAATGTCACATTTTTTTATTCCAGGTTGAGTGACCACATTGAACAAGGATCTAACTTCAGAAGAGATGGATGGATGGATGATTATGTCCAGGACGTATTTATGCACTTGGTAGCCTAATTAGAACAGGAGGAAGACACAGCAATGATGCAAAGGATGATTGAGGCAGCCTTCCAACATAGGCCCTGGTGACCTGGCAAGAGCTGGATTCGAACCCTGGATCCAGCGATTGGCTGCCTAGCACGCTACCACTAGACCAACCCTCCCCCTACTTCAGGAAATCAGAACTTAATATGAACAAACTTGTGTAATATCATGAACAGTGGGATTTACCAGCAGTGAAGTTCTGGCAAAAAACCATGTGATTCACACCATGTGGTTCATCGTGGTGAACCACATGCATCTCATTATCTGACGTTATTATGTAAACAATGGGCAGTGAAGTGATGACGTCACAATGTTTTGACGCTCTAATGGGTCTGTGTGGTTGCTAGGGATCTTTTTGTGGCCATTCAAACAAAATGGTGCCTTTTGAAATTATTAATCATTTTTACTGGAGGTCTGTTTTTATTGTGGGGTATAAATAAAACTTAATTGGAGTGTGGTTCACAGCAATGAACTTCACTCAGGTCAGGTCTGCTGCAGAATAAACACTCGTCCTTCAACCACACTTCCATTAAGCTTTATTATAGGCCTCAGATCGGATTTTCAAGTATTTCCTCAATCAGTTTATTTGTGGATATATTTATGATGTGTTTAATTGTATTATTTACATGTACATGCTTGCTGTTCTTTGTGATTATCAGTACCTCCCAAGAATTGACTTCTACACAAATACAACGAATGAACTGTCAGTTTAATTCTAACATTAATGAATATTGAATAATTGAATAATGATTATATTTTTGAAAGCCTTCTTAAAGCAACAAGGTCAGTCGGTTGGACGAAAAAAATCAGCTGTAATGGTTTTTGTGTCAACGAAGTAACATCATGGGTATGTAAATCAGTTGTTTCAGTAGGTCCGAGAAGGTAAGAATCAGTAAACTACTGTTTTGTCTGGCCTAACGGGCAATAACCCTCTGATCATCGGTCATGTCAGCCACACCGTGCTTGTTATAGGGCTATAATGATACAATACAATGTATCTAAGGTTACAAAATAAAGAAATGAAAAAAACAAAGCTTTGTCTTCGAATGATTTTTTCTAGATTTCAGTATATTTTGAGGTCAGTTACTTTGGCCCTTTCTGTGCAGTGGTTACTGGGGTGGGCTTAAGTTTAGACGTACCTGGAAAAACTAAAAAAACTCAGCAAACAAAGCAAATCAAGTCCAAAGATCAGTAATTAATGTGTAGAATCTAATATTTATTTGCTTGTCAAAAAAAGTCATGGTTTTTGCCTGAATTTGATTGAAACGGAGTCACTTCCAAACTTTGAGCAAGGCCCATAGTCCTACTGGCCTATTTCTAATGAGAATGTCGTAAAATATCAGAATTTTTCTAAGTTTAGAAAACGTATGGTTTTCGTACGTAATTCATGCGATTTTCATGCGTAAAATTAACGTATGAATTACGTACGTCAACACGTATGAAATTCGTACGAAAATCTACGTACGTTTCACGTACGTAAATTTTCGTACGAATTTCGTACGTGAAAACGGGCTATTTACGTACGAAATACGCATAAAAGAGCTTTCGTACGTTTTACGCACGCTGCACAATTGGCCATGTAGGGTTGTGGCTAAATTGAGGATGTTAGGTGCTTGTCTTTTATTTTTGATATTTTTGATACTAACTTGAGGAATCAATTTAGAAAATGAATAAAATGGAAAAGCATGAATTAGAAAGCAGTACAGCGTAGGCCTATATTGGAAAGTTTTAATTGATTCTTCCTTAAACTTATAGCATGACGTAACATGGTGACTTTGTCTAATTTAAAACACATGTTTATGATGTTTTGTTTTTCAAAAAACCTGTCCATGAAATATGGCGTGTCGATCTTGTGGGACATGAGATATTTACACCCTCGAATGTCATGTACAACTCAGCCTTACCGCCTCGTTGTACATTGACATTCTCGAGTGTACATATCTTCATGTCCCACATTTACCCACTAGACAACTGTAATATGTACAACCAAGAATGTCAATGTACAACGAGGCCTGTATGCATATCTCATGTCCCACAATTTACCCATTATACAACTGTTTTGTACCATGCAACCTCTTATTATCACAAGAAAGTTTTGAAAATAACAAGCCAAAAAAAAAATCAAGAATAGGCCTATAATCCCTAAATACTGTGTCTTATTCCAAAAATAAGATTTTTGGTTAATTTGCCTTGGTATTCCAATGTCACAGCATTTTTTGGTAGGAAAACGGCAGAAAACCTAATGAACCACTAATTGATGATGGACAGTAGCTTAAAAGGAATAACTTCCAATTTGGGACCGACCAGTGAAAAAAACGTTTGTTTCCCACTTGACACTGAAAAATAAAGTTTGGTCAGCACATGAAAAAAAAAGGAAAATTTGTTTCCATCTGTAGGTAGGGTACCTTAATGTTAAAATTGTGATGATATTAAGTTTGTCACTGCTCCTCATGCAAAACAATTGCTTGTCGACGCTTCGCGAACGAAAAAACAGTTCGTCTCGGGGTAAAATACTTAGTCTTAGTCTTAGTCATTACTGGGAGCAGGCTCTTTTTCCAATTGTTTGTGGATATTTAACATTGTTATAAATCAAGTGAAACAAAATATCCATTTAGCGTTTTTGGATAAAAACCACGGTTTAGTTAATAATCCATTTAGTGAATTTAAAAACCAGGCACACTCTAGGCATCTGATAATAGTAAATCAGTAAGATGTTTTTTTTAATCCAGTTTTTTGAAAGATAAGTTTTGCATATCTTTTGGTGCATAATTTCAAAATATATTAGTTTTTAGGTGTGTAATCCATTGTTGTAAAGATGAAACACATCGATAAAAACGTATGGGTGGTCTCCTTGTATAGTTCATTACCCATTAAAATGCTGGAATTGGACCAGAGATTGAAATTTGTGTGCCCAGAAACCATCAGAATGCATTTATGTTATAGTGCACAGGCCGCTAATGCTGCCTCACACAAGTAAATAAAACATCTGCTTTAGATAGATATTGGTGACTTTGTCCCTCCAGGGGCAACTCATGACAGTGTGTTATAATAATGTCCATATCAGTGCAAGCTCTTGGTTGCACATCTTTTGTGACATCCAGATTCATTTTTTTATGCAACTTCTAGAAAAAATGTTATGCTGCTAGCTGGGTTGAAGCCAGCCCAAGCTTCATTCAGCACCTCCCAGCCAGCTGATATGAATCTTTTTTTCCCCAGCCAGCTGCCTCAACTGCTTTCTCATTACCTGACTGCAAATTTCATCGGTTGACCGCCAAAAATTGACTCCCAGCTGACAACTTTGCCAGCTGGGAAAATCCAAGCTGGCGGTCTGCCAGCCAGCCGGGCACCTGCTTCATAACAGATAATTGGTATAACAGATCATGGAGAGCCCTTGTCCCTCGCTTAGGAATTTGATTGTGATTTGTGGTAGTAGAACCATGTGCTCAGGCCTCTAATGCTGCCTTAAACCTAACTATATTTGTCTGGTCGGCCCCTTATGCATTAATTACCCTTAGAAACCATAAGCAGATATTATCAAGATGGTATTCTCACAATAATTTTGTGGCAATCTCTTAACTGTAGACTTGGCCATAACTTCTTAAATCCCTTAAAATTTGAAATTTAAAATAACTTGGCCACGGCCTACTTATATTTTAAAAGGTAATTACTCACTAATCAACAAATTTATTTTGCAAACATTTTGTGGTTTATTACTCAGGTAGCCATGAACAAAATATTTTAAAAATAACATGTACAAAAAATTATAGCCCCTTTAACCCTGGGGCAGAGTCCGCGAAAAGTGCCGGTTTGCCGGTCAAAACCGGTAAAAATAGCGTGTGTCCGGCAAAAATAAAGTGGTTACCTGCCCAAATGTCCGATGGGTTAGTGGAGAGTCAATAAGCTGATACAGCAATCAGAGGCAGAGTTAGCAGAGACGTTTGAAATCTCCAGTGCAATTGACAAACGTCATTGAACAAATTGGTGACAGAAGTGTCAAATTTGCTCAAATAGATTGCAATTAAACATTGTAAGAAGTGTCAATACCTCAGCATTGCAATTAGCGATGCTCTTCATTAGCAAGTATCTGTACAAGATCTGAGGCCCTGCAAGCTTGCAATGGTCAGCCTGACTCAGCCATGTTCCAGATGTTAGAAGGGGGACCTGTCAGGTTTTCTGGAAATCCAGTGAATTGTGAACACATACTGTTTTGGGAGATTTATTGTTATGCATTAGGTACATGAAATGTATTCTAATTAAATGTAATATTATCATTATTAAATAAACCCTACCTGGTCAAGCAGTGACTACAAACTTATGTTCAATGCAAGCATTTTTGAGAAGTTATCTAGGTAAATAATTAAGCCTCGCCAATGGGACACAATTTAAATACTCAATTTGGGTTTGGCACAACTTCATATTAGGCACAGTGACACCAACTCCAGCTCCAGATCACCGGTTGAAATTACTAGAATTGAAATTTCGGGCAGATAAGACCTCATTCGGGCAGGTGAAATTCAGAATCTACCTGCCCGAATGTCCTGTGTGTCAAAATCACTTTTCGCGGACTCTGCCCGGGGGGGGGGGTACTTACTATGTAAAGGTGTCTATAGAGGCGCCGCTGAATGGTACTGCTTTTTTGGCCTTTTTGGATTCAAAAGGTTATGGTTTTTTGACAATTCAGATTAATTTGGTACTGGTTTTTGTAACCCCACATCATGTTTGGTATCGTTAGAATCGGCTTGAAAAGACAAATAGAATGGCTTATTAAGCATAAAGATTAAAATAGCATGCAATGCATGCACCGTGTCCTCGAGCAATTATATATAACTCAATGGGATATGATCATTACATTAACACATCTCTATAAATTGTTAAAAGTTGCATTCTATCTATAGATCTATCAATCTACCTATCAATCTATCTATCAATCTATCTATGTGTCTATCTATGTGTCTATCTGTCTATCTATCTGTCTATCTTTAGTAATTGGCTGAAGCATAAATCTCTGGTTGTGGTGCACCCCACTTTCTCTCAGGGCGGAAGGGCCAAAGGGAAGAAGAAGAAGATGCTTCTAAGAAATCGTCTGCTGGGCAAGGAGGAATTTGGTGGATTAAAGTTAACTATTTAGAGCAGTGAGACATTAGATTAAAACCAGGGCATCTTGTGCAACAGTGTAAACACTGGGCATCATAATGGCATCATAACTTTGGGTGGTTCTTGCATCTGTGAAATGCTTTTCGCTCCACACCAACTTTTGATATGACAATCCCATTGATGACGACAAAGGGCCCGAGGCCCTGCTCTCGGACACAAAAATGGTTCCGAAAAAATTTTATTGAAGGATTAAATTGGTTTCTGGCGTGGTTTCTGGATTAGAATGCATGGTTTCGGTTTTCAAAATTACCATGGCGCATCCGTATATAAAAGTCAGGGAAGTACCACCCCCGGCCGTTTAAGAAGTTCGAAAACATACTCTGCTTACATATAATATGTAAATGGCACAGCCATGATATTCGTGCAGCACTTAAAGTTTTTGTAGGACTTATAGTGCTACCATAAGTACATCCAAATCATAAATATAAAAAATTATTATTTAATTCAAATATCAAATACATTAATATATATTATTTTCTTGTCACCAACTTTGCCACCAGTGGCATATACAATGCCTTTGGGAGAGTCAAATAAAATCAATCATTCAATCAATCAATCAATCAATCCTACCTCTGACTGGTTCTTAACTGATCATCAGCCAATAAGAGGAAGCTTAGAAACTATGTAGCATGTGGTCCAAGCAACTCATACTTTGAAATTGCAGTAACATGAAATGGAAATAGGGCAAAAATGCATGATTTTGGCATGGTTTCCTCAAAACAGAACTTTAAATTTCATTTTACCTTTTATTACCTGAACATTATTATATTTGTATGGAGAAAGAAAAACACAAATAAATTGCCGTCAAAACTTCATAACAAAAAATGTGTAATTCCTTCACACCAAGCAGAGACGATAGAAAGACAGGCGGATTCAAGTTGAGCCATTTTAGTGGAATTTAAAGATATACAGTGCTGCCTGTAAGTTAGTGAAGCACATGATATTGTGCCATTGCATCAATGCTAAACATCCTCAACCAAACTGCTTGTGGAGGCATGAATTCTCATCCGATGAGAGGAAAACATATTGGGTCATAAAGGCTGATATGTGAGGCATCTGGGATAACATTTGCAGCCACTTTTCCGTGTTGTATTTTGTGTTAGTAACGGGTCAAAGTCTTCGATAAGTAAGTGAACCACCCTTCCCTATTAAATAACATTGGGCCTGTGTTTCACTTACTTATCTAAGACTTTGACCTATACCTAACTCCAACTACAGCAAAGAAAATAGGCTGCAATTGTTATACCACATGCCTCACTTATCGGCCTTTATGACCCAATATGTTTTTCTCTCACCAGATGAGAATTCATGCTTCCAAAAGCAGTTTTGCTGAGGATGTGCAGCACTGATACAATGGCACCATTTCATGCATTTCACTTACTTACAGGCGGCACGGTAGCATTGAAATAATTGATCCCGAAGAAATATGTCAAAACAGCACCTCGAAAGATATGGGGAACTCCATGCTCCACATTAATTTAAACACAAGAATGACAGCCCAGGTAAAGTGCCTATCAAATGCAGGAAGTAAAATCCCAATAATCCATTACAACATTCGGAAAGATATATGACGTACAACTGAAGATTCAGTGAATGTGTTCAATTGGTTTATATGCATTTCTCACACCCAGCTACAAGTATAGTAATTTAAGCCAATGAAAGGCCAAGTGAAGGAATAGATAAGGATTTTGGCAAAAAAAGGAAAGTTGAAAATATTGATGACGTTGTATTAGATAGTTTTTGTTCTTCTACATCATTTTTTTGCCTCCTCTTCACACAATGATGAATTGAGGTGACAGTAAAACTGCGCTATTCCATTTATCTTGAGAGATTTCGGATAATTCATCCAACCCAGTTGCAAAAGTCTTCTATCACAATGATATTAGGTCCAGGGACACCAGTCAAGTATTATCTATGTCTTCTATCCAAGTGTTGTCTATGATACAAGAAGATTTTCAGTAGACCTCCCAAGAGTGGTAGCCTAGACATCTGAGTACCATGCACAGATTTTTTGTGAGGGTGAATGACATTTGCCAATATTTCATGATCTGGATTTCATAATTCATTGTTGTTGATCAATAATCAAGGATTTCTTAAGTGATGGCTGATGTTTGTTTCTTGTTGTGTGTTGAAAGACCATCAAACCTGGCAAAAAATACTTACAATTCTTGTTCTGTGTTGGTTTGCAAACCTTTCAAGCATGGATAATCTACATTTCATGAGACCCGTGCAGCAACAGGACTACTGTTTTCATTCGCAGATGTCTGTCCGTCTCTCTGTCTGTCTGTCTGCATGATTGAGGAAAAGAAGCTGCATCCTCTCTCATGTTCAAAACTCTGCCGAGTTTCGCAATCACCATATTGACACCATGACGTAGAAGTGATTTGATTTTGTTGAAGCATCAATCATTGCACAAAACATTAAATTCATAAAACCGAATTTAAAATATCGCGAGAGGTTTCATGTCAGGGTAGAGCTTTCATATATTCGGAAAATATATATATCTTGGTGACTCATCCAGAGAACTTGCGCAAAAAGGTCACAGGATGTGTTGAGGAAACAAGACCATGCAGCAGAAAGGGCATCAGATGTCGGGGACTGAGTGATGAAAATTTGATGAGACAAGATGAAGCCAAGTTTGAAAGTGTCTGTGAACTCAGGGAATCCTACTATCCAAAAGGTCAGTTACTAATAAACCTCAATGAATAGCTTTGAATCACAATGAAGTTGTGTACTATGTGGGGATGGCCCAAATACTCTGAAAACTATTTACCCTTATTTATTCAATTTCGTTTATATTGTCACCCAAGGACTGGAATAATGTTTTTATTTGAGTTTGTCTGTCTGTCACTCAAGTTATCTATCTGACTGTCCTTCTTTTCCTTTGTCAACAAGATTGAGGAAAAAACCAATGTTTCGAGTAACAATTTTGTCAAGGATAGCTCCTGCAAGCACATTGTCACAGCCTGATAGCCTGTGGGCTGACAGTACAACTGTGCATCACAGTTTCAACATTGACATATTGAAGGAAGCATTACATTTTTATTCTATAATCAGAACAAACATGATTTTATGATTCCCATGATCTAACACTGGCAATGGCCAGTCTGATCTATTTAAATGTCTGTTTGTGAGCATTCACAGCAGACAACTACTAGGCATAATCCCCGCTGAGTTGTTTGATTATTCTGCAAACTTGCGACTTTACAACTTCGATGGACCTTGCATTAAACAAAAGGCATTCACAATTTTTGTTAACACATGGATGCTGTGATGCATACAGTAGCTATTCTTGCAGCCCTTTAGCTGACAGGCTGCAATGTGGCACTTGCATAAGCTCTTCCAGACCAAATTTTCACTCTGATATTGTTTTTGAAACTGTGATGCACAGTTGAGGTGGATCCACATTGGCTAGAAGCTGGGGAATATGACACAATTTAAAATGACATCACAGCCTGTAGTTATTCTGCATAGGGGCCATTCAAAAAATGACATAATGCAAAAATAGCTCATTTTTGACATCCCCCCCCTCCCCCTTTAACAGCCTGTAACACAAGACCATAGTATAGTATGGACTCCATACCCCCTCCCTGTTACATAACAAGGCCTATACAATATTTTGCTTTTTAAGCAGTAAAAGTAAATAATTTTGCTAAACGAATTTTTGTTATGATTCCCAAGAAAAATGGTATAATGCAAATCAATTGCCAGGGATTAAAAACCTGGATTATTTGTCTTAGTTTAGTAAGATGATGAACCACAATACAGGCATTGTTCGCAGGATTCAAAAATTATATAAAGAGAGCTGCGTGGGGCACAGTGAGACAGTTTCAGGCGGGGCACAGTGAGACATCATAAAATGCACTCAAAATGACTTAAATGTAATGCGTAGCTCACAATTCACTATTAAAAACAAAATGCCTGCTATGAACTACTGATTTCAGTAAGTCATATCCAAAGAGAAGCATCAGAAAGAATTTTGATTAGTATGTAACAGGTGTGGCAGGTTAAATAAGTCGTGCATGTGTCCTGTGCGATGAAGCTTTGAAACATGCTCAAAAAAGGACCCAAAAAATCACCTAGCCAGCAGCTCTTATATGAGTACAGTAGCTTCTGTAGTAACAATTGATAGAACAATTCTGCAGGTCCTAAGGATTGGCGGTTATGGCAGCAGATGCCCTGTCTCACTGTGCCCCGCCTGCTGTCTCACTGTGCCCCGCGGGCGGGGCACAGTGAGACACTTAACGAGCATGAACGTAACTAAAAATTTCTCAAAACCTGTGAAAGGTAGGAACCTGAAACAACTAGACAATATACCCAATGTCATTATCTACAATGTAGATCTGATCTCATTTAATTCGATACTGCCAACATTTTGGAACACTTTAAAATAAAAAAAGTGTCTCAATGTGCCCCGCTCTCCCCTATGGTATGTACAAAGGTAATGCACTGGATTGAAAGACCTCAATCTGTGAAAGGTCACCTCAAGACCACAGAGGGGACATTCTTGCAATGCGGAGATTAGCCTGCAGCTGTATTATCCTGGCATGAAACAGATACCGGGACTGAAGTTCTATAGTATCACATTATGAGAGTAATATTGTGTGATGTACAGTTTGTCACGTCAAGCATTGAGACAGAAATTTAGCATTGTTTGTACAGTCCATAACAATCACCACAATGAGATAGGAAGTATTGTGAATTGTAATTTGACTAGAACTGAGTCTGAGGTGCCACTGCAGTGCATTTTTGTGACGTCACAGTTCATTGTGTGTCAGATTGGCAGCATTACAAATGTCAACATTTTGGGAAATTGGACTGCAATATCCACAAATTTCCAAATATCGGACAAAAACGGCACGAAAACGTCGTGAAAATTGGGATATTCATATTACAACAGAGCTAAGCTGTTTGTGACAATACACATAGGTAGGTGAAATTCTTTTGTAGGACTTCTGGTTGCTGAGATATCTGGCCAAACGTCTGTCCTCTGCTTGACGTGACAAACTATAGTAGGCTAATAAACCAATGCATAAACTTACTGTTAATGAAATGATCCTGTCCACAGGCCTAATGTATTTTTATCAACAAAAACAGAAACATCACCTATTTCTTGTCTCTAAAAGACTATAGGGTCATTCCATGTCAAATCACCCAGAATTAGAAAAATGCCCCAGGTGACCCCTTCAGAAAAAATTGAAAAAATTCACACTTGTTCACTTACCAGATATATGCAAATTTGCAAAATTGTAGGTCTGTGACTCAAAAACTCACCGAGATAGGAGCCCTTGAAATTTAAGGCTTTTTTTCATTTTTTTCGAAATTGTGGTTTCAGCCAACTTCAGGGGTGTATAACTCCCCAAATAACTATACCACTTATTATATATCGTCACACTGGAACAACTTCCACCCAAATATTTCATATTTGGCATCAAAACTCATGTTTCTGGCTTAGGTGTGTTTCTACAGGGGCTCAAAAATGGACAAAAGTGCAAAATCGCCAAAAAGGTGCCGTTACTTATTTGTCAATTTAGAGAAAATGGTTAGTGACTCAACCAAGTACATTTATTTCTAGCTTTAATAGGACCTAATGAGTACTTCCAATTTATCAGATGAGCTTTACCTCTCAAATTGTTGCTGTGAATTAATTTTGAATAATAAACATTTTGTTATATTTTCAAAAATGCCTGTTATTCAAACCTGAAAATGACCTGGTTGACAGTTAACCAAAATTTTCAAACTTTCTCAGTAGATTTATGTATAGATTGAGGTGGTATTCACAAAGTTTCAGCTTTGGGATAGGATTCCTTCTATTTTTAATATTTTATTTAAAATAATTCAAATTTAATTCAATTTTTTCGAAATTGTGTTTCGGCCAACTTCAGAGATGTATAACTCTCCAAATAATAATTCCACACATTTTATATTCTCACACTGGACCAACCTCCACCTAATTTTTCCATTTTTGGCATCAAAAAGCCTGTATCTGGCTTAGATGTGTTTCAGCAGGGGTTCAAAAATGGACGAAAATTCAAAATCGCTAAAAAGGTGCTGTTACTTATTTGTCAATTTAGAGAAAATGGTTAGTGACTCAACCATGTACATTTTTTTCTACCTTAAGCGGGAGCAAATAAGTACTACCAATTCATCAGATGAGTTTTGCATCTCGATATGTTGCTGTCAGGTAATTTTGAAAAATAAAAATTTTGTGGCATTTACCAAAAAATTTATTCATTAAAACCTCAAAATGACCTGGTTGACAGTTACCAAAATTATCAATAATTACAACATTGATTTATGTATAGATTGAGGTGGTATTCACAAAGTTTCAGTTCCGGAGACAGACTCTTTCTATTTTTAATATTTTATTTAAGATCAGGCATTGTTACAAAAATCGCACACCGAAAAAGATAGCATTTTAAGGTGAATAGGTTTTGAATAATTTTCAGTTAGTGCTTTAAATAATTTGAATACCTCGCCGCTAGGTCTACACATCAAAGGTTGGTATTTCAAGGAACAGGAACGAACTTTGGAAGAGAATCCAACATGTTTTACGGTCCCTTAGGAATGAATTGTACTGGCGATTGCATCTGTCTTTCTCACTTGGCGCATGCAGAATTTAAGGCAGATACATTGTGAATGAGCATGTCACACAAGAACAGTGCATCAGTCAAGTGGCTATTGTCATAGATTTGCATAATTATGTCCATGCATACTATCTATTTATAATGTTTTCCAATGCGCGATTTTTGTATAAATGCCAGACTTTTAATAAAATATTAAAAATAGAAGGAGTCCAACCCCAGAACTGAAACTTTGTGAATACCACCTCAATCTATACATAAATCAATGTTGTAAGTTTTGAAAATTTTGGTAACTGTCTACCAGGTCATTTTGAGGTTTGAATAATATGCATTTTTTGTAAATACCACAAAATTTTTATTTTTCAAAATTACCTGACAGCAACATATTGAGAGGTAAAACTCATCTGATAAATTGGTAGTACTTATTTGCTCTTGCTAAAGGCAGAAAAAAATGGACATGGTTGAGTCACTAACCATTTTCTCTAAATTGACAAATAAGTAACAGCACCTTTTTAGCGATTTTGAATTTTCGTCCATTTTGGAGCCCCTGCTGAAACACATCTAAGCCAGATACATGCTTTTTGATGCCAAAAATGGAAAAATTGGGTGGAGGTTGGTCCAGTGTGAGAATATAAAATGTGTGGAATTATTATTTGGAGAGTTATACATCTCTGAAGTTGGCCGAAACACAATTTCGAAAAAATTGAATTAAATTTGAATTATTTTGAATAAAATATTAAAAATAGAAGGAATCCTATCCCAAAGCTGAAACTTTGTGAATACCACCTCAATCTATACATAAATCTACTGAGAAAGTTTGAAAATTTTGGTTAACTGTCAACCAGGTCATTTTGAGGTTTGAATAACAGGCATTTTTGAAAATATAACAAAATTTTTATTTTTTCAAAATTAAGTTACAGCAACAATTTGAGAGGTAAAGCTCATCTGATAAATTAGAAGAACTGATTTGGTCCCATTGAAGCCAGTTAAAAAATGTACATGGTTGAGTCACTAACCATTTTCTCTAAATTGACAAATAAGTAACGGCACCTTTTTGGCGATTTTGCATTTTTGTCCATTTTTGAGCCCCTGTAGAAACACACCTAAGCCAGAAACATGAGTTTTGATGCCAAATATGAAATATCTGGGTGGAAGTTGTTCCAGTGTGATGATATGAAATATGTAGTATTGTTATTTTGGGAGTTATACACCTCTGAAGTTGGCTGAAACCACAATTTCGAAAAAAATGAAAAAAAGCCTTAAATTTCAAGGGCTCCTTTCTCGGTGAGTTTTTGAGTCACAGACCTACAATTTTGCAAATTTGCATATATCTGGTAAGTGAACAAGTGTGATTTTTTTCAATTTTTTCTGAGGTGGTCACCTGGGAAGCCCTGGGTGATTTGACATGGAATGACCCTATATTCAAATGGTTGGAAAGATCATTTGAGCCAAATTTTGCCATCTATAAAGTACAGTCCGAAATAAAGTAAAAAACATTTCTGTCAGAAGTCCGCAGTTGACCTGTTTTGCCCTCCTTTCTACTGTTCTCTCCAAATCTCCTTACAACTACCTTTGAATCCTAACCACAGCCTTATCCCATATTAAGATCTGTATTAAAAGAGCCAGCAAAGTAATTGCAATTATAACAAGGGACACAGTATCAAAAAAATCAAACAGAACGGGGGTGATGGAGTTTGAATTGGTGTCAGTTTAACGTAAATTTAATGTAAAAGATATTTACTATTTAACGTAGGTAAAGGCAGGATGTGGTTTGGAAGGAGCCAAAAAGTGTGAAAGGGTAAAGTAATGGCTGATTCTTCTTTCCTGCTGGGGTGGTCGCACTTTATTTTCAGCTGTACTATACGTAGGCATAGCGCTGCAGATGGAGACGGACTTGCTGAAAGCCCTATTACAAACCAACAATACATTCATCAACTTCTTCAAAGGCTTTGATTTAAAGACCAGTCAAGTTACTGAGCAGTATCAGACAACAGCAATTACAGTCGAGCTTCCACTGGAACATCAATCTCTTTAGTTAATGACAGCGAGACATGAATGTTTTCCCTTTAATCGAACACCATGGATCTACTAGTCAGTTTTTTGTTGGCATTTGTTCAACAATGTATTAGTTAGACACCGATTTGGAGGGTTCTAACATGCATTTTTGTCAGTTAGATCCCGACCGAAGGGAGGGATCTAACTGACAAAAATGCATGTTAGGACCCGACAAAGAGGTGTCTAACTGACTTAGACATCATATGCTTCTTCTATTATTTGTTTTAACTTATAATTTTAGCAAAATTAACCATAATCTTATTGTTTGTTTGCTGTTGTAAACAATGTTAATCCTCAATAGGGCGCTAACATGCAATATTGTCAGTTAGATACTGGTTTTTCCAATGGTATAAGTATCTTGGTGATGTCTAAGATCAGGTTAGCAAAGGCTAATGAGGTTGAGCACCTGATCAGCAAAAATGTAATTACATTGAGCAAAGAATAGTTTTGAAAGAGAAATGATTTTGAGAAGGGAGCTCTGTGAAACTCTTAAGGAAACATGTGTAGTCACCAATTATTAACAAATCTCATGCTTCTGCACATCCAAAACCATGGAAAACACTAAGAAATGTATGAGGCAAATAACAATGTATTTTACTAAAAATGAGACAATAAAGAATCTCAGTGACTGTTTTCCATGGTTTCGTCTTTATTCAGATGACAATTTATAAATTGAATGATAAGAATTTTTGTTGCTGAATATTAACTTTTGAATATGGTATGGTATTTTTTATTGACATGTGTGTACATACAATTATCATTTTTGCTTCCCAGATATTTACATCTAAACACACCCAGCCCAAACTATAAAACAAACTATCATTGAATAAGTCCTTATACAAGGTGGCACTAGAGGAATTGCCTCTTTGATAGGACTGCATTTAGGTTGCAGAGGCTGGAAAGCTGAGCTGAACCATATAAGCTTTGCCTGTGCTGGTGAGGTTTCCCCTTTCCTTGATCAGTATTTGAGGTATACAGTATACACCTTTTGAAATGTCTGCCCCTTTGGCAAACAAGCTCACAAATCATCCATAAAACCGAGTCATCCATAAAACCGAGTATAGTTAGAGACACTATGTTTGTTGACGTCTAACGATTCCCCTTTTAACGAACATGAATCCAAAGATGATCATTCTCACCTTTTTTTTTACTCAAGATCAGCTGAATCACTGCACAGTAAGACTGAAAAAAAAGTTTTTGATGCAATGCAGCTATAAAATGGTGCAGCTGACGTTTACTACAGACTAGCCCATGCTGTATCAGATTTTATGGCACCTTAACAATAGATGCTGCTCCTACCCTTGCCTCCTCACAACATCTATCATGCGATTCTGTAAGGACTGGTAGGAATGCATCATAAACGTTAATTTAGTGTCATGCAATATGACATGGCTTTGCTGTGTTCCATGGAATTTCTGTAAATTCTCAGGGCTACTTTATGACTATCAAAACTTGGCAGTGTTCATAGAATGTTTGTAATATTCTAAAATCATATTTGATGACCATGGTTTAAAATAAGGACTTGAATATCAAAATAACATGAATTACAGTGAAAATTATCCTCCACAAAATTAATTTGATTGAAATAGTGCCAAAACAAAAGTTCTCTTGAAACCTGTGCGGCTATAAATGTTGCTGCGGAAGTAGCCAGACAACACATTACTCAAGTCAGTTTTAATACAACTTAAGAAATGATATAATCATGCATCATTCCATTGCTTCTAACAATCTTAAAGCAAACAAAAACGAACATAGTATTACAGGAAGTCTTAGCAACAAAGGTCATCCAATTACCAATCTGGGTACATTTACGACGTTCAGAGGTCCATGGTCTTCATATGAAATAGCCAATAGATTGTCTCCTCTGTGGCGTACAAAAGATACATCAGTCTATATAATAAAGCAGTAAAGTGCCCCAAAAACATCTAAGAAATCAGTGCAAATATATGGATATTTCGAAATTACATATGTAGGTACATAGCTTTGTATAGTCGGTAGTAGGGCGGAAACCAGTAGAGATTTTTCTGGGTGCTTGACACCCTCTACCCGAGCCATGCCCGGGAACTCGTTGTTAACAAAGAACATACAATTTGTCATGTCATCTTGTGGAAAAGGGTGGGATAAAAGTTTATTCATTGTAAAGTTACAGGATCTGTCATCAAGAGTCGTCTGGATAAGGGGCTTAATCCACACTTTTAAGGTCACTTGAGGTTATCTGGAGTATGTTTCAGAAACCCAGCATCACTCAACTGGATTGAAAACGGCTGGCATGTTGAAAACTGACCCTTTTTAAAAAAGAACGATAACCCAAGAAGACAAGTTGGCCCCGGGTAAATGCACTACCCTACCCGTGCTTCCAGCCCTAGGTGGTTGTGTATACTGATCGGAGTTTGAGAAGAGAGTTATTTTATGCTACATCAGCCAGGGCTATTTGGAAGAACCTGGTTCAAGTCCCTCTTGTGGTGGTGTGTGGCATTAGGTTAAGATTGTTGACCGGAGTACGTTGAAAGGAGAACCTTGCTGCATGTTATTTCTCCAATAAATCAAAGTTTCACTTTTCCTTGATACATCATTCGAGCTTTTCATCAATTACTTCGATGCAACATTTTTAAAATTTTCAAGTTGGTGCAATAGTAATTACTGTTGAGTTTCTCATGAACTCATTACCACATGAAACAAGATGCACTGTAAAATTTGAAAACTGAGTTGATGCAATAATTTGAGCTGTCTGAGAATGTTAATAATTTTCAAGCTATGATAGCTCAATCCTATAAGTTGTCAAGGTATGATAGCTCAATGCTGTAAGTTGTCCAAACGAATCATAACATTAAGCTGTGAAAACATGAAAGCTTCAGTTGTTGTAGATAGCTTGACATCTCAGTCATGCCACATATAGCGCCATCTATAACAAGCACTTCTCATAAGACTGCATTTAGTTTTAAATAATTATTTACTTACAAGAAAAAATAACATTTATATTACGCTATCCCAGAGAAAAAATGAGTAGCACACCACTTTAGCTGGTTACTTTTTTATTTTTATCTCTCTTTAATTAATTTGTTGGAGTAATTAGATGCATGCTTTCATACGTCAACCAACATTTCCAAGTCAGAGTGTGTTCAAATATAGGCTTCTAGCACTGTATACCAACTGAGATGAGCCACAGGCCATTGGGATTTATTCACAAGAAATTAATTTTTAAATCTCCTTATGATGCAATGGTCTTTGTTGAATGCATCTTGGGCCTGTCCATGATGTGCTGAAATGAAGCATACTGGATCAGGTGGATCCCCTTGAGAGATCAAACAATATTTCGGGATTACAGCCCATATTCATAAATAACTCTATAAGACAGGTCACACAAATATAAATGAAAAAAAACTAAAAATAAGTCAACACAGCTCAACATTTTGAGTTGTGTCAGCTTGGATCAATAAGTCAACAAAACTCAATATTTTGAGCTGTAAGTCAACACAGCTCATTGTTTTGAGTTTTCTCAGCTTGAATACCTTAGTTAACATAGCTTAGTATTTTGAGCTATCTCAGCTCAGTATTTTGAGTTATCTCAGCTTAAAACATTAATCTATGTTAGCTCAATCAACTTGTGCAACCATCTCACTCAATCAATTGAGCTGAATCAGCGAGTCCGATTTTACAGTGTGGAAAGTTTTGCCTTTAATCCAACATCATGAAATTGCTGGGTCTGTTTTGTGCTGACATCAAGAAAAAGTGCAGGTCAGCAATTACGAATTGCACTCTGCACAGAACGGCACTTGAAAGGGCGCAGGCATGTGACAGATGTCCCTCTTTGGAGAGATATTGTCATCTTACACGGAAGTGCAAAAACCACCCTGTGCAATGGAAACTTCATTTAACAGGTTGTGCCACAATAAAAATATGGATTTTGCTGGTGTTTGTGCAAATTACATGTTGAACAGTTATATATTATGTTGTGTCTCTTTTAAAATCACTCCCTAATGCTGTATTGGAGCACTCTTGCATCATATAGACAATAATAATATTCACCATAGGCCTAACTCAAATTGTGGATAAGTCGGGGCTTATTTAACTCACTTGTGCATAATCTGAAAGGAAGAATTCCTGTTTGCATTAGACTGTCCTCTTCAGTATAAATGAAAAACTAAGGCAACATTATACTTTGAAATCAAAAGATTAATATGCTTCAAGTTCCAAAGTCAAATTCGAATTGATTTTACATTCAGAGACTGCAGCCCTTATTGAATGGTGACAGAAGGAGGAAATAGCTTGATATTATAACAAAACAACCCAAGTCAGGGTCACTGAGTAACAATATCACGAGCTGTTGTGTGAATTAATATCACTCGAGCCCGCAGGGCGAGAGTGATATTAATTCACACAACAGCGAGTGATATTGTACGAAGTGCCCTGACGCGTGGTTGTTTTGTTTTTATCACCTGGTTTTACCCCAAATTTTTAGTTATAAAGAGGGACTATTTTCTGCCATTACAAAAATGTGACGTCACCATGGAGCAACAATTAAATGGATATGACGTCACAATCTCATTGTTTTGGCCTTTGTTTTGTTTGTGACGTCATGAGACAGCAGAAATGCTGATGATGTCCTAACCATTGTTAAAAAATATCGCCCTTGAAGAGTGGTATTTTTTACAATATCATAGGCCCTGATATTTTGACTGTAAACAGTGATATTCACAGCCAACCAGGTGATAAACAGTGTATTGCAAGCAAAAGCAACACAGGGGAAATTTGTAACCTGTGGACTAAGGGGGGGGGGTTGCAAGGGTACCCTTTAGATCTAAAAGAAAAAACATTATCAAGTCTTGTTTCGCTAATTTTAGGCACTAATTAGTAAACATATATTCAAAATTATTGGTGACTCTCTAATTAAATTTTGTCACGCGAAATTGGCGCAAATACGATTTGCCCTTTTTCATCTGACTGCCCCTGCCACCAGCGATTCCTTCTGGCACCCTTGGCAACATGTCATGTAAAATTTGTTAATATCAAGTTTTGTATTATGCAGAATTGTGTGTCATATTATTTCTGTGTATCCATGAGACTGGTTTGCAGTGGCGGAGCTATGGGGGGCCTGGGGGCCAAGGCCCCCCCCCCCAAATGGATTACTAGCCCCCCCACTGGCCAGTGGGGAAACTAGAAATCCAGGAGTGGGGGGGGGCTAAGGGGGGAACAGGGTTCGAGCTGGGGGGGGGGGGGGCCACTTTTCGCGGCATTTTTGGGGCAACACAAGGGTAAGAATTGACGCCGCGACACGCGACGCAAGCCCTCTTTACTAGTGACATAGGAATATTGACACTCTTTGCTTCTGGCATACACTTACTGAATTTATTATTCAATTTAGATGGTACAAACCACTAAATATTCTTTTTCAATTTAGAGAGAAATGACTTTCTATAGAACCAGTTGGACAAAGTGCAGAATGTTTATTTCTGCTGTTCAATTTGTTATGCACACAGAATGAAACAGGAGCATTAATTTCATTTTAAAGTGGTGGGGCAAATTGGGCCAAAGCCTTCCAGGAAGTTGGTCCCGGGGAACCCTCAAAATTTTTCCTTAAACACTGCCCCTTTTTTGGCTAAAACAAGATAATAATAATTTTTTCAAATAATTTTTTCAAATTTCTCAAATCTGAAATGGGGGGGGGGGCTGTGGGAGGCAAGTAATCCATTTGGGGGGGGGGCCAGGCCGCCCCATAGCTCCGCCACTGGCCTTTCCTGCGGAATAGCCTGCTGAATAGCCGAGGGTATGCTGCTGCGCCGCCTACGTTTTCTATAAGGTGTCAGAAACTTAAGGCTTGCAACTTAGTAGTTTCAGTGTATTCACACTTCACCATTGTTTTGGAAAGTGTGAAAACTGATATTCACTTAAAAATTCAGGTCAATTCAATTCATAAATTATTAGTGTCACTTGTGATTGTATCATAATACTCATTTCCTCTCAATTAATAGGGGAGAGTGAGTATACAATCATTTTAAATAACCTTGTTAACTTTATTAAATTTAGTGCAGTGGGGTGGCAGCCAGTTGAAATCTGACTGTGAACTGTTGAGAATGTTCTCATGGTGAACATCAGATACTAAATTGGTTAAACATTCCAATACACAATTATTAATTTAACTTAGTGTGTTGTTGTGGCAACCGGGTGAACTCTGTTGTGAACATAAGAGATTCTCTTGGTGAACTTCAGAAATTAGACTGGCTATACACATGTTGAAAATTAGACTGGCTATACACATGTTGAAAAATTCAGGAGTTGGTTGTAAAGTTGGTAGTGTATACACTGGTAGCATTTCATATGCCGATGATCTGATGTTATTGTCGCCTTCAATACAGGGCCTTAATAGGATGATCAAATTGCGTGAGGACTACGCCAATAGATTTAGCATAATATTTAATGGAAAAAAGAGTAAAGTAATGGTTTTCAAAAATCTGTGTAAAACAATACCTGACATTTTTGCAAATAGTGAAAAGGTTGAATGTGTTAAACAGATGAATTACTTCCAAGGGTCACTTGCTTTCAGATGATAGAACTGATAGTTTGTTAAATGGTGTCCAATCTGATTTTAATCAAAAAGTAAATAGTTTTACTGGTGAATTTAAACATTTGTCATCACTTATTAAGAATGATTTATTTTCAAAATATTGTACTAGCCTGTATGGTGCTAATTTGTGTGCTTTGTATGATGAGAATAGCATGGAGAAGATGTGTATCCAACAAAGGAAAGCAGTTAGAAAAATCTGGCATTTGCCTAGAAGGACACATTGTGAATTATTGCCTTTCGTATCAGATCAAATTCCTGTAAACATACAAATGTATAAGAGATTTATTCGATTTTTCCATTCATGTTTCTTCAGTAAAAATGAGGCTGTTAGTTTCATATTTTTGCAATCGGTTAAGAGTCAAACTCGAATGGGTAGAAACCTTCGATATGTTTTAAATAAGTTTAATATATCAAAACAATCATTGTTAAAAAACAGTATAGAACAGACAAGTAAAGTGATCAATAATAATTGGTTGTTGAAATGTAATGAAGAAAATGTTAGAAAAGGCTTACAAATACGGGAATTGGCCATTTATAGAGACATTATTGATAAATGGTTGCTAAACACAAGTCAATGTAAAATTATCATTGAAGATTTGTGTTTAGGCTAGTCCAGCTGTTATGATTTACGTTTTGTTTAATTTTAATATCAATTTTTTAATATTTTGTTGTTATCTGCTTGTTTTAAATTATTTTACATTTTAAATTCTTTACTGCTTTGTACAATTTTTTATGTACGAATAAAGATATATATATAAACATATTCACAATTTAAGTAAATTGATCTTAGCGTGTTGTTGTGACTATCAGTTGAACTCTGTTGTGAACATTTGAGATTCTCATGGTGAACTTCAGATAATAAACTGGTTACACACTTCAACATTTTTATAGTTTAAATTTTAGTGTTTTGTTGTGGCAATCTTTGGAACTCAGCTTTTTGAACTTCTAAGATTTTCTTATCAGTGAACAACATATATTACACAGGTCATACACTTCAAGACATAGTTAATCCTACATTATAGTTTAATGTAACTTTACATGTATATTTAGTTCTTAGTGGACTTGAAACAATTTACACTTTGCGTGGCAATTTAACTTGGTAGTGAGGTACAGGGAGAGTGCATCCAAGAGTAAATTATTACTCAAAATAGCCATCCCTGGGCTCCCCATAAGTAATTGCTTACTTTGAGTATAGAACACAAGTCCCACTTTTTACTTTAGTAGTTAAAATATTTAACTTTGTTAACTTAGAATAATAGCAGTTGACACTGATTAACTTAGACTGAGTTGGGCTATGGGTTAAATCTATTAGTGACTTAAGTTTGAGTTATCTATTACTGGAGATTGCGTTGAATTAGACTTGTGAAACACCAGAACTGAGAAATTTGATTGTACATGACGTGTGGTAGAAAGCTACTCATGTATGACAGATTTTCATTCAAGTTTATGTGTATATTGGAGCTGGGAAGTAAATAGTATTTCTGTCAGTTTGTCAGTTTATTTCAGTATATTGCAAATGTATAAACAAAACAAAACTGCAAAAATTTGTATATCACAAATTTGGAACAATTTGCGTAATCCCTGTGTATCCTGAAGTACAGGTGCATGTTTGATTGGTCAGAAATCATTGGTGGGCAGGGCAACTCATACCATTTATGAACAGGGATTGACTTAGACTGCACTTGAGCACACCAGAACGCATTTTGTGCTGTCTCTGTTCGGGACTGTCACCAGATCAGGTCGAACAACAGCCGTCCATATTACTACGCCAAACTACTTTCACAAAGCATGGTTGCTGGCAAATATCCAGTCCACTGCTTTGAATGAAAATGTTTGGAAATCATGAGACAAAAAGAAAGTTTTGAAACTTTAGCATACACTTTGCCTGTGAAAGGGGTGATTTTACTCATCAGAAGTTTGATGGTATTCAATCTACTTACGCCATTTAGTGCATGTTAAATTGTGGTCAGAAAAGGGTCCAAAAAGAATGCATTCTCACTTATTCACTTGTCCATACAAAGCCGATGTTTTTGTTTTGTGATATCAAAATTGCTCAATAGTATTTATTCTGTTACTTTATGGAGATTTATGAACTAGGACAACAATATAATTCACAATTTCATATAAGCTGTGTTACACTCAGCAAAATGTCTTGTCCATGCTACAAGTGGCCCCCTCTATACTGGCAATATATGTCAGCTACAATGTATACATCCTCCATGATAAATAAAAAATAGTTCCAACTTATTTTGGTATTTACAAGCTGTCTGCTTAAAATTGAAGCCAACCAAAGTCAGATTAGACACTTGCAGAGTTTTTGGAAATAAATTAGACCATCACTAAATGATGGAACTGTCCTGGTTTCTTCCACACTGTCCTGGTTTCTTCCAGAGGTCGAAATTCTGTTGACCGCTCTCAGGAGCTCGCGAATTTTGCATCCTAGGTGGCAGCAAATAGCGGTCAACTTGTAGACAGCATTTTGTGAATTTCAATCAGCTCTGCATATTCTTGATTGCACAGACAGGTTACATAGACTGCTTGTATAGATCGCTTAGATAGATAGATAGATAGATAGATAGATAGATAGACAGATTGATTGATTGATTGATTGATTGATTGATTGATTGATTGATTGATTGAGTGAATGATTGAATGAATGATTGATTGAATGATTGAATGAATGATTGATTTAATGATTTCATGATTTGGTGATTGATTGAATGATAATTAGAAAGATAACTAGATAGTCAGATAGATACAGAGATAGGTGAGATAGTTAGATAGATAGATAAAATAATATATTGATCAATGTAACTTTCTATAAATAATGAAAACTAATTGACTGACGCATTTGTAATACGTTTACCGAGAGGTCTTGTGCGGGCTCCATGAGTCCCTCTAGTAGTTTTGCCCTGGTAGTTTTGCCGATGACACGAAGTGCCCTGCCTTTCACTCACAGCAGTCTTGTAAAGACAGGGTCTTGTGGTAGATCAGAATCAGCATGCTTGAAAATATGCGGTCTGGACTTGTGAAATGTGGACAATTGGAATCACTTGATAAACTCATTGGCATCGACGGAATGTTATTATGCTGGACTGCTTATTTCGAGTATTTCACTGTTTCTGTTTGTTTTTGACATATTTCTTGGTCAGCTCTCTGTCTCAGTAATCTTTCATGCCTGAGCAGACCTCATTTTCTGTCTACCACACGTCGTCTGTGCACCATACATCACAAACTTAAATATCATTTACTTAATAAATCATCTTTGAATAATTTTTCAGCACCAAGGCTTTGCAGGATCATTTCCCGATACAATGCCCACCCATTGCTACGCGAATTTAAAAATTTTACTGATTAGTTCGCAGACAGTCATCAAAAGCTATCAAAACACAATTTCACCAACATTCAATCTCCACAAGTCAACTTCAACGCGAATTCCTGTAAGTTATTTCTTATGAGTTCGAAGAAAAGGTGGTTCAGCTCAAGGAGGACACCACCAAGATGCAGAAGCAAATGGCATCAAGGGAGATCTGGGGTCTGGCAGAAATGAGAGGAGAACTGAGTAGCTGAGCCACATCCAGAAGGAAGATAAGAAGACAGGAACAGTCCAGGATGTGGGCCAGAAGAGAGTCAAGATGGGAGTTGCAGCTGAAAGGCTGAAGACTTCCTTTGGAAGCTCAATGGCATCGGACTGACCTCAGAGACTGGATGATCCGGCTGTTCCTAATGACCTGCATGATCTGAATACAATGGTTTGCCAAAAAGAATCCGCCAGTAATGTTGACACTTCTTGGACCGTATCTTCATCTTTATCAATACCTGAGAATGATAAGGGAACAGTTAAGGCAGGCCATGCATCTCAATCAAACGGAACAGGTCTACAGCAGCCAGAACCACAAAATGTTAATCCCACAGCTGTGGCACAAAAATGCAACAGATCATCAACACATCAGGTTGCAGGATAACCTAATTGCAGGTGACCAATTGAGCAACGTAGCTACAGCCAGCTGCACAATGCCCATCTCAACAAATGTATCAACATTATCCAGTTCAGCAGTCACCTCAATATCTGCCACCACCACTGCAATCCCTTTCCACTGGAACATCAAAACACTCAACAACATCAACAGATCAACTGAGACCTTCTATACCATCTGATCCTCATCATGGCCATGTTGAACGTGATTGTCTACCAGGCGCTGCTGCTGAACGTCCAGGAAACTGTTCCAGGGCAGTTTTTGGTTTGGCTCTACAGACCAATCAAAATTCTCCACCTGCTTTACAGGCGGCCAGAATGAAGTCTCGACTGGGGACCACAGATTCTTGTGTGCAACATGGTGGGGTAAAAGCAGTTCTCATTAACCCCAGACGAGTCTTTATGGAAAGCAGTGCTAGGCTGCCCCAGACCAGCAACTGCTCATACCTGTCATATACACAAAAAGACAGAAAAGACAACCCGTTTCAGTCTATTGCATCCTCTATACCACAGGACATCAGGGTGAAGGAGTCACGCCATCCACCATCAAGAACAGTGCCAACGACCAAAAATTGGAGAGGGAGGGGGACAGTATGATGGAATATTGGACTGCCATTGATTGGTCTGATGGTTTTTGTCTGCCGTTGGGACCCCCCAATGTCACAGCTTGTTATCGAAGTCTCTCCAGCTGCCTTCTGCTTCTCCGTTGCTTCAGCCTGATGCAAGTGACTTCCATCGGAGTGGTTGCTTTACGGAGCAACGTCAATCGTCTGGACCTGCGGAAGTACCAGTTGATTCGTATGGATCAGGTTGGTTGGCATCCCATGTAAAGAGAGATCGGCTGTGTGCAGCCTCTCTGCATGGTCTGTGGCCTGTCGACACTCCTGCAGCTGCTGGCGTCCGTGACTTCAGGAGAGAGTTTGTCATGCATGAAGGGGGTTTGCATTGTTCTAGGTTCTGGCGGAACTTGTGCTGGCATGGATCTTCCTGAGGCTACTGTCAGGGGGTGGGTACAGCAAGATCAACTCCTTCTCCAATCACTATCAAGAAACTCTGCAGACGGGACCAACGAAGGTTGTGCAAACACAGCTCAACAGTTGCCTCCCTCTTCAGGAATCCTTCTGAGTGAAACCTGGCCCCAAGGGAAGATGAAATGGCATCAGATAAAGATCAGTGACATCACATCTAAACAGGTTGAGACACAGCCCTTGGTGACTGTGAGATCACCTGACCTAGATGTCAACTCCCGTCTGTCCTATGGATTGCTGAGACTTCATTCAAGACGATGCTTTGCAGAGATGGCAGCAAATCAAATTCAACAGAGAAGCTTGTCATCTGCTTTCCATGACGTGTTGATTAGACCAGAAGAATCTTCCTATGAGAGCGCAGATTCCCTTTACATGATGCATCACCTCTTGAGCAACCGCCCAAAAGGGGTTGGACAAAGATAGTTGGTCGCATCTTTGTCCATGGTTGCCGACCACCACCTTACCAATGAGACCTACAATCGAGCTACAAGCTTCAGTTTGGCAGGCTGTGTGTGTGCTGTATGCTTGAGATACTGTTCTTGTGCCCAGCTGAGCATACTCCAGCTGCAGACCGGATGATTCTTGTGGGTGCATTAAGAACTTCTGGTTCTCCAAATTCTTGTTCTCCTCAGGAACTTTAACTAAAATCAACAGACAACATTCAATAGTTGTAATCTGCCACCTCATAAACTCCAGCCATCAGACAACCAACTTCTTGAAGTTTCCCATCATCACCACGAGGGTTCTATCCATCTGTCTCCATCATCATGATTGCATCTCTGTGGAACAACATCCCTAACAGCACGGCATTCCTTCATCCAAGATGACCTTGAAGAGGACTACTTTCATCTACCATTGAGATTGTGTGACTCCGGAGACATTCTCCCAATAAAATTCTCTCCAGCACACAATTCGATGCCACACGAAGAAGGGGAGAGTGTAGCAGTTGGGACTCCTCACGAGGACAGCACGAGCCAGAACTCCATAGTGACAATAGCTGCCACCAGTGGCACTGCAGTGTGACCAAGTGTGGGTGGGAATTCCAAGCCCTGTGACCATCAGAATAATTTATTGACTGTGACACCAAAGAGAACAGACCAGCCTGAAAGACTTTACTACTGATTTCATTATTTATTACAGCTGAACAGATTTTGAAGTAATTTTTGCAGATACATTGCCCAAACTAGGAAGCGAAATGGGGAAATGATAAGCAAAATAGGGAAATAACGAGCCAAGTGGGGAAATGGCCAGAAATTGGGGAAATGCCAAGAAATAATAAAAAAAAAAATTGAAAGAAAATGGGATTTATGCGAAGAGTTTTATCAGATTTCCCCATTTTTGTCTTCACAATTTCCCAATTTTTTTGCCACCCCTAAGGTATTTAAACAGTTTTTATTAGAATGTTTTTAGAACAAAATGTCCCCGATTTTCAGTCTTCTAACTTGAATTTTTGTGTAAAATGGCACCTTATTTTCCTTGAATTTTCCAATTAATTTTTTTTTTCCAAAATTTCTTGTTAACTTCAACAAAAAGCTTTTCTCTATAATGAAATTTCTTCATAATTTTTGTTAAGATGTTTCTGTGAACTGAGGGTAAAATTCTCAGGCGTTTTCATTTATCTGTCAACAGAATGCATAGAATTTTCCTACATCAGTTTATGTGTTATATATATTACAGTTGTCTAACGGGTAAATGTGGGACATGAAGATATGTGCACCCGAGAATGTCATTGTACAACGAGGCCGTAAGGCAGAGTTGTAGGTACATGACATTCGAGGATGTACATATCTCATGTCCCACAATTTACCCATTAGGCAATTGTTTTGTACCATGAAACCCCCTATTATCACAAGAAAGTTCTGAAAATTACGAGCCAAATTGTGTAAAAATAATTATTCAGGAGCATGTCTTTCAGGGACTTCATTTTTGCACAAAAAAAAAATTTCAAGGAATGTATGGTTATAGTGGTTGTGTCAGCAACCACCATTTGTATCCCCGTCCTTCTTTTAGAGATACAAAATCTTAACCACAAAAACGAAACAACAGTTACTGATGATGTGAAAGAGAGGTTGAGAGACGTCACTATTGTGATGTCACATCTCATGCTGCAGCGCGCCAGTGTCAATGAATGAAACACCAAGCCATTGGACATGACAATATGTACAACGGTGTACATAATGCTAATTTTCACTGTTGAGTGATACAAATATATATATATATCTTCAGTAAATCTTTACTGAATCACCAAAAAGAAATAACATATTAATTTCCTCTGCTTTTGCTTTAGACATTCCCCAATATCACTCAGGACTTTCACTTTATAGTATTTATAGCATTTATTTCCTCGGATTTTAGGTCCTACATTTTCCTATTTCTGCAACAAAATGCTTAATTTTTTCAGTTATATCTGCCATGAATTTCTCTCAATTGGAAACAGGGAAAATGATTTCCTTAGCGTTTCCTTTAACATTTCCCAACTTCTTAGCATTTTCAACATATTATTCAGGCATTTTCACCATGTTATTCAGAAATATATACTAAATTATTATTGATAATTAGGGACAACCACGACGGTCATGAGATCCTGAAAGAATTTTTTAACATTGTGATAGGCCTACAATGCGCGAAACATGACAAAGCTCCTGCTAGGGAAAATAATTTTGGGGAAATGTCTTGGTGGTTTGCCCCCCCCCCCTACCCCTGGAAAAAATCCTGGATATGCCCAGATTTTGGCCAGCGTGGCACAGTTACCACAAGCTATTCCCGTCCCATTTCCAACACTGACATTGTTCAAGCCATCTTAACTCAATCTTTTATGCACCTGAACATTATCATACCTTTATCTATATCACAAGACTTATATGTCTTTGACCCCACATGCAATCGAACAGACAAGACTACCACAGGAGACCAGGCAAGACAAGTTTGAATCATGTAAGTTAAAAAAATAATTGTATATATTTTTGATCAGGAGGAAAGCTCATTTGCAGAGGCAGAGTAACAGATCCTGTCACAAAAGTAAACAATGTATATAAACATTCTTTCACAATGACATGATTTTCTAATGAGTAGTTGTTTTTATTCCATCTATGCCTTAGGAGTCCTATGAACTATGCAAAAAAATGTTATCCAACATATTACTTTTACTACTATTCTGAATTTCACAAGAAAATGAACTTATATGCCCAGTGGAAAAATTGATTTTCTTCTTTTCAATTTGAAAACTGGCTTTGCCACTTGACTTGACTTGTGTTGTGTTGTGCTGGTATACCCCGGATCAGCCGGGGCAGCTCAACCACCATCTTTTGTGGAGGGAGCTGCACATTATTTTTGGTGAACGCCGTATGATGATGAGATGAGAAGACTGGGAGTCTGGAACATACCCTATTAATTCAGGGATGCCCAGGGTCTTTCAGTTGCCCCAGCATAGATAACTGGATACAACCCGCCTCCATTTAATGTCCCATGGGCTCGGACTAAAGTGAGTTCCCGGGGTGAGATTTGAACCCACGCCCTCAAATCCAGTGGACAAGCATTCTAGACCATTAGGCCATGGAGGAACACACGTCATTGACAGTTATCTTTTGGTCTCCTAATCTTTTGTTTTATGAAATACTTCAATTCATTTAATGAGTTTGTTTATTGTCACCTATGCTGCTGGATATGATAAGCACTGAATCCAATGATTAACAACAACTGACACACACAAAACCTTTTTAAGCCAGTGACATCACATGACCAAGTTGAAAGTTAATTTTCAAGCTGAAAACAGCTATAAGTGATAGTATTCTATGTATTTATTATAATTGGTGTGAATGAGACATGGTTAGATGGCTCTATTGCTGATGCTGAAGTTAAAATACCTGGATACTCAATTGTCAGAAAAGATCGAAATAGATATGGAGGAGGTGTTTGTTTCTATGTAAGAGATACTATTCAATACTATGTACAACATGATATTGGTGATGGAATTGAGAGTTTATGGTTGTCTGTTAAACAAAAAGACAAGCGGAATATTTTAATTGGTACAATGTATAGGCCACCAAGTTCAAACAAAAATTACTTTGAGAATATACTAAATGAAATACAAAGAGCAAAAGACATATCTGAAACAGTTATAGTAATGGGTGATCTAAATTATGATTGTACTGAAAATGGCAATTTATCACAAAATCCAGTACTCCGCTTGGAAACACTGTTTGACATGACACAATTGGTTAATATGCCAACAAGGGTTACTCTGAAACGAAAATCATTACTTGATGTAATACTGACGACTAATTGTGAACAACATTTTAACACCTATGTGATTGATGTGTCTATCAGTGATCATTGCTGTGTTTGTACTGAGTACAACACCACAATTAATATCAGAAAACATTCTCACAATGTAATTAATTACCAAGAATATAAGAACTTTAACTGTGACGCTTTCATAAAAGAACTGAGTGATTGCAAAGCTATCACTGATACATGCTTTGAAGATGGTGAACTTGAGGCCAGATGGGAACAGTTCAAGTCTGCCTTTCTGGAAATAAGTGCAAAACACGTCCCTTATAGATCTATTAGAGTTAAAGACAGATGCAACCCCTGGATATCGAATGATACTCTAAAAATGATGTATAGAAGAGATTATCTCAAACATACAGCAGTGAAAAACAATGATGCTGTGTTATGGAAACAGTATAGGGATCTGAGAAATTTTTTGACAAAGAAAATAAAATCAGACAAGAAGGCATATTACAAAGATAAGTTAGACGAATGTGGAAAAAATCCTAACAAAGTATGGAAACTTATAAATAAAATTATGAACAAAGAAGAGAATGTCTGCCCTCCTAGTGAGCTCGATGCAAACGTGTTTAACGAGTACTTTAGCACTATTGGAGAGAATATTATAGGGACAAGAAGCAATTCAGACGATCTCCCATGGAAACAACCTCCCTGCAGTTTCAATTTTAACTTTACCCCAATAGACGTGGAATGGGTAAAAAAGATCATGATGAAACTAGGACATGATTCAAATATTGATGTCCTTGGTATTGACTGTAAACTGCTTAATATTAGCTCGGAAATTATATCTCCTATGATATGCAAGTTATTTAATGCTTCGTTACAGACTTCAGTTGTAGTTAGCGACTGGAAAAGAGCAAGGATCACCCCAGGAAAGGGGGAGAAGTCAGAAAAAAGCAATTACAGGCCAATTTCAGTAATAGGTCATGTTGCAAAGCTATTTGAAATGGTTATCCATAACCAGCTTTTGGAATATTTCCATGATAATAATTTGATTAGTATTGATCAATCAGATTATCGTAAGAAACATAATACACAAACAGCCTTACACAGAGTCATCGATGATTGGACTGACAATGTTTGTAGTAATACTTACACTGGAATTTGCGCCTTTGATATAAAGAAATGCTTTGACACGATAGACCATCAACTATTATTAACGAAATTACAAAATTATGGTATCAGAAATAAAGAACTTAACTGGTTTAAATCATACTTATCAGACAGAAGTCAATTTGTGAAATGTAATGGTAAAATATCTGAAGGGAGAAATATCAATATAGGCGTTCCTCAGGGGTCCACTTTAGGACCACTATTGTTTATTATCTTTATTAATGACATAAGTCAAAATGTTGGCCTTGGTACCGCAAATCTATTTGCTGATGACACTCTTATCTATTGTAATGCTTCAAATGTCGTAGAACTTAAAGAAAATCTGCAGAATTGTGTTAATGATGTTGTTAAATGGTATAAGCGACATAATATTGTGATTAATGCTGAAAAGTCTTGTTCCATGGTTGTAAGATCAAAAAGAAAGTCTTTAAATGAAAATTTTAAAATTACGGTTGATGATCGTGAAATTGCTCTTGTCAATTCAATGAATTACTTGGGATTGGAACTAGACGAAACTCTGACATGGGACGTCTATATTAGCAAGCTATGCAAAAAATTATGCTTTAAGATTTCAAAGTTATCTAGACTTAGTAAAACAGTTCCAAAAGAAGTAATACTTAAAATTTACAACTCAATGATTCAACCAACTATAGATTATGCAATATCAATTTGGGGGAGTACTAGCCAAACAAACCTTGATCAAATACAGCGACTACAAAATTATGCAGCAAGAATTATTGAGAAAAATTTTGACTATGTAAATATTAGAGGTTTGCAACTTGTTCATCAATTAGGATGGATGACTGTCAGAGAACGATTCTACTATTTCCAAACCCTTCTCATTTTTAAAGCTATACATGGACTAGCTCCTGACTATTTGACAAACAATGTAATTATGGAAGTTGAAATTAATAATGTGCAAACTAGGAAGCATCCAATGAACCTACACCTTCAGTTACCTGATAATGAATTTCATAAGACAATGTTATTTTACAGAGGAGCAATAAGCTGGAATAATTTACCAGCACCTATAAAAGACTGTACATATTAATATTAATGAATTCAAAGGACTTTTAAAGTGCCATATCAAAGATCGAAGATTGTGATTTTTATTATTGTTGTTAAAGTTTTATTGTACTTGAATGATTAATTTTTATCAGTTTTACTCTGTTGTTTATATGTTGCTTAAGTAGAATTTTGCCTGTCTAGTGTTTTTATCTCAGAATGATTGTCATTTCATTGTTATGTATTTGTGATTTTATCGTTGTTAAGGGCTTTGCTGAAAAACAGCATCTCAATGCTGAGGAAACAACCCTTGTAAAATATTTTCTAAATAAAAAAATAAAATAAAAATAAAAAGGTAAATGCCAAAAAAGTGAAAGTACTCTATACAAAGTGGTATATGTTATATATCCTGATATTATACATACAAGTGCATGTGGGTCATTCTCAAATTTCGGGACAATTTGCGTCACTCCAGTTCCCTGACATTAATTTGAATGCAATTGATATCTGAAGCGCCCTTCCACATCTGTTATTCATATTTCTATTTAGAACCACTGCATTTGGAACAAAAAGTCATTTATAAGACCTTTTTTTGGTGCATTGTGTACAGTAATCTGTGCCAAATCAGTGGTTTTTCCCTGTCACTGGACCTTACATGACAAAATCAAGTGTTAATTTTCCTCCTAAAGCACCATCATTTCCGAAGTTTCTATGCGCGATTCATGAGAATATAGACTTGAATTAATATATACATCATATTTAACTTTTTTCTTGTTTCATTTCATTGAATTAATTGATGTAAAAGACGTGTCACTAGTTTATGGAAATTTTTTTGTCCCCTCCGTTACCAGGCATAGCTCGGCTCGCTATTGTTTTTAATGAGCAATTTCCACTCAAGGTTGTAAGATACACATGCGCCAAATTACCACAGCTTTGCAGATTTTCATTAAACTGGTATTCAACAAGTTAAGGCATCATTTTCATTGGAACATTTTTTGGTCCCACTGAAATGTCCCCTCCGTTACCTCCAATTCCGAGCTTACCAGTGATACCTTTTCAAAGAAATTTCATGTATATATTGCTGAGGGTGACAGGATTCAATAGAGTGCAATCAAAACTTTTTATCTCCCAAATAGAAACCACTATTAAGAGAAAACCAAACCGTTCCTGTCCCCTCCGTTACCATTCCTGTCCCCTCCGTTACCACAAAAAATCAATATTTAATTAAAAATACGATTGATCTTAGATGAAGTACTTCTGAAAATAAGACTTACATATTTATTTTATTTTTTTTCCATTTTTAAATTGCTCAAAATGCAGGTTTTTTGCATCAAAAGTCCCCTCCGTTACCACATTTTCCAGAGCATTTTGTCCCGAAATTTGAGAATGGCCCATGTGTGTTTTACGCCTCTCCAGCACCTTAGTGGGCTATATCGACACAAGTACATGTAAGATGATTCATGCAGATAACACAATTGATCGAGGCCAATGTGCAAGAAGTAGAAAAAGGAGTTGAATATCAGGTCAAATAAACACCTTTTAAAATACATATGGGTCAAAATTTGGTAAAGCTGAAATTCTTGTCTCCAGTGTCTTAGAGCAATTCACACGGACATGAATGCACGTACAAGGTTCACAGTGGTCATTTCTTTTAGAGCAACATATCAACCAAAAATTTGGCCCAGGAAATGTGGGGCAGATAACTTTTATCTTTTCCAAAAATTGAATGAAAGTGCCCTACCCCCCTGAAAATGGCCTGTCTCCACTAGAATTTTCCTTGACACATTAGCTCAAATAAGTTTCCTTGCTACCTCAATCCATCTCATTTGTACCTCAAATTGGACCTTGACCAACACCCTTTCAAATTCCAAAACCAATGACTTGCCTAATATTGTTACCCAACCACAGGGGGCTCTTGTGTCTTTGTCTCCAATTTCATGTCATTAACGTCACACCCAGTGATTTTTCTCATAAAGGATCAGCCGACAAACATTTTTTTATACAACTTTCATTTTGATGACATTTTGGAACCCTACAAGCTTGCTGAATCATCTGCAAGTCCATAAACTTCATGGAATATAGATAATTACACTATTTATAGCAACATGTCAGATGTCCTACCTAGATTTGTCATTAACAAACGCCCTCCTAGTTAATTTTGGCGATGTATATCGGGACAAAATTCACTACGGAACTTAGCTTTGGTGTGCACAAGACTTTATGTGAGCCAAGATTGACATCATATAATGTATTCACTGGTTCAAGGAAATATTTGCTTAAAATTGTCATTAACGTCATATGTCATTAACGAACATGGTTTTAGTGAAATATGTGTCGTACTAATGGCAGTTTTGGTGTTATCACTCTAAAATCCCAATGGAAGTGACTCTAGTCATTGGCGAACAAGATTTCACAAGTATTTTGGAAGTCCTGATTTACTTCCACTTTTGCAGCAGTGTACCAGTTCAGGTAGTTTCCTGGGTGCAGCATACGTATAGAAACAATACAATTTTGTACATTTTCCAATAATTTTCGCACTTATGATATTTTACTAACTTATATGCAACTGCATGCACTAGTAAGAGGCTCAGGAGCAATTTATCCGTCCATTAGTGTCATGAACATCATATTTTGTCATTAACGTCACAGATTCACTGATCAAAAATAGCTAATTTTGGGGTGTTTATTGATTGATTTTAGGTTTCAATAGTGTTGCATATGATCTTTTTCGCACGAATCATTCGGCATGTGTACAATTCAGTTACTAAACTGAGTTTGGTGTACTGAAATCAAGTAGTGTGAAAGAAAAACTTAATGGAAGGGTAGAAAAAATGAAAAATGTTATAATTTGCCATTTATTTTCATTGTGATTGCTGTCAAGCAGATAGCAGTACTCTTTTTTTGATATGATTGTTCTGGCTGTACCTCATGCTCCCTCTGCATTAGTCCAGGTGATACGAATGTGTGAATTCTGAGAGATATTGTTGGTTTTTACAGCGTGATGTTAATGACGCATACAGCATTACCCCTGTATTTACCTCCACTGCACATAAAAACTGTGTTTCCTGACCCTTGGACATTGAAGTACAATTAAAGATGATTGTTTTACCTAACAAAATAAATCAAAAGGAGCTCCTTTAAACCTCATTTCAAATCAACTTTTGTCCTGAGTGAAATTTCACCGTTTTCAAATTTTGACCCATATACTATCTAGCACTATAGCTCTTATTGTGTTCAGTAGTTTGAGACTTCACAATACTGTACTGGTTTTGTAAAAACAGAATTTTTCATTAATCTAATTTATGTATTTTACATATAATTTGGCATTATATCACATCTTGGCATTCAAATAGCCCATGAGAATGGGCCATTTCTTGGAACAGCTTCAGAATTTATGATCACTGGTCAGTCACAGCAATATATTAGTCTCTTCTCAATGGACAACTCTGCATTGCACTGATGTTGTAACAGATATAACAACATAGGCGTAGAAACCAGGGGGACAGGGTGCTCCCAAAAACTCTAGCAAATAGCAACGTACAGTTGAGGACAAAATTATTGGCCCCCCTCTTGATACCCACTTTAATTCCATTTTTCGCCAAAATGAGGTGTCACAGACAAACCTTCTTTTCACCTAAACTGTATTTCTATGGTATTTCTATCTCCAAAGGTCAATTTTTCCAAAAATGGCAAAATCAATCAAGGTATTTTAAAAATAAAACCAAATTTTACCTGGGACAAAATTATTAGCCCCCTGAGGCTTGCCACCTCTGAGTGTCGCCTGCCTGCTTTTAAATACATTATAAGAAACCAGGATTTCAAGTTTCTACTCATCTCAGAAACAGCATTTAGTATCCTTTCTTCCTTGAAATTCGCGTTGGTCCCCTGGTATACAACTTGGTCGTATACAAAAACTAACTTTTTTCAAAAAGCATAAGAAGATGCGGCCTAGTATAATTCAAAATATTCTACTGACTCGGTTAGTTTCCCTCCAGTGAAAAAAATATATATTTGGATGATTATGGATTTAAAAGTCATAATCATGATCCCAACTGCTCTTCTCAGTGAATTTGGCTGTTTTTTTTTTCATCTTTGTGGAAATCTGGGTACGAGGAGCCCATCTACTACTGAGTGCATGGAGTCCAGTGATTTTCAATATAAATTGACAAGTAATGCAGCTCAGCAATACCGTGTATCCAGTTTGTCACAAGGATGTGTGAGAACAGTTGAATCAGGTTTTATTGGTGTTCAAGGAACACACAATCTTGTCAGATGTGAAAAAAAAAAGTATCTCACAAAATATTTAGCAAAAAACCAGCCAAAATCACTCAGAAGAGCAGTTGGGGTCATGATTATGACTTTTAAATCAATAATGATCCCAGTATTTGTGGGTTTCTTTTCACTGGAGGGAAACTTACCAAGTCAGTCGAACCTTTTGAATTAGTTTAGGCCGCATTCTTCTTACACTTTTTGAAAAAAAGTGGTTTTTTGTATACGACCAAGGTGTAGGGGACCTACACTTTGGGGCTGTCAATGAATTTCAAGGAAGAAAGGACACCAAATATAGTGTCTGAGATGAGTTGAAAGCTTTATTTAATATCCTGGACTGTTATTAAGCATTTAAAAGAGAGCAGGCGACATTCAGAGATGCAAGCCTCAGGCCTCAGGGGGGCTATAATTTTGTCCCTAGTAAAATTTGGTTTCTTGTATTATCTTGCTTAATTTTGACATTTTTGGAAAAATTGACCATTTGTGATAGAAATACCATAGAAATACAATTTAGGTGAAAAGATGGTTTGTCTGTGACACCCCATTTTTGGGAAAAATGGAATTTAAAGGGGGCGGCTAATAATTTTGTCCCCAACCGTATTGGATTGACATTGCATTCTGGTAACGAATTGAAAAACTCGGGCAGAAAGCCCTATTGACCCACTAACCCAGCAGGCATTGTGATGTCAATACGACATGATTCTGAAGTCAGATTTGGTGTTTCAATCATGTCGTGAAAGTGGGTTGGCAAACAAAATAAGCTATGAATTATAACCTTGCCATGGGTGGAAATCAAAATCTGCTGTGAATGCAACGTCATATTAGTTACATTCAGATGGGCATCTGACTTGCCGTGGTCCCTGTTCCCCCTGCAGTCTGTGAACTGATGTTTCAAACATAACTCAACAAAATGACCACGGTGTAGGCCTATCGAAAAATAATTGTTTGGCAGATAGAACTCAGTGCACATTTGAAGCCAATGCAAGGCTATAGCTTTATTTCTCATTGTGAGTAAATTGAGTATCATATTTGGGAAGTGGCACATATATTTTAGCTTCACCAAACTTATGGAAGGCCAAATCTGTTATTACGGCAAATGAGGTTGGGTTTGGATCCCATGGTTTTTTAGCTCTGCCTGACGGGAATAAATTATTCCAGCAAAACCATGTCAAGTGCCATGGGGCAACTGACGTAGAAAATCTTCGGAAATTGCCTAAGCCACTCAGGTTAAGATTAAATAAGTGCTTATAACTGAATGAAGAACATCTTGAAATTCTGCGAAATTCTGTGAGTTTCATTTCCAATGAAGATATTAAATAAGTTACAGAAAATCGATTTACATAAACTCAGCAACATTAAAAACGCACACTTTTAAAAAGGCTAAAAATAGTACTTCCTTTAAAGATATAAAGACGAAAATTTTCAGACTTCTAGAAGTTGCCATCAGGTATATTGACCAAAAATTTCAAATCTGTGAGTGCAGTACTTTTGTGTCAAATTAAATCGTCGTGGTCACTGTCGAAAATGGAAGTCACAAAATTAAATTACCTCTGATCATTGATTTCAACAACTTAGCTGTTCTTTCTACAAACTTTTTTGATAAGCCAGTAAAGTTTATAATTTTCGTTGCTTGATGAGTTAGGGAAAGGGGATATTTGACCCAACCACAATTAAAGAGGATGAATTTAATAAAAATTAAATGTCAATGCTGACACGCCCCCTACTGGAGCCTTTTGTCAAAACCTTAAAAAATGATGTTTTATTCAGATTTTTGAGATAATCAATATGGAATGATTGTCTGTGTGTTTGTTTCTACCCTGGGCATGCATAAAACCCCCATTATTTAACAATTCTGGTTCACATGCTTCATTTTTTTTTTTTTCAAAAACTTCTGTGGGTCCTCTTTTGGAAGTCTTGTGCCTGTTATGTGAAAATTTCATAAGATTAATCCCATCCAGTATGCCACAAAACCAATATTTCCAATTGTGCGTTTTGTGTTGAAGTGCAGTTTGTGACTTCCATTTTCAACAGTGCCCACGACGATTTAATTTTACACAAAAGTACTTGACTTAGAGATTTGAAATTTTTTGTGAATATACCTGATGGCAACTACTAGAAGTGTGGAAACTTTCATCTTGATACATTCAGAGGAAGTACTATTTTTAGCTTTTTTTAAAGTGTGCGTTTTTAATGTTGCTGAGTTTACTTCCATTTTAAAGTATCATGGAAACTATTGATTTCAATTTTTGCAAAGCAAGTTCAAAAGCTATTTGATTCAAGTCAACTGTGCAAATAATGGAATATGTCTGTGTTTACAATTAACTTGTTATTATCTTGTTAAATTAACTGCATGCATATTTTCTTCATCAGCAGAGTCCAGGATGGAGAAATCGCTGGCTGAAGGACTAACTCAGAAGTTTGACAAACAGGAGGGTTGTGACGTGGTCTTCCTTGTTGAAGAAAAACAAATTGGGGCTCACAAAATTGTCCTTGAAATTCGGTGCCAACTTCTCCATGATATGTCAAAGGATTGGACACCATCAGAGAAACCAATCCCAGTAAATGACATAGATTACAAGTCCTTCCAAGCATTCATAAGGTATCTGCAATGAGGTTTTCTTCTTTTTGTCTCTTAATTGTGTGCGCTCTGTTTTTGGTACCCTAAAACAGATTAAAATTGTTGAATCAAATTACATTTTTTTTAGATTAGGCCTATTACACTGCTCAAAAATATTAGAGGAAGATATCTTTCAGGTAATTATTCAGGAACTCAGAAAGATGCAAATAAATTTCAATAAAAAAAATCTTCCTAATTGTTTTGAATGGTTATTCAAATCACAGCCGATCCGATTGAATGAATATTAGTAGAGGAAACAGAAGCCAAAAAGTCCAATATTTAAGGAGATACCCCGCACGGAAGTACAACAGGCCGAGTCATATACCAAAATGTTCGCCAGAATGTCAGCTATCTGAATCCGGCTAAGAAAATTACTGGTTCCGGGTACTAACTGAGGGAGAGCTGTTGCCATGGCAACAGATTTATTAAAATTGTAATTCTCAAATTATTCATTTTTAATGCTTTTCTTAAACACCAAAGTTCACAGACAAGGTTTTTGTGCCTGGGCAAACTATAGTTGAGACAGACTTCCCACTGGCAGACCAATCTTGCTTCTGCATTGTATTGGTTGCCATGGAAACAAGAAATCATAACAAGTTTGAAGTTTCTAGTCGTTATCACACACTTTGATATCTTATACTCCAAAATGATTTCGTTAAACCCGCTAGTGTTTTATATGGAAATGTTGCTGAGAGTGTCCTTTTTCAAAACCTGTGTGAGATTTTTATGATTCATGTCTAGTTATTGCACTACAATGGTTTCCAAGGCAATAAGTCAGGACAAACAAGTTTATAAGAATTTTGGAATTTACCAATATCTCAACTAATAGACATGCCATAGTGCTGATTTTTGGACATAATCATTTTGGCAGGATGACCTTCAGAAAAGTGAACCCTCAGATATGTGGCATGGTCTTGGTTGCCATGGAAACAAGAAATCATAACAAATTTGAAGTTTCCGGTCATTATCGCTCACTTTGATCTCTTATACTCAAAAGTAATTTCATTAAACCCGCTAGTGTTGTACATGGAAATGTTGCTGAGAGTGTCCTCTTTCAAAACCTGTGAGATTTTTATGTTTCATGTCTAGTTATTGCACTAAAAATAATGGTTTCCAATGCAATAAGTCAGGACATACTAGTTTATAAGAATTTTGGAAGTGATCAATATCTCAACTAATAGACATGCCATAGTGCTCATTTTTGGACATAATCATTGTGACAGGATGACCTTCAAAAATGTGAACCCTCGGATGAGTGGCATGGTCCTGGTTGCCATGGAAACAGGATATCATAACAGATTTGAAGTTCTGGCCATAATTAACACACTTTGAACTCTTATACTCTAAAATCACGTCATAAAACCTGCAGTTGTGCCACATGAAAATGCTTGTGAGAGTGTCCTCTTTCCAAATATGGGTTAGATTTGTATGTTTCTTGGAAATTTATTTCATTATAACTATTTCCAAGGCAACATATCGGGTCAAACAATTTTGATGAATTTTGGAATTTCTGAATGTCTCAGAGATCATAGAATCTGATATGCCATCTTGCTCATTTTTGGATATATTCATTGTGGAAGGATGAACATCAGAACAGTGAACCCTCCATGACATTTTATTACAAGTATTAGTTATCATGGAAACAAGAAATAACAACTATGATGTTTCGAGGGGATTCATAATTAACACACTTTGGTCTCTTTTACTCAAGAATTATTACATAAAACCAGTAAGTGTTGAACATTAAAATGCGTTGTGAGAATGTCCTCTTTCTGAACCTGGGCAAGATGTTTATGTATGATGTAAAATTTATCCATTGAACGGTTTTTAAGACAATGGAATAGGTAAAGACAATTGAAAGATTTTTTTAATTCATCAATATCTTAACTGATACTCTTGACAACTTGCTCATTTTATGACATAATCATTGTGTATGTATCTCCTTCAGAAAAGTGAATCCTCCATGGGACATTGCAGTCTTGTTTGTAATGGAAACACATACATATTATTGATATTATAGATAACTTATTAACCATGTATCATTTCAATTGACTTCACAAATTGTCACCGGAGTCACGTCGCTAAAGTCAAATAATTTTTAGTGGCACTAAGCATCCGCTTTTGCTATTTAGATGCTGGGAAAGCTTGTTAGCGCATTTCAGGTCATCCTATCACTAATCTAATTTAAGCTTAACATAGTCTCAACAAATAAGTACTTCTGCTCCAGTCCTGCATTGAATTAATGGTTTGTAGGGGTATCCTTAATATTTTAGATACCATTGAGGTAAATAGGAAGATCCTCCTGGACAGTGCAGCTGTCAAGGATGGGAAACGAAGCATAGTAGAACAGTTGCGACAATTTATCTTGTCGCAGCTGTTTTGGGGCTGTTTCGAGGCTGTTTTGAGTCTAAACTGAGGCATGACTTTGTAGAAAATGCTTTAAAACATATATTCTGTGAACATTTCAAGACAAAATGCAATTTGAAGTGTCAAAATTGGCGGATTTTCTCCGATTAACTGGCTGAAATGACGCAGATTCTCAGTTTAAAGGTGATGGAATTTGCATATATAATGTGATAACTCTTGATCTGCAAGTGTTTCATGTGTCATAATTTTTCACCCAGACAATCTACTGAAGTGTAACTTTGCAAACCTAAACTGAAGCAGTGACATCTTGCATTTCACACATTTGATGCCATGGTCTCTTGTAATCCCCCACTCTCCTCGAAAGGCTCCAAAAATTGACCAAACTGATCATAATATGCCATGTCATAATAAACATGGATGCCTTCATGATCAAGTAATAAAAATTATACAATTGTATTGGAAAAACCATTGGAAGTACCATTTTTCATAAACAGAAGTCCATCTTGCTGTCAAAACACGTCATATCACAGCAAAGTATCCTTAGAATGTGTCTTTAGGACCCTTCTTTAGTCCTGTGTGACGAACCATCAAACCCTGCATCTCTCGGAAACATAATGGCAAGTGGAAAATTCCCGGTTCAGTTTCCCATAGGAATAGTATTGTCAAATCATATGAGCTCCATCAATTTCAAGATATTTTCAATTGCATGGCCAGTCATTGTTGTAATGTGATGTTCTTTGGTTTGGGGTGAGCTCTCAACCTAAGGAAAGCAAGGTATAAGTTTGATAATGGTTTCATTTTTTGTCTGGCTTACATGATCTTTTCATTGCAATAAATTGCAATTTCAATGCTATGTCAATGCAGGATAGTTATATGCATTTTTTGATCATGAATTCATCCATGGTTGAAATTATGGTTCTACATTTCACTGCGTTATGAGGTAAACATTCATGGTATTTAAGATCAGTTGGATGGATTTTTGGTTCTTTTTGAGGGAATTTGAAGAAATTGCATAATAAGTGTGAACACCCAAAACTTGACTGTTTGTCACAACGCCTCATTTAACTGTCATGTTTTGACAAAATTGGTGTATTGGCTCCATGGCACATATACAGTATGACCATGTGTAAAACATATCCAAATGGCGTTATTAATTTGGAGATACATTGAAAAAATACGGGTACATAATAGGTCTGACACACCAGAATTGAAAAATGCCTAATTATGTACTAATGCACTGTTGATTGGAAATTCATTGATCTCACAAAATTTAATTTGTTAAACTCTCAAAATTACCTATAATATCTAAAGATTTAAGCATTTCCATGGCAACAAGGACCACAATATCCTATGGAGGATCACTTTTCTGACGGTCATTGCTACATAATGGTTTGTCATAAAATTGAACATGATGGTCAGGATATAGGCTGTGATATTGATAAATTACAAAATTTAAATACATTGTTTGCCTTGACTTGTTGTCTCAGAAACGATTTTGTAAGATAAATTACATAAAACATGCAAATCTTGTCTATGTTTTGAAAGAGGACACTCTGACAGGCATTTAGATTCACAACACTTTTTGGTTTTATGAATAACTTTAGTGCAAAAGAGACCAAAGTGTGTTATTTATAAATCAATGGGAAACGTCAAATTTGTTTTGATTTCTTGTTTTCATGGCAACCAAGGCACATGACATGGAGGGTTCACTGTTCTGAAGGTCATCCTTCAACAATGATTATATCCAAAAATGAGCAAGATGGCATATCAGATTCTATGATCTCTGAGATATTCAGAAATTCCAAAATTCATCAAAATTGTTTGACCCGATATGTTGCCTTGGAAATAGTTATAATGAAATAAATTTCCAAGAAACATACAAATCTAACCCATATTTGGAAAGAGGGCACTGTCCCGAACATTTTCATGTATCACAACTGCAGGTTTTATGAGATCATTTTAGAATATGAGAGCTCTAAATATGTCAATTATGACCAGGACTTCAAATCTGTTATGATATCCTGTTTCCATGGCAACCAGGACCATGCTACACATCTGAGGGTTCACTTTTTTTAAGGTTATCCTGCCACAATGATTATGTCCAAAAATGAGCACTGTGACATGTCTATTAGTTGAGATATTGATAAATTCCAAAATTCTTATAAACTTGTTTGTCCTGACATATTGCCTTGGAAACCATTTTCTTGCAATAACTAGACATAAAAAATAAAAATCTCACACAGGTTTTGACAGAGGACACTCTCAGCAACATTTCCATATACAACACTAGCGGGTTTAATGAAATCATTTTGGAGTATAAGAGATCATAGTGGGTGACAATGATGAAAACTTCAAATTTGTTATGATATCCTGTCTCCATGGCAACCAGGACCTTGCCACACATCCGAGGGTTAACTTTTCTGAAGGTCATCCTGCCACAATGATTATGTCCAAAAATGAGCACTGTGACATGTCTATTAGTTGAGATATTGATAAATTCCAAAATTCTTATAAACTTGTTTGTCCTGACATATTGCCTTGGAAACCATTTTCTTGCAATAACTAGACATAAAAAATAAAAATCTCACACAGGTTTTGACAGAGGACACTCTCAGCAACATTTCCATATACAACACTAGCGGGTTTAATGAAATCATTTTGGAGTATAAGAGATCATAGTGGGTGACAATGATGAAAACTTCAAATTTGTTATGATATCCTGTCTCCATGGCAACCAGGACCTTGCCACACATCCGAGGGTTAACTTTTCTGAAGGTCATCCTGCCACAATGATTATGTCCAAAAATCAGCACTATGGCATGTCTATTAGTTGAGATATTGATAAATTCCAAAATTCTTATAAACTTGTTTGTCCTGACTTATTGCCTTGGAAACCATTGTAGTGCAATAACTAGACATAAAACATAAAAATCTCGCTCACGTTTTGAAAGACGACACTCTCAGCAACATTTCCACATAAAACACTAGCGGGTTTAATGAAATCATTTTGGAGTATAAGATATCAAAGTGTATGATAATGACTGGAAACTTCAAACTTTTTATGATTTCTTTCCATGGCAACCAATACAATGTAAAAGCAAAATTGGTCTGCCAGTGGGAAGTCTGTCTCAACTTTAGTTTGACCAGGCACAAAAACCTCACCTGTGAACTTTGGTGTTTAAGAAAAGCATTAAAAATGAATAATTTGAGAATTACAATTTTAATAAATCTGTTGCCATGGCAACAGCTCTCCCTTACTTAGTACCCGGAACCAGTAATTTTCTTAGCCTGATTCAGATGGCTGACGTTCTGGCGATTATTTTGGTATATGATTCGGCCTGTTGTACTTCCGTGCGGGGTCATCATCAAAAATGAGCTCATATTTTCTCTACTATATTGTCTGTACAAGGACACTGAAACTAATGTGAAAACAGAACATGACCAAATCCAAAATTTTATTCAATTGTCTGTCTGCTGCAGCCAAATGTTCAGGAGTATATAATTTCTTTCTGCAGTTCTGCAAAAAAACTGCAGAATTCTGCAGTTTCAAAAAAATCTGCAGGAAGCTGCAGAATTCTGCAGTTCTGCAGCTCCCTGCATGATTTCTGAACCTCTGTTAATTTCTCCAGTGTATTGCATCTGCAAATTTCAGACCTCTTTGACATGGGGCTTGTCGCTACCAAGGAAACGTGGTTTGGGGGATTGTTGTTTGGGGGATCGGGGTTTTTGGTAGTCCTCTATCACTGCAGCGTTCCTGAAAAGTTTCTGCTGCAAAATCTGTATTTCTGTAGGAGATATGCAGCCTGGGAGGTTTTATGCACTTCTGCAGCTAGCTGCAAAAAACTGCAGAATTATGCAATTTCAAAAAATCTGCAGGAAGCTGCAGAATTCTGCAGTTCTGCAGCTCACTGCATGATTTCTGAACCTCTGTTACTTCCTCCAGTGTATTGCATCGACAAAGTTCAGACCTCTTTGACATTGGGCCTCAGTCTTTGCAGTGTTTCTGAAAAGTTTCTACCGCAAAATCTGTAATTCTGTAGGAGTTAGGCAGCTTGGGAGGTTTTATGCACTTCTGCAGCTAACTGCAGAATTCTGTCGGAAGCTGCAGAATTCTGCAGTTTAAAAAAAAAAAACTGCAGAATTCTGCAGTTCTGCAGCAAATTCTGCAGTTCCACCAGGTAGCAGTTTGTGGAATGACATTTTTGCGAGCACACTGATCGCCGAAAAAAGTGCCGTCCGGCAAAATGAAACAACAACGGACAACTGATTACTGTAGTCAATAGACCTGGTTGTAGGGTACCTGAAACTTTTTTCTGAATAAACTTTGGTAGAGAATTGGTCAAGTAAAGAGGCAAAACGTCCATGGAAGTTTATTTCGATACAGCATTGTCAGCAGTTTATAAAATGACATTTTTGCCAGCTGACCGATCAGTCATTTTCTCATAAGTCAGATCAGTTGGCTGAACCTCCTTCTTGCATGCAAAACAGTCAAAGAAGTCCCTATAATGTTATTTAGGGACATATCGGGTGAAGTTGCCAATTATGGAAAATTCTCAATTTTCCAGGTTTAGAAGAATTTGTGGTGTCCTGCAAGCTTGAGCATTGCCATAAATGAATAAAATATTTCAAATGAAGTGTTTTCTACACTGAGGTATCCTTTAGGGCACTACAAATCCCACAAAACCTTGAAAATTTAGAATTTGCCGTTATTAGCAACATCACCCAATATGAACTTAAATTCAATAAAGGGACATCTTTGACCGTTCTGCATGCAAGAAGGAGGTTCAGCCAACTGATCTAACTAATGAGAAAATGACTTTCACAGAAGAATGGTCATATTGGTCAAAAAGAAGCAAAAAACAGATAGGCAGATCAATGTCAAGTCAAGTGAGGGCTGAGGTCAATGTATGATGCATTCAACTTGATATTGTTATGTCTTTTGGTTGTTCACATCAAAATTAAGAAGGCATGTTTTGCATACATTGAAAGTTTGTGTCTGCGTTATTGAGCAATGGTGCGCTTTTTGGTGATTTTTTACTAAAAATGATAAATTTTTCCGGGTCACCCAAAGAAAATTTTCAAATAAATCTCAGCAACTAAAATGGTTTATAATATCATTTATACATAAATCTAATGTCTGAGGAGAAAATCTTGCAATTCCACATATTCAATCACCAATTTTAGAACTTTGAAGTAAAAAAAACATTGAAAATCCACATTATTCCAGCATTTTGATCAAGAGTGTATTCAATAACGGATTCAATTTGTTGGTAAGACCTATGACTTGTCTTCTTCTAAAAAAGAATCAATAATAAAGGCTATGGTAAACTTCCCTGATTCTGTGACTTATTTTTCCAGGTATCTATACTGCGGACAATTGGCTCTGACTGGTCAGAATGCATTCGTCTTCTTGTCAGCTTCGATTAAATTCCAGATGGACAGCGTTGAAAAAATATGCATGGATCACATTGTGAAGTCTATGGATAAAGACAATGTCTCAAGTTACATGGATGAGGCTGTGAAATTTGGTTCGAAACTCTTCCAGAACAGGTGCTTGGAAGTGTTTGCAAAAGAAACTGGCAAAGTTATCAAGTCTCAGTCGTTTGAAAAACTGTCTCAACCTGCTTTGTCGGCCTTCTTGGATGCTGACAAAATTAATGTGTTGGAGATCACTCTTTTCCATTTCGTAAGACCATGGATGGAATTTAAATGCAAAGAACGAGGTCTGGCAATCACTGGAGAAAACATGAGAGAGGTAATTGGCGATGCCATCTTCAAAATCCGATTCCCTACCATGACTGGGCAGGATTTTGCAAATTCTGTGACCACCATCAAAGGATTTCTATCTGACACTGAAGTGAGACAGATATTCCAGATGATCATGGTGTTTGACAACAGGACCTTGAACTGCCCCTTTTCAAACCAATTCCGTTGCCAGAAGTCTTATTGTTATGTACCAATGCGAGACATGAGACAGTTACTCAATGAGAAGGTGCTTTATAGATTAGGTGAGGAACAACCGTTCAATATGAGATCTCTGGTGGATCATGTTGAAAATCTTGAAGATGGCAAAGAAATGTTTCAGGGGCAATTGTGTCTTCTTGCCCAATACTGTGCAGATATGGCAAATTCAAGTTTCATAGTAAGTAAAACTCATCAAGAAAACAGAGACTCAAGGCAGGAACTCTCCAAGAAACTCCGAAGATGGGAAGCAGCTTGCACTTCTACGAAAGCCAATGTCAATGAGATAATGACTACATTCATGGACTTTCGCAAGGAGTTGGACAACTTGATTATATGGTCCTTTGAAGCCAACAAAATTTGATAGAAAAAATCAAATATTTCGTGAAAAATATCTGAAGAAAAGAGAGACTATACAGGGGAAGTATCCCCTTCTAAGTGTCTTATATTAGTATATCAGTGTGGCTGGGCCATGTAATTCTTTGTGCCTTAAATATTAAATTTAAAGTGAAGAAAAAAAAGGTCGGAAGTTCAATAATAATATTGCTGTTTCTGGAATGAGCTAAAATAAAGGCCTGCTCATGTCACTCATATAGGACATTAAACCTGTATTTGAGGGGGTCCTTGCAATATTTGGGGAGGTAAAAACCCCCTTAACCCCCCCCCCCCCACCCCTTACTTCGAACACTGACCTGGCACTGAGTCACTGAGTCAGCACAAATGATTAATTGAGTGTTTGGTTGCAAGTTTGTTGATTAATAGTACTAATTAGTAGATTAATATTTTAAGCTGAGATAGCTCAAAATACTGAGCTGAGATAGCTTAAATTATTGCGCTTTGTTGACTAAGACATTCTCTGAGAAAACTGAAAAGACTGCCCGAGAATGGTCCAACACAGGCCTTTTCATCATCAAAGAGAAAACTAGAATTTTGATCATGAATGAGTCGAAGAATAGAAAGTTGGCCCAGAGTTTCAAGATGCAGTGTTTAATTTACATATTACATAATTTTACTGTAAAAAATGTTTTTATTGCTTTTTGCAACCATTGGATTTTCTAATAATCCCAGGACTTGTAACTGTAGTTCTTCCTTCCATTCTTCCTTGTTTGCTTCCCTCCTACTTTTAAACCCTCATGCATTTCTTTGTGAATCTCTCATATTCCCACCTCAGGGGGTATTCATAAATTTTTTTTGCTAGTTAAAGCAAGTGCTAACCTCTAACTGGTCATTCTTCTGCCTTCCCAGGCATTGAATCCACAAATTCCTGTTATTTATATATTTCTGTCCATTCCTATTAATTGGTTTTTTTCTTTTTCTAGCCATATCTATCCTTTTTATGTATCAAAATCTACCTATTCGTGTCCATCCATCTTTGTCTATCTATCTATCTATCTATCTATCTATCTATCTTTCTATCTATCTTTCTATCTATCTATTTATCTATCTATCTATCTATCTTGGGTATAGGTCTACTTACTCTAAATCTACCAATACACTGTTTACATATGCACAAACAAATTGTAATGTCAAGAAAAATATGTCCTAAATACCTCCACCAGTGTGACCCCATGATGCTTGACCTGCAGAGGGTACACTTAGCAATGTAAAAGCAGTCTCAGAATATACCCTCCCTTCGTATGGTCACAGGTCCACCATAGTGACATATATATAATCAACCCTCATAAAACAATTAACTGTGCTAGTAGGCCAAGATATGGTTTTTTTTCCATCTTCAGGGGTCACACAATCAACATGCAAAGTTACAAGATGCAGTATGATGCCTGAGTATGATTGAAAAGAGCTAATATATTTCCCGGCCAATCCCTAGAGAAAGTGGGGCCAGAGGCCAACTTTCTAACTTTCTAATTAAAATTTAATTTCTTGTGAAGAAATCCTAATGGCCTGGTGGCTAATCTGAGTTAGAAGCCAAATTGAACATGGTATAGGCCTATTGAACATACTCTAACTTAGAAATGTTGGGGGGCTTGTGTTAAAGCGTACAACAAATTACTTTCACAACTTAGTTTACAAGATGGATGAAAATGAAAAGTAAATAAAATGATTATTTTAAACTTAATGTGAGAAAGGGTTGTTATAGTTGGTGCTACATGTGGCAGAGCTGAGATGTCAAGCTGTCACTATAACAACTAAAACTGATTTTTCAATTTTTTCTGTAATTTAATGATATTTCAAGTTTTAGTCCCCGATATCTATCAAAAAGTCCCATAATAATATATCAATGCTTATTCAGCATAAACTAATTTCAAAAATTTCTAGCTATGTGTTAGTATCTTAAACTGTATCAAAAACTTTTTTTTCAACCACCAGGGGGCACTTTGGAATATTCGAAATTCATAATTTTTTCAAATTGCAAGTTAAATATTTTGAAGATGTCCATCGATCATTGTGTATTAATAATTCAGAGTTCAACAGATTGCTGCTATTGCATGAGAGTCAAATAAGGGATTCTGGGCCAGAAAACAGACCTTAGAATATAATATGGATGTTTTCTGCGGCCATTATTGAAAATTTCGTCACCTCATTTAATGTCAAAACTAATAGAGATAACAGAAAAGTTTTTGTTTCTATACCTATGTTTTCAGGGTCAAGGAATAACACAAAAACATTTTTATCATTGCATGTCATGTAATATATGTGTAATTTGGCTGCTACAACAACAATAATCAGAAATATGGCCACCAAGGTCACAGATGTAGGTCAAGGTCACTCATGTCAGAACTCATTCGAGATCTTACTATGATACACAATCCCTGTCAGTTTCATAATCCTAGGGTTAATACAAATGGAGTTATCTTGTACACAAGAATGATGGACAGATGACAGCTAGAGAGACAGACAGATAGACAGACAGACGGATGCCGCTGCACTCTGCAATACCCAGGCCATGTGAACATGGCCGAGGGTAAAAAGTATCTTTGCTGATGTCTGCAGAGGTTACAGAAATATTGGAATAATTCTTAGGTCTCTACCTATGTTTACATGGTCAGGGAATATGATACAGTAATTTTCCATGCTCTATAGATACACTTTCATTTTTTTTATGTTTTGGCTCTCAATCAAAAAGATCTCTAAATATAAATTTGAAAAATCTCTCTACTGACTGACATAGATTTGAACATCTACACTACAGTTTATCACATCAAGCAGAGGAAAGATATTTGGCCGGATATCTCAGCAACCAGAAGCCCCACAGGAGAAATACACAAACCTATGTATAGCTTAGCTCTGTTGATATTTTGGGGCTGTTTTTGTCCAATATTTCCCAATCTATGATAATTTTAGTTCGATTTCGCACAATGTTGACATTTGTGATGCTACCAATCTGACACACAATGGGCAGATATGTCACAAAAGTGCACTGCAGTGCCACCAAAGGCTTACTTAGTTATAGTCAAGTTGGTATCAGCAGAACAACCAATCTCATGGTGTTGATTTTTATGGACTGTACAAACAATGCAAAATTTCTGTTACAATGTGAGATGTGACAAACTAAAGCCTTATGCTAAACCAAGTCAATCTACCTTCAATAGTTGTGGAAAAAAATTAATTTGAATTTTTTTTTTATAGTCCAACATGCCCCGGACTCGGGGCACGTTGGACCGCCATTTGGGGCAGGTTGGACCATGGTATACACTACCCTCCAAAAGTTTGAATACACCAGAAAAGTTATTAAATTTTTTGATTTATACTTACATCAAACAATACGGAAATTCACATTCAGGCCATAACGTGTCCATATTTCATGGTTTTAGATCATTTTGGTATAAATTTATATAAATTTCTCAATATCCCATTTTTTCATTTTCTATGAAAAGCTATAAAAGCACAGTTATCTTCCATATTTGTGACATTTTGTCATTTTTTTACATGTTTCCACTGGTTTGTGATGATTTTACGGGTAGTTTCAGACCAGAAAACGGCCGTTGAAAATCGGACAAAAATACTGATTTTGGCTAGTTTTGGGTCAAAACAATGCTAAAACAGCTCAAATAAAATAATTTTCACTTGAGAAGATACATTCTATGGTCACACTTCATGTTGACCCGAAATTATCTAAATTTTGTATTTTTGAATGGTCAATGTCCAATTTTCAAACCGTCTTTTTGGGGTTTAAAATAACTGTTACGATCATGTTACAACTCTAGAAACACTTAAATGTGATTAAATTTCATAAACCTAGAAGATAACTGGGCTGTGAAAATTTTTTATGAAATACCTAAATTTGGGATGTCAAGACAGACCACAAGTTTCAACCAAAATGACCTCAAATGACAAAATAAAGACAACTTCTGACTTCAGTGTGACTTCTTATATTGTTTTATGTAAATATAAAACAAAAATTCCATTCAAAATTAAGTATTTTCAAAAGAAACCTTACTTTTCCAAGTGTATCCAAACTTTTGGAGGGTAGTGTAAAAGTCCACAAAAGTAGAAGAAAGTGAGCAAACACCACATTTTATTCTCACAGATCACAACACACACTTAATTGTGTGTCATTGCAGAATGATTATATCGGAATATTTACCCAGACAATTTTAATTAATCTTGTTTCAGCTAGAAAGGCTAGCAGATTAGTCAACTGAATTGATTTTACCTTCATATTAGAGAGGTTTTGCTACAAGTATACGGGTCCCGTGAACGTAGGAGTTGTCATGACAACCATATTATTAGATAGCACTTCCACACGTACAGTCGTACACGTTGCAGATTATTGTCAGTCAATCGAGTTTACAATGGTCCAACGTGCCCCGGCCATGCTGGTCCAACCTGCCCCATCCCAACCTCTTACAAAAATGTGCATGCCTCGCTAACCAGTTTGAATTTAAACTTGGAAAACTTATATCAAACTTTACTTAAGTAGTGACAGTTTCAATTAACGAGACTTGTCTGACTTGATCCCCCATATTTTAAGAAGGGTAACCTAACCATTGAGACTTGGAAATAGACTGTATTTTGTGTCAATGAAATATACAAAACAAACGTACATGTTTGTTCAGTTTCAAACCCATGATGAGGCGAACAATTCAAGACAAAATGGAAAATATTATGTTGAGAAATTTTTAACGGATGTCAACAGTGGCGTCAGTGTAGGTGGGGCTGGTGGGGCCCCACCACTTTTTGGCCAAAGTATGCATGTTAATGAACCCAAAAAATTACATTTTTCCCCTGACATCTTCCACAAAGGTGGACCGCAATTTGCCGCACCACTTTTAAATGAAACTGATGCCCCTGGACGTAAAACCCATTTACATGCTAATATGGTGCATAGAAACTATTTGATTAGAGGTCTTTGCAGATTAGCATCCCAACTTTTAGCTGAAATCATTTTCAAACTTTTCATGTGACGTAGGCAGGCCGCTTTGCAACGGGCCTTAAGTGAGCCATAAGGAAGGTTGTTTATCACAGAACTGGCTTGCAAGAATAAGGAGCGACCCTTTGACCCTTGCCGGATAAGACTCAGCTGATTTTAACAAAAAGCTCCTGAAGGGAGCAGGCCAAATATGACACTAAAAATTTAAATTATATTAATTTCATCATCTTTAATTGTGGTAAGGTCAACTATCACTTTTTTCCATTCCATCAAGCCTGCAAAATGGTAATCAAAAGATATTGTGTGAAGAACAACAAGGTTAATCAGTTTTGTGACTTGCATTTTTGACAATAGCCACGGTGATTTTATTTGACACCAAAGCCTTGACTTGGCATTACTTGCCCAAGCGCAGATGGCACCACTTACCCCAAAATTATAGTTTAAGAGAAAAGCTGATGTAAAAAAATACTTTATGCGTCCCATTTTCTATTGTGAAATTGTCCAATTATCAATGCATGAATGTGTGTACTCGAAAGCATATAGAGCGTGGAATATGACTGTATCATATTCCCTGACCATGTAAACATAGGTATAGACCTAAGAATTATTCCAATATTCCGCAGATATCAGCAAAGATACTTTTTGTTGTTGTTGTGGCAGCCAAATTACACATATATTACATAACATACAATGATAAAAATGTTTTTGTGTTATTCCTTGACCCTGAAAACATAGGTATAGGAACAAAAACTTCTCTGTTATCTCTATTAGTTTTGACATTAACTGAGGTGACAAAATTTTCAATAATGGCCGCCGAAAACATTCATATCATATATGCTAAGGTCTGTTTTCTGGTCCAAAAGCCTTTATTTAACTCTCATGCAATAGCATCAATCCACTGAACGCTGAATTATTAATGCACAATGATCGATGGACATCTTCAAAATATCTAACGTGCAATTTGAAAAAAATTATGAAATTTCATAAATTTGAAAATGCCCCCTGGTGGTTAAAAAAACAGGCTTTTGATACAGTGTAGGATACTAACATATAGCTTGAAATTTATGAAATCAGTTTATGCAGAATAAGCGTTGTTATTATGGGACTTTTTGATCGATATCAGGGACTAAAACTTGAAAATTCATTAAATTACAGAAAAAACTGACCTTGACCTTGACCTTAGGCAGTGACCTTGACCTCCAATCAAAATAAAAATCATCCCAAGAGGTGTGGAATTGCCCAAAACATATAGTTAGATGCTAAAATTGTCAAATTTGGACAAATCTTAGCAGAATTATGACATTTTTAGTATTTTTTCATATTTTGTGAAACGCAAAGAAATTTGCCACCCTCCGCTATCTAAAAATGCTTATATCTGGCTTATGAAGGAGTGTTCCACGCTACAAAAAGTGAATTTAGAATATTCAAGTCATGTGTAATCATCCTCCATCATAAAATTTTCAAACCACGAGCTGCGCTCTGGTTCCTATAGTGGCATGTTTTCCCATTGAAACTCTTGTTAAACGAATTTTGCGCCACACTTGACACCCTATTTTCAAGTGGGGTAAAATCAAGGAAGAATGGAATTTGAAATCATAGAAAAACGGACTTAACCAACCTTCATTATTGTGTTTAGAGGGCGTTTGGTGAAAATTTCGTTTAGATCCGGCTCGGGCCACGTTTCACTTTACTGTACAACCTGCATGGTTTTCTCAGAGACAGCCAATTAAAATGTATCTCGTCAAAAATCAATAACTATTTCATTCACAAAATTTTTTTTCACACTGTTTGAATCAAGAAATTATATTCTTGATCATGGATTTTTTTTCTTTAACTTTATAGCAGACTTTAGACCTTTGAACACAACAAAGTCACTAAAAAATCGGCAAAAAAGCTGTTTTTCGGCCATTTAATGCTCTATTCTGATTCAATGAATAACATAACCAGCACAAAAAGTTTTTAGTACAATTGAAAAACACAATATTTTTGTCAGCTTGTGGCTGCAGCAGCATGAAAATATGGTGCTTCCTCTCAGGTCCGTCCAATATCTTACATGTTAAAATGAGCGTGCAATAACATGCGTGCAATATCGTAGAATATTGCACGGCTGTTGGCCAATGAGCAGCGAGTATTTTGGCTTGCCATATGATATTCTACCATATTGCACACATGTTATTGCACGCTCATTTTGACACGTAAAAGATTGGACGGACCTGAGAGGAAGCACCATATTTCAGTGCTGCTGCAGCCACAAGCTGACAACAAATGTGTGTTTTTTAATTATACTAAAAATGCCACCGCATGGCAACGGAAGTAGATAGGAAGATGGTTTTAGTGGCAAAAGATGCGTATGTTAAAGGGCTAATCGGATATTAACTTTTTGTACTGCTTATATAATTTGTTTTGTCAGCATAAAGCATTAAGTGGCCGAAAAACAGCGTTTTTGCCATTTTTTTGTTGATTTTATTTTGTTTAGAGGTCAAAAGTCTGCTATAAAGTTGTTTTTTTTAATCGAAAAAATTAAATCCATCATCAAGTATATCATTTGTAGATTCCAAAAGTGTGAATTTTTTTTATGTGAGTGAAATAATTATCCATTTCTAATGAGAAACATTTTAAATACGTGGTTCAAAAGAAACACAAATTGAGTCTTACAGCAGCAACAACTTCCGTTTGTTGGTTTTAAATAGTTAAAGACAGTCACTGCACAGAACTGGAAATAGATAGAAAAATGATTTTGTAGGCCAAAAGAAGCCCAGTCAAGTCCATTGAAAATTGGATATTGGATATTCAATATTCAGTTGATGGTCAAGTCTGTTGGATATTCGATATTGGATATTCAATTTTTTAAATATTTTTTAAATGCAGAGGTCACATCTGAATATCGAAAGGGGTTCTCATTTAATATTGGACATTCGCTGAATATCCAACATCAAATCATTTGATATTGGATATTCGTTTTATATTCAAAAAATGCTCCTGAGCCCCCCTCGGATCAAATCTGAATATCAAAAGAGATTCCCATTGGATATTGGACGTTCGCCGAATATCAAATATCAAATCATTTGATATTGGATATTCGGTTTATATTAAAAAAATTCTCCTGGGCCCCCTCGGATCAAATCTGAATATCAAAAGAGATTCCCGTTGGATATTGGACGTTCGCCGAATATCCAATATCAAATCATTGGACATTGGATATTCGTTTTATATTCAAAAAATGCTCCTGGGCCCCCCTCGGATCAAATCTGAATATCAAAAGAGATTCCTATTGGTTATTGGACGTTCGCCGAATATCCAATATCAAATCATTGGACATTGGATATTCGTTTTATATTCAAAAAATGCTCCTGGGCCCCCCTCGGATCAAATCTGAATATCAAAAGAGATTCCCATTGAATATTGGGACGTTCGCCGAATATCCAATATCAAATCATTGGACATTGGATATTCGTTTTATATTCAAAAAATGCTCCTGGGCCCCCTCGGATCAAATCTGAATATCAAAAGAGATTCCCATTGGATATTGGACGTTCGCCGAATATCCAATATCAAATCATTGGACATTGGATATTCGTTTTATATTCAAAAAATGCTCCTGGGCCCCCCTCGGATCAAATCTGAATATCAAAAGAGATTCCCATTGGATATTGGATGTTCGCCGAATATCCAATATCAAATCATTGGACATTGGATATTCGTTTTATATTCAAAAAATGCTCCTGGGCCCCTCTCGGATCAAATCTGAATATCAAAAGAGATTCCCATTGGATATTGGACGTTCGCCGAATATCCAATATCAAATCATTGGACATTGGATATTCGTTTTATATTCAAAAAATGCTGCTGTGCCCCCCTCGGATCAAATCTGAATATCAAAAGAGATTCCCATTGGATATTGGACGTTTGCCGAATATCCAATATCAAATCATTGGACATTGGATATTCGTTTTATATTCAAAAAATGCTCCTGGGCCCCCCTCGGATCAAATCTGAATATCAAAAGAGATTCCCATTGGATATTGGACGTTCGCCCAGTATCCAATATCAAATCATTGGACATTGGATATTCGTTTTATATTCAGAAAATGCTCCTGGCCCCCCCCCTCGGATCAAATCTGAATATCAAAAGAGATTCCCGTTGGATATTGGACGTTCGCCCAGTATCCAATATCAAATCATTGGACATTGGATATTCGTTTTATATTCAGAAAATGCTCCTGGCCCCCCCCTTGGATCAAATCTGAATATCAAAAGAGATTCCCGTTGGATATTTGACGTTCGCCGAATATCCAATATCAAATCATTGGACATTGGATATTCGTTTTATATTCAAAAAATGCTCCTGGGCCCCCCTCGGATCAAATCTGAATATCAAAAGAGATTCCCATTGGATATTGAACATTCGCCGAATATCCAATATCAAATCATTGGACATTGGATATTCGTTTTATATTCAAAAAATGCTCCTGGGCCCCCCTCGGATCAAATCTGAATATCAAAAGAGATTCCCGTTGGATATTGGACGTTCGCCGAATATCCAATATTTAAATCATTGGACATTGGATATTCGTTTTATATTCAAAAAATGCTCCTGGGCCCCCCTCGGATCAAATCTGAATATCAAAAGAGATTCCCATTGGATATTGGACGTTCGCCGAATATCCAATATCAAATCATTGGACATTGGATATTCGTTTTATATTCAAAAAATGCTCCTGGGCCCCCCTCGGATCAAATCTGAATATCAAAAGAGATTTCCATTGGATATTGGACGTTCGCCCAATATCCAATATCAAATCATTGGACATTGGACATTCGTTTTATATTCAAAAAATGCTCCTGGGCCCCCCTCGGATCAAATCTGAATATCAAAAGAGATTCTCATTGGATATTGGACGTTCGCCCAATATCCAATATCAAATCATTGGACATTGGATATTCGTTTTATATTCAAAAAATGCTCCTGGGCCCCCCTCGGATTAAATCTGAATATCAAAAGAGATTCCCGTTGGATATTGGACGTTCGCCAAATATCCAATATCAAATCATTGGACATTGGATATTCGTTTTATATTCCAAAGTGCTCCTGAGCCCCCCTCGGATCAAGTCTGAATGTCAAAAGAGATTCCCATTGGATATTGGACGTTCGCTGAATATCCAATATCAAATCATTGGACATTGGATGTTTGTTTTATATTAAAAAAATGCTCCTGGGCCCCCCCCCTTGGATCAAATCTGAATATCAAAAGAGATTCCCGTAGGTTATTGGACGTTCGCCAAATGTCCAATATCAAATCATTGGACATTGGATATTCGTTTTATATTCAAAAAATGCCCCTGGGCCCCCCTCGGATCAATTCTGAATATCAAAAGAGATTCCCGTTGGATATTGGACGTTCGCTGAATATCCAATATCAAATCATTGGACATTGGATATTCGTTTTATATTCAAAAAATGCTCTTGGGCCCCCCTCGGATTAAATCTGAATATCAAAAGAGATTCCCATTGGATATTGGACTTTCGCCGAATATCCAACATCAAATCATTGGACATTGGATTTTCGTTTTATATTAAAAAAATGCTCCTGAGCCCCCCTCAGATCAAATCTGAATATCAAAAGAGATTCCCATTGGATATTGGACGTTCACTGAATATCCAATATCAAATCATTGGACATTGGATATTCGTTTTTTATTCAAAAAATGCTCCTGGGCCCCCCTCGGATCAAATCTTAGTATCAAAAGAGATGCCCATTGGATATGGGACATTCATGTGTCATCGACAGCCTCCCTCTCTCCTCCCATTTCTTCCCATTTCTGGCCGTTGACGGGGCTGGAATCCAACCCTCTGAAAAGCTGCAGAGCTTGGCCGGTGACGGGGCCAACTCAGATTTTGAATGTAAGTGGAAGACAGAGTCAAGGATGGTAAATCCGTCCAGGAGGGTAAATCCGTCCACCCTCTAGTATAGACATACAATCATATGTATGACAGTTATTAGAGTTTTAAATCCAAGAGAAACTAGTGCTTCAACTAATTTCCGTGTTTATTGGTTTTGACAGCATTTCAAATGATATTTCAGGTCAATTTAAAAACAAAGGACAAAATACAATTAAATCCTGTGATGTCATCACAGCCATTTTATGAAGTGGAGGTACTAATCTTGTAGGCCTATTTCAATCAACAAAAAAAGCATTGAAAGTAAAAAATGGCTGATTGATATTTCGAATTTTATCAGTTTTGTAGGATTTTTTAAATGAACTTAATTGCAACATCTGGAAGGGAGATACAATGGAAATAAAAGTGGACGGAATTACCATCTTAATTTTAAAACTGGCTTGAATTGGTGATTGTAAATCCGTCCACCCACTTCAAATGAGGTTTAAAAGTACTTTGATGACTTTTAATATCTATAAATGGAATAACACTGATTAAAAAAACTAGATAGAGCAATTAGACCACTTGATTGACGAGGTCTTCAATTGTAATTAAAGCAGTCAATTGAAATTCTTGATACTTAACCTCTCTTATCTAATACTTCTACCATAAGCGTAATCAGCATCCTGTTATTTTGCAATTAACACAAAATCCTTTCTGAAAGTTAATAAATTGCAATATTTGAAAAAAATAAAAAGATATGATAAATGTGTGCTGATTTATGCCCTGTGGACGGATTTACCATCCTTGCTTGACGGATTTACCAGTAGGGTGGACAGATGTGGGTGCCCGAACCTTCAATTTTTGTTGACATGGTTTCAGTGAAAAATATTTGAATATTTGACTTTTTTTGGCTGATGATGATAGTACTGAACAAGCTCTTTCCAAGGGTCTAATATTTATTTTCATATCTACTCCCATTATCCTGGGAATGAAGAATTAGCCAAAAGTGGATGGATTTACCCACCTTGACTCTAGCTACTTGAACTGGCTACGTGGCAGTTACCTGGCAGCTACTTGAAACTTTGGGAAGATAGCTGGTTGGTGACGGGGCCGGAATCCAAGACTCATATTTTGGTCCCGTCACCTCACCGCAGGATGACTGACAGCGTTCAGGGAGATCGTTCGTTCCAGCATTGGAAGTTCGCTGCTGCTCTCCTGGTCTACTGGGGTGCTGGCTGTGGCCCCGTCACCGCAGGATTTGGTTTGGGTCATCGCAAACTTTCGGAAGATAGCTACTTGAACTAGTTACCTGGCAGCTACTTGAGACTCAGTGGAAGATAGCTTCTTGAACTGGCTTCCTGGCAGTTACCTGGTAGCTACTTGAAACTTTGGGAAGATAGTGGCAGTTACCTGGCAGCTACTTGACTCTGCGGGAAGGTAGCTACTTGAACTGGCTATCTCGCAGTTACTTGAAACTATGGGAAGATAGCTATTTGAACTGGCCAGCTTGCAGTTACCTGGCAGCTACTTGAAACTAAGTGGAAGATAACTGCTTGAACAAGGTTATCTTTTGTAAATGTCATGTAAAACAAACTTATGAAGAAAGCTAAGTGAGAAACTTTATTGCATAAAAAATGGCTAACACAAACATTGCTTCTTAAGCAGGAATTAAAAAATACTTGGATATACATATCTGCTATATATGACATGCCAATGTAAAACAAACCAAATCCTAGTTCTACAACATCACTTCAAAGTTGTGTGAGGTAATTAGAAGGTACTAAAAATAATCCTTTCAAATAAAGATTTATATCTACTTATTACAGTCTGATTAGCAGTCAACTAGAATTTCGATAACAGCTTAAAAACACAACAGAAGTAAACATAACGTGCTCAACGTGGTTCGAAAAAATCAATTTCACCATAGAGGGCAAGACACCCCCTCATTTTGTTCCATTTGTCAAATGATGCACCCAAGCAAAATTTTGGACTTCTAAGTTGAATAGAAGTGGATGCTAACGGAGCCTGAAGTTTTAGCCAAAACAACAAAAAATTTTTAATTTGCGAATCCGCGGTTTTGTGTAACTTCGTCAATTTTACAGCAAAACACTTTGATATAGAATTAGAGTGGACTGTGGCACTGTGAAAATGGCACTTTGTGTGTCATCATGCTGATGATTTGTCATGATCAAACCCAATACTTTCAATGTTAATTTGATTGAAGGAGACTTATCCCACTTGTTGGTGACAGCCAAACGAAAGGATTATGCATCTGATTTTCACTCTAAAATCCGTTATGAGAAGTCAAATGGCTTTCTCTTGATCATGACTAATCAAACAGTCTCTATGTTTCCCATGTTGAAAATAGAGAAGATGACACTTCATCAGCTATCATGAGTCATGAAGTGCCATTTTCACAGTGCCACCCTCCACTCTAATTCTATATCAAAGTGTTTCGCCGTAAAGCTGCAACATTCTAACCACCATTTTTGAAATGACCACAAAAAGACCTTTCATTTGAATGGTAACATGATGGGTCTGCAGGGTAAGAATTGGAGGGGCGGGGGAGATGGACTACCAGCTATTGCCATCTTGGATGTATGCTGCAATTAATGGTGGAGGGCCCTAGACGAATTGCTATACCAAATGTCATATCTATAAGCAAAATGCTAAAGTCACAATGTCCAATTGAAGCTTATGGCTGACATTTTGTGGGAGCCATTTTGGTGGTCATCTTGGATTTCTGCACATCTTCCTAATGGAGACGCATCAGTAAGTCCCTATACAATATTGTAAAGCCCTGAGCGAAATACTATTTAAAGACACAATGGACAATTTAAGAAAACATCCCAGACAGACAGACCACTCTACAGCATTTAGGCCCTGCGAACTTGAATGGTAGGTAAGGTCAAAGGTCATCCAAGGTCCATGACAGGTCAATGGGGTCAAGAATTTCTATCAGTATAAAAATTGAGGAATGAAGGAGAGATGTTGATCAGTGGATGGAAAGGACAGGACAGGACGTGACGCGAAAGGACGGGCAGCTGTACCTAACAACATGATGCCTGTGGCCACTGAGGTGGCGGAGGCATAATAATGATCATCTTTGTGGAAGATATCAGAATTTTAGATACAATTAAAAAACTGCATGACATATATATCATAAAACCAAGTGCAGCTAAAGCGCATTAGAACAGGAGAGCAGCAGCGAACTTCCAATGCAGGGACGAACGATCTCCCTGAAAGTTAGCTGCCAGGTAACTGCCAGGTAGCCACTTCAAGAAGCTATCTTCCACTGAGTCTCAAGTAGCTGCCAGGTAACTGCCAGGTAGCCAGTTCAAGTAGCTATCTTCCGAAAGTTTGCGATGACCCAAACCAAATCCTGCAGTGACGGGGCCACAGCCAGCAGCTAAGCAGCCCAGTAGACCAGGAGAGCAGCAGCGAACTTTCAATGCAGGAACGAACGATCTCCCGGAACCCTGTCAGTCATCCTCTAGTCTCAAGTAACTGCCAGGTAAGGGGGCAGCCATTTAAAATCCAAGGAATGCTTGGAGTTTTTCCTCGGCAGAAATCATTTATTTCACGGCCCTAGCAAATTCCCAAATACTCATTCCAAATCAGCTAACACATTGCTAAGAAATACCACTTTTTTCAGAAATTGTTCATTTCAAGAGTGCCCGAAAAGAAGTTTTTTTTTTAACAGCCAGCTAGCCAGTTCAAGTAGGTGCCTGGTAACTGCCAGGAAGCCGGTTCAAGTAGCTATCTTCCAATGAGTCTCAAGTAGCAGCCAGGCAACTAGTAGCTATCTTCCTAAAGTCTGTGGTGACCCAAACCAAATCCTGCGGTGACGGGGCCACAGCCAGCAGCCGGTAGACCAGGAGAGCAGCAGCAAACTTCCAATGCAGGAACGTACGATCTCCCTGAACCCTGTCAGTCATATTGTGGTGCGGTGACAGGACCAAAATCTGAGATGGCCCCATAACCCGCAAAGCTCTGAAGCTTTATGCAGTGTTGGATTCCGGCCAGAAATGGGAAGAAATGGGAGGAGAGAGGGAGGCTGGGGAGTTGCCAAGGAACATTTTTTTAATATAAAACGAAATTCCAATATCCAATGATTCGATATTGGATATTCGGCGAACGTCCAATATACAATGGGTACGTCGTTTGATATTCAGATTTGATCCGAGGGGGGCCCAGGAGCATTTTCTGAATATAAAACGAATATCCAATGTCCAATGATTTGATACTGGATATTCGGCGAACGTCCAATATCCAATGGGAATCTCTTTTGATATTCAGATTTGATCCGAGGGGGGCCCAGGAGCATTTTTTGAATATAAAACGAATATCCAATATCAAATGATTTGATATTGGATATTCGGCGAATGTTCAATATCCAATGGGTACCTCTTTTGATATTCAGCTTTGATCCGAGGGGGGCACAGCAGCATTTTTATAATATAATACGAATATCCAATGTCCAATGATTTGATATTGGATATTCGGCGAACATCCAATACCCAACGGGAATCTCTTTTGATATTCAGCTTTGATCTGAGGGGGGGCACAGGAGCATTTTTTTAATATAAAACGAATATCCAATGTCCAATGATTTGATATTGGATATTCGGCGAACGTCCAATATTCAATGGGAATCTCTTTTGATATTCAGATTTGATTAGAGGGGGGCCCAGGAGCATTTTTTTAATATAAAACAAATATCCAATATCAAATGATTTGATATTGGATATTCGTCGAATGTCCAATATCAAATGAGAACTTCTTTTGATATTCAGATTTGATCCGAGGGTGGCTCAGGAGCATTTTTTGAATATAAAACGAATATCCAATGTCCAATGATTTGATATTGGATACTGGGCGAACGTCCAATATCCAATGGGAATCTCTTTTGATATTCAGATTTGATCCGAGGGGGGCCCAGGAGCATTTTTTTAATATAAAACAAATATCCAATATCAAATGATTTGATATTGGATATTCGTCGAATGTCCAATATCAAATGAGAACTTCTTTTGATATTCAGATTTGATCCGAGGGTGGCTCAGGAGCATTTTTTGAATATAAAACGAATATCCAATGTCCAATGATTTGATATTGGATACTGGGCGAACGTCCAATATCCAACGGGAATCTCTTTTGATATTCAGATTTGATCCGAGGGGGGCCCAGGAGCATTTTTTGAATATAAAACGAATATCCAATGTCCAATGATTTGATATTGGATACTGGGCGAACGTCCAATATCCAATGGGAATCTCTTTTGATATTCAGATTTGATCCGAGGGGGGCCCAGGAGCATTTTTTGAATATAAAACGAATATCCAATGTCCAATGATTTGATATTGGATATTCGGCGAACGTCCAATATCCAATGGGAATCTCTTTTGATATTCAGATTTGATCCGAGGGGGGGGGGGGCTCAGGAGCTTTTTTGAATATAAAATGAATATCCAATATCAAATGATTTGATATTGGATATTCGTCGAACGTCCTATATCAAATGAAAACTTCTTTTGATATTCAGATTTGATCTGATGGGGGCTCAGGAGCATTTTTTGAATATAAAACGAATATCCAATATCCAATGATTTGATATTGAATACTGGGCGAACGTCCAATATCCAACGGGAATCTCTTTTGATATTCAGATTTGATCCGAGGGGGGGGGGCTCAGGAGCTTTTTTGAATATAAAATGAATATCCAATATCAAATGATTTGATATTGGATATTCGGCGAACGTCCTATATCAAATGAAAACTTCTTTTGATATTCAGATTTGATCCGATGGGGGCTCAGGAGCATTTTTTCAATATAAAACGAATGTCCAATGTCCAATGATTTGATATTGGATATTCGGCGAACGTCCAATATCCAATGGGAATCTCTTTTGATATTCAGATTTGATTCGAGGGGGGCTTAGGAGCATTTTTTGAATATAAAAGGAATATCCAATGTCCAATGATTTGATATTGGATATTCGGCGAACATCCAATATTCAACGGGAATCTCTTTTGATATTCAGATTTGATCCGAGGGGGCCCAGGAGCTTTTTTTAATATAAAACGAATATCCAATATCAAATGATTAGATATTGGATATTCGGCGAACGTCCAATATCCAACGGGAATCTCTTTTGATATTCAGATTTGATCCGAGGGGGGCTCAGGAGCATTTTTTGAATATAAAACGAATATCCAATGTCCAATGATCTGATATTAGATATTCGGCGAACGTCCAATATCCAACGGGAATCTCTTTTGATATTCAGATTTGATTTGAGGGGGGCCCAGGAGCATTTTTTGAATATAAAACGAATATCCAATGTCCAATGATTTGATATTGGATATTCGGCGAACGTCCAATATCCGATGGGGATCTCTTTTGATATTCAGATTTGATCCGAGGGGGGCTCAGGAGCATTTTTTGAATATAAAACGAATATCCAATATCAAGTGATTTGATATTGGATATTCAGCGAACATCCAATATCCAACAGGAATCTCTTTTGATATTCAGATTTGATCCGAGGGGGGCCCAGGACCATTTTTTGAATATAAAACGAATATCCAATACCCAATGATTTGATATTGGATATTCGGCGAATGTTCAATATCCAATGGGTACCTCTTTTGATATTCAGATTTGATCCGAGGGGGGCACAGGAGCATTTTTTAAATATAAAACGTATAACCAATGTCCAATGATTTGATATTGGATATTCGGCGAACATCCAATATACAATGGGAATCTCTTTTGATATTCAGATTTGATCCGAGGAGGGCTCAGGAGCATTTTTTGAATATAAAACGAATATCCAATGTCCAATGATTTGATATTGGATATTCGGCGAACATCCAATATCCAACGGGAATCTCTTTTGATATTCAGATTTGATCCGAGGGGGCCCAGGAGCTTTTTTTAATATAAAATGAATATCCAATATCAAATGATTTGATATTGGATATTCGGCGAACGTCCAATATCCAACGGGAATCTCTTTTGATATTCAGATTTGATCCGAGGGGGGCTCAGGAGCATTTTTTGAATATAAAACGAATATCCAATGTCCAATGATCTGATATTAGATATTCGGCGAACGTCCAATATCAAACGGGAATCTCTTTTGATATTCAGATTTGATCTGAGGGGGGCTCAGGACCATTTTTTGAATATAAAACGAATATCCAATGTCCAATGATTTGATATTGGATATTCGTCGAATGTCCAATATCAAATGAGAACTTCTTTTGATATTCAGATTTGATCCGAGGGGGCTCAGGAGCATTTTTTGAATATAAAACAAATATCCCATATCAAGTGATTTGATATTGGATATTCAGCGAACATCCAATATCCAACAGGAATCTCTTTTGATATTCAGATTTGATCCGAGGGGGGCCCAGGAGCATTTTTTTAATATAAAACGAACATCCAATGTCCAATGATTCGATATTGGATATTCGGTGAACGTCCAATATCCAATGGGAATCTCTTTTGATATTCAGATTTGATCCGAGGGGGGCTCAGGAGCATTTTTTGAATATAAAACGAATATCCAATATCAAATGATTTGATATTGGATATTCAGCGAATGTCCAATATCAAATGAGAACTTCTTTTGATATTCAGATGTGACCTCTGAATAAAAAAAAAAAAAAAAAATTGAATATCCAATATCCAACAGACTTGACCATCAACTGAATATTGAATATCCAATATCCAATATTCAATGGACTTGACCCGGCTGCCAAAAGATGCGAATATTAAAGGGCTAAGTAGATATCAACTTTTAGTACCGTTTATGTTATTTGTTTAATCAGAATAAAGCATATGCAAGAAAGCAGTAACTTGGAGACAGAAAGGGGTAGCATGCGATGATTGCGAAGAGTGGTTCCACACTGACTGTATGCACATGAACTCCAAAATATACTCCGCACTAAACAATATATCTTGGCACTGCACCAACTGCGGGATGCCAAACTTCTCAACCACCTTCTTTAACAACAGCACTACAAGGACCAATAGTTTCTCCATATTGGACACCAGTGACGCCAATGACCATCAACCAGCAAGCCCTGGACCACCAGCATCAAGCTCATCACCAGTCAGACCAAAGCATCACAACAAAAGGAAACCTTGTGAAGCAATGAAAATCATCGTCATAAATTTCCAAAGCATCAAAAATAAGAAGGAGGAAGTCCTAAATCTAATAGATCAAACAGACCCAAGCATCATCGTGGGTACAGAAACTTGGCTGGCACCACAAATAAGTAGCTCAGAGTTCTTCCCATCTGAATATGAAGTCATCAGGAAAGATCGACAGGATGGATATGGGGGTGTCTTATTGGCCATCAAAAGGGACCTCACACTGGAAACAGCCAACATTCAGACATCATCCGAAGCAGTTTTTGCCAAACTGAAAATAGGAAAGGAACTGCTCATCATCGCATCGGTATACAGACCACCATCCAGCGACCATGACTATATGATCGACCTGTGCACCACCATAGAAAACCTGCAGACAGCGCACCGTAGTGCAGCATTGTGGATTGGTGGAGATCTAAATCTTCCGGACATAGACTGGGATCAACTAACAACAAGTGGTAACCAAGTCAATGCCAACATCAACAACAGATTCATCAACATGATACAGGAATGTGGGTTGTCACAATCGGTAAATTTCCCGACACGCAACAACAACACTCTAGACCTATTCCTGACGAATAGACCCAATCTGATCATGAGATGCTCACCAATACCGGGCTTATCTGATCATGATATTGTTCTCCTAGAAGCACGACCAGTGGCACAGAAAAACAGACTAGTAAAGAGGAGGATCCATCTGTGGAAGAGAATGAACATAGAAAAATTGCGATCCGAGGCACTCAAATTTCAACAGAACTTCCTGGGAAGGTACACCATGATGACACCAGCAGATGTGGGGGCATATAAGCACCACCCTCACCAACATAATGAACGAAGCAGTACCATCGAAAATGAGCAGTGCAAGGTTCAGCCAGCCATGGATCAACACTGAGGTGAAGAGAATGTCGAGACGAAAGAAGAAATACTTCATCAAAGCAAGAAACACCCGAGATCCAGAGGACATAGCAAAATACCAAGAAATCAAGAAAGCCACCAGAAAGATCTGCAAGAAAGCCTACAATGCATATGTGCACAACATCATTTCTCCAGACTGCACCAGCAACCCCAAGAGATTCTGGGGATTCATCAACAGCAGAAAATGTGACAGCTCCGGAGTGGCCCCCCTAAAAGCGACGGATGGATTCACATACTCAGACGCCAAGACCAAAGCAACCATCCTCAACAACCAATTCTCATCTGTCTTCAACACCAACGAGCCATCAAATAACATCAAGGAGCTAGACAACAACAATCCAGTAATGGACCCTATTACGGTGACGGAGAACGGGGTGCATAAGTTGCTGAAGAACTTGAAGATCCATAAGGCCATAGGACCAGACGGGATTCCGGCATGCCTACTAAAGGAACTGGCCCAGGAGCTGGCTCCAATCTTCACAGTTTTCTTCCAAGCATCATTATCTCAAGGCGCAGTACCCAGCGAGTGGAAAACAGCTGACGTCGTCCCGATCTTCAAAAAAGGAGCCAAAAATCGACCAGAGAATTACAGACCAGTATCTTTAACATCAATATCATGTAAAATGTTAGAACACATCATCACCAGTAACATCATGCGACACTTAGAACATCACAAGATACTGACAGATACACAGCATGGCTTCCGTAAACACAGATCTTGCGAAACACAGCTAATCATCACCATCCAAGACATAGCAAAGTCAATGGATGAGAAGAAACAGACGGATGTCATCCTATTGGACTTCTCCAAGGCCTTCGATAAGGTCCCTCACATCAGGCTGCTGAGAAAACTCCACCACTATGGAATTCGAGACAACACACTGAAATGGATAGGAAATTTCCTAAGTGACAGGAAACAGTCAGTGTCCCTCGAAGGAAGTAAATCAGACCAAGCGCCAGTTGAATCCGGAGTGCCACAAGGAAGTGTGCTGGGGCCGACCCTATTCCTGGCGTACATAAACGACTTACCAGCCTATATCGAAAATGGATCTACCGCCCGACTCTTTGCTGACGACTGCGTGCTGTACCGCACCATAGAATGCGATGAAGACTCCGAGAGACTCCAAAGAGACCTGAATACCTGGGAGTCACCAAACACAATAAACTCAGCTGGAACACACATATAAATCACATCACTAAAAAAGCCAATAGTACTAGAGCATTCCTTCAAAGAAACCTACATCAGTGCCCAAGAAACACGAAAGAGCTATGCTACAAAACCCTGGTTTGTCCACAACTTGAATATGCCAGTACTGTATGGGACCCACCAACAACAGCACAGCGCCACAACATAGAAATGGTTCAACGAAGAGCAGCGCGATTTGTAACTGGAGACTACCGCCACACCAGCAGCGTCACTGCCATGCTAGATACTCTAAAATGGCAGACACTCCAGGATCGCAGGGCCATCAGCAAAGTCACAGCCGTCTTCAGAATCCTCCATCAGTTATCAGCGATACCATCGGACATGCTGATCGCAAAGAACACAGCCTCAAGAGCACATAGCCAGTCCCTACTGATACCACTCTGTAGAACTCAAACATACCAGTCCTCATTTTTCCCAAGTGCAATACGCCTCTGGAACAACTTACCAGCAGATGCAGTAGCTGCTGACACATTGACAGAGTTCCAGAACAGAGTCCTGAAATCTGCTTGAGCTGCCAAGTTTTGCTTTTAACATGCACTTAACATGATTTTAATATTATACCTTCGACTGTATATTTATTGAAGGTAAATTTCCAAAGGATTTTAACGAGTAACTCCACCTGTTGCACCGCACACAGATCCAAAAATACGCCAGAAGGTGGTCTGGATCTCTATGGAAGAAGAAGAAGAAAGCGTTAAGTGGCTGAAAAACAGTTTTTTCTCCCATTTTTCAGTAACTTTGTTAATTGTGTTTAGAGGTCTTTAGTCTGCCACAAAGTTTGAGAAAAAATTAAACAAGACCCATCATCAAAGAAATCAAAGAAACACAAAAAGGGTTTTGACATCAGAATTCCAGCCCTTTTCTTAGCATTTCCCAAAAAAAAACCATATATAATAATAATAATAATAATAAACTAAGCATTTATATAGCGCTAGTTTCAGTCAGACTGCTCACCAGCGCTTTTGTGGAATTAATTGTAATGTAGCTGGAATAGGTGCGTTTTCAATTTTTTCTTAAAACTTTCCAAAGATTTGCAACTACTTATCTCATGGGGAAGACTGTTCCAAAGTTTAGGAGCCACATGTGTGAATGCTCTGTCAGCAATTTTGTTGTTGTCGCGAGTGCTTGGAATTGACAATAGCAACTTCTTGTTACTTCGTAAGTTGCAATTTGGTTGTCTGAGGTGAATGAGCTGTTCTAAATATTCTGGAGCCTGGTCGTTCAGCACTTTCCATGTCATCATCAAGACTTTGAACTGTATCCTCGCTGGGATTGGCAGCCAGTGTAAGTTCTTCCTATGACTTGTGACACTGTCTCGTCTTTTCAATTGTTCAATTAAGCGGACAGCTGTGTTTTGCGCTACTTGAAGCTTCTTTATCAGCCTCTGCGATATACCATGAAGGAATCCGTTGCCATAATCCAGATGAGGAGTGACCAGTGCATTTACTGCTGTTTTTGTTGAGTCTTTGTCCAAATTTTTACGCAGCTTTGAGATGTTTTTTAAGTTGAAGTAGGCATTTTTGCACATTTTGTTCACCTGCTTTTCCATTTTCATTTCTTTGTCAAATATGACACCAAGATTACGGACATTGTCTGCTGTTTGAATCTCAACGTTGTTTACCTGAATTGATGAAACCTTTAGCTTTTTTAGTTGATGAGGTGTGCCAATGATGAGAAGTTCAGTTTTGTCACCATTGTTGCAGAGCATGTTTTCAGTGAGAAAATTTCTAATTTCTTTTATGCACTTCTCCATTTTCTTCACTGCTTTTATTTGATCACCAAGGAAGCTCGGCTTAAAGGAGAGCACAAGCTGTTCATCATCAGCATATTTTTCATCTTCGATTTGATTTCTCTGTGCTACTTCACTGACTGGTGCGATGTAAGAATTGAATAGTATGGGACCCAACTTAGACCCTTGTGGGACTCCATACTTCAGGTCCAGCCTTTCTGACATAACATCATTCAAAATAACTGCCTGTGATCGCTTTGAAATGTAGGATTTGAACCACTGTAGAGCTGAGCCATTTATTCCATATCTATTTTCCAGTCGTTTTATGAGAATGCTGTGGTCAATTGTATCAAAGGCTGCTGATAGATCCAGGAGTACCAGCATTGTCACCTCACCACGACTCATGCTCAACATTATGTCATTGTGAATTTTGGTAAGAAGAGTTTCAGTGCTGTGAAACTTCTTGTAGGCAGATTGTTTCTTGTCATCTAGCTTGTTTTTAACAATGTGGTCATTGTACTGTTTTATCACTGCACTTTCTATGACCTTACTCAAGAAGGATAGGTTTGAAACTGGTCTATAGTTCTTTTTTATGGGTTCGATGCCTGCTTTCTTCAGGAGTGGTTTAACCAATGCATGTTTTAATACCTGCGGCATCTTGCCAAGAGTGAGCGACAAGTTGACAATTTCAGCTATGATTGGCAGAGATTCATCAAGACATTCAAGCAGCAGCCACGTAGGGATTGGGTCAAGTGCACAGTGCTTTTTTGGCATATCTGATATCAGTTTTCTAATCTCTGCATGTGAAAGAGTATTGAAATTGTCCAATGGTGTTCCTGTGTCAACCACTGTCTCAACTGTGGGATCAGTTGTGTTTGAGTTAAGTTCAGACCGTATCTTTTCTATTTTCTCATCAAAGAATTTGTTAAAGTCATTGGCCAGCTGTTTCTCATCTTCATGATGGGGAAGGGGCAGTTCTTGTTTCCTGTTGAGACAGGCATTAAGAACCTTGAACATAGATTTAGAGTTGCCTTTTGTTTACTAATTTTTGCTCTTAGGTCATCTGATTTGAGTTGGTTTAGATGTGAGTTCATGGCATTACGTTTATCTTTGAAAGTTTCCCAATCTGTTTCAAGATTTGACTTTCGCCATTGTTTCTCTGCTTTTCTTTTCGCTGTTTTCAGGTCTTTGATGTCTGCGTTTGTCCATGGTGTGGCATTACGGAGGATTATTCTTTTGAGTTTCGCTGGTGCATGTTTATCTAAGATCTATGCATTTTGTCGAATTGTATAAGTTGACAAGTTCGTCCAGATGTTTGGATGGTTCAGTTTCAGTTCTTACTTCAGTTTGTTTTTCAGAAAGATGTGAAGCTATATCTTTTCTGAACTCCACAACATTAATACGGCTAGTGTTTCTGACTGTGACCTTCTTCACAGGATTACTGTTTTTGTTCACATTAAGCTTCAACATGATGCAACTGTGGTCTGAATTCAGATCACCAATGGAACAATTAGTCAGGACAGAGTTTTGCCGTGTGATTACCAAGTCTAATGTGTTGCCTTCTTTGTGAGTTGGAGAGGAGACATGCTGTACAAGATCGAACATATCTAGGATACTGATGAACTCAGAAGCTTTCCTGTCTTTTGGCTTGTTCACATGAAAGTTGAAGTCGCCTGTTAGTATTACTTCATGTTCATAAGTGTGGTAGTGAGCAAGGAATTGATTAAATTCTTCGTAGAATTCGGATATAGTGTACCTATTTTGGCTCGAAGGTTCTGATCGGTACACAACAACTAAAGTTACAGTTTTGTTGTTGTTTTGAAACTGGACTTCCATGTGCTCAAATGTCTTACATTTTGCACTCTCCTTTTTCACAACATTCAGTCCGGCTTTTACCAAACAGCCAACACCTCCGCCTTGTCTACCCTCCCTTGGTTCATGTAAGAAGACACATTCTCCTTGTCTCTCCAATTCCCCTATTTCCACTTGGTCATCATGTTTTAACCAAGTTTCAACAAAAAGGAAAATGTCAATGTCAGATTCATCTCTGAATTCCTTTACCATTTGTGTCTTTTGACGAAGGCTTTGAGCATTCCATAGAGCAATATTTAAATAATGCCTTCCGGACGTTTTTGCTCCATTTTGGTGCAGGCTTTTGTTAGCACTAGTCTGATTTGGTTTGTCAAGGGGCCAAAATTTATTTGTCAGGGTCAGTGGTTGTAGAGGACGAGGAGATGTGCCTCTTTTAGTATACTTTCTTGACCTGTTTGATATTGGAATCCATGCTGTATTCATACTTTTACAGTGCTGTGTTTGTGATTCGGCACTTGTTATTCCGCTGCGCACCACATCCGAGTACAATTTTGTACCAGACATGGCAACTTTGGCTTATATTTTTCTTTTTGAACTGACTTGAAACACACACTACAGAGTGCCCAACAATTCCTTGCACAAAGCTTTAAGCCTGTTTCTTTGATTTGAAATTTGATTCAAACACACTTCAAAGTGACTGACAAGCTTTTGGTCTGATTTGAGATTGACTTGGACACACTATAAAGTGACCAACAAGTCTTGAAAGCAGTTGAGTTTTGCTAGAGCAAGACAATGACTCGGACACACAACAAAGTGACTAACGAGCCAGTTGATTTTGCGGTAGGCAGATTTGTTCGAGAGAAGCAATAGACTTGGACACACTACAAAGTGACCAACAAGTCTGGGAAGCACAGATAAGCTTGGTTAGAGCAAGAAGATGACCCGGACACACTGCAAAGTGACCAACGAGCCAGTGATTTTAGATTAGGCAGATTAGTTTGAGAGAATCAGTAGACTTGGACACACTACAAAGTGACCAACAAGTCTTGAAAGCACTGGTAAGTTTACTTAGAGCAAGTGGATGACTCGGACACACTACAAAGTGACCAACGAGCCAAGAGATTTTGGAGTAGGCAGATTATTTTGAGAGAAACAGTAGACTTGGACACACTGCGAAGTGACCAACAAGTCTAGAAGGCACAGGTAAGTTTAGTTCGAGCAAGAAGATGACTTGGACACACTACAAAGTGACCAACAAGCCAAGAGATTTTGGAGTAGGCAGATTAGTTTGAGAGAATCAGTAGACTTGGACACACTACGAAGTGACCAACAAGTCTAGAAGGCACAGGTAAGTTTAGTTAGATCAAGAAGATGACTTGGACACACTACAAAGTGACCAACAAGCCAAGAGATTTTTGGAGTAGGCAGATTAGTTTGAGAGAATCAGTAGACTTGGACACACTACAAAGTGACCAACAAGTCTAGAAAGAAAAAGTAAATTTAGTTAGAGCAAGAAGATGACTTGGACACACTACAAAGTGACCAACAAGCCAAGAGATTTTGGAGTAGGCAGATTAGTTTGAGAGAATCAGTAGACTTGGACACACTACAAAGTGACCAACAAGTCTAGAAAGCAAAAATAGGATGGATAGAAGTTAGTTTAATTTAGCAAGGAGGACTTACAGAGGTCCAATACACAATAATTTACAAGTGCTGTTCAGATTAATATACAGGTAAGATTTATCTTTGATACAAGTATTGTAGTAACAAAGCTGGACAACAATTTAAGAAAAAATTCCGGTGTTCTTTTCTGTGCAGAAAGGTTGTGGGTATGCTGCAGTGAAGCCTATATTTCCTGGATGTATGCTGTCTGCTTGGCTATGCAGATGAGTTGAGTTCTTGGACGAGTATTGTTCAAACGTCTGGAATAATAAATCAGTGCTGGAAATATAAAATATAAAAGTTGAATAGCTTTTAAGGTGCAAAAACGAAGGTAAAATGAGCAAAAATTGAGTTCAAAACAATGTGTATTGGAGCCACAAAACGATGTTGAGATAGCAGACTAAGAAATATAGTGAAACAGACTTAGAAATCTACTGAAACACTGCATTAGAAATCTAATGAAACACTAAATTATAAATGAAATGAAGTCAAAATATTAATAATTTAAGCAGAAATCCTCCGTGCTCTGTACAGGTGTGAGACTACAGTTTCTGGGCCTTGGAGTGCAATGTGGGTCAGCTGCAACAGGTGTGTATTCAAAATGGGGATTCCCCAAGTTCCAATGAGTTTCAGAGTGGCCTGTCAAAAACAAGCCAAAAATCGTCCAAAATCAGTGTGAGCGGCCACAAAAAGTTGCCACAAAGTAAACAGAGATTGCTACCGACAAAAATACACCAGAATAAGCCACAAGACATCCAATAAACTCCCGAAATGGTCCAAAATGTCTCGGAGCTCTTCACTAGCGTGTTGACAGTCTGACAGCGCCCTCTATTAATGATATAACAGTTATTGCACATCACCTCGTGCAATATCAGTTTTTATGGCACCTCGGTGACTAATATTGCACTCGGTGCTGTGCGATAACTGTATATATATTTTTTTCCTGACAGGACTCCTGGTCTTAAAAAATTGATTTACATAATTGTGGTAGTCTGGAGAATGAGTCTCACAAAAGGTGCTTAATATACTTTTATGAATGGAAATAATATTGACTGTGAATGTTATGGTCGGCGACTCGGCGTGCCATAAAGCGTTTGCATCACACTGAAAAAAAGACAAGTGAGAATGACATCAACTGTTAATAAGCTTCCTTTGTGTGGTGGAAGGGTCCTGACTTATTTATCTGATGCCTGGCCCTTCTGGCTCACAAGAAAATTGGTCTAAGACTCCCTGGTACACAACACTTTGATAAATCAATGATATTCCGCAAATCATTAAAGTGCCATTATCATTAGTTGTATTTTGCCTTTCATAAAGTTTAATTATTATGAGGCGAAATGCTTCCAGACACAGAATAATCTCACATAGACTATGTACAATAATAAAATAATGCTAATGTACATATCCTGCACTGAATAGATTCCATGGATAATTATTGATATAGGATAATTATACAAATTCAGTCAAAATTTCATCTAAAATGCGTAGAAGCAATTACACAAGACATATATATCATATACATGAAACTGTATTCATAGTACTTCCAAGATAGAACCTTGATAATTAATTTTTTATTACTTAGCTTTCAGAATCAACTGCCCATTCATATTCATATGTCATGAATGATTAGTAGCATAAGTTTGTCTAAGCGATTCCATCCATTGATATTTAACTATTCAGTTGATTTTTGGATGATCAATTTGAAGTGTTAGTGCAGAGATTTCTGAGTCTTTTGAATATATCATTTTGCAAAATGTACAGCCTACATAAATTACTGGTCCTAATTTCAGGGTAAGGAATATCTGACCTCACCACTGGCATCAATGTTTCAGACGGCCAAATTCCTGTTTATTGAATATTGATATTTATAATATCCACATTAACTTGTCTACCCTGTCAGAATGTAAGTCTCAATCAGAGTAGGCAATAATATCCATGCTCATACAAGGATGGCTTGATCTTGAAATAGCTATGTTCTCATTCATATGAAATATGTTATTCAATAGAAAATTTTTGGAACTCATCATTTCTCGTAACTTTAATATTCCTTAATAAATTGCCTGACATTGCGGTGTAGTCTAATTTTATTATACTTCTTGAAGTATATTAAATTGCAGGATAATAATTATCAAAATTGTGATTGGCTACTTTCTGTTAGCCTACCTCAAAGAATTCATTTCTATGAATTGCATAGTATCATCATGAGTGTAAGTGAATGAATATGTAATATTGTGTTGTGCAAATAAAAGCAATAGTATTTCTGAATAAAGCAATGACAATTTTTCAATTAGTTAAACCATCAAGTATGTTCAGATGCCAAATTGAAATTCAAAAAGGTTTTGGTTGGTATTAGATATTTCACTAAAACACTTGGACTTTCTAATTTATCAAGGTTGCCTGAAATTCATAGAGTTAATTTAAAGGTGTTACTCGCTGCAATTAACAGTAGAATTTCTTAATAAATCTGACAACAAATATCATAGTAGACCCATCATGTTGGTACTCATTTTAAAGCTCTTGACAAGAGGAATCCAATGGTATTTGTTTTATCGTATGTCCAATAGCCACTAAAAGCGTAATACCCCATTCTCATGGCGAGAACCGGAGAACTTTTTATCCCTGAGGGATAGCTTGAGATGAATTCTAGGAAAAAAATGGCCAACCAGGCGACACACAATGTTTATATAACGATTATATAATTAATTAAAAGCATATCCCTATGGGAAAGATCTAAATGCCTATGGGGCAAGATCTAAATGCCTGTGGGATGTCAAAAATCGTCAGCAGGATGTCAAAAAACCGTCGGCGGGATGTCAAAAACTGTTGACGAGGCTGCAAGTGTCCCACAGGGAAAGTAAAAATATTCCACAGGGGCAGGAGAGGTCCCCACAGGGACAGGGGATGTCCTAATATCCCGCTGGAGATGATTTTGAGTCGTACTCACTGAAAAAACCTCCACCGGACATCCAAAAAACGAGAAACATTTGGGCTCTGTCCCGGCGACTTGGAAAAAAAATTTCAACATGTTGAAACTTTTTTGACATCCACGGCGCAGTTCTTTCCATTTCTAGGAAACCGGAGGGAAACAAAAAGTACCTCTGCGGGATGTGAAAAATCGTCGACGGGATCACCCAAATTCATCCAAATTTCCAGGAAATACCATCCCGCCGATGTGCCGTTAGAATGGGGCATTAGATGTAAACGTTCTCGCGAGCGTTTTAAATCATCAAACTTCAAGGCATATGTCAAAGGGGGTAGCACTATTCAGATTTTCAAAAAAATTGATTTTTTGTTAATGGGGGACCCAATGGCACAAATTGGGCTAGTAAACATATTGAATTTCCCGAAAAAGCTAATTAAGTCCCCCCCCCCCTAATAATGTTAAGAGTACTAAGTATAGCCAGCTGATGCATAATCTTCCTGTTTACGAAATGATCCTGTCCGTAGACCTATAATGTATTTTTATCAACAAAAAAGAAAATATCACATATTTCTTGTCTCTAAAAGACTATATTCAACTGGCTGGAAAGATTATTTGAGCCCAATTGTGCCTTCTATACAGTACAGTCCGAAATAATGTCAGAAGACCTCTGTTAAACTATTTTGCCCTCCTTTCTCCTCTTCTCTCCAAATCTCCTTACAACTACCTTTGACTCCTCACCACAACCTTATCCCATATTACGATCTGTATTAAAATCAAGCACAATGGGTTGATGGAGTTTGAATTGGTGTCAGCTTAACATAAATTTAATTAATTGTTTACTGTTTAACGTAGGTAAAGGCAGGAAGTGGTTTGGAAGGAGCCAAAAAGTGTGAAAGTGTAAAGTAATGGCTGATTCTTCTTTCCTGCTGGGGTGGTCACACTTTGTTTTCAGCTGTACTATCCCACAGGCATAGTGCTGCAGATGGAAACGGACTTGCTGAAAGCCCTATTACAAACCAACAATCCACCAAATAACCTCGCATCTTTCTGATTTTGTTGTTTATCTTATTTCTCTCCCATTCCTCTCTCAATCCTCACCAAACTTCACATATGTACAGCTAACGACATTTTCCCTTGAAATAAGCTCTGTTATCCTTCAAAACGCTCTAATTTCTTTGCAATCTGCCTTCATTTGACACCTTTTCACGGAAAAAACACTTCAACATTACAGGGCTCTTCCATCAGTGCTGCTCACACTCCCCCAGCTCCACTCAATCAGCCTATGTAATTCGGAGGTTACTCCAATAAAAAGAACAGCCTGCAACCTATATCATTTGCATAATCACAAGAGCACCTGGGACGAGTCAAATACATGACCTGACACGAGACATGCACATTTAAGGTCTTTTCTTTTTAGCCAAGTGCTAATTTGTGCTTACAATGTGTAAAGTTCACCTCACATAATATGAACAGTGTTGGCTCTAATAACAACAACAGCATGCAACCATGCGCAATGCATATATTATCACTGGATACGATAGTTTGCATAGATTCCAAAAACCTGCCTATTATAAACCTACAGGCATGACTTTAACAAATAATAAGAAAGCTAAATATATCTATCATATCATCATAATCATTCATATCGTCATTGTGACTCTCAAACTAGAACCTGGTGGTTGACATGATGGCACGATCAACAATATTTTATGATGATAGACATCAAATCTCCCATGAATATGAAATCGATAGATAAAGAGGCCAATAACAAAAACTGACAGAAAACAATGTTTACATTGCAAAAATCATGAGATTCAATACCTGTAGTATGATTTTCAGGGATAATATGACAAATTGCCCAATATACGATAAACTTACACAACAGATATAGAAATATTGTATACCCAGGCATTGTATACTTATGTGCACCCCATTTTCACGCCACTATGTATTGAAATACATTTATACTTACAAACTAATGTACGAGGTGTGACAAAATAAAATACATCAAAATATACATATAAAATCATATACATATACAATGATTGATAGACAGATTCCTTCTATAGATAGGCACATACACAGACATCAGGGCTGTATTTGCAATAGCCTGACTGGAGGGCGCCATAATACAGGCGGATTTGTAGCTTTCCTTAGCTCTCCCATGTTCATTTGGCCCCTGGAGGCAAGAAGTATGGACCAATCCCCCCCTAAATATGTCACTGATACACAGGTACATAAACAACTATATATATACCCACAACTACAAACATAATTTCATTGAAGAACAAAAACATAGATACCTCGACAAGTAAATAGCTACAAATATATATAGATCTCTCAGAAAATGATCAACCAATTTACATTCATACTTCATTATGGAAACACTCTTCAAATCCTACCAAAATGCCTACCAATTCACTGTATGACACAACGTCAACAACTCCACTCTCCCCTCTTCCTCTATTTTTTGCTCAACGACATAAGAAGATCATACTCCTTAATAGGGCAGAGGCCATTGCATTTAATTTAATCTCAAGGCCTGGGGGGGGGCCCTTACGACTCTTTTTCAAACAAATAATTTCTCGCTCACTTTCGCTGCAATCAATCAATTCTTTTTTGCCACCCCCAATTTCATGGTCGCCCTCTAATATGCTCCAGCCCACTGCAAACTTAACCTCGCTCACATATTAACTCCACGGGCGTTCTAGTACATTCATCAATTGCTTCAAAGGTTTTGATTTAAATACCAGTCAAGCTACTGCTCTCAGACAACAGCAATTACAGTCGACCTTCCACTGGAACTTCAATCTCTTTAATTAATGACAGCGAGGCATGAATGTTTTCCCTTTAATTGAACACCATGGATTTACCAGTCAGTTTTTTGTTGGCATTTGTTCGACAATGACCAGGTTAGCAAAGGCTAATGAGGTTGAGCACCAGATCAGCAAAAATATAATAACATTGAGCAAAGAATAGTTTTGCAAGAGAAATAATTTTGAGAAGGGTGCTCTGTGAAACTTTTAAGGAAACATGTGTAGTCACCAATTATTAACAAATCGCATGCTTCTGCACATCCAAAATCATGAAAAACACTAAGAAATGTATGAGGCAAATGACATAGTATTTTACTAAAAATGAGACAATAAAGAATCTGAGTCACCGTTTTCCATGGTTTTGTCTTTATTCAGATGACAAATTATAAATTGAACGATCAAAATTGTAGTTGCTGAATACTTACTTTTGAATAAGTCCTTATACAAGGTGGCACTAAAGGAATTGCCGTTTTAATAGGACTGCATAAGAGTTGCAGAGCCTGGAATGCTGAGCTGAACAGCTGAACCATATAAGCTTTGCCTGTGCTGGTGAGGTTTCCCCTTTCAATGACCGGTATTTGAGGTATACAGTATACACCTTTTGAAATGTCTGCTCCTTTGGCAACCAAGCTCGCAATTCATCCATAAAACCGAGTATAGTTAGAGACACTATGTTTGTTGATGTCTAACGATCCACCTGTTAAAGAACATGAATCCAAAGATGATCATTCTCGCCTTCTTTTTGACTGGACATCACCTGAATCACTGCACAGTGAGGCCACACAAAAAAGGCACGTTTTGATGCAGTACAGCTATAAAATGGTGCAGCTGACATTTACTACAGACCAGCTCAAGCTGTATCAGATTTTGTTGCTCCTCAACAATGGATGCTGCTCCTACAGTTGCCTCCTCACAACATCTATCATGCGATTCTGTAAAGACTGGTGGGAAATGCATCATAAACATTAATTTAGTGTCATGCGAAATGACATGGCTTTGCTGTGTTCCATGGAATTTCTGTGAATTCTCAAGGCTGTTTTGTGACTATCAAGACTTGGTAGTGTTCATGGAATGTTTGTTATATTTTAAAATCGGATTTGATGACCATGGTTTAAAATAAGGACTTGAATGTCAAAATGAAATGAATTACATTGAAAACTATCCTCCACAAAATTGACTTGATTGAAAGAGTTCCAAAACAAAAGTTATCTTGAAATCTGTGAAGCTATTTATAAATGTTGCTGCAGAAGTAGCCTGACAACACATTACTCAAGTCAGTTTTAATACAACTCAAGAAATGATATAATCATGCATCAATCCATTCCATCTAACAATCTTAAAGCAAACAACAACGAACATAGTATTACAGGAGGTCTTAGCAACAAAGGTCATCCAATTACCAATCTGGGTACAGACGTTCAGAGGTCCATGGTATTCATATGAAATAGCCAATAGATTGTCTCCTCTGTGGCATACAAAAGATACATCAGCTTATATAATAAAGCAGTATTTAAAGTGCCCCAAAAGCCTTTAAGAAGTCAGCGCAAATATATGAATATTTCGAAATTACATATGTGGGTACATACGTAGCTTTATATAGTTGGTTGTTTATACTGATTGGGGGAGTTTGAGAAGACAGGTTATTTTATGCTACATCAGCTAGGGCTATAATTTATGGAAGAACCTGGTTCAAGGCCTTCTGGTGGTGGCGTGTGGCATTAGGTTAAGATTGTACTTAGAAAGGAGGACCGTGCTGCAAGTAATTTCTCAAATGAATTGAAGTTTTCCTTTTCCTTGATACATCATGATTATGAGCTTTTCATCAATTACAGTACAAATTCCTGTATTTTGATGCAACTGTTTTGAAACATTTTTAAAATGTCCAAGTTGCTGCAATGGTAATTACTGTTGAGTTTCTCATGAACTTATTACCATATGAAACAAGATGGAAAGTTTTGCCTTTAATCCAACATCATAGAATTGCTGGGTCTGTTTTGTGTTGACATCAAGAAAATGTGCAGGTCAGCAATTACAAATTGCACTCTGCACAGAACAGCACTTGAAAGGGAGCAGGCGCTTGACAAATGTCCCTTTAGAGAGATAATGTTGTTTTACACGGAAGTGCAAAAACTACCCTGTGCAATTGAAACTTTATTTAACAGGTTGTGCCACAATAAAAACATGGATTTTGCTGGTGTTTGTGCAAATTACATGTTGAACAGTTATATATTAGAAATCTATGTTGTGTCTCTTTTAAAATTACTCCCTAATGCAATATTTCAGCACTCATATCTCACATAAAGAATAATAATTTGCATTATACTGTCCTCTTCAGTATAAATGAAAAACTAACGCAACATTATACTTTGAAATCACAAGATCAATATGCTTCAAGTTCCCAAATCAAATGTGAATTGATTTTACATTCAGAGACAGCAGCCCCTATTGAATGGTGACAGAAGGAGGAAATAGCTTGATATACACCGTATTGCAAGCAAAAGCAACACAGGGGAAATTTATAATCTGTGGACTAGGGGGGGGGCAAGGGTACCCTTTAGATCTAAAAGAAAAAAGCATTATCAAGTCTTGTTTCACAAATTTTACACAAAAATTAGTAAACATATATTCAAAATTATTGGTGACTCTCTAATTAAATTTTTTCACGCGAAATTGGCGTAAATACGATTTGCCCTTTTTCATCTGACTGCCCCTGCCACTCGCGATTCCTTCGGGCACCCCTGGCAACATGTAATGTAAATTTGTTAATATCAAGTTTGGTATAAATACTATAATGCAGAATTGTGTGTCATATTATTTCTGTGTATCCATGAAACTGGTTTGTTAAGCAGGTAATAACTATGTGTTATCCTGTATATTGAGTACATTTGTTTTTCTTACTATCAAGTTGAACAAGGATTTTTCCCACTTTTTCAAATTTGGACAGCATAGTTTGTTTGCCTTCTATCTCTTGTGACCAGCATTTTTGACATGACCTACTTTCCGACTTCACCACTTTGACACCACATGCATTTATGCATGGGACAACAGACTCTCTTAATCAAGGCAATTCAACTCCTCTATGTTTGCCTGAATAAATAATTGGCAGCCCTTGTACCCTGATATGCCCCTAAGAAAGAACTGACTCTTGTCACACAAATCTGGCATGGAATCACCTCTTATTTTTCTTCATTTGCAGCAACAAAGTATGATACGTTTGTATGCAATCATCTGGGACTGAATTAATCATTAATGATTTACAATTCACCAAATGATACAACTGACCTCAAAACGGTTTTGCCTTCAGTGAACGAAGTTTGAAGAAGGTATTGTTATCACTTTGGTCCAAAGTTGTCCGTCCACCGGGTGGGCAGTCGGGTTGTGCCTTTTGATGGTCTGATTGATGGATATTCTTTACCTTTTGAAATATTTGCAAAAATATATAAAAATTATAATTTTTTGTTTCCAGGCCGAAACAACAAAGTATGATGCAGAAGCAACCATCTGTGGTTGGATTAAATATCGATGATTTTTCAATTCACCGATTTAAAACTGCAAGCACAACTCATTTTAAACTAGTGCCACCTCCAATAAACATTAATCGATCTGGCTGAAACTTTCACACATTTCTAGAAGTCTTGTAAAAAGGTTGAGTGCAAATGTCAACTGATCAGGACGCTTTTCTCTTCCACCATGTCATCAAAATTATTGGAAATATTGTTACTACCACAACACTAAACTAAAGCATCAATATTTTTGGGGAAAATGTGAATCACATGCAGACTGACCCGAGGAACTAGTAGTTTAGAAATTACAAAATATTCTTGATGAAGTACACTTACACAGATCTCACTGGTTGGAAGGGGGAGGGTTGTCATCACTTGGGAAGATCGTCAGAAAGAACTGAAAATTCTCTTGAAAAAAGAAATTGCATTAAAATTTGAAATTCAGGCAAAGAGCCCTCCCATTGTATATTCCAAAGGTATTAATTTGTTTGTTTTAAAAGGTATGAATTATGAAATCCAGATTATGAAATTTGGGCAAATGTCGTTCACCCTCACAAAAAATCTGTGTATGTTACATTGATGTCTCTAGAGGCAACCACTCTTGGAGGTCTACTGAAAATCTTCTTGTATCGTGGATAACACTTGGATGGAAGAAATATTACTAGACTATAGTCCCTGCATGGATCAAATGCCATTTTGAGAGAAGACTTCCCAATTGGGTCGGTTGACTTATTGGAAATCTCGCAAGATAAATGGAAAGGCATAGTTTTACTGTCACCTCAATTCATCATTGTGCTTGTGTAAAGAGGAGGAACAAAAAATGATGTATAAAAGCAAAAACAATTTTTATATATATATATACAGTGTCATCAATAAGGATTAATCTGTGTAACTTTTGTTTTTTTTCCGGAGTCCTTATGTATTGCTTTTACTTTACAATTATTTAATGGTTTTCATTATGCATTTATGTAGCTGGATGTGAGAAATGTATGCAAACCAACTGCAGATGATTTCATAATTGTAGACACCAGATATAGAAAATATCAATACACTTTCACAGAGATCTCACCAGTGGGGGGGAGGAGATCAGTCATCCCCCCCCTTCCCCAAAAACAAATTTGTGGAACATTAAAAAATCAGGCAAGGAGGTTTCCTAGGTATTTTTCCAAGGTTTGTTGTTTAAAATGGTATGAACTCTGCATTGTGAAATTCTGGCAAATGTCACTCGACTTCCCAAAGAATCCACGCATGGTACGCCGATGTCTTAATTGGTGGTCACCCTTGCAGATCTACTGAAAATCTTCTTGTAGCATAGACAACACTTGGATGGCAGAAATATTACTAGACTCTACCCTGTCAGCATGCCTCGGTGGTCCAACGTCGGCCCAGCATCAGTCAGATATCAGCAGCGACAGACCTGCTTTGGGCTGACGTTGGACCGCCGAGGCATGCTGATAGGGTAGTCCCTGGATCAAATGCCATTTTTAGAGAAGACTTCCCAACTGGGTCGGTTGACTTATTGGAAATCTCTCAAGATAAATGGAACAGCACAGTTTTACTGTCACCTCAATTCATCATTGTGTTGTGTAAGGAGGAGAAGCAAAAAATGATGTATAAGAACAAAAACAAATATACTGCGTCATCAATAACACTATGTAACAAGCTTTCAACTTTGTCTTGTTCCTGGGTTGAGATTATTATTTCCCAGTTGCTTATGTCATAAGAGATTGAGCAGTACTAAATTACACTTAAATATCACTTTTGTGATTTTTGTATTGGTTTCTTAAAAATGGACTTTTTGCAATTTTCAGTTTTTTCGAAATTTGCGTTTTCCCTTTAGGCCTTGTTCAAAAACTGTGAGCAACAGGTCATATAAATGTTTAACTTCGATAACAGAAAAGTATTCGTAATATTTTTGTGTTAATTTCAAGTCTCTAGGTCCAATGGTTCTCAAGCTATGGCATTTTTGGATTATATTTCAAGGAAGTTTTCATGAAGATTAACAAAAATTAAAATTGCTGTTGGCTGTTCATGCAAATATTTTGCATAGACTTTTCAGACACTTGCTTGAATTGAGCATGGGAACTTGGGAAGTTTACTAGTACTTCTTTTTATGACTTTGAATTGAATTGAGCTTTTTTTTTTGTTATTTCACTTATATAGCGCTACCATCAACCTGGCGGGCGTTCTGGTGCACTTTACTATGAAATTTACAGTTGTTGAACAGCTCAGTCTTACGCAGATGCCTCTTGAATCAGGGCCTGTCGTCTTCCATTCTTGTTTGCGCCTTTGCTGTCCAGCATCCTTGTGGAGTCTGGCAGGAAGTGTTGCTGCTCTCACCAGACAGAAGGGTGAACCTCCTGCCAACACAAGTGGCCACCCTCCCCGGCCACAGCCACAACCAACTCACTCCAATTGAGTTCCAGGACTGGGAGTTGAACCCAGGTCATCTCAGGCCAGTGGATTCAAAAGCAACTGCTATAGCCATTAGGCCACGGGGAAATCTCTGCTTGTTATATTGTCATTTAGAAACTTTCAAGATAAGAGAAATTCAACAAGAAAACTGAAAGCGCACACTTATAGAGCAGGAGAACATTTGAAGACAAAAATAGAAAGATTCCGTTGGAAAAATTTTGAATTATATTCATTAAAAATTTTTGGTTTATCACACTTGTTGCTGACATCACTTGTTGCTGACATGGGGGCATAGAAAGTTGTTTAAGACATTTATCGTGTGTAGAGAGAGAAACAAGTGTTGATGGTAAGACATTATTGTTTAAAAAAAATTTTCATGGTAATTGTATCTGTCTAAGATAATATTGTGAGTATCTTCAGTTTGTGAATTGGCAACCTTAATTGGCAAGATTTGCAGGAGGTTAACTGTTTGCAACTGAATGCAAACTGCTATGGTATGGGAACCTTGGGCAATGTATCATTGTGGAAGGCTCACCACGAATTTCGTGCCTGCATTGCAGTGCATGACTGAGAGTATTTACAATTACAATTACAACAATCTTTTTAAGTGCAAATATTAAGACCAAAACAGTCCTTGAATATGAAAACACTGTCATTATGCATGAATCAAGAATTTGGGATAGGTGAGACCCTTTGAGGCCAATATCTCAACCTTTTCAGTGAATCAGAGAAGCTCAATCAATCCAATATGGCTGACCTGGGTGGCAGCTGATTTCTGGCTCTCCTGATTCTTGGATATTTTTTGATGGAATAACATGTGCAAGTCTCTGTTACACCTGCCTAACATGAAGGACTATTAATAACACGAATGTACACATACTTTGGATAAATTTGTGTCACTTTTTATGGATTTATGGGCAAGAAAGGGGACAAGAAACGGACCTCAGCACGAATCCAGCAGAGAAATCAACCTGAAGTGAAGGCAGACACTATGGCTGAGATACCCAAGGAACAACCTGAGTGGTTAAAAGCAATCACTAAAAGACTGGATGCAATTGAAAATATTCAAAGGTCAGTTTCTGAATTAAAAGACGTTTCAATACCCACAATAGAGAAGTCAATAGAACATATGCAGCACAGTCTTGAGATTTCAAATAAAGATACACTGCAAAAGTGCAATGAACTTGAGAATGACGTGAGTGCTCTGAAAGGAGAAAATGTCAGATTGAGAAAAGAACTGTCAGAAACTAAAGGAAAATTGCTCCAACAAGAAAGCCAGAATAGAAAAAATAACTTGATATTCAGAGGGGTTGAAGAGTCAAATGGTGCTTCGGAAGATACAGAGGAGAAAATTTATGAAATATTGGAAAAGGATATGAAACTTAAAAATGCAAGGCAAATTATGATTGAATATGCCTACAGAATTTACACAAAGAAAGAAGGCTTGGTCCGACCTATAATTGTGAAATTCCTGTCTCTTAAACACAGACAGACAGTATTGCTCAACAGAACGAAAGTTGCTGACAAAAACCTAGGGATTTTTGAGGATTATCCTGCAGAAATCACTGCAAACCGTCAACAACTATGGCCAATTTTTAAAGCAGCTAAAGGGATGTCAGAATTCACTAGTGTCCGGCTCAAGCTGGATAAGCTTTATGTTAACGGAAAGCTTTTCACAACTGACAACCTCAATGAACTGCCCCCCTCACTTCATGCAGAAAAACGAGCTACAAAGTTCACTGATCAGACTGTTGTGTTTTACTCAAAACATAGTATCCTGAGTAACTTCCATCAGCTAAATGTCAGAGTTGAAGGCCAGACTTTCTCCTGCAATGAACAATACTTCCAAAGATCGAAGGCCCTGTTTTTTGGGGACAATGAAACTGCAAAAAAAATTATGGAAGAGAGTGACCCCCATAAAATCCTAAACTTAGGAAAAAGAATAAAAGGTTACAAAAAGGATCTTTGGGACAAGCAGGCCTATCGTGTGCTGAAAAATGTAAATGCTATGAAGTATGAGCAAAATCCAGAGGCACAAATGTTCCTTGTGAACACTGGAGATCGTTCCATTGGAGAAGCCTCATTTGATAGCCAGTACGGAATTGGAATGAGCATAACCTCCCGAAACGTTGGTGACAAAGGAGAATGGAAAGGCGACAATTGGATGGGCCAAATACTAACAGAGATTCGGGAAACCTACAAGATAAAATAGACCCATAAATGGACACTCGCTTATCATCTGTTTATTAATATCTCTATGAACATTGCATAACTACAATGCAGAGTTTAAATTTAAAGTGCTACTATGCTTTGTGTCAAACTTCCTTAATTATCCCTTATGCTCAATGTGATGCGATTAAAATGACACTCAACTTTTGGTCTCGAAACCAGGACTATTATGGATAAAAGTTCATTCTAATGCATGGAATTTCTGTTATATCTTAATAATGTTCTATTAATTAATTATGTGAAACTGATGGTGATGAGCCAGCATTATACTTTTCAAATGGACTTATTTTTTCACAGCTTACTGAAGTTTCTTTGATTCCATGATAAATGTTTATTTCCTTGCTTTTCATAGAATCTAAGTATACTTTATTTTACTTGTGACACTTCTGAAGGGATTTGACAAATTCCTAACAAAGACTCGCAGTGCATTACTTTAAATGCATTGATATTACATCGCAAAGACACTAAAATTTTTTTTAAAGATTAATCTTGCGCTCTGCAGATTGATTATGTGACTTTTTAAAATCAAACTAATCCTTTTGTTGTTTATGGTAAAGGTAAAAGTGTATATATATTATAATAACATCATAAAAATGATGAGAGATCTTTGCAAAAAAATGTTTAATTGAAGTATCCAAGAGGGGAAAACCCAGAAGCAGTCTAATGCTCTATCAGCATATTTGTACTTTTTATGCTTTACTTTATATATATGTTGTATATCTTGTTTCAGAGAGACCCATGCCGCTTTGTGTGATGTGCTGTTGTAATCACCTGTATGCTGGTTTAGTGAGTAGGCCATCGCAGAATTTCATCTCAAACCTCATCCGTTCACTCATTCACCCCTGTATCAGTTATCAAGAGCAAATCAACGGTAAAAACTGCAAATGCATGACCAAAAGTATAAAAATTTCTGAGAAAAGTGAAAGCATTATCATCTCACTTCAATTCTCAGCTGATGTTGTACAGTGTTTATGTTTGTTTATTGTTGTTCTGTGTTTCTTGTTTCATAATAATCCTGATTATGATCCTTTGACCCACTTCTTATATATTTTTAGTGACAGCTGTTTGTGCCTGCTATTCATCAATGCCATGCTCATCTTGTAATGACTGACAATTTACTTGATCTACTCAACTTAGAATGTGATGAAGATGACCTTGATGATGGTATGCCGGAAATGTTTGTCAGCTCTCCTTACTACTGTAATGAAGACACAGTAAAGGTACTTAGTGATAATGATAAGTCTCTGAACATGTTAAGTTTAAACTGTCAGTCCTTGTTCTCCAAATTTGATATGCTTAATGTTTACCTTAATTACTATGCAGAATCAAATTGCATGTTTCATATTATTTGTCTACAGGAAACTTGGCTGTCTGCTGACCATGATGTAAACCCCTTGCAAATAGATGGCTATAAACTAATTTACAAACCTAAAATAGCTAGCCAACATGGAGGTGTAGCTTATTATATAAGAGATACTCTGAAATTTAAAGTTCTACCTATGATCATAAATAATGATCTATGTGATAGTCTTTTTATCGAAATCCAACTCTCAGAAACTTCAAGCCAAGGCTGTGGCAAAGTTATTTTGGGAAATATATACAGGCCTCCGAGAGACAATGTCGGTAATTATACAGCTTTTACAGAAAGTATGGAACAGACTTTATTGGGATTACAAAATTGGTCAAATGTCATAATATTTGGTGATTTCAATATTGATTTAATGAAAATAAAAGAAAAAGAACATATAAATTCTTTCTTCTATTCATTGATAAGTGACGGTTTCTATCCCAAAATAACAATGCCAACCAGAATCACTAGTAATAGCAGAACTCTAATTGATAATTGCTTTGTGAAGTCCTTGGCTGGTCTCTCAGCTACAACCTCTGGCATTCTGCTCCAGAATATATCTGACCATCAACCCTACTTTGTTTGCTTCAAAAATTTAAAAATACCCTGCAATAGACAAAGGCTAGTAAGGTCAGCTATCCATGCACCTAGTGCAATCGCGAATTTAAAACATGATTTGGTACATTCCTGTATCATAGACAGCTTTAAGCAATATGATCCGAATTATAATTATGATATTCTAAATGATGCGCTGATAAAACTAACTAACAAACATTTTCCTATCAAATTTGTGAAGTATAATAAGCATAAGCATAAGAGCTCTAGATGGATTACTACAGGTATAATAAAATCAATCAAATTTAGGGATGCTCTTTACAAGAGACTGAAGGATACACCAGTATCAGATTTTATGCATGATACTCTAAAAACTAATCTAAATACTTATAACAGGATTCTGAAAAAAATGATTAGAAATGCAAAAGCACATTAATATCAATCTAAATTCAAGAAACATAAACAAGACATAAAGAAAACGTGGGAATGTATAAAAGAATTAATTAGCTCTTCTTCAAAAAGTCAAAACGAACCTCCTGATCAATTTATCATTAATAATGAAGTGCATGACGACCCCAAAAGAATTGCTAATGCTTTTAATAACTATTACACTAATATAGGTATAAATCTGGCTGATAAAATAACACCTATTGATAATGTCAACTATACTAACTACTTAAATGAGATTAATATACCAGACTTTGCTTTTAAAATTATAAACGAGGAAACTGTAAGGAAAATAATTGATAGTCTGAAGCCAAAAACTAGCCAGGGAATAGATAACATATCTAATAAACTACTTAAACAAATTAAAGATGAAATACTTAAGCCACTAACACTTATTATCAACCAAACACTCAATAGTGGCATATTTCCAGAAAAACTCAAAATTGCAAAAGTACTCCCAATACACAAGAAAGGTGATACTAACATAATAGAAAACTACAGACCAATATCAATTCTCTCGAGTGTGTCAAAGGTCTTTGAGAGAATCATACATCAGCAATTATTTGATCACTTTAGTAATAATAATCTGTTCTATGATAATCAATATGGCTTTAGAGCGTATCACTCAACAGAAATGGCAGCTTTAGAACTTGTTGACAGAATAACTTGTGCAATGGATAACAAGCTTATCTCACTTAGTATATTTCTTGATCTCTCAAAGGCCTTTGACACACTGGACCATTCTATACTCATAGAGAAATTAAAGCATTATGGAATAAAGGGGAATGCACTTAAACTTTTTCAAACATATCTGTCAGAAAGACCTCAAACTTTTAGCTATAACAGTGTAACATCTGAGGAATTGATTATTAAGACTGGTGTCCCACAAGGTTCAATTTTGGGGCCCCTGCTCTTTATTATATACTTAAATGACATATCCTCTGCATGTTCTCTCTTTCATCCAATAATATATGCAGATGACACTGCTCTTTTCACTGCCCTGGAATCTTCCTTGAATCATCAACAGAATTTAATAACAGATATAAATACTGAATTAGAAAAGGTAAACATTTGGTTTAAAGTAAATAAACTGTCTTTAAATGGGGATAAAACTAAAGCTATGCTGTTTCATCCAGTACAAAAGAAGCCAACTGATATGGAAATCAATATAGATGGTAAATTGATAGAATTTGTGAAAGACTTTATGTACTTAGGTATAACCTTAGATTGTCACCTATCTTGGAAACCTCACATAACCCAGTTAACAAAGAAAATAGCCAAAACTAATGGAATACTATCTCGATTAAGACGTTTTCTGCCACAAAACATACTTCAAATGATATACAGTTCGTTAATTTTGCCTTACTTAAGCTTTGGGGTTGTTGTCTGGGGTGGATCAGCTGAGAGACTGGCTAAGCTGCAAAAAAAGTCTGTTAGACTGATAAGTCATTCCAAGTATAATGCTCACACTAACCCTCTTTTTAAGTCCCTGAACCTCCTTAAAATTGGTGATATATACCTGTTACAATTGTATAAATTCATCTACAAATTAGAGAACAAAACTCTTCCTACGTACTTTATCAACCAAATGTTTATACGCAACAATGATATACACAGTTATGATACTAGAAATGCCACTAATCTTAGGGTACCTCTGGGAAGACACAGCTTAGTTGATAGAAGTATTAGATTTGTGATTCCCCAAATCTATAACTCAATTCCTCCTCCCATAAAAGAGAAAGTTAACACCCACAGTCTGAATGGTTTCAGTAGATATGCCAAGAATTTCCTTATTGACAAATATGTCACAGAATGTGACATAGAAAATTGTTTCATATGTTCTTAATTTACTCAGTCATAAATCTTTCTTTCATTTCATTCTCCATCCTCTCATTCCCTTCATCTCATACTTCTCACAAATCAGTTTTGGTCCAAATGCACAGCATACCAGAATGACTGGCATGGTTCTCTCTGAGACACATAAGGGGGGGATCTTGACAGCGACAGAAATCTGTCTTAAAGATCCCTCCCCCCCTTACACATTGTTTCATCTGTGCTGGGAAAAGCAAATAAAAAGTCTAAGTCTAAGTCAGAGAATTTGGTCATGTCAATCTGAGGTAATGCTGGGTTCCTAAAAGTAAGTGAGGACTGAGCCACCCTGTTTGATAGTAGGTACCATGTAGATTGTGGATATGAACTTCTCTGTACTGCAAAAGACATATATAGCAAAGAGCCTGTGATGGAACAGAGCAATGCCATGTCTCATTGCATGACACTAAATTAATGTTTATGATGCATTTCCCGCCAGTATTTACAGAATCGCATGATAGATGTTGTGAGGAGGCAAGGGTAGGAGCAGCATCTATTGTTAAGGTGCCATAAAATCTGATACAGCATGAGCTAGTCTGTAGTAAATGTCAGCAGCACCATTTTATAGCTGTACTGCATCAAAACTTGTCTTTTTTTGCGGCCTCACTGTGCAGTGAATCAGCTGATGTTAAGTCAAAAATAAGGTGAGAATTATCATCTTTGGATTGATGTTCTTTAAAAAGGGGATGGTTAGACTTAAAAAAACTACACTATTTGCCTTTGCTTTATGGATGAATAGCAAGCTTGGTTGCCAAAGGAAAATACATTTCATATTCACAGCAGAGAACTAAGTGCAACAACAGCTCATAAATTTTGAGTCTGTCAGTGGACTGAAATGAAGGAGAGCCTGTACCTGTGATGGAGTTGGTCCCTGATCCACCAGTTAGTTTCGGTAAAGGAAACATAACTGAATTCTCTTACAGTTTCACCACAATGTCTGAATAATTCCGCATGGTGCTTAACTATCCTATTCTATTTTGATAACTCATTTGTGTCGTCTGCTCAAACTCGCCCTCATTCGGATTCTCGGAGGGAATCCGTCACTTGTATATGCTCTGAATTCTGGGAAAAATTCTCATTGGGTACTGACCGTTGCAACAGCCGCCATTTCAAAACGTTGTAAACAGGCCAACCATGCTGCCAAGAAGTTGCTAATTGGCAGTGCATTGTCAAAACTCACTGGAAGTGGCGATCATGTCAGCAGGATTAACTTGAGTGATCTGAATCTGTCAGCAGCAGAAACTATTCTGTCCACATAAGATATCAATGGCGACAGCAGCACTACTTTCTGTGAGTAAATACACTGTTTACATAAGTGAGAGGGCAGATATCCTTGCACCCTATCAGTGTGAAGCGTCAAATGCGAGTGCCAGTTCTAGCGAACTGGCTCTCCGCTAGGGCGAGTATGTCGTCTGCTTAAAAAAGAATAGTCTGCTGCCAGGTGTCACCACTAGCATAGAATTGTGCTTGCAGTGCCACAACCAGGAAAAATTACTGAACCAACAGCAATCTGGTTTTCAGCAGCTGTTCTAAGTTCAATTGAGGTATGAATTAATTTACACAAAATTAACAGAAACATTGTTTTAAAATAAGAACAGTTAATTTGAGCTCTGCAAATCCATGGCATTACCATCTACATATTTAGGTGTATATTGTATACCTCAAATACTGATCAAGGAAAGGGGAAACCTCGCCAGCTTATATAGTTCAGCTCAGCTTTCCAGCCTCTGCAACTTAAATGCAATCCGATCAAGAGGCAATTCCTTCGGTGCCACCTGGTATAAAGACTAATTCAAAAATAAAAATATTCATCATTCAATTTATAGATTGTCAAGCTAAACAATAAAAAACGGTTTCTGATTCTTTTTAATGTAGTATTAGAAAATACCGTGTTATTTGTCTGATATATTTCCTGGTGTTTTCCATGATTTTGGATGTGCAGAATCTTGCAATTTGTCTGTAGTTGAGTTGGTGGCTGCACATGTCTGCCTAAAAGTTTCATAAAGCTCCCTCCTCAAAATAATTTCCCTTTCAAAACTATTCTGCGCTCAACCTCATTAGATATTTGCTGAGCTGATCATTTTCAAACAAATACCAAAAAACAGACTAGTAAATTCATGGTGTTTGATTAAAGGGAAAACATTCGTGTCTCATTGTCATTAACTGAAGAGATTGAAGTTCCAGTCGAAGCTCGACTGTTATTGCTGTTGTCTGATAGCAGTAGCTTGTTGGGTTTTTAAATCAAGACCTTTGAAGAAATTGATGAATGTATTGTTGGCTTGTAATAGGGCTTTCAACAAGTCTATCTCCATTCGCAGCGCCACGTCTGTGTACAGTACAACCCAAAATAAACTTAGTCCACCCCAGCAGGAAGGAAGAATCAGCCACTACTTCACCCTATCACACTTTTTGGCTCCTTCCAAATCACTTGCTACCTTTACCTATGTTAAACCACCTTTTAAATTTCATTAAATTTAAGTTAAGCCAATACCAATCAACTTCATCACACCCATTGTGCTTGATTTCTTTGATACAGTACCCCTTGCTAATTGCTATTTCTTTGCTAGCTGTTTTAATACAGATCTCAATGTGGGACAAGGCTGAGGTAAGCAGTCAAAGGTAGTTGTAATGAGATTTAGAGAGAACAGGAGAAAGGAGGGCAAAAAGGTTAACAGAGGACTTCTGAGAGAAAAGTTTCTTACTGTATTTTGGTTTTAATGTACAGAAGGCAGAATTTGGCTCAAGTAGTCTTTCCAACACTTCCCGTATAGTCTTTTAAAGACAAGAAATAAGGTGATGCTTTTTTTATGGTTGATCAAAATACTTGAGGCCTGTGGACATAGGAAGATTATGCATTGGCTTACTATGTTTAGTACATTTAACATTATAAACAACAAAATAATAAAAAAGCGTGCTAAATAACCTGCAGCTTGAGGCCATGCTATCACACAATATCACTCTCATAATTGCAAAATATAGAAAATCAGTCCCGGTATCTGTTTCATGCCAGGATAATACAGCTGCAGGCTAATCTCCTCATCGCAAGACTGTCCCCTCTGTGGTCTTGAAGTGACCTTTCAGAGGTTGAGGTCTTTCAATGCAGTGCATTATCTATTTACATACCATACTCTCTCTTCGTCAAAATGTTGGAATATTAGTGTTTTTTAAAAGGTTTAGGAGTTATTTCATTAAAAAGATATGTCATCATGACACAACACGATATACATGAAATTTCAACATGAGCAAAAAGAGTTACTGTCCTTGTTACATTTACATGGAATCAAAGTTGTTTTCCATGCAGTGGAAGTGTGATAACAGTGAGTACTCAGTGAAACAGCTTGGATCCCTATTCTTTAGCTTTGATATATATATGTAGAATACTGATAGCTACAAGCTGTGATATCATTTTAAACTGAGTCATATTCCCTGGCTTCTGGCCAATGTGAATCCACCTCAACTGTTCATCACAGTTTCAAAACAATGTCAGAGTGAAAATTTGGATTGGAAAAGCTCATGCATGTGTCACATTACAGCCTGTCAGCCAAAGGGATGCAAGAAGAGTTGTGCAATGTGCATCACAGAATCCATGTGTTTACAAAAATTGTGAATGCCTTTTTATGACAAGGTTCATTGAAGTTGTAAAGTAACAAGTATGTATATTAATCAAACAGCTCTGGTGGGAGTATGGCAGTTGTTACTGCGAATGCTCACAAAGCTGAATTTAAACAGATTAGACTGGAGATTGCCAGTGATACAGTAAAATGTAATGCTTCCTTCAATTAATATGTCAATGTTGAAACTGTGATGCAGTTGTAATGTCAGCCCACAGGCTATCAGGCTGTGGTGATGTGCTTGCAGGAGCTATCCTTGACAGACACACTCGAATGAGAAGATAAGTCCTGTCCTTCAGCGACACTAATGGACTACATTGAATGAATTAGGTTAAATACTTTTCAGAGTATTTGCGTCATCCTCACATGTATAGTAAACTCCTTTATCGCGAGGTTAAAGCTCTTCACTGAGGATTATTAATAACTGACCTTTTGTATAGCAGGATTCCCTGGCCTCGCAGACACTTTCAAACTTGGCTTCTTCTTGTCTCATCAAATTTTCATCACTCAGTCCCCGACATCGGATGCCCTTTCTGCTGCATGGTCTTGTTTCCTCAACACATCCTGTGACCTTTTTGCGCAAGTTCTCTGGATGAGTCACACAGATATATAATATATATATATATATATGTTTTTTTTTCCAGATATATTAAGGCTCTACCCTGACATGAAACATCTCGCGATATTGTCAATTCAGTTTTATGATTTAATGTTTTGTGTAGTGACTGATGCTTCAACAAAATCGAATCACTTCTACGTTATGGTGTCAATATGGTGATTGCAGAACTCTGTAGAGTTTTGAACAAGAGAGAGGATGCAGCTGCTTTTCCTCAATCGTGCAGACAGACAGAGAGACAGACAGACAGACATCTGCGAATGATAACAGTAGTCCGGTTGCAGGACAGGTCTAATAATTGTTGCTTATCCCTGCTTGAAGGGTTTGGAAAAAAAAAAGGACAAGAACTGTAAGTCTTTTCACAAGGTTTGATGGTCTTTCAACAGACAACAAGAAACAAACATCAACCAGCACTTGAGAATTCCTTGTTCTGTGATCAACAATCTGCTAATGCAACAATGACACTGGTTTGTTGTTTCTGTTAATCAATCATGGCTAAAAGGGGTTAGGGAGCATTGCCCTCATGGATATGTTTTTCTTGTTTGGGCATAAAGGGCTGGGCCATTTCCTCATCGTATGGTTCGTTCAAGCAAACCATGCAGAGTGTTATAAGTATTCTAATCTTTTTACAGATTTTTTTTCATGAAAGAAACAGCGGCGTATTTAGGCATTGGGCTATGCTCCTCAGGCCCAAAATTACCATGAAAGATATAGAAAAAGTTACGGAGAGCGCCATACTCACCCCGTGCCTATTGAAGGACTTTGCCTGCATGTTTGACTCCTATTTGGGGAAGCTGAAATTTTCAGTGGACCTTCATAAGAAAAATCCCAGCTGGATGTCATTCGGATGAGACGTTAAATTGGCGGCCCTGGTATCAGTGTCTATGCTGGGCAGTTAAAAGGTCACTCATGCTTTTTTTACAACATTTTGTGAGTTTTTGGTAGATTTTTCAGCCAAGTTGGTGTTTTTCACATTTGTTTGTCACATCATTTTTGGCGTTTTTGCCTCATAGCCATCGGCAATCATTTTATTTTTGGTCAAATTTTGTACACAAATCTTGTTAGACATCTGTTTTGACCATTTGAGATCTATAAAGGTGATAAAATCTGTGCTCTACTTCCCTATCCCTTTCGCAGTTTTGCAAATTCCAAATTTGACATTATGTCACAAAATCATGTCTGGTTCTGAGAAATATCAATCGATCCTCTTCAAACATTCACAATCTATATGTTGAGTAGCTAGTAAGCACATTTGCAAAGTTACATCAAGATAAATTCAGTGCTTCAAAAGTTATGATACTTCAAAAAAGTGTGCGTTTTTAATGTTGCTGAGTTTATGTTCAAAGTAATTTTAACTACTGTCCAACAGTATGGATGTTTGCATGTAAAATGAATACGGATAAAACTGCAACTTTGTGTTCACACTGCGGTAGCATAATTTCTACCATGCATTTCTACGTGACCAACAGATGAGCCCTCCGCATATCAGCAATGTTGTGTGCTCCCTGGGCTTGGACAAAAAGAACATATTAACTGGGCTTCAGGAAAGTGACTACAATTAGCCAAGCCTTAGATAAAGTGAATATCATCTAATTAATTATTTGTCACCTGATCCACCTTGACGCCTTATAAATATAATATAACACACTGATGATAATTGGATATTGATCAATGTCATGCTCATCACTGAATGTAATCATTCTTCATAATTCCCTTTATTTTAATACATATTAGCTGTAACATATATGAAGTTCCTTGTCTGAGAAAGACCACATTGCCAGAACTTGATAACAACATTAGGAAACAATGGAAATATGACAGGTGCAGATTAATGCCAAACTAAGCCTGCACATCACAATCTGACTGTTGATTGACTTCAGGTAGATAATTTTTGCCTACATTTCCTCTAACAATGGTAATTTAATTCCATTAATCTGATAAATATCATGTTTATATCAGACCATCAAGCCTCTGAGACATGTAATTTGCCTCCAATCATTAAAAAAAAGTTTCATCACGTGCCAATATGTGAAGAAAGGCTTACAACTTTAGTCCAATGGACAGATATGAAAGCTAAACCTCTCTTATTAGAATAAAGAATAAAAAACTATATAAAACATAAGCGTAAAGCGCTTTTCACCGACAGGCGGCAGAGACTTACAAACATGAATAAATAGAAATATTAACATGATTAAAAACTTGACCTTCACTCTAAAAAATTTCAGACAAAATTGGTTTTTTAGATTCAAAATGGTTTTTTGAAAAACCAAATTTCAATGCAAAAAACCAACATGGATTTTTTAAAAAAAATTTGTAAAGCTGAAATTCTTGTCTCCAGTGTCTTAGAGCAATTCACATGGACATGAATGTAGATACAAGGTTCATGGTGGTCATTTGTTTTATAGCAATATATCAGCAAAAAAGTTTGCACAGAAAATATGTGGCAGATAACTTTTATCTCTTCCAGAAATTTAATGAAAGTGCCCTACCCCCCTGAAAATGGCCTGTCTCCACTAGCATTTTCCTTGATAAATCCCCTCAAATAATTTTCCTTGTTACCTCAATCCACCGCATTTGCGCCTCAAATTGAATCTTGACCAACGCTCTTTCAAATTCCAAAACCAATGGCTTGACTAATATTTTTACCCAACAACAGGGGGCTCTTGTATCTTTGTCTCCAACCTCATGTCATTAACGTCACACCCAGTGATTTTTCTCATAAAAAATCAACGGACAAAAATTTTTTTTATACCACTTTGATTTTGATGACCTTTAGGAACCCTAGAAGCTGACTGAATCATCTGCAAGTCCATAAACTGCACAGAATATAGATAATTACACTATCTATAGCAACATGTCAGTTGTCCTACCTTGATTTTTCATTAACAAACACCCTCCTGGTTAATTTTGGTAATGTATATCTGGACAAAAATCACTGTGGAACTTTGCTTTGGTGTACACAAGTCTTAATGTAAGCCATGATTGACATCATAATAATGTATTCACTGGTTCAAGGAAGTATTAGTTTTAAATTGTCATTAACATCACATGTCAGTAACGAACATGCTTTTTATAAATTATGTGTGATACTAATGGCAGTTTTGGTGTCGTCACTCTTAAATCCCAATGGAAGTGACACTAGTCATTGGCAAACGTGACTTCACATGCATTTTGGAAATCCTGATTTCTTTGCACGGTTGCAGCAGTAGCCACTTCAGAAAGCTTCCTGGGTGCAGCATACATATAAAAACAATAAAATTTCTTACATTTTTCCAATAATTTTTACACTTATGATATTTTACTAACTTATATGCACAATTATGAGGCTCAGGAGTCATTTACCAGCCATTAGTGTCATAAGGGTCACATTTTGTCATTAACGTCACAGCTTCACAGATCAGAAATAGCTACTTTTTGGGGGCGTTTATTGCTTGATTTGAATTTTAAAAAGTGTTACACAGGATCTTTTTTCACAGGAATCATTTGGCATTTGTACAATTTAGTAACTAAATAGAGTTTGGTGTGCTGAAATCAAGTAGTGTGAAAGAAAAACTTAATGGAAGTGTAGAAAAAATGAAAAATGTAATTATTTGCCATTTATTTTTATTGTGGTGGCTGTCAGGCAGACAGCAGTAGCCTTTTTTAAAACCATTGTTCTTTCTGTACCTCATATTCCCCCTGCATTAGTCCAGGTGGTACGATTGTGTGAATTATGAGAAATATTGGGGGTTTTTAATGCGTGATGTTAATGACGCCTAAAAGTATTACCCCGGTATTACCTCCACTGCTCATAAAAACTGTGCATCCTGACCCTTGGACATCAAAGTACACTGAAAGGTGATAAGGTGATTGTTTTGCCTACCAAAATAAATCAAAAGGAGCTCCTTTAAACATGATTTCAAATCAACTTTTTTCCTGACTGAAATTTCACCGTTTTCAAATTTTGACCCAACTCAATTTTGCTGCTGTCTGGCATGCACAAAATTCGTGCAGTGAATTAGTATACTACTTCAAGAGATAAATTCGATTTAATTTCACATTCACTGATTCACAAAGTTTCTGACTTTCTTTTCAATAAGTAGATCAACCTGAGGCAGACTAGACAATATTGTTCTCTGAGAAAGTAGACCATAAGTGAGCAATTAAGCATACTCTGGAACAGCCGTCCCCATATGACCTCATCAAAGGTGCCGTGGCCTAGTGCATACGGATTTCGCCTGGTAACTGAGACGTTGCAGGTTCGACTCCCACCAATGGCACGGAGGAACTGAGCAGATCCTCCATAACTCTTTGCTTCACTTCACCCTGGTGAAATTGGTACTTGCCTACTTGGCTATAGGCAGTGATGGCGATTGTAGCGTGACTTAGCATTGTGTGCGCTGGAAACAGCTGCATGGCTGTATAATCCCTGGGGAGTTGAGAAAGGCTCATGCTTGAATAGGCCTGCCAAGGGTGTAATTGTAAAGCCTGTTGAGACTGACTTCGTCGGTGTAATGGACTATAAAAAAGTCTACATTTACATTTATCATTGATCAAGTATGGTAAACTATTTTGCCAATCATAGAGTTCCATGGAAGTATCACATGCTTAACTGACTTCACAATCCATGTTAACTCACTAAATTACGATGTCAGATTAAAAGAAATCTAGTCACAGAAAAGGAAAGAGCCATATTATCATGCAAAAAGGCCATCATCATAGAATCTGAAAATGGATTGTCATTAAGATGGAATGAGAAATCCAGTGACAATTACTGACATTCCTGTGTCCTTGCCAGGAGAGTTGAGATGAGTGATTGTGTAATAGAGAGATGGCAGTCACAACCTGTGAGTCGTGACATGAATCATATGTCATGGAGTTGTACAAACAGATAGATAGACAGATGGTACAGTGTAGGTAGGTTGATGGATGGATGAATGGGGGTTTACGTCCTGTATTCATGCACTTGGTCAGCTAATTAGGACATGTAATGAGGAGGACACGGCAATGAGGTGATATGAAGGATGGTTGAAACAGCCATCCAACATAGGCCCAGGTGACCCTGCAAGCACTAGATTCGAACCGTGGACCCAGCGATTGGCAGTCCAGCATGCTACCACTAGATCAACCATCCCCCCTCAGTGTAGGTAGGTAGATAGACCGATTGAGAAGTAAAGATTGGTAGGTAGAGAACTAAGAGAAGGCAAATCCAGCCCTCTTAATGCAGCTCTTGGCACTCCTCAGATTGATTGTTGAGATCTAAGAGAGAGCAGGGATTCTCAACATGTCACTCAATTGCCCCATGTGAGGGATGTTTTACCTTCCCAGCACAGACAAACAGATATTAGAGGCCCCCAATTTAACATCTCATCCAAACCGCAACAAGCTGGTATTTTGCTCTTGAAGGAAAAAAAAATTTTTGATTCATTACCAAGGGTTTGAACCCAAGCAAAAGACTTTCAGCTCCGCAGGCCTGGATTGTAGGCCTTACCACTTAACTGAGCCATTTCACTAAGCCACTCAGTTGGCGGATAATAAAGCGTATCATCAGCTCAAGCTCCAAGGAAAAATTGGCCTACTTTCTTGACAACATGGAAGAAAGCTGCCAAAATCTAATAAAAGTGATTTTCGGAGCGGTTATTGTGGTGCCCGGGTCATTCCTGCTAAGTGATGGCTTACACCTTGCTAAGGGAGGAGTGGACAATCTGGTAGTTGGATGTAATGTTGAACTAAGTCAAGGTTACAAATCTGCTTTCAATGAACAGCGATACCAGGTGATCTCCAAAAAGGCCGAGAAAGTCATGTTCAAAGGACACCAGAGCCCCCTCTCAAATTTCTATCCAGTACGAGGCCTGGTTTGTGATGGCATCCCTTTTGCTTCAAGTGAGGCTGCCTACGTCTATTACAAGGCACGGCATCACCAAGATAGACAAACCGCTGAAGCAGTGAAGAAAAGCAAAACTGGGATCCATGCTAAAAGACTGGGCGATAAAATAATCACAGATAATGCCTGGCAAGAAAAGAAGATAGACATTATGGACAATATTGTGCGTGCAAAACTCGAAGTATGCCCTGAGGCTCGTAAAGCACTACAGAACTCAGGTGAGAAAGAACTAGTAGAAGATACCCCTCATCCGTTCTGGGGACGAGGACACGGAGATGGATTAAACATGCTCGGACAGATATGGATGATCCAACGTAAGCGTATTCGGTCAGAGAACAACAACATCGTACGGCATAACTCTCGCCGCACTTGGGCATCTCGGGACTATCAGCCCAAGTGCTACCGCTGTGGCGAGACTGGACATCTTCAAGAACAATGTAGACAGCGAAGTGACTTGACTTGTTGGAACTGTGGCTCTTTCGGTCACAAACAAAAGAGCTGTCGAGTCTCAACATCAAGACAGAGAAACTATTACTAGGTCTCTGGCCATGAGAATATGGCCGGTACAAACCAATCAGATGGCTTCAGCCTCTCCGGTGACTTTAATATGAATGTATCAAATGATTTTATTGCTGACAATATGATTATGGATGAAAGTGTTATGAATGATGAATTAATTATTGAAGAATCTGATGTTAGCATAAACAGCAACAGTGTAGATGTGGAAAATGAAAATGTTCATATGAATGACAGTTGTGTTAATGATGATCAGACTTCTGATGTAAATGATGTTACTGTTCAACAGAATGAAATGTGCAATACAAATAGGAATAGTAATGTGAATGTTATTTGTAGATTTAGTGATGTAGCTGAAATGCCTACAAGTATGAGAGAGACTGATATTGGTACTTAAAAGGCCGCATGTTGAGAGACAAGTATCATGAAAATGTAATGGTTGGTCACTTAAATGTAAATAGTCTACGACTGAAGTGTCAAGAAATCTCAGACCTTATTGTAAACAGCAGATTTGATGCCCTAGTAGTTAGTGAGACAAAACTTGATGACTCGCTTCAAAATTCCTTATTTGAAGTCAGGGACTACGTGATGTATCGGCAAGATAAACATTCTAACAGCGGTGGCCTCGTTACATATGTCACAAGAAATATTCCGTCTACAATTGGCCCAGTAAACTTCTGCAAGGGTGACATAGAATGCATGTCTGTAGAGCTAAATATAAATCAAAACAAACTATTACTGCTGGGAATGTACAAAAATCCTAAAGTTAGACCTGAAACCTTCAAACAAATCTTTGAGGAAACATGCGAAAAAGTGCTTGATAAATTTGAGCATGTAATAATCTTGGTGACTTAAATTTCAATATGCTTGTACCAAACACGCTTGCCAACATATGTCCTACTTTGAATCTTACAAACTTAATATATGAACCTACATGCTTTAAATCTTGTCAACCTACACTGATAGACGTTATGTTAGTTACAAAGCGACGGAAATTTATAAAAGGCTTCTCAGTGGATGTAGGAATTAGTGACTTCCATAATCTAGTAGGTGGCATTCTAAGGGCCCATGTACCCCTGCCACAGCAAAAGATAGTATACCACAGAAAGCTTGTGGATATTGACTATAACAAAGTAAATAACGAATTGCAGTCACTGAACCTAGATATGTTAATGGGTCAAAATTTGAAAACCTTGAAATTTCAGCTGTAAAAAATTTGAAAATTTTTTTGGTCCAGAAATGCCTTTTAAAGTTGGCATTAGGTAGGTCAAACTATCAGCTATCACTGCAATGTCATGTCCAAGGGTCCCAAATGCTCTGCTGATCAGTAATGAGGTGATAAATACAGCTGTGATGTTTTTTGACTGGCATTAAAATCACACTTAAAACTAAAAAATCCCGACCACTTAGGGCTAAATAATCTATTACCAATGATTAGGCAGATAGCTTGCACATTTTAGGCCAAGTTCCAGGTCTCTAGCACCAATTATTTTTGAGATAATGCATTTTGGTCAATCAAATACCGAATATGTGTGTCATTAGCATCATGCCTATAACTTGAAATCCGCACCACTTAGAGCTGAAGAATGTATTACCAACGTATGGGAAAGTGGCTATTCTGCAAACATTGAGCTATATTTCAGGTCTCTACGACCAATAATTATTAAGATAGAACATTTTCTTGAACTAGAAATTTACAAAACAGAAACAAAAATACTCTTTTCACCAATAGTTCGGATTCTGAATAACAAAGATGATCTCCACTACCCCTCCAGTGCCCAATGTCTTTGCTGAACCACATTTCAGGTGCTAGACAATGGTAAAATGTCACTGACACCCCGTATTTGATTAGTAATCTCAGAAAAGCGTCAAATTCATACTAAGCATGTCAGATGCAAGGAAAATGCAAAAATTTGGTGTAATATTTTGTTAAAACATTAATTGATAATATATACTGAACACAATTTCAACTCCTGTCACCTGCAACAGAATTTTTGTGGGGTAAAGGAAAGAAGCCATTTATTGTTGTGATGCTAATGATGGCGTGATGCTAATGATAATTAAGATAAAAATCTTTGTAGGGACCAGTGCAAAACTGGCAATCTCGCAATTTGTGCTTGCAATGATCTTATGAACACCAGAAGCATATTCACATTGATTCTGGTCCAGAAATATGCAGTCAAAATAGCGCAGCAAGGCGTTTGCTAATGACAAATTAAGATAGGACAACCGACATGCCAACAGAAATACTCAAATATTTTGGTTTGCATAAATGAAACAGAGCTACAGATAGCGCTGTTATTTTCTTGGGTTCTCAGACAACGCCACACACAAGGTTTTCTCACAGAATGTGCGTCCCTTTCATTTTTATTAAGAAACCAAACTGTTGTGATGCTAATGACGCAATATTGGAGACATTGACACAACAACCTCCTGCTCTTATACAGGATATCATTTCAGAAATTGGAAACTATATTTTAGAAGAGTGATAGTCAAGTCTCCATGTATGGAAGAGTTTAATTGAATCAGGATCCTGTACAAGTTTTTGTGATGCAATCTTTCAAAGAAAATGTTGGTGGAGACAGGCCATTTTCAGGGGGGTTGGCCACTTCAAACCTATTTTTGGATGAGATGAAAATAACCTTCCACATATTTTTTGTGTCAGAAGTTTTGCTTATATCCTAGTCTATGACAAATGACATCAAGAGGTCCTGCATGTGCCTTTTTGTCATCATGAATTATTGTTAAACACCGGAGACAAGAATTTCAGACTTACCAAATTTTGACCCTAATATCTACTCAAGAAGATGTAAATGAGGCTATGAAAAAGCTGCAAAACCTCCTTGTTGCTAGTCTTGACAAACATGCCCCCAAAAAACAAAAGGTCGTAGAAAACACACACTTTCAATGCATGACAAAAAGACTTAAGAAAGCTATACTAATACGAAACCAGTATAGAAATAAGTTCTTTAAACATAGAACCGTCACATACTTAGCGAAGTATCGGAAACACAGAAATGTGGTAACTCTGATTAAAAGAGAAGAAATAAAAAAATATTTTGAAGAAAAGAGCAAAGGTGGAACTCGCAATAAAGATTTTTGGAAAGCTGTAAAACCACTCTTCACAAACACTAAAACCAAAACAGACAGTATTCCGTTGAGAGAAGAGAACATTATTATTACTGACAATGATAAAGTTTGTGACATATTTAACAATTTCTTTCAGCAAATAGGATCAGAAATAGGTGATATAGAACAAGGTGGAATGTCTATAGAGGCAATAGTAGAAAAGTACAAAAGCCACCCTAGTGTTAAATTAATTTATGAATCAATTAACTCTGTTAAAAAAAGCTTTAAATTTAAAGAAGTTACCGAATATGAAATCAGGAAGATAATAAAAGGACTCTCAAGTAAAAAGGCGGCAGGTTATGATGAAATTCCTATTAAATTCATAAAAAGTACCGCTTCATCTGTCATAAAACCTTTAACTAAATTAACTAACATGTGTATGCAACAAAATGTATTCCCTGACACGATGAAAATGGCTAATATTACTCCAATATATAAAAGGAAGATAAGTTAAATAAAGACAACTACAGATCAGTGAATTTACTGCCAGCTCTGTCTAAAATACTGGAAAAAGCACTCTTTAACCAAATACAAGAGCACATGAACTCATTACTACATGAATACCTATCGGGGTTTAGGAAAGGTTATGGATGTAATGACCTACTAATTAAAATGACTGAAGACTGGCGAGAAGCTCTCGATAAGGGACTCACTACTGGTGTGGTGGCTATTGACCTCTCAAAAGCTTTCGACTGCATGTCTCATGAGCTTCTGGTAGCTAAACTACATGCATATGGATTCAATGCTGATGCTTGCAATCTTACAGCATCATACCTTACTAAACGCAAGCAAAGAGTTAAGATAGGCAATACCTTTTTGGATTGGGTTTATAACATAAAAGGGGTTCCTCAAGGATCAATTCTAGGACCCCTCATGTTTAACATATTCATAAATGACCTTCTCTTTCACAATCTTAACTCAAGAATTTACAACTATGCTGATGATAATACTCTAAGCTTCTCAAGTCTAAGTACTGAAGATGTGGTAATGAAATTGAAGCAAGACTGTTGCAAAGCCTTAGACTGGTTTCAGCTAAATAAGATGAAAGCAAATGCAGAAAAATTTCAACTGATGTTTTTGAACAGATCTGAGCAAGTCAATGTAGGAAACATTAAAGTCAATAATACCGAAATAAATTCTACAAAATCGATTAACATATTAGGTGTGGAGCTTGACAGCAAGCTAAATTTTGAAAATCACATCGATGATACATGCAAAAAAGCAAGTAAACAGATAAATGCACTTAAACGTATGAAAAATTGTCTGGATAAATCGTGCAAAACTACCATATATAATAGTTATGTAAACAGCAATTTTAACTATTGCCAAAATGTATGGATGTTTACAAACAAAACAAATATGGACAAACTCGAAAAAACCAACAAGAGGGCTTTAAGATTAGTTGTAAATGATAACAATGCAAATTATGAAGTGATTTGCAGGGAAGAAAAGCAATTGAAAATATATAAGAAATGTATAAAGCAAGTAGCTATTCAAATGTATAGAATAAAAAATAAAATCTCTCCACAATATTTGCAAAGCCTCTTTAGAGTTAGGGAGCAAAATTATGACTTACGTGACAATGATCAATTCGTTATTCCAAATTTCATGACTATAAGCTATGGCAAAAAGAGTCTCAGGTACAATGGGGCTAAATTATGGGCAAATATCCCTCTAGAGATTAAAGAGAAAAATTCAATAGCAAGCTTCAAATCTGCTGTGGATATATGGTTAAGAAGTATAGATGACATAACCAACATAGACTTTCTGTGAAACATGTATACATTGGTGAAATGCAAACATGTATGTAGAGCTAACTTGCAAAATTGTGTAATGCATGTTAATCGTAAAAGTAATTCAATGAAAATTTTGATATTTCCTTATGTCTGTGGTGCTGAATTATAGAAAGACAGTGGTGCTCGTGAAATGTACCTCAGGATGCTTCTTGTAATTAGAGTAGTTTTATGTTGTAGCAAAATGTTTGATATCATTATTGTTTTCATTTAATTTATGTTCGCTTATTACTAGTACTGGTAAGGCTGTGAGAGCTTCGTGGTATGGCTTTCAGCGGTTGCCGCTGGTCTATACTTCGCGGTTCTCATGTCAGATTTAAGTAATAAATTATATACATAATAGTGTTCTGTAAGATTTTAGTCAACAAAATCATATATAATTTGTATTACTCTGTTCTGATTGTATGTCGTACAGAAGCTTCTTGCTTGGGCACTGCGCTGCCACATGATTCAATACGACTTGAAATAAAATTTTACCATACCATACCAGGCTCAAACTTTTCTGAAATACACAATTTCTTTCCCAGCTTGGTTGAAATAAATAGAAATAAATTAATTCTTTCCTGTCAGTCTAGAAATAAATAATTTCTACATGGGATATTTCTTGATGCAATATTGTTTGACTCAGGAACAAATGTTTTAGGATGCCACGGCAAAAAAAAAAGAGAAATTCAGTCCTGATTTTTTTTTTAAAAATCTGTCGAGGAAATTTCAAAAACCTCATATCAAGAGCTCATGAATTGAGGACTAATGCAGACCTGCTGAATGTGGAATGGTTGTAATACACTGAAATTTATGTTCTTGTTTAGAATACCATTAAGAGAAATCGGTTTTTCACAATTTTTCTTATTATTCTTGTGTGACATATATTGCTCTTGTAAAAACATTCCTATTCTTTATTTCGTTTTTTATCCTTGAACTCTTTTCAATGTATACCACATGCTTTTACAATAGATGACCTACTTTTGTCTCTAACTTCATGAGCAGCATTTAGCAGAGGCGGATCCAGACACGACAGCCCAGTGGGGGCCCGGACGTGTTTCGGCATTCGCAGGCCCGCGTTATCGCAATTTTTCTTCTTAATGCTACTATTAATCTTGGTGGTCTAGGGGGGGCCCGGCCGACCCAGGCCCCCTTTTACCGCAACTGTTTAGAGATTCGCAGAATCCAAGATTGTGCGCGGTAGGGTAGGTTGATTTTGCAAAAATTTCTGAATTTCTATCTTGGACAAATTGGGATAGATAGATAGATAGATAGATTTTATTTTCCAAATTTTCACATTTCAATGTCGTACATGTATATAGACAGTAAAGTACAATTTGGGGGGTCACACGAGAGTACAAAAGAATGACTGTGATTGTGTGCCCGTTTTCTAGAGAAATATTAACATTAATACATATATATGGGTCAAGCCATAAAGGTGCTGCTTCTGAGCTGTAAAACATGTCCTCTAAGTTCAGAGGTGGCTGGCTAGAAGGGAATTTAATTGAAGCAATCTTAATGAATGCCATACTGAACTATATATGTTAGAATAAATTGTGTGAAAATTTGAGGTAAATACCACAAAAAATAAAGAAGCTGTACCACTTTTTAGTCCTGAAAACAGGCCAAAAATTACCTTTTTTGGCGTTTGTGGCATTTTCATGTCAAAAGGCCATATCCAAAATTTCAGGTCCCTAACTCTAATACTTTTTTGAGGAAATCCATGTAAACTTTTGAGTTTTTAGACATTTTTCGCTAGGTTTGCCGATTCGCGGTATTGAATAACTTAGTCAATTCGAGAGATAAGACAATGAAACTTGTATGGTTGGACTTGGCTTAATCAGACCTTCATTTTGAATACCAACATCAATGGTCTAGGCCAAATTTGAAGCCACAAGTAACTTCACAATCGGATAACTTTTAATTTCTTTGCTTGACTTGCCAATCAAAGTATGACTGTAGGTGTAAATGTAACTTCATTGGCTGTTGAGATATCTGGAAATATTAGTGATCTTAGGTAAAGCACCCAGACCTATAATATAGTTACCTTTGTCAATTCAATGTTTGTCACACGTATCCTGAATAGAACCACAGAAATTAAGAACTTGTAAATATTAATTGACCACGGGTGCAGGTTATTTGATTTTGTGAGTCATTTCAGAATCAGATTCAGTATTATAAGAGGAAGAAATGGAACCCAGGGCATCATTCTAACCAAGAAAGAAGTTCAAATAGAACAACCACCTGATTGGATATTGTATGTTTCTTTACCGTTGTGCGGAAGTTGTAACATGAAACTCACCTGCTTTGATCAATACAATACTATAAATATTATTTAAGTACTTCTTTACAGGTTTTACAGTTTCTATATAATGAAACTAAGATGATAGATTATCAGACAGCTCTTTATGTCATCACTGGAGCCTTACAGAACACATCATTCCTTTTGGATTGGGAATATTAAATTTCAAAAATAATATCAATGCTCGGAAAGAGAGAGAAACAAATACAATTTGCTTTTTTTGTGTGCAGTGCCATATAAAGGCCTACATCTCAGTTTTTAAACAAGCTTTATGCTTGATGTCGGCTGTTAACTTGTTTGCATCAATACCACATAGAAATTTTATTTCTGAGGTTTGATTTATTAAAAATTAAGCTGTGCAGCTTGAGAACTCGGTGAAGTTTCATATAGGTTTGCTGAATGAAACTGTTACTCCCCCATACCTCCAATATGGCTCATTGTAAGGCCTCCAATGCTTGTGAAAGTGTAATCCAGTAGACTGACATAGGGTTGAATATAACTCGGACTAGTAAAAAAACTTTTTTTCAAGTAATTTCCTGTTTATTACTGCTTTGAACCATCAGATCTGACTTTCTTCCTCAAAATTGTGAAATTTTATAAGAAGTGCAGATGAAAAATTATCGGAAACCATTCATGTTTGTATTCAAATTGTAGGTCTTTTTGAGATATTTTCAAATATGTAGGTTGTATTACTGTATGATGATAAATGACAAAGTTATACGAAACCGCGAGTTTGCGAAACATCCGATAAATGTTCAAAATGTCAAAAATTCAATTTCATTTCCTCAAAAAAGTTTTCAAGTTAGAGACCTCAAATTTTGGATATAGCCTACTGATATGAAAATCTCACTATCCCAATTTGTCCAATGGTGAAGTTCCGAAATCAACCTACCCTAGTGCGCGGTAACCATGCAGAATCACGTAGGCCTATATATTCCACACTTTATGAATAAAACGATGGTGGCTTATTACCACAATTGACCTCATATAAAATACCCATTTTTCCAATACAGTGTGCAAAGGTCTTATTGCCTCAATTTTATGCATACGTTGCTGTCTCCTTCAAAGGTCAATGATTATTTCCTAGGAGCCTTAGACACCATTTTGGATCCACCGAAACCTTCAGAGGGTGTATTTGTTTCGAAACCAATCTGAATGGCACGTGGCAAATTAGCTCCATTACAGAGATACCCAAAAACATTTGCAACTTACGACATAAATTACATGCTAGACATAATTAATAATAAAACACAAGGAACTTGTACAGTGGTTCAACCTTTCTGGCTCATGTATACGGTGCATCCACCAACCCAAATTGCATCTGGTCATTTGCACCCTTTGGTGGATAGAATCATTGACGATATTGAAGTTTCATCCAGGTGCCCAAAATGGCTGTTGCTAGCGTGAAAGTAAATAGAACTTGAAAAGCTCACAGAAAGGACAGAGCCGCTTTCGCTGCAGTTATTTTAAGTAAGAACTGACAGACACACTGACAAACTGACACACAGACACACACAATGAAAACACAAGTCTCATGGTGGATCTGAACACGTCTTCAGTTTTTAAAAGATGATAGCCTTGTGAACTTGAAGGCAAAAGACAATTTTAAGTACATCTAAACATGGATTATTTGCTATACATGGCCTGAAAATATATAAATGGCCATATTGATGACATTTCTGTGTCCTTGCCAAAGGCTCCAAAATGAGTGATTGTAATGAAGAGTTTCATATCATAAGCCACGAGCAACTAGCCTGCTTCCTGACCAGAGATAAATCATGCTATTTTTTTAATAGTTTACAATTTCGCTGAAGAAACAGCCAAAGCCATCGAACTGATTTTTTTGGAGACTGTTCTCATCTGTTTATCGCTCATCTTGAGGATCCCCATGGAAAATTATACGAAACTCATAAGTAGGCTGTTGTTTTGGGGTTCTACGAAAAAAAAGGAGAAAATATTTAATTTATAGTTTACCCCCTTTTGCAGCTGATTTCATAATTGTAGACACTCATGAGCTTCAATGTGATTTTTTTTCTAAGTGAATAATGTTAATCTAAACGGTAAGAATTATATCATAAGTTTTTTTTACCACAATACTATTTATTTGCTATACAACATAGTGGACAATTTTTCACTCACAATAACATCACAATAACACAAATGCATGAAAGTTACCTGTAACTGCTACAAATCTTCTTTCAGTTAGTGTCACAAAGTGCTACTTTCTCATCCTGGGCAAATTCTTGTTCGCTGCAGTTTCATTCATAGTTTCTTTGGAGTAGTCCAGTTAATGGATGCAACCAATTTTGTGTGGCATCCTGAGCAGTAGGCTGATGTAGTGCAATTAATCTTGTGGAATTAAATGAGGGGTTGGTGTACCTGAAGAATTGGAACTTCTATACAGCCTGACAGAACATAACAGTTATCACATCAAACAAGATTATAAATCAATTTGCACATGAATCACCGCTTTGTCCTGATTGATGATATAAGTATGTGCATTACAGATTAAAATGTCAACAAATGTAGAGTAGTGCGGGGCATGCAGCCCCCCTTAACTTCGAGGCGTGATTTGACCTACTTTTTATGGTCAATTATTTGAATGCTTATGCTGTCAGGAAGGGATCACTTGACTCTACTTATAACTAGTGAAACAAATGTCTACCAATTTTAATAAAGGGGTTACAGCCATTTTTGTAAAAAAATGCAAATGGCCTTCTTACCCAACCCATTGGGCAAGAAGCCCCCCTATTATTATCCTATGGCAATTTCTTTTGTGAGCACATTCAGCTTCAAAGTTATTTCTTGGGGTTTTTCTATCATTTTAAGGCATTCTATTTACTTTTTCTGAATTTCTCATGCCCCACACAATTGTGGGGCCTCTCGCCCCAAACACATATTTTAATTGACCTCTATATTTTCTTGAACTAAAATGCAAAAAACATGATCCAAATCATATTTATGTGATGGTCATAAAATGAAGCAATGCAGATATTCATTATAGTTTTAAATTATTTCCAAAGTTAAGTCTGACAACCCCTTTCAAAGAATTACTCAAAGTTACAAAAACGATGCATGTTTTTTTAGTTTCTTTAATTTCTACTATGGTTTGGTGCTGTTTACCCTGAAAATTTGTGACATCACCTAAAAACCCTCTAGCTTCAATCCTATCAAGAAGAAAACACACCAAAAATGTTAGTTTAGATATAACCCTGGGGGGACCTCTCACCTATCCCGGGCTTCTTGCCCCGACCTACTCTATGCTAGCTTATGCTTGCCATTCTTTCCTGATATTTTAAATGCCAACACCAGCCCAGTAGACTTGCAATCCATGAATGAATGTAATATGTGACTCCCTAATTATCCCCCATGCTATGCTATGGGGGATTGTACTTTTAGTCTCCGTGTGATGGCGTCCATCAAATATCTCAAACACCACACCATGCACAACGCTCATCCTTTCCCAACACTCAAAGGCCCCCCTAAACTTGTCAAATCTTACCATAAATCAATAAATATCATAACCATTTCCACATCCTAAATACTTTTTCCTGTGCTTTTGGCCTGCAGCCATGTTATTTTTAAAAGCTAACTCCACCCCCAGGTGTCTCCACATCCTTACATGTATGCACAATTGTGCTCCTGGTGGAAATATTTGGCATAACTAAAATTGGAATTCTGGTGGGTATAGGTAGAATGGTAGATGTGTAGGGCATGGGGGATATGGAGGCAGTATACCTGCTCTTGTTATTAAGATCAAAATGAGGAAAAATCTGAATCAAATCTTGAGATTATATTTTCCTGAATACATTGCACACTGTATCTACATAACAAAAGATTTTGATCCGATAGTCTAAAAACGACTACCTTGATATATGCGAGATTGATGTCTCATTTGCTATGTGGTGGAATATTGTTGTTATAGATTCACATGCCATAAGTCAAAAACAATCAAGGTGACACCAGATTAGTAGGCCTATACCATACTATTGTCGAATTGCAAACAAAAAATTACTGTCTAATATTTTTTACAAATTGTGTTTTATATGAGCACAGTTCATGGCTGCCAATACAGCCATGAGCGAAGCTCACTTGGCACAGGGACAGCTCATTCTGTGTGGTGCTCCTGTCTACAGTGACTGCCTAAACAGGAAATGTCTGTAGTTACCAAAAAAGTGGGGCTAATAGTTTAGTCACAGTTTAGTTTAGTAATTAATTAAAATCCCTTAACTGTCTCAAAATAGCTGTAAAATTTCAGTCTTGTCCCGTAACAACTTCTAATGACACCTTTCAGGGATTTTTAACATGTCTATCCAAAAATTGAAGATAATTATTTCCGTTCCCCCCGATTGTGAGAAGTGAGCAAAAATTAAAAGTCAATATAAAGTTAATGATTTAAGCGGACAACCAGGTAAGAAATAAATCATAAAAACTGAACTGATGATAAAGGAGAGATGTACAATCTAATGGATTGGGGTTCTTAGAAATAGTTTAAAAACTTTCAAGGTACTTGACTCTCCTCATTATATTGTTATATGAGAGAGAGGCAGTTTTGCTGCGGGTTTTCTTAGAAGTCTCATAATAAACTTGTTAAACTGAAAAGCTTCATAAACCAGTGCATTTAGCATATGTTCAGTTGGGGAGAAAAAATATGAAATAATTTCTTGAACTCCAAGGATTCTTCAGCAAAATTTATCAAGTACAACTCTCGCGAAACATCTCAAACGGTTTCAAATCTCAGCAGTGTTGATGTAATCATTTTGACAGCTGAACTCAACCTCAGGTGCTGACAGCCTAGATAGATGATTATGAGATTTTGTAATTTCCTGTGTTGAGTCAAATTGCATGAACTTTTGGATTCTGCAATGAGAAATCTGATGTGAGATTTTGTATGTGTCCCACGTTTACATCTAGTCCTGTAGTGAAAATTGCTATACTTGAATTTTCCATTAGCCATTAAAATGCTTCCTGGTCTATACATCAAAAAGAATGATCAAGTAAGCAATACAGTGGCTGAGACCTTCACGTTGTTTATCCCAAAGTCTCAATGTTGATTTGCATCATAAATAATATGTTTAATTGATTTTAGACCTGTTATACAGTTCACAATGCACACTCACCAGTAAGTGTTACATGTATGTATATGAGAAACTTTAGCCGCTATTTGAAAAAAGAAATTTGCGTGATTTCAGATATTTAAAAAGTGCAATACAATGCAGTTAAATCTTAAATCTTGAATCTCTGGAACTTCTTTCAATCAGCCTTGCTCTATATACAGTGAGGAAAATAAGTATTTGAACCCGTACCATATTTTCTGATTTGGGAATTCGCGCTTGCTCGGAAACTCTAAAATGTCACAGGTAGATCTGGTCCAACATTAAAAGACAGGTAATGCTCTAAAATTAAGTGAAAAAAGCATTATGTAATATATTTGCATAAGAATCTCAATAGTCTTTGGAAATAAGTATTTGACCCTTCTTTTGCGAAGGTTTTATTACCAGAATTTTACAAGACAAACACATGGAAAACTATATCACAACTGAAATTTATTGCAATCAAAACCTATTTCAAATGTTTTCCCCAATTTCATTCAGCTTTTTATGGCCTCAATTACCCCTCCTATAATTTTTTAGTAATTTCTTCATTTTGGAGATGTACAGTTGAAAAAAAAAATGGTACACAGATCTTTTGTAATGATCTAGGGGTGAAAATTTCAATAATTGATGACATTGTGTGTAAGTAAACAAAGGACAAAGTTACCACTGGGCGATGCTGATCTACGGTGCCACTACAATCTCACCTACACAGGAGCCCACGAGTGCAAGAACCATTTTAGGAAGTCATAGACTCACCAATAATGATTTACAAGAGCTCTGAAAGCAGTTTGCAACTCTACTAATAAGAGACCTGTAATGAGCAGTGCAATATATCGCTGTAGGCTGACATGATGCAGTGTGGCCATAGTGCCTTTGTTGCAAAAGAATCATGTCAAAGCTTGCTTAGAATTTACAGTTGATCATGTGGAACTATTTTGTTGATAATTGAGGGAAATTCTAAACAAGCTTTGGCATGATTCTTCTGCAACAGAGGCACTATGACAGCACTACATCAGCTAGGCCTGCTGCGACATATTGTACTCAGTGTGCGCAGAAGACGTCGGACTATCGGCTTTTAATTAATTAATTTGATATACCAAAAAACAGAAATTTTTGTTTTACAGAAATTAAAATTGTCTGACCAGAACTTTTTTCTGTCAGACAGAATGTCTGACCAAAATCAATTTGCTTTTGGGTGCATTGATTTTACTGGTCATTACCTCTTTCTGGCAATGTTGCAAACTGCTTTCAGAGCTTTCACTGAATCAATGTTGGTTAGTCTACGACTTTCTAAAATGATTTTCGTACTTGTGGCCACCTGGGTAGTGAGATTATCAAGGCACTGCAGACCAGCATGTTCCAGTCATGACTTCTTCCTTTGTTTACTTACACACAATGTCATAAATTATTGAAATTTTCTTCCCATGATCGAGTCTGAGTAACAAGACCAGACTAGTGTCACTCAAAATCATGTCTCTAGTGTCTTGGGATATATATTGTTTGACTGCGCATCTTCAAAATGAAGAAATTACCCCAAAAAAAATTAGGTGTTACTGAGGGCATTCAAAACTAAAAGAAATTGGGGAAAACAATTGAAAGAATTTTCAGTTATAATAATTTTCCAAGTGTTTGTTTTGTAAAAGTCTGGTGATAAACCCTTTGCAAACAATGGGGTAAAATACTTATTTCCAAAGACTACTGGGATTCTTATGCAAATATATTACATAATCCTTCTTTCACTTAATTTCTGTTCATAACCTGTCTTCTCATGTTGGACCAGATCTATCTGAGAAATTTCAGAGTTTGGAGCCAGCGTAAGTGCCCAAAACAGAAAAAATGGTAGCGGGTCAAATACTTATTTTCCCCACTGTAATTATTGGTTTATCTATAATACGCATCCATCTTTTTTGCTATCATTTGGTTGGACTGATCTTACTTTTTGTTGGTGACAGGCTTCAGGGAATTGCGCCTTTCACCACTGGCATTATGTGACTGCAGGTTGTATAATGATATTAACATTGTTATTAGTCCCCATGAGCCCTTTCCTATATATAGACACAGACAAAAACTGGGACAGGATAAGCAGGTTCCCAGTAAAGCTCTGCTCCTACTATAGCGAATTAGTTAAATGCGTGGTCCCTTACAAATGTTTAAAAATGTGATAGATATAGCGATATACAGGAGGAATGGTGATTGGAATTTTACGCCCTGTTTTTTTTAGGCGATGCATCAGCCCTTCGCTGATACAGTCTTAGTGATTCTATATATAGTCACTCGCCTCTGTATAGATGGCCACAGGCCTCCCGACAGGAGGCTTTTTCTAAGATTCAAGAATCAGCCTGTGAAACTTCGTCATCAGAACTGGTGGCCAGCGTCGTAGTAAAATGCGGACGGGCCAAACTTGCGGAACGGCGGGATGGCACGCTTTTTGCGGGATCGGCGTAAAAGACATGCAGATGTGGTCTAATTTGCTGAACAAGCTGAATTTGCTTAAAAAATAGCCTCTATTTTTTTTTGGAAAAAAATTCTTGCTTATCTACTTGATATGCTGATTATATAGGACAGGAGGAGGCAGCAATGAGGCAATGGATTGCAACTACTGTCCAACACAAATCTGGCTAGAGCAGGAATCAAACCTGGGACCAATCGCAGGGGCATAGATTTTTCATTTTTGTAAGGGGGGGGGGATGTTTTCAGCTTAAGAGTACAACGTGCGAGGCCCAACCGGCGGAAGATCGAGCGGCCTGGAACTTCATGGGACTGCTGAGGGCCCCAGAAGCCAAAATATTTAAGATTATCAGAAGGTAACATAACATCCCACAATAATTAAGGCATAACCGCTAAATATAGCTAATAATTATCAACACTAAGTAATAATTATTTGATATTCTAGGGGTGGGGATAATCATATGATCATCCCCCCCCCCGGCTCATCCTAGGGGGGGATGCATTCCTCCCATCCCCCCATTATCTTCGCCCCTGACCAATCGATTGGCTGCGTCCGTAATTCACCAACTGAGCTGATCCTCCTCCTAATAAACGTGTAAAGCTAGATAGATAGGCAGGTGAAAATAGAGATATAATATAGAGATATAATATCATGTTGACAGACAGACAAGCACATAAAATGACAGGTTCAACACATCTCAGCATGCAGACATAGGAAGTATCCCGCCTGTTTCACTGAAGGTCTGAACCTGCATAGGTTCAAACCCCGGGCGGTGAAAACAAAATCTCAACTGGCTGGCGTTTGGATGAGACGTTCAATTGGCAGCCCTGTATCAGTGCGCTGGGCAAGTAAGAGATCCCTCACATGGGGTTAATTTGTAACATGTCGAGGACTCCTGCTTTTCCTCTCCATCTCATCAATCAACCCTCGTTAGGGCCCAGAACTGGGCTTAGAGGGTTGAACCCACCACATCTATCTATCTATCTATCTCATCCTGAAAATTAACGTGAAGGAAACCTGCTACAGAAACTCGCTGAACAAGAAAGTACACATTCTTGTTTCTGCACCAGCTAGGCAATAGACATATTATTATACTGGTTGACATAAACAAAAGAAAGTTTGTATGACTTGTAATAACTTTTGAATGGCCTTTCAGATCAGCTGTCTCTAAAGTAAATTTATTTGTGAAACAATAATTCTGGAACATCATTCTGTTAGATAGAGTAGCGCGGAGCATGCAGCCCCCCTTAACTTCGAGGTGCGATTTGACCTACTTCTTGTGGTCGATTATATGAATGCTTATGCTGTCAGGAAGGGATCACTCGACTCTACTTATAACTAGTGAAACAAATGTCAACCGATTTTAATAAATGAGTTACGGCCCTTTTTGTAAAAAAAATTAAAATGGCCTTCTTACCCCACCCATCGGGCAAGAAGCCCCCCTATTATAATCCTATGGCAATTTTTTTTGCGAGCGCATTCAGTTATTTCTTAGGGTTCTTCTATCATTTTTAAGGCATTCTATTCACTTTTTCTGAATTTCAGAATTTTTTTGTTCATACATTTATTTTTTAATATTTTTTGCCCTGTTTCAATTTCGGCCAAATTTTTTTCCATTTTAATTAGCTATTCGATCAAAATTTAAGCTATAGTACACATTATTAAATGGTTCCTGAAGCAGCTTCGAGGCCTCAGTGAAGGGGGCCTCATGCCCCATACCATGTGGGGCCTCTCCCCCCAAACACACATATCTTAATTTGACCTCTATATTTTGGGCTAAAATGCAAAAAACATGATTCAAATCATATTTATCTGATAGTCATAAAGTGAAGCAATGCAGATATCCATTATACTTTTAAAAATTTCGAAAGATATTTCTGTCAACCAATTTCAAAGAATTAATCAAAGTTACATAAACCATGCACCTTTTTTTGTTTCTTTAATTACTACTATAGTTTGGTGCTGTTGGCCCTGAAAATTGGTGACGTCACCTAAAAAGCCTCCAGTTTCAATCCTTGCCTGAATCAGCAACTTATTGCATAATCTTTTGTAATGAGCATTTTCAGTTATCTGCCCAGCACAGCTGTTGGTTTGGTTTGCCAAAACCTTAATAAGTTGGTCTTCCAATCACTTTCACAAACACTCCTGATCTTCACATTTCTTATGATGGCAAAATAGGAAGCTCTCTTGTCTGATTTGTCTTGCTATTAGAAGTAGGAGCTGTTATCAGGTATTGGACGGTTGGTTATGACTACTTTTCAAAAAGCTTTCTGAAATTCTTTCAGGGTGGCTTGATTTGATGATTTAAATTGAAAATCACAATATTTAAGAAAGTTGCAAATAGTTTGTGCACAATTGCTTTACAGTCTGTCACTTTGATATAGAAGAACTTACGACCAGTTCACTGTGAAAAAAATGCACTTTGTGACTCATGATAGCCGATGAAGTGTCGTCTTCTCTACTTTGAACATGGGAAATGACACAAGATAAGCCAATCACCCAGGAAACCTCAAACTGATGCATTGTTCTTGGTTTACAACAGTAAGGTCCTGTGAAATAGAGGCAAATGCATTGAGGTGGCTGAAACAATGCATTATTACATCTGGACTACATTAAAAACATTTTCAAAATGTGCCTTATTGCAAGTCTGTAGGTTTTACCCTGATTGAGTTACATGCCTTCAAATTTCTGGACTTAGAAAAATCTCAATTTTTTCATGATTTTTTTTCAAAGAAACTATTAAAGATATCACTGTATTACATTGGATTTGTGCTTTTAGGCAAGAAACCTTCATTCTGGTAGATTTTTCAAGGCATTTTAAATCGGTCGAGTGGGAGCCATTTGTTGAATTGACACGAACTACTATAGTTTGGTGCTGTTGGCCCTGAAAATTGGTGACGTCACCTAAAAAGCCTCCAGTTTCAATCCTATGAATAAGAAAAAAGCACCAAAAATGTAAGTTTAGATATAACCCTGGGGGGGCCTCTCACCTAACCCGGGCTTCTTGCCCCGACCCACTCTACCCATGGCATGTTATTATATCACAAAATATATATGTAGGCCGTATTGCAACATCACAGAACTTCACTGTCTTTGCGAGAATGGAGGCAGACACCTACCAAATGTATATTTGTGAATTTTGATGGTCTGATTAATGGATATTTGGTACTTTTTGAAATATTGAGAAAATCTATAAAAATATTTATTTCGTTTCCGGGTTGGGACTCAGCCCTATTACATGTACATGGAAAAAATTTGGTACACATGTACTTTTTTCAACACATGTCATCACAGTCTAAGGAATTTCAATTTTGGTGTATCTGATTGGCCGTCTCCAATAGGGTGGCCCGAAAAACAAAATTTCTGATTTTCTATTCGCACACCCCCTCATTTTAGGAGAAATTGTGAAAAAAGCACCCTGTAAAAATTTCAAGAAAATCGGTCAAGTCTTAGTGGTCTCTCAAGGCCCGTCCATTATTAGCAAAAACGAAAATTTCAACCATTTTCGCCAATACGCGGTTCCTCATAACTTAGTCAATTTGTACAGTACTGCATTTTCATTGCCATGGTTGGATAGGTCTCAAAAAGAGCTTCAATTTGCATACCAACATTATTGGTCTAAGATAATATCTCAACTTCCATGGTCTCTTCAGTTTACACTTTTCATGAATGAAATTGTTGCTGAACGACTGATCCTGATAAAAGCCAGGCTTTTATTTTTTTTCGCTGTAAATTGTTGTGATTCTTATTTTCCCAGTTCCAGAATGACCAAATATTAAAAAAAAAAAGATTTTTGACCATGGGAATGCCCGGTTTATGAGTGATGAAATTTTATATTGAAGTTTGTCGCAAACTCATAAAATAGCAGGGGGGAATTGTAGTATTTCAAATTCATATCTTCATCCAAATTTTTACAGGGCAACATGATGGGTACCAATTGAAAGACAATATTCTTATGTTTCACATGATATAAATTATGTTGTCCTATATTTAACTCTTATGAAGTTAAACTATGAAATGCACCAGCCCCTCTCCAATGTTTTCAGCACTTTAGACAAAATCTAACATTAAAACTTTACAGCTCATAAAGCGGGTTTCTCCATGGTAAAAAAAAAGTTTTATGTTTTATCAGGTCATCCTTCCTTTGGGAGAATAAGAACATGTTACTTGACTGTGAAATTTAATGGAAATTTTTTCTTGAACAGGGTTAGACATTCAGTAAACACTTTCGCGCATAAGCATTGTTAGCTGAAGGGTCCATGGGAGTCAAGCTATCATCCTAGACCAATAATGTTGGTATGCAAATTGAAGCTAATTTTGAGACCTTTCCAACCATGGCAATCAGAATGTTGGTCATTAACAATTGACAAAGTTGTGGCAAACCGCGTATTGGCGAAAATGGTTGAAATGGGTTTTTTTCGTGAGAATTGAGGGGCCTTGAGAGACCACTTAGACTTGACTGATTTTCATGAAATTTTAACAAGGTGTTTTTTTCACCATTTCTCCTAAAATGAGGGGGTGTGCAATGTGAATTTCAGAAAAAAATATTTTCCTGTACATTTTTAGGCCACCCTAGTCTCCAAGAATGACCCTATTTCTGTCCGATGAAGTTAGCCAGGTAAATCAGAGTGTGAAACCTTTGAGCATGAGTAAGACAACATTTACTTAACCCTTTGCCTGTGATATAGCATACTAAGTTTTCTTTCTCCCATTTTACCATTTTCTATTTTTAATTGCAAACATAAACACTTACTCTAGTAACAAGTTTGCTTGAGTAGAATCTTTTTCTCAAGCATTAAAAACTGTATTGACAACTGCTGTACTGAGCCTGTGCCCAAATAAAAAAAAACTCTTTAGTGATAAGTCTGTTTACAGACTGTCATCCTCTTCCCTGTTCAAATCCTGGGATTCAAGAGTGCTGAGAATTATCTTTCTGAAAATAGAATGGCGTGAAGTCAATGCTTACTTCCACAACTTCTATTTCCCGAAAGTCCAATTGGACATGGCAGTTCAGGTGGAAATGATTCCAAGACTAAAAAATAATGTGCAGCACTTCAAGAGATGCTTGCAGATAGACTGCCCATGATAGTATCTACCCCTTTGCCTGTCACCTGCACAAGGGTATCTGACATGTGAGACCTGCACAAGGGTATTTATCACTAAGACCTGCTGGAGGGTATCTGGCCTGTGACCTACTTTTGGTGATTGACCTTTGACCTGCAGAAACTCAGCCTGTTTGTTTTCTTTATTAATTTCTTCATCTCAGAAAGGCGCCAAAAGTTTATCAACGTAAGATAAAATTCTATTGAGACTGTATGCAAAGTTTTAATGACAGAGATGAAAAAACACGACCAAGCCAGTTGTCATAAGTTTCAGAGCCTTCCTCCCACAATAGAGATGCCGCTCGCAAGCAAGCAAGCATCTCTAAAACACTGGTTGCGAAACATAAACACTTGCATTGGGAAAAATATATTTCTCAAGCACTAAAAACTCTTTTTTTCGTGGTCAAATGCCTGAATCAGCAACTTATTGCATAATCTTTTGTAATGAGCATTTTCAGTTATCTGCCCAGCACAGCTGTTGGTTTGGTTTGCCAAAACCTTAATAAGTTGGTCTTCCAATCACTTTCACAAACACTCCTGATCTTCACATTTCTTATGATGGCAAAATAGGAAGCCCCCTGTCTGATTTGTCTTGCTATTAGAAGTAGGAGCTGTTATCAGGTATTGGACGGTTGGTTATGACTACTTTTCAAAAAGCATTCTGAAATTCTTTCAGGGTGGCTTGATTTGATGATTTAAATTGAAAATCATGATATTTAAGAAAGTTGCAAATAGTTTGTGCACAATTGCTTTACAGTCTGTCACTTTGATATAGAAGAACTGATGACCAGTTCACTGTGAAAAAATGCACTTTGTGACTCATGATAGCCGATGAAGTGTCGTCTTCTCTACTTTGAACATGGGAAATGACACAAGATAAGCCAATCACCCAGGAAACCTCAAACTGATGCATTGTTCTTGGTTTACAACAGTAAGGTCCTGTGAAATAGAGGCAAATGCATTGAGGTGGCTGAAACAACGCATTATTACATCTGGACTACATAAACAAGAAAATCTTTTTGAAAAAAAAGATATATGCTGGCTGTAGTGATTACGATTTCAAAATTTACAATAACAGTATGTTTTGCCAAAAGAATTTTAAAATATGGTATAAGAGAAACTACAGATGAACCCATGACATGGTATAAGAAGCTATTAATCAGTTAGTTACTACCTGTTAGCCATTAAGTCCGTTGTTTTGGTAGTTACTATTTGTTAGTCACTAAATAGGTTATTTAGTCACAAACTGTTAGTTAGTCAAAAACTGTTAGTCAAAAACTGTCAGTTAGTCAAAACTGTTAGTGTGAAAGTGTTATCTAGTCAAAACTGTTAGTAGTCAAAACTGTTGGTAAGTAACTGGTTAGTTATTCAAAACTGTTAGTAGTCAAAAACTCATTCAATCAAAAACTGTTAGTTAGTCAAAAACTGTTAGTTAGTCAAACTATTGTAGTCAAAAAATGTTAGTAGTCAAAAACTGTTTGTTAGTCAAAATGGTTAGTTATTCAAAACTGGTAGTAGTCAAAAGCTGTTATTCAATCAAAAACTGTTAGTTAGTCAAAAACTGTTAGTCAAACTATTGTAGTAAAAAACTGTTAGTAGTCAAAAACTGTAAGTCAAAATGGTTAGTAAGTCAAAAACTGTTAGTAGTCAAAAACTGTTTGTCAGTCAAAAACTGTTATTTCGTCAAAAACTGTTAGTTAGTCAAAACTATTTATAGTCAAAACTGTTGGTAGTCAAAAACTAAGTCGAAACTGTTAATTAGTAAAAAAACTGTTAGTTAGTCAAAAACTGTTAATTAGTCAAAAACTGTTAGTTAGTCATAAACTGTTAGTTAGTTAAAACTGTTAGTCAAAACTGTTAGATATTCAAAAACTGTTAGTTAGTTAAAACTGATAGTCAAAACTGTTAGTTAGTCAAAAACTGTTAGTTAGTCACTAACTGTTAGTCACTAACTGTTTGTCACTGTTGGTCAGTCACCAACTGTTAGTCAGTCACCAATCACTAACTGTTATTGGTCACTAACTGTTAGTCAGTCACTAACTGCTAGTCAGTCACTAACTGTTAGTTAGTCATGTAAGTCAGCTAGTTAAAACTGTTAGCAAGTAACTGTTAGTAAGTTACTAACTGCTAGTCCCTGACTGTTAGTCATTTTGTCCCGAACTGTTGTTCATCAGTTGGTCACTACTGTTAGTAAGTCACTGTTGTTAGTCACTTACTGTTAGTAAGCACTAACTGTTGTTGATTCACTAACTGTTTGTTAGTCTTTAACTGCCAGTTAGTCACTAACTGTAAGTCACTAACAGTCTGTTAATCACCCCAAGGATGTGCCACCCAGAAATTGGACCTTTAAATAGAACAAACTGCTCTCATTACTATTCACCCCCAATTGTTACAACTCACCCCCAATTATTTTAGGTCCTGCAACAATTGTATTTGCACCAATTGGTCGATTAATGAGTGGCAGGTGTACTTTTACATCAATGCAACAATATTAAGTATTTGTGATCATAAGATATTTTGTAATGCTTTAGCTGATATTACTAAATGGTGGGGACCAAATCGGTTTACACTTTTCCGTATGGGGCAACCAGTATAGTATGCTGGCTGCAGAGCCAATACTGTACCATAAAAAATCTTGTCCTAAAGTTCAAGAAGCCAGCATAAAAAAATTTTGCCTTATTGCAAGTCTGTAGGTTTTACACTGATTGAGTTACATGCCTTCAAATTTCAGGACTTAGAAAAATCTCAAATTTTTCATGAATTTTTTTCAAAGAAACTATTAAAGATATCACTGTATTACATTGGATTTGTGCTTTTAGGCAAGAAACCTTCATTCTGGTAGATTTTCAAGGCATTTTAAATCGGTCGAGTGGGAGCCATTTGTTGAATTGACACGAACTTACCCTAATGCATGTGATCATAAATGGGTGGATAACTAGTATGCTAGTATACACTTCCACGCAATATGATTGTGTTTTCCATATTTAAGTGAGCTGAATGTGTCATAACTTTAAAATTACTAAGGAGAGCCCTGCAATGTATGAATTTTTAAACAAAACAAGAATTTTCCACGGCATGAAACAAATATATGTTTACATTTTTAAAGGAACTTGTCTTCATTTATTGAGCTTCGAATGACAATTAAGTAAATTTGGCAGTTAGAAGAGATTTAATTTGACTCTAATCTTTCTTTTGGACATCATTTCAATCTGACGTCATACTAGCTTTAATTAATCTGGTCTCCTCTCCTTCCTACCTTTTCTGGTCATGCTATTAATCACAGTAGATATTGAATCATGCTTGTACTTCAATAGTCCAGAAAAGAATGGAATTCTTAGCAGTAAAAATGACTGGCAAACAGTGTATGCTGACATCACAAATTAATAATTACTTTGGTGATAAAACGGTCTGCAAGCTGTCATCCTCTTCCTTGTTCAAAGTGGTGTGATCCAAGGGTGTTAGGATTTATTCTTCTGAGAATAGAATAGCAAGAAGTCGGTAGAAAAATGTCAGAACTGCTATTTCTGTGAAGTCTGATAACATTTTAGAGCAGTTCAGGAACATGTGGTTGTGATACTCGAATTACACAAATAGTCACTGGTCAACCTTGTTTTCAATTATGTATTTTTTGTATGTGGCATCTCAGATCTACTAAGAGGGAATCCCCCAAATACCATCTTCCCCCTGTCACTGGTCTTCCAACACACGTGACAGAGTGTCACCAGTTTATGTGTAGGTTCAGGAGTTTCTAAATATAGATTATATATATACATTTTATTAAACATTCAAATATCAGAAATGACACATATGTCTGGCACACGTGCAATTAAGTACAACATAGGCTAACCAATAAAAACATAAAATACACACAGTTATATATCCATGAAATTCACGTACATTGTAGCCTATATTTGATTCATGTCATGCTATTAATTTGATGTATGTGTAACCTTAACTTGGTGTCTGAGAAATTGTTATAAAAGTCAATATTCCACTTAAAATCTGTCATATACATCATATTTGGTTCATGCATGCAATAAAAAGAAATTAAAGCAAATCTTAAACTTACCTTTAAATGTTTCAGTTAGCTCCAGCAAGCCCCATAATGTAAACCTCCCAGTGACAAATGTACTTTCAACCAGGTAGCAACTTGCTTGTCTTTAGCTTACAAATATAGTCAGTCTGGGCCAGTACATTTCTTAAGTGACGCTTGGTAACTTTAAAATCTAAACGAGGTCAGTTTTGATCCAGTAAAATTGTTGAACAGCTTCATCCAAGCAAAAGTATCATATATTTTGTGTGAAATTTTGTGTGAAATCATCAAACTGGAAGTTTCTGGATCAACAGAGCTTTATTCTGTTGTGCAACACTGCTTGTCTGTGTCACACATTATTGCGCTGCCTGCCCACTGGGTGGCAAGGCAGTGCCTTCGTTTCGTAAGGAAGATTTTTTGCACACACAGAAATGTTAACATTTAGGCCTAATTTTATGTAACAGCTACTGGGCACCTGCCACTACTTTCACTGCCCTTCTTCACTGTATGTTACGTTACTGTCATGAAGTTTGTCCCCGGATCTTTAAACTAACATTTAGTGGCTTTATTGCGACATTTTGAAAATATTTCTTCCACAGTTCTACACACACTGCTCTACCAGCATGGCTATGGCTGCATTAGCCTGGTCTTCTGGCCTGTATGCATTCACATAGCAGGGCACCAGACTATGGCTAATCATATCAAAAATCTAATGGACAATATTTCATGTGACATGTTATTTACTATTAGCTGACAATGATAAGAAAGCTTAAAGGAAAACATACCTTAATTCCTGTTCACATATCAAGTATTCCCTTAGAAGTGAAAAAAGCAGGTCAGCATATACTTTATACTTCAAGAATGTCCATTTATCACATGGAACTAGGTCACATCAACATCTGTTAGAAACATGACACACCTTGTAGTGCTCAGTCCTGTTTGATGTTAACTGTAAAAGTTAGCTGTTATCAACAACTTGTTTATACTAAGTTTGTCCTAAAAGCATCCTAGTGCCAGCTAGATCCAGTGTTTACAAATTCGGTAGAAAGAATGCAGGAAGGAATGAAGAAAAGAAGGAATGAAGAAGGAATGAACAAAGGAATGAACAAAGGCATGAAGGGAGGAATGTAGTGGGGGAAGGAAGGGAAGATAGATAGACAGATAGATAGACAGCTAAACACATAGATAGATAGACAGATAGATAGATAGATAGATAGATAGATAGACAGATAGATAGATAGATAGATAGATAGATAGATAGACAGACAGACAGATAGATAGATAGATAGATGCAAGCAACTCTTAAGAGTGCGTGCACGTTTTTTTAAAGGAATAGCAGTGTTGCCAATCGTAAATGAGAGAGCAATAACAAGCTGGTAAATTACTCCTGGGCAGAAAGACAGGAGAGTAAAATCAAAGACGGGTGGATAGTTTGGGTCAGTGGGATGGCCAGGAAATGTGTATTTAGCCAAGACAGCATTGATCCTGTGAGCCAAGATTTGACTGAAATATTACACGGAGGGATATACACTAACTACGGATACATGTGTGATTCACCCTTAGGACTCAGTCCGGGCAGCGCATCATTCACCGGTTTCCGGTTATGACATTTCTAGTTTTGACTGCATGGAGTACACAAAGCCCATTTTACACATGTATAGATTTTGTCTGCTATTTTACACAAAGTGTTTTTTTCGGTGTAAGACAGGGCAGGGAATATCTATTTCATAGTTGCGTGTATGTTGTTTCAATGAGTTTCTTTGTTGAAAACCATAAACAATTTTAAAATTAAATCATGCCGGAAAAAAGCTGACAATGCTTTAAAAATCCTCTGCTTGACTGATTGCTTAGCCAGACCAGGTCTTAACTAAGACCTGGCTCTTCTCTTAATCATTTAGGCCCGTTTTAACCAACATGGTATTAAGAGTTAAGCCTGGTGTTAACTCCTTTAAACCTGGTATAACTAAGTCCATTTCACCAAGAGTGTGCTAAGCATGTAAACCTGTCAAGGTTCAGTGAATCATACACATTGTCACCAAACTCAAGGATCAGCCATCTCAAACTGATTTGGTGTCAAAAAGTGATTAGGCCAATGAAAACAGAACATATGTTTCTTATGAGATGGCGTGACAAATCAGTATTATAGGCCTTTTTATAGCATTTGCCTATGATAATCATGACACCAAATAGAGGAAATTCTTCTGTGCTGAGTTGTACAAAACCTCTGCACTTGTTGTTGGTCTTAGCACAGGGGTACTTTCGAAGGGCAGGAAATTTGGACGTGGGTGCAATCTATGCATCCTATAACCCCCCCGGAAATAGGGCGATTTCGGAAAATTCCAATTTAGCCTCCCGTGCGACTGGTCCACTGGGCATACGTACATATATGGGTTTTAATGAAGCGATTGCATGACTAACACGCTTCACAATCCTTGAAACTGAGCTGATTTGTATTAATTTATTGTTTGAGGGGAGGGGGCTAAAGAAAAATGCATTTCTGTCACCAACACTGGACAGACAACTAATTAATTTTATTTTTTATAAATTTCCAAGCCCACCCCTCTTTTTCTCTTACATTGTCATGTGGTCATGTTTGGGAACTTCAGAGATTAATTGTGTTTGTAGCAGTTGAGTTGTTCAAATACTATGTGCAGACTTTCACTCAGTAAATGTTCCTTGATCCTGCTCCGCTTGAGTGATTGGCTTAGCCAGACCAGGTCTTAGCTAAGACCTGGCATAACTCTTAATACCATGTTGGTGAAAACGGGCCATTATGTTGATGAAACCGGCCCTAAGAGACTACCTTTTGATGCATGACAACATTTATACAAAGCAAGTGATATTATAAAATGCTGAATATCTTTCTATATATACCCATTGAATTTTCATGAAATTTCTTGCGAAACATAAGTATGATTAAAATCATCAGCAAATTACAAATACTTTCATGCACCTTTATGGATTCCTACAATATCGAGGCAAATTGGGTAGCAATACTTGTAAGCCTGAAACCAAAGTAATACACGGATGCTGATTGGCTTTCAGGAATGCCAATTTCCTCACAGTTCTGTTTGAACTTAGAACTTGGTGTTTCCTTTTCCTGCAATTTGTTTCTCTTCACTTTGAGAGTAGACTTGGCCCATGCATCGATTTGGCCAATCGGCTGCCTCAATTATCAACACTGCTGTTGTTGCAATGTCAGTCTTATGGAAATCCAGTTGGGCTTATATGTGACAGATCCTGTTATAAACTCTTGTTACATCAGTGTAAATGTTATCAAAAACCTGTTCTAGATTTATTTAAGGACTAGCAGTGTACCCTTCTAAAGACGGGTAGAGGGGGAGTTGACAATGTATTGTTTATTTTACCCAATCAGGAGACATGTGAACATACTTCTGAATCTCCCAGCCCCTGGCCCAACCATGCATGTGGACCTAGGCCTATAGGTCTATGTTGGACAGCAGTTTCAATTTTGCTTTGCCTGGTTGGGGTGAAGTTCTCGTGTTCTTATCAATCTATGTAGTGCATAAATGCGTGATACAAAGGCCCAATCAGCCGTTCTCTTTTGCTTCTTCTCATAATGTATATTCTTTTGAGTGATAATATAAATAGAATGGAAAAGAATGTGCAAGGACGTTAGGTCCTTGAAAATAGACAATCAATGTATCTACCAATGTGCTGTCTCTCTATCTATACGCGGATGTGTTGATCCATTGATGGAGGTCTGTGTTTATATCTATCTATATTATATATCTTCCTTCTTTCCTTCCTTCCTTCCTTTCCCATTTTTTACTACTTTAATTGCTGGCTTGCTGTATTTATTCCTTAATGCTTTCCTTCATGCATTAGCCAACTTAATCCATAGCTACCTTCATTTCTTCCCTCATTCATTCCTTCCTTCCTGCCTTCCTTGATGTTTCATTCCTGCCTTCCTCCCTCCCTTTCCTTCTATAGCGTTGTAAATTCTTCATTCCATACCTAAATTCCTTGCCTCATTCAATCCTTCCCTCCCTTCGTTCTTTCTATATAGTGTGTCTAATGCTTCATTTGGTGGATTGTCCAATACACTCGTTCTGAGTGGCTTATTTAATTGTAACCCTACTTCCTTCCTTAATTCCTTCATCCCTTCTTTACTTCCTTCATCCCATCCTTACTTCCTTTCTCCCTTCCTTTCTTTTAGAGTATTTAAAGTGGCTGTGAGTGGCTGCTGGTGTATTGCGGGGGGGGGGGGGGTGTATCTGTTTTAGCTCTGTATAATTAACAATTCGGAAGTTATGATAAATCTGATGCTTTAAGAACACAATCTGGACATAACAGGGCATAGTGGTAAAATATTATGACTGTCAGTCAAGCCATAGCTGAGAAGACCCGTTACATAGGGAATATGGGGAGGTGAATTTTATATATCTATATAGATGACTAATAACCATACTAAAACATGTACAGTTTGTTCTGTTCAAGAATTGTGAGGACATTCTCACAGATTGTTAAATATTTCTGAGCAAACAAGTTAATCACACCGAATTTCTCAAACAAATGCATTTTTCTTGCTAAAAAATTTCCGCAACCAATATTCAATCCAGGCTAATTCACTGGCAAATGTATTCAACTGCAATTTCAAAACTCCAGGGAATATTTATAATTTTTACTTTGAGACATTGAATATTTTCCAATGACTTTTGTGTATTTCCTTTTACTGTATACAGTACATGTTTCTGAACCTCAGCCTGCCTGCTGTCGACATGTATGTAAATATATATTTCATATATATGTCAATAAATACCTACCTACCTATGATAATGCTGAAGCGAAAATGAAACATAATCACTTTCCTAGTTTTGTTTAAAACTAGTATTTTCCATATATAAATTAAGCAGATGACCATTTGTATCTAATCAGACTATTAAAGCCACAAAAGAATTATTTTACTTTCTCAGAAATGATTCTGTTATCATTTTGACAGCACTTTTCTACTTTGATGTGTTGAAAGCTTTAGAGATAATTATAAGTTACACAGGATGGTTATTATGGCAATTCTCTAATTTGGCTATTATGTGAATTCTCTAATTTCCGGTGCAGTGTTGAATTTCAAAGATTCTTTAAAGAGCTTCAGCTTGTCAGCTTGGTTTGCTTATTTGTATGTAGTAATATGTACATGTATAATTGTATAAAAAAATTGATTCCAGTCCCTTCCGGTTATGTGTATAACGAATTTAGATTCACATTAAGGCTCTTAATTGTGTATTTTTGTTCAAAGTCTGCTATACATGAAATATTAATTTTGCCATGACTTAAATCTGAATAATTACAATCACTTGGAAGTCATGAATTGCTACAGTAGTAATTCATGACTTCCAAGTGATTTTAATTATTCAGATTTAAGTCATGACTGTTGACAGGATGAGAATTGAGACCTTATTTGGGCAGTTTTTTATGTTGGAAAATTAACAATGTGCAACCATTTCTTGACTTTTAGATATTCTTTTAAAAGGAATACTAAAAGAGTGCAACTCTTCAGAAAAGCGTTTCAAATTGTTTCACATCATAGCGATGTTGGTGTAATCATTTCGCTGCAAAACTCATCCTGATGTGTCGAGAGCCATGCAAGAGTGGTAATTATGAGATGGTGAAATTTCCTCTGCAGAGTCACTTTTTAAAAACTTTTGGCTTCGGCAATAAGAAATTTGATCTGAGATTTTATGAGCATGCTACATGTATGCCAAGGTATACGTGTATCGAAAATTGCTATGCTTAAATTTTCCATTACACATTAAGATGTGGCCCTATCAATCCATAGATCTATTATGTCTCATTCATTTGCATGGGTAGCCTGACATGTCTCTGTGTTGGTGGTAGGTCCCAAACAGGGAATTGAATCTCTAAGCACCAGGATTATGAGACTGCATATTGCATAATGCTATTAAGTCTGTTATTCCTCTCTGCTGCATTATAAGTCTGTTCATCATGATACACTCTTTCTTTGAGAATTACTCAGTGAAGGCTGGTTGGCACTCAAGGAAAAGGCATGAAAATAATTGAAATATCTTGTTATAACTATCATATGGATTCATGATTTTTTCGCCAAACATATCTCATGGCGATAGGCATCACACAGCCAGCTAGGTAATGGAGTAACGTAGAAAAATGTCGCTATATTGAAGAGAATATATGCAGACGCTGTGCCATTTTATTTTGGAAATTTATTTTGTTGCAGTGCCATGGGGTAGCAAGTAAATGGACTCCGACTCCTTATGCCTAAGATTCCCTGAATTTCGACTGCGACTCCTATTTTTGGCATAATTTGAACGGAAGTTTCATGTGGTTAGCAAAAAAAAAAAAAGGATGATTTCCTTCATTTACAGCCCATTTAATTTACAAAGTTGTTGTTTAAAGTCAAGTACAGTTCTCATTTTTATACATTGTGTTTTTGTCAATAATTTTATTAATTTTTAGAAGTCAGGAGTCATCAGAATATTTTTGATCCTGACTAGGACTCCGACTGCATCTCAAAATCACACTCCCGACTTACTGAATCCACCTCAAAACCTCCAACTCCTGGACTCTGACTCCTTTCTCAGACTCTGACTCAAAAGCCCTTGTGGCAGGGGTCTGGGGCTGCTCAAGACCCTCAGGGAGTCATTGGATTGTTGATTGTATGAGGCAAATTATAGGCAGTTTTGAAAGATTTTTCTTTTAACATATGCATTTTTAATATATATGTCCCAAGCTTGACTTTTTAATTTAAGTTTGTTAATATCTATCAGTGATCATTTTTCTGCCCATGGCTTCCACACTGTTGTCCTTACCTCCTCATCATTAATCTTCAGTAATTATTACTGAATCATGCTTGTGCTTGAAATAGTCCACGGAAAAATCTACTTCACTAGCTCTAAAAATTGCACGGCAAACAGATTGTGCTCCTGTCATGATCCAGACAAATTTGGTTTTTTAGATTCAAAATGGTTTTTTGAAAAACCAAATTTCAATGCTAAAAACCAACATGGATTTTTTTTAAAATCAAAGTTGGTTTTGCATTGAAATTTGGTTTTTTTTAAAAAACCATTTTGAATCTAAAAAACCAATTTTGTCCCGAGATTTTTTAGAGTGTACTTTTTCGATAAGACTGTCACCGTCTTCCTTGTTCAAATGGCGTTATTCTGGAGTGTTAATCATTATCTTTCTGAGAATAGAATAGCAGGAAGGTTGTGGGAATACGCCATAGTCCTATTTTTGACAATTGTTTCAGAAAAATAGTGATTTTTAACCACACAAATGCTAATAAAATATTGGTTTTGCGTCAGATTGTCAAATTCCACACAAAATTAATGGTTTAATCAACATTTTGCGACACAATTTATTTGTTTTGTAATAGGGTTTTTCCAGTATACTTCTATGATCAACTTCTGTTGGTTTGGAAAGCAGAAATTGTTATGTTGGGTGTTTCAATGACCCTCAAGACACTCTTGGTCTGATTTGTTTCGCTGTTACAAGTAATTTTGTAATTATGCATGGGTAAGCTTCCAGGAAACCTTATTCTTTTAGACCTGCACAGTAATTACAGACAAGTCCTGTTAAATGCGGATGTCCTATTAGGAATTGAAAATATCTCCAGAAAATATCTAGACCTGGAGGTGCATGGAATAAAAAAATGGGTTGTCCAAAGAAACAAAAATGCCATTAAATTTGATGATAGTTTTAACAACAACACTGGCCCAAATAAGATAATGAAAGAGTTTTGAATCAGAATGATAATTGTAGTATAGAAAAGAAAAATGTTATATAAAACAAAAAGATATAAGTTATATATGTCAGTTTGCTGTGTAAATTGTCATGATATTTTGCATTTGAAATAATTTCCGTCACTTGGGAGTCATGAATTGCTTTAGAAGTATACTGTTTGACAGAATGCGCATGGACACATTATTCAGACAGTCTTTTATTTAATTGTTGGCAAAATAACAATATTCAACAATTTCTTTTCTTGTCGGAGATTCTCAAGAAGCAGGGAATGGTTTCAAATCTTAACAATGTCGGTGTAATCACCTTGGGCAGATTTCACGAAAAAGCTGCAAAATGACTTACCACAACTTGTCCACAAGTTACATTAGCACAATACTGATAAGGCCAGACATAATCGATTCATAGATTCTCAGATTTTCTCAGGGTGTTTCTTCTGAGGATAGCTGGCAGGACAAAAAAAAGCTGAAATCTAAATCTTTTATTGTGTCAATCCATTGAATAAAATCATGGGTAAACAATCTTTTCTGTTGGATTGGTAGGTCAGAGTAGCTAAAAATATGGCCTTGTGCTAATGTAACAACGATGAATGATGTTGGACGGAATTTTTTATGCTGATCCTACTGCAATATAAATGAAGTCACCAGCAGGGTACCACCCCTGGCCTGCTCTTGGGAGACCTGGCTTCCAGTTCAGAAAAAATTTGAGATCTAATCATGTGTTTTTTAACGTAATTTTTATGTACACATTTTGCTAATGTAACACTATGAAATGGACGGATGCAAAATTGCAGTTACATTAGCAATAAAGAAACAGGTACCACACTCAGTCGTTTATGTTTTTGGTGATGTAAATAGGCAAATAAGACACGTTTTTCAATAAAATATTATAATTTCATGTTTTAAATTGGCGTATGTAGCGAGAACACAGAAAAATTTCCATGTAAAAGTTGCTAATGTAACCTCAGTGTCCTGAGACGGAATCGAGTTACATTAGCACTCTTTTTTTATTTTTCATTTTTTTCAAGTTTTATAATGACCAAGACAATTAAAAATGGTTCCAAAATAATTTTCAAGATGTTTTTTATCAATCACATACCATTACATTTTCCTGAATTGGTTTTAGCAGATTCCACAGAGTGCCAAAGTAAGCATGTCTGATCACCAGTAAGTTTGGTTGTCCAAAATTGTCCTCATGAGGCATAAAAAAATATCTTTTTAAGAGGAATAAGCTACATATTTGAGGAATATTTTATTGATATTTATTCATTACCTCACAGATATACTAAGTAATAGGTTTACTTGCTTCAGGAAGCAACAGAGAGATAACAAAAGGGTTGGAAAGTTCAAGGTACTTTTTAAGAGCACTTTTCGTGAAATCTGCCCTTGGCAGCAAGACACATCCTGATTTGCAGCCTGAGAGCCAAGAGAGATAATTTTCGAATTGTGTAATTTCCTTTGCAGAGTCCTTTTTTGAGTAAGAAATTTGACATGACTTATGCGAAGGTATGTATCGAAAATTACTATACTCAAATTGTCCATTAGTATTTCGCATTAAAATGTTGCTCTATCAATCCATCTATATTTCTGTCATTTGCATGGGTGGCATGACATGACTCTGTGTTGGCCTTAAGCTTAGGTCCAATAAGGGAATAGAACCTCTAAGCACCGGAATTATGTAGCTGAATATTGCATAATGATATTAAGTGTGTTATTTCACTCAGCTGCGTTATCAGTCTATTCATCACCATGCACTCTTTCCTGAAGAATTACTGAGCGATGGCTGGTGGGCAGTCAAGGAAACATGACAGAATTGAGATAACAACAGGGGCACTAGAATAATGTAGAAGAAATTTACATGTATAGAAGAGAATAGATGCAGATACAAAACTATGAAAATTTATTTTGGAAAATCATTTTCACACAGAACCTTATTATACCGGTAGGAGGAAGATTGTGGAAACGCGTCTCAGTTATATATTTTTTACTATAGTTTAAGTAAAATAGTGATCTTGTAACCACACAATTGACTAAAGTCAAGACATTTTATTTTGGCAGTAAGTTTTTAGCCATTAAAACAATCCATGATTAAATCTGAGGTTTAATTTTTGGTTTATTAGGGTGAGTAAACCATGACCAAGCATGATTTGGACTAAATTTATGTCCTCTGATCCCCCAGCTCTATCATGCAGGCACTTACAATGCTAAATTCCTGCTGCTTTTCAGCACATTTAGAGCTATTTTTAGCCTTCTGTTGTGACATCATCAGCATTGTTGGCTCTATGACATCACTGAAACAATGGTGACGTCACAACAGCAGCAATAGAAGCAGTAGAAGAAAATGGCTTCTTGAGTTGTGTTGACAGCAATGTTATTCTAATGAGACCACCTCAAAACCAGTGCTACAAGATGCCAGTACTTCTAAATGTTTATGAAACTGTTTGGTCAAGGTGTCAGGAACAAGAGGAGACAAGTATTTTCATCAAGAGTAAGGTATGTTTTTAATTATCAGCCAAAAACTTACTGCCAAAAAAAAATGACTTGACTATAGGTTACCCATTTAAAAAGGTTCTTGATGGTATATATAAAGAACCCACAGCCAAACAATTTTGTTAAGGGTTCAACTGAATTGAAAGGTCAATACTGATGGGAAGCCCCTGTGATGGAACTCTATGCTCCCAACTTGAGAGAAAGGGGTTCCATTTTGGGAGTTCAGTGCAGCTGCATTATCTAAGTGTTGTTTTTGTTTGCTGTTGGAACCTATTAAAAAGTTGGATAATGAAGCTTTCAGGGCTCCTTATCTGTACCAACTTATAGAACCCTTAAATGATGCATATAGAACCTTTTTTTCAATAGTGCAGAAAATTTTGGTTTTACATCTTGTCAAATCCCACACAAAATTAATGGTTGAATCATTATTATTCAACAATTTGTGGCGTCATTTATTTGTTGTGAAGGCCCAATGGGCTTTTTCCGGTCAATTTCTCAGTACCAACATCTTTGTTGGTTTGGATTGCAAAAATTGTTATGTTGGGCGTTTCAATCACCCTTTAAACACTCTTGGTCTAATTTGTTTCGCTGTTACAAGTAGCCTAGGTGCTTTAACAAGTAATTATGGCAAAGCTTCCAGGAACCCTTGTTTGAATTTGAATTTTGAGTTTGCACAAATGATTGAGTGAGATGGTTGCAGAATTAATAACATAAATTTAGCTTGTTGTTTTAAGTTATGACAACGGAAAGGTCACATAACTCAAAACAACAAGCTATGTTTACTCAAATTGTGCAACCATCTCACTCGTTTATTTGAGCAGACTCAAAATTTCAATTTTTTAAATGAGGATGAAATATAAGAAATTAAAAATATCTTTAGAAAATACCAAGACCTGCAGATTGAAGGTGAAAATAAAAAATGGGTTGGCAGCTGGATGGCAAAGTGATTAAGGTTCATCTCATCAAACAACCTGCGCGAATGCTCTGAACTGGGCTAAGACGGATGTTCTTCCCATATCCATCCATCCATCCAAGGAAACAAAAATATAATTAAGTTTCACGAGTAAAACAACTACAAAAATGATCTAAAGACAAGCCTTGAAATAGGCCTTATATAAAGTCTACATGTTTATTGATGCATCAGAGACATTGCTTTTTTTAAAAGTTCATAAGTGACAGAGAACTCATATTCACAACTTTTAATCAAGTTGGGAATTAATTGCTTGACTTATATATTCAAATGTTTGTCTGCGTCATTATAAGCTTAATCTAAACTCATCACTTGCACATGTGTACTTTCGTGCATATTATGTACAATTCCAAGATGAATTGGAGTGGCAATGAGTCTGAAGCCAAAGTAACACACAGATGACGATTGGCTTTCACTGATGCCAATTTCCTCTCAGTTTTGTTTGAGCCTGGCAACTTGGTGTTTCCTGTCGTTGCAATTTCTTTCCCCTAATTTCAGAGCACGGTTGTTATTGGATTTAGCCAATCTTATGTGAAATGACCAGAACCACAACACAAATGGAGCACTATTAATCTGATGGAAATCAAATTAGGCACTTTTCTGCCAGTTAGAATATGTGACATTCTTGTAAATTGATGTAAATTATATATTGAAAGAGTTTTGAATTTAGAATGATAAATGATATATATCACAATAATGATACAAATAGAGCCTGAACATTGTGTATATTGTCATAATATCTCCCATTTCAAATATTTTTTATGTGCTCTATTATTTTCAGTTTGGTTAGATATAAAGCATCCAAGATTGCAAACAACGTTCTGGCGGCAGACGGGAGACGTCAGAAACATCTCCATTGTTGTTTTGACATTTTCATTAACAATATCTGCAATAATTTTGATAGCACATTTCCACTTTGATGTGATGGAAACATAAAGAGATAATTATAAGTTATGCCGGTTGATTATCATGAAAATTCTCAAATTTTCTGTATTATCATGAAAATTCTCAAATTTTCTGTATGGTGTTTAATTTCAGAATATCTTTCAGCAATAGGTATGACTTCAGTGTTGGATTTTCAATAAATTCCAAACATTTTGTCTCACATCTGCCTCTGTTCAGGACCGACAAGTGCCAGCAGAATGTTGACAGTCCCTGGAAAATCGAACTGGGTCTACACCAATTTGATCTGTTTTGGACTGATCACAAGATCAGGTCGCACAACAGCTGTCCATAGTACTACGCCAAACTACTTTCACAAAACATGCTTGCTTGTAAAAATCCAGTACACTTCTTTAAACAAAAATTTTTGGAAATCATGAGACAAAAGGAAATTTTTGAAACTTTATCATAAATTTTTGCCTGTGAAAGGGATGATTTTACTCATCAGAATTTTGATGGTATTCAATCAATTTATGCCATTTCGTGAATGTTAAATTGTGGTCAGAAAAGTGTCCAAAAAGAATTCTCTCTCACTTATTCACGTGTCAATACAAAGCCAATGTTTTTGCTTTGTGATATAAAAAATACTCATTTGTATTTATTCTGTTACTTTATGGAGATTTCTTAACTAGGACAACAATATAATTTACAATGCTACAAGTGGCACCTTCTATACTGGAATTGTATGTGGGCTACAATGTACCTATCCTCCGTGATAAAAAATAGTTCCGACTTTTAATGTGGTATTTACAAGCAGGCTGCTAAAAATTGAAGCATACCAAAGTCAGATTAGACACTTACAGAGTTTTTGGAAATAAACAAAAGCATCACTAAATGATGGAACTGTCCTGGTTTCTTCCAGACACTGTGCTGGTTTCTTCCAGACAATGAAATTCTGTAGACCGCTCACAGGAGCTCGCAAATTTTGCACCCTAGGTGGCAGCAAATAGCGGTCAACTTGTCAACAGGTCTCACACAGTTTTCATGAGTCTTTCTTCTATCCTTATGGTGAGGTAAATAGAGTTAACATTAGTACAGTGGCGTCTCCAGGATTTATTTTAGGGGGGGGCCAAGGGGGGCTAGGCTGTTCAACCGGTGGGCCATGTTATGTGAAATGACCTATGGGACAATGGGTTTAAGCTCAAAATTAGGGGGGGGGCAGAGGGGGGCCAAAGCTGATTCATCAGATAGGGTTTCTTGCAGAAGGATAAAATAATTTCTGTGGGAGTCTCCACAAAATTTTGACACATTTTTTCCACGCAGTTTCCATGTATTTCTGGTATGGCCTGCCGAAGTCCCAGGTTTTAGCTTTTGACTGACAGAATTTAGTAAGTCGGATACTAATTATCGGTCATGACTCATGATGGACTATGTAATGGATGAAGAGTCCTAGTAATTTGCTATTCCGTAACAAAATAGCCATTTTCAATCGATAAATTCCACGTTTCCTTCCAAGTAGTCCATTTTCAGAACAACGACAGTGGCCTAGTGATTTCCACACTTTCTAGGTGTGCTGCATGATTCACATCCATCGGGATATTATCATTCGGATGAGCCTTTAAATTGCAGCAGTAATTAAATAGCTTTAAGAGCTTTAACATGAGAGTGACAGGTCCATAAGGAGCAATGGTTGATAAGCATTTTTAAGTGGACAGCCATAATGCTACCTAATTGGTTACGATGCTCACAACGGGAATTTATGACAAAATACAGCCTTTGAGCATACTATATTTCATTGGGTGGATTCTCTGGCTGGTATCCATACATAATATTGCATACCAATCACAGTAAAAGTATTAGTGACAACTGTGAATATAGCTCCATTTTAAAAGAGCAAATATATTTTGACAGATTTAAAAAGAAAGAGTAATTTGGTGGGGATAAACCAGTCTTGACAGTCGTCCTAAAGCTTGTCTGGCAGACATTAGTGATTGTCATGATGTGGTGACCGATTTGACCCCACTTGTCATAAGGATTGAAGCATTGTAAGATTTCTGCCGGGGACACAAATACGTGAGAACGATGATGACAAGGATTAGGTTCAGTTGCGTAACTGGGGGGTCGAGCGGGGGGGGGGCACCTGGGGAGGGGGTATGCAATTATCTGGGGGGGGGGTACCCACTATACTTCTTGTATATTTTAGCCTGAGTTGGAAAGTTCATATTATATAATGGGTCAAGGAGGTATACACATAAACACGTTGTCTGGAGCCGCTTATGTGTATTTCTATAACAAAATTAAATTTTATTTATTTTGCTGCGCTACTATTTGGAAATTTATAAAATTTGAGAACATTTTGTATTACATGCAACAAGTAATTATTATTTACTAATTTTTAGAAATAAAAACATTTGGTGCATCCACCGGATCATCTTCGGAGTGCAAAAACGGACCCAGTACTTTCTGTTTTACAGGAGATCTTGTTGAAGTTGACTTGTGAAACACCAAAACTGAGAAATCTCATTGTACGTGACGTGTGGTAGAAAGCTACTGATGTATGACCAATGTCCATTAAATGTTGTGTGTATATTGAGGTTTATTCACGATTGACCATATGGTCAAGACACAGATTCACAGCTTCAGGTGTTATCAACTGCCAGTTCACTTCACAGCTTCAATTCTTCTTTTGTATTTGACCGCTTCTGGCTCAGTTTTGTTTCAGTCACAGAACGATGACAAACAACAAATTTCTTACAATGGGATGGTGTGCAGTGATTGGAATTGAGTTGCACATCCAGATTTTCAGGGGGGAGGGCCTTGGAAATTTCCTTCAATGTGAAATTATATTTTATTTTGTGGCGACTTTAATTATTTATTTTTCAAGCATCCCATATCCCAAAAATTTCATTTCTAAATCAAGCAACACCGGGTTAATAAAAACCCCACCAGAAATATTTATTTAAGACAGCCCAGAAAGAGTTTATTCATTTTTTATTTAAAAAAAAATCCAAACCAGAGCTTGTCACAAAAAAAAATCGTATGAACTGATTTTGCTTTTCATAATCACAGATCATAATATATTTTCATTCAGTAGCAACCTGCATGAATGCTGGGACTTGCCAAAAATTACCAATAGTTCATGTGAGGCAAAATGAGCAATGATTAAAATTACATTTTCTCATATTATGCCCTGTATGTTAGAAACAATTAAGAGACCTCATGGTAGGATAGGCCTACACCGCCACACACTCACCAATCCACAAATTCCTTAACCTGAACCCCTCTTATCCTCATGTAGCCTCAAATTCCCTCATTTTACCTTAAATTCCCTCACATGGCATCAAATACAATCAACTAGCCCCTCACTCAACTAAACTCAGCTCACCCCCAGCTTTACCCTATGTATCCCTCAACGACTATTGGTTACCCCATCATCACAGTGGTTACCCTGTTACACTATGTCAGCACGAGGGTGTATCCTGCCAGGAGGGCTGTTGAGAGGGGTTGGGGTAGGATGGGTGATAGACTGATAGGTCTGACATCTGGTACTACTTGATTTTATTGGACCAGCAGGATGCAGTACAAAGTAGTAAGATGTTATGTACCACTCTTGGTACCGATGGAACTTTTATAGATCGATCATTGGTTGTCCAGACAGGACACGGAAACTGAATAGACATTATTTATTTTTAAAAAAAACAACTCCCAAGCCCCCCTCCCTTGATATGAAATGCGCTCCTGAACATTGAATAAAAGCAAGTTCTAATCCTTGAGGTTTGGCAATCACACAAATCTGGGCTCTCATTCATGCTGTCTCTCGGTTATACCTTTAAAGTAACCAGGCGTGACTGTTCACCAAACTGCTAGTGGTCAAAAATAAAAGAGAGTTTTCAAACAGTGGTCAAATACAATAAAATTGCAATAACTGTGACACAACTCAAAAAGGTGTTTGGCCATATGGTCAATCGTGAATAAACCTCATTGAAGCTGCGAAGTAAATAGCATTTCTGTCAGTTTATCCAGTTTATTTCAGTTTATTGCAAACATATAAACAAAACTGCCATAATTCGTATATCACAAACTTGGAACAATTTGTGTAATCCCTGTCAATCATGAAGTACATGTGAATGTTTGATTGGTCAGAAATCATTGGTGGGCAGGACAACTCACACCATTTATGAACAGGGATCGACTAAGACCACACTTGAGCATACCTGATCGCATTTTGTGAAGGTTCAATCAGGTAAATATATTCTTGACTGGTTACATACCCGCTTGTAAAGATCGATTTGATAGATAGATAGATAGATAGATAGATAGATAGATAGATAGGTAGATAATTAGATAGATAGATAGATAGATAGATAGATAGATAGATAGATACATTGATTGATTGATTGATTGATTGATAGGCAATTAGATAGATAGATAGCTAGATAGTTATATAGATACCTAGATAGTTAGATAGTTAGATAGATAGATGGATTAAATAATCTATCAATCTATGTAATTATGTATAAAAATAATGAAAACCTATTTGACTGACGCATGTGACAGTAGTACTGTATGTTTACCGAAAGGTCTTGTGGTATCAGAATTAGCATGCTTAAAAACATGCGGTCTGGACATGTGAAATGTGGGCAATTGGAATCACTTGATAAAATCATTGGCATAAAAAAAACTGCACTTCACGGTTTCTGATTGTCTTTGACATGTTTCACGGTCAGCTATCTCTCTCTCTTTTTACTGTTAGTAATATTTCATGGCTGAGCAGACCTCATTTTCTATCTACCACACGTCATCTGTGCACCATACATCACAATCTTAAATTTGATTTTCTTAATAAATCATCTTTGAATTATTTTTTCAGCACCAAAACTTTGCTGGATAATTTTCTGATACAATGCCCACAAATTGCTACGCAAATATGCAAATTTAACTGATTAGTTCGTGGACAGTCTTCAAAAACTATCAAAATACAATTTCATCAGCTTTCAATCTCCACAAGTCAACTTCAACGCGAATTCCTGTAATGGTACTAAGTCCCCCTCCCGCACGCAGCAGCTGATACTCCGAATGCTTGGAATATAAATTATTTAAGGTAAGGTTTGATAGGTCGCTACATGATGGAACAATTTAACAACTTATTGTCATTTAATTCAGGTATAAGATATAACATCAGAATGGCACAGCCATGAAATTTGCGCAGCACTAAAAAAGTTTTTTTAGGACTTTGAAATTTGAAAGACGGATATATATAGAAAAATAGAGAGAAATTTAAACTAGAAATGATTAGAAAGATAAAATAGATAAAAAGTAGAATAGATAGATGGATAGATAGATGGATAGATAGATAGATATATAGATAGATAGACAGATAGATAGATAGATAGCAAATAAATAGGATTAAGGATAAATAGAATTGATAGATAATCAGCTAAATAGTAAAAAGGAAGACAACACTAAGAGCTGCCAATTTAAGTCTAGGCGAGATTGTTGATATTACATAATAGTTAGTAAAAAAAACAATAACATGATCTGCATGTAGAATAATTGCTCACTGTTACATAATCATCAGTTGACAAAGATTATGTAACTTCAATTTTGTTATGTTTTCTTGCTGTCTGTTTTGAAATGAAATGAATCGCATGTTATTAAGTTAGTTTTGCTTGTCAAGGCTAATAATTAACTGTTCCATACAAATTATGGATGCAGGGAATATAACTGGAAAAAAATAAATTTTTAAGACACTTTTGAATATGATTACGCAATGTTTTGTTAAATTCGAAACTAAATCATTGATGAGAAGCTGGACCTACTTGACCTAATTTCCTGCTGTCGACCATTGATCTTGAGACCATCACTGCACAGATTTTTGAAACCTCTCTTGTGCTCAATTTGCTTTGCGAAACAGCCTGCGGCCGTTTCGCTGCACGAATATCATACGTATCAGATGGCTATCTTACTCCACAAATGAAGCAATTCCGAATGGTACAATCTTTTTGTTTGAATCACGGACCTGAAACAAATAGGAAATAGGAAACGGATGTGAGATGTCATAATTCTTGTATAAATCACTCAGCAGATAATTGGATTTTTCTGCATATCAGGATTTTGGAAGGATAAATATGTTTACTTGTCTCTTGATAACATTGTATTGCAAATTGTATGGCACTTACATACCATCTGTGTATTTGTAAATGTACAGCATTGATAATATTAATATATAGGCCTATGCACATTTTAAACAAAAACGATAGAATATTTGGTTTAAAAATATTTATTCCTTTGCTTACAAACCTTGGGCTAAATTACAAGCTCAGGAGTTATTAGTATTACATCACCCAAACTAGCATAGTACTTTGCTAAATATTGTAGTTCTAAGCCTGAAATGACGTGGCCATACCACATAGCCATTAGCCGCTCCTGCTGCCTGCAGTTCCATGGGTATTCCACACCATGCGCTGGATGGTACATGAATCTACTTGAAGCAGTAATAAAACTAACATTGGACTTTATAATGATAATTAAGGGAGACATAAAATTGCAGAGACTTGTCTCTATAGAGAGTAAATTCACAGATGGTTCTGTAGCAGCTAAATTGCAGGTGGGGGTAGGATATCTTCTGTCAGTTTTAGCTGCAGCAGCACATTAATCTTATCAAAATCCAAATGCTTACAAAATTTGACAGTTACTTCAAACAAGGTCATAAAATTGTTTGTTCAGTTCTGATAAATGATATTTTAAAATGATATTTGCTTCTCTTTCATTTTAAACAATCTTATCGGGGTTACCATTACATCTGAAGGGGGGGGGGAGGAGTTTGAGATTTTTTTTAACTAATTAGTTTCTTTCTCAATTTTTGTGAAATAAATGAGTTCTTTTTGGACAGTCTTGAAATAAATCATTTCTGGAGGGAGTATTTCTTAACTGGGTTTTGCTTGATTCACAAAGGAATATTCGCAAACATCACACAACACTAAGTTATAATTAATGTCTCGGTTATCATGAAATTAATATTTTTCCATTGAGGAAAACTGCAAGCCTCGTGAATATTGAATGGTTGAGTTGACCCCTAAATGCCTCAAAGCCCTCAAAACCAACAAAAACATGAAATTAATCCATAAACACCTATATTATTGGCAAAATGAGACCAAAGTTGTTGATCTCAGTATTGACCTGTGCTGAGTCACTTTTTACGAACTTTTTGTTTGGCAACGCGACATGAAATGTAAGATTTTGAATATGTGCTAATGTATGTGTAGTTCTGGAAATGCTTTTAAAAATTTTAGCCATTAAACAATTGCAAAATCTAGATCTATCAATCTAAAACTATGATGAAGTATTTATTACAGTCGTGTGACTTCTTTTGGGTTTGAAAGTTTTAATGTTGATTCGGCTTTTGAAATATGTTACAGTAATAGCGAGGTCAGAAGGTGTTTTTCCTGTCTTGCTCTTTAGTTGCACACAATTGCCTGTTATACTTAAGACAGCTACACACTTTGCAAGTTTCTATCAAAATTAAGCAATCACACTCCCAGCTTGAAGCATAGGAAAACTAGAGAAATACCTCAAAAACAAGTAATTGTCTGCTGAAATGTAATCCAACAGAATTTCGCTTTTTAAAAGTCCACAGCAGCTGCTGTTTCTAAACGATTTGTGAGAATAAGAACTATTGAACATCTGTGAGCTACCCATGGCATTTAGAAGCGCTGTTAGTGTTATACAGAGAAATCTATGTATTTGCGCCATCACAGAATGCATGCAGTCTCAACATGTCCCGTCAGTAGTTCCATGCATAACCTTGGCTGCTATGGGCAATTGGGCATATATGACAACGAAGACAGTTTCATGTCTCAAGTCAAGGTCATCACTACAACTGTGTTCATGACCTGCCAATAAATACTTAATATGATGAGCTGGGGTGAGTGTATGGCATCTAATATGGTATTTGTGCAACATACACCAAATGGATTTTTCCGGGTTATCATTGTTTTGTTCCCTAAATTATGTCTGTCTTCAGACTCTGAATGTCTGCGTTTCAGATAGAAATCCTCCTTGACAGTCCCACATGCAAACCCTGCATTTTTTATTTTGTCAAACGATATACAAGATGTGCCTGTACGTGTTATATAAAAGTGTCTGTCAACTGTCTTTTCATATTATGTCTTCAACATGAGTACAAACTAGTGCTCGGAATTGTCATGATAAATTAATTGTTTTTCTTCAAATAAAAATGTATCCGAAATGCACTTCATGGTGTCAGTTTGATAAGCAGATTTGCTTTTCTGGCTTCCAAAACTTCTTTGTCGAATAAATTAATCAATCAGTCAATCAGCTATGTTGTAAGAAATGCAATATATATATATTTTTTAAAGAAAACTGAACAAAAAACCAATATGGTTGTTTCGAAATTGGATAGGCATCTTTCTTCAGCTGTGAAAACAACAGCGATATTGTGCCTTTCAAGACACCCATCATGCGCGCCTTGACCCCTGACCCAAGCAGAATTAGACACAAGACTGCTCTTGGGAGGAGGCAACCCATGGTAGTCTCTTGGAAACAAATTTGCATGGAGTCAATGTCTTGGAAACAAATTAGCATAGAGGTTGGCTTTGCCGAAGCCTTATTGCAAAGGAATCCACTGATGACCAAACAATCCCTTGAACCAATAATCCAGATATTAGTGTCAGCACACTGCAAAAAATTCCCGTTAAATTTTACAGTTAAATTAACTGGCAACTTTGTTCCAGGTCTAAGAACTGTAAAAGTACTAATAAACCTGAACAGGACAATGAACCGTAAAATGCAGCTTGTACATTGAACTGTAATTTTGCAGATTCAACAAAGTGATATTACGGTATAATGTACATATATAAAACAGTTTATTTAAAGTATATTTTACAGTTATATCAACTGTCAATCATAGAATGTAAAGAATGCAAGGAGCAGTATAATCTACTGTAAAAATATGGATAGTATGTGTTATTCTTACTTATTGCACAAGTGTGAAACAACAGACTAAGCATGTGATTTAACTGTTGCATAGCTGCAGGGATGTACCGAAGCTGGAATCAGCTGAGAGAGTGAGAGAGTGAGAGAGCCGCTGACTCCAGGCTCAGCCTTGCTCATCTCTTGCTTGACAGCAGGGAAGTAAGTCCATCAATTATACCCAGCAATTAAATTGCACATGTTTGCTCACTAACATAAAATTGATGGATATTTTCCAAGAGAACCAGGTGTCAAGTTTATCGAAGTATGTTGTATTGATGCAGACTGCGCCTGGGTTATTTTGGTTTTAATAGTGTCATTCTTTAGATCACATCATAAGACTCACACAAATGTCAATGTCATATATAAATATAACAACTTTTGCATAATGACAGCATCTTTAAGATCATATGAATGAGGATGTTCCCTTACCTTCAGATAAGTTATAAATTAAGTTTGATTAACAGCTGTGAAAAGCATATGTTATAGATGGCACCACATGTTCCGTGGTTGAAGTCCATGCAATCTCTTGTTTACAGTTCCTAATATGACGAGGTGTATTGATTGTTTGGCCAATTCAAATGTTTTGTCTGCATATTACAAGTTGCCAGTAAATTAACAGTTTAAGTAATTGTTCATTAACGTGAACTGAATGTTAAATGACTTGTTGCAGTAAAATTATCTTGGAGCCATTTTGTAACTGACAAAGAACTGTAAATTCACAGACAAAGTCTGTTTTAAAAAAATACTGATAAAATAACAATAAATTTACGGTTCTTTTAGCCAGAAAAACACGGCCATTTCTTACAGTGCATAATTGAGGCATATATATAGATAGACTGGAGAATTTGCTCTATTCCATGTACATCTACCGTCATCTGGCTTGCCAAGTCAATTGAGAAATATACTCATCTCATGTCATGGCTATATATATATAATTAATGTATATCACTGGCAGGATTTCCAAAATAATTATTTTAAGTGTGAAGAAAATCAATGAGTGTTCACGGTTCAGGAAACTATCTTTTTTTTTACTTTTATCTGTAATGGCATGTCCTAGAAAGAAAATCTCAATCAGTCTTATAAATATATAGTGTATACAAATATGAAATCATCTGTCAAAATGTGGCATTATTAAAATGTCAGTTAACCATGCATGGATACCATATGGGAAAATAAATACAATGTACAGGGCTGTTATATTTTCAAGGCAACATAATCAGTATTAATCACTGAGAAATCATGTAAAGAACAACATGGCTAAAAAGCAAATTTGCATTTTTAACTATGATTTGGCATTTGACACAATCAATCCCTATCTGTGATGCACTCTGATGTTATTGAGAGGCGTCCACCACCAATATCCTTTTTAACACATGATCAATTTTTGATTAATTTGTGATTTGTGATAATTTTAATTTTCTGTTTTTACCTTCTTTTGTCCAATATTATTTATTTTCTCTATTCATAAAGTGGAGCGATCTACACCGCGTTCCCAATTATTATGCAACCACTATTTTTCCTGATATCTCTAAAAGAAATAATTCTATTTGCATATCCTTTACACATAATGATATTTGTGTCATGGAGCCAATATCCTGTAAACTTTGTCAAATTCTGTTCATTCACGGAGAATTTATGCCATGTTTTCGGTGTTCCCAATTATTATGCAATTTCAAGATAAGGCATTCACTGCCACCCAGAATCAATCAAACTGATCTTAAAATACCATGAGTCCTTACCCCTTATTACTAAATAAAAAATTGAACCATCACTTTAAACATTGGTGTGTTTATATGTAAGCAATTGACAATATACCCCTGCATTGAAATAACATTGAAATACTGAAATTTATGCAATGAAAGCCCAATGTCAGCAAGACACTAATGGAATCACTATCAACCTCATAATCCACTTTCCTTAGGTTTAGAACTCTCCCCTAAACCAAAGAAAATCAAATTTCAACAATGCATTTATATACTATCTTGAAATGAAGTCAGGTTATTCCAATTTACAATGATATTCCTATGGGAGAAAACTAGAGTTTCGATCGGGACCGATGCGAAGGGAAAGCTCTCGCACGTCGAGTGGGCGTGGTGTAGTTAGGTTGATGTCACCTTTTCGTCACTGGGAATGAATATTAAAAGAAATAGTGTGTATCTTTCATTAGATATATTTCAATGTAGCGAACTGTGACTCTGTTGCATATATGCAGCATCAGTAACAAAGCACCCGGGACTAGTTTTTGCACTGTATTTGGCATTTTTCCGAAAGTATATATATAGAATGGTCTGCATTTGGTCAGCATTTGGCCTGCATGATGAGATTTTTGGTCTGCATTCTCCTAATCTCCTAGAAAAATTCTTGGTTATTTATGCTCATTACCTTTTTTTTAACTACCACTTAAAAGACTGGATTTTATTATTTTAAGGAAGGGTCTTGTAATCAACTGTGGATTACAGAGAGTGGAAATCATTGATGATGGCTTAAATGCAATTAATAGAAACAACCTCGATTGGATAAAATTCTAGATTATACAGGCTGCAAAAACAAAATTTGTATAGCCTTCTTGAAATAAACTTTGTTGATAGGGGTATACATGGGTCTCAAAAACAGATGGAGTGTCAAATGTTGGAATTTAAAGGAAAAATAGATGTCTCATGTCCCAAAGGCAGGGTCTTGTAATCAACTGTGGATTACAGAGAGTGGAAATCATTGATGATGGCTTAAATGCAATTAATAGAAACAACCTCGACTGGATGAAATTCTAGATTATACAGCCTGCAAAAACAAAATTTGTATAGCCTTCTTGAAACTAGAGGTAGTGTGGAGATTGAATGGATCGCCTATGCTGTCCCACAGGGACTAAATGATCGCCTGTGTTACATAATACGCAAGCCAAAACCTTGTTTTGCGAATTTGATTGGGCAATACTTCACCAAGTTCACTAATACTAAGGAAATAATCCATCTCTTGCATGACAAATGGGCTCTTTTTTTTACGAGGGGCGGGGGGGTTGCTGGGTATTTATGCAACAGAAGTTTGCCAGTATTAACTAGAATGGTGTGCATGAGATGCACAAACAGAGCTCTGCTACCAGTACATGACACCCTGCTAAGTGGGGCAGCCGAGGAGGTTGGGCACCCCAGGGGGGAGGCACCCTAGCAGCAGCAACGAGGGTCCGCGGGGGTAAATCCTCATGTTTGCGGGGGTAAGGCCCCATGTCCGCGGGGGTAAGTCCCCATGTCCGAGGGGGTAAGTCCCCATGTCCGAGGGGGTAAGTCCCCATGTCTGCGGGGGTAAGTCCCCATGTCCGAGGGGGTAAGTCCCCATGTCCGAGGGGGTAAGTCCCCATGTCCGAGGGGGTAAGTCCCCATGTCCGAGGGGGTAAGTCCCCATGTCCGAGGGGGTAAGTCCCCATGTCCGCGGGGGTAAGTCCCCATGTCCGCGGGGGTAATTCCAATGCCCGAGGGGGTAAGTCCCTATGTCCGAGGGGGTAAGTCCCCACGTCCGAGGGGGTAAGTCCCCATGTCCGAGGGGGTATGTCCCCATGTCCGAAGGGGTAAGTCCCCACGTCCGCGGGGTTAGTCAACATGTCCGCGGGGGTAAGTCAACATGTCCGCGGGGGTAAGTCCCCATGTCCGCGGGGGTAAGTCCCCATGTCCGAGGGGGTAAGTCCCCATGTCCGAGGGGGTAAGACCCCTTGTCCCAGGGGGTAAGTCCCCATGTCCGAGGGGGTAAGTCCCCATGTCCGAGGGGGTAAGTCAACATGTCCGCGGGGGTAAGTCAACATGTCCACGGGGGTAAGTCCCCATGTCCGAGGGGGTAAGTCCCCATGTCCGAGGGGGTAAGTCCCCATGTCCGAGGGGGTAAGTCCCCATGTCCGCGGGGGTAAGTCCCCATGTCCACGGGGCCGTGTCCCCATGTCCACGGGGCCGTGTCCCCATGTCCCCGGGGCCGTGTCCCCATGTCCCCGGGGCCGTGTCCCCATGTCCCCGGGGCCGTGTCCCCATGTGCTTGGGTTATCCCCGGGGATGTCCCCATACTTGGGGGGTGCTAGATATTAAATGGTTTCCCCCTTGGTTCATTTATGTATGTACTTTTTTTATCTTAGCAACTTAGTAGATATTAAATGGTTGCCCCCTTATTCTTAGTAATATTAAATGGTCGCCCCCTCCTTAGTAGATATTAAATGGTCGCCCCCTTATCCTATCTATGTATCTATGTATCTATGTATCTATGTATCTATCTATCATCATTTCTTAGTAGATATTAAATGGTTGCCCCCTTGGTTCATTCATGCATGTGTTCCGCTTGCGACACAAATTCTAGTTTTGTTTTCAATTTGCTGCATCAAGGTCACGTGTTGCAGTCCCCCCCCCCTGTCCACTCTGACCATTATTTGCTATGTCAGAGAAACTTTTCTTGGACAAGAGGAGTGACCAGTGGTAAGGCTGTCATTGCACATGCCACATTAACAACAACGACGTAGAAATGCAACCATTGGTTAGGCAAGATCCTTGTGCCTAAATTGACAGCACTTCAATAGTCCGAATAGGTATGTAGTGCAAGTTTAATTGCGGAGAACACAACCTATCAATTTCAGCTGCGTTCATGATGGTAGAGCGATCGCTCTCCCAATTATGGTTGCATAATAATTGGGAACGCAGTGTATTTCCTTAGTGACCGTGGACTCACCCTGGCATCTGTTGTCTGGCAAAATGTCCTTTGTTTATATAGAGATGAGATCTGTCCTGTCCGATTCGTCAGAGAAAGATCAGTACTTCTTGCTCATTTCAAAACAATAAACAGTGCTTGTCTTTGCTTGACGATCCCTTTAGTTTGTTGGCTCAGAAGGGTCTTCTTTGTATTTTGTATGATATTACCATAATCACGGTGTAGAAGCAAAAATTACAAGAATTGGCATTTTTTAGTCTTTGGTTGAAGTAAAATACTAAGCCAATCTACAATAAATTCATAATACACTAAATCGAAAAGAAACATCCTTCATTTTTGCTTGTAATTTTTTTTGGGCCAATACCAATTATACAGTATTACTCATGTCTTTAAACAGATGTCATTGTGACTGTCTGATCGTCTGACCGTCTGACAATGTTTTGTTCTGTTCCATCTCATTACCTTTGCAGGCTTTGCTTTAGCCTGACCTAACAAGCCTTATCCACAGGCAAAAACAATATGTTTCTTGTGTGGTATGTTCCACTCCACTGCCATTCAACTCCAATGCCTACTAATAGAAAAGGTACCGTAATATGGGGTGAATCGGGACAGAATTGGCCGTTTTTCTGTGATAGCATTGGCAAAAATCAACCCAGGAATCGAACAATGGTGTCAAATTGTGTCTGATCACAAGGTCTAACAACCCCTAGTAGCTTGAAATGATATCTTAAATTGCCAATGCTCAGGGCCCAAAAAACCACTGTCCCAATTCACCCCACAGTTTGGGGTGAATCGGGACAGACTACTATTTCCACAATCAATACTTCCCTGCTTCTTTAAGTGATCGTTTCTTATACCTAAATATTAGAAAACATCTTCAATATGCAAAATATTTATTTTGAGGAAAATCTGAGATCAATTCCATTGATAATATGCAGATTAAAAAAATATGATAAATGACAAAAAAACTATCAAAAACTGATGTTATCTGTTAATTTTGCTGGTGATTAATAATTCTGGACTAAATCAACAATACATGATGCCAAGATCAATAATATTTATCAAAAAGTCACGCCAGTACACTCAAATGAAAATTGGTAGAGTATAGTTTTTATCACTCCCGAAAATTTGCCATTGACCTGGATCTGAACCCATGACCAAACATACAAAATCCCATATCTAGCTTACTCTCCTGATCCCCTGGAACTATTAAAAAAAAAAAAAAGTTTACTGTGAATTTCATAGCTCCGGTATTCTTACTTTTTATGATCGAAGTAAAGTTTTGACCAACTTGCGAGAATCAATTTCTGCAGGGCCAAGTTAAAAGTGCTGCAGCTCCTCACTGCATGCAGTCAGAAGGATGAAATTCTACCACAATATGCGCTAGTTTGTATATTATATATGTGCAAAAAATCAAAACCCTGAGACAAGTAGAAGGTGTGGTTATTTGGGGAAATCTAACTCTTCCCTGTTCTGTCCCGATTCACCCCAGTGTCCCTATTCACCCCATATTACGGTATGACAGCTTGCTCTGACTCTTCCACATCGAACTGGTACGTTGTCACTGTAGCAGACGAAACAGGCAACTATAAAATTCAGCAGAAGAGAGCAGACCGGGACCCTTGGACAGCCCCCCCCCCCCCACCATCTCCAGAATGAACAACTTCACAAATACGAATGTTGTCATTTGTCCACCACAGTTATCTTAGTAATAAAACTGAGAAAACAAAATTGAGAAACTGTGGAAAATATTAAAGTACACTGAGTGCCATTAAAAACGCGACATCGTTAAACAACACAATTTTCTAAGTTCTGGTTGCTCTATAATTATAAAATTTTGCACAGGCCTGATGTTTGATCTTAAAAGGTATTTTGGAAAACATCGAGAAAAAGGGTCGACTTTTCACTATACACGACTCATTTTAGTTAGCTATGTTTGAAACATCAGTTCACGGACTGTGCTTCACTGGAAAATGAAGCAATGGAATTATTGATTTTGTGGATTGTTGGATGGGAATAATCGTATGTAATTTTCACATAACATGCACAAGACTCCATAAAGCTGTCCCACGAAAGTTTTTGACAAAAAAAAGAGGATAACCTGATTTTGAACGAAAAAGTCAACATTGAGGAATTACCAACTGGAAAAGAAGCATGTGAACCCAAAGTACTGAAAAATGATGTTTGTATGCATGCCTAGGATAGAAATGTACAAAAAGACAATCATTCCTTATCAATACTCTCTAAAAATCTTAATAAAACCTCTTTTTGAAAATTTTGACAAAAGCTCTTGTAGGGGGCAGGGCAGCATTGACACTAAAATCTTACTAATATAATTTCGTCATCTTTAATTGTGGCTAGGTCAAATATCACTTTTTTCCATCCCATCAAGCAAGTAAAAAGGTAAATTATTCAGACTAATTAAAAAATATTGTGGAAAGAACAGCAAAGCTATTGAAATTAATCATCACAGGATCGTGAAATTTTGTGACTTGCATTTTCAACAACAGCCACGACGATTTAATTTGACACAGAAGTATCCAGTACACTTAAATTTCTTCCTGCACCTGCATATTCTGCAATAGAAACTGCAGAATTCTGCAGAAAACTGCAGAATTCTGCAGTTCTGAAAAAAATTCTGCAGTTCTGTAGGAAACTGCAGAATTCTGCAGAAAACTGCAGAATTCTGCAGAAAACTGCAGAATTCTGCAGAAAATTGCAGAATTCTGCAGTTCTGAAAAAAATTCTGCAGTTCTGTAGGAAACTGCAGAATTCTGCAGAAAACTGCAGAATTCTGCAGAATTCTGCAGTTCTGCAGCTCCATGCAGTATTTGTGAACCTCTGGTACTATTAATGCATCTCATAAATTGCAATGCATCTGCTAAGTTCAGACCTCTTTGACAAGGGTCTTGCCACTACCCAGGAAAACGTTGGTTGCGGTTTGGGGTTGAGTGGGGGGGGGGGGTCTGGGGTTTTGATGATCATCTGCAATGCATTCTGCAGCTTGCAAAATGGTTTGCTTCATCTGCATGGTCCGCATTTTACACTGACCCTGCAAAATGGCATTTTTGCGAGCTGACCGTTCGCCGAAAAATGTGTCGTACGGCAAAAAGAAACAACGACGGACAAAGACTGACTACTGCAGTCTATAGACCTGGTTGTAGGGTACCTGAAACTTTTTTCTGAATGAAATTTGGTTAAGAATTGACCGAACAGAGAGGCAAAACGTCCATGGAAGTTTATTTTGATAGAGCACTGTCAGCAGTTTATAAAATGACATTTTTGCGAGCTGACAGATCGCCGAAAAATGTATCGTACGGCGAAAAGAAACAACGACGGACAAAGACTGACTACTGCAGTCTGTAGACCTGGTTGTGGGGTACCTGAAACTTTTTTCTGAACGAAATTTGGTTGAGAATTGATCGAACAGAGAGGCAAAACGTCCATGGAAGTTTATTTTGGTAGAGCACTGTCAGCAGTTTATAAAATGACATTTTTGCGAGCTTACCGATCGCCGAAAAATGTATCGTACGGCGAAAAGATCAACGACGGACAAAGACTGACTACTGCAGTCTATAGACCTGGTTGTAGGGTACCTGAAACTTTTTTCGGAATGAAATTTGGTTGAGAATTGGCCAAGCAGAGAGGCAAAATGTCCATGGAAGTTTATTTTGATAGAGGTCATTCCACAAACTGCTACCTGGTAGAACTGACGAATTCTGCAGTTTCCTACAGAACTGCAGAATCTTTTCAGAACTGCAGAATTCTGCAATTTTCTGCAGAATTCTGCAGTTTTTTGCAGAATTCTGCAGTTTTCTGCAGAATTCTGCAGTTTTCTGCAGAATTCTGCAGTTTTTTGCAGAGCTGCATAAAACCCCCCAGGCTGCATATCTCCTACAGAAATACAGATTTTGCTGCAGAAACTTTTCAGAAACACTGCAATGACTGAGGACTACCAAAACCCCGACCCCCCAAACCACAACCCCCCAAACCAACCCCCCAAACCACGTTTCCTTGGTAGTGGCAAGCCTCATGTCAGAGAGGTCTGAACTTTGAAGATGCATTGCAATAAACTACAGGAAGTAACAGAGGTTCAGAAATCATGCAGGGAGCTGCAGAACTGCAGAATTCTGCAATTTTCTGCAGAATTCTGCAATTTTCTGCAGAATTCTGCAGTTTCCAACAGAACTGCAGAATTTTTTTTAAGAACTGCAGAATTCTGCAATTTTCTACAGAATTCTGCAGTTTTTTGCAGAACTGCATAAGTGCATAAAACCTTCCAGGCTGCATATCTCCTACAGAAATACAGATTTTGCTGCAGAAACTTTTCAGAAACACTGCAATGACTCACTGGGGCCAAACGGATGGGGCGACTGCAGTTGCCCCATCTTTCAATATGGCGGAGGCAAATGAAGGAGTACCAATTCTGCATCGTTTTCTCATAAAATGCATTTAAATTCCCTTAAAAATAGTTGTACATGGCCTAAGATCCAATTTAGGATCTTCCTGCATTGCAAGTTGTTGTCTATCTCTTGTCAATTCCTTTTAATTGAAGAGTTCTGGAATCGGCGGAATGGGGAAACTCTATTCGCCAACTTTGAAAAGATGGGGAAACTTGTTTCATGAGATGGGGCAACTGATACATTGATTGATCAACTTTGCTTGTTTCTTGGGTGGTAGAGTCGATAAAATTGCATCAGATATGTCAGAAATAACCAAGGGAGACACAGAATTAGTAGTCATCTTACCATCTAATTTAATTCAGATTGGTGGACTCAGAAAAATCGAAGTTCCTCTTACTTCAGAATCTTTTTAGAGATAATTTCTTGCTCAGTTTTGGTAAAATAAAATAAATAATTAATTCTTGAGTTGTCTTGAAATAAATAATTTCTGGTAAAGGAATTTCTTAGCAGGATGTTTCCTGATTTCAGAATGAATATTTGGGGACATCTTATGCTCAAATAAATACTGTTGCCGTTACTATGAATAAATTATTTGTAGCCACAGACATCTCCCAAATCCCCTTAAACTTAAATGGTCGTCCCCTTAAATAATTATAAAATATTTCAAGCAAGCATAGGCGTAGGAGGGAGGCCCTCCAAAGAAATTTGGAAAAGCAATTATTTGGGGGAGTTTCTTGCAGAAAATTTTGTTTTTTGGGGGGACATTTGGGAAAGTAGTTTTTGGGCAAACCCCAGCCTAAAAAAATATTAGAGGGGTTATATCCGTGATCAGACTGTACAGTAGAGGTGATCAGGATGGTTCCAACTACCTATCCTGTCTCAATCTATCCATCCATCTAAGTAAAAGACGGTGTCTGTGCAGGTGGGGGGTGTATTTGATTTATCCCAATTTCAAGATCCATGGCAGTTTCTGCATTTCAACATATTTGATGATCTACTTGAATTTCTTTGCCCCCCCCCCCCTTCCGATCCCCTCCCAGGGTGCATGCCGATTTTGTCTATCTGGATATATGCCCGTGTCAACATTAAAGGAGGGCATTCAGGGGGTACCAATATACCCGGGTACAGCAATTACATGGAATTCTTAATTACCTTTTCTCTGATTGGACAGCTTGGATTAGGTATTGACCAATCATCTTGCTTTGATTGCTGTTATATTTCAAGTGCAGTGGTCAACATACCATAACTTTCTTAATAATGCTCCGATTTTCATGAAAATTTCAGGATTTATTTTTAGCGGCATATTACACATTTTCCTCTAAATTAACATTATTATCTGCACTATTCTAAGTTTTTAGTTTTTTTAGAATTTCTGATTGCTGCTAATGAAGGGTAATTAAACTGTAATTAGGGTTTCTGATTTCAATGTAATTCAGAATTCCTTTGAAGTGGACAGTCCTAATGACCCTCCAGTTGGAAGATTTCATAACCAATCAGCTCACAGCAGCACATATTCAATTTTTAGTTCAGATTTTCATAAAAATTGTATTTTGACGGTCTTAAAATGCCCTGATTTGCTCAAAACTGCAGATACGCATTCTTTCGTTACGAAATATCATGTGGTTGAAAGATGGAGTTGTTTCTTGCAGTATTATTACTGGTATTGATGATTTTAACTGAGGAAAGTGGGAGATGTTGACTGTTTGAGTGCCAGAATCAGAATGAAGGCTACCCCAACTGGGTCCTTTTATAGGTCGATGCCCTCCTTTAACTGTCTATGGTGATTGGATTATTCCCACATCTAAATGCAGTTTGCCAGGAGAGGCACTATATAGGCCTAAATGACTGTTTTTTGAAATGCCCTCAACTATACAAAATAATAATAACTATCTTATGGTCACCTCTTGCAAACCCCTAGTTTAAAAGAGTGTATTCAATTGAGCCAAAATCTACTTTCATGACTTTTTTGTTACGTCTCAGCCAATATCATTTCGAATGATGTCCTATGTTACATCTTAGACCTAGACATGACATGTTTTTAGATTATTTTGAAGAAATTATACATGTTATCTGTGAAACAATTACTGTAATTTATTCAAAATGGGTATTCGCAGAATTTTAGATAAGTATTTAGAGTTTATGACAGAAATCATCAATTTGCAATAAATCATGAAAAGATGTAACATTGAACACCACAGCCATTTTAGAAGATATCCAGGACGTAACGGAGACACCAAGGATATGACGATGGGTAGCTTCATTGTCTGAAGCATGCAGTGCACAAGTCATTTTCAATTTGAATGAATCTTTTCCAAAAACGAAAATACTTCTAGTTGACAATTATGACAATTCTCCAATGCCAAGTTCACATGAAAGCTGCAAAACCATCAGATGTCAGATTTAACAACGGACACCAACAGCCCAAGACATAACCGGGACACAATTTTGTCCATGTTACATCTTTTCCAAATATCTTCCCATTGATATTTTGCTTGAAAATTCTACAGCCTTGAACCCCGAAAATTATTCTAATAACAGTGATATAACAAGTCAAAGGTGTAATGTATCATCTAGCATCCAACTGAGACACAATTTCATGTCATTGCAACTATATACCAAGACGTAACATTCTGAAATAAGAGGTCTTTGAAGCAGAAAGCTCCTCCCTCACCACTGCACTGAAAGTAAAACCATCAGTGATTGGTTGAAATGACAAAAAATATGTAATTTGTGGCCAAGACGTAACATTTAAATATTTTACAATTTGAAGATTCTAGGGCCCAGATGCTTGAGAAATCTTACTCAGAAACAACATGGACTGATTTTGCAGTCAAGTAGGAATGAAAAGTTCAACTGGGAATTCATATTACAGTGATAGCTAATGAATTTCCTTCTATATTTTAGTGTTGTCGGATGTGGTATTGTGGAAACCAAAGCAGATAGGCTACTTCAACCCCTTTTTAATGCTATTTGAATTTAAACTTAGAAGAAAGGAAAGTAAATGTTATTTATGAAATTCCGAACAACAACTTATGATATAATTCACTTCTGAACAACAGCCGGTGGAAGTCTTGCGTGGACACCACATAATTTTTGGCCATTTTTCCCTCCATGCCCAACTTGATCCAGCTTTAAATTGCGAGGTAATTACTGAAGCCATGAATTAAAGTGCACCACTGAGACAAATCACTTACACTACCAATTTACCATACATTCATATAATATTCATTTGGATGGATGTAATCAGTGAAGTTTTATTCAGCCATAAATGGCCATTCTAAGACGTAACAAAAAAAGTCACGACAGTAAATTCTGGCTCAATTATGATTTTTTTAAAAAGGAAGATGATTTTTTTCAAACTCTTAAATGAAATTAAGAAAAAAATTTAAAGAAAATTTCGTTTAAACATTGCTTGTATATATTTGGTGAGGGCAGGGTACTATAAATACCTGAAATGGGCAAACAATTGTGTTAAATTAATGTTAGTTAGCTTCAGTTTCCCCATCCTTCAAATCATTTTGATATGAGTTTCCCCATCCTCGGGAATGAGTTTCCCCATCCCGCCGAAATTGAAACTAGCAGATTTAAGAAATAAAAGACGCTTTTCTTGTCAGTTCAGCACACTGGCCCTTATTATTTAGCAAACAGAATATCATCATTAACTTTCCCAGTCCATATTAAGTTGGCAAATACTTTAATCAACGTGATTCATCTCAGCTTTTTTTGCCTCCGCCATATTGAAAGATGGGGCAACTGCAGTCGCCCCATCCGTTTGGCCCCAGTGTGACTGAGGACTACCAAATCCCCGACCCCCCAAACCACAACCCCCAAAACCAACCCCCCAAATCAATGTTTCCTTGGTAGCGGCAAGCCTAATGTCAAAGAGGTCTGAACTGTACAGATGCAGTACACTGGAGGAAGTAACAGAGGTTCAGAAATCATGCAGTTAGCTGCAGAACTGCAGAATTCTGCAGCTTCCTGCAGATTTTTTTTTTTAAACTGCAGAATTCTGCAGATTTTTTCAGAATTCTGCAGTTTTTTGCAGAATTCTGCAGTTTTTTGTAGAACTGCAGAATTCTGCAGTTTTCTGCAGAATTCTGCAGTTTTCTGCAGAATTCTGCTGTTTTCTGCAGAATTCTGCAGTTTTTTGCAGAGCTGCATAAAACCTCCCAGGCTGCATATCTCCTGCAGAATTACAGATTTTGCTGCAGAAACTTTTCAGAAACGCTGTAGTGACTGAGGACTACCAAAAACCCTGATCCTTCATACAACAATCCCCCAAACCACGTTTCCTTGGTAGCGGCAAGCCCCATGTCAAAGAGGTCTGAACTTTGAAGATGCATTGCAATAAACTGCAGGAAGTAACAGAGGGTCAGAAATCATGCAGGGAGCTGCAGAACTGCAGAATTCTGCAGCTTCCTGCAGAGTTTTTTTTGAAACTGCAGATTTTTTTTGGAACTGCAGAATTCTGCAGTTTTTTTGCAAAACTGCAGAATTCTGCAGTTTTTTGCAGAATTCTGCAGTTTTTTGCAGAACTGCAGAATTCTGCAGTTTTTTGCAGAACTGCAGAATTCTGCAGTTTTTTTGCAGAACTGCAGGAAGAAATTATATACTCCTCGAAGTATCGCTCTCAGAGATCTGTAAATTTTCATGAACATACCTGATGGCAACGACTAAATGTGTGCAAAATTTCATAGTGATATTTTGAGATAAAGTACCATTTTGTAGCCATTTTGCAATGTTGCGTTTTTAATGGCGCTCAGTGTGAGTGTATTTCACAGGATTTGTCAAGGCAAGTGCCCATTGTCAATCGTTTTCTAGCGGACCTCTGTGCTGATTGGCTGGTTGTTAAATCATTAAATCAGTGTATCTTTCATAGAGGTTAATTTGGTCCATATTAGGCTTGCCCAGACCGCATTTTGTAATGGCATCTGAAACTGTATTCCCCTAGATAGATAGATAGATAGATAGATAGATAGTAAACTTAGATAGTAAACTTAGATAGTTAACTTAGATAGTAAACTTAGATAGTAAACTTAGATAGTAAGCATAGATATATTAAAGATAGATAGTAAAGATAGATAGTTAAGGTAGATAGTAAGGATAGATAACAAAGATAGATAGTAAAGATAGATTGTAAAGATATATAGCAAAGATAGGTAAATGTAGATAGCAAAGAGAGATAGATAGTAAACATATATTTTAAAGATAGATAAATAGTAAAGATAGATAGTAAAGATACTGACTGATCATTCATTTAAAATTGGTTGATAAGCTGGAATTTTAATGTCAGCGCAATGTAGAAATTCCCTCACATACAGACAGTCAGAAATGTTGCGGTCTGGAATTGGCCATTCGTGGGGCAAGTCAATCACTGTGCATTGAAACTTGCCACCAATCAGAATGTGGGTGCATGTTTCATAGTTGATTGATTAAAATTAAGATAACAATTGTCTCTTGCTTTAAATTGTTAAAATTGATATGAGTAGTTTATTATTTTTATCACTTTCAGACCAGTGTTGTCAGTTCACAGATAGGCTGAGTACTCATTGTGCTGACTGAACGTGTATCACCGTTTTTTGAATAATTCACTTACATTTGATCGAACACAGTTTAAAACAGTTCAAAAGCAACTTAATGTGAAGATCAGAGATTCGAAAGTTGCATATAGAAATAAAATAGAAAATATGTTCCATGCCAATAACAGCAAAGATGCATGGAAAGGGTTAAAATTATTGTGTGGCTACGGGTCAAAATCTAAAATGACTGTTACTGATAATTTCATTGACTATGCAAATGAATTGAATGTGTTTTATACAAGATTCGATGTTCATAACCATAAAGCTGAATGTGATGCTTTATTGAATAATTTGAAAATTGATGCTGATTGTAGTAACTCAGTTTCATATGACGATGTATTAAAATCTCTCAGACGAGTAAAGGTTAATAAATCCTGTGGCCCAGACAAGATTAGTGGTAAACTTTTGAAGTCATGTGCAGATCAATTATGTGCACCACTTAAGGTACTTTATCAAACATCACTTGATCAATGTCGTGTGCCAGCTCTATGGAAACTTTCTGAAATCATCCCTGTGCCCAAGATTAAGTTTCCAAAGGTTAATAATGACTATCGTCCTATTGCTTTAACGTCACTGGTTATGAAGCGCTTTGAGCATATAATAAAGCACACATTGTGTAAATATGTTGATGACCAAACGGATCATCTTCAATTTGCTTATTGTAAAGGTAGGAGTGTTCAAGATGCTACTCTCACTCTCATGCATAATATCTATGAGCATCTGGAAAATCCATCCTCCAGAGTTAGATTGTTATTTATTGATTTTAGCAGTGCCTTTAATACGATTCAAAACCATCTGCTAATCAAAAAACTTGTTTCAATGAATGTCAACAACAATCTTATTGCATGGATCTTCAGTTACATGTCAGACAGGAGTCAATATGTTAAATTAGGCAATGTAAAATCAGACACCCTGTTCATAAACACAGGTGCCCCTCAAGGCTGTGTGCTATCACCATCCTGTTCACACTGTATACAAATGATTGTAAAAGCAGATCTGATCGTTGTATTGTTATAAGATATGCTGATGACACTGCAATTATTGGGAAAATTCTCAATGATGACCATCGTGACTATCTTGATCAAGTGAATGACTTTGTATTGTGGTGTGATGATAATTTCCTTAATCTCAATGTCAAGAAAACAAAAGAAATGATGTTAGATTTCAGGAAAAAAGAATCTGTTGTGAATGAACTTGTTGTGAAATCTGAATGCGTGGAAAGAGTGCATGAATATAAGTATCTTGGAATGGTCATTGATGATAAGCTGAATGGAACACAAAACTCACAGCTGGTGTACAAGAAATGTATGCAAAGAGTTCACCACCTTCGGGTGCTAAGAAACATCAACATCGATCAAAAAATTTTAACACTCATCTACAAGTCAATTATTGAATCAATTCTTTGCTTTTCTATCACCACCTTCTATGGTAATATTTCTTGTCAGCAGAAGAAGAAAATGAAGAAAATTGTAAAAGTGTCAAGTAAATTGGGTGCTAATGTTACATCTCTCAATGATTTATATAACAAAATTACTTCAGCAGGTTAAAATAATGATGAAAGATGACAAACACCCTTTACACTGTAAATATATATCTCTGAGATCAGGCAGAAGACTGGCTCTGCCTAAAATAAGAACAACTCGTTTCAAAAATTCATTTGTGCCATCTAGTATCAAATTATATAACCATCTCACAAATTTAAGAAATGTATGACATATATGTATGAATGTAATCCCTGTATGACTGTGATATTTTGACTGTGATTATGATGCATGAATGATTGTATGGGCTCGCTCCGCAAGAGTTTCTCATTACGAGATTAATAAAGTATATCTTATCTTATCTTATCTTAGCTTATCAGAATGTTCTTTGTTCCGTCTGAACTGAATTTTACTTAAATCTGTGAATTTTCTGTTTGTCTTTACATGCTTGAATGCCCTCACTTCGATTTTTTAAACTCTTCTACACAATTCTAAATACACTGATTTAAGCTGAAAATTGTGTACTACAATAAGCTTGTTGTTCTGCAAATGTTGCGTGAAAATTAATGTTTAAGATGCAGCAATTAATTTGACATCTTTTTATTATTGTTGGTGTGGCAGTCACAGCAATTTAACTTCCGTCCAGCTCAGGCTGGAATTCAGATTTTAGATAAACTTTTTGGTTAATTTTGTTGTTTAAACAACTGTCAACACTACCAGGTATGTTGTTATCACGAAAATGTACCAAAGAAAGTTACGCATGCGACATCCATGTGTTTTCTTTGTGATAAATATGAATTTAGAGGAATTATATTACTGACTTCGGAGAAGTTCGTCTGCTGGGATCTTCAAGCTGTCATACCTTTTTATAGTTATTAGTAAGAGGAGTTAGTGAACTGGCCTAGCCCAACGGTACACGAATCACTCTGTTTCTGCCTGTGCCTTATCATTGGCATTGAATGCACGAGAAGCTAGTTTCTTGTGGATATCAGCTATTGTTCCATGACCCCTATGTAACAAGCCTCCTGATTGGCCAACAACCCACCTGCATAATGTGATGTTCACCTGTGTGCGGTGGTGCGTGACAGGCAGGTCAATAACAAATGTTATATTCACTGATCAGACTTCCAAAAAAAAAAATTTTTCCAAAAAAAAAAAAAAAAATTTGCGGAAAAAAAAATTTTCAGAGAGAGAGAGAGAGAAATTCTTTATTTACGTGAAATGGGCTCACATTCTAGCCCCCAGCCCTCTTGGGCTTACAATTCACTTCAAAAACAATAATACATCAAAATAACAGAATTTTCGTTGAATAATACAAATTTGAATTAAATTTGAAATGATTTGTTGATATACATATATACATTAGTCCAATATGTAATAGCAATCCCAAAAAATATAAACTTTGTTCGAGTTATACTAGTAGATATATAATTCAAACTCTTGGAATGTTAATTTTCATTTGGCCTATTTACATATTTACAAATACCATATTGCTAATTTGATGTCGACATATATAATTACAAGTATCGTATTGTTATTGGCAAGTATCGATAATTACGTAAATTAAACTATGTATACAAAGCACTTTGTCTTTTTTCAAAAGCGTTACATATAAAATTAGCTGTTTTTTCAATACAATCATCTTTCATCAGGAATTCAATTTTTCTGTCATCATTTAATAAGTCAAAAAAGAAATTAATTTGTCTTATCCTGTTGAAGAACTCAAATCTAATATCATTATAAAAGGGACAATGAAAGATAAAGTGCATTTCAGATTCAATGTAGTTGAAGTTACAAAAAAGACAATATCTGTATTCTATTGGAGTGTCTTGAAAACGTCCAGTTTCTATTCTTAATGGTAGAATACCGTATCTAAATTGTGATAAAAGGGCACGATTTCTCCTGTTTTGAATATTAATTACAAAATTTTCTACATTATAGCTCTTTTTAAAAATACTATAAAAGCGTAATTTTGGTACAACAGTGATTTCATTTCGCCATCTCTCACAATAATTTCTGTGTAGAATTTCTTTGGCATTCTGTACATTGATAAAAGTGTTATTTTCAAAATTTGTCAACATACTGATTTCTTCACAAATTAATTTGATTTCTTTACTCCAATTTTTGCATATTGACTTATCCCATACAAATATTTTCTTAACTATTCTATCATTCTCAATGTTCAATAATCTGTTCCATAATCGCAACATTTCTAACTTATGACGTGTAATACAAGAAATCCATCCCATGTCCCCATTAATAGCTAAATTTGATGCAAATCTGTGAACTCCTAAAAAGAATCTTATGGCTCTGTTCTGGATAATTTCACTTCTTTTAGAAACATTAAAACCCCAAACTCCAGCTGCATAATCTAAAATTGGAACAATTCCTGAATCATATAATTTAGTATAAGTCTTATATCCAAAACCATTGTTTGCTTTGAATTTTGTACATAAACTTCCTAGTGCTCTGTTAGCTGAATTTGCCAGTGAATCAGCTGTTAATTCGAAGTTTAGATGGGTATCTAGAATTGTGCCTAAATACTTGTATTTTTCCACGTAACAAACTTCATCATCACCATAAACAAATTTGTAGTCTGATTTAGTTTGAGTCTTATTTCTGAAATGCATTATTTTTGATTTATCAATGTTAACTTTCATTTTCCATTTGCAACACCAGTTTTCAAGTTTACATATCATATTCTGTAAATCAGTCTCAGTCTCACTTATTAACACTATATCATCAGCATATAACAAACATTTCAAATTTGTGTCTCCAATTTTAACACCAATGCAATCATTGAACTCGTCCACAATATCATTTATAAATAAACCAAACAGAGTTGCTGACAAAGAATCACCTTGTCTTACTCCTTGATTAACTTCAAACCAATTGCTAATATATCCATTAACACAAACAGAAAAAAAAAAAAAATTCGAAAAAAAAAAAAAATTCCGAAAACAGAAAATTTCAACAAAAAATTTTTTTTCCAAAAAAAAAAAAATTTTCCCCAAAAAAAATTATCATGGAACAAAACAATTGTGGACTTCAGTTTCGGTCAATATCAGGTTTTACGGACCTGACCGGTGATATTCACCGAGGCCGCAACATAGCTCTCTTTGGCTATAAAACATCCACTCTACTGGATGTGTGCTAGTCTTGAGATCAAGAATATCACCGGTCAGGTCCGTAAAACCTGATATTGACCTCAACCGAAGTCCATAATTGTATAATATTCACTGGTCCTTACAATTGCGAATGCAGTATGCAGCTAAAATTGAGGCAATAACAATACTGATATCAAGACTAGCACACATCCAGTAGAGTGGATGTTTTAGCCAAAGAGAGCTATGTTGCGTAGTGAAAGTGTAATAGAGAGAAAGACAGATATGGTAGGTGCAGGCCTCTATGTAAAGTTCTCGGCACTCACAAGGGTTGATTGATGAGATGGGAAAGAGAGGGAGTGGGAGTCCTCAGCATGTTGCGCATTTACCCCCTGTGGGTAATATGCAAATTACGTTAAAGAAAAAAAAGTTGATGTTTTTCTTGGAGCAACTGATGGGGATTGGAGCCTGCCTATTCTTAAGCTAATGACAAGACTCACATTCAGATACATGGGCTTTCCTTATACAAGAACAAGCAAATTGGACACCAATCCAAGGATAGAATAGTTTTTATTATTAGGTAAATGCTGCTGCCCTTTGTGCGGAAATACTGCGGACAAAAGCCTACCGAAGCCTCTAGATATACCAGAGCACGTATCAAGATTGCTCTTGATCAAAATATGGAACACAGGCCAAAATAACATATAATATTTGATTTGGCAAGCTTGCAAGGTTCATTTGAAGGCCTATAAAAACAGCATAACGTGAGGTCCTGAGGCAAGACTTCCGACTTCTGGTAATCTGACCAATCAGAGAGCCATATTTGTGACACATTTTAAAAACAGCATCAAATGTTGCAATGCAAATGGAACAGAGAGCTATTTGTAGTTTTCCACCAGCCAGTACAGTAAGTTTTCAATTTTGTCAATTTCCTAGGAAAATGTATGCAAGGTTATTCAATATATGTGGTCAAGCTTGTCTGAAAATTCCCAATTGTTAATTTACATTGTATATAGGCTGTGTCAAAGATTTTCACAATACCACAGACTTCATTTCAATACAAAACACTTTGAGCAATTTAATTAGACAGGATCCATTGCATACATGTACCTTTTTTTCTGCACTGGTGTCAGCGAACTGATTTACAAGCAAGTTCCCCTGGCTAAGTGTTATGAAGATTCTCTGTATAACGTATGTAATCCATGAGAGAAGGCAAGCTGAACCATTCATGCCATGGCTTTTGAAACGACAGTTTTCTTTGTTATATGATTGACCTTCTTAATATATCAAACACATTTACTAAAGGCTTTGATAAAGATCACAGGTAACTTTCCATGTGGAGAATCCCAGGTAATCTTCCAAATGATATCGATTGCTTTTTAGTTTTATCCAAGGGGATAGTTCTGCTTACCTTTTGCATGTGTTTAGGGGGGGGGATAGTAATTTTTACAACCTGTCAGGTATGATATTTAAACAGAAGAAAACGTCATTGAACATGCAAGTACAAGAAATTCTGCGACACCTTTGTATCTGTACATGCAAATCTATGTGAACCTATTTGCACGATCATCCAAGGTGTGCATATAACTGCATTTACTGCATAGTTTTAACAATATACATGTTCACTTTGTTTATCAGGGTGGGGGATGCTAAAAAACTATATCGACCCTGAAGAAGGTACTAAAAATCCAAATGAAACGGAGGGGGGGGGGAGTTCTAATTTCTTTTTTTGGCAACTTCTCGCTAGTCATAAATTCTAAAGGCCCCTTTTGATAACAATTAAAGGTGGATTGTACACTGATTTGGTGTTGAACCATACATACTAAAATTGATATTGTATATAATCAAGGTGGAATTGCCTTCAACCCACAGAAACAAATTAGTCACTGTAGATGCCCACTTCCATATGTTAATGCTGTTTCTGCAGATGCGCTGCTCCCTTGGGCCCAATAAAGAGTTATTGTGTCAGTAGAAAGTCTTGCTTATCATTACCAGGGGATCAGTCAGTAATCTCAGCAATAAGGTTAGTAGGGTTTGCAGTCCACTCCCAAATATCATTAACTGCATTCTCCCTTGGGACACCGGGTCCCTATTGAGTGATCATTCCATCTAATGCAATCACATAAATTGCAGAATTTTCTGAATACTAAGCCCAGAAATATCTGGTTGTTAGCTTCTCTGATAATGATAATGAATATTTTACTGTCATTGAAACATGCAATTAGGATCAATGAACCCAACAGATTGTCTGCCTTAAAAAAAAATTGAGGTTGCCAACAATTCTTATTAAATTGACATAGGTCCTGATACAAATTGAGATAACAATATTTATTTCATCCTACTGATTGACCCCGGAAAAAAATTCCTTGACACATCTGAGAAGCTGAAGATCATTAATATTATTATGTCTAGCCTAAGCATTCACAAAATAAAGATAACTACGCTTCATATTAATTGCATAAGGCCGTAATCTCATATTTGTATTCTGCATAAGTAAATATTATCGATATATTTTTATTGTGACTCTCATATCATATAATATGGCCAATGGATTTATATATAGAGTCTGTATTGAGTGACCATTCCGTCTAAAGCAATCAGATTAATTGCGGTATTATAAAAATAATTAACAAAATGAAGGTAAATTTGCGTCACATTATGTGCATATTACCGCATAAGCCTAACCGTACACAGCATGTGTACTGTGTAGCTTATATATAGTAAATATAATAGAGTTTTTAGTCACTTTAGCATGGTGTAAAAGTGAAACATAGTGGGCGGATGTGACCTGGCTGTAAGTGTCAGTTGCTCATGCTGATGTTGGATACTAGACAAGCGAGAGTTCATATAGATTACAATAAGAAGAGCGGTATTGTGTACATTGGATAATACATATAAAATATTTTTATTGAAACTGAACGTCAACAATCTACATGGAAAGCATAAAACAGTTTAAAAAGTAAAAATAGGATCATTAGCACGGTAAAAATCTTGACTGGCAAGCTCTTTTGGGAATTGCCAGTTGCAAAAAACTCACATTTACTTGCAACAGCAGCAACACCTAATATATTTGTATTATACTGTCTGTTTTGCTACGGCCTACTGAGTTAACCAAATGGATTTTTGAAAATTAAAGAAGAATAACATTATTAATGCATGCAACTGAACTGCATACTTGAGGTATATAACAACATGAAGGATTAATAGATTGCTTGATTATTTTACTTGCTCATTAAAGTGATGATTATGCAAAAAACAATACATGAATATAGTTGAAATATAATACTTGAAAAATGTACAGGGTGTCTACAGAAAAAGAGGACAGTCGACACGATTGGATTTGTTTACATTTTATTTTGTGCCAAGCATCATTATTCAACAAAACATGATTTGTATATGAACAGTATATTCAGAACAGTCAAATTACCCATTATTCGCACCCGTTGATGTGGTAACTTTCTGCAGATGAGACATAAATGATGCAAAAGCTTGTTTCATGCTCTCCACACACATTTTGCCCCGTGCAGACATGGCGGAGGCCTTTAACTTTAATGCGAGGGTTGCGATAACTTACTGGATTCTGTCTCCCAATTTGCCCATACTGAATAATCCACTGGGTCCAGCTCAGAAGACAACGGGTGGCACTCTACCTAGCTCAGGAGGCTTGTTTTGAGGCACTCCTGAGTCTTCTTCGCAGTACGAACAGATGCTACATCTTGTAGGAAGATGATTTTGCCAACCAAAGAGTTTCTCGTCTGACGCCATGGCACCCCAAATTATTTCAGAATTTTATTACAAACATTTGCTTTGATTGCGGTACTCTGGTCAATGGTTTATTTGAGACATTTTTGTGATTTTCTTGTCATCAGATGACTCCATGTTGAAGACCAAGTGTTAGGTCCTGAATTCAATTACCGGCAGCTGGTGCATCAGCAAATGTCCCACTACTCACGCATGAATCATTCTTACTCTCACGAGCACCATAAATGGTGAAAATTTTCTCATCAAGGATGAGGAAAACAGGACGACCTTTTTCAGCTTAGAGCAATGCAAGCACTTATGCATATCATGCTTGCATTTTGCCTTTAGTAGTGATCTAATTCAATGTCACTTTGATTATGCTGTCTCGGCATGGTATATGGGCTTATCAAAAGCTAATAAGAAAAGACTTCAAATAGCCCAAAATAAAATTGCGAGATTTATATTAAATTTTGGTCCAAGAACATCTATAGGCCAACAGGAACTGGACAAAATTGGACTTCTAAACACACGTCACCGTGCAATTCAAATGATATTAGGTCATATCTTTAATATCAAAAATGACCTTGCTCCAAGCTATCTATCTCAAAATTTCACTCCAATACAACATGAGTACTCAACAAGAGGCTCCAGTCATAATTACACAGTTCCTCGGCCTATTGGTGTTACCTCTGGAAATTTCAATTATAATGGTACAAAATTATGGAACGAGCTACCTTCCTGGATAAAATCCATAAATAACAGACTGTTATTCAAGAAGAAAGTCAAAGCTCACCTCAGAGCATTAGCCGCATAACATAAATATTTGCATTAATTTATATTAATTTATTTACTCGTATAACTAGTCATACTGTCTATATATATATAAATTATACATTGTTATGTTTGAACCACGATACCATTTTGTGATTTGATGGACCACACTGGAAATAAGTCTCATGTGAGACTTTTGTGTGTAATCCAAGATTTTTTTACACTTAATACTTCTTGTCTTTTTTATAAACATGTATGTATTGACTGCAAAAATATCTAAATAAAATCAATCAATCAATCAATCAATCAAAATAAACATATTTGCAATAGACCTAATATGGCTGACTATCAAATCCATTCTTGTGTTAGACTTATCACCAAATTCTGAACTTATATGAGTGTGAGAAAGAAGAAAAGTGACTGTCCTCTTTTTCTGTAGACACCCTGTAAAGAAATACACAGGGCCAGGAGATATCCTAAAGGCAATTTATTGCAATGACCAAGTTGCAGGTTGGGATTTTGTCATTTCCCCTGCACATGATAGTGATTGGCCAATGGCAATGATGCCACTGTTCGTATATGCACTCTAATGCTCTTGTTTAGTATCCACCATCAGCAGGAGTAACAGACACCAAGGGCAAGGTCATGTCCGCCCACAATGCCCCTGTGCAAGAAGAGCACACTCTGCGAAGTGGAAGGACCAATCTTCTTGGGTGATGTGGTGGTCACCGTTGCATTTCTTCTTAGGATGAGTGTCCTGTGTTTGGGGCAATGAGGTTCGACCCCACTGAACTTCAATATCTTCTGCAATGTAGTGTATGTATGTCAATATAAAGCAATTGCAGTTATGAGTAAAATATTACTTCACATCCAATATGTATGATGTGTTCCTGTGGATACAATGTCACCATTGTGGCCATTTCCTCAATAATGTTCCTGCTAAAAATATTGAATACATCCATTTTTCCCAGAAGTTTCATAATTTCCGGTAGTGCATATTATATGAAATAGCTCTCTCTGTTCCTTTTATAGAATTATGTCATTTCGACCTACAAAGAACTAATTTTAAGTGAATAACAATAATTTATCTACTCATTAATAATGCAATCTGAAACAATTGTGTGTAGTGAGTCTTTAAAGCTTTTGTATCTTCATCTCCTCTATCAACATGTTTTTTTTTCATTATCCAACAGAACCCCAAATGAGCAACAGAATAAACAATAACATCGAATTTCCTTGCCTGTCTTCTATCATGTTATTGTTTGGGTTTTCTCTCAGGTTATCATCACAAGGAAGTACAAAATACCACGAGGGATTGAAATGATTATAAGGGAATGCTAAAGATTGCAATGGAGCACAATATTATTTACAGGGGAATATGAAAGTCCGCAAAGGATTTTGATTAACTTACGGAAGGTACATTTTGGTGAGCCAACACAATCCTATCCAAATAAAATATATAATTATCAAGACCATTCAGTTTTTATAATTATTTACAAACATGGACGAATTATACACAAGATCATTCCGTTTAAAACTCAATCATAAGATGAAGCGACAAAAGTATGTATCATGCACATTAATTTAGAACTCACAGTCATGATGGAACTCGAATGTATAGGGTGTCACTGAGGTCAGTACAGTGCCCAAATCATTTTTTTTCTAGAAGCAAAGGTGTCTTATTCCAAGTAAGAACAATCAATTAAAAAGTATCCCGGATATTACTTTGTCATCCAAAGTATATCATATTGTGGGCTGAATTACTGAGATAATCGAAAAAGATTCATTTCGATTTTTTTTTCACATAATCGACCAATTATTCAGATGCATAAATATGGAATAACATTGTGAAGGTCATGACCGAATCAAGCACACTTCAGCTCTGGGTGATCAAGTAGGCCTATAGCACTTCAGACACATTGTTGCCTGTCAATACCGTTACTTAAAATATCAGATCACAGTGGCTTGGATAATGCAAGATTTTCGACAACAAAGTGCTCTTCCTTGTTAGCTGTTGTTTACCTGACTGCACCACTATTGTAGCCTCTTGCCACCCATTGGAATGTTGATGAGGCTGGGTAAAGATCAGGTTGTTGTTCGGATAGGGTTAATGGGCTGTGGCAAATAAATTCTGTTACTGCCCTGAGTTGTATCAGATGCAAAGCCCAGTACAAATTTCATAGCAAGAATTGGCAAGCTCTAGTGATCTCTCAGGCGCAGTAACTTTTGACAATTATATGTTTGTAAGGGGCATGGAGTCCTTTTGAAAGATAATTTCTAACCTAGTTTTGATGGGATAAATAAATCTTATTACGATGTACTGTGTACCATAGTACAAACTTGTTTCGTAGGCTTGCTCTTCAACCTGATAGGTAATTCCACTCCACTGTCAGATATTATGGCTTGGAATCAATCATCTGTCATTAATTACATCTAAATGTAAACTTTCTTGCCCTTGCAATGCATCGATCATCATCAGTCACCCTGAAGAAGACCCCTGGGAATCTCATCACTAATTAAGTAATTATCATGCAAACGTTACATGAATTCACAATTAGACTGTCAGAAATTAATGTACATTATACATTCATTTCAAAGCGCCATATAATCTTTTTTAAAGTCATTGCGATTTTAATTGAATGCTTATAAATTCTGCTTCTATTTGTTCACGGTTTCTTATTATTACAGAAGGCAGATTTGATAAGGACGAATTCTGAACACCTGTAAAATACATATTTTGATTGATGTTGGTAGCAGACAGCATCAATAGTTCGCCTTACTCTCTTTTGGAACTAAAAGGTCAAGATTGAACCTTTTGAGGTTCTACAGCTTGATATACATGTAGCTATTGCAGCTGAAATGGTATCAAATTGAATCTTTAAAAAGGTTCGTCTTATGGAACCTTACGAGGATTGAAAAAAGCACCTTTTGGTTCAATTTTTGCTCCTTTCAAGTGTTGTAGAAACCTTCATTCCGCATTATAGAATATTGTGAGGTGCCTGATATAAATCTTTCCACAATTTACGAGTCAATACTGCAATAATACTTGAATTGAGGCCTGGCGAGGCACCTTCATAAATTCTGTAGATCTCATACTCTTCTGCAGCTCAGATGTCTGCTACACTGCTACAGACATAGCTAGGTTCAGAAACAGGATATTATCACATGTAATTCTAGAGTGTGTCAAACTCTGAGACCAGTCCCAGTCCCATGAATGTATTACCGATAAAACAGTTGTGCCAAATTCAATTCACTGTACTTCAAAGTGTGCATTTTAAGTGTGAGCAGTTATCTTGGTGTCGGGAATTCACTGCCTTCCATGTAATTACCATATATATGTTTGAAATGGATTCCAGCTGACCCAAGCTTTCCTTTCACTGAGGAACTGCCACCTTCCTGCAAGCACCATCGATATACCATTCATTCCTATGTATGCAATGGACTGAGCAAGAAAGTGACATATACTGCTTATTAATCGAAAGACCATCATGACAGGATATATCATCGCTCTGGACATCAATGTTATTGAATGATATTTTAGGTTATCAGCCAGGATGCCAGATTAGGTTCACAAACCGTGTTTTTTCTGATAATTGCAATGTTTGCAAATCTGATTCAACAGAACATGCCCTTCCTGTTTTAGTGAGCCTAGAGAATTGTAGGCTATTGTTACTGGTGTCCTACTTTGTTAGTTTCTTAAGATAAAATATCCTTCAATTCAGGTAAGCTGGTGATATTTACTGAGATTACACTGAGCTTATCATAGACAAGTCTTTGTGTTTTCCCACCAAAACATTTGTCCAAAATAAGTCAGATTAGTCAGTGACAAGCTCTGAGAGTTCATTAATCAAATTTTTAATTCCGTTTTCCTCCAAGCGGTTTGAGGTACTTGTTGTTTGATGAGGTGATTTCTTGTGTCAATATCCGCAGGGCAAAGTAAATGTGGTAGTTCCGTTAGCGATAACAATGTTTATACACGATCACTAACTTTTGTTCAAACATTGGCAACAAAGTAAAATTAAATGAAAATGGGCTCTGTGGAGATCAGCTTCGATTTACAATGGTACTCTTTGCAGGCTGCATCAGAGTATTAAAACATGATTAAGAAAGTTTGCAATACTCAATTCATTGATGTATGATGACTGTGGCTTAATGTCCAGAATCTACGTACAACATATACATTGTAGAACTCACACTCAGACTCATTTTATTCTTGCTCATAACAAATGAAAAATACACACCATTTATAATATATCAATTTCTATTGAAAATACGAGCAATGGGACTCCACGAAGGCAATAAGTTGCCGCTGATGAGGACCCCCAATGTCAAGAAATTGTTTCAAGGCACAGTGGGTAGCAATGTATTTAACAAACTTCAGTAAAAAATATTAACAACTATAAATAAGAAAGAAACATAGATTTTATAGTAGAATAAAAAATAATGGTTGGACGATGGACTTCCGTTACGAGGGGATGGAGCTTTGAACAGAGCAGTATCTCATAATGAAATCAATTGGCAAAATTTAAGATAAGATAGGATAGGTATAGGATAGGATGATCAAGAACATGATATTTATTATCAGCCAGAAAGTCTACAAAAGAACTCTGAATCAGAATTCTCAGTCATCGAATAATCTTGTTGAGCTTATCAGTACAAGTGTTTTCAACCAGTATTAGACAGATTTATCATTCGGTTTTTAGTTCGTGTTGTCAGAAATATATCAAGGCACTTAATGGTTGATAAGAGGCTTGCTTCTACCTAGGGCTGTGCAGTAACGTTGAAGTGGTCATATCCTCTGGTGGCAGGAGCATTCACACATTTTTAAAGGTTTAGAATTGTTCTGGGTAACCATTCAGTGATACTTGATTTATTCATACAATATATTTATACAGGGTAAAATATTGCCCTGATTTAAATAAAAAGATAACTAAAAAAAATCAGTATTTACAAACTTAAGAATGTAAAGAGAAAGGAAGAAAAAAAGACCAAAACATATATAAATTATATAAAGTTAAAAACAAACATTCATAAAATAATTTTATATTTAGCTTTAAAATCACATAGGCTGATACCATAACACATGTCAGCATTTATGATACAGCCAGAAACTTCCAGGCAAATTGACATTATTTTTTAAGTCTGCATGTTAGGCCTACTGGTTTTTGTGCATTTAAACTTCACCATGATACCTTTACAATTGGAACAGTAAGATTATTTCGCATGTTAATTTCCTGCTGAGGATTAGCAGCAAACAAACAATCCGATTATTACACATTTGACAAATTTCAAATCACTCCACATAAATCATAAATTTAGTTTAAGAAGTTTCCGAGGTCTAAAGTTAGTCAGATATGTGATTTTCTGGTTGGAATGTAAATTTTTTTCAGGTAAAACCCTCAAATGTTCATGTTAGGTCAGACTCAGACTCAGACTCAGACAGGTTTATTTTGCCGTAGGTAATACAAAATGTTAAATGTTTCAAACAATTTTTAAAATAAATAATACAAGGCATGGATGACCTCTCCAAGATAAGCAAGTTACCGCTGTCGAGAGGCCACCATAGAAAGAATAAGAATATAACGAAATACGAATAATTATAATATATATACATGTCCAAATATTTAACCAAAATGAAGCGCTTCAGCTAATTACATTTATAATTTGAGATAATAATTAATATTTGTAAAGATAATGAGATGATGAGATAAATAAAATAGTAATGGTTAGAAACTACAAAATAAACATTTTTGTCACAAGGGGCACGGAAAATTGATGATGAGGTCAATCGGAATGGTGTTTATCTGATAGATAACAGAAAACATCTTCTGAACAATATGAAGTGACTGGGCTAGATTCTCATCTTAAAATTTGATGTGCACCGCCACAGGCGTATTTCGTCATTGTCAGGGCAAATGGATTAACAAATGAAGGGCAAATCCTGACCAATTTCAGGGCATATCCATGGCCCAATCACATCCATACAATGTTAAAGGTTCATGGCCAAATAGCAACATTACGCCTAAGTCCGCCGCAGAAAGGAGAACACCAACATGATACCATACAACCCTACTGCTCCTATATTATTCATCTTGATTAACAGTGAGGATTGTGTCTGTTTTTTTGGGTGGCTGGCTGGGAGCACAGAAGTCACCAATTATTCACCTTCAGAAGCGTTTATAGAATTTCTCAGAAGCACTATTATCTCAATAAGCTTTAAATTGAGATGGAACGTGACACAATTGGTCACGACAGGATAAATGAAGGTCGGCAGGGTCATTCCTGCTTGCTATCCCAAAACATTTTGTGGAAACTGATTATTTTATGGGAAATTGCCTTTCTGATGAAAACAGGAAGGGTTACCTTGGAGACTAATTCAACTGCACGATGGAATGTGCCCTTTACACATGTCAAATGCTTTGGAATGAAAATTACTATGCTCTGTAGTATTCCACTGATCTTCATGACATTTGGGCTGCATGAAGACTCTTTATTCTGGGATCTTTTACCTACTCAGCACAGACACTGATGCAAGGAACTTCCATTTTAACATCTCATCTGAATGACATCCAGTAAGGATTTTGCTCTTGAGTGCCCAATGAAAATTCACAGATCAGCATTCCATATTAAATACTAGCATATTCAGGATGAAATATTTATATTGTTGTTCCCCATTCAATAGAGAGGACTAACAACGATCATCTGGGTCTTTTGGTAATCATTTCATGATTCTGGAGGAAAATTCACAGATTTGCATTCCATATTAAATGCTAACATATTAAGGATGAAATATTTATGTATATCATATGGCAAGCCGAAATACTCTCTTCTCATTGGCTGACAGCCGTGCAATATTCTATGATATTGCACGAATGATATTGCACGGTCACGAATTTTAACATGTAAAAGATTGGACGGACCTGAGAAGAAGCACCATATTTTGAGTGCTGCTGCAGCCTCAAGCTGACAAAACGATTGTGTTTTCCTTTGTTACTAAAACATTCACTACACATCAACGGATACAGATAGGAAGATGGTTTTGATGGCAAAAGATGCGCCTATTAAAGGGCTAAGTAGATATCACACTTTTATGCCAGTCATGTAATTTGTTTTGTCAGAATAAAGCATTAAGTGGCCGAAAAACAGCTTTTTTGCTGATTTTATTGTGTTTAGACGTCAAAAGTCTGCTATAAAGTTTTTCAAAAAAATCGAAAATTAAATCCATCATCAAGTACATCATTTTTGGATTCCTATAGTGCGACTTTTTTTTTGGTGAGTGAAATATTCATAAATTTCTAGTGAGATGCATTTTAAATATGTTGTTCAAAAGAAACACAAATTGAGTCTTGCAGCAGCGACAATTTCGTTTGTTGGTTTTAAATAGTTAAAGAAAGTCACTGCACAGCACTGGAAATATTTAGAAAATGATTGTGGTGGCCAAAAGATGCGTATATTAAAGGGCTAAGTAGATATCAACTTTTAGTTCTGTGTATGTTATTTGTTTTATCAGATTCTGAATATCTGAGTATGTCTCTTCATTACTGTAACTTCCAAATAATAGACCAAAATAAAATCAATCAATCAATCAATCAATCATCAGAATAAAGCATTAAGTGGCCAAAAAACTTTCCTTTTTCTCCCATTTTTCAGTGACTTCGTTGAATTTAGAGGTCTTAAGTCTGCCACAAAGTTTGAGAAAAAAATTAAAGAAGACCAATCATCAAATAAATCTTCTATGGATGCCAAAAGTGTGAAAACTTTTTGTGAGTGAAATAGTTATTGATACTACATTTCAAACATGCAGGACAAAGAAACACAAAAAGAGTTTTGACATCAGAATTCCGACCCTTATCTTAGCATTTCCCAAAAAAAACCATATGATATAACAGTTATCGCACAGCACCGAGTGCAATATCAGTTTTTATGGCACCTCGGTGACTAATATTGCACTCGGGCTGCGCCCTCGTGCAATATTAGTCACCTCGGTGCCATAAAAACTGATATTGCACTCGGTGCTGTGCGATAACTGTATAATATAGTTGTTCACCATTCAATGGAGACAACTAAAGAAGATTATCTGGGTATTTTTTGTAATCATTTATGATTCTGAATATCTGAGTATGAAGTTGATAATTGATGGTACTGCACTGAGACAGATTCTTTTCGTCGTCTAACAACTTTTGTTATTCCTTACCACAATCTGAACTTATTTGATAACATTATCTCTATTGCTACTAATTTGTCAAATCTGAAGAACAATTTTCAAGAACAATTCACAATAAGCTGATAATCTCATGATTATCAGAGACGAGTGGTTTCACTCTAAAATTAGTCAGGAAATCAGTGTTCTGATCTGTGTGTTTCATCACTCATTTTCAGCTGATTTCTCTTAAAATTGATTTTTCTCTGAACTAAATATTCAAGAATGAACCTTTTGAGTTTCAATAGCTTAATACTATAGGAATGGAACCAAAAAAGATTCCAAATTGGTTGGTCTGGTGGTAGCGGGCAAGGCTGCCAGTCACTGGGTCCAGGGTTTAAATCCAGCTCTTGCTGGGTCTCTGTCCATGTTGGACTGCTGTTTTGAGATCGATCCTTCTCATGACAGAGCTTTCACAATGCTCTGTGGGTACTTGCTTATCATTTGGCACATTTACCCTATAACTGTCAGAGTTCCCTTAAAAGCCCTGAATCTCTTTTTACCAACTGTTTAATTTCCTTTCATGAGAATGTGCATTATGCAACAATGAATTGAAAATTGGGTAATTTTGTAACATTTTTCTCACCCTGTCACCTGTAAATGTCCTTTGCAATTGATCTGTCTTTCTGAGCAGTCTACATTCCATCCTTCGTTTATACAGCGTTACGTAAGTGACGTAAATTGCTGCCTCCTTGACCACAATCTTACTATTATACCATGTAAAATTATCTATCTGTAAAACTTGATTGGTCAAAAATAAAAAACATCTCTCTCTAATCTCTCTCTATAAGAAATACTTTATTATCACCATTAAAGTTATTTTGGTTATTAGTAATTATTTAGGAAAAGTAATTTAACTGAATCATTAATCTGGATGATGCACCTGGTCTGCCTTATACATTTTGTGTTGTGATTAAAAAAAGGCAAATTTATCAAAGATTGCCTCTTACTGATTGAGCATTTGCGTGTAGAAACATGAAAGACTTAAGAACCACATGATAGACATGTATAACCACACATGATTAATTTTGTTACCTTAGCTTTTTTTGTGAAACTTTACAATAGATCTATGGTTTAATAATGTGGAGTAGGCCCTAAAATTGGTTGAATTTTACCATTAAATCAGATGGAAAATAATTTCCTTTGATCTTTTGCAGAATTTTGAGTCTGTATTCTCTGGTCATTTCATATTTTCCATTTCGTAATGGAAAAACTTTTTAAAGTTTGAAATGGAGAAAGCCCCCCAAGACTCAAACAGATCTGACATTATGATGATTTGCAAGTTTTGAAATTAATCTTTCAAAGTTTCAAATTAATCTTTTGCTGTTTATTTGTAATTGGGAGCATTTGGTTTTGAAATTCCTGTTTATCAACATCACTCCGAAACAAGCAACATTTTGCAGTTATGTAATTCTGAGAAACTATAATTATTTCATGAACAATTATGGGCTTTTGACTGTATTGAGTTCCATGTGGTCCTTCAATGACAATGGGAATCCAAAAACAGCAAAAGGACCCTGCTGTTTTTGCTGTTAGCAGAACCTGGGCAACTGATAAATGTTTGAGACATGACAATCCCATGACAACTCAACAGCACTGGGGTCTGAGTAATTGGATGCCTCGTTCACGATTTGGAGCCTCAAGCTGGATTTGCTAGTAATTAACTCGAAGAGTTAGTTAGATTCTCAAAGAGGCAACTACTTCCACATAATCCACAATTTTGAAGTTAGCTTTACTTCTTGAGGAAGTTGTGACAGCCATTTAAATCATTTTAAAGGCGAAAAGGAATCAACTTTTGAGATTTAGACAATTTACATGGAAACTTGTTTAGGTACAGTTGTAACATGTTGCTGAAGAATATTTATTTGCATGTGTGTTCCAATGAATATTTATTGTTCTTATATATCTTAAAGACAATTTTGTTTTGTTTTTGTAAGCAGAGGATGGACAATTTACATCAAGGCATTTCAAAAAATAATTTTACAACTGTAATTCTCTGTTTCTGAGTATGAAAAAGGTAACAGAGTCTGACTTAAAGATCGTTTTTGCCAGTTGTTGAGTCTCAATAGTCTCTATCATAATGCCATCTATGTATCGTTCTCTCTCTCTCAGAGGTAGCTAATTGATGTTACTGAGTAGATGGACTCATTACCGGGGATCCTGCGGGAGACACCTTAGCACTTGCCACCACGAGACACCTACTCAAGAAATACCAGAGGCTCGACAGTTTAGATTCACTTATCCATTTAATACTCGATTTATAGACAGTTACATTAAGAGTCATTCGAAGAACAGACGGTATTCAACTTATCAATACATTAAACAACGATCTTAACGAATTACATATACCATTAACTAAATGCCATCTCAATCAACCATGACCTGGGGTTCCTTTAAGAGAAACCTTTGATCATACCTCTAACAACAATACCCTTACCTGACGAATCGTCACCGCGTCAGGGAGACAGGAAGCCCCCCTGCTGCCTCAGCGGGAGCGGGCTCTCTTCTGGCTGGGCAAACAAGCTTGCCCCCAGAGATTGCTACTAGGGTGTTCTGCGGCTGCGCAGAAACACGAGGGTAACTGTTGCCATGGAAACATGGGGTGAGTTCTACCCCGTTGCTATCATTATAACTCATTACACAATAATATAATATATTACATTACTTTTATACACTAATAATATAAATGACATTACAGAATTAAGGTCTTGAGGTTCATGGTGATTTGAGGAAACTTCCTATAAGAGGAAAGAATGAAGACACCTCTGAAGCTAAAAGCTCAGCGGTGACATCCCGACCGATCGAGGATTTTTTATAAGATTGTTTTTCTCCGGTTTGAAGAAAACATCATTTTAAACTTACAATCGAATACGGATTACATTCATCCAATAGTGAATTAACATATACTGTGCCTAATAATGTAACTTTCATTGAAAGAAATGCTTTTTACAATTGCTTTTAAAGATGGAAGCCTAAATGCTTCATGCCGATTAATAAAACGATTGAAAGGATTATTAATCGATTTTGTGCAACGATTGAAAGGATTGTTAATCGATTTTGTGCAACGATTGAAAGGATTGTTAATCGATTTTGTACTTGATACCAATTTAGGTACGAACAGAGGAAACGCGTCTCATTGCACCTGAATTTTGTGAGTGCTTTAATGAAAGTTGTGTCGACATCAGGGTGATGTAACCACTACCACCGGGCAGGCGGAAGGGGGGGAAAAATTTTAAGATGAAAGTCGGGCGTGTGCAATATGCCCATGAAAGACAATTCGGAAAAAGGGAAAAATTTTGAAAGTGAAGCAAGAATATGACTTGTATCAGTGACATAAAGGAGAGGAACTGAATGACAGTCCTTTAATGGTGTCAATGAGATGCTAGAGGGGAGCTCAGATAGGAAAGTGAAACCTAGATTTTAATGATTGACAAGAAAGGACAAGTTATTCTTATGACCTATTCGTCAAATTTTGCAATTTTTCGTGAATCGTTGGGTGCGGAAACCAACGTTATTTTTGGAAGTAGAGCCGCTGATTACATGGCTCCTCAGCAAAAGAGACTCAAGCACCAGGCGAGTCAAATAGCCGTTTTTATCAAGGGCAGTTACGGGTATCATCCCTTGCGTGTCATTGGATATGCATAGAGCTAAACCAAACGATAGGTGAAAAGCATTAATTGCATTAAGACAGGACAGCCTTATAAATTTAAATGGGCTGGTATGTCCGATACCCTAAACTACAAAAGTAAGTAAATGACATATAAGCGATAAGCAATTTAAAAGCAACAATTAAAATCATGAACAAAACATAATCGAAACGCGAATATCAGCAATAACATGGATCAAAGCGACAATTAGCAGAATAATAAGCAAAATGATAAAACAATAGTCCAGTATGGAGAGAAATAAATCAATAGTGGACTATAGTTTCGTAAAACTTGTTACATACACTCTAAACAATCCGAATGAACTGTAGGCATAAGGCGTACAGAAAATTAAAATAATGCGAAAATAGGTAAACAGTATACTGGTACAGTGAAGTGATATTAAAAGTACACGTACATACTAATACACCTGAGAAAACTTGTATAAGAAGGCTGGCATGCACAATGCATAGAGCAGAATAATTATCAAATGAGGGTAAAACATAAGCTTAAAATAAGATAGACATATGAGAAATGAGATCAGGTGTTTACAGAAAGAGTTCAGTGCAAGAGTTGACTTGTGATAACTGTTCGTGGACACGTCGAGACATAACCATTGATGAAGAATAAATATTGCATACTGATTTGGTCGATCTCAATTAAAATATGAATTATATCATCTAATTTAATTTTTTGGTCGATGCATAAATGTCTAATTAGTGATGCATTTTTACACAATACGATTCGAGAGTCGAGAGTCAATAGATGATGTAAAAGATAACATGATCTGTATACGTGTGGACGAGAAGATTGGAAGAATCATTGATTGGAGGAGTCAGTGATATAAGTCATTGATATAGGGCGAAGGAGGCAACACCGACGCTCGGTGCGTGGTGCAGGGGATGGGGCGTTGACAGCGATGTGCTTGTCAAGGTCAAACGAGATGTGTTTGTCAAGGGCAAACGAGGTGTCGACAGCGATGTGTTTCTCAGGGTCGAACGGGGTGTCGACCTGGCAACTTGAAAGATGCCGGACGTCGTGGACCTAATGGACGAGCTGCGAGAGTTCAAGGTCCTATTACCATCCACCCAAAACGATGAGGGGGTTGTTACTGTTCTAACAGATACAGAACAGAATTGTCAACTTGGATGGCTGGTTATTCAACCGTGCGCGGCTTTACCGAAGGGGCGAAGTGAATGGAAGCCACGGGAGACTACCATTGCACGTCGGTAAATGTCAGTTCGGACGAACATTGTCTCTGTGAATGGAGCACAGGCGAGGTGCAAACCGGAGTGGTGGAAATAGCGAGGTGTTGTGCCATATGCACAACAACCATAGCGGAGACAGGAAATGTTCTGAGCGAGTAACTGGTATTTTGGTGATTATGCTGAAGACTCGAGGGACTGATATATCTGCAGTACTGCGAAGATTTGCCAGACCGGCCTCGTTGCGTGACTGACCCAGGTTAGGGTCAGGCAGAAGAGGAGGTGAACTGTTTATCACCACTTTTATGTGAGGGTGAGGCGGAAGAGGAGGTGACTCGTTTGTCACGACTTTTATGTGTGTATGCAGACAATCCCGATACTGGTTGGACCTTAATGGGTCATGGAGAAGAAGACGTCGTCATGAGTCTTTCGTTTATACACTTTCTGAGATCACAATGTTCTTTGCGAGCGCAACCTTGTGCGAGAACGGTAGAGAATGCGTGGTGAGGAAACTCTTCTGAACTAGACACAATCCAGATTAGTGCCTGGCGATGGTAACCAATAGCAGGGGCAATCCATGTTAGCCACCTGAATAAGCTAGTTACCCAGAGGAAAAGAGTGTCATTAAGAAGATGCATGCCAGAAGCTAGCTGGGACAATCCATATTAGTCACCAACTGGAAATGAGGCGATGCTCTTCAAGCACAATTGTTCGTTGATGCTTGCTTAAGAAACAGAGGCAATCCATGTTAGCCGTCTGTCGAGAAGCTAAGCAGGAGATGACATCACCATATCATCATACAATGTGAGCTCGGTTGTGAATGGTGACATGTGCGACGAAGACTGCACAATGCCAAGCCAGACACAAAAGTTCAAAGAAAGTTCTGCAGTAATGTAGCCCCATGTTGGAACCAGGTCAAAGTAATGATATGCTTGCCGTGGTTACGACGGAAATGGAGTGAAACGGAATGTTCACACTAGTGGTCGCCCCGAAATGGTGCCCTCTTCATATTGCCATGAGATGATGACAGGAATATGGCCGACTCGAAGTGGTCGTACGTCCTGTCGGAGCGTGGTCCCATGCGCAATCGTGGTGCCCAATTAGAGGTGGTGCCCAAATCGACTGACTTTCGGATGTCCAATCAGACGTGTCTCTTGATAGGATGCCCATGACAGTAGAAGTCATAGTGGAAGCACAGGAACTGTAAAGACTCTCTCAGATCAAAGGTTAGAGAACATATGCATCGAATGTGTCTCTGATCATAGGTGCCCACAGCAAGTCTTGCACTGATGTTTGACGACCAGCCCGACCAGCAACTCGTGATCAAAGAGACATTCCCGCAAATTATGTGACAACACAGCATTAATATGGTATGCAATAGTCATACTGAAATTACTTTAATAAACAGGCTAGGAGCTCAACCAATGAGGTTGCTGCAAACAATATGTAAGAAAAGGCACGTGATATATAAAATATAAGATAAAGTAAATAACTTAATGATCAATAAATAGTAAAAGGAATATCATAATTGGTTGGATAAATAATCTGAATCCCAGCAAGACGCTGGTCGTTATGTGTTTATAATTAAAAGGGAAAAAGAGTTGTTTAAATGTAAATAGAAAGATAGCAAATCACGGCAAAATTGATGCATCATCATGCTGATCAGCTCCCCAAGATCAAAATGAATCACATCAATAAAATAAGAAGGTCACTCTGCAACTTGAGTATAAGCTTGTGAAATCTTTTGGATGAGAAATTTAGCATAAGACGCATGTACTTAATATATGCATACTTTCAAGCATATGTCATTAAAATGTACCCGTACAATCGAACCAACAAGGTGTGATTCTTCACAGACTGACTAAATATAAGGGTATGCAAGCATGGTAATAAAAGGGTTAAATGCAAAAAATACACATGCAGATAAAAGTAGAAAAAGGAAAAAATGCAGTTATAATGCAATTGTAACATGAAACGTTATCGCGCGGGAATGCAGTGCAAAGATAAGTAATCATAATCATGCAGTAAAATAAAATCAGACGCTGGTACTGGTATCGTTAGGAGAGGGGGGTGGTGGAACAGGAGGGGGAAAGGTTGGGCGGAGCAACAGTGACGTAGGACGAGTGGGGCGTGGTTCCAACTCGATATCAACTACTGAGCGATTAGGGGGGGTATCAACTCGGGTACCCATGCGAGGGGCCGATGGTTGCCGGGGTGAAGTGGACCGGCGAGGCGGGGTAGTCCGCCTTGGTGGGGTTGTACGGCTCGGTATCCGAGTAGGGGGGGTCATTTTCTTTGACGCAGCCAGGCCAGAAGTGGTGGCATAAGGTTTTATCTGTACTGAATGGGTAGTATCCGGTTCCATAACATTGGTGGACCGAAATTCCATCTCCCTTTGACGAAGTTCTCTAATTAGAGCTGAGTACGGATTAAGCTCTTGAGTATTAACAACTTCTTGCATGTTATGACCCAATTTGTAAAGGTGAACCGAGTCAGATGCGAGCATAGTCACCGCAAACTGTCCTTGCATAATCTGCTGTAACTTTTTCTGCTTGTATAAAGGAACGTTAATGAGTCTAGGGAGTTCTACGTTAAGTGAGTCAATCTGCAAAGAGCATAATGCAGTATCCCAGTTGGGTTTAAGGATACTGTATAATCTATGATGGTCGCACTTGAAACTATTAGGACAAATGACACCTTTAAGAGAAAGTGTAGAAAGGTGGGACTTAATAGTAAGAACATATAGAAGTAAGCGTTGGTGTCCACTATTCAATTCCATGAATATTTCGATCTGTGGAAATTTGCGGGTTTCAGGCGAGCGATGCATCACTCTGAAGTCCCTGCAACATCTATGAAGACAACGCTTAGCCAAGCTCACTACCATGTAAAAGACGCAAATAGTAAGAAGGTGAAGGGTAGTGATATGTATAAGACTGACAGGACTTAGAGAAACAGGGTAAATTACATAGTTAACCGAATCGCAATTCAAAGGACGTCCGGGGATGACTAGGTTGGCGTGGGACGGTTTAAAATGAGTAGCCATTACCATAGAGGATAAAAGGCCACTAAGGTATCTACCACGACAATACATAAATATTACCAAAATTAGAGACAAATACCCAGCTATGGAACCGATGAAAGCAAAACCACGGATCCAATGGCGAAGGCTGAACCAAGCTGAAAGATAGAAGGAAGCTTCCAGCTCGGCCCATTTAAGGAGAAAATCGTCACCTTTTTGTTGAATAAGGCGACTAAGTTCCTTAAGCTTAATAATGCCATGTGTCATATTGGCGAGTGAGGTATTTGCTATTCTGGCAGCCACTGCAAATTTAGGCAAAGTAAAATTTGGCATGCCATAAGATTCATATGGTGGTAGACCTGAAAAGTTAAACTCACGTTCAAAAGAATGCATCGCAATTGCGTTGATAGTATAGTTGATTAAGAAGGGTTTATATTGGTTATTTTCGGATGCAGGACATCCTGTGATACGCCTGGGAATAAAACCTGAAGGGGAGGAGAATTCGCAAAAACAAAACTGGCCACGCTGAAGTACAGCGTAAAGGCTACCAGGAACGGGACGTGCCACACGATCATTAGAGCAACGTCGAGTCCATGGGAGTGATAAGCCAGTAACTAAGAGCTGGTTACCTGCGTCTATAACACGAGGTGCTGCTCTAAAAGGTTCAAAGAAGTAATCGACTTGACAGAGGTCAGAAATGACGTCTGCAGTAGCATTCGTGTATATTGCAGTGTTGCAGGATAGCTGCGAGCTATCAATTTGAATTGTTGACTCTGTACAAAGAAATTGATCGTCAATGTTGAGACATTCCTGGAGCTCTTCAAGACTGAGTTCCAAGAAGGAATCGTGCTGCACTCCGAGAAAAGGTTTTGGAATAGAGATACGAGTGTAATCATGATTAGACTCGCGGTCTTGGAAAGCAGGGGTAGCTACCACAGGTACGTGGAGTGACTCTGTGTGATACAATGTGTAAGGTTGAGAATTCTTAGGTTGGATTGGCCAAAGGAGTTGGAGTAAGAAACCGTTTCGAGTGGGCATAAAGATTGGTTGCGATTTCTGATAGATATGAGCCAAATCCGTAAAAGCTAGTTGATAACTATTGTGCCATGAATATAATACCGTTGATACTTTGTGAACCAATTTATGGACGTATGAGGCTGGAAGAACGTGTGGTGAGATTTTACCTGCAGCCAGCTCGTGGAAGGCTGTAATTAATTTATCAGCTTCATTTAAAAGGATGTGAAGTTGCTGTATTTGTTAGGACCAAAGCCTGAGATATTTGGAAGTCAGCAGGCTAAGGATCCTTGTGGCTTGAATCTTACGTTGTAATGCGTTTATAGCGTTACTAACCACAGCAAATTGCGAAATAATTTCCTGATTAGTTTCGTTTAAAAGTGTATGAATTAGTCTGATGTTTCTGGAGGTGTTGGTGAAGGTACTGGCTATGACGTCAATGGTAAGAACCAAATCAGAACGCATCTCGAGGAAGGCGTCCCTCATAAGATTCTGACGTGCAGACATAGACTCAATAGTATTTACAAAAATTTGATCTCTCTGTCGTCTAATATTAGCAGACATACCTGCTCCGGCTTGTGGGATAGTAACTGAAAGCCAGAAAGCAGTACTGTCTTCGGATTGCCAATCCTGGGTATTAATATTGACACGAAAAGTTTCGTTAGTAGATTGCATTAATTGTTTAGTTGTATTAGACGTATCATCGGTATTAGGTAAGGCAAGGGGATCTCGAGGTGTTGGTGTACGACCCGCTCGTTTAGGACGACTGGGTGGCGAGTATTGATCAAAGAAGGGGGGCATAGTGGGTGGAGGGGAATATGAGAATGTGTCATGGGCAAAATGTGGATCGGGGGCTGCCCTCTTAGCATGGTGGTGGACTCCTGAAAGAGGAGGGGGGGCAATGGGGGTAGAATGCGTTGGAGGAGGCGGACGATATTCTTCAAAATGTTGTTGAGTAAAAATAGTCGATATGTGTGCTAGTTTAGATTTTAAAGCTGTTTTATAGGAATCAACTTTATCGATAGTGTTCTTTAAGAGTGGAGCGAAATCAGAACATATTGCAGCAATTAAATCATCAGGGGATTGACACATGTCTTCAAACATTGTGAGGTCCCAAGTGAATGTGGGAATATGGAAATCGGGATAGAAAATATTGGCATTGATGATAAAGAATTCAACACTGGGAAAAATTTGTCCTCTATAACTATAACCAACGCCATAGTCTGGGCGGAGAAGCTGTGCCGGTGCAGAGCTCCAGCGTGAAGCTGCGTCTGGTGGAAAAAGACCAGAGCTGCTCTTGACTGCGAGAGCGTCTTCGTGATTGACAGATGCAAGAAGCTGCATATGACGTAATTGGTCTCTAAGGGAACGGGGTGAACGGAGCAAGGGGATTGAATCACATGCTTCGAAGGTCATATTTTGGATGGGGAAGGACACGTTACTTTGACAAGTACCAGAAATCCTAATGGTATCAGGCAACGTGTTCAAGAAAACTGCCAAATCGCAATTACAATTAAGAGGGTTAGATGTTAGGTCAAGTTCTTTCATTTCAGGTGAAGGAAAGTAAATTTGCTTGTTAACGCCATCTAAATACTGCAGATGGTTGTGTTGCAAGAATATATATTCCAGATGGTCTCTAATAAAGAAAGGACCAGAAATTCTATACAGGGAGTTGTAACTAAGGTCTATTACAGCTAAATGACGAATATCTCTATCTCTAATTTCAAAGGTATGAATCTGATTATGAGATAAATTTAAGTAGTAAAGTTGATCGACATATCTAAAATATGCTCTGGAAATAAATGTTAGCTTAGAATTAGTTAGTTCAAAAATGCGCAGATTTGGCGTGTTCGTTAATGGGTCTCTTAATGATCGTGAAGTAGTAATATTTCTGAGTCGAAGTACCCTAAGAGATGTTGGATAATTAAGATTATGTATTCCGCCAAGACAATCTTCTATAACTATTTTAACTAAATTTAAGACATTAAATTGTTGAGTTTTCTGAAAATAGAAACCCTGAAGAATAAGTGTTTGGAGAAATGGTTTCGGTCGTGTAAAATTAAAAGATTGTTGTGCTGATAGATTAGGCAAGAGATTGGAAACTTCGAAAGGAACGTTAGAAGCTTGTAATTTCAATTGTTGTATATTATTGAAAGGCATAGAAGATGGGAGGCGAGTCATATCTGGTAGATGGAGTCTAAGGGATATCAGCTTAGTTTGTGAAACTCCGAGATGGTTCCACGGAAAATAGGGTGCATCAGTTGCCCCAACTTTTAAGGAGAAACCTTGCCAGTTGCAGGAATGTTCCTTTTATAGTAGAAACACATTGCGTAAAGTTTCAGAAAAATTGGACAACGTTTAGGGGTGGCACACTTCCACTGAAGTTTCTTGGATTTTTGCATTTTCTGCCATTTTATCGGTTTCGCGGTTTGTTATATTTCATTAGTTATTAATCCAATGACATTAAAAATGATGTCATCTTGTAGCTCTAATTATGAGCTTCAATTTGAATACCAACATGATGGCTGTATGACTAAGAGAACCATTTCATGTTCAGTTGCAATTACGCAAATATATACAATTATACATGTGCTGATATAAACAGAAGAAATTATTTAACAAGGTTTCTAATACTTTGTGGGTTTGTTACCAACTAACAGACACATAGATTCATCCAAAAAACATTTTGTTTTTTGCTTGTTCAGTTATTCAATATCTTTGGTGCGATTGTTTGAGCATATTCTGTCAGACATGTAAGACTGAAAAAGAACATCACTGATATAATGTAATACACAGATAAGTTTTGTCTTATCGCTGACAAGAAAAGAAACACTAGGCAGAGCAAATATGCCTGTATGGTGTTTGAAACAGGGGCTCAATGGACAGACCAATTTGTATGTTTTACAGCAGAAGTAAAATAATTGATTCAATTAAGTTTCAGTGGGCGACGAGTCGGCGGTTTCATATTTGACGGCCATTTGTTGGCTTGTAAGACTGAAACAGCTTTAGCAGTTTTAATCAGCTTTGAAATTAAGTTTGTCATACTGAAAAATCTAGCTGCATATATATATATATGGCTGTTAAGGCTCTCTTAGCCATTGGCAGTCACTCCTTTACATGTATGCATCTGAAGACGAATCAGTGCTTTTGACTTTGGCTGTAACTTGGAAAAGTTGTTGGGTCATGTTTCACAACTTACTAATATGTATAGGGGAGATGCTGGACTGGTGATTCAATTGACCTGCCTCAAATTTGACTCCCAACTTATAAAGAAAAAAATACTTGTCTTCTTAAGAATAATTCCTTTCTATCTATGGCCAGAAAATGATGAGTGGAGAAAAAACAATTCATTTTATAAAACTTATGAAAACCCAAAATATAAGCTTATATGATAGATTGAAGTCTAGGTACAGAGCTCTTAAAACACCAAATGATATCTGGCAAAGGAAAATTATCCTCTAGATCAGTTATTAGGATCTTTAGATTAGTACAGAATGGAAAATTTAATTGATCTAAAATAACTTAAGCACTGATACAAATCCCATGCCCATATCACTTTGGATGAGTGTCCTCGATTGGACCATTTCGGTGAAATTGAGCTATTTGCCTGTAGACAAAGGCTTGACCTCAGTACTACAGCACAATACATTGTAACTTATTTTTTGATTGTTCAAACATTCCCATTGGATTTCCCATCAAATAGAAATAGGCACACTGAGCCTCTGAAGTTAGCAACAATATTCGATTCCAGAGCCTGACTTTCAAAATGCAATATAATGTGCAAACTCAAATGTTATGGATAAAAATATACACATGTCTAAAATGCCCTTTAATGGACTTTATATCTGAATATCCCACCTGACATAATGATTATTATTGTGGTAATAGCATTACATCAACTTATCATTTATTTTTAGATGTACAGCATTTGTTAATATCGTAATTCAAATTTCTTGTAATTTGTGTATCATTGAACGGTATGACATGGATGTTTTAATTGGAGGTATGGCTTCCTGGTACTCAAATTAAAGCTCTCTTTCTCCTCTACATCATGGTACCTCTCTTGTTGTTCTGGAACAATTACTAAGTGAATTATTGCATACCGCAGATTCTCAAATTAGATATTTTCACCCAAATTAGGACTAACTTTGGGGCATGTGTGCCACCCCTAGACATGTTCCGATTGTTATGAAACTTTACAAGACTTGTTTTTTTGACAAAAGGAACAATATTGGAGAAGGCAAAGGTAATCAAGCAACTTTTTAATTTTTAGGGGGCAACTGATGCACCCTAACGGAAAAGATGTTGAACCGTGTATGGTAAGGTCTAAATGAGTTAATTGGGCTCGTGGTAATAGAGGTAATGCAGGAGACGATAAATCTCTAAGTAAGGTAAGTTGTAGGCGTCTTAAACGGTAAAGGGAAGTCCATGGAGCAAAGACAGAGGCGTCATCAAGGACTAAATTAGTAATAGCATGTAACTGTGAACGTGCTTGGACGTACTGTACATGAGTCACCTGAGTGTTTGGCAGATCTAAGAAATTGATCTCAGGAAATGAGTCGATAACGTCGGGGAACATTACTTCAGAAGTAAGATTTTGTAAAGTGAGATATCTCATAAAAGGCATAGTCGTGAAGAAAGACATAATGTCCTTAGTAAGTGCGCCAGAAGAAAGAATCAGTTTTGTGATACGAGGTGAATCGGGAGGCCATACACATGGTGGTGTAGAAAAATTGGCTCCCAAATCACATGCAAATATGTCTCGTTTGCGAGAACACCATTCATCGAACATAGAAACTCTACAAGAAGCCATAGGTTGTTCTTGTGCTTGAAGCAAAGTACGCTTGGCCCAAACGGCGGCCGTATTTGGATTAATGGTAAATCCAAAATTCTTATAAAGAAAAGCGTCTTGCTCAGCAATTCGTTGCAAATCAGATGGAGGTGGTGATTGAGCTGGAACCAAGGGAAGGAGTAGGAAGGGAAAAAGGACAATTAGCGTCATTGTAATGTTTATAATGAGGTAGCAAGGTATATAGTTGGCTAAAAGGTGTTAGCGTTACTAGTAAAATCAGGTAATACTATAACTATCAACCAGTAAGGTGGTGAGAAAGACATGATTAGGTGAACGTAGACATGCACATAAACGAAGATAAGAGGGAAAAGGAGTTCATAAGCAAAGGTACATAATGGTAATGATTAGCATACGAAGCGTGCAAAATTCATCAATCAGGTCGACATACCCTATGTAAAACGAATATAACTATCAATACACAAATAATTATCAATGGAAATAAGTATTCATAACATTTAGGCAACACGAGTTTTCCAACCACTTTTCCTATCATATGAAAGAATGCCGTGTATGTCAACAGAAAATGCAAGAGATGTACTCTAAGATCATACGCAATTACTGAAATCGAAAGACTCGACCAGACCTGAAAATATAACAATATCCGTCAAAGAATGTAAGTTAATGAAGCACTTTCCCGCAAATTACACGCGTGTAAGAAAAATTGGGAGTATCGTTATTGTGAACTTTCCTTAACACAAAACAACTTCTGAACTTCATCAACAATACTCAATGCCTAAAGAAATTCCCAGTTTACTAATTAGTAAACGTATATGCAGATTGGTGGTACTAAATGACCGGTAAATGACTCTTTGAAAAAGGTGTACTTACATAATGTTGCAAGCTGTATGTAGGACTGCTGCCTCTCTACAGATGTAAAGATTAGAGCAGGTAAGCTAAGGTTTTACTGGCTCCGCAAGAGCTGGGCCCTGTGGGCTGAGCCGAAAATTTTTGCAGCAGGTAGCGTGCCATATAAGGTGCAAGGGTGCTACCAAGGCAACAAGAAACTGCTTCCCACGGCAGTCTCGGTGAAGCCATGGCAACACGGAAAGCGCCCCCTGCCGGGCTATGTTGTGATGCCATACCATGTAATGAACTATGAAAAAGGAGTTAGCTAGCTAGCTATAATTTGTGTATAATAAGTTGGTCATTTACAAAAAAAAAAAATTCTCTTTCCCCAAAATGCGAAGCGATGCTAAAATCACTGGGTGAGCAAAATCCACAGAAACGCATTGAAAAATTTGTGCTAAGTTGAAATACACGGCACAATGCCGGACAAATTGAAGTAACCACATCGGCATGAGCCGGAACGAATGAAATAGCACAAGATATCCCCAAATTATGGTCGGGCTCCCAGTCCGACAGGCAGAGAACTTGCAACATATTGAGATACGTACTCAAAATAACATGCTGCACAGTGATTATAAGAAAAGATGCTCAAGGTAATACTTGATCAGAGCAGTATAATAATGCTCAATCAAAGCAGTACCCACACGGCATGACGGCAAAGTGGTGGACAATTAGTAAGAAAACACTCTATCAATAAATGCATATAACACTACTCAATTCTCAAGTGGCAAGATATTTGACGGCTAATATCTGCAATAAACGACACTCACGACATAAGCAGAAATGCAGAAAAAGAAACTAGTCAGTAATTATTCAAGTAAAATGGAATATCTACAAAATGCAGAATGGAATATGTACAAAATGCTAATGATACGAACGCAGTAAATTTAACAAAATTAATTCAACAAGTGTTACCCAATATCATAATCACGTTATCCAAAGGAAAAATAATGTTACCACAAAAGAAAACCTTCATAAAATAGTCTTATTATAAAATAGTTGCGGAGCTAAAGGAAAATTAAGGAACAAGTCTAAGTAGTCATAAAAGGTTATAAAAGGCAATTGAATGCTGAAAGGCAATCAGATTTACTAAGGAAAGATCGTGATGGATCTTTGTGGAGAATCTCTGTCTCTGAAATATGCGTACCAAATAATGGTGTTTGCCGAGGATAAAATGATAAGCCGATAAAGTACTATATCAAGAAGGCAATCGAATGCAAAGAATTGCAATCAGGCTGAAAGAACAAAAAGCTAGAACAAGGGAATACGTGGTCAATGCTGCGAGGAGACAGTGGCCACACATATGGAAATACTATCGATTGGTCACAAGGAACACAGTGATAAGAAATGGAGAACAATTCTCAACGAAGAATGGCAAGGTTTTAAGAACGTTGTTGGTGGGCTCAAAGCAGATGAATAATCCGGCTGAATGCGTGTGAGCTACAGAAAAGACTTAACGGTGGTTAACCGTATTGGTCTGGGAACGAAGTGAAGGGACTACACCCTCCTGGTGGCATGTAAGCAACAAGTTGGCGATGCATCAAATGCAAGGTACCATCGCACATTGTTGAAATGTGCGGGTCGAGAACTCTTGTTGAGGTTTAAGACCTGTTAAGGTGTACTAATGCAAATATTTGAAGAATATGTGGTTATAAAGAATAGACGAAGCATTATAATTTGTTAATAGTTTGTAAATTTAATGAATAGATGTATAAGTCAGCATTGTAAGTAACGTATAAGTCAGCAATATAACGTTCATATTGAAGGAAAAATGTAGTAGGTGTTGTGACTACATTTGGTCAGGAAGTGTTCGAGATAACGGAGTTCTGTATTATATCATACAATTGTTCGATTAACAAGAAGAAAATGCACTCAATGGGTAATACTGTTCCTTGTTCTAATGAAGTGTATATTTTAAAGAAGTAAATGGATTTGAATGGGTCCACTCGTTCATAAGATTGAAAAGAAACCTGATCACTGTTGTTTCAGAATCGACTTCAATTCGGTTTGCTGTTCTTCTGCGTCATGGAAATCTTCAGGTAATTCCTGTATCTGATGGAGACGCTGAGAAAGCATCAACAGTGGAGGTGACGATACTGGAGTCGATGTATAAATCGGCAGTGATGTGACCATATGTACTTCCTGTTCATCGTCAAAGAAATGGCGATGGCGAAAAGGCTTTGGACGTAATGGTGGCAAAAAATGTGTAGGCTGAGCAGCTGCTTCGGCTGTCATGCTGTAGCCCGGGAGGTCCTCATCTGTTGACCATGATGAATCGGCTGTAGATGTGGGACTAGGACAATCAGAGTCCCATCCATTGACAAGAGGTTTTTGCTGAGCATAAGTGCAAGCCACGTAATTGGCTGCAGAGTTAAAAGCATCAATATCGAGGGTTGGAGGCAAATGGAAGATGCATGTAGCCTCGGTCTGAGTTGCTACAGAAACCGTCTGCTTAGGTCCCTGAAACTGAGCAACTTGCTGTAGCTGAGCAACTTCCACACCAATTGATGTAAGCCATTCCAGATTGCGGTGTGAAGGTGGATAGGACATTCGCCTTCGATGCATTGTTCCAGATACACTGAGGAAGCAGTAGTGGAGTCAACAGAAGACAAATACCAAATGATGGAGGGGCCATAAACAAGGGGTAGAATATCAAGGAGGGGAGGGGGTGGGGGTGTAAGTGAGGAATCGCAGATGGTGTGAAGATAGGTCTGACTAATTTAGATTTAAGTGATTACACATGTGTTCGGATTATGTAATTAGAATGAAACTGCTTGAACGTTGTTGGAAAGCTGCTGTAACCGGATTTGGCAAGCTGTGTCCTTGTATCATGATATCGATTTATGTAACTAGAATGAAACTGCTTGAACGTTGTTGGAGCGATGAATTCATATGTCATGAATTCATATGTCTCATTAAGCCATATGAGATCTTAAAGGCAACGACAAGTCTGTATAACAGAGGAGAATGATAACCAACTTTGTTCATGAGAAATTCGTTAAGTATCACATAGATACATGTGGCATGAATATGTGCAAAAGAGGAATACGACATAAGGAGAAGGTTATCCATAAAGTGAATTATTAAACTAATTATTAGTTGAGAGAAGACTGATAAGCTGCAGAAAACTGATGTTGGGCTCCCATTGGCTCATGGGTGCTAACTAATGTACTGAAATTATACCGTTTAGATGTTAGCAATACATCCATTTGACGAGAACAGAAGTGATCAGTCCACAGTCAACTGAAATAACTCCAAATATTTATGGACAGAGAAGCTGGTGAAATTATGTGGGATATTAAATTAAATATCTGCTATTTATTTGAGATGAGTTGTGAGTCAGGATGCCGACGAAACAGGACATTGCAACGAAACGGAACGTCGAAAAGATACACAGGATGCTGAGCCACAATCGAAGTTAGCATGTTTAGCAGGCTAAGACAGTGCCAGTGACGACACTCTCCGATACCTTTTGACGGAAGTCTTTTTGAGGAAAACATGTCCTAAAGGAAGGAGATGATCCTATGATAGGAGACATTCTTTGAGAGCTATATGCGTCTCAAGAGAAAGGCTTGGAGAAAGGAAACTTAGCTAGAATTGTGCTCTTATATGGCTACTAGCAAAAATTAAATAAGGTATATTCTGTATAAAAGATTATTATGGAATACGTGTAAATATGAAATCGAGAGACTGAGCATTTTGGCACGGCCAATATGCTACGTGCGGACGACCCTTTAAATTGTCTGTGGACAAAATATAAAGGCTAGGACTATTGAAGCAAGACACTGTCACTATGACACTTACTGATGATACTTTTCAGTGAGCTGGTGAAGTAGACCACGAGCAGGTGATCCCTTCAGTTGTTATTTGACGATAATAAGCAACATATGCATGATTTTGCTGACATACAGGTATGCACTATACACAGGTTGACTTAAAAGATTTTTTTAATTTACACAGCTGTCATTGCAAACTGTTCCTATCTATTTATTTACCCATTTTTTTTTTTTTTTTTTTTTTTTTTGTATATGAGTTTGTCTATAGATATGTTAGTTGACCTAAGGTCAATATTGTGCAAAAGAGAGTAGGTACCAGAGTACCAAAATAAGACACTGATGTCATAGGATTATGGTCCAATGGTATTTGAATTACCTAGGATCACATTGAAGTAACGAAAGGAAAATTAAATTGAGTCTTGTGTTTACCGATTTATTGACATGTCTATGATAACCAAAATTCTAATTGAACTATTAAAGGTATGCATGTGGATATACCATATGCAAATGGACATAATTGCCAGAGCTACAACTCATAACAACAAAAGAGCCAGGTGGCATTTCCTGTCGATTTCCCTGTATCTTTATTATTCGTAAGAGAATATCTTTCTCTATGGAACTGCATTACTTTTTATTATGGAAGAAGCTTAATGCAAATAATCGTGTTACACGAAAGAAAGTGAAGGAAATGAAAGAAGGAAACCTTCTGTCACATTCTCACAGAAATAAATAAGACAAAGCAAGAAATACAAAAGCCTGGTTCGGACTTTGGAGGATAGGAGGTGTTTTATCTTCAAGCGTAACTCACTGAGCCATTGCTTGTGTGAATGTGAATGTAATTTTAATGTCTGATATGCCAGGAGAGCTGTGGAAATTAGCAGTCCAGAGCGACATGTCCCCGACGGGATTCGAAGCGACGAACGTCAACTTCTTCTTGCGAGAGTCCTAGTCACAATTCACACATGATGACTTTACCTCTAGACCAAGGCCGAACCGGCCAACAGCATATTTTTAAGACTTCTACTGACCGATGTATGCTGCTGAGCTGGCGGAGAGCCTCGTTTTCATTTCAGACTGAAAAAGTGTTCTAAAAATAGACACTGAAGATAGCGAGTAATGATTCATGCACGTGGCAAAAATAGATGTGCTGTAACAATCTAATTATTGTTTTATATGAAAAGAAAGGAAATAAATGCTAACAGGTTGGACGATGTGATATTAAAAGAGCTAAGAAGATATAATAAACGTCGTGCATTTTTCGGCTTATGATAACACTGAATATGAAAGCAGAAGTAAAGTTAACCTTGATCCAATTATAAGAGCTACAAGTCAGTGGACTCGGTGGCGACATTGGCAGCGCGTCCGGACACTAACGTTAAGATTTTGATTTTGAAGGAAGAAAGGGTATATGCGAGGTCGCGGGTTCGAATCGCAGGGATACTGCAATGAACTTCATATAGAGAATGGCTTGTAAATGGAATTGGAATATAAGGCATCTATTGAATGGTAGGACATAAGATGTACTTCATGTACAATGGTAACACGATGGTCATCATTGTAATGAAGAGGAAAGAATACCTGAATATGTTCTTGTATGCTGGTAACCATGAACATTTGTGAATGGTCAGCACGAAAGAAAATTTGTGATTTGTGAGGATAAAAGTTTTACGTGGAGGAATAAAATCACGTTGTCCCATCCATAGATTCCAGAGTAGGACTAATAAGGCTAAGTTAACACTGCTATTTTACAGTTCTGTTATCATTTTGTCTATATAGTAATTTCTATATATTGAGTGCCTTGTTTCATTTCTTTTCTCTTTGAACCTAGAATTGAGGATCTTAAACATGACTTGTAATTATATCGGTGGAGAGTTCTTCACCTGTTTTATTGGGAAGGTTGGAAGCATTCGATTCAAGAGGATAGTGAATCTGTATTCCAATCAGAACAAGGACAATACCGCAAAAGGAAGAAACGGTGTGATTTCCAAAGGACTCACCAGGCACTTCAATCACTGATTGGACAAAGTCGGATCCAGTCTCACTACTATTATCAAATTGGCAGAAGACAAGATGAAAGTACTGTAGGATGACTGCCGCCCTGTCTGGCAGGTCCAAAAGGGAATCATTGTCAGAGATCACTGAATGGAGAGCTATGGAAGAATGCTATAGTGAAGCTTTATGGAGAGGATATTTTACTTGATGATGTCTAAAGGTTGAGGTCTTGTTAATAGTGCACAAGAAATTTTTGGACGATGACCAAACCATGCATTGCTGGAGGAAATCCAGACGATGACAATGCATTATGTACTCAAAAGGTGAGACAAGGAAGAATGATGAGTGCATCGTATAAGCCTTGAGAAAACAAGAAAGAATAGCCCAATGCATCCATGGTATTATGATGCGAATTTTAGGAGATCATTCTTGTGTGCAAATGACTCATTTGTTCGGCGTCGATGCTCAGAAGTTATCATTAATTATCATTAACTATCACCTTTGATAGTGACGACGGAGGCACCGCTATACTTGCAATGTGCTGGACATCGTCATTGGAGGATTACATATGAGTCGGTTCCCGTTCATGACAGTTGTTGGTCATAATGGACTATGCGCACCTATTCATGTGCAGTGGCAACTGTGTGTATTTATATGTGTCTATGGTTATTGACTTCGCCATATGGCTTGATATGCCGTAAGGAAAGATCAGTTGCAAACAGACCAGGAAAGTGATGCAAGCACCTGTTCATTAGGCAAAGTTGAGATTGCATCAGACCGCGCGGCGTTACTTAGGTATTATTGCAAAGGCATATTTGAAATGAAAGCCTGGGGGACAATGACATAAGTTATAGATAAGGAGTTATGGAAGAAATGCTTGACGTTCATGAGACCATATGTGGCAGCATGTGGAAACATGCAGAAAGGCTAATTAAGAACTTTACTGGATACCGACCGAAAGGTCAGCCTTTCTTTGCTAGGATTTCACTATATTGACTTAACTATATTGACCTTCTAATTACTTTAACAACACATACATGAATTCTATCTCCATGCACTAAGGTTGCATTAAGGGCATAAAACCAGAGAAAAGCCTTATTAAATTGGAATACTCATTGTGTTATTATTCCCAGTTTTGATTTTTAAGCTAATCATGATACATAAAGCAATCTATAGTCATTATTTTATCTTTGAAGCTTACTTTGATATTTGACTTTAATATCTGAGTCAGTTTTTTAATTGTGCAATTACTATTAAGGATGTGTAATTCTAATTACTTTAACAACACATACATGAATTCTATCTCCATGCACTAAGGTTGCATTAAGGGCATAAAACCAGAGAAAAGCCTTATTAAATTGGAATACTCATTGTGTTATTATTCCCAGTTTTGATTTTTAAGCTAATCATGATACATAAAGCAATCTATAGTCATTATTTTATCTTTGAAGCTTACTTTGATATTTGACTTTAATATCTGAGTCAGTTTTTTAATTGTGCAATTACTATTAAGGATGTGTAATTCCAACACAAGGTAGCATCGCAAATAACAACGACTACAGTCGACTATGCAAGGAGTGTTGATTGAGGAGTCTGACTGGTGTGTCATTCACATACCGCTAAGGTGACTGGTGAGACACTATAAAGTGTGTGTCCGAAACAGATATGTGTTCTGGAAGAAATGATGTGTCGTGTTGGGTAAACACATGGAGGAGGTAAAATGCAGGACATGAAGTATCGTCTGGCAAATGGACAAACGAAACTGCAGTAAGTTTAGCTTAAGTAAACATAAGAAATGTGGGGAAGGCGTTTTTCAAGTAGGGGTGGCTAGGAAAACGTTTCAGCTTACTAAATCCGATAAATAGAAAGTAAAAATAGCGACTTTAGAAGGAGGGGTGAATAAACTGTTGAAGGTGTGCCATTCCTGTGAAAAGAGAAACATAAAGTGGAAGGGGGGTGGTAAAAGAGAGCAGTGGAAACGTTTTAGAGTACTCCCTGGGGAGATGCTTTTATTTATATAAACAGATTCTGAAAAGTCTGCAAATTCTTTGCTAAAAGGTTATAGAGTAGTTCTAGGTATGTCTATGACTTACAGGAAGGAAGAGAGGTCGCTATCCTTCTCGAAATTATTGACTTTGCTATAAGTCTGAGCTCTGGCATAATAGGATAAATATTATATTGAAAATAAGACTTAATTCTCAGAGGTTATTATACAATATTCTACCACAATAAAATTACCAGCACAGAAGTTCTGCAGAAAATCACATCTGCCCACAGAGATTAGGTGAAAGTGAAGGGTGAAAATTGCAGATGAAGCTCAGTAAAATATGAAGAATTGTCAGTTTCCTGTGAAAGCTTTTCCGTGTAAGCTTAATGCACCTTGTCTGTGTTTTGTCTAAAGCCACTAATTACTTGGACATAGTAAGTGGTCAATAGGGTAGGTATCAGGTGGGATCAGAGAGGAGTAAGGTCCCGTGCCTTCATTTAGCCAAGGACGGAGAAGAGAACATTCCCCTGTATGTGTTAAGAACTGAACAGCTACATCGTTGTTATGAAGTGCTGAAAAAAGCATATTGGTGCCATTCAAGCTCATCTTTATCAATCACGATCATTGCATATTTAATTAGTCATCGCGTTTGGTTGAGCAATATCCTGACCGATAAATGTTATTGTAAGTAAGTAGCAGGTTGAGGGCAGGTTGGATAAGAGAGTCTTACGGTCTCGCACCTCCACGATCCAAGCAAATCCATAGGGAAGAAGGAAGGAAGATAGTATTGGTACAGATAACGGTTAAATAACTTAGGTCATAGGGAAGAAAGGTCGGCCTGTAGGTCGCAGGTTCGAAATGCAGTCGAACAATGGAAAAAGACCATATTCCTGAAATACAAAATGCCAAGCAGATACACATGATATCTGAGATGGATAGTTGATATATACTTGGAGATGACCGTCACGCCAACGGGCTGATGTTATTGTTGAGGTGACTGTACTGTCATCGTCGAGAGCACAGGGCCATTCATGAAGTGCAGACCCAGGGCCTGGTTGAGTATCATCTTGCCGAGATTTAAAATATAAAAGAAGAGCGTCAGGATTAGAAATGGACATGCTATAAGAAGGCTGGGGTAATTGGTGCGAAGGATGTGAAAGGTCATTGGAATCAAGCAATGATTGGGACAAAGGCCCAGGCTTGACCTGTGGGGCTGGGGTAGAGACTGGTAATGGAGGCCCTTGAGGTTCGTCACTGTGTAATTGCATAGTGGCTGCAGCCACATCATCAATTTTGAGATTTTCAGACAGAATTTGAATGCGCAATTGTTGCTGGTTATAAATTGGTGAACCATTCTTGGAACGAACCATATAATGCTTCAATCTACCTATATGAAATAGACCTGGTAGAGTGCGGTCGTCAATTGTCTTAAGCAAAAATTGATTCAAAAGTGGCTCTGATGCAATATACAATGGCCCAATAAGCTTAATGCTTAATTTGGTAGAATATTGCACCCCGGTGTATTTAGGTGCCAGTAATAAGACAAGGTCTCCTTCTTTAAATGAATGTAGTTTTGGCATACGCTTTGCGTGTTGTTGAGTCTGTCTAATCTTAATTTTATTATGAGAAACTACAGCTTGTTGTCTAACGAATCGCAATTTCTCTCTAATGGAAGATACGTACTGATCATAAGAAGTAGCAACCACAGAAAGAGCCTCAGGATTAATGTCCACAAGATTACGGTCTTCTCTAAGGAAAACAAGGAAATTAGGAGAATATTTGGTAACTGCGTGAGGCAACGAATTATACGTTTTACAAGCATATGGAATAAGGGAAGGCCATTGAGAATACTTATACTCTATCATAGTTAACAATAGGTTCGAAACAGATTGAATAGCCCTCTCAGCCATATTGCTTGAATGTATCATTGTAGGGACAAGGTGAACCTGAACATTCAACGACTTAAATACTGCTGTCATAATTTTACCAACGAAAGAAGCTTCTTTATCACAAGTTACCCTATGAGGTATCATGTATGGCAAACAAAAATGCTCAATAAATTTCTTGGCTATCTCATCAGCCTTTCTACTACGTAACGGAATCGCCACGACATAACGGGAGAAAATATCTTGTAGGATGAGACAATGAATAATTTGAGCAGTAGCATGGGGAAAGGTTTTGATGTCAAAATGTATATGCACAAAGGGAGTACAATCAGTAAGCAGTCTAGGAACGAATTCCCTCTGCTTATTTGTTTCAATAACCTGAGAAGAGCGTTGGCAAATCAAACATGTCCTAGCATAATCTAAAATGTATTTCATCAGATTCTTAATATGAAAATTTGATGTAATGACATCATACAATTTATTAGATTTAACATGAGCACCCAAATTTAAGTGAAAAAATTCAATGATGTCGAAAATATAGATGTTAGGAATAGCCAATTTAAGAATGACGTCATGTCTTTTAGGACTAGATTGAACATAGAATAAAAGTGAATCGATTAAAGCAAAATGATTAGATAATACAACTGCCTGATTTGCCACTTGCTTACTAGTTGGTAACGTGCTATATGCTATGAAGTTATAAACCGGTCCCAAATACAAATCCTGCTTTTGAGCATTTATAAGCTGGACTCTATCATGAGGTATCTTGACGTAATGAAATGCATCTGTGATGTATTTACGAATAGCTGGTTCTAAGTCAGCTTGATGAGGCATTTTTGTCAAGATAGTAGGTTGATTACTATCGATGGTCTTGTATTTCATTTCGGTAATAGGTAAAACTGGTCCAGTGGTATGGGTACATTCACTGGTAAGGTGTGACAGTGGTTTCGTAGCCTTTGTGGGCTGTGATGTAGGGCGGGAGATATCATTATCTGAGTGTTCCTTGGCCTGGGCCCTTGTTGTAACACAAAATAGAGAATAGCCAGAAAAGTTGGCATAGAGGTTCTCATAGTAGGTTTGACGAGATGTCAAAAGGGGATGAGTATTGGTGTCCAGGAAATTATAATAAGAATGTTGCTCTTCGTCATTAATGCTCCTATCTTTGTCAGCCACTGCTATTGGAATAATGGGTTCAGCATCTGCTGGCCATTGGGTGTTATGATGACGAGATAACATATCAACTAATTTCAACTCAGTGGTGGTTGGATTTACATAATAAATTCGATAAGGGTAATCTTGTAACTTCCAATAGAATTTTGCTATGCGAGGTGTTACAAAATGACTGGAAGATTTAAGAATTTGAGCAATAGGGGCGTGGTCCGTCAGAATTGTAAACCTACCACGTCCAGCTAAAAAAAAATTTAAATGATTGGACAGCAAAGTAAATTGAGAGCATTTCTAATTCCGATATACTATAATTATGGGTAGCAATATGGCCATGTAATCGACTAGCATAACCTAATAAAACTCTCTTAGGTGGATCATCAGCACCATTAGATTGTAACTGATAAAGAGCTGCACCGGAGGCGGTCCTGGATGCATCAGACACCAGGATCATTTCACCTTCAGGTCTTGGAAATGACAAAATAGGTGGGGATGTAAGAATTTTCTTAATGGCATCCCAGGCGACCTGTTGTTCATCAGTCCAAAGGAATTCGTTAGCTTTGCGCAACAGGCGCGTCAAAGGTTCAGCTGTCTTTTGATAAGATGGTATAAACGAAGAAATGAATTGAATTGAGCCTAAGAATGATTTTATCTGTTTTCTAGTTTGAGGAACCTGCAAGTTCATAATAGCATCAATTCTAGACTGTCTAATACGCAAAGTAGGTCCGTTAGGTCCCTGTAAATCAACATCAAAGCCAAGGAATTGGAAAGTAGAATTAGAAGCAAAAGAACACTTAGCCAAGTTAAGGACCAGGCCATGTTTATGAAAAAGGGCAAGAACAGCATCAATGAGAGCGAGGTGCTCCTCAGAGGATTCACTAAGAAGCAAATAATCATCATAATAGTTGTAAACACATTCTGCATAAGTTCGTGGCAATTCTTCAGTGATTAAAGTCATTATTTCAGCGAATAGCGCCCCCGAATTGATATATCCCATCGGTAATCTAGTATAGGTAATGGACTCTGCGTTATAGAATGTAACGACGCCGAGGTACTGACGAGACTGAGGAGTTACTTGACATGCAAAAAATGCCTGCTTTAAATCAATGGCCGTAGCGAAACGAAAAGGACGACTGCCCATTTGCTGCTTAAAGGAATCAATATTAGCACAAGGTCTCTGCAAAAGCTGAAAGGCCTTGTTGACAGAACGCATATCTCCGACCAAGCGGGGATTTTCGTCCGTGCGTGATTTGCGGACTAAGAATAGTGCACTGGTAGCTTGTGTGAGTTCCTTCTTGAAAATTCCCAGTTGCAAAAGCTTCTGTACCTGTTTACGCACGTAGGCGATATCAGCTTGGGAAGTGATATAAGGGCGTGCTTTAAAAGAACAATCAGTGATAAGCTGTTGGGTGATATCACAAACATATCGGGTGATGGTTCCTATCTGACCATATAAGCTAAAAGCTGGAGTGTGCGATAAAATTATCTCACGGAGTTTGTCTACGTCGTTAGGCTGAAGTGCACACTTATCAAGCTTCAATTGCTGATTAACTATATCGAATTCAGTCATGCGTAGAGTTGGATCGTCAGGTTGAAGCCATGGATAATTACGTAGTCTAGTTTGAGCACGGGTGTCAGGATCCATAGCATCATAATCTGGGTATGAAAGCTGAGAAATAGCATTAGGGCCGTTATCTATGATGACATAATGAGTGTTATCAAGTAAATTATCATCAACAGATTTAGTATCTGGCTGTTGGACTGCAGAAGGTGCCGTTGTAAACGGGATATCCATAACTAGTGCTCCTAGAATGATATCAGCAGGCAAATGTATATCCTCAGAATCTACATTATTAATTCTGATTGAACCAAAGCCACTGCGTAAATCGACAAGTGCCTTGTAATTCTTCTCAGAGATAATGCGAGATATGTTAACCTCAAATGGACCATTAAAATATTGTGCCAAGTGATTAACTCGAACTGGCACATCGCAGGATGTATTAGGTGTTATAGTGGTCGACTTATGTACTACGAGTAAAATTTGGTCGACAGAAATATCCATGCGTGATTCTGCTGAACGAAAAACACATTTATATCTAATTTGAGCGTCCAAGCCCATAACACAATCAATTGGTGAAGCCACATCGATAATAAAGGTCTTAATGGGAACTTTACACTCACCGAACTGTATGACAAAATAGATAAATTGAGAAATAGAAATAGAAGAACCATTGCCGACCATAAGCTTGATTGGCTCTGCATCAACGCGAGGAAGGCCCTGCAAAAAGGGACTACGGTTGATAAGAGACGTGCTAACCAAATTGTGTGAGCTGCCAGTATCAAACAAGGTAAAGAATTTAGTGCCATCGGGCAAAAGTGATGGGATAAAGTTGCAATCATGAATCTTGATAGATAAAGGAGTAAGAGGAATAGGAGGCTGAAGTACCGCATATAAGATGTCAGGGAAGTTGTCCCCAACAATTACATCTGAATCAGGAAAATCATGAAAAATAAAGGTTTCAGAGGGAGCAGAAGTAGTAAGATCATTAGATTCGGTAGGAGAAAAGTGGTGAGAATCTAAAGTATTGGCAGATGTTGAGTTAGGACGAGACACGGCTGTATCTGAGCACAGTCAGAATGATCCGTTGCGTCGTGGTTGCTGATGTGGTGGTCCCTGTGAACGATTCTGAGGTGGTGGTCGTTGGTTACGAGGGAAAGGGCCAGCGCTCTGAGAGCGGTAAGCAGTTCTAATGCCATTAGGGTACTGAACACGTGAGTTATTAGGGGCATTACTGTTATACTGCTGTTGCGCAGGATTTGTATTGCCATGCTGCTGATTATTAAAGTTCTGGTTATTCTGGGAGAATAGTCTATTGTTACCAGATCTGTTTGAATTAGCAAATTCATTGGCTGGAAGATTCCTGTTTGAGTTACCGAACCTATTAGGAAAGGGTCTGCTAGGTCGATTATATCGTTGAGTGAAGGCATTGTTTGTAGAATTGTCACGATTGTATGAACGTCCGGCAGACTGGTAATCAGAAGATGTTGGTAGACTATATTGCTGGTTGGGAATGAATCTGCGACAATGAGTAGCTATATGACCTCGGAGTCCACAACGGAAGCAAGTAAGACCAGAAAAAGAAGATTGACCATAAGGCATTTGCTGAGAGACATATTGGGGTTGAGTGTCATCCATGGAAACATCTCGAGGTGCGAGTATCTGAGGCAATTGCTGCAGAGATTGATTAAGAGCGCCCATAGATTCCTGTAAAGTGAGCAAAGTTGACTGCGAATTACCTGTATCGAATTTTGAACTAGGGATTTTAGTAACATCAACGTGCTGAGCGATAACTTCGCGCTCCATAATGCTTTGGACTATTGGAATTAATTCATCAAGAGGTTTGTTATCATCAATTAACTGGAGAGAATGCTGTAAGGTCAGGGGCAATCCCTTACGAAAGTATAAAGCCACAACTGATTCAGGTAGGCCTAAACGTGACACCAATTCCTTAATCTCATCCAAGTATTTGCCAACGTTATCACCATAGGTGATACGTTTCTGAGACAAAGCATCGAGGATAGATGCTCGACTCCTTAGCAATGAAAATTTATCTAAGAACAACTTCTCAAGTTTAGCCAAAGTCATAGGCTTCAGAGCATTACACCAATTGCGAGCGTGTCCTTCAGTGAACAGCTGCAGGCGATGCAATATCTGCTGGTCATTTAAATTATGTAATTGGACATGATCCTTAAATTTGGTGATCCATGCCTGTGGTGTCAAACTATCGGACTCTCCATTAAATACTGGAGGTTTCATCTCTGAAAAATTAAGAGGCTTAGTTCTAGGCTGTGTTTCAGGCATTTGGGCATTAAATGCTGCTGCAGAAAAGGAAGAAGGTAGGGAACCTGAACGAGACACAGGAAAGGAAGAAGAAATTGGACCGTGAATAGATTGAGTAGCTCGATAAGACGCATCTCTGGTGTCCTGATAGGAAGGTGGGTAGGGCACAGATGTGCGCAAGCCAGTAAGGTCTTGTGGCTGAGATTGAGCCTGGGAATTAAGATTATTAAAAGTGGGATCAAAGTCATGGAGGTCCTGGAAAGTCTGGTTAGTTGAAACGGCTTGAAACTGTGTAACCTGTTGGGAAAGATGCGAGGGCTGATTAGCATGGTCAAATAATAATTCATCACCAGTACGAGTTGCAGGTGCATGAGAAAAGGCGCCCGATGTGGCATTGTAATTGGAAACACCCAGGTTTTGGTTGTTTGAAGCCATATTGGAACCAGAAGGAGACTGAGCAGATAGGCGATGCAAAAGTGTCTGATGGCTGGGATCGGTGTAACCTATAACTGGTTTACGACTAGAATGAGGAGTGTGAGAAGGGAACAGTACTTGGGTGGTGGTATTAGCAGTACGTGGTCTGGTGATAGTATTTACAGTATATGAGACTGTAGCAAACTGAACTGTATTTGTAAGAGAAGTCTGTGCAGAAGTTAAGGATGCGGGCTGGCTTCCCTGAGTAGAAGTATTAAATGGGGCGGGGGGTACAGTGAAGGAAGAAGGTCCTGGTGCAGGCCGGGTGGTCCTGGGCGACGTGTCAGTCCGCGGGGGAGGTTGTTGTGCGTGGCCCGGGGGAGACGATGGGGGGTGTTGTTGAGATGGAGGATCCTGATAAGAGTGATTAAATTGAAGGTTATTAAGAGACTGGTCGAATTCGTGGTTTTGATAGGCGTTATTAGAAACGTTATCAAGCAGAAAAGGGTCCTCAGGAGGAGGGACTTGATGCTGTTGACGGAGACCTCCCAATGAAGGAATTTGGTCGTCGCTCAATTCTGATCCAGGCACACGTGAAGGGGTATAATGTCGAGGGGAGGATCGTGGACTGTCGTCTGGGGTGTGATGGTGATGAGTATCAGAGCCGTGTGGAGAATGACCAGGAGAAACAGGAGGTAATTGGGGGTGTCCACTGTTGTCCACAGTAGACGTAACAGGAGGGGTTTGTGCAGCAGCACCAGGTTGTCCGTCAATATCAAATGAATGTGAAACAGGCGTTTGTTGATTAGTATTAGCAAACGATGATGCACCAGGTTGTTGAGAATCTAATTGATGTATAAGAGAGGCGTCAGATTGACCAGCCTGAGAGGCAGAGTTATCCTCACCTGTTTCAGCCCTATGAGAATTTGCAGGAATGTCAGCAATATTAGAATGATGCTCCTGACGTTCAGAATCAGAGAGAGCTGGGGATCTATCCCTATCAAAAGGCTGTTTATCAGAGTTATCACTATCAAAGGTATGGCCAGCAGAATTATTTTTATCGGAATTATCAGCTTTATCCCTAGCGATCTTAAGAGCAAGATGTGAATTTTCCTCGTCAGAATCAGAATCGTGTCGGCCAGGTGATTCTTCACGAGATTTTAAACTATCATGAGAGGGTGTGGAAACACGGGACCCGTCAGCAATATCCCCAACTTTTACATGTAAAGGAACAGTCAATGAGGATTTATCTGGTTGTTGGGCAATGTGTTGGCCCGAGATATTAGGCTGTTCACCTGAAAGTGCTGTGTCAGTGTAAATGTCAGTCACATCAAGATGTCCCTTATCGCCCTGACTTGTACTAGCAGAGGATGAGTCAGTTTCTGACATCATGAGGGTAAGAGGGTAAAGCCATACATTGGTAGGTTTTCTCAAATACGTATTATAACGAGCAAAAGAAGCCTCACGAAACAGAGCAAGTTCTGGTAAGGGAAGAGTCAAATAGCCAAGCTGGTCTAGTATCGACTCGTAGACATGCCATTGAGTGTTCTTATTAGTGGCAGCCAACAATAACCATTTATGAAAGAGAAGAGTAGGAGTGTGATGTTTGATATAACGAGAAGCACGAGCAGACAAATATCCCTCATCAACCGCTGTCTGAGCTTCCAAACGGAATTTAAGTAACCACTGCTGAAGTGTCAGCTGTGTCAACGGGACAGACATTCAGAGCGAAAATAGAGGTAAGAAGAGTAAGCGTACCGTGCATACTAGCACTTACTAGAGCAAAAATATAACTAATTTGAGGGAGAGTACGTATGAAAAGAGAGCCTAAAATCAAAATAAGAGTAAAGGCTACAAAATGTGCCACAGCGATTCCCTGCAATAAGCGTGGGTGTAACTCATAACACATGTTAACTAATGACCCGAAAAATAATAAGGAAATTAACATATAACTTGAAAGCCATATGGGATAAGAAATATCAGTGATAGTGAAATAAGTAATTACTTGTCTCGCTTTGAATATATATATATAGAATCCAGGAATAACTGTAACACGTCACTGGATATGGAGGAATAAAGAAGAAATGCCTAACATACAAGTCAATAAGAAAGAACACTCACTAGATAGCCTGATTGAAAGAAAACGGAAATAACTGGCATTGGCTAGATAAAAGTAGAGCAGTAGACCCGAGATAACAAAATACAACACGATACACTATCAATGGTCAATGCGCCCAACGTCAATAAATGAATGGGAGCGTGCATAAATGAAGAAGGGCATGCTGTTATTCAAGAAAACAATAATGGGATGACAATCAGAATGTGATAATCAAATTCTCTAGTATGTTCGCCGGACGGGCAATAGCGCTTTTGAATTTTAAAAGAAAATGAAGTGTTACATATTTAAGTTGCAAAATGAGGAAAGAAGAAGGCAGAATAGCGTGGCCATGAGACCAGGCTATTAGACCTTAAGTGCCGTGTATAGAAAATCTAAATAGTATGCTATGTGATTGGAAATAGACAGACATATTGTTAATGTAATGTTAAAATATAAGAGTAAAGTACAGATAGCCTAAGAAAACATTATAAATTAAGGAAGTAAGAATCAAGTGCCTTTCCTGTTAATGTTTGCAAAATGAGCTCCTACCGTATTGGAAGATGTGCTGTGTTGCAAGGAAGGCCTAATGATGCGAGAGATGCCCCAGAGACTTGAGTGCGTTGGCTGGTCCGGGTCTGGATGAGGTGTGTAGGTAAAGTTGTGAGAAGTGTGGAAGATGAGAGGCAGGCATATCGAAGCTGAACATGAGCTAATAGGTAACCAAATAAAGATATGGGCGAAGCCCCTGAGCTACCTGGTAGGAATATTGCGCCCCCTATACTAGTAGGTGAATTAAGGCGGGATAACATGGCTAGCGTACTAAAACTTGAATTTTTGTATGCGTACGAAGGAAAAAATCAACTATCATTGACGACATGGCAGAACAATAGCTAATTAGGAGACCAAAACAGCTATTAATGGCATGGCGTTGAACCAATGCTCTCTAGCCATAGCTGGCGAACCCGCTATGCATGATATGAAGTTGTGACATAATCGAATTTCCACATCAAGGAAGTGGACTTTCTTCATGCGAAGAAACCATAGGCCCATAGCATTGCAAGGCTAGTGTTTCGGAAGGAAACGTCACTAAATGTGAATCTTGTCACCGCACAAACATCAAACATTGAGTTGCTGTGTATTATCATTTATAGATATGAATAATTGTTCCTGTTCTATTTCATAGAGTTCTGATTTTACAGTTCTACACATGCTGTCAATGCCTAAGTTAGCATTGTTAATTCTTTACATTCAATGTTACAAGAGCTTAATATGTTGGCTATTTCTTAAATTTGAAAAACATAGTAAATCAAGAGACAGTGTGACACAGCAGACAAGCGCCAAGAAGCCGCAGACCGGACTCTCCTCCATGCCATCTATGTATCGTTCTCTCTCTCTCAGAGGTAGCTAATTGATGTTACTGAGTAGATGGACTCATTACCGGGGATCCTGCGGGAGACACCTTAGCACTTGCCACCACGAGACACCTACTCAAGAAATACCAGAGGCTCGACAGTTTAGATTCACTTATCCATTTAATACTCGATTTATAGACAGTTACATTAAGAGTCATTCGAAGAACAGACGGTATTCAACTTATCAATACATTAAACAACGATCTTAACGAATTACATATACCATTAACTAAATGCCATCTCAATCAACCATGACCTGGGGTTCCTTTAAGAGAAACCTTTGATCATACCTCTAACAACAATACCCTTACCTGACGAATCGTCACCGCGTCAGGGAGACAGGAAGCCCCCCTGCTGCCTCAGCGGGAGTGGGCTCTCTTCTGGCTGGGCAAACAAGCTTGCCCCCAGAGATTGCTACTAGGGTGTTCTGCGGCTGCGCAGAAACACGAGGGTAACTGTTGCCATGGAAACATGGGGTGAGTTCTACCCCGTTGCTATCATTATAACTCATTACACAATAATATAATATATTACATTACTTTTATACACTAATAATATAAATGACATTACAGAATTAAGGTCTTGAGGTTCATGGTGATTTGAGGAAACTTCCTATAAGAGGAAAGAATGAAGACACCTCTGAAGCTAAAAGCTCAGCGGTGACAATAAATCCAAGTCTTTGTCTCTATTTCTGCTAATTTATCAAATCTTCCAACCAATTTTTAAGAACAAACCACAGTAAGCTGATTATATTCCTAAGATTAGCATAGACAAGTGGTTTCCCTCAAAAGTTAGCATTGAAGAATTAGGGCCCATTGGAACCGCAGACAAAATGATACATAAACTTTGTGGAATTAATACCATATGGTATTTGTGTCCATAATAGGCGAGCACATTGCGAACTTCATCCCTTATCGATGAGATAGAACCCAAGCTCCCACAAGCAGTTTTTTCAAGGAAATGTTGTATTTCAGCCAGTTTCATAATTTTGTTTAAAACATATTAAGGCCGAATTATGAAAATGTAATGCAAAAGCAAACCACTCCAGAGTCCTGAGTTCACTTACATTCAGCTAAATTCAAGTGTCAGGGTCTCAGGGAAACCATCGTAAGTCAGGTTATCTGCATAACATATCATGAGCAGTTTTGTGAATTAATATCACCCAAGCTCAAAGCAAGTGTGCCGGAACAGGGGGGGGGGGTGGCAGGGAGGAACAATTGACCCTTTGAACTTGAAAGAAAAACATTATTTTGTCTTAATTTAGGCCAAAATTTGTAAGTATTTAGTATTTGATAACTATTAATTCAAAATTATCATTGATGGTATATTAAATTTAGTCACTCAAATTAAATTTCTCGCCCGACCGCCCTGCTCCTTGTGTTTCCTTCCTGCAGCCTTGGCTCAAAGAGCGAAAGTTAGAATAATTCACAAAACAGTGAGTGGTACTGTTATGCAAAGACCCTGACACGTGGTTGTTTTGCTTTTATCACCTGGTTAAACTCTGAAGTAAAAGTTACAAGCAAAAATTCACACAACAGCTCATGAAATTGTTATGCAGAGACCCTGAATTTGGTTGTTTTTATTATAGGATGCTTGTTTCAAAGACAAGAGTAAGATTCCCTTGGTGCAAAAGTGAAAGGATCTGGAACTGAATTCATACAATTACTATGTCATTGTCTTACTTTTGATTGCCAATGCATGTGTTCTAGCCAATTGTGAAATTAAGGACATTTTTGTTGAATCATATCACATGGCACAGCTTTTAAAATGCTCTGGGGGTAACTTGCTTATCAAAGGTGCACATTTGTCCAATTTTGCTTGTTGGAGAAAATTCTAAAGATAAAAGGGTCCATGATGTTCCAGCCTGGTGGGTTCCATTACAAGCTTAAAAGATAAATTTTCTTTTGAACAATTCAAAGTTTGTTTGGGGAAGAAAAACCTCCTCAAATTCAAATAGTAAATTGTGTACCAGGTATTAGCTTTATTGTGTCACCTTTAAAATGTCTTTTACACGAAAGAGGTCTTAAGAAGTTTAGACAATCAGTTATCTTTTACCTAAGAGATTATTTGCCATCATATAACATGTTATTAATTATTCTTTCATAAATGGATTTTAATAATGAAGCTAAAATGATGATTACACATTTTTAAATGCAGAATTGTCAGAGATTATTTTGTCTGATTGAAAATTTTCTTTCAGAAACATGAAAGACTGAAGAGCAAATAAAAAGACATAACCATGTTTGTTGATTTGTCTTGGTATTTCTAATCTTGGAAGATTCTTGTGATAGCGTAGCAATGTAATGTAGGCTATCGGTCCATGGTCTAATCAGGGAAATGGTAATTTCCTTTGATCTTTTAACAAAAGCTTGTGGTGACATCTGGCAGCCATCTCATAATTTCAACTTCATAATGAAAAAACTTTTAAAAGTTCAAAATGGAGAAATCTGAAAGATTCAATCAGATCAGACATTATGATGATTCCCAAGCTTCAATATTAATCTTTTGCTATTAATTTTTACATGCAAAATTTAATTTTTGCAACTTCCTGGTTATCAATATCATTCTGAAACATGTAACATTGGAGGGTGCCAGCAAAACCTACCTATATTCCGTCTGGGTGTCCCTTTCTTGCTTACTTTGACATGAGATGTTCTTTCAAAAACAACACTGAGCATCCAAAAAGCTGGTTTCATAATCACCTTATCACATCGTTTTAGCTGTTGGCAACTGCGGGCAGACCAAGAAAATGTTCAATCTAAAAAAGTTCAAACCACCACTTACCAGTCCTACCTGTATTCAGCATCGATATCCGTTCATATCCCTTTTGAATTTCTCATCTTCTCCAAAAACGTTTTTTGGTTACCCCATTAACTCCATGCATGAATGCCATGGACTGAGCAAGAAAGTTACGGAATTATATTGCATATATATTTGATTGAAAATCCTCATGACAGGAGACCCCCCCCTCTCCATCAATTTTACTGAATGATATGTTTTATTGAATGATGCGTTATATATTTTCTTAGTAACAAGAGACATAATTGAACAAGTAAAAGTTAACTATTTCACTCAACATAAAAGGAACTTACAGGAAGCTTTCATGCTCTATCCAGTAGCATTTCATCAGCTCGAATGAGGGTATTGGAGGTGTTGTTAGTTGTTGTTGTTGTTGTCACAAGACTCTTGCTGTTCACAGCCATGTGACAGATGATGGAGTTGTACACTGCTGGTAATTGATGGCGGCCCCTGTCCCTGTTAAGGTCTGGCTTGGTTACTGCTATGTGCACTGCTTCGCGAACCCCTCTTTGGAACCATCTCGGGTCGGAGTCCAGGATGCTGACATCTTTATCTTCATTGAAAGTATGATGATGATCTTTCAAGTATGAGCCCACTGGTGAAGAATCCTTGTGGTGTTCCTTGATTCTCTTTCCAAGCTGGCGTTCTGTTTCCCCCACATAATGAGACTGACATTTACCACATTTGATGGCAAAGATAACCCCAGCTTTGTCCTTCTGAGGCACTTTATCTTTGGGGGAGGACAGGAAACTCCGAATGGTATTCTGAGGTTTGCTGTGGACTGTGATGCCTCGGGCTCTCATCTTCCTTGACATGGCTTCTGTTATTCCTTCAATATAGGGCAGAGTGACATGGCCCTTTACTGTAGACTTCTTTTTGGATGGTTTGGGGGTGATCCTCTTGCTGCCTGGCAGATCCCACACCCACCTAGGGTAACCTGATATAGCAAGGACTTTCTGTAGGTGTTGCATCTCTTTATGCAATAAGTCCTGAACGGAACAACAACAGACAACAGACAATTTAAATTTTATCAAATAATATGTCAAATTGTCAGCCAGGATGCCAGATTGGGTTTACAAACCTGATTGTTTAGATAATTACAATTTTTACAAATCCAATTTAAAGCAACCTGCCCTTCCTTAATAAGCGACCCTGGAGATAATTGTAGGCTAATGTTACTGCTGTCTGACGTTAGTTTCTTAAGATAGAATACCCTTAAATTCAGGTAAGCTGGTACCTTTTACTGAGATTACACTGAGCTTATCATGGACAAGTCTTTATGTTTTCCCACCAACAATTTGTGAAAAATAAATCAGATTAGTCAGTGACAAGCTCTGAGTGTTCATTAATCAAATTTTTAATTCCGTTTTCCTCCAAGCGGTTTGAGGTACTTGCTGGTTGATGAGGTGATTTCTTGTGTCAATATCCACAGAGCAAAGTAATGATGGTAGTTCCGTTAGTGATAACAGTGTTTATACACGATCAGTAACTTTTGTTCAAACATTGGCAACATAGTAACATTCAATGATAATCGACACTTTGAGCTCAGCTTTCGCTTTACAAAGGTACTCTTTGCAGACTGCATCAGGGTATTAAAACATAAATAAGAAAGTTTTCACACTCAATTCATTGATGTATGATGACTGTGGCTTTATGTCCAGAATCTACGAACAAAAAACAGGACTCAGACTCATTTTATTCTTGCTCATTACAAATGAAAAATACACACCATTTATAATACATCAATTTCTATTAAAAATACAAGCAAAGGGACTCCACAATGGCACAAAGGCAATAAGTTGACGCTGATGAGGAGCCCCAATGTTTAGAAATTGTTTCAAGGCTAAGTGGGTAGCAGTGCATTTAACAAACTTCGGTAAAAGATATTAACAACTATAAATAAGAAAGAAACATAGATTTTAGGTAGAATAAAAAATAATGGTTGGACGATGGACTTCAGTTACAAGGGGATGGAGCTTTGAACAGAGCAGTATCTGATAAGTAAAGGTTATTGACCACGGGAGAGGGAATATGTGATTTATCACCCGAGGCCTTTAGGCCGAGGTGTGATAAACACATATTCCTGATCCGATGGTGAATAGCCAGCTTATACCATGAGACAAACACTCAGTCAAACATGAGAGGATAACTGGACAACAAAGAATATGGGATTTATTCCCCTGAAATACTGTAATGTGATTGGCTGACAGAGGCGTCGAATGGTATAATGAAATCAATTGACAAATATGACATCGTACAATCGAACAAACAGGATCATAACTACCTAGTAATTTAATCTAAATGTAATTTTTATATGTCCAATATCTATGAAAGCTATGTGTAAGATTTTGCCTCTTAAATTATCTTGCCTCGTATTAAATATTTTAGTAAATTTGTATTTTATATCATTTCTTGCAAACTCATGTCCTACCATGAAGACGATGCAACAAAAGATGAAGGTAAGGGCTATTTCGTGATGCCAATTTAGGCCACACATAATTGATCTTTAGCTTCTCAGATGCTCTCAAGGCACTTTTTCTAGAGTCGGTGGTAGGACAAAAAAAAAATTTATGTAAAAAAAAATTTTTTTTTCAATTTTTTTTTCCATCGGCAGGAAATCTATTGTGTCGGCGGGTCCGCGAAGCTAAGAATCAATTATGTGTGGCCTTAATTGATTGATGTTGCAGGAACACTGTGAGAAGATCAGAATATTAGTGTAAATTATGTAGAATTGTATGATATTATAAGATAGGATAGTACACTGTATAGGGTATAAGATAGGATGATGAAGAACATGATATTTATTATCAGCCAGAAAGTCTACAAAAAACTCTGAGTTAGAATTCTCAGTCATCGAATAATCTTGTTGAGCTTATCAGTACAAGTGTTCCGAACCAGTATAAGACAGATTTATCTTTCGGTTTTTAGTTGGTGTTGTCAGAAATATATCAAGGCTCTTAATGGTTGATAAGAGGCTTGCTTCTGCCTGGGGCCGTGCAGTAACATTGAAGTGGTCATATCCTCTGGTAGCAGGAGTATTCACACATTGTGGTAGGTTTAGAAATGTGCCGAGTAACCAACCAGTGTCTGTAACACATGTCAGCATTTATGTTCCAGCCTGAAACTTCCAGGCCAATTGACATTATTATTTACGCCAGCATAATAGGCTTACTGTTTTTTTTTGCATTTAGACATCACCATGATACTTTTACCATTGGAAAAGCCAAGATCTAACTGACTGTTTCGCGTGTTAATGTCCTGTTGAGGATTAGCAGCAAACAAATATTCAGATTATTACATATTTGACAAATTTAAAATCACTCCGCATGAGGTACAGTTTAAGAAGTTTATGAGGTCTAATCAGTCAGATACCTCCTTTTCTGTTTCTAATATAATGCAAATTTTTGTTAGTTAAAACCCTCAAAAGTTTATGTTAGGTTACACAGAATGGTGTTTATCTGATAGATAACAGAAAACATGTTCTGAGCAATATGAAGTGATTGGGCTAGATTCCAGATTTAAAATTTGAGGATCTCCGCCGCCGTATTTCGCAGGACTCAGGGCAAATGGGATATCAGATTGAGGGCAAATGCTGACCAATATCAGGGCATGTCTATGGCCCCGGTCAAATCCGTACCATGTTAAATTTCATGGCTAAATAGGAACATCCCCCTCCCTGTGAAATGGCCATCACGTTTGCCTCTGTCTGCCGCAGAAAGCAGAACACCAGCCTGACATACAACCCTAGTGCTCTTTCGTATTATTCAGCTGGATTAACAGTGTGAATTTCGTGTTTTGTTTTGTCGGTGGACGACCAGAAGCACAAAAGTCACCAATCATTCACCTTCAGAAGCATTTATAGAATTTCTTGGAAGCACTATTATCCCGTCAGCTTTAAATGGAGATGGAACGTGACAGGATTTGTCTTGGTAGGATAAACGAAGGTCGGCTGGGTCATTTCTGCTTACTATAGCCCAAAACATTTCTTGGAAACTGATTATTTGGGGGAAATTGCCTCACTGATAAAATAAAGGTGACTAATTCTACTTTACAATGGAATGTGCCCTTTACACATGTCAAGCGCTTCGGAATGAAAATTACCATGCTCTGCAGTAACTCTCTGATCTTTGTGATATTTGGGTTGCGTGAAGGCTATTAATTTTATTCTGGGATCTTTTACTTACTCAGCACGAACACTGATGCAAGGGACTTCCGGTTTAACATCTCAACTGAATGACATCCAGTACGGATTTTCATAGGCGTATGGCGTGCGCAATTTTGGGGGGGCGAGCGACATTTTCCCGAATTTCACGATCTAGATTTGATACCATTTCAAATGAAATTGCCTGGAAATCATTAATTTTCAATAGCGATTATTTAATCGTCTGCCCAAATCTTTTAGCCTTTTTGCCCGAATCTTACTGTTTCCCAAACATTTGGGGGGGGGCAATCGCCCCCCCCTACCCCCCCCCTCCGATACGCCTATGAGGATTTTGCTCTTAAATGTCCAATGAAAAATCACAGATCAGCATTCCATATTAAATGCTAAAATATGATAGGTGAAATATTTATATAGTTGTTCACCATTCAATAGAGAGGACTAACAAAGATCCTTTTATAATTATTTCACGAATCTGCGTTTCTGAGTATAAAGTTGATAATTGATAGAACTGCACTGAGACTGATAATTTTTTTAGGCTAACAAGTCTTTTTATTCTGTACCGCAATCAGAACTTATTTGATTACATTATCTCTATTGGTACTAATTTGTCAAAACTGAAGAATTATTTTCAAGAAAAATTCACAATAAGCTGATAATCTCAAGATTATCAGAGAAAAGTGGTTTCTCTCTTTGAAATTAGTCAGGAAATCACTGTTTTGATCTGTGAACTGTTTCATCACTCGTTTTCAGCTGATTTCTCTTGAAATTGAGTACACAACTAAATATTCAAGATTGAACCTTTTGAGGTTATATAGCTTAATATGGGAATGGCACAAAAAAAGATTCCGAACAGGTCGGTCTGGTGGTATGGTGCTAGGCTGCCAATCGTTGGGTGTCTAGGACCTATGTTGGACTGCTGTTTCGAACAACCTTCTCATTACAGAGCTCTTAAAATACTCTGGAGTTATTTGCTTATCCAGCTCTTGCTGGGTCTCTAGGGCCTATGTTGGACTGCTGTTTCGAACAACCTTCTCATTACAGAGCTCTTAAAATACTCTGGAGTTATTTGCTTATCCAGCTCTTGCTGGGTCTCTAGGGCCTATGTTGGACTGCTGTTTCGAACAACCTTCTCATTACAGAGCTCTTAAAATACTCTTGAGTTATTTGCTTATCAATGGGCACATTTGCCCTATTTTGCTTCTTGGAGAAACTTCAAGAGATAACAGGACCCGTGCATGATTTTCAGAGTTCAGTTAAAAGCCCAGAATCTCTTTTTGCAAACAATTTAATTCCCTTCTGTTAGAATGCGCATTGCACAACAATGAATTGAAAATAGGTTCATTTTGTAACATTTTGCTCATCCCGTCACCTGCAAATGTCCGGTAAGAATCCTTCATTTATAAAAGAATACATTTTTTTATCACTATTAATGTTACTTTAGTTATCACTAATTATTTAGGGAAAATTAATTGAACTGAATCATGAATCTTGATGATGCACCTGTTCTGCCTTATACAGTTTGTAATAAATAAAAAAACAATTCTAATGGCAAAATTATCCAAGATTGCCTCTTACTGATTGAGCATTTGCGTGTAGAAACATGAAGACTGAAGAACCACCTTCATGAAAGACATAACCACACATGATTCATTTTGCAACCTTATCTTTTTTTTTAATTTTAAGATATGGAATTTTACCATTCAACCAGATGGAAAGATAATACCCTTTGGTCGTTTGCAGAATTCTGAGTCTGTATTTTCTGGTGATTTCATATTTTCCATTTCGTAATGGAAAAACTTTTTAAAATTTGAAATGGAGAAAGCCCCCAAGATTCAAACAGATCTGACATTATGATGATTTGCAAGTTTTGAAATTTCGAAGTTTCAAATTAATCTTTTGCTGTTTATTTTTACGTGGGAGTATTTGATTTTGCAAATTCCTGTTTGTCAATATCTCTCTGAAACAAGCTACATTCCGCAGTTATGTACGTAACTCTGAGAAACTATACTTATCTGATGTGCAATTATGGGCTTGTGACTAAATTTGAGTTCCATGTGGTCCTTTCAATGACAATGGGAATGCAAAAACAGCAAAAGGATCCTGCTGTTTCTGTTGATAGCAGAACCTGGGCAACTGATGAATGTTTGAGACGTGACAATCCCATGACAACTCAACAGCACTGGGGTCTGAGTAATTGGAAGCCTCATTCACAATTTGCAGCCTCAAGGTGGATTTGCTAGTAATTAACTTGAAGAGTTAGTTAGGTTAGTTAGATTCTCAACAGGGCAATTACTGCCACATTGTATGAAGTTAGCTTTACTTTTTGAGGAAGTTGTGACAGCCATTTTAATCATTTTAAAGGCAAAAAGGACTCAACTGTTATTCTTTTGTATGCATATTCCAATGAAGATTTACTGTTCTCATATATCTTTAAGACAATTTAGTTTTTATATATGCAGAGGATGGACTAGGTACATCCAGGCATTTCAAAAAATAATTTTACTACCGTAATTCTGTATTTTTAAGTATGAAATGGTAACTGACAAAAATGCACTTAGATCATTTTCGCCAGTTATTGAGTCTCAATAGTCTAGACCATAAATCCAAGTCTTGGTCTCTATTTTTGTTAATTTATCAAATATTCAGACCAATTTTCAAGAAAAATCCAGCCACAGTAAGCTGATGATCTTCTTAAGATTATTGTAAGCAAGTGGTTTCCCTCAAAAGTTGGTCGTAATGAATTAGGGCCCATTGGAACCTGCAATTGGATAGAGAATAATGTATGAAATTAATTTAAATATTTTGCAAGGACTGTGACACAACTAGAGGAAAAACTGTGTTGATTTGTTTTTATCACCTGGTTTAACCCAATAATCCTACTATTAATTCATGGACCCGTCCGTCTTTCCCAGCCAAAGTATAAGTTGCCCATCCACAAAAACTTGCATGCAACCTTTTCTCACCCACTACAAGGTTTTAGGCTGGGTTGTGTGTTCAAAATTTATCTTTAAATTTTTGCCCCCCTCCCCACACCCACATGTAACGGGTATCATGCTAGTAATAATAATTCACACAACAGCTTGTGATATTGTTATGCAGAGACAATGAATTTGGTCGTTTTGTCATAGGATCCGTGTTCCAAAGACAAGAGTGAGTGTGATTCTCTGGGCGCAGATGTGCATGGATGTGGAACTCAATTCATACAACTTGATACAAGTGATAATGTCTTTGCCATACTTTTGATTGCCAATGCGCACGCTCAAGCCAGTTGTGAAATTAAGGACATTTTTGTTGAATCATATCACATGGCACAGTTTTTAAAATGCTCTGGGGGAACTTGCTTATCAATGTTGCACATCTGCCCAATTTTGCTTCTGGGAGAAAAGTCTAGAGATAAATGTTACAGGGTCCATGATGTTCCAGCCTTCTGAGTTCCATTAAAAACAAAAAAAGTTACTTTTGTTTTGAACAATTCCAAGTTTGCTGCGGGAAATAAAAACCTCCTTTAATCCAAATTGTAAATTGTACTACAATTATTTGCTTAATGCTGTCATCGTTAAAGATAACCTTTATTGCAGCCAGTCATATTTTAGCTTATCATTTGACTATACATATATGCAGAAGTGCATGAATGTTGAACTCAACTCATACAAGTCACAACTCACAAACTCACAATGTCATACTTTTGATTACCAATGCACATGTTCAAGCCAGTTGTAAAATTACAGGCATTTCTGTTGAATCATGTCACATGACACAGCTTTTAAAATGCTTTTGGGGTAATTTGCCTATCAAAGGTGCACATTTGCCCAATTTTGCTTCTGGGAGAAAATTCTAAAGATAAAAGGGTCCATGATGTTCCAGCCTTGTGGGTTCCATTAAAAGCCTAAAAAGAACAATTCTAAGTTTGTTGGGGGAAAGAAAAACATCCTTAAATTCAAATAGTAAATTGTACAACAGTTATTGACTTTATTGTGTCACCTTTAAGATATCTTTTAAAGGCAAGAGGTCTTGAGAAGTTAAGACAGTGAGTTATATTTTACCTAATACTGTAGATTATTTACCATCATATGATATGTATTATTCTTTCATAAATAAATATGAATAATGAACCTAAAATGATGAATACTTTTTTTTAAAAGCAGAATTGTCAGAGATTTCCTTTCAGAAAGACATAAATAGACATTTGTTCCTATTGTCTTGGTGTTATAGTCTCTGAAGGTTCTTGTCATAGCGTAACAATGTAATGTAGGCCAATCGGTCAAATTCCACCATCTAATCAGGAGGAATAATAATTTCCTTTGATCTTTAAAGAAAAGCTTGTGGCCGCATCTGGTTGCCAATTTCATATCTTCCATTTCGTAATGAAAAACTTTTCAAAAAGCCCAAAGATTCAAACAGATCTGACATTATGATTATTTTGAAGCTTCAGCATTAATCTTTCAAAGTTTCAATATTAATCTTTTGCTATTTATTTTCACATGGGAGTATTTGATTTTACAAATTCCTGTTTGTCAATGTCACTCTGAAACAAGCAACATTGGAGTTAACTTTTGTGAAACTATACTTATATAATAATATATCTTCATTTCTAACATTCTCTGACAGAGAATGCCCTTCAACAGCAACATCTAGAAATTCTAGCATCTAAAAAAGCCTATCAAAGTAATCACTTTATTTTCCTCCACTGTTTTAGCTGTTGACAGCAGGACAGCAACTGCTATAAAGTTGAGACACGACAAACCCATGGCAACTCAGAAGCACTGGTGTCAAAGTAATTTGATGGCTCATTCAGGATTTACAGCCTTATGGTGGATTTGCCAGTAATTAACTGTAAGAATGAGTCAGAATCTCAAAAATTTAATTGCTACCATAAAGTTAGCTCAGTGAAGCTGTCATGACAGCCATTTAAGTCATTATAGAATTTGAAAGACATTTCAGATTTTGATGATTTTTTGTCAATGGTTTCGGTTTGACATACTTTTAATCTGAAACAACCTGCTTATGTCAATAGATAGATAGACTTTATTTAGCCACATTAAAAAAGGGAACAGACATGTATATACAATAATAAGCAGTACACTGTTGTATTAGTGTTATAATGAGTTTCAGATTGCACACAAAGGTTTAAAAATTATTTCCAGTGTGGTCCGGAAAACAAAATGACATCAAGATGCAATAAAGGCTATCCACGCTGTCGAAAATATATAATATACAATATAACACTGATTAATGAGTAACGGTAGCAGAAATTTCATTTAAGTACACGTGCTTGTGCTTTTAGGAATTGTTTTGCCCTTACTTTAAATAAATCTTTACTATTTACAGTTTTAACAACGTTTGGTAGATTGTTCCACGCCAACACACCTTGATAGCTAAAATTCAATCAATGTATAATAATGACATCTCTGAGTTTGCACAAACCATTCATCCAGTATTATTTTGTTTATTTTTATGAATTGTTTATCTTGTCAAAATTAACAGCAATCAAGTGATATCAGTTATTCAGAGGTATGGGCTCATCTGACTTGAATTCTGGCACTTTGTTTAACAAAATGAGCCCTCCACCAATTGGCAATGTTGAATTTATATGTTGGGATAGGCCTAATGACTGATAGGCAAGATGCTCATGGCGTATATTCTGAGATGGATTCTCTCATGGAGTGACATCACTCTGAAGAGTCTGCATAGCCTATAGGCTCAAGGGAATTGCATTTTCAGCATTGGGCTATGTGACCATATTGTGGATTATTGCTATTAGTCATTTCATTTATTTGATTTATTTGTCATTTAATTATTGTATAAAGTATCATATTATTCTATGTCTAATTTTCTTTGTATTTTTTTGTATCTATAAATGTATGTATTTTCTGATCATTCTTGTGTTTCATATTTCAATCATTTGTCACTGGTCATTCTGATCATGATTCTCTCAGTTTCTATGTTTTTGATTGTTTCTGTAACATGTCATGATGAAAGTCCAGCTTCTATGTTTTTCATGTTTTTCACGGTTATCATGATTGTTTGATTGTGTTGGTGACAGCAAGAACTGCTGGTCACATCCTCATTCTGCATTTTACTCTCATTCACTTCATATCAATTCATGGAAATGTTTCAAAAAGGATATTCAGAGAAACAAATTGTAAGTTTTGTCTTTATTCATTTCTTTATATAATTATACAATACACAGTAATATGGTAATTCATCTTTCATTATTTGTGTAAGTGCTTAGAATATTCAATACTATTTTTATGTAAGTTGAGTAGGTTTATGACTTTTGAGGTTTATGACTTTTGATTTACTTCCTTGTTTCATTTACTTCTTTTCCTAATTGGCACATCAGTGCATAAATCCAGGATGTAAAAACCTAATGACTATTTCCATGATATGTGTTTAAATATTGTTATTTGTTATAATGATTAGCTGCATACATATATGTTTCATGTACATTGTAAACCAAATTGTGATAGAAGTTATTTTTCTGTTGGTTGCAGCTAACCTCCTCCTCCTCCTCATCCTACTGCACATTATCTTCTCAATAAATGGAGCGTTAGAAACTTCTCGAGGCATTGTCACTTTCTTCAATCTTAAGCAGTTAGAATTTACTCTGATCTGCAACTTCAAGTGACAATGTCTGAAGGCAATCCTAGCAAAGGAAGTAACCCCAACCCAAGTGAATCCTCGAAGTTGAGGGCAAGTCGATCAAGCATTGCAGGATGGCTGACTCGTATGCTGACTCCAATTACGGATGGGACCATCTCTAAATCACCTGCCGTGTTGAGTGCTACTCAGAACAGAATTTCATGCCAGTTAAAGAAGTTACAAGCATCCCATGATCGTTATCTGGACACAATAACTGATCCCACTGAAGTTGACCAATGTGAGGACTGGATGAACAAGTATTTCGAAGATGCAACGAAGGGTCTTGAAGCGATAGACAGTTTGTTGATGAAGAAAGAAGTTGCCCCTTCAGCAGAGCAACATGATGAGACCAAGTCCACAGAGTCTTCTGAGGAAAAGGAACCAAATGGCTCATCCGATTATCATGATTCTGGAAAGGTGAAAGAAGTCAACCCACCTGACAAGGACTCGAGTGGCAACGGTGGGGACGCATTAAGGATGGATTCATCACAAGAAGGGGGAAACAATTATGATCGCAAAGATTCGGGTGTGAATGATGTTTCCACACGAACGACTGCTAAGAAAACGATAGATGCATGGATTGATGACCTCATTTGTGGCGAAGAAACGCAGATTCCAGGTTCGTCTGATTCCAGTAACCTTTCTAGTGCCCTTGCCCGACTTGAAGTTGAACGGGATTTGCCGAAGATCGGATTACCAACTTTTGATGGATCAGCATTGAAATGGCCGCCTTTTGTGGAGCAATTCTACATCCAAGTTCACTCTAGACCCGGATTAACAGACTGTAGACGGATGGACTTATTGCAGTCCCATGTTCAGGGTGATGCAAAAGACTTAATCAAAGGACTGGGTTATAGTGGGGCAAATTATGCTCAATCACTAAAAGAACTTAAATTTGCTTTTGGACACCGGGTAAATGTCGCCCGTGCTTATGTAAATGCTGTTACTTGTGGTAATATTGTTCCTTCAGGTGATGCAGTTGCTCTTAGGAAATTTTATGTATCAGTTCGTGACTGCATTTCCACCTTAAAGCAGATGGATTATACTCAGGAACTACACAGCGGCGATGTATTGCAGCGTACAACTAAGCGCATTCCTGACGACAAGCGCACACGTTGGAATGATTTCGTACGTAACATTGGCCGCAGAAGAGAGCCCAACTTGATGGATCTTCAGTCATGGTTGAAGGACTGCGTTGAGTCAGATTTCAGCCCATTTGCCATACCAGCGCGCCAGTCCAAGACTCATAGTCAATCATCTTCATTGAAACCTTCATTCTCATCTTCTGCCACCATCAATACAACAACTGGTCAAAGTCAGGAGCAATTAACACGGAAGTGCCTTGCATGCAGTGCTGAGCATCACTTTACAAAATGTAGAGTCTATATGGAGAAGTCGTCTGAAGATCGCTACAATTTTGTCAAGTCTCATAGATTATGCTTCAATTGTCTCAGCCCGAACCATCATATTTCCAAATGCACATCTTCTATTACTTGCAAGATTAGTGGATGTACACGGAAACATCACACATCTCTGCATCGACAACAAAATACTGCCGCTTCAAATGACAGCATTGTAAACAATGTTATGGTGAAGAAAACTGTGTATTTTCAAGTTGTCCCGGTGATTGTGCAGGGTCGGAATGGATGTTGTCGAGACACGTTTGCCCTGTTGGACTCTGCGAGCAACATCAGTATGATAGATGCTGAATTGGCCATGGATTTGGGGCTCAAGGGTCAACCAAGAACATTGAATGTGCATACCATCAATTCTTCTACTTCTTTGCTGTCTAGTAATGTGAGCCTCAGTGTCAGGGAATGCAATAATCCTGAAGCTAGTCCCATTTGGATTAATGAAGTTTGGACTCATCGAGGACATTTCAACTGCTCACAATTTAAAGCTTCCAACATTCAGCATGTTAAACATTTGCAGGATTTGAATCTTCAAGACATTGACCCCAGTGATGTAAAGATGTTGATTGGAGCGAATGTACCTTTGGCTCATCTTCAATTGAACAGCAGAGAAGGTCCTCTAGACGAACCAGTGGCTATTCAAACCAGACTAGGATGGTGTATCATGGGATCTGGAAGTCAGGACATCGATGTTGGTGAGGCAACAGTAAATCTCATATCTTCTGAGGTTGATCTCAGTTTGCAAATTGAACAGTTTTGGAAGACAGAAGCATTTGGTGTCACTGCCGATTGCAAAAAATCTAGATCTGTGGAAGACCAACGTGCCCAAGATGTGTTGGATTCCCGAACAAGAGTTGTTGATGGCCACTTCGAAGTACCAATGCTATGGAAGAAGTCTCTCCCTACAATTCCAAATGACCGCATCATGGCTGAAAGAAGATTCAACTCACTCACAAAAGGTTTGGAGAAGAAACCTGAACTTCAAGGAAGATACTCTGATGTCATGAATGGATATATCACAAAGGGTCATGCTCGCAAACTCACTCCTGATGAAACCTCTTCTACAAGCGACAAAACATGGTATTTACCGCATCATTGTGTCTTAAATCCAAAGAAGCCAAGTAAAGTGAGAGTGGTCTTTGATGCTGCTGCAAAATTCAATGATGTCTCTTTGAATAATTGCTTGATCACTGGACCCGATCTTCTCAACAGCATATTTGGTGTCATACAGCGTTTCAGGATGAAGCCAATTGCAGTTGTCGCTGACATTTCCGACATGCATCATCAAGTGAGAGTTCCAGAGGAAGATTCCGACTCCTTGAGGTTTTTCTGGAAGCCTGATCTCGATGACTCCAAGCCTCCAGACATCTACAAAATGTTGGTGCACATCTTCGGGGCCACGGACTCTCCTTGCTGCGCCAACTATGCACTGCAACGTGTTGCCAGGGATATCCAGGATAATGACACAAGGCAAGTGGTCTTACGCAACTTTTATGTGGATGACATGTTAATGGCTGCCTCTGATGTCACCAGTGCTATCAACATTGCCACTAACTTGTCTCAATGCCTGGCAGACAAGGGTTTTCAACTTGCTAAGTGGATGTCTTCATCTCCAGTAGTAATGCAGCACTTCTCTCAAGAGAACATGCCCACTCAACATTTAAATTTAGATTTCAATGACTTACCTTTGGAAAGGGTCCTGGGCATTGGTTGGAATGTTAAGAATGATGCATTTGTCTTTAATCCAGTTGTGAAATCTGTGCTTTCTACGAAGCGAAGTGTGGTCAGTGTCGTCAGCTCCATCTTTGACCCCTGTGGTTTCCTTGCACCATATTCCTTCAAGGCTAAATTGCTGATTCAAGACATCTGGATGCGAAAGCTTGGATGGGATGATTGCCTTCCTGAAGACCTGCACCAGCGATAGATCGAGTGGCAAGATGAACTTCAGCATTTGGTGGAACTGTCAATTCCAAGATTCTTCAAACTACCTGAAAACAAAGTATGTATGGATCTTCATCTGTTCAGTGATGCGTCGGAGGCTGGATTCGCTTCAGTAGCTTGTCTGTGTGTGGTTGATAAATCAGGAACAGTGCATTGTGTGTTTGTGGCAGCAAAGACCCATGTGGCTCCCATCAAGCAAATACTTACCATTCCAAAACTCGAACTGCAGGCTGTCGCCTCACAGGTGCTATTCTTGATGAGATTGATGAGAAGTTTGATCATGTGATCTATTGGACAGATTCTAGTACAGTACTCAAGTATATCTACAGTGAAGTTCGCAGGTGGAAGATCTTTGTTGCAAATCGTATTTCAGAAATTAGGGAAGTAAGTGAGCCTGCACAATGGAGATATGTGCCTTCTGCGCTTAATCCTGCTGATCTCGCATCTCGAGCATGTTCTTCAACTCAATTGATATCTGATGAAATGTGGTTTGATGGGCCTGCATTTCTCCGTGTCAAAGATGGTCATTGGCCCCCTATGCCTAACTTAGACGGCCGCAAACGGCAGAGACAAGTTCAAGTGCTTGCTGATCATCTTCGGAAGTGTTGGCTTGCGGAATATCTTCCTTCCCTCACTGTGTGACAAAAGTGGACCAAGGAGCAACGTAATCACATGGTCAATGACTTAGTTCTCATGGTCGATGAGCATCTCCCTCGCGGACAGTGGCAGCTGGGTCGCATTGCAGAAGTTGATGCAAGTGAAGATGGAAGAATCAGAAAAGTGACCGTCAAAACAGCACATGGGACCTACATCAGACCTTCAAACAAAGTGTGCTTACTGGAAGAAGCCCAAGTTTAAGTTTTGAGGACTAACAGTCCTCAAGGGGGGACTGTGGATTATTGCTATTAGTCATTTCATTTATTTGATTTATTTGTCATTTAATTATTGTATAAAGTATCATATTATTCTATGTCTAATTTTCTTTGCATTTTTTTGTATCTATAAATGTATGTATTTTCTGATCATTCTTGTGTTTCATATTTCAATCATTTGTCACTGGTCATTCTGATCATGATTCTCTCAGTTTCTATGTTTTTGATTGTTTCTGTAACATGTCATGATGAAAGTCCAGCTTCTATGTTTTTCATGTTTTTCACGGTTATCATGATTGTTTGATTGTGTTGGTGACAGCAAGAACTGCTGGTCACATCCTCATTCTGCATTTTACTCTCATTCACTTCATATCAATTCATGGAAATGTTTCAAAAAGGATATTCAGAGAAACAAATTGTAAGTTTTGTCTTTATTCATTTCTTTATATAATTATACAATACACAGTAATATGGTAATTCATCTTTCATTATTTGTGTAAGTGCTTAGAATATTCAATACTATTTTTATGTAAGTTGAGTAGGTTTATGACTTTTGAGGTTTATGACTTTTGATTTACTTCCTTGTTTCATTACTTCTTTTCCTAATTGGCACATCAGTGCATAAATCCAGGATGTAAAAACCTAATGACTATTTCCATGATATGTGTTTAAATATTGTTATTTGTTATAATGATTAGCTGCATACATATATGTTTCATGTACATTGTAAACCAAATTGTGATAGAAGTTATTTTTCTGTTGGTTGCAGCTAACCTCCTCCTCCTCCTCATCCTACTGCACATTATCTTCTCAATAAATGGAGCGTTAGAAACTTCTCGAGGCATTGTCACTTTCTTCAATCTTAAACACATATATTGCATAACGATATTAAGGTTGTTATTCCCTACGCTGCATTATCACTCAATTTGTCTCCACGCACTCTTTCTCAACAGTAACTTAGAGGGACGTAATATTTATGGAAAATAAGGGAAGGAGACACACAGTAATATGCCATGTTTAAGAGAGCTCCACTTTGCAAGTTTCTATCAAAATTAAGCAATCAAACTACCAGCTTGAAGCACCGGAAATATAAATGAAACGCTAGTCAAGCGTGTGTCTGCTGAATTGAGATGATTTTCGAATGTAATCCAATTGAATTGTCATTTAAATTCACAGCAGCTGTTTCTAAAGGAATTGTAAGAACAAGAATTTTTTAACATCTGCGAGTTTCCCATAGCATTTAAAAGTGCTGTTAGTTTATAATACGAGTAAATAGTGAAATCTACGTATTTCCACCATCAAATAACTAATGCAGTCTTAACATGATTGTGCCGTCAGCGGTTCTGTCACTTTGCCTACCTTGGGTATAAATATGACAATGAAGACAGAAATCTGCATCATATATGCCAGGAGGTACCAACCGGAAGTCATCACCACAGGTGTCATTATGACCTGCCGGAACATACTTGATACCGTGAGCTGAGGTGAGTTGATGTCATCTGATAGGGTCTCTATATCTATTTTGCTTATACTGCTATAAAAGTGTCCATCGACAGTCATTTGCTTTCATCCGTTTCGAATTGGGTCCTCAAACATGGCTATACAAATGTGACAGAGGAATGGGTGCCATTTTCATAATCAGTTATCGCTTCTCTTCTAATATATTGAATATATAGAACAATCATCTGATCTGTTCAGAAATATGTATTCAATTTGTTTAAAAATTGATTTTAAAAATAAGCTATTTCCACAAAGCATTTGCATTAGGAGATTAACTTCCAATTACTGAATAACCAAAAGGCACCTCATGCTTCAGAAGCTTTATAATGTTTTATTATATGTGAGAAATGTGTAATATTTTCTGGCTCGGGTGCTGTTTCCCGTTGATGTAACTGATTGCTCCCAAGAAAGGGATTTTTATTCTTTTTTACAACTTCGACACAACTTCATTTGCCATTTAACAGGCTTATTTCAATATTTTTATCATTGAATACAAAAATGCAGATAATATTATTTTATCAAAAGTTTACCAAAATCAATTGAGTGGAACAGGTTCAAATCGACCATCAAAAAATTAATATAATTTTTGCGGATTTTCACCAATATTTAAGGTACGAGCAGGAATGACATCCGATATCACGTCTCAGACAATGAAAAAATTGATATTTGAATATGAAATTTTGCACAAATATAGTCAATCTTATAGCAAATGCTATAACAAAAATTCCAGGAAATATACTCAGTGGAATGGGTTCAAATGACAACTAAATAATTATAATATTATTTTGTAAATTTCATTGAGATCACATGAGATGAGCAAGTGTGCCTTAACATTTCAGGTCTTGGACAGTTCCAGAATTACTAAAGCGTCATGACATTTTGCACAGGTGTAGACAAATATACAGTTAATAACATAGCAAAAGTATATATCTAGTGAAACAAGTTCAAACAAACCTTCAAAAACCCTTACGAATTTGTCGAATTTCAGCGACGCCCAAAGAATGACATTACATTCCAGGTGTCAAACTGCTAAAAAAAAAAAATTTTCAATAAAAAAAAACCAGTCTTGTCCACAATCTTCCATTCAGTTGCTGCTGAAAATGTAGTTCATGCTGTCATGGGGCACTGGGCATGATAGTTGCCTTCAGCCAAGGAATAAAGAGATACTTCAATATCAGGAGGATTGATGTCACATCAGAAGACTTTAATTCTGTTGGACAAATTAGCATAAAGAACTTTGTCAAAAACAAAGACATACTCTCAGTAACATGCTATATGAAAATCTCACTGCTCAAGAGACATAATATTCCCATTCAAATCTGGACTTCCTCTGGAAAATATCACCAATGCTTGAAGTATCAAGACCTCTCTGGTCGGGATTTACACTGAAAAACAGGTTTGTGTAAAATAGACAAACCAAATGTTAGCTGGTGTCTGTCCAGAATTTTGTGTTTATAATCTAGACAAGATTCTTATGCAAAATAGACAAGGAAATTATCAATCCTGATAAGTTTTTTGCATGATTTGATCAATGAAATGTCAAAAATACATAAACACTTGGTCTGAATTTACACAAAATTTGGATGGACACCAGCTAACGTTTGTTTTGTCTGTTTCACACAAACCTTTTTTTTTCAGTGTATGCAAATGATCCATAGAAAAGAACATTCAGCTGCTTCTTCTTTGGAATTTTTGCCAATTATAGATATGGACCCAAATGACTCCACATGCTTGCATTCCATTCCCAGTTTTGTGTGCAACCAAGCCAAGAAGTATCAATGTAGGCCTACTCGTGTCATCACTTTCGAGCAGCCACTCTGGTTGAAGGCTTATGTGACAGTTGAGAGCCAACCAGTGAACAGACATCTACATTCACTGGATGTCAGATTGGGCGGCTTCCATGCTCAAATGAGCTTTCTAGGCAGCATAGGCCATCTGATGAAAGGGTCGGGCGCTGAAAATTTGCTTGAGGTCATATATGCTGGTAACAAGCCATCAGAGGTCATTTCATTGTGGATGCTGCCCATCACTCTTCAATGGCAGCAAAACTGCTTGATTTCAATTTTCGCATCAACAGAACTGAGCAGGGTCTGACCACTAAGCCTGATTCAACAATGGATTTTACCAGTGCTACAGCTAAAGTTTCTTCAGGTCAAATCGAGGAACTTTGTAATCTTATGTGCTAAGTTCTTTCAAGTGAAATCACGCCTGGCGCTGTTGAGCAAAATGAAATATTGGCAGTCATCTGGAAAATATTGGATCATGAGCAGAAAAATCTCTCATCCAAAACAGCACAATTGTGACTACAGTACATGCAGATGATTGACCTTCTTCGAAAACCTTCTCCAAGAAATATTGCCACTGTAAATGTTCATGACTCGCTGGATATTGGAAATCAGATCCTCACATCAATGGAAGACTGTAGCACAATGGCAGGATACACCTTCTGTAAAAAGGACCAAGAACTTGTCACCATGGATGCAGTCAAGGGAACTGTAACCATTCACAATGAACCAGTACATGTAGACCTAAATTTGATGTTGCTAAGACTGGTAACTGTTGGTACAAGGAATTCTGAGTTGACAGAAGCAAGAAAGTGGCTATCAGCAAATTAAAGGCCCGCAAGCTATTTCAAGACCAGGCTGAATTGCTTTTAAAGATGCACAGTTACTGTAATTTTTGTCATCTTTACTGAGTTTACTCTGATATTTATCCAGACATTTGAGTTTGATACTCATGTAAATAACAGTTCTGACTCCAGGTGGACTGGAAGTTTACCAGACAAAGAGGTGAGAATTAAACCGAGAAGAAGAAGAAGAAGACAAATTATTAATAAGACAAGGGACCTGCCAAAACGACATTGTAAAGGCAGCGGAAGTAGCAATGATGTGCTTATAAATACCTGGGGAAAGATTCAATGACCTGAGATTGCAGCGCTTTTGTGCCAAAGTATCCTCCAGTTAGTCCAGTACCATTCTAGTGCAACCAAGCTCATTGCCACCAACATCTGCTGCAACAAACTTTCATAGCTGGAACGATTAGGAACAATTGCAGGCATGGAAAGATTCTGCAAATGGTGTGTCTCGTGAAGCCAGGGGTTTGAAGATCATTTACGGATAGTATGTTCTGATTATGACAAACCTTGAGCCTGCTCCACTTCAATTGCTGGTAGTGGTATAGTGCACTGTCTGTATGTGTGCATGCTTTGGTAAAACGTTGTTTGATTCCATGAGCTGAAGTTTATATATATATACATATATATATATCTTGATCTACCGTCCAAGAAAATGTATGAAATCACAAATTTTGATATTGGATTTGTAGTATAGGTGCAACAAAATTACTTTTACATTTTATTTTTGACTTTGTATTTGTTTTTATCTGCACATATTTTCATGCTGTTTCATTAATGTAAGGATTTTCCAGACCTAGAATGTGCTTATCAATGACCTTTAAAAAAAAAATTACACCAACATTTTGATTGTAGGGGAAGCTTGGGAGAGTTGGGCCACTTTTTACATTCTTGCACCTCCTGCTAACAGTAATGATTATATAAACATGCTTAATGCATGTATTGTATCTTGAAATATTTCAGAAAAATATCTTTAGGTTTGCATTGATATTTGCCCAAGAACATATGAGCTACAGCCCTATGAAAATAGGAAAACATTTGGCCCAACTCTCCCCATCAAGTGGGAGACTTGGGCCATTCAGGAGGGAGACTTGGGCCATTGCAATATATTAGGTTCGGTAAAGCTGTACTTCAGGCCATAATATTTTTAACCTGTAGTGTGGTGGTCATAGAAGTCATTTATCCTGAATTGAGGCCTCTTGCAACTGTAGTTTGCTGTCAGACTTAAGCCTCGGTCTGGTGGCCCAACTCTCCCCATCTAGATTTCCTGATATCTAATTTTATTAGACCATGAATAATTAATAAGGCCTAAAAATATTCAATGTCTGTTGAAAATTGATCTAGACAAGTTCTTCTGTCTTAATAAACATAAATCTGGGTAAATGCAACACATGTGGGGAGAGTATTGGCACTGTCCCAACTCTCCCCCATTCCACCATTTTTCTCTAAATCCCAATTATGACAAAACCGGTTGTCTGATAATTTTCCAAAATATGTTAATAACAACTGAATAGTCAAGCCTACCAAGCACGCCATAGAAAATTTTCTCAGTCCTTGTTGTCTGACAGACAATTAAAAACTCGTATCATGGCTCAGTTTTTCCTTTTTTCATCAAAATTTGAATTTTCTTCTCTCTAAAGATTGTGACAAGCAAATTAGCCAGAAATGTTACATCCATTGAAAGATTTTCATTTTTATAAAATTTTGGTGGCTGCAGCTTTCTCAAAAATTTTTTAGTTTCCTAAAAAATCAGGGTGGCCCAACCCTCCCTGCGGCCCAACTCTCCCAAGCTTCCCCTAATTTTGGACCATTGAAATTATTGATATAAATTAAAGAAGACTGATAATCATACAGCATTTCCATTGTATTTATCTGTAAATACAACCACTTTTATAGTGTTCCAACCGTTTTTTAACTTTTTATTGCTTGGAATTTGATGTTGTACTTGTCAATTTATATTATGACTGACAAGGTTTTAAAAGTAGGTAATGTAGAAATAAATGCCTCAGAATCAATAAATATCTTGGGAGTGGAACTAGATCAAAAACTTAACTTCAAACTGCATATTGAAGAAGTTTGTGGTCAGGCTGGTAAACAAATAAACGCATTAAAGCGCATTAAACAGTATTTAGACAAAGGATGTAAAATGACTGTATACAACAGCTACATTAAAAGTAACTTTAACTACTGTTCTGTTGTCTGGATGGTTTCTAACAAACTTAATATGGATAAACTTGAGATAACCAATAAAAGAGCAGTCAGGTTTGTGACTAATAAAGGCCACTTGAGCTACAGTGATGTATGTGAACAGGAAAATCAACTCAACATTTACAGGAACTGCGCAAAAACAGTAGCTTGTGTAATGTACAGAATACGGAAGAACATGGCACCTAACTATGTGTCAGAGCTGTTTACCTTACAAGAGTCTCAATATGAAATGAGAGACAATAACAAATTTGTTCTTCCTCAGTTTAATACAATACAATATGGAAAGAATAGTTTAAGATTCTATGGGGTCAAGCTCTGGAATAATATTCCGCTGACCATCAAGAATAGTCCCTCACTCAACACCTTCAAATCAGCCATCAGCAAATGGCTCTTAACTTGTGACGATAACTGCATCAAGTAGCCGAAACTGCACCAGTTTTTTGTTGTTGTGTCATTTCAGATGTGCTGTCCAGAATGACCATGATCAAGACACGCCTTTTGAAACGACAGCGGACAAAAGAAAAGAGAAAAAAAAAAACAATGAACATTTGATTTGAATGAATCAGAGACAATATAGAAATGAAGAAAAAGCGGACAATGAAATTTCTCAATTTCACCAAATTTTGAACTCAATAATTTTATTTTATTTTTTTTCTAAATTTATTTTTATTTTTTTCTTTCTTTTCTTTTCTTTAATATTTTCATTTTTTGCGATTCAGTCGTACAGAAGTATTTTACTTTAATCGACAGTTTGTGTATTGAACTTGTTGTGTGATTGCAAACGACTATAAATAAACTTTACATACATCAATCCTTGGGTTTCGATGAAATTCTAAAAATTTTCTTTTTGATGTTATTTGGTTTATAAGAATGTGTTTCACTTGACATACATTACTAAACTTCTGATATACCATTAAGTATATATTTGTCTATACCTGTACAAAATTTCATGATGATACGAAAGATATGGAAATGTCTAAGACCTTGACTGCTGAGCCTTGCTTGTTCGTCGATTGTGATCTCGATGAAATTCGCAAAAAAACTATTATAATTATTTTATTGTCATTTTGAACCAATTCATCAATATATTTTTTCATGAAATTGTGTCATAAGATATTTTATATAATTGACGATATTTGTACACATTTTCAGTCATATGTCAATTTTTGGATTGTGTGATACCTAATATGTGATGCCATACTTGCTCGTAGTTGAAATTATGATGAAAATCGGCAAAATTAATTAATATTCTTTGATGGTCGATTTGAACCTGTTCCACTCAATTGATTTTGGTAAACTTTTGATATGTCATTCAGTACATCAAGGGCTTTCAAATGCACCTAACAAGTTACTGTTGCAATTTGTCCTGGGTCCATCCTCAGGCTGCCCGTACTATATCTACTCAATCGTACTCTCTAAAAAATTTCAGACAAAATTGGTTTTTTAGATTCAAAATGGTTTTTTGAAAAACCAAATTTTAATGCAAAAAACCAACATGGATTTTTTAAAAAATCCATGTTGGTTTTGCATTGATATTTGATTTTTCAAAAAACCATTTTGAATCTAAAAAACCAATTTTGTCCCGATGTTTTTTAGAGTGTATATAATGTATTGGAAGATAATACTCCTTCTTGACAGCATGACCCCATTGATATTTTTCAAACTTAGTCCAAGCAGACCGCTGTATGACTCGTTCTCAGAAGTCACTGTATGCCCAAAGGTCTGGTCTGATATTCTTATCTCTATCATGATTTTCCCAGGTGTCATGTCAGGTTTGACGGAAATTCAAAATCAATTTTCCTGAATAACACCGCAGTTTCCATATCCAGGCACTTATTCTACAGGAGAACTAATAATTTTTTTTGCTGTGCCCACTGCAGCCATCTTTAACAATGAAGATTGATGATATCAATTCTTAATTTGTTTTCTGACACTGTGCAGGAGAAAGGAATACAGTGCTCATTTCCTAGTGTGTCTTGTCTTCTGTCATTAAAACCTCCCGATTGCGCAAGTTGGCGCGATTGCTGCACTTTCAAAAGCAGCTCGTCCCCCCTGCTTTTCCCCTACTCTTGCAGTTACCAGGCAAACCACTGAGAATTATTCCAAGGACAGTTACATCTTCTATTGATTCCCATTTCTTTCCTTAAAGATCAACCCCGTATTAGCGGGCACTGATAATAGAAAGCTATTTCTCTTCTGCTATGTACATGTTTTAGGAGTGAACAAGGCAACAAAACATGTTTACACTTCAGACCAAAGACTAAACACACTGCAACCTGTAAGTGCTTGTCACATGACATCTTTGTGATGTCATAGATCTGAATAATCGCAATCACGTAGACGTCATGAATAGTTGCTGGCCTACTACCAAGCGGATGTGGCTGAGACACCATTTCATGGTTCTCTCAAAATTGGCTTGAATAAGTCACAGTGTCAATGCTGCTCGACTCCGAGAGTATGCCGGCAGTGTGATCCTGTGAGTAAGTGAAACAGTGATATTTTGCTTTTGGGTAAATGCTAAAAATCCTCAAACAAAATCCGATGAGATGAAAGCATATGAGGCCTCGAAAGAAAGTATTTGATGTATGTTGGACACAATTTGCTTTCTTTTTTATACACTTATAAATTGTATTATATACATATGGGTTAAAGTCATTGATAAGTAAGCGAGACCCAAGGCCAATGCATTTCAATGGGTTTTGGGGCTCACTTACTTATCAAAGATGTTGACTGTTGTGTAACTTGTATCTCACATAACCAAAACATTGTCCTTTGTTACCCCATATCATATAAAATGTTTCCTTATTTCCCTGGATCAGTGATCCTTGCTTCTATTGACCTCTTTGGTTGAGAATGTTTAGCACTGAACCAATGGCAGAAGATCACCTGTTTCACTTACTGACAGATGGTCTCGTACAGGCCTAACTAAAATATACTTATCAACATTAGCCAAGTTTTGTATATGGCAATAACTCTTTTATGAGGTCTGCAGTATATAATTACTGACCATTGACTTCATCTTAAGAAGGAAATTGGCTATACGGAGTGGAATAACAGGTCGTATTTCAAGAAAAAAACTCTTTGTTCAAAGGGGCACTTTTGAAATTATAGGCATATTGTGCTAACCAGCATACAATTCACTTTCTCAAAATGAGGTTAAAGATGGTCGGATGGAGAGATGGATGTAAAGATAGACAGGCAGAAAGAGAGATGGATAGGTAAATTGAGATATATATAGAAAATTGATAGACAGACAGAGATAGAAAGATGGTTGTTGCAATTTCATGCATTTCCTGGGGCTATTGGGGGTATACAAAAATGTTAATAGTTGCCTATCTGTAGATAGCCAGATAGAAAGGCATTAACTGGCTGTCATCTTGTGCAGATATAATGTAGGTAATGTATTACTCTTTGACGATAGCTGCTTTGCTTGAGTTTGTTCAATTAAAAAAAAATATATAAAAAAAACGATACTTTATTAAAATTCTGTAACTGAATTTTCCTTTGGTTATCTCAATAACATACTGAAACATATGCGGGAGGGGTCGCCATAATTTCTCAAAATTTATAAGAAGAAATTATTATTAAAACTAAGCATGAAAAGAACAACAAGTGGAATAAGTGTCAGCCATCATTAAAATATCAACTTGTCTTGCGTAAATTTATACTGTCAAATCAACAAGAAGATTGATATAAACGATGTGACATTTAAATGGCATTTTGAGATCAGCATCCTCCCAGTTTCAGATTACTCGATACTGAAGCGTTGCAGATTTTCAATCTTCCAATCAGTAAATTTTTCAAATGGAGATATATGAAGAGTTTCGCTTGGCATGTGTACTTCAATTTTGCGTTGCATGTAAAACAAAATTCATGCAACCTCTTGGCCATGTAATGAGAAACTTCTACAAAATTATTTTTAGTCTTGCAGCCTGTGTGAATTCCACTGTATTGAGTATCCTTTGGCCCATAGGGTGTCTAATGTGTGCTGAAGCAATCCCCCTGGTTGATAAGCATTTTAAGTGGACAGCAATAATGCCTCCTAATTGGTTACAAATGCTCAAGACATAAATTCATGATAACATGCAGCCTATGAGCATTACATCGGGTGGATTCCCTGGTTGGTATCCATGCATATCAATCACTGTTAAACCAGTAGACTAGTGGCCACTCCGAATATAATCACCATTCTAAAAGAGCAAATGTTTTGACAGTAGGCTGAAGAATAGATAAAAATAAATGTGGTGGCTATATATTACAGTAATCTTGATCAGGTTTTTGTTGTTTAGCAGCATCAGAATGACACTGTTGAGTTTACAATGTGTATCATTGACGCTACTGTTGGGCATGAAATAAAAAAGAAAAAACACCACAGATATCATACAAATCTGCAGCTTTACTTTTAAGCAATCACAAAGGCAACTTACAACAATAAGCCATATTTCATACAGCAGTTTCTAGATTGAAATACTCTTCTCAAGCAAACGAATTTAACTGGTCCAGACACACGAGACGGCCACTAAAAGATTCATTAGCAGAGACAGAAAAGGTTCGTACACAAAATTAGAAAAGGCCATCAAAGAGAACATGAGCTATTTGTAAAAGCACAATAACAAAAATGTATTTATATGTATGTTTAAATGTGTAATGCCTCCTTGTTTGTTTCAGACCACAAGACAATATCTTGGATCAGGATTATCTTTGATGTGCTACACCAGGCTTATTTTCAATCCTTTAAAAGCACACAAAGTGTACATGAAGCAGTCAACAACTGTTTTATTTGCTGTTTTTATCTGCTTGAGATCATTTTCAGTTCAATAATTAGATAATTATAGGTAGAAATGCAACAGTTCATGAACAATCTATCAATGAATAAGGAATGACCATTCTCACATTAATGTCCATTGGCAGTGATGGCATTCACAGGCAACTTGACCTTTTGGTATTTCGGCTCCTTGCTTGACGGTCGTCGGATGCAACTGTTAGTCTTCTCAGTGAGTGGACTACCATTATCTGTGAAAACAGTCTCGACAGCCGTCCTAAAGCTTTCGCTTACAACGCAATACAGAATGAATTTGACGGCAAAGTTGAGTGTCTGGCAGACATTAGTGAATGTCATAATGTGGTGACCGATTTGACCCCACTTGTCATAAGGATTGATGTATCGTAAGATTTCTGCCGGGGACACAAATAAACACAACATGAGAACGATGATGACAAGGGTTAGGTTGACGCAATGGGAGGAATCAAGAACCTGAAACAAATAGGAAATAGGAAACAGACGTGAGATGTCAAAATTCTTGCATAAATCGAGCTGCAGATAATTGGATTTTTCTGCATGGATCCGGATTTTGGACAAATAAATATGTTTACTTGTCTCTTGATATCATTGTATTGCAAGTTGTGTGCCATATGGCTCATACATACCATCTGGGTATCTATATATACAGCTTTGAGAACACTTCATATGCTTTTGCACATGCACATAAAGGATAGAGTATTTTCTTTCTATGTTATAGGATTTACAACATATTACTGGAGTATATCCAGAATTAACAGCTACACAATAATAAAAATTAATTTGCTTCCATGAAATGTTCTGCCTTTTTTAAGATATAATGCCCCAAATTTGCCTGAAGAATGTACATTGTACAATGTGCAATGACAGACATTTAAGGGAACTTAATGTTTGACCTCGGCAGGAGCTCTTTCTTCTGAACACAGCCCGTCTAAGTTCTCGTATGAGATGGAAATTAACGCAGGTCAGGATGAGAAGTGGGATGAAGTCAGCAAACACTGGCCATACCCATCTCATGTAGAGTTGCATTGAGGCAGAACTCTTCTTCCAGATCGGGCGATACTCATAGTACTTGGACTCCAAATCATTTACGCCTGAGCAGGGCGAGACTTTCATGTGTAAGAAGAACGGCAGAGTGAAGCAAATAGATGAGGTGTACACTCCGATTATGCTTATGATAGTTTTAGTCCCTCCTAAAGTCCATCTTGCCCTGAATGGATAAACGACCACCACATATCGACTGACTGCCATAAACACAATCAACTATATTATTAAAGGACTGTAATTGATACAGGATCTCCGCGCAGTTTTATCTTCCTAAGTTCTACCTTTTGTGCCTGAGCAAATTGGTGTTTTCGTTCCTTTCATTTTTCCTGAGAGCAGACCGGTTAATGGATGGAAGCTATCTTCTGTGGAATCCAGCACTCTGCAAGTGTAGGCTGATGTAGCGCAATTAATCTTGTGGAATTAAATCAGGGGCTGGTGTACCTGGTTGTAGAATTGGAACTTCAGATTGGGCGCTAACAAAATGTGACAGTCACTCCAAACAAGATCGCTAATTTGTTTGCTGAGTCCTGATTAATGATGTGTCTTTCTCTTTCATTTTTGTGGTCTAAGTGTCTGAATACCTGCAAAATCATGCAAATGTATCCATAAACACCTATAATTATCAAAACGAGGTCAAATCTCAGCACTCCATATTTAAACATTCAAACAAAACTCTTTGCTGATTTATTAAAAAAACTAACTATCAATGAGTGACTATAATAATGGATATTTTTCACAGCTTGAGTAAGAATTATTATTGCATGCTGATAGATTGATGTTTCAAGAACAATACAACAAAATTGTCCTCCTGAGGGGCATACACAACATAAATTTAATGTTGCAAATTGGTGAAGGGCTCATCTCTTTGCTAAGTAAAAATGTTTTTCACAATGTTGGGACAACATTGCCACAATTTCGCATGAAAAATGTCTAATTTTGCCAATGCTTCCCAACATTGTAACAATGTAATTTCTACCATACACATTATATATATAAATTCTATGTTATTTTCAAAAGGATTGCAATGTTGTCACTACGTCGCTGCAACGTAGATGTACCCATTGGGTATATGCTTTGCCAAGGTAGCCGTAACAGGGGGTGCATTTGCTCCTCCTTCCCTTTTTTAGCACTGCTGGAGTGGGGAGGTAAGGCGTGCTCTATTTCCTATGCCGAGTCGCTTTTGAACATTTGGCCTTGGCAGTGAGAAATTTATGAGATATGTGAGATTTTGAATGTGTGCTACATATGTGTCTGGTTCGGCAAATTGCTACACTTAAATTTTCGTTCAGCTATTAAGGTGTTACCAAATCTATCAGCCTAAAAGTATATGATCAAGCAGTATTACAGTGGTTCAGACTTTTTTCTGGTTTTACAGTCTTTTAAAATGTTGATTTATCTTTTGAAATGTAATTTATATTGCAGTTTACAATAATACCTGTTATGTCATGCATGAGTATATTCCCAAGAGGCATCAGTTTAAGTGTAAATATAAGCATACAACGTTCTTTTACAGTTTTAGATATTTCCAAATCTGCAATATTTTAAAGTCAAGTTGAACTCTAGACCTATGCTATGGCCTCATCTCAGTCTCCTTTGATCCATGTGGAAAACCAGATAACAAGCTTTTGTTCAAATTTATCCATCTATATATCCATGGATCTATCATTTGGTTGGACTGACAATAGTCTGACATCAGTCCGTAGTCTGTATAGATATGCCCAAGGGAATTGGCCTATTCAGCGCTGGGATATGCAAGCTTATATTGCGTAATAATATTAATGTTGTTATTCAGCTAAGACGCATCATCAGCCAATTTGTCTCCACACTTTCTTCCTCAACAGTAACTTACAGGGGTCCAATTTTCTTAGAAAATGTGGGTGGGAGACACATGGTAATGGGCCGGATTTGGCTGTCCGATTGGATAAACGAGGTCAGTCCGATTTTTCTGCATTAATGAATTTCACAACTGTTGTGTGCTTTTGTCCTAGTACACCTTCACACAGAGAAAGGGGACATGTCTCCCCTTCCGGGCCTTCCCCGTGCCAAATGTGGCGAATACACAGATAGAAAAATAGAGAATTGGATAGATAGATAGATAGAAAGATAGATACACATAGATTTCTAACAACATTATAATATGCTGTGTTACACTCTTCAGAAAGCGTTTTCCGTGCATATCAATACAATGCTCGAGACTTGCTGTTTGGTTGTGCCTATTAGCGGGGCAGATTCGTCATGAATAGGGGAGTAATAGTGCATTTATACATAGAAGCATGAAACTTTCCACACATTTCAAAAACATCATAAAGAAAATATTTAGATAGGGAGCCACTTCAGATTTGACCTGGTTGACCCATGGCAGCCACTTTCCAAAATGGCAGCTAATTTTCTCATTTTCCTGCATTCTGAGACGTGCCTATATTATTAAAGTATCAAAACAGTGCTCATTATTCCTTCTACAGATCTAAAGAACATCATCAATTGATTTCTGGGTTGAACTGAGGCATTTTAGGGTAGTCAGGGTCCATTTTGTTAGAACTGTTGAAGAAAATGTATCATTTTCGCGGTTTCCCATAGTTTCATGGAATCTCAATTGATTTTAAAACTGACCACATATTTTTGTCAAAATTAAAGAAACAACAAAATCTTCAAAAATCATTCTATTTTCATTTTTTCCATTTTCGCACCAAGTTTATGAAACCCATTGATGCGACCATTCATTTGAAAGCTCTTCTTACACGGAATTCAAATATGTAATTTATTTTGAGATTTATAGAGAATTAGTGTAACCATCCGCAACCGCGAAATCCAGTGTTTGAATCAATATTTCTAACAAAAGTGATTCCAACAAACCTGAAAATAGACCAAGGCTACCAAAAAATGTTATAGTAATGTACTGAATACTTAGAGAAGCAATAAAAAATAATATTTACCGGTATTCTATTTGTAGAAAATACACAGAAAGCAGCAAAGTGGAAGAATTGACCGCCATTTTGGAAAATGGCTGCCAGTAGCCACCTAAGCTAATTCTGAAGTGGCTCCCTATCCAAATATGTTTGTATATATGTTTTTTAAGTGTGCGCCAAGTTTCATGCTTCTATGTATAAATGCACTACTTTTTTACATACCTGCCCCGCTATATTGCCTGTTAAGAAAACTGCACTTAGCAAGTTTCTATTAAAATGAACTCCCTGTTCGAAGTATCCGGCGAACTCATTGGAACACCAGACAAACAAGCATTTGCTGAATTGAGATAATTTTCAAAGTAATCCAATCGAATTATCATTTAAATCCAATACAGCTGTTTCTAAAGGATTTGTGAGAATAAGAACTATTGAACATCTGTGAGTTACCCATGGCATTTAAAAGTGCTATCAGTGTCTTATAGAGAAATCTGTGTATTTGCACCATCTTGGAACTCAGACAGTCCTAACATGGCTGTCTCGTCAGTGCTTCCGTCACCTTGACTACCTTGAGTATATATGACGACAAAGACAGAAATATATCATGACAAAGATTGAAATCTGTGTCATGTACTATTACACAACATACTCAGAGGACATCACCGATTCACCATGAGTGTCATCATAATCTGCCAGTACCTACTTAATATGCTGAGCTGGGGTGAGTTGATGCCATCTGAGATTGTCTCATGAAATGGATTTTTCTTGGTCATCTTTGTCTTATCCAAAATATCTGTCTTTTTTTCGGATAATAATTATTATGAGCACAACAGGGTGACTGTCATGTAATTTTCCAAATTTCCTGTTGCAGTGTCAAATTTCAGAATATTTACTTACCTTGTAAGAGCAGTTAAGTAAACATGGCTGCTGAAGTGTCTTCCTCGACCCTCTTCCTGTCGATTACATCTGCGTCATTGATATGTAGGCCAATTAGAGGGTCCATATGCCAACTCCAGTCAATCATCTGCCAACTCCAGTCAACCATACCAATCCACATAGGCCTACATTGTGTAGGCTTCCTGGCTCCTGCCAGTCATTCCTAAATTCACATTCGTTCATGCATCTGCCCATTTGACTGGAGGAGCACGGACACAAGGGCACACAAGGTAAACACACAGTTGCCCATTGGTAGAAATCAGAACTCAAAACTCAGAACTGAGAACTCAGAACTCAGAACTAATTTATTTACGCACGATCAAACCACATTACAATTGAATAGTAACATAATAAGCTTAATAAGTATATGACAAAGCAAAGCAATGAATGTATTTAACCAATATAAAGAGAAAAGAATAAGGAAAATTTTTTTCTTTTTAAGGGAGAAATGTATAGTAGAAATACTGTAATGTGAACACAATTGAACACGGCATTGAGATTTTCACAACATTGTGACAATGTTGCCACAATTTTGTGTGCTAGTGTCTTATCTTGACATTGCTTCACAATGTTGTGACAAGATCATTTCTTACATACAATTCCGTGTAATTTCCACGGTCAACATTGCAAGGGTGTCACAATTTGTAAAAACATTGCCGTTACATAGATGTGCTCTTTTGGAAGGCAGAAATTTCGGGATGCCTTGCAAGTATATATCAAACCAAGATATATTCTTACAGTTATATTTACGTGGAATCTTAAAGTTCTTTTCTTTGCTGTTGAACTGTGATGTCAGAGATGACTCTATTCCAAATAAATATGACGAGGACTGTTCACTTAAGTAGAGATTTTTTTTGTCACATGTGCAAAGTGTTTCTGCTCTGCTTTATGGCAACAGTGGAGGGGGGGGGGGCAAGTAGACCCTCTAACCATCCTTAAGCCCTCTCTGAAGATTGATGATAGCGTAACACGTCATGGCCATTGCTCCATAATATGTAAACAAATCCTGTCTTTTGTTAACTTGTGATACATTATCTTTAAAAATCATCCACAATTTTCAATGCATAAGCTTGCACATGACCCACCAAGAACCAAAAAGAAGTCGTTTCCCTGCAAAATCACTCTTTTTTGCAATCCTGTTTCATCCAAAAACATCCTCCATCAGAACCACTAGTACCATAATATGGAACAACTTTAAATTTAGATTTTAAAGTAGACAAATAACCCGAGGAGCAAAATAATTTCCCTGATATCTATATTAGTTTGATGGATATGGAACACTGAATCTTTTTCTCAACTGATAGCCGAAGTCCTCCGCAACAAGCAAAGTAACCCCGTTTTACGGTATTTGTCAATTCTTAATTTGTTTTCTGACAATATATATCAACACCCGTGACTCTTATCTTTATTTCTTATATTCTGTCGGAGAAACAAATGCACCGCTCATCTTACACGGTATTTCATAGTGTATCTTTTATTATTAAAATCTGCAACCCCTTCCATAGGCGTATCAGAGGGGGGGGGGGCAGGGGGGGCAATTGCCCCCCCAAAAGTTTGGGAAACAGTAAGATTCGGGCTAAAAGGCTAAAAAATTCGGGTAGATAATTAAATAAAAACTACCGAAAATTAATGATTTCCAGGCAATTCAATTTGAAATGTTTATAAATTTAGATCGTGAAATTCGGGTAAATGTTGCTCGCCCCCCCAAAAATTGTGCGCGCCGTACGCCTATGACCCCTTCAATTATAGCTAGTCCTCCTTGCTTTCCTTCTACTCTTGCAATAACTAGGCGAACTACTGAGAAGTATTTAGAGGAAGTTGCATATATATTCTGTAGATTCCCATTTCTTTCCTTACAGATCAACCCCCTACTAGCAGGCACTGCATGATAGTAGAAAGCCATAGCTATTTGCCTTCTGCTATGTAGATGTTCTGGGAGTGGACCAGGCTACACATACGTGTTTACACACCAATTCCAGAGACTGAACGCACTGCAACCTGTCAGTGCTAGTCACATGTAGTATCGTAGATCTGAATACTGACAATCACGAAGATGTCATGAATGGTTGCTGGCCTACTGCCCAAGCGGATGTGACTGAGACACCAAAATTGGCTTGAATAACTCACAGTGTCAATGTTGCTCGCCTTCATGAGTATGCCTGCAGTGTGAACTTGTAATTAAGTGAAACAGTGATGTTTTGCCATTGAACCACTGCTAAAAATCCTCAACCAAATCCGATAAGATTAAAGCATTTATGTCACATGTCGTAATATCGTACAATTTCAGAAATGATTACATGTGCTTTAAAAAATTAATATGTACCATGCTATATTATACACCAATGGAAGGCCTGACTTCTTCTATATCATATTATTACTGTAAAAAAATTCAACTTCATTATAGCCATAAAAAACCTCAGGAAAACAGTTGAGTTTTTTTGTGTCTCGTGTTATGTCAGATTTGAAAAAATCATCTAGAAAGTGAGTTTTCAAGCCAGTGACAAGAAATATTTTAATCTTGTTTTCTCTGTAGGAGCACCTGATTCTTACTAAAGCTCTTGAAGCTTAAATTGTCTATCTAACTATTCCAGTGCCCTCTGTAGATCCTTTAATTTGCAGCGATGTGAACCTGTCCTGCTGACAAAAAAAAATTCAACACATTATCTTAGATTAGTCTGTAACTGTTAATATTAAAGCTAGTAAGTTGAAATATATATCAATTAAATGTTTATAAATTATTTTTTCACATGAAGTTATCAGAGTTTGCTTGCAGGTAAAATTTGTTGCCTGCATGCTATGCTGCTTGTCTACTTTAGGCTGAACTTTTCATAACACTGGCAAAAAACCTTAAAATTGGAGAGGGGTTCGAAGTTTACGCCAAGATAACTCAATATAGGTTACCCAAACCTTGTGGATAAGGCTATTGTCTAAATGCTCATGAGCTTTATTTTACTATGGTATGAAATACTGCTATGTTTTCTATCATTTCTTGCTTCTGTGATGCTCTGAACAAGGCTGAACCAAATGTAACACATAGATGCTTGAATTGTACACAATTTTTTGGCATTATGTAATGGTATTCAAAACACATAATCAAATGAATAAATAACAATCAAATTTGACTATCTTGCTCTCATATAGCCAAAAAAAGGGATATACATATGGGTTACATTCACAATAGGCCTACTCCAAAATGATATGCTCATGTAAGATATTGATTTCCTATGCACTAGACAATAACATGACGTAAAATCAGACTCCATGAGTCCCTATTTTGCCGATGACACAAGGTGTAAGAGGGACTCCTTGAATTGGATTGTTTGGATTCTCCTAAAATGTGTAAAACTGATTGGTTGCATAATGTTTTTATAAACATTAGTCATTGCCAAATAATTCTAACTGATTGGTTAGGTAACTTTAAACTTTTCATAAACATTATATTTTGTTTATATCTTCTGAGACCAGTTATCAATACTAGTTATGTCACTTTCTTCTGTTCCACCCATTGTTACTGTATCACTTGCAGAGGGGCTGATAACTTAAAAGTATAAACATTGATTTTTTGTTATCCAATGTTATCTTTATTAATCTTAGATTCCCAACGTATGAAAGAAAACAATTTTGTTTTGCCATATCACACTCATTTGCATGCTGCTTGTGGCTGTTTACATGGCCAGTTCCAGTAGACTGACATAAAAAATATTTGCAACATGTCATGTAAATATTTAATTAAATATCTTCTAGCACATTTTCATACATGATGCTTGAGAACATTTTTTTCTCTGTCGCATTAACATAAATTCATGGACATAAATAAAGTCTTTTGTGGAAAACATATTTTTTTGCTTTGATTAGTAGGACCATCTTCTCAACTAACTCCAGTGACTATTTCATGGGGATGCAAGGAATATTCCTCTGTGGTATTACTCTATGACAAATGTGTACTGGCTGTTGCTTTGCTTGACTTTTTCCAATAAAAAAAATTATAAAAAAAAAAAATTTTATTCAAATTCTGAAACTGAATTTTATTTTGGTCAATAACAAGCTGATATACAGAGGGAGGGGTCCACATCATTTCTCAAAATTTAAAAGAAGAAATTATTATGAAAACTAAGTATGAAAAGGACAACAAATTAAATGGACTAAGTGCCAGCCATCATTAAAATATTAACTTGTCTTGTGTAAATTTACTTTGTAAAATCGAAAAGAATTGGTATGAATGATTTATGTGACATTTAAATGGCATTTTGAGATTAGGATCCTAACAGTTTCAGATTACTCGATACTGAGACGTAAGCAGTTTCAATTTTCTAATCCTTAAATTTTTCGATTGGAGATTTAATGATGTTATTTAAACCAATTATTGTGAAGAGTTTGGTTTAGCGTATGTACTTCAATTTTGTATTACGTGTAAAACCAAATTCATGTATCCTCTTGCCATGATAAGCTTCTACAAAAATGTGCGTTTGCAGCCTGTGAATTCCACGGTTATGTGTAGCCTTTGGCTTGTATGGCGTCTACTGTGTGCTGAAGTAATCCCCGCCCCCCAAAAAATAAAAATGTTACGCCCATGGTCCCATGATCTCCAGGTGCTTCATGACCAACATCACCCATCTGGATTATATAGTTCTGATGAGACATTTTAAAAATTGCAACAATAGGAAGTTACATTGCATTTAATTTAAGTTTAAGCATTTTAACATGACAGTGACAGAGCCTTGAGGAGGAACTGGTTGATAAGTATTTTAAGTGGACAGCAATAATGCCTCCTAATTGGTTACAAATCCTCAAGACATAAATTCATGATAACGTGCCTGCCTCTGAGCCTTAAATTGGGTGGATTCACTGGTTGGTATCCATGCATATCAATCACAGTAAAACCAGTAGTGACCACTGTGAATATAATCACCATTTCAAAAGAGCAAATGTTTGGATGGTAAGAACGAATAGAGAGAAATGTGGTGGCGATATGTTGCAGTAATCTTGATCAGGTTTTTGAGGTTAAACCATATCAAAACGATACAGTTGAGTTCACAATGTGCATCATTGGCATCATTGCTGGGCAAGAAATAAAAAACACCATAGATATCATACAAATCTGCAGCTTTAATTTTACGCAATCACAAAGGCAACTTACAACAATAAGCCATATTTCACACAGCAGTTTCTAGATTGAAATACTCTTCTCAAGCAAACAAATTTACCTTGGTCCAGACACACGAGACGGCCCCTAAAAGTTTCATTAGCAGAGACAGAAGAGGTTCTTACACAAAGTACAAATTAGAAAAGGCCATCAAAGAGAACATGAACTATTTGTAAAAGCACAATAACGAAAATGTATTTATATTTATGTTTAAATGTGTAATGCTTCCTTGTTTGCTTCAGACCACGAGACAATATCTTGGAACAGGATTATCGTTGATGTGCTACACCAGGCTTATTTTCAATCCTTTAAAAGCACACAAAGTGTACAATGTACATGAAGCAGTCAATAACTGTTTTATTTGCTGTTTTTATCAGCTTGAGATCATTTTCAGTTCAATAATTAGATAATTATAGGTAGAAATGCAACAGTTCATGAACAATCTATCAATGAATAAGGAATGACCCTTCTCACATTAAAGTCCATTGGCAGTGATGGCATTCACAGGCAACTTGACCTTTTGGTATTTCGGCTCCTTGCTTGACGGTCTTCGGATGCAACTGTTGGTCTTCTCAGTGAGTGGACTTCCATTATCTCCTTCCTCCTTGTTTGTATTCTTTCCACAACTTGTGAAAACAGTCTTGACAGTCGTCCTAAAGCTTTCGCTTACAACGCAATACAGAATGAAATTGACGGCAAAGTTCAGTGTCTGGCAGACATTAGTGAATGTCATAATGTGGTGACCGATTTGACCCCACTTGTCATAAGGATTGATGTATCGTAAGATTTCTGCCGGGGACACAAATAAACACAGCATGAGAACGATGATGACAAGGGTTAGGTTGACGCGATGGGAGGAATCACGAACCTGAAACAAATAGGAAATAGGAAACAGATGTGAGATGCCATAATTCTTGCATAAATAACCCAGCAGCTAATTGGATTTTTCTGCATCTATCAAGATTTTGGACAATAGATATGTTTACTTGTCTCTTGATATCATAGTATTGCAAGTTGCATGTCACTTACATGCCATCTGGGTATTGAGAACACTTCATACACTATTGCACATGTACATAAAGGATTGAGTATTTTCTTTCAATGTAATAGGATTTGTGACAGATTTACGATAGTATCCAAAATTAACAGCTACACAATGATAATGATTAATATGCTTCCATGATATGTTATGCCTTTTTTCTCAAGATATTATGCCCAAAATTTGCCTGAAGACTGTACATTGAACAATGTACAATGACAGACGTTTAAGGGAACTTACTGTTTGACCTCGGCAGGAGCTCTTTCTTCTGAACACAGCCCGTCTAAGTTCTCGTATGAGATGGAAATTAACGCAGGTCAGGATGAGAAGTGGGATGAAGTCAGCAAACACTGGCCATACCCATCTCATGTAGAGTTGCATTGAGGCAGAACTGTTCTTCCAGATCGGGCGATACTCATAGTACTTGGATTCCAAATCATTTACTCCAGAGCAAGGCGAGACTTTCATGTGTAAGAAGAAGGGCAGAGTGAAGCAAATAGATGAGGTGTACACTCCGATTATGCTTATGATCGTTTTAGTCCCTCCTAAAGTCCATCTTGCCCTGAATGGATAAACGACCACCACATATCGACTGACTGCCATAAACACAATCAACCATGTGCTGCTCATTAAGGAAAGGTTTATGAGGCCAACTCCATATAGCTGGAAGTAAATTTGGATTGGGTCCTTAGTAGCCATATGTGGCTCCTTGTTAATGTTTATAAAGGAGTGTGGAAAAACTGATAAACAGAACATCATGTCTGAGAATGCCAGAGCCACTAATCCGTAAGTGGCTGATTTCTCCAAGTCATCCATGCGTGAAAGTAAACGACGTCTTGTCAGGACAATTAGATTTAAGATGTTTCCGATAATTCCTATCACACAAATAACAGGAATAACGTACTGGTACCACTCTCGTGATTTCATTTTGTGAATGCCGATGACCGAGTCCTCTAATGATGATTTGTTTGACTGGTTGTTCATTAAGAAACTCATCAAATGATTTTCCCTGAAGAGACCACAAGTAGTGTTCCTAATGTTGTACCCCAACATTGCAAGGAATAGGTCGTTATTGAAATTTCCATCCATTTCAAGGAGTCTTTGGTTGATAATCTGAAAGAAAAGTATGAAAGTGTTAAAAAGGAAGTTCTGAGCACATATTTCTACAATTGGTCTATTTACACACCGAGCTGATTTATCACAAGTTTCAAATAATTTCATGCAAAACATATATTGTACAAATATAAAAATAACTGTAATTGATAGAGGTTCTCCCCTCAGTTTTGTTTTCCTAAGTTCTACTTTTTGTGTCTTAGCAAATTGGTGTTTTCTTTCCTACTATTTTTCCTAAGAACAGACGGGTTAATGGATGGATGCTATCTTCTGTGGAATCCAGCACTCTGCAAGTGTAGGCTGATGTAGCGCAATTAATCTTGTGGAACTAAATCAGGGGCTGTTGTACCTGGTTGAAGAATTGGAACTTCAGATTGCGGGCTAACAAAATGTAACAGTCACTCCAAACAATATCAGAAACTTGTTTGCTGAGTCCTGATTAATGATGTGTGCTTCTCTTTCATTTTTGACACTCTAAATGCATGAATACCTGCAGAAACAAATGAAAGTAACCCATAAACACCTATATTATCAAAATGAGGTGAAATCGGAAGTTGATCTTGGCACTCCATTTTCAAACAAAACATTTTGCCTATCCAAAAAAACCAACTGTTAAAGAGCAACCTAAAATCAGTTTGCCAGTGGATAGGTGTTAGACTGGGGTCACCGTCTTCAAGTTGCTGTAGGCATTGTAGGCTGAGGACATATCAGTTACTGACTACCATTCAAACTTCAAAGTTTTCTTTTATTTGTAAACCCTTTTTTCTAAAAAAAGTATTCCATATTTATGAGCGAGAATGTTCAATATAGTCATGTTGAAGTTCATCTGCCAATATGTCTCCACGCACTCTTTCTCAACAGTAACTTGCAAGGGCACAGTTTTTGTTGAAAATGTAGGAGGGAGACACGCAGTAATGGGCCAGATTCGGCTGTCCGATGGGATGAACGAGGCCTGAAGGGCTTTTCTACCTTAGTGAATTTCACAACTTTTTTACGTTTTTTAAGAGCCCAGTACATCTTCACACATGTCTCTCCTGACTTCTTCCAAATTAAGCTCATAGATAGATACATGTCGATAGATAGATATATTGATACATAGAGATAGATAGATAGATAGAAAGATAGATAGATAGATTCCAACAATATTACAAGATGCTGTGTTACACTCTTCAGAAGATGTTCTTCCACACATATCAACTCAATGGTCGAGACTTAGTTGCCCAAAATTGCTTGTTAAGAGATCTTCAGTTTGCAAGTCTCATCAAAATTAGGCAATTAAACTACCAGCTTGAAGCATCGGAGAACTAAATGAAACACCAGACAAACAAGTATCTGCTGAATTGACATAATTTTCAATATAATCCAACCAAATAGTCTTTTAAATCCACAGCAGCTGTTTCTAAAGGTTTTGTGAGAGCAAGAACTATTGAACATCTGTGAGTTACCCATGGCATTTACAGTGTTGTTAGTGTCTTACACAGAAAAATATATACATGCACTAGTATTTGTGCCATCACAGAACTCAGACTGTCGTAACATGCCTGACTCATCTGTGGTTCCATCACCGTCACCTTGGCTACACTGGGCATATATATGATAATGAGGACAGAAACCTACATCATATACACCACATATCCATAGGTCATCACCACAAGTGTCATTATGACCTATTAGGAGCTACTTAACACTGTGTGCTGAGGTGCGTTGATGGCATCTGATGTATGCTCTCTACATATGCGATACACATGAAATGGATTTTTTTGTTTTTGTCTTGTTCCACATGTCCGTTTTTGTTTCAGCGTATATTATTTCGAGTACATAATGCAATTTGGAAGTACACCTAGATCAATTTTTTGAAATATTTTTTTTCTTGAAACACTGTGTCCCATTGATGTGATGGAGTTACTCCCAAGAAACAGATTCTTATTCTTCTTTGCAGCTTCGACACAATTTCATTTTCCATTAAACATTGCTATTTCAATATTGTGATGATTTTAAAATACAGAAATTCAGATAGTGATATATTATATCCCAACTGATCCATGCAATTGATTTTCCTGCCTGTCTGATGACATCAGAACTGCAATTAGGCACACACCTCATCATGGGTGACATACATTAGCTCGCACAATTTTGTCTACAGTGTACTTGTATCTAGAGACTGCTTCTTGATAGGAAAATATCCACTTTGATGTTCTCAAAGCTTTATGGATAATTATGAGCTCAACAGGAGGATCATCATGTGATCTTTCAAATTTCCTGTTGCACGATCAAGTTTCACAAACAGACTAAAGAAAGCTTTAACAACGTTTACTAAAACGCATGGTGCAACAACGTGGCAGCACTGTATATACTGTACATGACTTCCTGTTTGATCAAAACAGTGGGTTGGAGAAAGCACATGTTTAAGAAAAAGTCAATTCATATAAAATCAAATTGCTGTCAGCTATAGAAAACCACTAAGAACTGTGTATGTAATCACTGTGGACCAAATTTATGCAAAGTGTAACTTTGAAACATCTCTGATATTTGACTAACAACCTCCAAAGTTACAATGTGAGTTGGCAAAAAATTCTGTGTTGGCATGGGCATAGGAGAATTTGTCTAACTTTCCTGGTAAATTAATATCCTACGACTTGTCCTGATACCAATTCCAAATAATAGATATCCCATGCAATATAGCTATAGTCCATGAACCATTCCATGCAGATAAATGGAAGGTCAAATGTTTCAATTATCATTTCTTGGGCAAAAAGTCCCTGGCTCTGTGATGTATACTTGTGCTCTGATAGTGTTTTAAGGGGCCCTGTTACAAAGCAGCAAGCCAGATTAGCTTTTTTAGCATTGTTTGGCATTGGCTGTGCGTTGTGATCACCTGTTTTGAACCTCGGTTCAGTGGAGTGCACCAATTCAACTGTGAATTCCATTTGTGTGGTTGTGGGACCATGTAAAGCATACATTACTTTAGTATATTGCTTTAACGTGAAGGTCCATCCAGCCTGGATTATGATTAATTACTGTTGTATTGAACTACGACAACATGTATTTACTCATTTGATTGTTGGAACACGGACCTAAAAGGCACACAATGTAAACTCAAGGTTGCCCATTAGGGTGGTCCACATTCCAATGTGAAAAACCAAATCTCCTAAAAGTGGAAATTGTTGACCACATAAGTAAAACAAACACATGCACAATTTCAACTAAAATCGGTTAATATTTAGAGGTGGCACAAAGCCCTAGAAGTTTATAATGTAATTCCTCATTCGCGCCACTAAAAAATTGGTCCATTCTCAGATCTTTCTCAGAAATGAATATTTTTTCCTGATTTTTTAGTACATGATAAAATTGGCATGGCAAAGTAATATCTGGGGGTAATCTTTTATTTATTGTTCGTAGTAAGTGAAATATTTGATTGTTTTTATGAAAAAAGGCTTGATAATTAACCTATGTAAATCTATGCTGACCTGCTACAAAGCTTTATTAGTCAGACAGAATATCAGGACAGCATTGGGCATCCTGTACATACTAAGAAAAAGGATACTTGGTCAAAATAATAAGCTTTTATATCAAAATTTGCAAATACCGATGATTTTGAGGTCTGCCGATGGGCAATCCCATGTTAAACTTCAACGGCTTTGTGCCACCTCTAAATATCAATTCATTTTGCTGACATTTTTACACAATTCCTTCTATCCATATGACATCACAATTCAAGATTCAAATCAGTGAAATTCAGAATAAACTGTTTTTGGACCACCCTATTGCCCATTGGTGGAGGCCTGGAGCGCTCATCTTTTATTATATAGAAATTTAAGGTGGAAATTATATTGCTATAACATCAACGCTACACTGCCACAATGTTCTATGCTAATGTCTTATCTTCACATTACTTCACAATGTTCTGACAACGTCATTTCTACCAATCAATCTATTCAATTTCCACCAACATTGCAAGGGTGTCACAACATTGTAAAAACATTGCCTCAACATTGATGTGCCTTTTTGGGAAGGCGGAAATCCATTTTGTTAGAAAAATATGTTTTCAGTATGCCATCCGAGAAAAATCAAGATATGTTATGGTTTGGCCTATCGGACATTTTTTTTGCCATAGAGTTTTTCTATTCTGCCTTATAATGGCAACGTCCATCACTATAATATATCGGAAGATAATATTTCTTGACTCATGCACTGACAGTATGACCCTACTGAACTTTTATCAAACTCGCGGACCCTTGTATAACTTGTTCTCTAAAGTCACTGTATGCCCAAAGGTCGAGCCTGACTTTCTAACCATACACAGTATAATGCACCTTATACCATCTATCATGATATGCCAATGTGTCACACTCTTCCTGTGTCAGTTTTGAAAGCAAACTCAAAATCAATTTTACTGAATAAGACCGAGATTTCCATACCCAGTTCTTATTCTACCAGGGACCCAATTTCTTTAACTTCAGCTTTGAATCTATGCATGTAAATGTTCACAACCTATATCAACAGATATGCAAGGTTGAATCTATTTTATATTCCGCAAAAAGGTTGTGAGATGCATAGCTATCAGCTAGCCAGCAGGGGAGTGGGCAGGAGAACAGGTGCCCCACCATCATGCGACCATGCCATCCTTGAAATTTGGCAATTCTTTACTTATTTGCTGGTGATGTAATTCCACACTCTTTCTTGAATACTATGTTTATGTCTTCTGTCTCTTGTTAGGAAAATCAAAGACACAGTTCATCTTACTGCTGTAATTCGTAGCGTATCTTTTATCTTTTAAATATCTTGATTGCACAAATTAGTGTGACTCTCATACCCTCAAATACTGTTCATTCCCCCTCCTGCTCCCCCATCTGGCAATTAGCTGGCTAACAGCTGAGAATTATTTAGGGGAAAGTTGCATCTTCTGCAGATTCCCATTTCTTTCCATACAGACCAGACCAATCCCCTACTAGAGTAGAGGGCACCAATAGTAGAAGGCCACACTTATTTGCTTCCACTATGTAAGAGTGGACTAGGCTACACAAACGTGTACACACGAAGTCCAGAGACTAAACGCACTGCAACCAATAAGTGTTTGTCACGTGACTTTGTGATGTCATAGATCTGAATAATCGCAATCACGTAGATGTCATGAATAGTTGCTGGCCTACCACTCAAGCGGATGTGACTGAGACACCATTTCATGGTCCCACAAAATTGGCTTGAATAAGTCACAGCGTCAATGCTGCATGACTTAGTGAGTATTCCTGCAGTGTCAACAAGTAAGTTAGTGACAGGGTGATGTTTTGCCATTTGCTAAATGCTAAAAATCTTCAACCAAACCACTTGTGGAAGCAGGATTTCTAAACCGAAGAGATGAAAAGATATAAGGTCTAGAATGACGATATTTGAGGTATGTGGGTTACAAATGACTGGCAATGTTTTTGTATACTCAGAGTGAAACCCAAGGCCAATGCATTATCAATGGGGAGGGGGGGAGAGGTTAGCTTACTTATGAAAGATGTTGACTGATATGTAACTGTTTGTAGAGCAAAGAAATTATGCTGCCATTTGTATCGCACTCTAATATCTAGGGACATTAGTTTTCTGCTTCAAATTTGGTCAAATTCCGTTTTTGAAAAATGCCAATTCCATATTTTGGTGGATTCCGCATTTCGAGTCCGCTCGGACCACGTTTTATGTCCTAACACTCTGCATTTTACGTCTTCCCGCCAAAACAAAATGGCGGCCATCAAACTTCTTTGGCATTTTTGGTGTGTTTTGCTCACATTTCTTGACCAAAATCGTTAGTATAGCAAGTTTTTCATCAAAAGTTGCATGTTAAAAGGATACTATAGCACCAGATTGAAACATCCAAGGACTTTATATAGAAAATTAGGCCTTTTCTTCTTCAGAAAGCATGTGACTTCGTGTCTGTGAGTGATAATATGAGTATTTTACCGTGAAATTGTCAATTTTATTTGAGACAGCAAATTCCGTTTTAGAGGGTAAATTCCATGATCGCAGAAAACTGATGTCCCTACCCTAATATCGTCCTTTATGAACCTCCATATGTTTTTTTTCCTCATCGGATCAGTATCTTTGCTTCTACAAGCAGCTTGGTTGAGGATGTTTATCACTGATCCAATAACAAAACGTCACCCTTTTACTGACTGACAGATGGCCCTGTACAGCCCTTACTTAAATCTTTATATAGGCCATTACTTAAAAATTCAGCAACGTTTTGCATATTAAGGCAATATCTCTCTTTTGAGGTCTGCAGTGTGGACCATTGAGTTTATCGGCAGAAAGAAAACGGCAGAGGATAAATACATTGGTATTGTAACTATTTTTAAATCTCTTTGTGCAAAGGGGAAATTATAAAATTATAGGCGTATATTGCCCCTTCCACTAAAGGAGGTTAAAGATAGTCTGACAGAGATAGATGTAAGGATAGTCAGGGAGGAAAAGGGATAGATAGGTAGATGGAGAGATATAGATAGATTAAAAGATTGATAGACAGAAAGAGATAAACAAATGTACAGGCAGCATGACAATTGTAATTACCAGCATTTCCTGGGGTAATGGGATATACGAGAATGAGAATAGTTGCCTATCTGTAGATAGCCAGACAAAAACGGCATTAAGTGGCTTTCATCTTGTGCAGGTAATGTAGATTTAGTGCTGGACATGGTTCACTTTGTATCGATATGATAATATCACGATAAGTTTGTAGTTATACACAATATTTATTGCGATAATTGAGCAGCATCAATCATGCATGCAAAATAAGAATTTTATGACAAATATGCTGTCAAAAAGTATAGTTCTTGCTACAAAAATTGTAATTTTTGCCAAAAAATTGGTCAAATGGCAAGCAAACGACAACTTTTGTCACATGCAGTTATCGATTAGTCGATCCAGCTCTAGTAGATATGTTACTCCATGACAAATGTAAGCTGGCTCTACTATATGATAACACTGACAAGTATGCTTAATTTTCCTTTTTAGTTAAACATTTCATTCAAATTCTGATTTTCACAATATTAAGGGAACGTCCAGGAAATGGACTAATTGACAGCCATCATTAAAATATATATTGTTTTGCTTACATTCACACTGCCAAATCGAGAAGAAGATTGATATGAATGATGCGACATTTAAATGGCATTTTGAGATTAGGATTCTCGCAGTTTCAGATTACTTGAAACTGAAATGTAGCAGATTTTTGATAAGCCGATTCTCAAATTTTTCCTCTTGAGATTTAAGAGTTGTTTTTTTTTGCAAAAGTTTTCTTAGCGTATCTACTTCAAGTTTTGTTTTGTGCATGTAAAACCAAATTCATTTATCTTGCCTTGAGATTCTGCCACACATTATTTCTTCTTTAAATAATTGTACTTAGAGGGTTTTATGCTAAGCAATATTTACTTAGTACTTATACAACCATACCCGTAATATAGGTTCATTGCTATATGTTTGCCTTAGATACATAGTCTGGCTGACTGAAGTAAAGAAAACCTGATTGGTCCCGAAACCTGCTAACTATACCATGTGTATATGTTCACATTATGCTCCTGTGTTTTAATTCTGTGTCTGATCTACTTGGTTGTTTCAATTATGGTCCATGAATTATGTATTTTTAACAGTAGTCAATGTTTTTAAAATTTTTATTAATTGTAATTTTTAATTTTGTTGGATGGAATGTCAATAAGCAAATCACTTTATAATAATCTACCATTTTTATATATCACGTCTGGATCTTGCCATACCTCCCAGGTTGGCATCTCGTTAGCGACAAGAAACTGTCTTAGACATGTCATCCTGTACCACATAATTAATCTTAATTATACATCATGTTTTCAACTAGAGCTGCTTCTGTCAAATCCTTGTTTAATTGTTCAAAACGGTGTAATTATGAAATTTTGTGGACAAATAAAATTGAGTCTTGAGTCTTAGAGCCTTGGAGATACAAAGTTCAGCACCATATGTACAAGTACGCACATGTCAAATAAACTGTGAAAATCACTAAATTAGTTTTTGGAAATTAATATCCCCAGAGAACTTTTGAAATATGTTCATTTTGCTGCTTCCAGGAACTTTGAAATGACCAATCTGTAGGTCTAAGTAACGTCCATTCTTTGTGCAAACACTATTTATTATTTCATCATCAATTCTTACCAATATTTGTAACGCTGATAGCTGGAAATAATGATTCTTGATTATGATGTAACTATTCTTACCTTAGCTGAATTATATTCCAGACCGAATGGTTCACTGAACTGTATGTTATGTATATCTCCAACAACCAGTATTGGTTAAATGTGTGTGCACTGGTTCAGATTGAACAGCATAATGAAGAGCTTGGTGCTGTCTGTGCCTAATGCAGCAGGCTGTTTCAGCATTGGAGCCAGCGCCACCACAGTGCTTGATGTTCCTGAGTGCTTTTGGCTCCTTCAGCCTCTGTTGCTTGCCTGACAACAGTTCCTGACAACAGTGCCTGAAGACTGTTGGGTCTGTTGACTTGACTTATTCGAAATCACTTCGCACTGCTGCAGGCAGTTGGAAGATAAATTGGTGAGAAATAGTCCCCCGGGTATAAGTGCGCTTCAGCAGCGCTTGACTTGTAGTCCACATTAGTCATTTGGGGAGGTATAAGAATTGTATTAGAGTGTAAATGGGCGCTGATAAGATTGAGCTTGAAGGCTTTTATTTATTTGCCTTTTGTATGGTGTTCTCCAAGTGCAAAGAAAAGTGCTGATAACTTTCCTATCCAAAAGTTTAATATGGTCAACATAATGATAACATCCATACTACCAGTCAAAGAAATAAACAGAAAAGACTTTGGATGAGAAAACTTTGTCTGTACTTTATGAAGTTTATCACCAAATATATTTGAGTTTTTCTTTAAAGTAAAATTTCATTTACACCTCATTTTTTCAATCAGCTATTCCCATCTCAACTGTGAATGGCTTCTCATGAACAGTTCAAATACCTGGGAGACTCCTGGAAACTTGTCAATTGTCAAAAACAAATATATCACAACTTCTTCAATGAGACTTCTGACTGCTCTAGCTGTAATTTTCTGAACTTGGTCCATCTTTCTTTTGTAGAATGTTGTTATTGCCAGATAGATCAAATACAAAGTGGTGTGTGATAGTGGAGTTGATGGATGTTTCTTTAATAAACAAGACAGTCTTTTTCTCTTTCATTTCACTTTGTTGAGATCAGCAATACAAAAAAGGGAAGTGTGTTTTTATGGCGAGTTAGAGAATGTGTAGTAGACTTTATCTTTTTTTTTTGGGGGGGGGGGGTAAAAAGCCCATCTTTACTATTTGTAATTGGATCACCGGGAGGCAAAGTGAACCAACCCTGAAATTCAAAATTTAGGGAAATGGGAAAAACAGTTTTGACCGTATTTGTAATGCTCATGGTTTTGGAGCTATTTCAGTTACATGTTTCACAATGGAAACAACCTGATTGGGGCTTTTGAAATTAACAATTTTTAAAAATAGATTGATGGTCTAAATTTTTTCCACATGGAAAATGGCGTTTTTAATGAGAACATCCTTCGCAAGGCAAAGTGAACCAACCCATAGTTTGATGGATACTGCTGATGATTTTGGGTCAAATTACCAAATAAATAAATAATTGGACTTAGTTTAAGATCTTTCATGACATTCTCAACTTCAGGGTGGCAAATCACTTTACTAGCCTCACTTTGGAGAGTGTATTCTTCAGAGAAAGTTCAAAATATGGGTTGGTTCCCTTTACCGCAAAGTGATGGTTGATTGGGTTGGTTCACTTTACCATAATACTGAATCCTCGACCCAATGAATGGCAATGCTGGTAAGCCAGATGGTTGAAAATTACCTAATACCAACCAGGGAGGGAACTTAAGGTCTTTGGTTGAAAATTAATTAATCAGCCTCATTCTGAGGAGTGGATTTGCTGCAATAATGGTCAAAACTTGGGTTGGTTCACTTTACCTTGAAATGTATGGGTTGGTTCACTTTGCCTTGAGATGTGTGGGTTGGTTCACTTTGCCTTGCAACTAAAATGAGTTTTGGCCACTTTGGGTTGGTTCACCCCCCTATAAAAACAGCCTTCCTATTGGAAATCAGGGTAGGTCACTTAACCATCAGATAGAGGACACAATGTTATGCCCAAAACCATTGAAACATGGAAATGCAACAATTCAGGGTTGGTTCACTTTGCCTCCTGAGGATCCAATTGATGTTAAAAATGATATAGCTATGGTACTTTTTCCAAACTATTTATTCAAAATGCTTCTTTTACTAACTTCATGGAGGAAAATATTCTGAACAAAAAGGCAGTGTGATCAGAACTGCAACAGCAACTCGGCTGATTTCATGTCTCTTGTCAATTTTTGGGCAATCTGATATCCAAGATGGCTTGAAAGAAATTTCAGATTTTTTGAGGGAGCGCAATTGCCCAAACCAGGAAATATGTAGGTGGTCAAATACTTATTCTCCTCACTGTATGTGCCAGTGAAACGGTGTGTGTCAAATTGCAATTCTGATGTCATCAGCTTTACATAGTATCAGCTGGGAGGCAATATTATCTGCATTTCTTTATTTCATCATCACAATACATTTTATTGTGATGATGAAATAAAGAAATGCAGATAATATTGCTTCCCAGCTGATACTATGTAAGACAATTAAGGTTAAAAAAAAGCGTAAAACGATCCCAAAATGTGTAGTGATCAATCTCAAATATGTAGTGATCAATCTGAATTTATTACAGCATGTTTTACGTCAATCTTTCCCTCTACACAGTGGCAAACCTTAGATTTGTAATTTTTGTGGTTATGACGGTTCTTGGGTCGTTCTTCAGAAATGTTCCCTTTCGGGTGGCAATTTTACTGTTTTTCAAAATGTTTAAAATGCATGATATAATTAGTCTGTAGGTCAACAAAGGCTCTGAAAAACATCTGGCAATGGTTGCCACGATTCTTTTCTCAATTTTAATTTTGACTAAAATTAACATGCATTTTCTATGAGTCATTACCGCAACAGTGGCAAATTGTTCCGGTAATGACACATTGCGGTTATTACAAATTCAGCTTTAGTATTTTTTTTAAGAGGGCGGCAGCACAGACAGCAAGGGAAAATACGCTTGAAACCTAGGGGTGGGGTGCTAAAAATCCGCATGAAACTCAAGGGGGGGGGGTATCAATTTTTGACGGGATGTTCCAGCAAAACTCCCACCCCCCAGTCATAAATTCTGAACGGTCCGTAAGGATGTTTAACATTGATGAAAAAGCAAAATGTCACCATTTCACTAACTCACTGGTTGATACTGAAGGCACACTCACAAAGTCGAGCAGCATTGACACTTATTTAAGCCAATTTTGTGAGACCATAAAATAGTGTCTCAGTTGCATCCACTTGAGCGGTGGGCCAGCAACCATTCATGACATCTACGTGATTGCTATTATTCAGATCTGTGACATCACAAATATGTCACGTGACAAGCACTTGTAGGTTGCAATGCGTTTAGTCTCTGGACTTCGTGCGTAAACACGTCTGTGTTGCCTAGTCCACTCCTGGAACATGTACGCAGCAGAGGGTAAATAGCTATGGCTTTCTAGTATCAGTGCTCACAAGTAGGGGATTGTTCTGTATGGAAAGAAATGGGAATCTGCAGAAGATGTAACTTTCTCAACTTAGGTGTTAGCAAGCTAAATGCGATGGGGGAGCAGAACGGGGAGTGAACAGTATATGAGGGGGTAAGAGTCACACCAACTTCTGCAATCAGGATATTTAAAAGATAAAAGATATGCTATGAATTATAGCAGTAACAAGAATTGTGCATTTGATTTTCCAAACGTAATGAGAAAGAAGACACAAAAATAATATTCAAGAAAGAGTGAGGAATAAAATGAGGAATTGCCAAATTTCAAGGATAGCCGTGGTGGGGCACCTGTCCTCCTAACCCCTGGCCTGCTGGCTACACTGATGGCTCTGCATCTCACAACCCTTTTGACGAATAAATAATAGATTTTATCTTGCATATCTGTTGATATAGGTTGTTTAAATGTATTGATTCAAAAACGAGGTTAAAGAAAATGGTTCCCTGGTAGCATAAGAACTGGGTATGGAAATCTTGGTCGTATTCAGGAACATTGATTTTGAATTTGCTTTCAAAACTGACACAGCAAGAGGGTGATACATTGGCATATCAACATCATGATAAATTGTATACGGCCCCTCACATTGTCTATGGCTAGAATGTTAGGTGCAACCTTTGGGTATACAGTGACTTCAGAGAATGAGCTAGACATACAAGGGTCTGCAAGTTTGAAAAAATATCAATAGGGTCATACTGAAAGTCAAGAAGTATTATCTTCCGATATATTATATACGAGTGATGGATGCTGCAATTATAAAGCAAAACAGAAACACTCTATGACAAAAAAGTGAATTGCCCAAGGTGATGTCCAGCAGCCCAAGTGATTCAAAGCAGCATGAACAGCACAAGCAGTGCGAGGGCTGCTGGACATCACCGAGGGTCATTCAAACAGTGAAGCGCCCGAATAAAAAGTAGTGTCATTACTATCATTATCCATATACTAGGTTTTTCTGTTCTGATTGACCACCAAGACCTGTCAATTCAAGATGGACGCTTAGTGAAATTAACAAGGGCTGTTATTGAGTATAACGGCCCCGGACTTTGTAAACAAAGGCTATTATAACTATAACGGCGCCGACCTTGTAAATGAGGGCCATCATTGACAATATCGGCCTTCGGCCTTGTAAACAAGGGCCGATATGCAAAATCAGCAGCCCTCAAAATTTTGCTAATGCTCTAGTGAATGGCCCTGCAAGAGGATAATAATGCTATAGCAATTAATCATTATCAAGGCTGAGCGGACATCCACGTTAGAGCAATACTAAAGTAATGTCAGACTATTTTTTTATTTACACCTTGCTGAAGCGTTTTTTAGTCCGCTTAGGAAACTTGATACTGCAACAGGAAGTTTGAAGGATCACATGATAATCATCCTGTTGAGCTCTCAATTATCCATAAAGCTTCGAGAACATCAAAGTGGATATTTCCTGTTAATAAACAGTCTCCAGATACAAGCACACTGTAGACTGATGATCTCTGGATACGTGGTGCATATGCTGCAGATTTCTGTCCACATCATCTTATATATGCCCAATGTGGTCAAGGTGATGGTGACGGAACCTCTGTGATGGCACAAATGTATAGATTTCTCTGAATAACACTAACAACACTTTAAATGCCATGGGTAACTCACAGATGTTCAATAGTTTTTGCTCTCACAAAACCTTTAGCAACAGCTGATGTGGATTTAAATGACAACTTGACTGGATTACATTGGAAATTATGTCAATTAAGTAGATACTTGTTTGTCTGGTGTTTCATTTAGTTCTCCGCTGCTTCAAGCTGGTAGTTTAATTGCTTAACTTTGATAGAAACTTGCAAACTGCAGATCTCTTTAACAAGCGATTTTGGGTAGCTAAGTCTCAAGCATTGAGTTGATATGCGTGGAATAACATCTTCTGAAGAGGTAACATAGCATCTTGTAATATTGTTGGAATCTATCTGTCGATCTATCTAAATATCTATATATCTATATATCCATATATCCATATATTTATCTTGCTACCTATCTATCTGTGAGCTTAATTTGGATGGGGTCAGGAGAGACAAGTGTGAAGATGTACTGGGCTCTTAAAAAACATACAAGTTTTGAAATTCACTAACGCAGAACAGCCTGACTGGCCTGGTTTATCCAATCGGATAGCCGAATCTGGCCCAACTCTGTGTGCCCTTCCTACATTTTGCAGGAAAACCGTGTCCGTGCAAGTTACTGCTGAGAGAGAGAGTGCATGGAGAAAAATTGACAGGTAATGTACCACAACAAAATAACAACATTAATATCATTATGGAATATACGGTCACATAACCCACTGCTGAATATGGCGAATCCCTATAATCTATGCATACAGATTCTACAGTGTCAGTCAAACCAAATGAAAGGTCCATGGAAATACAAGTGGACAAATGTTGGACAAGACTTATTATATAGATTTCCACATTGAAAAGCCACTGAGATTCAGAGAGAGAAGGCGCCATGGGATAAACTTCAGCATGACAATATTTAACATTCTCGCTCATAAATATTGAATACTTTTTCTTTAAAAAGTGGTAAATAAAAAACACTTTGAAGTTTGAATGGTAGTCAGTAACTGATGCATGTATGTCCTCAGTCTACATTGTTTACAGCAACATGAAGACAGTGACCTCAGACTAACGCCAATCAACTGGCAAAACTGATTCTAACACAAGCTGTGAAACACTTTCCATTATATAATTTCAGGTCACTGTTTGAGTGTTGGTTTTTCGGAGATGCAAAATGTTTCATTTGAAAATTGAGTGCCGAGATCAATTTCAGATGTCACCTCATTTTGATAATTATAGGTGTTTATGAGTTACAATCATGTGTTTTTGCAGGTATTCAGGCATTTAGTGTGTCAGGCGGAAATCATTAGTCAGAACTCAGCAAACAAATTAGTGATCTTGTTTGGAGTGACTGTTACATTTTGTTTGCCCGCAATCTGAAGTTCCAATTCTTCAACCAGGTATACCAGACCCTGATTTAATTCCACAAGATTAATTGCGCAACATCAGCCTTCACTTGCAGAGTGCTGGATTCCACAGTAGATAGCATCCATCAATTAACTGTTCTGCTCTCAGAAAAAATAGAAGGAACATAAACACCAATTTGCCAAGGCACAAAAACTAGAACTTAGGAAACAAAACTGAGGGGAGAACCTGTATCAATTACAGTCGTTTTCATATTTGTACATGTATGTTTTTCATGAAATTAGTTGATAAATCAGCTCTGTGTAAATAGATCGATTCAAGGAACTTCCTTTTTAACACTTTCAGAATTTTCTTTCAGATTATCGACCTTGGACGGAAACTTCAATAATTATCTTTTCCTTGCAATGTTGCTGGGGTACACCATTAAGAACATAACTGGCAGTCTCTTCAGGGAACACCATTTTATGAGTTTGTTAATGAACATGGCATCCACAATATGAAATCATGTGAGTGGTACCAGTATGTCATCCCTGTTATTTGCGTAATAGGAATTATCAGAAACTTAAATCTAATCGTCCTGACAAGACGTCGTTTACTTTCACGCATGGATGACTTGGAGAAATCAGCCACTTACGGATTGGTGGCTCTGGCGTTCTCAGACATGAAATTCTGTTTATCAGTTTTTCCACACTCCTTCATAAACACCAACAAGGAGCCACATATGGCTACTAAGGACCCAATCCAGATTTACTTCCAGCTTTATGGAGTTGGCCTCGTAAACCTTTCCTTAATGAGATGGATGGATGGATGATTGGGGCTTTACGTCCTGTATTTATGCACTTGGTAGGCTAATTAGGACAGGAGGAGGACACGACAATGAGGTGAAGGATGATTGAAACAGCTGTCCAACTTCCTTAATGAGCAGCACGTGGTTGATTGTGTTTATGGCAGTCAGTCGATATGTGGTGGTCGTTTATCCATTCAGGGCAAGATGGACTTTACGAGGGACTAAAACGATCATAAGCATAATCGGAGTGTACACCTCATCAATTTGCTTTACTCTGCCCTTCTTCTTACACATGAAAGTCTCGCCCTGCTCTGGAGTAAATGATTTGGAGTCCAAGTACTACGAATATCGCCCCATCTGGAAGAATAGTTCTGCCTCAATGCAACTCTACATGAGATGGGTATGGCCAGTGTTTGCAGACTTCATCCCACTTCTCATCCTGACCTGCGTTAATTTCCATCTCATACGAGAACTTAGACGGGCTGTGTTCAGAAGAAAGAGCTCCTGCCGAGGTCAAACACTAAGTTCCCTTAAATGTCCGCCATTGCACAATGTTCATTCTTCAGGCAGTTTTGAGGCATTATATCTAGAGAAAAAGGCATATATTAATCAAGAATGGAAATAAATTAATCATTAAAATTGTGCAGCTGTTGATTCTGGATATGCTCCAGAAATATGTTGTAAATCCCATTACATTGAAAGAAAATACTCAATCCTTTATGTGCATGTGCAATAGTGTAGGAAGTGTTCTCAACTCAGTACATATATTATAATAGATAGGCTACCCAGATGACATTTAAGTGCCATCCAACCTGCAATACAATGACATCAAGAGACAAGTAAACACATTCGTTTGTCAAGAATCCTGATAAGCAGAAAAATCCAATTATCTGTGGTGTGATTTATGCAAGAAATAATGACATCTGACATCTGTTTCCAATTTCCTATTTCTTTTAGTTTCATGATTCCTCCCATTGCATCAACCTAACCCTTGTCATCATCGTTCTCATGTTGTTTTTTTTTCGTGTCCCCGGCAGAAATCTGCCGATACATGAATCCTTATGACAAGTGGGGTCAAATCGGTCACCACATTATGACATTCACTAATGTCTGCCAGACACTCAACTTTGCCGTCAACTTCATTCTGTATTGCGTTGTGAACGAAAGACTGTTTTTTACAAGTTGTGGAAAGAACACAAACAAGGAGGAATGAGATAATGGAAGTCCACTGACTGACAAACTAAACCAATACTTATGATTATCTAATTATAGAACTGAAAATGATCTCAAGCTGATAAAAACAGCAAATCAAACAGTTGCCATTGCTTCATGTACACTTTGTGTGCTTGGAAAATAAAAATAAGCCTGGTATAGTAGTACTGTTACAGTAGTACACTAAAGATAACGCTCCTTCAAAGATTATGTCTTGTGGTCTGAAACAAACAAGGAGGAATTACACATTTAAAAACATACATGTAAATACATTTTTATTATTGTGCTTTACAAATAGCTCATGTTCTCTTTGATGGCCTTTTCTAATTTTGTATATGAACCTTTTCTGTCTCTGCTAATGAAACTTTTAGTGGCCATCTCGTGTGTCTGGACCAAGGTAAATTCGTTTGCTTGAGAAGAGTATTTCAATCTTGAAAGTTCTGTTAAATATGGCTTATTGTTGTAAGTTGTCTTTGTGATTGCGTAAAGTAAAGCTGCAAATTTGTATGATATCTACAGTGTTTTTTCTTTTTTATTTCATGCCCAACAGGTGTCAATGATGCACATTGTTAATTAAAAAAGAAAAACCTGATCAAGATAACTATAGTATATCGCCACCACATTTCTTTTTATTTATTCTTAAGCCTGCTGTCAAAACATTTGCTCATTTAGAATGGTGATTATATTCAGAGTGGTCACTAGTCTACTGGTTTAACTGTGATTGATATGTATGGATACCAACAAGGGAATCCACCGAATGTAACACTTAGAGGCTGCATGTTATCATGAATTTATGTCTTGAGCATTGTATCCAATTAGGAGGCATTATTGCTGTCCAAAATGCTTATCAACCAGGGGGATTGCTTCAGCACACATTAGACGCCCTACGGGCCAAGGCAACACAAAGCCCTAGAATTCTCATGCTGCAAAACGCACAATTTGTAGAAGCTTCTCATGGCAAGAGGATTCATGAATTTGGTTTCACACGTATCATTAAATCGCCGATCCAGAAATTTAAAGATCGGAAGATTGAAAATCTGCAACGTTTCGAGTAATCTGAAACTGTAAGGATGCTTATCTCAAAATGCCATTTAAATGTCGCAACGTTCATATCAATCTTCTTGTCGATTTAACAGTATAAATTTACACAAAACAAATTAATATTTTAATGATCGCTGGCACTTAGTCCAGTTGTTGTCCTTTTCATACTTAGGTTTTTATAATTATTCTTCTCATCAATGTTGAGAAATTATGTTGACCCTCCCACATGCATCTCAGTTTGTTGTTTAGATAACCAAAATAAAATTCAGTTAGAGTATTTGAAGAAAGTGTCATATTTTATTGTTCTTTTTTTATTGAAAAAAGTCAAGCAAAGCAACAGCCCGCATACATTGGTTATAGGAATACTCCTCTATCACCGACATTATGCCTGCATAGGATGGAAGCCAATTAATGCCTTTTCTATCAGCCTATATCTACAGAAGAGCAACTACTAACATTCTTATTTACCCCAATACCCCCGGAAATGCTGGAAAATGCAACAGCCATGCTCTCTATCTATCTGTCTATCTCTGTCTGTATATCAATGTTCCATCTATATCTTCATTTATCTATCTATCCCTCTTTCTACCTGTCCATCATTACATCTGTCTCTCTGTCTGGCCCTCTTTTAACCTCATTTTGAGAAAGTTAATTGTATGCTGATTGGCAAAATATGCCTATAATTTCAAAATTGCCACTTTGAACGAAGAGTCTTTTTTTTTTAATAAGACCTGTTATTCCACTTAGTATACTAGCCAGTCCATTCATCATCTGTCATTTTCCGTCTTAAGATGAAGACAAGTGTCAGTAATTGTGCACACTGTAGACCTCACGAAAGAGTAATTGCCATATACAAAACTTAGTTAATGTTGATAAGTGTATTTTTGTTAGGCCTATGCATGACCATCTGTCAGCAGGTGGAATGGGTGATAATTTGCCATTGCCTCAATGTTAAACATTCTCAAAACCTAAGAGGCTAATAGAAGCAAGGATCACTGATCCAGGGAAATAAGGAAAAAACATATATGGGGTCATGAAGCACAATGTTTTGGTTATGCTAAGGTCTCATGACGAGAACCGGAGAACATTTTACCCTCTGAGGGATAGCTTGAGATGAATTATAGGAAAAATATGGCTACCCGGCGACATAATTAATTAAAAGCATATCACGGCAGGATAAGATCATAAATCGGCGGGATAAGATCGTAAATCGGCAGGGACAAGATCATATCCCTGTTGGACAAGATCTAAATGCCTGTGGGATGTGAAAAGCCGTCGGCAGGATGTGAAAAACCATCGACAGGATGTGAAAATCCATCGGCGGGATGTCAAAAATCATCAGCGGGATGTCAGATGTTCCACAGGGGCAGTACAAATATCCCACAGGGGCAGGGGATATCCTTTTATCCCGCTGGAGATGTTTTTTCTCACGGAAATAATGCCCGCCGGACATCCAAAAATTGAGAAAAATGTGGCCTCTGTCTCGCCGACTTGGAAAAAAGGTTTCAGCTTCTTGAATCTTTTTTGAAATCCACAGCAGAGTTCTCTCCATTTCTAGGAACCCTGTGGGAAACAAAAAGTACCTCTGTGAGATGTGAAAAATCGTCGGCGGGATGTCACAAAATCACCCAAATTCATTCAAATTGTCAAGAAATACCATCCTGCCAACGCCTAAAGTGCTCTGTAACGTGCCGATTACACATCGGTCAACACCTTTGATAACTAAGTGGGCCCCACTCCCCATTAAAAATGCACTTGCCTTTGGTCTCACAATGACTTTAACCCATATGTAACTACAATATGTGAGTGTATAAAAAAGGCAGCTAATTGTGTCCTACATACCTCAATCATTTTCTTTCGAGGCCTCATATGCTTTCATCTCATGAGATTTTGGTTGAGGATTTTTAGCTTTGACCCAATAGTAAAATATCACTGTTTCACTTACATGATCACACTGCAGGGCAGTGCAGGCATACTCAGTCTAGCGGCATTGGCACTGTGACTTATTCAACCAATTTCGAGAGAACCATGAAATGGTGTCTCAGTCACATCCGCTTGGGTAGTAGGCCAGCAACTATTCATGACATCTACATAACTGCGATTATTCAGATCTATGATGTCACATGTGACTAGCACTTACAGGTTGCAGGGCTTATAGTCTCTGGAGTTGGTGTGTAAACACGTTTGTGCAGCCTAGTCCACTCCTAGAACATGTACATAGCAGAGGTAAATAACTCAGGCTTTCTACTGCTCATTAGTAGCGGGTTGATCTATAAGGAAAGAAATGGGAATCTACAGAAGATGCAACTTTCCCAAAATGATTCTCAGTGGTTCGGCTGGTAATTGCCTGAGTGGGGGGACAGGAGGGGGGATAAGCTGTCTTTGAAGGGGACGCTGTGAAATTCTGTAGTAAGATGAACAGTGCATTTGTTTTTCCTAGCAGAATATAAACAAATAACAGTCAGGAAAGTGTTTAAAATGACAAAATTAATATCATCAATCTTCAGAGGGGGTTGGGGGGGCAGCAAAAGTAATTTAAGTTCATAGTTCTCTGGTAGAATAAGTACTTAGGCATGGAAACTGCGGTAGTAATCAGGAAAATTGATTTTGAATATACCTTCAAACTTGACACGATGCTTTCAGGGGCGGACTGGCCTATGTGGCATAGTGGCAGCTGCCACGGGCCCATCCACTCAAGGGGGCCCATTCAAGAAGTCAAAAAATAAAAATTCAAGAAAAGCTAAAAAGCAAAACCTTGCCATCAGGTTTATAACATTGTGAAAGAACATCAACTTAATAGGACATATAAGGCCCCATACTGACAATATGCTGTCATATTTGCATTTCTTATTTGAAAAAATGCCAATGGTAGGAACTTTGGGGGCCCCTGAACTTATATTACGACAGACATTGGAATATCAGACTCGGCCTTTCGGCATACAGTGACATTTGAGAATGAGTCATGCAGGGGTCTGCACTTGGACCAAGTTGAAAAATATTAATATACTAAGTTAGAAATATATCAGTGGGGTCATACTGTCAGTGCATGAGTCAAGAATGAGTATAATCTTGAGATACATTGTATATGATGGAGGAGATAGGTGTGATGGACGTAGCAAAACAGAAACAAAAAAATGTCTGTGTGAAAGGCAAAACCGTAATGTGTAAGTGTTTAAAGAAGGCAGCTAATTGTGTCCTATACATACGTCAATTATTTTCTTTTGAGGCCTCATATGCTTTCATCTCATGAGATTTTGGTTGAGGATTTTTAGCAGAAAATATTACAAAAATTGATATATATATATATATCTATGCATTCTTCCAAATCGCTTTGTGTATGTGAAATAAACGAAAAATTTCTCATATATAATAAAACATCACAAAGCTTCCGAAGTGTGAGATGCCCTTTTAGTTATTTAGTTTAGTAATTGGAAGTTAATCTCCTAATGCAAATTATTTGTATTCATAGTGATAATGGCCTCCTTAACTCCGTTTATGTCAATTTACGCAAATGGAATATACCTTTTTTTCTGAACAGATCAGATAACTGTTCGATATATATAATATATTGGAAGAAAAAACTTTATTTGATTATGAAACTGGAACTAATTCCATGGTCTTGTGTGGTCCCAATTTATGAGGACGCAATTTGAAACAGATGATCAATTGATTTTCTTTGGTGCAAAAATAATATATAAATTCAGTAGAAATATAGAAATCAATTGAGCAGGGGGACCCCAAAAGGATGGGAGCTAATGACTCTTGACAGACACTTTTGAAAGCATAATAAATTAATGACTGTTGGAGAGACACTTTATAACCAGAATTGGCTTCAATTGTGCAACATTTTACAAAATGTACGACTCAGGAATAATTTTTGTCGTTCAAATTTTGACTTTGGTATTGTGTGTTCAAATTTTGACTTTATTAATGTAAGAGGTGCTGATCTTGTTAAAAAGCTTAAATGGCAAACAGTATCTGAACGTATAAATTATTTTACCTCTGTACAAATGTATAACTGTATTCATGGAAATGCCCAGGGGCTGATTATTTGGTAAACTCTATTGTTATGGCCTGTGAGACAAATGATATAAATACTCGTAGTTGTAATACAATGAATGTGGAAGTTCCCTTTTGTCGAACTGATATTATGAAAAAGTAGTTTTTGTACAGAGGTGCTATTACATGGAATGCTGTGCCTAATCATGCTAAGAACTGTTTGACTATTGAGACGTTCAAATCACAGGCAAGAACCCTTTATAAGTAAAATTGATCGCTTTTGTTGTTATCAAATTCGATACATTTTTAACCTTTGATTTAACCTGTTTTTATTGTTTTACTGGGCTAGGTGAAAAACCCAATCTGTTGGGATCCTGTTACCCAGCCTAAATATTTAAAAAAAACAAAAAAAAACAAAAAAAAAAATGGTGGGACCTGAAAGAAGGACATGATTCTGAAATACAGATGTCTTATAAACAGAGACACACATGTGCAATAGGACAACGATAACCCAGAAAAAATCCATTTCATGTGTTTTGCATATAGATAACATGTCAGATGCCATCAACTCACCTCGGCTCAGGATATTAAGTAGGTACTTGCATGTCATGATGACACTTATGGGGATGACCTTTGGGTACATGGCATATATGACGCAGATTTCTGTCTTCATCGCCATATATATGCTCAAGGTAGGCTCAAGGTAGGCCAGGTTATACAATCACTGAAGACACAACCATGTTAGGACTACATTGATTATGTGACAGTGGAAAAACATAGATTACCCCATATAAACTAACAGTACTTTTAAATGTCACGGGAAACTCACAGACGTTAAAATGTTCTTAAATCTCACAAATCCTTTAGAAACAAACAGCTGCTGTGAATTCAAATGACAATTCAGTTGGATTACGTGCATTAGAAAATCATCTCAATTCAGCAGACACTTGCTTGTCTGGTGTTTCATTTACATCTCCGATGATTCAAGCTGGTAGTTTGATTAATTAATTTTGATATAAAATTGCAATGTGGAGCTCTGTTAAACAAGCAATTTGGCGCAACTAAACTGCTGGTCTCCAGCAGCGTGTTGATATATGTGGAAAAACCCCCTCTGAATCTATCTATCTATCTATCTTTCTATCTATCTTTCTATCTATCTATGGCTTACTTTTTACATATCCACAACTCTGTAAAGATGTACATGCACCAGGCCTAAAGCACACAAAAGTCGTGCAATTCATGAATGTAGAAAGAAAAGCCTGACTGGCCTCGTTTATGCAATCGGACTGCCAAATCTGGCATATTACTGTGTGTCTCCCTGCCTCATTTTCCATAAATATTACGTCCCTCTAAGTTATTGTTGAGAAAGAGTGCATGGAGACAAATTGAGTGATGATGCAGCTTAGTGGAATAACAACATTAATATCATTATGCAATATACGGTCACAAAACCTAATGCTGAAAAGGTAATTCCCTTGAGCCTATCCAGACTCTACAGACTCTTCAGAGTGATGTCACTCCATGAGAGAACCTATCTCAGAATTTACGCCATGACCATCTTGCCTGTAAGTCAAGTCAGTAGGCTTATCCCAAAAGACACACATAAACACAGTGTTGCTGAAAGGGGAGGGCTCATCTATTGTCACATGGAAATGTATTGCAGGAATTATGTTGCCACTATGTGAAGACAATATTGAGATTTTGTGAAAATGTTGTTACAACTTTGCCACAACGTTACATGCTTACATCATGTCTTGATGCTTCTTCACAATGTTACAACATCACTTCTATCATACAATTCTATATAATTCTTACAAAATTGCCACGTCTTCAAGACATTGATGTGCAGATTAAGGTCACTTTCCACTTCATCTATAAAGGCCTGTTCATTGACTAGTCATGATCAGACCTTGTGTTGATAAATAGTATATATATGGAGAGAGAAAAGTCAATGATGATATAATAATTATAACGTGTTTTAGACATAGGCATACTCACAAAGTGGTGCACATTTACTTACTCAAGCCAATTTTGAGGAACCTTGGATTGGCGTTGCTTCTGTTTTTTTTCCTCGGTAAAAAAAAGAAGATAAAAAATTGTTATTTCATTATCAAAAAAATATAATATTCTTTCCTGTAGCTGTTAAGTGGTGCATTAAAATGCTTCTACATACAACCTTGGCCAGGAAGTGCCAGAACTCGAGTCAGAATTGAGTCTTGAGTCTTATAGAACCCTTAAAGGTTACATAATTATAAAACACTTTTGTTGCCAGTGTACCCGTTGCTATGAATCACTAATATCACTTGATTGCTGTTCATTTTGACAAGATAAATAGTTCATAAAATATAGAAAATGACAATTGGTCAATAACGTTTTTTGGAGGGCATTATGGGGTATTAATCAGTTATGGCCTGAGGGCAGAAATCATTAACTTAATGCCCTCAGGCCATAACTGATTAATACCCCATAATGCCCTCCAAAAAACGTTATTGACCAATTGTCATTTTCTATATTTTATGAACTATTTATCTTGTCATAACTGATTAATACCCCATAATGCCCGACAACAAAATGTTATTATCATTATTATCATTTTTCAACATCTCAAATTCATGACAAACTCTGAATCTTGACTTTACCTTTGTTATAGTGATCGTCGTATTTTGCATTCTCGCGCCATTATTATTCAGTGTAGAGCAGTGCTGTACATCCAGATCATCTTGAATTTTTCTCCTGATCATTTTGGTTTTTTAAATTTCCAAAATCGGACGATGACGTCACGATACGGTACAATACACCAGGTGGCATTTTCGCGGGCGTTAACGGCCATTATTATATACTTGACCATGCATTAAATAGGCCGTTAACTGTTTTTTTCAGGGCCTTCATATGGCATAATTCATGGAGGGCCATAATGTGGTTAACACATGGGGGCCATAATGTGATTAACACATGGGCAAGTGGTGCCCTCTGTGTATTATAAGCATCGTGACGTCACCAGACGTGACGTCATGGTGACGTTGTAGACATGAGGAATAAAAAATTCTGTCAGACATTGTCAGATTTGGCTAGAAATCAGTGAAAAATGGTCCGATTTGCAAAATTCAAAAGCCTACAAACACTGCAGTGAGTCACAGATAACAGAAAAAGCCCTAGATGTGCTCTATCTACAAAAATAACAGCGTCAGATCGAAAAACGCAGCGCGAAAAGTGACAAAATGGACTAAAAATGTAAGTTAGGCTGGATTTATCCATCACAGCTTCGTTTTTCATGATTTTATATCACTACATGATAATGCCAGTTTAACTAAATCTGCGGGGGTTTGGGGAAGAAAAACCATGGCAGTGTACTTCAAAAAAATTTTGGAAGTTGACAAACAATTTTTAAAAAGTATATAATAATGATAATAACATTTTACTTGTCGGGCATTATGGAGTATTAATCAGTTATGGCCCTCGGGCAGAAATCATTTAATGCCCTCGCCTAGCGGCTCGTGCATTAAGTTAATGATTTCTGCCCTCTGGCCATAACTGATTAATACCCCATAATGCCCTCCAAAAAAATGTTATTGTATAATTAACGCCCGCGAACTGGGCGTTAATGGCCAGACAATGCCCTCTAAAATGATAATAATGGATATTGGATAAACGGTTTGTGTAAACTACGAGATGTGGTTATATTGATTGGCATAAGCAAGTTGTTTCATATTAAAAGTAAATTATTTCTAAACCATTGACAAAAACTAATCAGAATCTGAAATGTCTTTCTACCTCTAAAATGACTTAAATGGCTGTCATGACTGCCTCACTAATAAGCTAACTTTATGGCAACAATTATCTTGTCGAGAATCTCACTCACTCTCAAAGTTTTAATTACATGCAAATCCACCTTAACCCTTACCAGATTGGGCAGTTCCAACAGAACAATTTACCAGAACATCAGTCTGTCTATTGTGACATCATCAGTAGCAAACATGGCTCAGCAGGCAGTAAGCTGGGGATGCACATAAATGTCCGTTCAGTCCGGTGAGGGTTAAGGTTGTAAATTCTGAATGAGCCATCAAATTACTTCAACCCCATGCAGTGTTGCCGAGTTGTCATGGGTTTGTCATGTCTCAAAACTTTATACCAGTTTCCCTGCTGCTGCCAAGAGTTAAAACAGTGGAGGATAAATGACCTGACTAATTTGACAGGCTTTGTTGGATGCTAGAATTGCTTGATGTGGTTGTTGAAAGGACCTCCTGTGACAAAGAAAGCTATAGGAACTGGCATATATGAGTATACTACTTTCCCTGGTTCACTCCAATGTAGCTTGTTTCAGAGGGATGTTGACAAGCAGGAATTTGCAAAACTCAAATACTCCAAAGTAAAAATAAATAACAAAACATTAATGTTGAAACTTTGAAAGATCAATTTGGAAATAATCGTTATGTCAGATCTGTTTGAATCTTGGGGCTTTCTCCATTTTAAACTTTTAGAAGTTTTTTCATTATGAAATGGAAAATAAGAAATAGCCACCAGATAAAGCCACACGCTTTTGTTAAAAGATCAAAGGAAATTATTATTCCCCCTGATTAGATGGTGTAATTTGACGGATTTACATTGCAGCACTATGACAAGAATCTTCAAAGACTTGAAATACCTAGACAATAGCAACAATCATGGTTATGTCACTCTATTTGTTCTTCAGTCTTTCATGTTTCTGAATGCAATTTTTCAACCATCAAAGAAAATCTCTGACAATTTTGCTTTTAAAAATTCTAATCATCGCTTTAGGTACATTATTTATATTGAGTATTTGCCTTAAAGAATCATCAATACTAAATAGCACATTACATACTGGCAAATAATGATAATCCATTAGGTAAAATAAGGTTGACTGCGCTAAGACTTCTCTCATGCAAAGGACACCTTTTAAAAAGGTGACAGGATAAAGCAAACATCTGTTAAACAATTTACAATTTGAATTTCAGGAGGTTTTTCTTCTCCCAAACAAACTTAGAATTGTTCAAAAGAAAAATTACTCTTTTTTGTGCTTTTAATGGAACTCAGAATGCTGGAACATCATGGACCCTTTTATCTTTAGAATTTTCTCCCAGAAGCAAAATTGGGATGTGCACCTTTGATAAGCAATTTACCCCAGAGCATTTTAAAAGCTGCATGATGCGATATGATTAAAGCAAAAATGTCTGTAATTTCACAACTGGCTTGAACACGTGCATCGGCAATCAAAAGTATGAGAATGGCATTGTGACTTGTATGAATTGAGTTCGACATCCGTGCACTTCTGCGACCAGAGAATCACACTCACTCTTCTTTTTGGGACATGGGTGCAGTGCCACTCCGGAATGTAAATGAAACCTGGAATGCTCAGTCCTGGGATCAACAGAATGTAATCGAATAGAACAGAATTGGTCCATTCATATTAACTCGTACAGGACAATCAAAAATAAAGTAAGAAAATTTTCTGTAAGAATTCCTGTGTTTACCTATTTTGCCTTCCATTTTCCTCTCCACCCCAAGTCTCCTCACAACAACCTTTGACTCCTCACCACAACCTTATCCCATATCAAGAACTCTATTAAGACAAATGGAATTGTAATTGCAATTAGCAAGGACCCAATATCAAAGAAATCAGACACAATGGGTGTGATGGAGTTGAATTAGTTTGGCTTAATGTCAGTTTAATGCGATTTTAAAAGGTATTTGAAAATAGGTATAGGTAGGAAGTGATTTGGAGGGAGCCCAAAGGTGTGAAAGGTTACAGTAGTGGCTGATTCTTCCTTCTGCTAGGGTAGTTTTACTTTATTATGGGTTGTACTGTCATTCATACTATCACAGTAGGCATTTAAAGATAAGAGATAATAAACAGTAGAATGAGTAATACATCACAGGATTATTTTAACATCAATGACACATGATTATACAGTTTGATACTTTAAGGTGCAAATGTGTTCTTATATCGAGACAAACAGATCATTGGCAAGGTAACATTCTCCCAGATGGTAATAATTTGTAAAAGCTTTGTAAGGGGTGTGTCATTATCAGCAACATTACCCATGATACCCGACTTTTACCCGTCTTAAACAAAACTGCTTGTGGGAGATTGGATCCTCATCAGAATGAGATGCTGTTCGCAATTTGCTCACCAATTGTACACTCTTGCTCATAAATATGGAATATAGGAAAACACCAAAACTACCATTGAATTGTGGCTATCCCATTTGAATCCAATGGTTAAAATCGCAATTTTAAGAACTTAAGTGGATTCCTGAAGTGTTATTTGAAGTCCTCACTTTAATATTTGGTTACATTTTTGAAAATTTGGGAGGCTGGAGGAAATTGAAAAAGAGATTAAAAAAATGTCAAAATATAAATTTTGTTCAGGGTTAGAAATCCATCAAAAATTGTTTGTTTGTGAAAGTTGCTGGCAACAAAGGAAAGATTAACCTTTAAATGAGTCAATTCAATGGTCATTAGCATGTGGAATCTCCGAGACAAATAATCACAGCACAGACAAAATGGGTCATATTTATGCTTGGTCCAATGGAACAGTTTTTTACATTTTAAAATCCCGAGACTGCATGATAAACAGGAACGTTTTATATATATAGGTTTATACACCCTATGTGTGCTCTACCAAAATGTACTATAATTTCAACTAGGAATTGTTATGACTGCTAGCAATTGAGAGTTTATCACAATAAACAAGGTTGGTTTATCACCATTGTTCCTGACAACCTCAAAATATTAAAAATCCACTCCAGCCATTCATATCGGGCTAGTTGAGCCTCTTTTCAGCACGTTGAAGTTAATTTTCTGAATCTGGACTCACCCAAAACAAGGGTAAAAAATTAAACAAGGATCGTGGTTATTTAGGTATATTCCATATTTATGAGCAACAGTGTAAATGTGGAAGACCTCAGCCACTCTCAATACACACTGAAGATAAAATCATAATTTGTTGCAGGTTGTTAAGGTCAGAAATATTTAATTTTTAGTTTCCCCAGATTGACCGATCAGACAGATTTTCTGCCCTTAGAAAAAAAATTTGAGGTGGCTCAGAGTTTTTATTGAATTGACATTATAAAAATTGATGCAAAAGGTTCTTGATGGTGTATATAAAGAACCCACAGCCAAAAAAGATTGTTAATGGTTCAATTGAATGGAAAAGGGTTCAATACTGGTGGGAGGGCCCTATGATGGAGCTCTATGCTCCCAACTTGAGAAAAAGGGGTTCCATTGTGGGAGTTGAGTGCAGCTGGATTATCTAAGTGTTGTTTTTGCTTACTGTTGGAACCTTTTTAAAATTTGACTAATGAACTTTTACTTCCTGATCTGCACCAGCTTATAGAACCCTTCAAAATTCATACAAAACCTTTTTGTTAAGAGTGTACGTACAGCTTTTTTTTCTTTTCGTCGTAACGATCGATACACCCAAGAAAAAGTGCCTCGAGAAGATTCGATAAGCTAAAGATCAATTATGTCGGACTTAATGCTGTAAATATAGATCTAACGAACAGACTATATGAAATGTAAAGAGCTTACAAATTATTTGGAACATCACTTCATTTACTAGCAACTTTAATCTGAATAAATGTCTACAAAAAGATGTATGTTATAACATTTGAATGAAATGATTTGACTGAGCTGATTTGACTGAGCTGTGGTGCTTTTATTAAATTTGTTCGTTTGAAGAAATTTTGAACAAGGATAAAAAAGTATGAAATGTAACAAATTATCATACATGCACATTGTATAATTGTATATAACTCAATATCTGAATGTCTGTGCAAGGTTTTGGCTAAAAGTTCTCACAGTCCTTGCAAAATATTTAAATTCATCAAAAGAGTAAAACCTATTGAATTTCCATTCGTTTATCAACCCATGGAAGAACTCCTTTCCTCATCTGAATGTTTTCATTCCTAAAACAACTCTAATTGTATTTACTCATGGCTGCGATAAGACCTCACAAGAAACATTCCATGCAATAAAGACTTGGATTTATGGCAGAGAGTACCGAGACATTATGACTGACAAAAATGATCAGTTTAATTGCAGTTCTGTCGGTTACCATTTTCATTCTCAGAAAAAAGAATTACGGTTGTAAAATTATTGTTAGAAATCCTGGATTGACCTTGTCCATCCTCTGCACATGGGAAAAACTTAGTTGTCTTAAAGATATATGAGAAAAAATATGCATTGGAATATGCACTAAAAAGAACAACTGCAGCAATACGTCAAAATCTACTGAATTATACCTATGCAAGGAGAGTAAAATGTTCATGTAAACTGTCTAAATCTGAACAGTTTAGTTTTTCTGCCTTTAAATTAAGAACTTTCTGTCACAACGTCCTTACAAAGTAAAGCTAACTTCATACACTGTAGCTGTAGTTGACTCCTTGAGTATCCAATTCACTCTTCAAGTTAATTACTAGCAAATCCACCTTGAAGCTGCAAATCCTGAACGAGGCTTCCAATTACTCAGACCCCAGTGCTGTTGAGTTGTCATGTGATTGTCATGTCTCAAACATTTATCAGTTGCCCAGGTTCTGCTTACAGCAAAAACAGCAGGGTCCTTTTGCAGTCAATGGATTCCCATTGTCATTGAAAGGACCACATGGAACTCAATTTAGTCACAAGCCCATAATTGGACCTTAAGTAATTACACTTTCTCAGAATTACATCACTCGCAAAGTAGCTTGTTTCAGCGAGACATTGACAAACAGGAACTTGCAAAATCGAATAAAATTGAACAGCAATAGTTTAATTTGAAACTTTAAAAGATGACTTTCGAAACTTGTAAATCGTAATAATGTGAGATCTGTTTGATTCTTGGGAATTTCATCCATTTTACTACATATATATATATATACCATCACAAATTGGGGGGGTCATGGGGGGTCCATGGGGGGGGTCTAGGGGGGTCTGATGGTGTACGTTGCCATCATGTGGAAGCCTGGGCCTGGCAAACATTGCCCGAGGCCCCCCGGGGAGATAATTGAGATAATTAGGGGGTAATCTCTTTCAGCCGGACTTAATTGGGGGTTATTAAGCCACGGGGGGTCGCAGGTGTTCAAGTAATTGAGCTGTCAATCAAATTTGTATGGTCCTTGAGAATAAAAAAGAAAAAAACCAGAGTTTTTAAAAAAAGAGGGTAAAGTTGAAATGTATTATTTAAATCTATGACAGAGTGCAGTCCCAAGTCTACCAAAACCTAAACAGTTAGCCCTGGTATTGGTGAAATACTTTTGGCAGGTTAAATCATTTAGGTAGTGTATGTTTGAAAAAGAATTACAAGAAATACCTCTCAATGTATGCTGTCAGTTAGGATGTCATCAGTGGGGATATATTTATAATAATAACCAGAGTGCTTTTGTTTCTTTAAAAAAATAAATAACTCACTTGCTAGAACTGTACCCTTAGTTTAGTTAAGAATGCAATGTTAAGAGAAAAAATTATTACTATTGGCTAAAACTTCATTGCAGGTAGGTTGCAATGGTATATACAACTCATTGCTTTGGACGAATACACAACACGAATAAGCCAGCTGATAAACATTGGCTAAAGTTTGAACATATCAACAATTTCATTGACAGTCATCGGCAATGACATCAATGACATATACGTCTCATTGCTTAGCCCCCAATACACAACTCAAATAAGCCAGCTGATAAACATTGGCTAAAAAAAGTATGAACGTATTGACAGTTTACGTACTAAACCATAAATACCGAAGGAATGCTCGCTGGCAATGGTAAACATGTTGCTGGACGACAATTGAGTAGACCGACAGCTTTGATATCGGTCAAACAGGCACAATACACATTCACATCTATGCAATTCTTTACACTAGAATACCATACCTTAGACGAATCCTTTCGCCTTCATGAAGCACCGCTCGGTCGTTGTTAGCCTGGCCTTCATTCCTTCTCGATGTATTTCTTGTTTTGGATGTATATTGCTGCTCCTGTAAAGCTTATTTCGTGTTTCTTTCCTTCCATCGACGCCATCCTCGTGCTCAGAAAAACAAAACTATGACAAAGCTTTGAGACGCGCTTTGCATTCTGGGAATGCTGCGCACCCTTGGGTGCGCGGTGGAAAGCCAGCGCACCCTTGGGTGCGTGGTGGGCGGCTACAAGCTCGCCACCTAGCGTTTTTTTAAAAAAAAATCTCTGTACTTGGGAAATGCAAGTTTCCTTTATTCCCCCTTTTTTCTCCACAATAAAATAAATTAGTTTGACTGGTATAGACTGATATAAACTTTGAATTATCATTCGGCAAATGCCAGAAGACACCTGACAACCGAGCTGACAACATGAAGTCAGCAGAGGAGGCAGAGCAGTTGAGTAGAGAGAGTTCAATTTTTCAAATTGACTTTGATCAATTCGGAAATGATCAAGGGGAAGATGATATGATCGAGGCTGGCAGAGAAGATTGTCAAAGTCAGAATTCGAGTAAAGGGAGTGATTCCATAGATACCAAAGCACCAGGAATGATGCACTTTCAACAGCATCTAAACAGACCCAATGTAGATTATGAAATTGATGAATACTGGGACTGCTTTGGCGCAAAGGTTCCACCAGCTGAAATCATATTTATGTCGCAATTGGCAGTCGCCGGAATTATAATTTTTTGCTGCCTTTTAAATTTATCCCTGCAAATAGGTAACAGCAACCTCTGGGGAATTCTCCTCTCTGCGTGCGCGGGCTACCTCCTCCCAGCGCCCAGTCTAGAGAAAAGCAGAAAACTTGTAAATAAGAAAAATCCTGAAATAGGAAGTTTAAATTGAATTTAAATCTTAAAGCAAAATTTTCAAAGAATTGGCCTCCAAGCATTGACAGTAAAAATTGATCAGGGCTAGCTGCTGCTGCCACCCTTTGCTGTCCTCAGGCAGGGCTGTTGCCTTTGTCTGTCATAAAAGATCACAGAAGTTTGTGGGCTATGCTTTCAACTAGTGAAAAGGGTGTTAACTGCATATGTAATTACCACCAGCTGATTGCAGCATGGACCATTTTGCAGGAAGGGTGGAACTTGAGGAGTGAAAGCAATAAAAATTGCAGGTAGATCAAGAGCAGTGCTGCCTTCTGATTATGTAACCAAGGAGCAGGGCCTCTGATCTGGGTGCTAGGAACTTTGAAGTCCCGTTGCATTGACCCTCAGGCAACTTTTTACACTTTTGGAACCCTGGATCCCTTATAGTCCTGCAAGAGGTCTTACTCTGTCCAGAAGCCTTCTGACTCTTCACTCTTGTTGATCAGAATTTCTACCCATTGCTCACTCTACTCATCACTCTGCCGAAAAAATGTCTTCAATGAATTTCTACAATGACAAACAGGAGTTTGCCCGAAAATTCACGGTGACCGACCAGCAGTTCACCATTGATCTGGATGTCATGGTTGGAGAAAGCAGTGATCTTCACAGGGTGATGCTGAGATCTCTCTGTGGAGATCAGATAGGCTCTGTCGTCGTTCTGTATTACTATGATTTGGCTCGCCTGCACGACCGTATGCTGGCCTTTCGGACAGATTTATTCTTGAACCAGCCACTGCGAGTTTCCATCTCCCCGAATTTGGAGCTGACCCGGACTGTGCGCCCTGGAGAAGATTTCATCACTGCCCTAGTGGAAGTGCGCCCTGGTATGACCTGCTTCCTTCAGACTGGCTGTCATCGAACGCCTATACCGCTGTCCATTGCCATGTTTGATCAACTGTTGAACATTCTGCCTGCTGTTATCAAGGCAGCAGATGACAGTCAGCTTGTCCAGGATGTGGACCCTGTCACACTGACCATCTGGAAGAAGGCCTCTCTGCTCAACCCCCAGTAGCACGAAGTCTATCTGTCCGAGTTGGAGGCCAGAAGATCGGCAACAGATAGCCAACGCCTCTGCACCTTTCAGGAGCTGCATTATCGAACATTGGCAAAGGACCTAGTGGTGGTCGAGCAAGCCCAGGCCCTGGTAGCGGCCAGACTCCTGCAAGTATTGGGGGATTCGACCGACAACCCCATCGACCTGGATGAGCCTGCATTCACATACGTGCCCCAGGCCCCCCTATTCCCCATTGCAAAGCCTGGGCCAACCCACCTTTTGACAGACATTCAGGTGGCAATGCCACCTAAAGAGGTCATGATTAACTTTTTCGCAATGTGCTCTTATCGAGATCACATCCTGGCAAAGGCCCAATTCAACAGACAGATATACTACACCCCAGAGAATAGCATACAGTCATACGACTTTGTGAGGCAGCAGGCGGCTTACTTCCACCACCTCTGCTGTCAGTGCTTCAAGCATTTAAACTTTGCGCAGAGCAGCCCCACCCTGGATTATGTGGTGGCTGTTCTAAATGATTGGGGCAGCACCTCTCCCTTCTTGAGGAGCATAAGCTGTCTAAATACAAGCCTTGTAGAGACGGAAGACATGACTCAAAGAATACAAATTCTGGACCTTCTCTACAAGGCTTATATCTACTCACTTCAATGCAAATGAACAATTGACTGAAAATGACTGTCTGCCCCAGCTGGCTGATTGCCTGCCTGGCTGCACACCTATCCAATCTAAAAAAATAGTCCATTTTAACGTATGTATATATTGAACCCTGAATATTTGTAATTGTTTTGCTTTATGTATATATAATTAAACCATTCATTATTTAATCTAAAAAACTTCTCTTTTTTTCCTTTAACGAATTAAGTATTTTATTGGACTGCCAATCAATTTGGCAAGGCCAATTTGGTAAACAAGTTTTCATGAGTTTTCAGCTTTCTTTTTTTGCTCTACCTCTTTCTTCTTATGGCTGAATGAAACCAGTTGGGTATGAAGCAGCAATGGTACTGGCTTTCTTTTATGTTATCTTTTCTTTGGTCTGAATGAAACCAACTGGGTATGAAGCAGCAATGGTGCTGTGTTTCTTTGGTCTGAATGAAATCAACTGGGTTCGAAGCAGCAATGGTGCTGTATCACGTCAAAGAAGAAGAAGAAGAAGAAGACATTTACGTAATTGATAAGCAAACAAACTGATTTAGACAAAAAATTAACAAACACAACTGGTAGAATAACCCAAAATTTAATTTCTTTCAAAAAATCAATGAAATGGTGGTTTAAATTTCTGATCACAGGAAAGGACAATTTTAAAAATATAACACAGTCAAATATAAAGATTTAACTTTACTAATTTCGTATATTATTGAAAAAGTTATACTTTCAAATAATAGTTTAACAGAACCAAAAAAAATTTCATAATTTCTTTTAACTATTTCCAAAATAGCATAGCAAATCACTTAGACAAAGTAAATAGGTAAAACAAGTCATACTTTCAAAATATAATAACCATCAGTACCAAAAATGTTATAATTTCTTTTAACTATTTCAAAAATAGCAAATTACATAATCAAATTACATAATCAAAGTAAATAGGGAAATTCTATATTTTTTTAACCATTCAACAAACAGGTAACTTAACCATTTAAAAAACTTTAAACTTCTGTATTTCAGTTAGGCTCCTATACCTCTGCTAAGTCTAAAAAAGAATAAGCATTCACACATTCACACATTCACGCATTTACACAGATGACACTTTTGCACTTGGAAGTAAACTTGAGAAATAGAGTTTTAACAAAAATTTAAGTATTTACAGTCCAGACCAGTCTTAGAATAATCACAATTATATACACAATCAATCACAGGTTTAACAGAAGAAAGACTATTTACAGCTGTGGCTCCAAAACAAAAAATAATGAAAAGGAAATCAAACATTTAAACCCAGAAAGCCCCCTTTAAAGGTAGAAGCAAAGAAAATAAAGCATATATACATCAACATCCCACCCAAAGAAAATAAAAAAAACCCAATAAAGAAGAAAGCAGCAAAAAAATTTAAAATGTCAGATTATGTACAGGCCGGTATATCCAAAGTCCATCATCCAAAAAGTTTGTTATTCCAAAATCATCAGTCTCGCGGTCTAAGTAAGCGTCCGTGGGGGGCATATGTAAAAATTATATTTCGGAGGTCAATGTCTCGAGGCAGGGCGGACCTCGTACGTCTCCTTCGGCGTGGAGCAGGGCGGGGGATGTCAGGCTGCTCGGCTGCAGCAGGGGGGTCGACTTCCCTGTCAGCGTTCAAGGGGGGCAGGGCAAGCCGCTCGGGGCGTTCAGCCGCGGCCGGTGCCACGGGCTGAAGGGCTTCCCTGACGTCTGGCAAGGGGGGTTCGAGGTGAGCGGGGGCAGCTGGGACTGCTGCAGCGGCCGCCGGGGCGATCTCGGCCGGCTCTTGGGCGTCGGGCGTCTCATCAGCCTGGTCCCCTTGTGCTTGAGGTGGTCCGTGTTCTTGGTCATCGTCCAGGGGCGGAGCAGGGGTCGTCATCTTGAAGAAGTAGCCATACGCCTGAAATACATAAACAAAGGGAAAAAGTTTAGAAAAAAAGTGAAATCAAGAGTGGAACATGGCAAATGACATTTGATTCACTGAATTAACTATTTCTGGAGTCGAGCTTATTGAAATTGTTTTTAATTCTGTCTGTCTGCTGGTATAAAAATGAAGAAATTTGGACAATTTTACTCATAAGAATGTCATAAACATACGTACTTAGTCGACATGCATGTCTACTGGCACAAGACATAAAGTGTCCTGCCCTGGGTCTTGACCACTGTAGGCAGGGTTTGAATGGCCTAGGCCACTGCCCTGAGCTGCCCTGTCACACCTATTTTGCCTGTTCTCCCGATTTTCTCTTTCTCGCCTTGCCTGGAGCACATACTGAGTAGTCCTCTTCTTTTTCCACAAGTCTCTCAAAGTCACAAAGCACCAGCAAGGCAGAAGTACTAAGTTAAAGGACCACTCAGCAGTAAAGGCCACACACTCGTGAACAGGTTTTTCGGCTACATGTTTTCTATAGAGAACGCAAATCACAATCACCATGTACAGGGCGAACAGGACGGCTCCCACACTGCAGGCAATGGTGATAGTCCTGGTCCTCCTCTGGATCTCTGCCGTGGACGGTGTCATCAGCTCGGTCATGGACGGGGGCATCAGGTCGGTCTCGGTCTCGGGCGCAGTCATCTCCGTGGTTGGGCTCTCCCGGCTGCGAGGGGGCTGAGGTCCCCGGGTCCCCCGTGGTCTCTCGGTGTCCGAAGCCATCTCTTCACCCGTGGTGACAGCCGTGGTCCCCTGGACAAGGCAGCGCACCCACCAGTACGGCTTGATTTCCTGGCAGAAATTGGCCTGATCAGTTAGAATTGTCACAGTGGCATATCCGAAAGAGCGCTCCAGGGAATCGGTGGTAAAGGTCGTTGGGTCCGTGATTTCAAGCCAAAGGAATTTGTCATTTCTCAGCCGTCTCGGAATCCTTGGGGTCTCAGTAGGGTTGTGGCAGGTGACTCCATCCATGGAACAATCGCATCTCCGTGACTGGCCACAAGGAAACCCTGCTGCTGCAACCAGCATGGCTGCAGCAGCCAGTGCCCAGATCAGCAAGCCCATCTTTAAAAAGGGCAAATCCAAAATAAAGTGCAAATAAAGCTGTAAAATCTCTCTGAGTCAAAGTCAATGTGTGTCTTTTGCCTGTCAATTATCATATGACAGCAAAAGGCCCTTTTAGCATGGATCTGCATGCTAGTGCTTTTTGAAGATCCTAAACCACAGGGGTTCTAATGCAGGAGCTGCCACAAGAAGTTTCTACACCAGCTACTGGTCTAATGTTACATAACATTGCATTATTAACCTGCCTCTGCAAATGCATTTCAGTAGAGGCCTGTTTCAAGGCTGACTGTTACAATATAAGCACTGTATATTCTGCTCTCTATAGAAATTGGGAAATCAAGTAAGAGAAAGGCTTGTTTTGGGATGAGGCTGATGGGTCATTTAATAGGACATAATTTTATCTGGCTTTTAAACAAGGCAAGCTGGAACAAAGATAGCAGAAACTGTAACTTTGAGGTGCCCTGAATTAGCTTCTCTTTTTTTAAAGAACAAGTAGAAGTTATACACTTAACATAAATGATAAATAGATTTCTTTTTTTCCTGTTTTTAATTCTCACAGCAAGGCCCAAATTTATTTCATTTCTTTTTCTTTCCCACAATGATCAAACTATAGAATCAGCAGTAAGACTTTCTTATCTTCAGCACCTGCCACCCACCCTAACTAAAATGCTTAGGCAAAGTAAGGACCAAATTGGAAAGAGTCATTGAGAATTATATTGGGGAGGGGGTTAAGGGACTGCAGGTGCCCTTTGGGTGTGCAGCTGCCTGATGTCAAATTACAGGAGAACAATTTCCAGGTTAAATTGGTTTAGGGGAATATATTTTTTTCTATGCATCCAATTTGAAGGGTGCCCACAGGGCAGGCTATGTGGCTTTTGAGTGAAATGAGAATATTGCACCTCACCCTGCATGCTTGTGTGTTGGGCACAGCTGGGGTGCAGGGCTGATGGCAGGTAAATTGCAAAATTGCCCAGGTTGCTGCCTCCACAATTGTACCCCTCATCTCTCAAGTGCTAATCCCCAATTCTGCTTTGTTCTCTTCTGAGTATAAATGGACAGAGTGACTTTAGGAGCTCATAGAATCCATATCATTCAGAGACAGAGCAGCAAGCAGCTAAGCTACATGGACTGAAGCCAATTTAGCTCTATTCCCTGTGGCTCACAACATTGACATTTTTGCAGTATCTGCTTAGACCTAAACAAAAGAAAGGAAGAAAGCTCAGGTAAGTGCTTGTTTGGTTTTTTTCTTTCGGTATGACAGTCATGCATTATGAGCTTCTGATGGAATTGACTCTAGAATGATTGAATGATTGACTTGCCTAACTTCTAACTAATAGCATTGTAAAAAAAAAAAATAGCTCTATATGGTATTAGTTAGCAATAATTTTGTTAATCAATACTCATTTGATAAGAGGTGATTGCTATGGAGTTGATCACTGGTCACTTCTGGAAAAAAGAGGCCTCGCAATGTTTGTCAAAGAAACACGGCGCTATTATAGGGCTGTCATTGCTAAATATGCCTGTATAAAATTATTAAGTTTGTTAACGAACGAATTCCTTCATAAAACTGTGCTATTTATGAACAGCAGCACGAAATTCGTTTGCTCTTTCTATCAGTCGCTCGGACATCTCAGCAGCAAGCCGCGCCATGTTCAACTACCCAAATTAACACCAGAGGGCTCCCTGGTGTGGTGCGCACTTTCGCCCAGGCCCTCTAGCGACTCATACGTAATGCTCGAAAAAGTCCACAGAGGTCGCTTGCAGCGCTGTACTGCATGCACGGGCGCACCCTGTGTTTAAGAGAATGAACACTGCCCCAACCGCGCTGTCTTGAAGCTTTAATGTAGGCCTAATACTTAAGAAGAAATAAGGGAAATAAGAAAAAACGAATTTAGAGTTTGAATTGTCAAGGAGAATTGCAGGAATGCGACTAGTTGAGCAATGTAAAAAGGAAAATGCGCCCTTAAGAATGATTTTTTTACGTTCGAGATGGAGAAAACAGTAACTTTTATTTATTTTTTTTGCATTGCTTGCTTTCCTGCTTCCCAGCATAACTGCATAACAGCATAGCTGCATAAATGCATAACTACATAAGCGCGCATAAGCCTACATAGGCTATGCAGAGTCAAGTCAAGTCACCAAATTAGCAAGAGTCAAAGAAAATGAAATAAGTTAGCTCATTTCGAATTGATTTTATTTGCACAAATTTTATTTACACAACTTTTAGTTCAGCAAATTTACAACAATGATAAAACAGTGTTCCCAGAGTCAGAGTCAGAGTCGACTCAGAGTGCAGAAAGTTTGCATTGAGGAAAGCTATATCTACTTTTATTTTACGACATAAGGTAAATAATAGACTCATTCTATACAATAAAAAAAAATTACAGTCAATGATGAGAAAGTGATGAAAAATAACAATATTACAACTTTTTTTTTTTTTTTTGCATATGCATTAAGGACAAACACCAAACAGGCGAGTGCATTCATCACGCACATATTTCCTTATTCTTTTCAGCTCTCGCATTATAACATCCGAAGCAAAGCCCCTGCTCTTATAATAACAGTAAATTAAGCAAAAATGACCACAGTTTTTCGTGTCAAGCAGCATTTCATTGACATTAACATAATTGTTCGCATTGGTAAAGTTCTCAAATTCTTTTCCATAGGTCATTGCAGAGACTTTGCCAAGAGTGTCGAAAAGCTCACAGCCATCATGGCCAACAACAAGGGCAACCCAATGCCCTCCGCCAGCACCAGCACTAGTAGTTTCAACGTGAATGCAGTCAGGAATGTCCTCGCCTCCAGCGTCTCGGATGTCCGCGCTCCACGAATGTCTCATTTGGCTGGACATTCCGCTGTCTCGAAATCCATTACTGGCTACGTCACCACCGAGGGTCCCAACTGTGACATTTACCTGGGTGAATGGAGCTCTCCCTCTTCGAGGACTAAGGTCAGACATTCGGTCCGAGGGCACGCCGTGCCCACAGCACCCGCTGCACCCGCTGGGTCCACGGCACCCACAGGTCTCTCCAGGCTGGCCGGGACGTCGCGTTGTCATCCCTTCACGGCAACTGCTGCTACCATCTCGGTCACTCCTCCTGTCGCAACCACTGCCACTGCCACAGTCGCAGGACCTGTTGTTGGTCCCACCGCTGCCACTGGACATCGCGTGACCCGAGGACCTCTCCTCGCCTCCACCCCGATCCCCCAGGTCCCTCGCAGAACCCAGCGACCTCAGCCAGTCAAACCAACCGGGAGTGGATTCGGTCTTCCTAAGAGTGACTTCAGTGCCCTTCAGGGCATCGAGACTTCGGCTGCAGTCCGCGCTGGTCCCAGTGTCGGTCCCAGGGGTGGGGATGGGGATGGACTCTGCACAGGACACGCCGCTGGACCCATTGCTGCGCCCATCGATGGAGCTGCCACAGGCCGAGGCAGCCGGAACATCGCACCAGCGACAATCACGAATTCTCCGATGTTGACAAGGACCTGTCCTGGCGACTTTGGTGACGTTGGCGTCATAGGGCCTCGATCTGCGACCTCCACGACTGCGGCGTCTGCTGCGACAAACCCTTCCCCTTCCAGCAACGCTTCCAAACGGTAAGTGGTGGTTTTCCTTCATTTTGACATTCAGAATGTAGCAGCAGGGAGCAGGGTCGGGTGAAACGTATGGTAATATTCCACATGGTGCAATGGCCATGACAAAGTCTCTGGTCTTTTGGTCACGCCATAAAATCTCATAAATGTCCGATGTATTCATGTTCGAGCGGTGTCATTCAGGATAAGTAAACGTTTCTTTCGTGGTCCAATTCGAGACAAGCTGGGTATGTGACACGGCAGAGCATTATAATAGATTCAGGAAGAGGCTTCGAGAATCTTAGCTCGATCCGAACCGAGCCAGTGCGTGCAGGGGGATAGTAGTTTTCACCGGTTTGAGGACTCAGGGGTACCACAAACAGACTATACCCGCCGGCGTACTCTTCTAAAGTGATTCTCTGGCTGTTTGCGGGCCCTTTAGTCTTTCCACCATAGAGGTCGGCAAAGCCCTGAAGATATCTCCCGCGGCTAAAGTCAAAGTGGAGGGGTCCTCTAGAAGTGGGACAGCCTGACAGGGATACATTTAGGGTCGAAAGGAAATAATGGTGGAATAGATACGGGTTGCGGTTGTAATTTCCCACAAAGCTATCGCCGGCGATAAAGGCTATCGCCAGAGAGTGGGGTACCCGCGATTGGAATGCATCTTCGGCGAAAAACGAAGTTAGGCCCCTTCCGATGCTAAATTTACGTAGATCTTCCTTCATGTAGAAATAGCGGGCCCTTGAGAGGCCACTCTTGAGAATCTCCTGATGGCCGATTAGCACGGGTGGGGTTGGTAGCACTTGCCTTACGATCAGGCAAATATCCTGTATTTCCAGCACATAGTCCTTGTCATGCTTATTCACCGTTATCAGTCTGAAGGCCGAGCTAGTCGGGTGGAGTGTCAAATCTACCGAGATACCATTTAAAAGGAACTTTTTAGTCTTGAAAACGTCTAGGTCCAACTTTGACTGCACTTCCACCGATCTACTTCCCTCTAGGAGTTTGGCCCTTTTACGGAAACCCTCATTGCCTCCATACATAAGAGAATTGGTCTCCATATAGCCGGCTGTGTCCTTGTAGAACATGGCGCACTGTAGCTCCTCGTCACTGGTCTCCTTCTCCTCCAGCAGTGTGTTTAACATGGCCCCATAGCAGTACCCGGTCATCCCGCCGACCACAGACGTGTCATTTAATCTAAGCTCTACTTGATGCCAAAGGCTGTCCGACAGGGAATTCGAAACTCCAATGCTCCAAGCGCCCTCGTCTCCGGCAGTAGGCTCGGGTTCGCCTTCGGGTTCTTCGTCACCTGCGGGACGTTTGGGTACCTTTGTGCCGTCCGAACGAACGATCCTGACAGTCGTGCGGACGTAGATGTCCGATAAATCTAAATATGTCGCTCCAGCCGCGGGGATTCTAAATTTGACATTACCCTCCGTGGAAAACTGGTTCGTTGCCCTATATTGCACATACTTGCAATCTTGCAAACCAACATTCGAAACGGGTGTCTGAAACACATCGAGAGCCGATTCGTAGCCCAAATCGGCCTCTTTCAACACTTTCTCTTCACTCGTCATGACAGCTATAAGGCGCGTGCGTTTTGGTTATCCAAAAATGTCACCACTCTTCTTTCTCTTTTTTGAGTTTTTCCCACGTTTACCACCAGAGGAGGATGTAGAAGGGCTGCTCTTCTTCTTCTTATGCTTCCTTCCGGGCTTTGTGGCAGGAGCCTTTCTCTTCCTCTTCTTGCCCTTACCGGCTGACGATTTAGGCCCAACTGAGGAGGGAGTGTACTTGGGTGTGCTTTTGCTGACTTCGGCCTTGGCCATGTTGGTATATTGCTCCACCGGTGAGACCACCTCAAGGGGAAGGTCTTTGGAAGTGGTCTGATGAGGTGCACCCGACTTGTTTTTCAACACGACCAATTCACTGTCGCCTCCCCAGATGTATGGTTTTCCAACCGTCTGCTTGAAATGCTCAATCCAACTGTCGTTTTTCATGGCTGCCAAGGACTTGTATTCGGCATCCATTTTAAGGCCAGGGAGCAACGCGCTGCCTGCCGAGGATTGTCGCGAGTGTTGAGCTCCGGCAGTGGTCTGTGGTCGCTTCCGCAGACTTCTAAAGTGAGTTCGCTCACACTAGTCACTCTTAGCGGTACGTATTGGACTGAGGGGAAACGTATGCAGCTGTCGCGTTTTATTTCGCCCAGGCTGAAAGCGGCGATGATAGGCCTATAAGAGTTGCCAACGCACGAAAGTTCGCACGCACTGCAGCTCACATAAAGGCGGTCTGCTTTCTGACCTCTTTTTATGGCAGGAAGGGCTAGTTCTATTAGCCCCAGGTACCACTTTCCTTTCTGCATGCCAGGCCTGAGGTCATAGTGCTCGGGCAGTCCACAGGTAAAGCTTACCGCTGTGTTGCCAACGTACGTTAAATTGTCACGATCACTCTCCAGAAATATGAGCATCTTAACGTCTCGAGTTCTTTCTTTTGGTTCTTCCACTTCTTCTCGCCTCTCCTTCGTCAGCTGCTGTGCTCACCGGCTGCGCGGCCGACTTCCTCGACTTCCTCGACTTCCTCGACTTACTTGACTCCTCATTGCCCTTTCCCAGGCGCACAATTGACTCATCGGGCAGCCACTCGTTATATTTGGAGCCCCAGCTCTGATATTTTACCAGCTGCTCCCTCACTCCATTACGCACGCGTCTCTTGAGGACTTTTTCTATCTTGAATAGTGCATGGGGGTCATATATTACGGGAGTGAGTTCCCCAGAGTAAAACTGGCCACGGACGTCTTCTCCAGAAAAATCCTTCAAATAATACACGGGGATGCCTTCAAAAATTCTTCTACCCCGCACCGTGTACACTTCCCCTGTGAACTGCTCATCATATGCCCTGTCAAAGGGTTTCTGGCGGAAGTAGGCCACACGCACCGTCTGCCCTATGGAGAATTTGTATTCATCCGCCTTTTTCGTTTTAGTCCGCTCTCCTGCAGCTTTGGGACGCTCGGCGGGCCTGTCAGTGTCATTGGCCTTGTCAACCCTGTCAACCCTGGCAGTCCCGTCAGCCCTGTTAGGTCCGCTAGGCCTGTTAGCCCTGTTAGCTCTTTTCAGAGCTCGCTTGAGGGAATCCCTGTACCCCTTTGAGTGAGTGACATACTGATAGTCCCATACACTCTGCTCATTGTCTTTCGTCACCGAAGATGGGGCAACTCCTATGCTGCTGTGCGGCGTGTTATTGTAGGAGGTCACTATGGACTGTAATGCATTTTCGTACGAGTAAGAGTTTGAGTGCTGGAAAAATTGAAATAGTTTCTTTTTCAACGTTTTAATCATAATTTCCGAGTAGTTGGCCTTGGTTTCGCTACTCGCGAATACGTGACGTATGCCCTTGTCGACGAACAGACCCTGCACCTTGGCATTGGAAAATTCGGTGCCATTATCCGTACGTATAAACGAGGGCGTGAGACCCGCCCTGTCGAAGATGGCCTCGAAAGCCCTCGTCATTTCGGCGGAGCCTTTGTTTTTCACGGGCTCAACTCTGCAATATCTTGAAAACAAATCCACTGTGACGAGGATGTGGTTGTTTCCTGAATTACTCCCCGTGAAACGTTTCCCTGTCAATACCAAAAGATCAGCATCCCAGTTGTGATTCAGGCCAGGGGCTATGATGCGTCTGTAGGCCGGCTGCCTTTGCCTGACCGTTTTGTGAAGAGTTATAAGATCCTGCCCTTGGGACCACTTTTTTATTCGCTCAAGAGGGATGCGATAACGTCCTTCTTTCTTTATAGCCTTGTAGAGTTTAGAAACGCTGGTGAAACTGACAGGAGCACTCGGGTCGTAAAACCTCTTCGCGAGGTATGCGTCAACATTTCTCGGTGCAGAGGTCGCTGAGCCCTTGGAGATCGCTGAGCTCGCAGAGCCTTTTGACACCATGATTTCCACTTCTTCTTCTTCTTCTTCTTCTCAACTCAATGGCCAGTCAGTCAGTCAGTCAGGCAGTCGAGCGGCCACTGAGGACCGAGTGCTGCGGATGTTTGCGGCACTACTGCAGGGTGGGGGTGGGTCACCGTGTCACCACTCGTGTCACCTCCGCTACTACGAGTCGCTTATAACTTCACCCAGTTTTTCTTGTTCACGACTCGCTTGTTCTTTAAAAAGTGCAGCACGCGGCGCAGCTTCCCGTTGCCTATGAGTCTCAACGGGACGTTTTTCTCGAGTAGTATGGCGTAGAAGGCCTTGTAGTCCTTCGGCAGAGGAAAACTCGAAGACTGAGTGTGCAGCAAAGAGGCGACAAAGTTCCGAGGACCTCCCTTTCCACCCCTGAAAGGAATGAGTGCCTCGTAAATGGCCCTGGCGTTACCGCGGCTCACATCATTTCCCAGGGAAGCCTCCACATTCTTCAGCACTCCGCGTTCGCTTTCGTTGCCAATGCCTCGTTTCGAAGAGGTCTTTGGAGCCTTATTTCCAAACTTGCCCGACTTTTCGGATGCAGCTGATGATGATGATGATGATGATGATGATGATGATGATTCCAACGACGGCCGCGACTCTTTGCGGCCACGTTTTCCGCCAGGAGACGAGGGCGAGGCCGAGGCCGAGGTCGAGGAACGGGGCGAGCCTTTGCCGCCTTCGAAGGGATTTGTTGCCGGCGCCCCCGACGTTCCGCTGTCCCCTCTGGCTCGAGTCGGGGAAGGGCCCACTGCCGGAGCCTGGGAAGCCTGGGAGCCCCGCTGAGGGAGGCGCGCGTCCGTCGGACGCTCGCCTCCATCAGCTGGGCGTAGCTTCAGATCCTTAACCATGTTGAGATATTTCTCTTCGGGTATGACATACACCTTTCTGTTAAACTTCATAGCGCCTGACGCCGACATGCTATGAGGCCTAAGGGATATATGGCGATAGGCGAACCGCTTTATTTCGTGGCCTCGATTCCGCTCCGTTCGGTGACATCGACTGTAGCGTCCTCCGATGCCTTCGTCGACCCGTTGACTCGGTCCTCGGATAGCTCTGACAGCTCCGACAGCTCCGACAACTCGGTCAGCTCTGACAGCTCCGACGCCTCCGGCGGCTCCTGCTCCGTGCCGATGCCACTGGTGCCCGCTGGGAGACCGGCACCGGCCTCGTCACCCCGGTCACTGGTGTCGCTGTCACTGCCACCCGTACAGGCCCTGTCACTGCCAACGCCTTTGTCGTCCTCGTCAGAACTTTCCGCTTCTACTCGAAGACCTTCTTCTCTCGCTTCTTTAGCCGAGAAAGAGGAGAAAGGGAATGCGTCAATGGTCTCCTCGGCAACACGGGTCTCACCGGTGACGCCCGTTTTGATAGAGGACCTTTTTCGTCGTGTGCAGTGCTCGCAGAACGCGGACTCGCCGCTTTCTACCCTTTTGGAAGGAGCACCTGACTCCTCAGGCTCCTCCGACTGCTCATTCACGGGCTCCCCAGAACTCTCATCAAAAGTCTCACCGGAACTCTCGCAGGAACTGGAGTCGGAACTGGAACTGGAACTGGAACTGGAGCTGGAGCTGGAACTGGAGCTGGAACTGGAGCTGGAACTGGAGGAGGAGGAACTGGAGCTGGAACGGGAGCCTGAACTGGAGTCGGAACTGGAGCCTGAACCCGACCCCGAACTGGAGGCGGAACTGGAGCTGGAACTGGAGCTGGAACTCAAACTTGAACGACCACTGGGACAATTGTCGAGATCGGAAATGTCACTAGAACCCGATGATGCTGAAGAGGCCATTGAGGGCAGGAGTGTGAGAGATGATTCACTGTCTGGCAGCGAAGGCATAAAGCAGTCCGAAGATGATTCCAATGATTCCAATGATTCCCTCCTCAACCTCTTGGCTGCCTTTCTCTCCGCTCCTTCGCTCAATTCGCCAGACAGCTGACCCAAGTGTGGTGCGCAGACCTTGAGAAAGTTCGCGACTGTCTTGCGGTGATTACGCAAAGCCTTCCGTGCACTCGAAGGGTTCCGAATGGTGGCCAGTTTACGTAGTAGACGTTTACTCTTAGAGAGCTCCAGACGCGCCTTGGAGGATATTCTCAAACCGCCTCGTAGTGCGTTTACTATTAATTCTATCACAGCGAGTGACTGTTTGTCCGTTGCCCTGCACAGTAAAAGCCTGGCAAGAGGCCCATCAACTTTCTCTGCCTTCACCACCAGCCCGATAAAGGGCAGACATTGTCTCACCCGCCCTGACATCACTTTTTCGTGTACAAAATCAGGTCCTCTGTGGGCAGAATGCCGGTGCTAAGCCTTATGTCTTCATCTCCTGTGCCCGTCAGGTTGTTAACCACAAGATAGCCGCGTGGGGCGCGTGTGGCGTCCTCCCAAGCCTCCAGAAGTCTCTTGGGGGTGGAGGGAAACATCTGGCGAGACAGGTGATGAATCTGCTGAAGGTCTCTGCAGGTCTTCATCAGTATGAGGTAGCTACTATTCAAATTTATAGTTCTGGAGTAGCGCGATTGATGAAAAATGTTTTGTGACAGCATTATGACTGATATGCGTCGGTGGTGAACTTCGCGGGTGAACAGGGCACACATCTCGGCCGATTTACCAATTTCGTCTAGAAGATCATCCAGCACGAGCAGAGTGTGGTGGTGGGGATCTTGTGAACCAATGCTCTCAATCAATTCGCGTCCGGGTAGGCCTTCGTTCAAAGTTAAGTTTTTGACGTCACTCTCGAGCTCTGCGAACACTTTTTGATACACGCCGTACGCGTAGATAATTCGCGAGGGTGGGATCCTGTACATTTTTGAAGCATTCCTCAAAATTTTCATCGTCAGCACGGTCTTCCCCGACATAGAAGGTCCCACGAGCATGGTTGAAGCGGGACATTCGAAGTGGAAGACATTCTCACTCTCACCTCCTTCACTTTTGTCGCTATTCATGACCTCTATTTTTTCTTCTTCTTCAAGGCATAAACGCGGAGGTCCCGGAGGTAAAAAGCTGGATATACTTCGTTCCGCAAGAGGAGGGGGGAGAAGAGATGCTCTGCCCAGCAGTCCGGCATGCGCCCCTCACGTTACGATAAGTGATGATGATGAGGTGACAATGACTGGTGAATGGGCTCGGCAACCTTTAAAAGTAGATGGCACCACCACTCGCAAGTCAGCACGCACCCCAGGGTGCGCAGAGGACGCGGGAGTGCGCTGGCTCGATGTCAGCGGAAGGGCATACAAGAAAGTCAAGAAGCCTCCCGCTCAGACGCTCGCAAAAGAGGCTCCTACACACTCCTCGGTCCCTAAGGTCTCAAAGGTAGCAAAGGCAGCAAAGACGACAAAGGCGGCAAAGATGACCGAACGCCAACGTGGCAGACGACGGGTGTCTCCGCATGGGGGTAAAATTGCTCTCCGTCAGCAAAGGATAGGTGCCCCAACATCGACAGATGTCGGGAGTAAAGGTAGCACTACTAGACATCGCCTTTCCTCAACTAGTCGTGTGACAGGTCCACGCCCGAGAGGCCCTCGACTCTCCGAACGTACCCATAAGCGGCTCCCCAAACGAGAACGAGAACGTGAGGGCATTGCTGGAAGAGAGCGCTGCAGCTGGGAAGGCTACAAGGCCATTGTCACCAGGGTAAGTTATGTTTATTCGCCTTCTTAATTATAATTAGTCGCATACAAGAAGATGACAATGCAGGCAGCCTTGTTGACTTTTTCGATTTTTTTTCTCTCTTTCAGAAGATGGGTGGTCATTTGGAAGCATTCTGCGAAGGTATTGTGGAGATTGACGAAATGTGTGGTATTGCTGGGAAAAGGAAACGTGAAATGAGAGAAAATGCTGATGAAGAGATAGAGGAGGATGAGGAGGAGGCGCAATTGAGGGCCAATTTGGCAATAGCTGCCAAACTCTTCCTGAGGTGAGTTATATTACAGCCTAGATTAGATGCCGCTTTTCTTCTGTTAGTCTTTTTTTCAGTTTAATGATTTTTTTTTTCCGTTTTTTCTTTTTTTAGCCTGAAAAGGAAGCGAGAAGGTCCCAGACGGGAGAAGGAAGCAAAGAAACGACATGTGGAGTACCTGGATCAGCTCAATCGGCTGGATCAGCTGACCCAGCTAGAACAACCGGACCGTCAGCAACGGCAGCAACAGCAACAGCAGTGGCAGGAGTCCGCAGAGTCCCTGGAGGTCCTGGAGGTCCTGGAGTCCCTGGAAGCCCTAGAGACGCAGGAGTTGGCAGAGTCGCTGCATGCTGTTGAGACGCTGGGGCCTGAGGAAGCGGAGCTGGCATTTCTAGAGTCTGTGACTGATGGTCCTAGCATTCAACAGCCGTGGCAACTCTGCGAACAAGATTTGTCTGACGTGTCCTCGGTAGCCTCAGACTCCACATCGCAATCCCTCATCGAGCCTACACCCCGTGCATCGAAGCGAACTCGGGCCAACAGAGGGACTTCCAGAGGGTCTCCCGGAGGACCTCCGAGGCTCGAGTTTCTCGGACCCTCCTCTCCACCTCGAGCTCATTCCACGCCAAAGCCGGGACGACGTCCACCCGTGGCACTAATTGCCGAGACCGAATTGAACAAGACTGACGAAATTCATTCCTTGTATGACGAGTTGGAAGCCTGGGGCCTTACAGGGACTATAAACAAAAGGTGAGTGCTGTGAACTATAAATCTTTCTTTTTTTTAGTCCTCTTTGTATAAGCGTAATGTATTAACTCTCTTTCTTTTCATGGGTCCTTTTATCGGTTTCAGCTTCTGGCAGAGGCAACGCATTGAAGAGACACAATCGGGGGAGTCAAAAGATGGTGGTGATTGCGACTGTTCAATGCAGGTCATACCCGACTCACAACCGGATGTCATACCCGACTCGCAACCCGAAAAGGACGGAGAACTTGATGTTGTCAATGTTGAGGGAGTCGAGAGAGGTCTTGATGAGAAGGAAGTCTCCAAAGAACCCCAAGAACCAGGCGTCAGCAACACGCGCAAGCCACAGCGTCCGCTTCTGCCCTCGGAGGACGAACTATTCAGCAGTGTTGACAGTGAAGCCTTCAAATTCGACTGTAGCAATAGTTCTCTTGATGATGTGGACCTGCTCGCAGCCGCTGTTGAAGCGTGAGTTTTCTTTTTTACCTTTTCGTTTCTATACATTTCGCCCAGGTCCCCTGTTGGAATAATAGTATTTTATATGATGTAAACTTTTTTTCTTTCATACAGCTCGCAGAGTGAAAAGGCTGCCAATGCGCCAACAACTTTGACAAATGTTCAACTCCTTGGACATCAGCAGCAGCCTCAGCAGCCTCAGCAGCCTCAGCAGCCTCAGCAGCCTCAGCAATCTCCGCAGCCTCAGCAGCCACAGCAGCCACAGCAGCCTCAGCGACCTCAGCGACCTCAGCAGCAGCCACAGCAGCCACAGCAGCCCCAACAGACACAGCAGCCTCAACAGCCTCAGCAGCCTCAGCAGCCTCAGCAACCTCAGCAGCCTCAGCAGCCTCAGCAGCCTCAGCAGCCTCAGCATCCCACCCACGCTCAACAGTCTTCACCATTAGCAGGAACTTCCACAGGATTCAAACTTCACTTGCCATGGCAGCATACTGGAAATGGTGCAAATTCTTCAGGGTTCAGTTCAGGGTAAATTTTTTTCTTCTTTTGTTTACAAACATTTCCATAAAAAAGATAACTTTGCTGGTGTTTCGTATCTTTTGGGGGGAAAAAGAATTGGATGGTTGTTTTATACCCTAACTTCTTGTTGTTTACATTACAGAGATGCTGAGGAGATTATCACTGGACTGACAACTGCTGGCAAGGTGAGGAGTGTTACCGAGACTGACCTCAAAGTAGATAATGATTTAAAAAAATTGGTGGACATTTTGTACAATACTGATGATTGTCAAGGAGAAGGTGTAAATGTTGATGATGATGAGATAAAGTTGGAAGAGGAGGAGGAGGAGGAGGAGGAGGAGGAGGAGGAGGAGGAGGAGGAGGAGGGGGAGGTAGCAGGGGTAGATGGCGAGTTAGAGGGAGGGAATATTGAAGATGAGAGTGATTTGTGGGACGACTCTCCAAGAAATGTGATGAGAGATTACGAGTTTGATGATAGGATGTTGTTTAGAGGTAGAGATTATGCCTTGAATTTTCATCGCAACATGAACATCGACGCCAGGCATGTTGACTTTGCGGAGGGACTTGTGAGGGAGATTGTGTACAAGGTGTACTTTAACCAAAACTGGTATAATATGTATCTGGTTGAAGTTTTGGGAGAATTGCTTGACATCATGGATCGGATCATCGAGAGACTGAGAGAGTGCTACAACGGCAGTGATCTGGTTAGAGTGTACATATCCAGCAAGTCCTTCTATGCACCTCGCACGATAGGCCTGATGCCCCTCCGCGAATTGGATGTGGGGACAATATCGGACCATCTGGAAAGTGTGCTGCAGTCAGACGAACATCTATTTTTAGACGAACCCCTGGACATTCACTTTGCCATTGTTAGAAACCCTCGAGGAGCTGCTAGAGTGGAAGGTCTGCTGTACAACTTTGGGGAGGGAAATTCTCTTCGATACTCAAAAGCCATCTCGCAGACTAAAGTATTGGACAACCTCTGCCTAGCCAGATCAATAACCGTGGCCGTGGCTAAAGCTCACAAGGTGGAGTGCGAAGGTATTGGAGACGGAGTGCTACTCAGGCAGGCCCAGAATCATCTTGACCAGCTGTACAATGTCAACAGAGGAGTGCTGACACGAGAGGCTCGTTCTCTACAGATGAGGGCTGGCTTTCCCCTAGATTACACCCCGGCTTTCACGGACATTGCAGCTTTCGAACGGACTGTGAATGCACAGGTTGTTGTGTTCCAGTCAGGTACTGATTTTACGCCGGTGTATGTGGGCAGTGAGGAGAGGCAAAGGGCCATATACTTGTTCTATGCCAAAAGAGGAGACGACGACAACCGCGCACCTGGTCACTTTCATGCAGTGGTGAATCTTGTCAAATTGTTCAAAGGAGTCACCTTCTGTCCTAAGTGCAAGGGCTGCTATGAAAAGAGAGACAAGCACTCATGTTTCAACAAGTGCAAATCCTGTGACAACAATTCGTGTGCGGTTGTTGAGGAGGAGCAGCGCATGTGCACCGCATGCAACAGATATCTGAATTCTCAGGCCTGTTTTGATGCACACATTGAGAATGGCGTTTGCTCCAAATCCCTCCGATGTCCTGACTGCAACTTCTTCTACCAGCGTGGCGCCGAACACCGTTGCGGCTATCGACTTTGCAAGATATGTCAGCAACAGGTGACGGGTGTTCACTATTGCTACATACGCCAAAAGAAGCCTAAAGCCATTTCGGCAAAGTACATGTATGCTGACTTTGAAACTGATCCGAATGGCGATGTTCATGAGCCTAATTTGGTTGTGGCGCATTGGCAATGTGAACACTGCGAGGGTACCAGTCATCGTGAGAACCCTCGATGCGCGCACTGCGGAACCCCTTGTGCCAGCTGTCGTCATCTGCAGGGGAGGCAGCGTAGAGGAGACGATCTTCGACGCACTTGCATGACAACAGACGAATGTGGGCGGAGAGGCATTGAATTGTTTGGAGACAATGTGGCTTATGAATTTTGCCTGTTCTTTTTCGATCGTCCTTTTGAGGGCTACACCTTGCTGTTTCACAATGGTCAGGCCTATGACGCGTATTTTCTGATGCAATACGTTCTAAACAACCTGACCCGTGAGCCCCACTTGATTCTCAGGGGTAGCAAAGTGATGAGCATCGACACGGGTAAATTCAGAGTCATAGACTCTCTAAACTTTCTTACCATGCCGCTGGCGCAAATGCCCAAAGTTTTTGGGCTGAAGGGTATCCGCAAGGGCACATTCCCGGTCTTCTTCAACCAGAAGGAGAACTGGGACTATGTTGGACCAATGCCTCACCCTTACTGCTACAGAGTGAATTCCATGAAGCCCAAGGCCCGGAGAGAGTTCATGGAATGGTACAGACAGCAGAAAGGAGCGGTGTTTGATTTCCGCACGGAAATCTCTCAGTACTGCGAGGATGACGTGAACATCCTCCAGGAAAGCTGCAATGCCTTCAGAGCATGGCTCCTAGGAGTCACTTCTCGAGAGGAGGTTATTGATGTAGGCGAGGGGGGAGAAAGAAAGACGAAGACCCGAGGAGTGGACCCTTTTCAATACAACACCCTGGCGGGTGTTTGCATGGCTGTGTACAGACATCTCTTCCTACCAGAGGAATTCGAGGTGAAGACCGAGGACGGCCGCACTCTACAAGAAATCAGCACATATGACAGAGTGAAGTTTTTCGACTCTTGCGGCAGCGCGGTTGACCCCGCTTCTGTGGAGGTGAAGGAGCGCACGTTCAAGTCGACACCTTTTGCACACATGCCGTCCACCGGCTTTGGCGGGCAGGAAACTCACAGCATCTCGTCTATACTCTGGCTGGAGTATGAGGCCCAACGCCGTGGCATTAACATCACCCACGCACGCAACGGCGGAGAACACCGCGTTCCCAACAACAGGGCTTCGGGCGGCATGCTGAAACTGGACGGGTATCACAGAGATGTGGCAACTGGCAAGGAGACAGCATGGGAATTCATGGGCTGCGTATTCCATGGTTGTCAGAAGTGCTATCCACCCGGTCCGTTCGCCAACCCTCCCCGCCATCCACACACCAATGTGCCTCTAGATGTGCTTTACCAAAGTACAATGAGTCGGCTGAGCTACCTGAGGAAGGAGCTGCATTTCGAAGTGCATGTCATCTGGGAATGCGAGTTCCGCCTTCTGAAGGAGAGAGAAAGTCTGATTCAAGAACTGAGTGAGAAGCACGATCTCAGACCGCGGCTGGACCCCCGCGATGCCTTCTACGGAGGGCGTACTAATGCCGTGAAATTGTACCGTGAGGCCAAGGAGGGCAAAAAGATAGGGTACATTGACATTTGCTCCCTTTACCCCATGGTCCTGAAGAATGACGAGTACCCTTATGGAATACCCGAGGTCATCATCGCGCCAGACACAACAGACATAACTCAATATTTTGGGTTGGTTCAGTGTCGCATCAGAGCACCCCGAGGCCTCTACCACCCCTGCCTTCCTGTCCGTAGCAACAACAAGCTCCTGTTTCCCCTCTGTCATGCTTGCGCTGAAACTCTTAGTCAGGAGAAGTGCACTTGCACTGATGACAAGAGGGACATCTTCGGCACTTACACCACAATTGATCTGACCGATGCCCTGGCTGTGGGGTATACGGTAATCAAGGTGTACGAAGTGTATCACTTTGCGAAGAGAGCCAAGTATGACAGAGCCGTGGAGGGGAGTGGAGCATTTGCGGAATATGTCAACATGTTTCTGAAAGGAAAGCAGGAGGCCTCGGGTTGGCCGCGTCCCGACATGAGCCAGGATGAAAAGACCAAATACTGCCAGGAATACGAACGAGTTGAGGGAGTTGCACTGGATCCTGGCAAGATTGAGTACAACTCGGGTAAGCGGGCGACAAACAAACTAATGCTAAATAGCTTTTGGGGAAAGTTTGGGGAAAACAATAATCATCGGCTCCACAAATTGGTGACAAGCGGGCACGAGTTGCTCCGAGTTGCGTCGGATTCCTCACTTAAGTTAAAAGATGCCAATGTCTTTGCTCACAATAGGTGCCTCCTACAATACGAAAGAGCCGCTGGCTTTCTACCCGAAATGTCCCACGTGAACGTTTTTGTGGCAGCATTCACAACGGCCAACGGGAGACGGCGGCTCTATCAGTCTCTTTTAGCCCTGGGAGAAAGAATTATCTATTTCGACACAGACAGTCTCGTGTTCGAGTACGATGATGCTGATACGGAAGAGTACAAACCCCTTCTCGGTTGTCATCTTGGGCAGTGGACAAATCGTCTATCTCATGGAAGACTCAGATATAGCAAATTTTGCAATTTTCAGCAGACATGAAAATCTGAAAACTAAACCAATCAGCAGATAACTTCTGTTTCCCGTTGCTGATTGTATTGAGAGTTATATCATTGTGTTCAGCTTGGTGTTGTGATCGTGCAGAAACATAAATAATGTTTAAAAATTGTAGAATTTATTTAATAAAGTAATTTTGACTGATTATTCCAGGAAGCTGCAAGGCAGTGGCTTCATTATTTTAATTTCAATACTAGGTCAAAGTGGTTTGACTGAAGCCGACTCTGTGAATCTGTCACTAATCTAGAGGAAGACTCAGTCAAAGCTATGTTTTGGCTGAGTCATCCTCCATTTTCTAGTGGAAGACTCAGTCATAACATAGCTTTGACTGAGTCTTCCACAAGAAAATGGAGGATGACCCAGAAAAAAACATAGCTTTGACTGAGTGAAGATTCATAGAGTCGGCTTCAGTCAAACCACTTTGACCTTTTTAGCTTGCACAACAAACAACTTTTAGGAGGGAAAAAATCAATGGAAGAGTCAAAGCAGGTTTAACTGTTTTTTACCTCAAAAGTTCCCATTGTGCAACAAGACTCAGTCAAACCACTGAAACCCAGTTTTACTTAAGACTAACCTTTCTATTTTTTTGAATGATGCATAAGCATAAAAGGTTAAATCAGTTTGTATGTTGACACAACTGATTGTCCTCTTTCATTGTATCACGGAAGACTAGGTCAAATCAGTTGGGCTGAGTCAGATAAGCCATGAAAGATGTCAGTTTTTCATGGAAAATTGCCATAAACAGAGGGAAAATGTCCCAAAATACCGAGAGTTTGAAGGAGTAGTGAATGGTAATAAATGGACCCATTGGGCTTATTTCTATTGCCATTTGGTGCTAGAGATCCTCGAGATTATTTTTCAGATATATTTCAAAATTCAGTCAAATTGATTTGACTGAGTCTTCCTTGAGATAGACGAAATGAGCTTGACGAAGACGAACACATTGTCCGCTTCGTCAGCAGTGGTCCAAAGTCATACTCCTATTTGACGAACAAAGGGGTGGTGGTCGTTAAATTGAAAGGGCAGACTTTGAACCACGAAAATGCTCAAAGACTAAACATGGAGGCCATATGTCGGCTTGTGCTATTCTGGGCAGCTCCGGATGTCCACCCTCTTCCAGAGGGGGCTGAGGCCTACATTGAAGCCCGATATGACAAGATTCGCCGATGTAAGAAGAGGTTTGTACTCTTTAGTCGAGAGGAGTTAAAGAGATTTCGAGTAACCTACAGCAAGAGACAATTAGTTAGAGGCACCTTTGACACTCTGCCCTATGGCTACTGAGCGAAATGGAAAAAAGTGTCTTTTTTAAAATATGCACAACTCCCTCGTAATTCCTTCCCAATTGCTTTTATTTTTTAGGCAAGTCCAAATAGCACACCTCTGACAGCCTCCTACCCAACCACTTTCTTTTGCAGCATTATTCTTAGTAGTGTTTTCAGCCCTGCCGGTCCACAAGATTTTTTTACCATTACTCCCTTGTCATTTCAGCCCCAGTGGAAAAAATATAGGAAAAATTACCCATTAACAACGGAAGGGACTAAGTAGCAGAGATAGCATCAAAGGGACTGTTCCTTTTTTTTCTCCCCTCTCCTCAACAATAATTGAATGCGTATATTTTATGCTTAGTGTACAATGTTGTTAGTCATTACATTTTATCATTGTAACTGTTGCGGACTTGCGGTTGAATATAAAACTTGAATATGTAGATTGTAGAAGTATCTTTATTTACACCATCACAGATAGGTAAATCTACAAATAAGAAATAAATCAAGTATAAATATAATGCACAAATAAATTATAAAATCAAGAGTAAATATATCAAATAAGCGTCTAAGTAATAAAGAACATTACATTTTAAGCTAAAGTTTTTAAAAATAAACATTTAAACTTTTGTTTTTATATTTTTGTCCATTAATTATGGAAATTCATTTTTTGACCATTATAACAGTGGATATCTAAATTAATAGTTAAAAGAATCAAATACAAGAATGATTCAGAAATATTTAACATAAAAAATCAGTTGAGTTGAGTTTATGTTTTACACCACCTCAGCACCAGAGTGGGCCATTTAGAGGCATAAAAAATCAATTGAAACCAAGCATCAACCATCTGCAATAATTGCGTTATGTAATATAAACAATCAACTTACAAGCATATGCGACTTCTGAATTTTTAACCACAAATTCCACAATTCGACAATCACATGGTCAGTAGGACATCTGGAATTTTCAATACACATTTTACACTGACTTGCTACAAGCAATACTGTATTTTTACAAATTCCACTAGAAACCATAATTATACTTATAGATTTGTAATTTGTCACCATAATATAAAAAAAACGCAAACTAGTATGAAAGCATTCCAAATTTGAACAACTTTTTTTTGTGTGGAAAATTCCACTGAAAAATTTTGTGTGGAAAATTCCACTGAATATTTTGGTTTGGAAATCTCCACTAAAATAAATAACTCATGAAGATAGAAACCGCTACAAATGCATTCAAACATAGAATAATGAATTGCCCTCACCTTATAAAATCCGCCAAGGCATAAAATTTGTATCAGCCAGTTTAGCTGAATACATTGTGACACCAATACACAAAAATGTAGTTGACTCCTCCAAGTGCCACTGCAGAGTGAATGGAAAATTTTCTGCTCTTCAAATTTTGCACAATCACCTCTGCACATGCTCAGAACAACTAGGTCAGTGAGACCCAATTAATGGCCCAGCTGATCAGCTGTTGGGCTCACTGAAGAGTGACCAAATAAACAAAGAAACACATGTGGTGACCACAACACTGAAGCATCACAAATTGGAAACAGAGCACATGGAATCGGCCATGTGCAACACACCCCACCTTGAATCAATTTGATTCAACACTAAAAAGTCTAATTCTACTCTAAATACAAAAATTATGGAAATATCTACAATGACTCTAAATCGAACCTTCAAGAAGTACTAATTTAGTAACTGGTCTCGTCAGACAAGATGATTTTGTACGAACACTAGCAGAACGAACATTTCCGTCATCACTCTCATAAACTTCCTCAACAACACCCATGGGCCACAGACCCCGTGGAGTGTTCTCTCCGAAAACTAAGACTAGATCTCCAGCCTTGAGATTGGCTTTGGTTTGATGCCATTTTGCTCGCACCTGCAACTCTGGCAAATATTCCCTCAGCCAGCGTCTCCAAAAAGTATTGGCGAGATGCTGAACTTGTCTCCACCTGCGTCGATACAAATCATTCTCAATGAAAACACCTGGAGGCAATGAGATACCCTCAGACAACATAAGCAAGTGATTTGGAGTCAAAGGAGGAGCATCAAGCACACTATCACTGACCTTGGTTATAGGCCTGCCATTCACGATGAACTCAACCTCACAGAAAAGAGTTTCCAAACCCTCATCAGAGAGGCGGCAATCCTTGCCAAGCAATCCTAACAGAACTTTGCGAACAGTGCGAATTAAACGCTCCCATGCTCCGCCCATGTGCGAAGCTGTAGGAGGATTGAAATGCCATTGCAAATCCAAACGTAGCCCAAATTCATGAAGAACCTGTTGATTGACTTCCTTCAAATTCCTAAGAATTTCCGCACGACCACCAGTAAAATTAGTACCATTATCGGACCAGACCTTCTTTGGTACACCTCTCCTAGACACAAATCTTCTGAAAGCATTCAAGAAACTCTCTGTCTCTAACGTATTCAACTTCTCAATATGCCACTGCAACCACTTTCCAAGTAAGTCATCTGGGATCCTCTCATCCCATGACAACTTCAGAGTAGTTGCTTCTTGCAACAGCAACTTCCCACAAATAATGACAGGACTCACCAACCCAAGTGGATCATAAATCGATGCCAACATACTCAACATCTTCCGTCGAGTCAATGCAACTTCACAACCTGGATCAAGATTGACCTGAACACAGAACTCGTCGCTTTCGACATTCCAACCTATGCCCAGAACTTTGCCTTTCAAATCCTTGAGAAGTTCAACATCACTAGCTCGCTCACTAATAGGAATTGAATTCAATAACTCCTCATCATTGATCACAAATTTTGTGAGATGAAAACCTCCCTGAGAAAGGACATCAATGGTACCACGTACAACATCTAGAACTTGCTCCCGACAAGGAAGGGATTTCAAGCAGTCATCAACATAAAAACTCCTCCTAATAACATCAGAGACCAAAGGATCTACATTGTCATTGTCAAACAACACACGTCGCAAAGCGTACGTGGAACTAGAAGAACACCATATACCGCCAAAGACATGGCGTGTCATCCTGTAACATACAAGTTCACCTGAATCATCAAACCACAGGAAACGCAAAGCATCCCTATCCTCCTTTGGAATCACAACCTGGTAGTACATAGCTTCAACATCGGCAACCATAGCATACGAATGCTCTCTGAAACGCAAAAGAACATTCAACAAACTGTTACTAAGATTTGGCCCTTGAAAACATTTCTCATTCAAAGATTCACCATTAAACTTGGCCGCACAATCAAAGACAATGCGTATCTTGCCAGGCTTTTTGTCCGAAACTACTGCTTGATGTGGCAAATACCAAACTCTTGACTCAGACAGGTCATCATCAACAACTCTTTCTGCATAACCCTTGGATATCAACTTCTGCATCTCACCATCATATTGCGCATAGAGACTACGCTTCACCAGACTTCTCTTGGTTGCCTTCAGTCTAGACAATGCCATGATGTAATTGTTAGGAACCTGAACTCCTGACTTCCACGGGATGGGAATTTGATACCGACCATCCACTAATCTACACTCAGAATCCCACAACTTGATTACTTTCTTGTCCTCAATGGACCAGGAAGTATCGTCAGTGATGCCTTCATTTTCAACATTCCACAACACATTGATATCGGAATCGACAGAAGCTCTTGCACTAACGAAATGCGAAATAACGTTACACCCCACCGGATTGACAACACAATTTGGGCCATTCAAGGTCCAGCCCAACATGCTTCGCACGGCAAACGGCTCACCTTTGTTGCCCCTTCTTACCTCCAACGGAACTAAAGCTTCAGCATGATCTTGACCAATGAGAATTTGGACGTTCCCACCTGTACAAGGAATGGCCAAGCCTTTCAGATGCTGGAATGAAGAAATATTTACGGAAGGCAAACTCACTGGAATCCTATCTACAACTAGCACATTCACAAGATCGATGGTTTCCCTGCCATCAAGGGAAGAAACACTGATATTGACAACTTCAGACTTCATAACTTCATTGGACTTATTCAAAGTGTTGAGGGTATATTTCATAACCTCACCACTAATTCCTAACGTCTTGACCAAATCACCAGAGCAAAAAGTACTGCTAGAGGCAGTGTCTAACAGAGCACTAGTTTTGTAACCCGTATTGACCTGAACAGATACAACTGGCATGAACACCTGCGGCTTACCACTGATATCTATGTTTGCATTTGTAACCTTCCTGGCTTCACCACCTTTTTGTACATGATTAGATTGAGAAACATGCAGAAATTTGGAATGTTTCTTACCACATCCAGTGACATTACAAACATAAGTACTTCTGCAATTTTCTGTAACATGATTTGCATACAAACAAATTTCACATAGACCCTTGTTTTTCACAAATTTCACCCTTTCTGATGACATCATACCTTTAAATTGTTCACAGTGAATCAACTTGTGCTCCTGAGAGCACATAACACAGGGCGGACGCACAAAAGTTCCAGTTGCAAATGAGGATGAGGCGACTGAAGTCTTCTTTTGGCCAAACTTTTCTTCACGACCTTTGGCCCGGAAGTTTCCATACACTGGGTCTGTAGCAACCTCTACCTCTCGTTCAATGAATTTCACCATATCATTGAGACCCAAATAATCACCCGCGTCTATCTTGGCCCCAACTGCCCGTTTCCTCCATCTATCACGGATGAAGGAAGGAAATCTGCCGACAATCTCGGAAATCAAATTTTGGCAATCAAAATCCTTTAGCTTCCCAAGCTGGTCAACGATCATCAAAGTACTTGACAATTGATCTGACAATGCACGCATTTCTTCAGCCGTACGAACTTCCTTACCATGACGTAATCGGTTGAGAACACTCTGAACAACCAAATGCTGATTTCCGAAACGTTTCTGAAGTATGGATCTGGCCTCACGATAGCCACCCTCTTTCATTAAGATGCAAGGCTGTATGGCATCGTAAGCGGTACCTTTTGTCAATTCCAATAACTTGGTCAGTCGCAATTTGTCATCAGACGTTACCTTCTCAACTGACTGTTCAAAAGTTGCGATAAATGTGTGATATTTAAGGGGATCTCCCTTGAAAGGTTCAACTTTTACTTTTGAAAAAGTCATCACACCCATCATTTCAGAGTGGAGCGACGATGATAGTTTAACATCTGAATCTTCAATTTTAGATTTCGAATCTGCTTGTGTATTAGAACCAAGCGTATTGTCTAACCAATCTTGAACTTTGATAAGTGAATCTGCATAGTCTTTTTCTACAGCGAAAAAATATTTATCCTCATCCTCACTTACGTCAATATCATCAATGAGAGATACATAGGACTCGTGTGTCTCTTCGAATTTCTTGAATGATGCACTCATCTTGGTGGCAAATTCTTTGACTTGTTCCACATCTTTCTCGGCCATCAGTCTCGTCAACTTGTTCATAAACTTGGTTATAGCTGCCTTGTATTGTCGACGAGACAATTTCAATTTATCTTGTTCTTCTTGTTCTGCCATGGTTCGGGTCAGAGATGATCTTCAATGCGATGCTTATTTACTGTTGCGGACTTGCGGTTGAATATAAAACTTGAATATGTAGATTGTAGAAGTATCTTTATTTACACCATCACAGATAGGTAAATCTACAAATAAGAAATAAATCAAGTATAAATATAATGCACAAATAAATTATAAAATCAAGAGTAAATATATCAAATAAGCGTCTAAGTAATAAAGAACATTACATTTTAAGCTAAAGTTTTTAAAAATAAACATTTAAACTTTTGTTTTTATATTTTTGTCCATTAATTATGGAAATTCATTTTTTGACCATTATAACAGTGGATATCTAAATTAATAGTTAAAAGAATCAAATACAAGAATGATTCAGAAATATTTAACATAAAAAATCAGTTGAGTTGAGTTTATGTTTTACACCACCTCAGCACCAGAGTGGGCCATTTAGAGGCATAAAAAATCAATTGAAACCAAGCATCAACCATCTGCAATAATTGCGTTATGTAATATAAACAATCAACTTACAAGCATATGCGACTTCTGAATTTTTAACCACAAATTCCACAATTCGACAATCACATGGTCAGTAGGACATCTGGAATTTTCAATACACATTTTACACTGACTTGCTACAAGCAATACTGTATTTTTACAAATTCCACTAGAAACCATAATTATACTTATAGATTTGTAATTTGTCACCATAATATAAAAAAAACGCAAACTAGTATGAAAGCATTCCAAATTTGAACAACTTTTTTTTGTGTGGAAAATTCCACTGAAAAATTTTGTGTGGAAAATTCCACTGAATATTTTGGTTTGGAAATCTCCACTAAAATAAATAACTCATGAAGATAGAAACCGCTACAAATGCATTCAAACATAGAATAATGAATTGCCCTCACCTTATAAAATCCGCCAAGGCATAAAATTTGTATCAGCCAGTTTAGCTGAATACATTGTGACACCAATACACAAAAATGTAGTTGACTCCTCCAAGTGCCACTGCAGAGTGAATGGAAAATTTTCTGCTCTTCAAATTTTGCACAATCACCTCTGCACATGCTCAGAACAACTAGGTCAGTGAGACCCAATTAATGGCCCAGCTGATCAGCTGTTGGGCTCACTGAAGAGTGACCAAATAAACAAAGAAACACATGTGGTGACCACAACACTGAAGCATCACAAATTGGAAACAGAGCACATGGAATCGGCCATGTGCAACAGTAACTTTCAAACGAATTGTTGTTATTTCATGGTGGTTAATGTTGTTAGTCATTACATTTTATCATTGTAACTTTCAAACGAATTGTTGTTATTTCATGATGGTTTCATGCGAAATAAAAGTTTTCTTCTTACACCCTGATATCGGCGAATGTTTTTCTTTTCTTAACAAACATATAGGCCTATATAACAAGATGCAAAAAAAGAAGACAAACTCAATGTATACATTTGAAACAAGTTTAGGCTTTATTCATTTCATCGTTAACAACCTCAAAACAGTGATCGAGCAGGCGACCAAATATCTTGTTATCGCTAGGCTCAAGATGTTTCACAAGAGTCATCCTAACTTTTTCAAATCCCTTGAAATAAATGAACATGTTAACCAGTTCGGTAGTCATGTAAACGTTCTTATACGAAAGTTTCATCAGCACTTTCCTAACGAGAATCTTGAATGATTCTTCATCAAAGTCAGCAATAGCCTCATCGACAGATTTCGCATCAGGAGGACTCGGCATGAGTGAGACCTTCATCGAGCGCAGGTCACGACAGACCGCCTCATAAGCCAAATGTTCAATCACTTCCAGTTTTAGCGGTCTCTTGAAGGTCACCTTCTCGTAAAGGTAAAAATCTTCATGATTCTCGGTCTCCATCGGTTGAGCCTGCATTACTTCGGGGTCGAAATAGTCCATGGCCGAATCGATCTTGCATTCCTTGAGAGTGAGAAACAGTTTGGTACTGCGACGTCCTGTATATATACGTCCCCATCTTAGTCCGGTTGCTGAGGCCCAAAAATGGACCCGAGCGGTAACCGGCTGAAATACATTCATTCCAAAGCAGAATTTTCTGAATTTTTCAGAAATGGTATTTTTATTATTCTATCTGGGGGCTGTCTTAGTCAAAAATGGTTACCATGGCAACCAAAATATAAAAAAATGCTTAGATAATGAAATCTAGTAATTTTCATATCTCTGTGTCTTTTTATCCGATAGACAAAATTTTAGTGTCGATATATATGTTATCAAACATGACCGTGTCATTGGTGCTATTGGGGTTAAGGTCAAAGGTCAACTTCATTTGCATATGTAATGTTTCTACATAAAATGTACCCATTAAAGGAAGGTGGTTTGTTATATTTTAAGTTTCACTTACTTAGACTTGGATATTATTGTGAAATCCAAACACAAATTTATTTCAGCATCCATCCAAAAAAAGATGAGACCCAAATTGCGATATTTGATTCAGTTATAATGCGAAAAATTTCCATAGAAACAGGAAAGTTGATCTGCCTTGCAATTTCTCGGTCACTGAAAAATTGACACTCATCTTTCACGCACCACGTATACATCACTTTAGTTTGATTTTATACATACACTAATGTAACTTTCCTTTGTAAGAATGTACCAATATGTTGTAGAACTTGCTTTTTTTAAAAATTTACATAATGCTATCTGTTATGTTGCCATGGAAACTGTTTTAAAATGAAACAGAATCACAAAATATGTTCTTCCAGGCATGTGTATTTGATCTTGGTGATAAGCAGCCAGAAAAAATTGATTCTAATTCAGATTTTTCTGAATTTTTCAGAAATAGCATTTTTACTTTTCTATCTGAATGCTATATAGGTCAAATATGGTTTTCTTGGCAACCAAATTATAAATATACAGTGCCGCCTGTAAGTAAGTGAAACGCATGACATTGTGCCATTGCATCAATGCTAAACATCCTCAGCCAAATTGCTTGTGGAGGCATGAATTCTCATTGGATGAATGGGAAACAAAGTGGGTCATAAAGGCCGATGTGTGAGGAAAGTGGGATAAAAATAGCAGCCCATTTTCTTTGCTGTAGTCGGAGTTAGGTATGGGTCAAAGTCTTTGATAAGTAAGTGAACCACCCTTCCCTATGTTTTAACATTGGGCCTGCGTTTCACTTACTTATCAAAGACTTTGACCCATACCTAACTCCAACTACAGCAAATAAAATTGGCTGCTATTTTTATCCCTTATGCCTCACATATCGGCCTTTATGACCCAAAATGTTTTCCTCTCATCGGATGAGAATTCGTCCTTCCAGAAGCATTTTGGTTAAGGATGTTTAACATTGATGCAATGGCACAATATCATGCGTTTCACTTACTTACAGGTGGCACTGTAAGTTTATTTTATGAAATCTAGTAATTTTCATATCTCAGTGTCTTTTTATCCTATAGAATAAATTTAAGTGTCCATATATATGTTATCAAACATGCCCATGTCGTTGGTACCACTGGGGTTAAGGTCAAAGGTCAACTTCATTTGCATATGGAATGTTTTTTCATAAAATTTACCATTTAAAACATGAAAGTTTGTCATATTTTGTGTTTCACCTAGCCAGACTTGGAAATCATAGTGAAATCCAAGCACTAGTTTATTTCAGCATCCATCTACAAGAAGAAAGGACAAAAACTGTGATGCTCAATTTTGTTATCATGCAAGACATTGCCATAGAAACAGGACAGTTGATTTGCCTTGTGATTCATTACAGCTTTAGTGCACCACATATTCTTAACTTCAGTTCTTAAACATATTAAAATGTGACATATCTTCATAAGAATGTATGTTATGGAGAACTTGTCTTTTATTTTAGATTACATAATGTCATCTATTCTGTTGCCATGGAAACAGTTTTGCTAAATAACAGAATCACCAAATATGTTCTTCCCAACGTAATATTTAATCTGGGTGGTAAGATGCTACATTAGGTTGATTCTGAAGCAGAATTTTGTGAATTGTTATTTTTTTTGCTCAAACTTAGTCAAAATTGGTTGCATGGCAACAGAAACATGACTAATTGCAACATAAGGTTTATCAGTCTGGGAAATTACCACGTACATGTACTGAGGATTCCAATGTCTTCAGACCTGGAGGTCTCGCACTCCAGTAGGTACTGTCCTCACTGTGCTGTGAAACTATTGAGGGTCCTAGCCTGAATAGGACTCTGTTAGTGTTTAGCATCATCTTTCATAGGCAATTTAAAGATAACATTTGTTGTTATCACTACCCAACTTGGCATGGAGGTGTGTCAGGGTCTCAACTTTCTCTGTACATTTTGTCAGGCCTTTCAATTACATAACCAGGAAAAGAACACAATAATTCCAGAGAAAACAAGGGTACTGTCATAGGGGCTAATGAATTAGCAAAATTTTCTGCTGAGACCATGCTGGTCAACCCCAAAGACTAATTTTGTTCAAATGATGTTGAAATTATCTAAAGTAGCCTCTATCATAGGCCCCTAACCTGTAATGATGATCTGTTATGCCAAATATCTGTTATGAAGCAGGCGCCCGGCTGGTAGGCAGACTGTCAGCTGAGATTTTTCCAACTGGGAGAGTTGTCAAATGGGAGTGAATTTTTGGCATGATCAACTTTGTCAACTAATGAAATATGCAACCGGGTAACGAGAAAGCAGTTGAGACGGCCAGCTGAACAATTTTCGTATCAGCTGGCTGGGAGGTGCTGACTAGCACTTGGGCTGGCTGGCAACCCAGCTGGCAGCGTAACAGATATTTTCACCCAGTTGCATAAAAAGGCATAAACCAGTTGCATAAAAACTGAATCTAAGTGTCACAAAAGATGTGCAACCAGGAGCTTACACTGATATGGGCATTATTGTAACAATGTCTCAGGCTGTCTTGAGTATATTCTAGTTATGCAAGCACAATTACAATTTTGGCAAAAATATTTTTATCAGTTTGTAACTCAAGCATGGCATGGCATACAAAATAACTTGCAACTCATCTCACACTATAATATTTTGGTGGATAGATATCTGTAGTAAAGCAAATCTCTTTTATTTGTGATCTTTCAGTATTAAATAATAGAAAGTAGAAAAATAATTTACAGATTAATGCATTTTTTAGCTCCTTTGGCAGCTGTGTGGTTTAGTGGTCATGGTCCAGATCTGATCTGATGGGTTCGAACAATGTGAGGAAAATCTAAATATATTCAGTAGACCTTCACCAGCAAAATCCCAAATGTATGTCATTTGGATGTTAAATTTGCAGATCCTTCATCTCTATCTGTACTGGGCAAGTTAAAGAACCTTCACATGCAACATGTCGAGGAATCCCATCTTGTCAATAAACCCTCAGAAGTGGCTTGGATGGCTACATTTACAACTATATAGCCATGTACATATTTTGACATGGAGAATTGCAGATGGGAGCCAGGTGAGTTGGCGGGTGAACCATCATGTCAGTGGAAGGAGAACTTCCCTAACCCTCCCCACATAAAACTGGTATAATCTTATGATACCTGATCTTCAAGGTTATGGTATCTAACAGGCTGTTGGGATCTCCTACTGTCATTTTCTGAGCCTTCTTGTGACAATGGGATCTGTTGATGTTGTGTTGTTCCAGTTGGATCCTTCTTTTTGATGGAACATGAGGCTGAGGTCATGGGCATCCTGCCACAGCAAAACAGTACTGTCAATGCCAGAGTTCTGGTCACCGGGTGTTCTTGACTCTGGGAAGGATACGGCTGAAGCTGCCTGCAGCGTCAGAATTTATTTTTCCTTAATTCATTGCTTACAAGTCCTTCCATATGATTGATGAGCATCATAATAATTTACATAATAGGAGGGGTCAAGCATGGCTGTTTCTGCAATATTTTTTAGCTAAAGAAATTTTTTTTTT